>OV050030.1:152342987-153657462 GCA_920105625.2 Clusia tigrina | reverse complement strand
TGGAGCGTCATAAAACCTTGAAATTTTGTGACAAAAAGTACTCCAGCCTCTTATCAATTTAAGCTATCGCTCATAGCTATGATACCCTTGAATCCCAAATCAAACACTTATAAAACTTCAAATGGCCCAAACTTCTATACGGTGCGTCTTATACCTATCAAAGTTTGCAACATTCAAATGCTTGTAACTTTGTACTTGAGCGTAATAAAACCTTGAAATATTGTGACAATAAAGTAGTCGTGCCTCTTGTCAATTTAAGCTATCGCTCATAGCTATGCTACCCTGGAGTCCCAAAACAAACACTGATAAAACTTCAAATGGCCCTAACTTCTATACGGTGCATCCTATAGCTATCAGAGTTTGCAACATTTAAATGCTTGTAACTTTTTACTGGAGCGTAATAAAACCTTGAAATTTTGTGTCAATAAAGTACTCGTGCCTCTTGTCAATTTAAGCTATCGCTCATAGCTATGCTACCCTTGAGTCCCAAAACAAACACTGATAATACTTCAAATGGCCCTAACTTCTATACTATGCGTCCTATACCTATCGAAGTTTGCAACATTCAAATGCTTGTAACTTTTAACAGGAGCGTAATAAAACCTTGAAAATTTGTGACAATAAAGTACTCGAGCCTCTTGTCAATTTAAGCTATCGCTCATAGCTATGCTACCTTTGCATCCCAAATCAAACACTGATAAAACTTCAAATGGCCCTAAATTCTATACGGTGCGTCCTATACCTATCAAAGTTTGCAACATTCAAATGCTTGTAACTTTTTACTGGAGCGTCATAAAACCTTGAAATTCTGTGACAAAAAGTACTCGAGCCTCTTATCAATTTAAGCTATCGCTCATAGCTATGCTACCCTTGAATCCCAAATAAAACACTGATAAAACTTCAAATAGCCCTATTTCTATACTTTGTGTCCTATACCTATCAAAGTTTTCAACATTCAAATGCTTGTAACTTTTTACTGGAGTGTAATAAAATCTTGAAATTTTGTGACAATAAAGTACTCGTGCCTCTTGTCAATTTAAGCTATCGTTCATAGCTATGCTAATCTTCAGTCCCAAAAAAACACTGATAAAACTTCAAATGGCCCTAACTTCTATACGATGCGTCCTATACCTATCAAAGTTTGCAACATTCAAATGCTTGTAACTTTTTAAAGGAGCGTAATAAAACCTTGAAAATTTGTGACAATAAAGTACTCGAGCCTCCTGTCAATTTAAGCTATCGCTCATAGCTATGCTACCTTTGCGTCCCAAATCAAACACTGATAAAACTTCAAATGGCCCTAAATTCTATACGGTGCGTCCTATACCTATTAAAGTTTGCAACAATCAAATGCGTGTAACTTTTTACTGGAGTGTAATAAAACCTTGAAATTTTGTGACAATAAAGTACTCGAGCATCTTGTCAATTTAAGCTATCGCTCATAGCTATGCTACCCTTGAGTCCCAAATCAAACACTGATAAAACTTCAAATGGCCCTAACTTCTATACGGTGAGTCTTATACCTATCAAAGTTTGCAACATTCAAATGCTTGTAACTTTTTACTGGAGCGTAATAAAACCTTGAAATATTGTGACAATAAAGTAGTCGTGCCTCTTGTCAATTTAAGCTATCGCTCATTGCTATGCTACACTGGAGTCCCAAGACAAACACTGATTAAACTTCAATTGGCCCTAACTTCTATACGGTGCATCCTATACCTATCAGAGTTTGCAACATTTAAATGCTTGTAACTTTTTACTGGAGCGTAATAAAACCTTGAATTTTTGTGACAATAAAGTACTCGTGCCTCTTGTTAATTTAAGCGATCGCTCATAGCTATGCTTTTCTTGTGTCCCAAAACAAACACTGATAAAACTTCAAATGGCCCTAACTTCTATACGGTGCGTCCTATACCTATCAAAGTTTGCAACTATTTATAAAATGCTTGTAACTTTTTACTGGAGTGTCATAAACCCTTGAAATATTGAGACAATAAAGTACTCGAGCCTCTTGTCAATTTAAGCTATCGCTCATAGCTATGCTACCCTTGAGTCCCAAATAAAGCACTGATTAAACTTCAAATGGCCCTAACTGCTATACGGTGCGTCCTATACCTATCAAAGTTTAAAATATTTAAATGCTTGTAACTTTTTACTGTAGCGTAATAAAACCTTGAAATTTTGTGTCAATAAAGTACTCGTGCCTCTTGTCAATTTAAGCTATCGCTCATAGCTATGCTACCCTGGAGTGCCAAAACAAACACTGATAAAACTTCAAATGGCCCTAATTTCTATACGGGGCATCCTATACCTATCAAAGTTTGCAACAATCAAATGCTTGTATCTTTTTACTGGAGCGTCATAAAACCTTGAAATTTTGGACAATAAAATACTCGTGCCTCTTATCAATTTAAGATATCGCTCATAGCTATGTTACCCCTGAGTCCCAAATAAAGCACTGATAAAACTTCAAATGGCCCTAATTTCTATACGGTGCGTCCTATACCTATCAAAGTTTGCAACATTCAGATGCTTGTAACTTTTTACTGGAGCGTCATAAAACCTTGAAATTTTGTGACAAAAAGTACTCCAGCCTCTTATCAATTTAAGCTATCGCTCATAGCTATGATACCCTTGAATCCCAAATCAAACACTTATAAAACTTCAAATGGCCCAAACTTCTATACGGTGCGTCTTATACCTATCAAAGTTTGCAACATTCAAATGCTTGTAACTTTGTACTTGAGCGTAATAGAACCTTGAAATATTGTGACAATAAAGTAGTCGTGCCTCTTGTCAATTTAAGCTATCGCTCATAGCTATGCTACCCTGGAGTCCCAAAACAAACACTGATAAAACTTCAAATGGCCCTAACTTCTATACGGTGCATCCTATAACTATCAGAGTTTGCAACATTTAAATGCTTGTAACTTTTTACTGGAGCGTAATAAAACCTTGAAATTTTGTGTCAATAAAGTACTCGTGCCTCTTGTCAATTTAAGCTATCGCTCATAGCTATGCTACCCTTGAGTCCCAAAACAAACACTGATAATACTTCAAATGGCCCTTACTTCTATACTATGCGTCCTATACCTATCGAAGTTTGCAACATTCAAATGCTTGTAACTTTTAACAGGAGCGTAATAAAACCTTGAAAATTTGTGACAATAAAGTACTCGAGCCTCTTGTCAATTTAAGCTATCGCTCATAGCTATGCTACCTTTGCATCCCAAATCAAACACTGATAAAACTTCAAATGGCCCTAAATTCTATACGGTGCGTCCTATACCTATCAAAGTTTGCAACATTCAAATGCTTGTAACTTTTTACTGGAGCGTCATAAAACCTTGAAATTCTGTGACAAAAAGTACTCGAGCCTCTTATCAATTTAAGCTATCGCTCATAGCTATGCTACCCTTGAATCCCAAATAAAACACTGATAAAATTTCAAATAGCCCTATTTCTATACTTTGTGTCCTATACCTATCAAAGTTTTCAACATTCAAATGCTTGTAACTTTTTACTGGAGTGTAATAAAATCTTGAAATTTTGTGACAATAAAGTACTCGTGCCTCTTGTCAATTTAAGCTATCGTTCATAGCTATGCTAATCTTCAGTCCCAAAAAAACACTGATAAAACTTCATATGGCTCTAACTTCTATACGGTGCGTCCTATACCTATCAAAGTTTGCAACATTCAAATGCTTGTAACTTTTTACTGGAGCGTCATAAAACCTTGAAATTTTGTGACAAAAAGTACTCGAGCCTCTTATCAATTTAAGCTATCGCTCATAGCTATGCTACCCTTGAATCCCAAATAAAACACTGATAAAACTTCAAATAGCCCTATTTCTATACTCTGTGTCCTATACCTATCAAAGTTTGCAACATTCAAATGCTTGTAACTTTTTACTGGAGCGTAATAAAACCTTGAAATTTTGTGACAATAAAGTAGTCGTGCCTCTTGTCAATTTAAGCTATCGCTCATAGCTATGCTACCCTGGAGTCCCAAAAAAAAAAAACACTGATAAAACTTCAAATGTCCCTAGCTTATGTACGGTGCGTCCTATACCTATCAAAGTTTGCAACTATTTATAAAATGCTTGTGACTTTTTACTGGAGTGTCATAAACCCTTGAAATTTTGAGACAATAATGTAGTCGTGCCTCTTGTCTATTTAAGCTATCGCGCATAGCTATGCTACCCTTGAGTCCCAAATCAAATACTGATAAAACTTCAAATGGCTCTAACTTATATACGGTGAGTCTTATACCTATCAAAGTTTGCAACATTCAAATGCTTGTACCTTTTAACTGGAGTGTAATAAAACCTTGAAATTTTGTGACAATAAAGTACTCGTGCCTCCTGTCAATTTAAGCTATCGCTCATAGCTATGCTACTCTTGAGTCCCAAATCAAAAACTGATAAAACTTCAAATGGCTATAACTTATATACGGTGCGTCCTATACCTATCAAAGTTTGCAACAATCAAATGACTGTATCTTTTTACTGGAGCGTCATAAGACCTTGAAATTTTGTGACAATAAAGTACTCGTGCCTCTTATCAATTTAAGATATCGCTCATAGCTATGCTACCCTTGAGTCCCAAATAAAACACTGATAAAACTTCAAATAGCCCTAATTTCTATACTGTGCGTCCTATACCTATCAAAGTTTTCAACATTCAAATGCTTGTAACTTTTTACTGGAGCGTAATAAAACCTTGAAATATTGTGACAATAAAGTAGTCGTGCCTCTTGTCAATTTAAGCTATCGCTCATTGCCATGCTACCCTGGAGTCCCAAGACAAACACTGATAAAACTTCAATTGGCCCTAACTTCTATACGGTGCATCCTATACCTATCAGATTTTGCAACATTTAAATGCTTGTAACTTTTTACTGGAGTGTAATAAAATCTTGAAATTTTGTGACAATAAAGTACTCGTGCCTCTTGTCAATTTAAGCTATCGTTCATAGCTATGCTAATCTTCAGTCCCAAAAAAACACTGATAAAACTTCAAATGGCCCTAACTTCTATACGATGCGTCCTATACCTATCAAAGTTTGCAACATTCAAATGCTTGTAACTTTTTAAAGGAGCGTAATAAAACCTTGAAAATTTGTGACAATAAAGTACTCGAGCCTCCTGTCAATTTAAGCTATCGCTCATAGCTATGCTACCTTTGCGTCCCAAATCAAACACTGATAAAACTTCAAATGGCCCTAAATTCTATACGGTGCGTCCTATACCTATTAAAGTTTGCAACAATCAAATGCGTGTAACTTTTTACTGGAGTGTAATAAAACCTTGAAATTTTGTGACAATAAAGTACTCGAGCATCTTGTCAATTTAAGCTATCGCTCATAGCTATGCTACCCTTGAGTCCCAAATCAAACACTGATAAAACTTCAAATGGCCCTAACTTCTATACGGTGAGTCTTATACCTATCAAAGTTTGCAACATTCAAATGCTTGTAACTTTTTACTGGAGCGTAATAAAACCTTGAAATATTGTGACAATAAAGTAGTCGTGCCTCTTGTCAATTTAAGCTATCGCTCATTGCTATGCTACACTGGAGTCCCAAGACAAACACTGATTAAACTTCAATTGGCCCTAACTTCTATACGGTGCATCCTATACCTATCAGAGTTTGCAACATTTAAATGCTTGTAACTTTTTACTGGAGCGTAATAAAACCTTGAATTTTTGTGACAATAAAGTACTCGTGCCTCTTGTTAATTTAAGCGATCGCTCATAGCTATGCTTTTCTTGTGTCCCAAAACAAACACTGATAAAACTTCAAATGGCCCTAACTTCTATACGGTGCGTCCTATACCTATCAAAGTTTGCAACTATTTATAAAATGCTTGTAACTTTTTACTGGAGTGTCATAAACCCTTGAAATATTGAGACAATAAAGTACTCGAGCCTCTTGTCAATTTAAGCTATCGCTCATAGCTATGCTACCCTTGAGTCCCAAATAAAGCACTGATTAAACTTCAAATGGCCCTAACTGCTATACGGTGCGTCCTATACCTATCAAAGTTTAAAATATTTAAATGCTTGTAACTTTTTACTGTAGCGTAATAAAACCTTGAAATTTTGTGTCAATAAAGTACTCGTGCCTCTTGTCAATTTAAGCTATCGCTCATAGCTATGCTACCCTGGAGTGCCAAAACAAACACTGATAAAACTTCAAATGGCCCTAATTTCTATACGGGGCATCCTATACCTATCAAAGTTTGCAACAATCAAATGCTTGTATCTTTTTACTGGAGCGTCATAAAACCTTGAAATTTTGGACAATAAAATACTCGTGCCTCTTATCAATTTAAGATATCGCTCATAGCTATGTTACCCCTGAGTCCCAAATAAAGCACTGATAAAACTTCAAATGGCCCTAATTTCTATACGGTGCGTCCTATACCTATCAAAGTTTGCAACATTCAGATGCTTGTAACTTTTTACTGGAGCGTCATAAAACCTTGAAATTTTGTGACAAAAAGTACTCCAGCCTCTTATCAATTTAAGCTATCGCTCATAGCTATGATACCCTTGAATCCCAAATCAAACACTTATAAAACTTCAAATGGCCCAAACTTCTATACGGTGCGTCTTATACCTATCAAAGTTTGCAACATTCAAATGCTTGTAACTTTGTACTTGAGCGTAATAGAACCTTGAAATATTGTGACAATAAAGTAGTCGTGCCTCTTGTCAATTTAAGCTATCGCTCATAGCTATGCTACCCTGGAGTCCCAAAACAAACACTGATAAAACTTCAAATGGCCCTAACTTCTATACGGTGCATCCTATAACTATCAGAGTTTGCAACATTTAAATGCTTGTAACTTTTTACTGGAGCGTAATAAAACCTTGAAATTTTGTGTCAATAAAGTACTCGTGCCTCTTGTCAATTTAAGCTATCGCTCATAGCTATGCTACCCTTGAGTCCCAAAACAAACACTGATAATACTTCAAATGGCCCTTACTTCTATACTATGCGTCCTATACCTATCGAAGTTTGCAACATTCAAATGCTTGTAACTTTTAACAGGAGCGTAATAAAACCTTGAAAATTTGTGACAATAAAGTACTCGAGCCTCTTGTCAATTTAAGCTATCGCTCATAGCTATGCTACCTTTGCATCCCAAATCAAACACTGATAAAACTTCAAATGGCCCTAAATTCTATACGGTGCGTCCTATACCTATCAAAGTTTGCAACATTCAAATGCTTGTAACTTTTTACTGGAGCGTCATAAAACCTTGAAATTCTGTGACAAAAAGTACTCGAGCCTCTTATCAATTTAAGCTATCGCTCATAGCTATGCTACCCTTGAATCCCAAATAAAACACTGATAAAATTTCAAATAGCCCTATTTCTATACTTTGTGTCCTATACCTATCAAAGTTTTCAACATTCAAATGCTTGTAACTTTTTACTGGAGTGTAATAAAATCTTGAAATTTTGTGACAATAAAGTACTCGTGCCTCTTGTCAATTTAAGCTATCGTTCATAGCTATGCTAATCTTCAGTCCCAAAAAAACACTGATAAAACTTCATATGGCTCTAACTTCTATACGGTGCGTCCTATACCTATCAAAGTTTGCAACATTCAAATGCTTGTAACTTTTTACTGGAGCGTCATAAAACCTTGAAATTTTGTGACAAAAAGTACTCGAGCCTCTTATCAATTTAAGCTATCGCTCATAGCTATGCTACCCTTGAATCCCAAATAAAACACTGATAAAACTTCAAATAGCCCTATTTCTATACTCTGTGTCCTATACCTATCAAAGTTTGCAACATTCAAATGCTTGTAACTTTTTACTGGAGCGTAATAAAACCTTGAAATATTGTGACAATAAAGTAGTCGTGCCTCTTGTCAATTTAAGCTATCGCTCATAGCTATGCTACCCTGGAGTCCCAAAAAAAAAAAACACTGATAAATCTTCAAATGGCCCTAACTTCTATACGGTGCGTCCTATACCTATCAAAGTTTGCAACTATTTATAAAATGCTTGTGACTTTTTACTGGAGTGTCATAAACCCTTGAAATTTTGAGACAATAATGTAGTCGTGCCTCTTGTCTATTTAAGCTATCGCGCATAGCTATGCTACCCTTGAGTCCCAAATCAAATACTGATAAAACTTCAAATGGCTCTAACTTATATACGGTGAGTCTTATACCTATCAAAGTTTGCAACATTCAAATGCTTGTACCTTTTAACTGGAGTGTAATAAAACCTTGAAATTTTGTGACAATAAAGTACTCGTGCCTCCTGTCAATTTAAGCTATCGCTCATAGCTATGCTACTCTTGAGTCCCAAATCAAAAACTGATAAAACTTCAAATGGCTATAACTTATATACGGTGCGTCCTATACCTATCAAAGTTTGCAACAATCAAATGACTGTATCTTTTTACTGGAGCGTCATAAGACCTTGAAATTTTGTGACAATAAAGTACTCGTGCCTCTTATCAATTTAAGATATCGCTCATAGCTATGCTACCCTTGAGTCCCAAATAAAACACTGATAAAACTTCAAATAGCCCTAATTTCTATACTGTGCGTCCTATACCTATCAAAGTTTTCAACATTCAAATGCTTGTAACTTTTTACTGGAGCGTAATAAAACCTTGAAATATTGTGACAATAAAGTAGTCGTGCCTCTTGTCAATTTAAGCTATCGCTCATTGCCATGCTACCCTGGAGTCCCAAGACAAACACTGATAAAACTTCAATTGGCCCTAACTTCTATACGGTGCATCCTATACCTATCAGATTTTGCAACATTTAAATGCTTGTAACTTTTTACTGGAGCGTAATAAAACCTTGAATTTTTGTGACAAATAAAGTACTCGTGCCTCTTGTTAATTTAAGCTATCGCTCATAGCTATGATTTTCTAGTGTCCCAAAACAAACACTGATAAACCTTCAAATGGCCCTAACTTCTATACGGTGCGTCCTATACCTATTAAAGTTTGCAACTATTTATAAAATGCTTGTAACTTTTTACTGGAGTGTCATAAACCCTTGAAATTTTGAGACAATAAAGTGCTCGAGCCTCTTGTCAATTTATGCTATCGCTCATAGCTATGCTACCCTTGAGTCCCAAATAAAGCACTGATAAAACTTCAAATGGCCCTAACTGCTATACGGTGCTTCCTATACCTATCAAAGTTTGCAACATTCAAATGCTTGTAACTTTTTACTGGAGTGTAATAAAATCTTGAAATTTTGTGACAATAAAGTACTCGTGCCTCTTGTCAATTTAAACTACCGCTCATAGCTATGCTAATCTTCAGTCCCAAAAAAACACTGATAAAACTTCAAATGGCCCTAACTTCTATACGGTGCGTCCTATACCTATCAAAGTTTGCAACATTCAAATGCTTGTAACTTTTTACTGGAGCGTCATAAAACCTTGAAATTTAGTGACAAAAAGTACTCGAGCCTCTTACCAATTTAAGCGATCGCTCATAGCTATGATACCCTTGAGTCCCAAATCAAACACTTATAAAACTTCAAATGGCCCATACTTCTATACGGTGCGTCTTATACCTATCAAAGTTTGCAACATTCAAATGTTTGTAACTTTTTACTGGAGCGTAATAAAACCTTGAAATATTGTGACAATAAAGTAGTCGTGCCTCTTGTCAATTTAAGCTATCGCTCATAGCTATGCTACCCTTGATTCCCATATCAAACACTTATAAAACTTCAAATGGCCCTAATTTATATACGGTGCATCCTATACCTATCAGAGTTGGCAATATTTAAATGCTTGTAACTCTTTACTGGAGCGTAATAAAATCTTGAAATTTTGTGACAATAAAGTACTCGTGCCTCCTGTCAATTTAAGCTATCGCTCATAGCTATGCTACTCTTGAGTCCCAAATCAAACACTGATAAAACTTCAAATGGCCCTAACTTATATACGGTGCGTCCTATACCTATCAAAGTTTGCAACAATCAAATGATTGTATCTTTTTACTGGAGCGTTATAAAACCTTGAAATTTTGTGACAATGGAGTTCTCGTGCCTCTTATCAATTTAAACTGTCGCTCATAGCTATGCTACCCTTGAGTCCCAAATAAAACATTGATAAAACTTCAAATGGCCCTAATTTCTATACTGTGCGTCCTATACCTATCAAAGTTTTCAGCATTCAAATGCTTGTAACTGTTTACTGGAGCGTAATAAAACCTTGAAATATTGTGACAATAAAGTAGTCGTGCCTCTTGTCAATTTAAGCTATCGCTCATAGCTATGCTACCCTGGAGTCCCAAAAAAAACAAACACTGATAAATCTTCAAATGGCCCTAACTTCTATACGGTGCGTCCTATAACTATCAAAGTTTGCAACTATTTATAAAATGCTTGTGACTTTTTACTGGAGTGTCATAAACCCTTGAAATTTTGAGACAATAATGTAGTCGTGCCTCTTGTCTATTTAAGGTATCGCGCATAGCTATGCTACCCTTGAGTCCCAAATCAAATACTGATAAAACTTCAAATGGCTCTAACTTATATACGGTGAGTCTTATAACTATCAAAGTTTGCAACATTCAAATGCTTGTACCTTTTTACTGGAGTGTAATAAAACCTTGAAATTTTGTGACAATAAAGTACTCGTGCCTCTTATCAATTTAAGATATCGCTCATAGCTATGCTACCCGTGAGTCCCAAATAAAACACTGATAGAACTTCAAATAGCCCTAATTTCTATACTGTGCGTCCTATACCTATCAAAGTTTTCAACATTCAAATGCTTGTAACTTTTTACTGGAGCGTAATAAAACCTTGAAATATTGTGACAATAAAGTAGTCGTGCCTCCTGTCAATTTAAGCTATCGCTCATAGCTATGCTACTCTTGAGTCCCAAATCAAAAACTGATAAAACTTCAAATGGCTATAACTTATATACGGTGCGTCCTATACCTATCAAAGTTTGCAACAATCAAATGACTGTATCTTTTTACTGGAGCGTCATAAGACCTTGAAATTTTGTGACAATAAAGTACTCGTGCCTCTTATCAATTTAAGATATCGCTCATAGCTATGCTACCCTTGAGTCCCAAATAAAACACTGATAGAACTTCAAATAGCCCTAATTTCTATACTGTGCGTCCTATACCTATCAAAGTTTTCAACATTCAAATGCTTGTAACTTTTTACTGGAGCGTAATAAAACCTTGAAATATTGTGACAATAAAGTAGTCGTGCCTCTTGTCAATTTAAGCTATCGCTCATTGCCATGCTACCCTGGAGTCCCAAGACAAACACTGATAAAACTTCAATTGGCCCTAACTTCTATACGGTGCATCCTATACCTATCAGATTTTGCAACATTTAAATGCTTGTAACTTTTTACTGGAGCGTAATAAAACCTTGAATTTTTGTGACAAATAAAGTACTCGTGCCTCTTGTTAATTTAAGCTATCGCTCATAGCTATGATTTTCTAGTGTCCCAAAACAAACACTGATAAACCTTCAAATGGCCCTAACTTCTATACGGTGCGTCCTATACCTATTAAAGTTTGCAACTATTTATAAAATGCTTGTAACTTTTTACTGGAGTGTCATAAACCCTTGAAATTTTGAGACAATAAAGTGCTCGAGCCTCTTGTCAATTTATGCTATCGCTCATAGCTATGCTACCCTTGAGTCCCAAATAAAGCACTGATAAAACTTCAAATGGCCCTAACTTCTATACGGTGCGTCCTATACCTATCAGAGTTTGCAACATTCAAATGCTTGTAACTTTTTACTGGAGTGTAACAAAATCTTGAAATTTTGTGACAATAATGTACTCGTGCCTCTTGTCAATTTAAACTATCGTTCATAGCTATGCTAATCTTCAGTCCCAAAAAAACACTGATAAAACTTCATATGGCTCTAACTTCTATACGGTGCGTCCTATACCTATCAAAGTTTGCAACATTCAAATGCTTGTAACTTTTTACTGGAGCGTCATAAAACCTTGAAATTTAGTGACAAAAAGTACTCGAGCCTCTTACCAATTTAAGCGATCGCTCATAGCTATGATACCCTTGAGTCCCAAATCAAACACTTATAAAACTTCAAATGGCCCATACTTCTATACGGTGCGTCTTATACCTATCAAAGTTTGCAACATTCAAATGTTTGTAACTTTTTACTGGAGCGTAATAAAACCTTGAAATATTGTGACAATAAAGTAGTCGTGCCTCTTGTCAATTTAAGCTATCGCTCATAGCTATGCTACCCTTGATTCCCATATCAAACACTTATAAAACTTCAAATGGCCCTAATTTATATACGGTGCATCCTATACCTATCAGAGTTGGCAATATTTAAATGCTTGTAACTCTTTACTGGAGCGTAATAAAATCTTGAAATTTTGTGACAATAAAGTACTCGTGCCTCCTGTCAATTTAAGCTATCGCTCATAGCTATGCTACTCTTGAGTCCCAAATCAAACACTGATAAAACTTCAAATGGCCCTAACTTATATACGGTGCGTCCTATACCTATCAAAGTTTGCAACAATCAAATGATTGTATCTTTTTACTGGAGCGTTATAAAACCTTGAAATTTTGTGACAATGGAGTTCTCGTGCCTCTTATCAATTTAAACTGTCGCTCATAGCTATGCTACCCTTGAGTCCCAAATAAAACATTGATAAAACTTCAAATGGCCCTAATTTCTATACTGTGCGTCCTATACCTATCAAAGTTTTCAGCATTCAAATGCTTGTAACTTTTTACTGGAGCGTAATAAAACCTTGAAATATTGTGACAATAAAGTAGTCGTGCCTCTTGTCAATTTAAGCTATCGCTCATAGCTATGCTACCCTGGAGTCCCAAAAAAAACAAACACTGATAAATCTTCAAATGGCCCTAACTTCTATACGGTGCGTCCTATACCTATCAAAGTTTGCAACTATTTATAAAATGCTTGTGACTTTTTACTGGAGTGTCATAAACCCTTGAAATTTTGAGACAATAATGTAGTCGTGCCTCTTGTCTATTTAAGGTATCGCGCATAGCTATGCTACCCTTGAGTCCCAAATCAAATACTGATAAAACTTCAAATGGCTCTAACTTATATACGGTGAGTCTTATACCTATCAAAGTTTGCAACATTCAAATGCTTGTACCTTTTTACTGGAGTGTAATAAAACCTTGAAATTTTGTGACAATAAAGTACTCGTGCCTCTTATCAATTTAAGATATCGCTCATAGCTATGCTACCCGTGAGTCCCAAATAAAACACTGATAGAACTTCAAATAGCCCTAATTTCTATACTGTGCGTCCTATACCTATCAAAGTTTTCAACATTCAAATGCTTGTAACTTTTTACTGGAGCGTAATAAAACCTTGAAATATTGTGACAATAAAGTAGTCGTGCCTCCTGTCAATTTAAGCTATCGCTCATAGCTATGCTACTCTTGAGTCCCAAATCAAAAACTGATAAAACTTCAAATGGCTATAACTTATATACGGTGCGTCCTATACCTATCAAAGTTTGCAACAATCAAATGACTGTATCTTTTTACTGGAGCGTCATAAGACCTTGAAATTTTGTGACAATAAAGTACTCGTGCCTCTTATCAATTTAAGATATCGCTCATAGCTATGCTACCCTTGAGTCCCAAATAAAACACTGATAGAACTTCAAATAGCCCTAATTTCTATACTGTGCGTCCTATACCTATCAAAGTTTTCAACATTCAAATGCTTGTAACTTTTTACTGGAGCGTAATAAAACCTTGAAATATTGTGACAATAAAGTAGTCGTGCCTCTTGTCAATTTAAGCTATCGCTCATTGCCATGCTACCCTGGAGTCCCAAGACAAACACTGATAAAACTTCAATTGGCCCTAACTTCTATACGGTGCATCCTATACCTATCAGATTTTGCAACATTTAAATGCTTGTAACTTTTTACTGGAGCGTAATAAAACCTTGAATTTTTGTGACAAATAAAGTACTCGTGCCTCTTGTTAATTTAAGCTATCGCTCATAGCTATGATTTTCTAGTGTCCCAAAACAAACACTGATAAACCTTCAAATGGCCCTAACTTCTATACGGTGCGTCCTATACCTATTAAAGTTTGCAACTATTTATAAAATGCTTGTAACTTTTTACTGGAGTGTCATAAACCCTTGAAATTTTGAGACAATAAAGTGCTCGAGCCTCTTGTCAATTTATGCTATCGCTCATAGCTATGCTACCCTTGAGTCCCAAATAAAGCACTGATAAAACTTCAAATGGCCCTAACTGCTATACGGTGCGTCCTATACCTATCAAAGTTTGCAACATTCAAATGCTTGTAACTTTTTACTGGAGTGTAATAAAATCTTGAAATTTTGTGACAATAAAGTACTCGTGCCTCTTGTCAATTTAAACTATCGTTCATAGCTATGCTAATCTTCAGTCCCAAAAAAACACTGATAAAACTTCATATGGCTCTAACTTCTATACGGTGCGTCCTATACCTATCAAAGTTTGCAACATTCAAATGCTTGTAACTTTTTACTGGAGCGTCATAAAACCTTGAAATTTAGTGACAAAAAGTACTCGAGCCTCTTACCAATTTAAGCGATCGCTCATAGCTATGATACCCTTGAGTCCCAAATCAAACACTTATAAAACTTCAAATGGCCCATACTTCTATACGGTGCGTCTTATACCTATCAAAGTTTGCAACATTCAAATGTTTGTAACTTTTTACTGGAGCGTAATAAAACCTTGAAATATTGTGACAATAAAGTAGTCGTGCCTCTTGTCAATTTAAGCTATCGCTCATAGCTATGCTACCCTTGATTCCCATATCAAACACTTATAAAACTTCAAATGGCCCTAATTTATATACGGTGCATCCTATACCTATCAGAGTTGGCAATATTTAAATGCTTGTAACTCTTTACTGGAGCGTAATAAAATCTTGAAATTTTGTGACAATAAAGTATTCGTGCCTCCTGTCAATTTAAGCTATCGCTCATAGCTATGCTACTCTTGAGTCCCAAATCAAACACTGATAAAACTTCAAATGGCCCTAACTTATATACGGTGCGTCCTATACCTATCAAAGTTTGCAACAATCAAATGATTGTATCTTTTTACTGGAGCGTTATAAAACCTTGAAATTTTGTGACGATGGAGTTCTCGTGTCTCTTATCAATTTAAACTGTCGCTCATAGCTATGCTACCCTTGAGTCCCAAATAAAACATTGATAAAACTTCAAATGGCCCTAATTTCTATACTGTGCGTCCTATACCTATCAAAGTTTTCAGCATTCAAATGCTTGTAACTTTTTACTGGAGCGTAATAAAATCTTGAAATTTTGTGACAATAAAGTACTCGAGCCTCTCTTCAATTTAAGTTATCGGTCATAGCTATGCTACCCTTGAGTCCCAAATCAAACACTGATAAAATTTCAAATGGCCCTAATTTCTATACTGTGCGTCCTATACTTATCAAAGTTTTCAACATTCAAATGCTTGTAATTTTTATTGGAGCGTAATAAAACCTTGAAATTTTGCGACAATAAAGTACTCGAGCCTCTTGTCAATTTAAGCTATCGCTCATAGCTATGCTACCCTTGAGTCCCAAATCAAATACTGATAAAACTTCAAATGGCCCTAACTTCTATACGGTGAGTCTTATATCTATCAAAATTTGCAACATTCAAATGCTTGTAACTTTTTAATTAAGCCTATTAAAATCTTGAAATTTTGTGGCAATAAAGTACTCCAGCCTATTATCAATTTAAGCTATCGCTCATAGCTATGCTACCCTTGACTCCCATATCAAACACTTATAAAGCTTCAAATGGCCCTAATTTCTATACGGTGCATCCTATACCTATCAGAGTTGCCAAACTTTTAAATGCTTGTAGCTGTTTACTGGAGCGTAATAAAATCTTGAAATTTTGTGACAATAAAGTACTCGTGCCTCCTGTCAATTTAAGCTATCGCTCATAGCTATGCTACCCTTGAGTCCCAAATCAAATACTGATAAAACTTCAAATGGCCCTAACTTCTATATGGTGAGTCTTATATCTATCAAAATTTGCAACATTCAAATGCTTGTAACTTTTTAATTAAGCGTATTAAAATCTTGAAATTTTGTGGCAATAAAGTATTCCATCCTATTATCAATTTAAGCTATCGCTCATAGCTATGCTACCCTTGACTCCCATATCAAACACTTAGAAAACTTCAAATGGCCCTAATTTATATACGGTGCATCCTATACCTATCAGAGTTGGCAACATTATATGCTTGTAACTCTTTAATGGAGCGTAATAAAATCTTGAAATTTTGTGTCAATAAAGTACTCGTGCCTCCTGTCAATTTAAGCTATCGCTCATAGCTATGCTACTCTTGAGTCCCAAATCTAACACTGATGAAACTTCAAATGGCCCTAACTTATATACGGTGCGTCCTATACCTATCAAAGTTTGCAACAATCAAATGATTGTATCTTTTTACTGGAGCGTTATAAAACCTTGAAATTTTGTGACAATAGAGTACTCGTGCCTCTTATCAATTTAAGCTATCGCTCATAGCTATGCTACCCTTGAGTCCCAAATAAAACATTGATAAAACTTCAAATGGCCCTAATTTCTATACTGTGCGTCCTATACCTATCAAAGTTTTCAGCATTCAAATGCTTGTAACTTTTTACTGGAGCGTAATAAAATCTTGAAATTTTATGACAATAAAGTACTCGAGCCTCTCTTCAATTTAAGTTATCGGTCATAGCTATGCTACCCTTGAGTCCCAAATCAAACACTGATAAAATTTCAAATGGCCCTAATTTCTATACTGTGCGTCCTATACCTATCAAAGTTTTCAACATTCAAATGCTTGAAACTTTTTATTGGAGCGTAATAAAACCTTGAAATATTGTGACAATAAAGTAGTCGTGCCTCTTGTCAATTTAAGCTATCGCTCATAGCTATGCTACCCTGGAGTCCCAAAACAAACACTGATACAACTTCAAATGGCCTTAACTTCTATACGGTGCGTCCTATACCTATCAAAGTTTGCAACATTCAAATGCTTGTAACTTTTTACAGGAGCGTAATAAAACCTTGAAATTTTGCGACAATAAAGTACTCGAGCCTCTTGTCAATTTAAGCTATCGCTCATAGCTATGCTACCCTTGAGTCCCAAATCAAATACTGATAAAACTTCAAATGGCCCTAACTTCTATACGGTGAGTCTTATATCCATCAAAATTTGCAACATTCAAATGCTTGTAACTTTTTAAATAAGCGTATTAAAATCTTGAAATTTTGTGGCAATAAAGTACTCGAGGTTATTATCAATTTAAGCTATCGCTCATAGCTATGCTACCCTTGACTCCCATATCAAACACTTATAAAACTTCAAATGGCCCTAATTTCTATACGGTGCATCCGATACCTATCAGAGTTGGCAACATTTAAATGTTTGTAACTCTTTACTGGAGCGTAATAAAATCTTGAAATTTTGTGACAATAAAGTTCTCGTGCCTCCTATCAATTTAAGCTATCGCTCATAGCTATGGTACTCTTGAGTCCCAAATCAAACACTGATAAAACTTCAAATGGCCCTAACTTATATACTGTGCTTCCTATACCTATCAAAATTTGCAACAATCAAATGATTGTATCTTTTTACTGGGGCGTTATAAAACCTTGAAATTTTGTGACAATAGAGTACTCGTGCCTCTTATCAATTTAAGCTATCGCTCATAGCTATGCTACCTTTGAGTCCCAAATAAAACATTGATAAAACTTCAAATGGTCCTAATTTCTATACTGTGCGTCCTATACCTATCAAAGTTTTCAGCATTCAAATGCTTGTAACTTTTTTCTGGAGCGTAATAAAATCTTGAAATTTTGTGACAATAACGTACTCGAGCCTCAATTCAATTTAAGTTATCGGTCATAGCTATGCTACCCTTGAGTCCCAAATCAAACACTGATAAAATTTAAAATGGCCCTAATTTCTATACTGTGCGTCCTATACCTATCAAAGTTTTCAACATTCAAATGCTTGAAACTTTTTATTGGAGCGCAATAAAACCTTGAAATATTGTGACAATAAAGTAGTCGTGCCTCTTATCAATTTAAGCTATCGCTCATAGCTATGCTACCCTTGAGCCCCAAAACAAATACTGATATAACTTCAAATGGCCCTAGCTTCTATACGGTGCGTCCTATACCTATCAAAGTTTGCAACATTCAAATGCTTGTAACTTTTTACAGGAGCGTAATAAAACCTTGAAATTTTGCGACAATAAAGTACCCGAGAATCTTGTCAATTTAAGCTATCGCTCATAGCTATGCTACCCTTGATTCCCAAATCAAATACTGATAAAACTTCAAATGGCCCTAACTTCTATACGGTGAGTCTTATATCTATCAAAATTTGCAACATTCAAATGCTTGTAACTTTTTAATTAAACGTATTAAAATCTTGAAATTTTGTGGCAATAAAGTACTCCAGCCTATTATCAATTTAAGCTATCGCTCATAGCTATGCTACCCTTGACTCCCATATCAAACACTTAGTAAACTTCAAATGGCCCTAATTTCCATACGGTGCATCCTATACCTATCAGAGTTGGCAACATTTAAATGCTTGTAACTTTTTACTGGAGCGTAATAAAATCTGGAAATTTTGTGACAATAAAGTACTCGTGCCTCCTGTCAATTTAAGCTATCGCTCATAGCTATGCTACTCTAGAGTCCCAAATCAAACACTGATAAAACTTCAAATGGCCCTAACTTATATACGGTGCGTCCTATACCTATCAAAGTTTGCAACAATCAAATGATTGTATCTTTTTACTGGAGCGTTATAAAACCTTGAAATTTTGTGACAATAGAGTAATCGTGCCTCTTGTCAATTTAAGATATCGCTCATACCTATGTTACCCCTGAGTCCCAAATAAAACACTGATAAAACTTCAAATGGCCCTAACTTCTATACGGTGCGTCCTATACCTATCAATGTGTGCAACATTCAGATGCTTGTAACTTTTTACTGGAGCGTCATAAAACCTTGAAATTTGGTGACAAAAAGTACTCCAGCCTCATATCAATTTATGCTATCGCTCATAGCTATGATACCCTTGAATCCCAAATCAAACTGTTATAAAACTTCAAATGGCCCAAACTTCTATACGGTGCGTCTTATACCTATCAAAGTTTGCACCATTCAAATGCTTGTAACTTTTTACTAGAGCGTAATAAAACCTTGAAATATTGTGACAATAAAGTAGTCGTGCCTCTTGTCAATTTAAGCTATCGCTCATAGCTATGCTACCCTGGAGTCCCAAAACAAACACTGATAAATCTTCAAATGACCCTAACTTCTATACGGTGCATCCTATACCTATCAGAGTTTGCAACATTTAAATGCTTGTAAATTTTCTACTGGAGCGTAATAAAACCTTGAAATTTTGTGTCAATAAAGTACTCGTGCCTCTTGTCAATTTAAGCTATCGCTCATAGCTATGCTACCCTTGAGTCCCAAAACAAACACTGATAAAACTTCAAATGGCCCTAACTTCTATACAGTGCGTCCTATACCTATCAAAGTTTGCAACATTCAAATGCTTGTAACTTTTTACAGGAGCGTAATAAAACTTTGAAATTTTGCGACAATAAAGTACTAGAGCCTTTTGTCAATTTAAGCTATCGATCATAGCTATGCTACCCTTGAGTCCCAAATCAAATACTGATAAAACTTCAAATGGCCCTAACTTCTATACGGTGAGTCTTATATCTATCAAAATTTGCAACATTCAAATGCTTGCAACTTTTTAATTAAGCGTATTAAAATCTTGAAATTTTGTGGCAATAAAGTACTCCAGCCTATTATCAATTTAAGCTATCGCTCATAGCTATGCTACCCTTGACTCTCATATCATACATTTATAAAACTTCAAATGGCCCTAACTTCTATACTGTGCGTCCTATACCTATCAAAGTTTTCAACATTCAAATGCTTGTAACATTTTATTGGAGCGTAATAAAACCTTGAAATATTGTGACAATAAAGTAGTCGTGCCTCTTGTCCATTTAAGATATCGCTCATAGCTATGTTACCCCTGAGTCCCAAATAAAACACTGATAAAACTTCAAATGGCCCTAACTTCTATACGGTGCGTCCTATACCTATCAATGTTTGCAACATTCAGATGCTTATAACTTTTTACTGGAGCGTCATAAAACCTTGAAATTTTGTGACAAAAAGTACTACAGCCTCTTATCAATTGAAGCTATCGCTCATAGCTATGGTACCCTGGAGTCCCAAAACAAATACTGATAAAACTACAAATGGCCCTAACTTCTATACGGTGCATCCTATACCTATCAGAGTTTGCATCATTTAAATGCTCGTAACTCTTTACTGGAGCGTAATAAAACCTTGAAATTTTGTGTCAATAAAGTATTCGTGCCTCTTGTCAATTTAAGCTATCGCTCATAGCTATGCTACCCTTGAGTCCCAAAACACACACTGATAAAACTTCTAATGGCCCTAACTTCTATACGGTGCGTCCTATACCTATCAAAGTTTGCAACTATTTATAAAATGCTTGTAACTTTTTACTGGAGTGTCATAAACCCTTGAAATTTTGTGACAATAAAGTACTCGAGCCTCTTGTCAATTTAAGCTATCGCTCATAGCTATGCTACCGTTGAGTCCCAAATAAAGCGCTGATAAACCTTCAAATGGCCCTAACTGCTATACGGTGCGTCCTATACCTATCAAAGTTTGCAACATTCAAATGCTTGTAACGTTTTACTGGAGTGTAATATAATCTTGAAATTTTGTGACAATAAAGTACTCGTGCCTCTTGTCAAGTAATAAAGTACTCGTGCCTCTTGTAAGCTGTCGCTCATAGCTATGCTAATCTTCAGTCCCAAAAAAACACTGATAAAACTTCAAATGGCCCTAACTTCTATACGGTGCGTCCTATACCTATTGAAGTTTGCGACATTCAAATGCTTGTAACTTTTTACTGGAGCGTCATAAAACCTTGAAATTGTGTGACAAAAAGTACTCGAGCCTCTTATCAATTTAAGCGATCGCTCATAGCTATGATACCCTTGAGTCCCAAATCAAACACTTATAAAACTTCAAATGGCCCATACTTCTATACGGTGCGTCTTATACCTATCAAAGTTTGCAACATTCAAATGCTTGTCACTTTTTACTGGAGCCTAATAAAACCTTGAAATATTGTGGCAATAAAGTAGTCGTGCGTCTTGTCAATTTAAGCTATCGCTCATAGCTATGCTACCCTGGAGTCCCAAAACAAACACTGATAAAACTTCAAATGGCCCTAACTTCTATACGGTGCGTCCTATACCTATCAAAATTTGCAGCATTCAAATGCTTGTAACTTTTTAATTAAGCGTATTAAAATCTTGAAATTTTGTTTCAATAAAGTACTCGATCCTATTATCAATTTAAGCTTTCGCTCATAGCTATGCTACCCTTGACTCCCATATCAAACACTTATAAAACTTCAAATGGCCCTAATTTCTATACGGTGCATCCTATACCTATCAGAGTTGGCAACATTTAAATGCTCGTAACTCTTTACTCGAGCGTAATAAAACCTTGAAATTTTGTGTCAATAAAGTACTCGTGCCTCTTGTCAATTTAAGCTATCGCTCATAGCTATGCTACCCTTGAGTCCCAAAACACACACTGATAAAACTTCTAATGGCCCTAACTTCTATACGGTGCGTCCTATACCTATCAAAGTTTGCAACTATTTATAAAATGCTTGTAACTTTTTACTGGAGTGTCATAAACCCTTGAAATTTTGTGACAATAAAGTACTCGAGCCTCTTGTCAATTTAAGCTATCGCTCATAGCTATGCTACCGTTGAGTCCCAAATAAAGCGCTGATAAACCTTCAAATGGCCCTAACTGCTATACGGTGCGTCCTATACCTATCAAAGTTTGCAACATTCGAATGCTTGTAACTTTTTACTGGAGTGTAATATAATCTTGAAATTTTGTGACAATAAAGTACTCGTGCCTCTTGTCAAGTAATAAAGTACTCGTGCCTCTTGTAAGCTGTCGCTCATAGCTATGCTAATCTTCAGTCCCAAAAAAACACTGATAAAACTTCAAATGGCCCTAACTTCTATACGGTGCGTCCTATACCTATTGAAGTTTGCGACATTCAAATGCTTGTAACTTTTTACTGGAGCGTCATAAAACCTTGAAATTTTGTGACAAAAAGTACTCGAGCCTCTTATCAATTTAAGCGATCGCTCATAGCTATGATACCCTTGAGTCCCAAATCAAACACTTATAAAACTTCAAATGGCCCATACTTCTATACGGTGCGTCTTATACCTATCAAAGTTTGCAACATTCAAATGCTTGTCACTTTTTACTGGAGCGTAATAAAACCTTGAAATTTTGTGGCAATAAAGTAGTCGTGCCTCTTGTCAATTTAAGCTATCGCTCATAGCTATGCTACCCTGGAGTCCGAAAACAAACACTGATAAAACTTCAAATGGCCCTAACTTCTATACGGTGCGTCCTATACCTATCAAAATTTGCAGCATTCAAATGCTTGTAACTTTTTAATTAAGCGTATTAAAATCTTGAAATTTTGTGGCAATAAAGTACTCGATCCTATTATCAATTTAAGCTTTCGCTCATAGCTATGCTACCCTTGACTCCCATATCAAACACTTATAAAACTTCAAATGGCCCTAATTTCTATACGGTGCATCCTATACCTATCAGAGTTGGCAACATTTAAATGCTTGTAACTTTTTACTGGAGCGTAATAAGACCTTGAAATTTTGTGTCAATAAAGTACTCGTGCCTCTTGTCAATTTAAGCTATCGCTCATAGCTATGCTACCCTTGAGTCCCAAAACACACACTGATAAAACTTCTAATGGCCCTAACTTCTATACGGTGCGTCCTATAGCTATCAAAGTTTGCAACATTCAAATGCTTGTAACTTTTTACAGGAGCGTAATAAAACCTTGAAATTTTGTGACAATAAAGTACTCGAACCTCTTGTCAATTTAAGCTATCGCTCATAGCTATGCTACCTTTGAGTCCCGAATCAAACACTGATAAAACTTCAAATGGCCCTATATTCTATACGGTGCGTCCTATACCTATTAAAGTTTGCAACAATCAAATGCGTGTAACTTTTTACTGGAGCGTAATAAAACCTTGAAATTTTGTGACAATAAAGTACTCGTGCCTCCTGTCAATTTAAGCTATCGCTCATAGCTATGCTACCCTTGAGTCCCAAATCAAACACTGATAAAACTTCAAATGGCCATAACTTATATACGGTGCGTCCTATACCTATCAAAGTTTGCAACATTCAGATGCTTGTAACTTTTTACTGGAGCGTCATAAAACCTTGAAATTTTGTGACAAAAAGTACTCTAGCCTCTTATCAATTAAAGCTATCGCTCACAGCTATGATACCCTTGAATCCCAAATCAAACACTTATAAAACTTCAAATGGCCCAAACTTCTATACGGTGCGTCTTATACCTATCAAAGTTTGCAACATTCAAATGCTTGTAACTTTTTACTAGAGCCTTGAAATATTGTGACAATAAAGTAGTCGTGCCTCTTGTCAATTTAAGCTATCGCTCATAGCTATGCTACCCTTGAGGCCCAAAACAAACACTGATAAAACTTCAAATGGCCCTAACTTCTATACGGTGCGTCCTATACCTATCAAAGTTTGCAACATTCAAATGCTTGTAACTTTTTACTAGAGCCTTGAAATATTGTGACAATAAAGTAGTCGTGCCTCTTGTCAATTTAAGCTATCGCTCATAGCTATGCTATCCTGGAGTCCCAAAACAAATACTGATAAAACTTCAAATGGCCCTATTTTCTATACGGGGCATCCTCTACTTATCAGAGTTTGCAACATTTAAATGCTTGTAACTTTTTACTGGAGCGTAATAAAACCTTGAAATTTTGTGACAATAAAGTACTCGTGCCTCCTGTCAATTTAAGCTATCGCTCATAGCTATGCTACTCTTGAGTCCCAAATCAAACACTGATAAAACTTCAAATGGCGCTAACTTATATACGGTGCGTCTTATACCTATCAAAGTTTGCAACATTCAAATGCTTGTAACTTTTTATAGAGCGTAATAAAACCTTGAAATATTGTGACAATAAAGTAGTCGTGCCTCTTGTCAATTTAAGCTATCGCTCATAGCTATGCTACCTTTGCGTCCCAAAACAAATACTGATAAAACTACAAATGGCCCTAACTTCTATACGGTGCATCCTATACCTATCAGAGTTCGCATCATTTAAATGCTCGTAACTCTTTACTGGAGCGTAATAAAACCTTGAAATTTTGTGTCAATAAAGTACTCGTGCCTCTTGTCAATTTAAGCTATCGCTCATAGCTATGCTACCCTTGAGTCCCAAAATACACACTGATAAAACTTCTAATGGCCCTAACTTCTATACGGTGCGTCCTATACCTATCAAAGTTTGCAGCTATTTATAAAATGCTTGTAACTTTTTACTGGAGTGTCATAAACCCTTGAAATTTTGTGACAATAAAGTACTCGAGCCTCTTGTCAATTTAAGCTATCGCTCATAGCTATGCTACCGTTGAGTCCCAAATAAAGCGCTGATAAACCTTCAAATGGCCCTAACTGCTATACGGTGCGTCCTATACCTATCAAAGTTTGCAACATTCAAATGCTTGTAACTTTTTACTGGAGTGTAATATAATCTTGAAATTTTGTGACAATAAAGTACTCGTGCCTCTTGTCAAGTAATAAAGTACTCGTGCCTCTTGTAAGCTGTCGCTCATAGCTATGCTAATCTTCAGTCCCAAAAAAACACTGATAAAACTTCAAATGGCCCTAACTTCTATACGGTGCGTCCTATACCTATTGAAGTTTGCGACATTCAAATGCTTGTAACTTTTTACTGGAGCGTCATAAAACCTTGAAATTTTGTGACAAAAAGTACTCGAGCCTCTTATCAATTTAAGCGATCGCTCATAGCTATGATACCCTTGAGTCCCAAATCAAACACTTATAAAACTTCAAATGGCCCATACTTCTATACGGTGCGTCTTATACCTATCAAAGTTTGCAACATTCAAATGCTTGTCACTTTTTACTGGAGCCTAATAAAACCTTGAAATATTGTGGCAATAAAGTAGTCGTGCCTCTTGTCAATTTAAGCTATCGCTCATAGCTATGCTACCCTGGAGTCCGAAAACAAACACTGATAAAACTTCAAATGGCCCTAACTTCTATACGGTGCGTCCTATACCTATCAAAATTTGCAGCATTCAAATGCTTGTAACTTTTTAATTAAGCGTATTAAAATCTTGAAATTTTGTGGCAATAAAGTACTCGATCCTATTATCAATTTAAGCTTTCGCTCATAGCTATGCTACCCTTGACTCCCAAATCAAACACTTATAAAACTTCAAATGGCCCTAATTTCTATACGGTGCATCCTATACCTATCAGAGTTGGCAACATTTAAATGCTTGTAACTTTTTACTGGAGCGTAATAAGACCTTGAAATTTTGTGTCAATAAAGTACTCGTGCCTCTTGTCAATTTAAGCTATCGCTCATAGCTATGCTACCCTTGAGTCCCAAAACACACACTGATAAAACTTCTAATGGCCCTAACTTCTATACGGTGCGTCCTATAGCTATCAAAGTTTGCAACATTCAAATGCTTGTAACTTTTTACAGGAGCGTAATAAAACCTTGAAATTTTGTGACAATAAAGTACTCGAACCTCTTGTCAATTTAAGCTATCGCTCATAGCTATGCTACCTTTGAGTCCCGAATCAAACACTGATAAAACTTCAAATGGCCCTATATTCTATACGGTGCGTCCTATACCTATTAAAGTTTGCAACAATCAAATGCGTGTAACTTTTTACTGGAGCGTAATAAAACCTTGAAATTTTGTGACAATAAAGTACTCGTGCCTCCTGTCAATTTAAGCTATCGCTCATAGCTATGCTACTCTTGAGTCCCAAATCAAAAACTGATAAAACTTCAAATGGCCATAACTTATATACGGTGCGTCCTATACCTATCAAAGTTTGCAACATTCAGATGCTTGTAACTTTTTACTGGAGCGTCATAAAACCTTGAAATTTTGTGACAAAAAGTACTCTAGCCTCTTATCAATTAAAGCTATCGCTCACAGCTATGATACCCTTGAATCCCAAATCAAACACTTATAAAACTTCAAATGGCCCAAACTTCTATACGGTGCGTCTTATACCTATCAAAGTTTGCAACATTCAAATGCTTGTAACTTTTTACTAGAGCCTTGAAAAATTGTGACAATAAAGTAGTCGTGCCTCTTGTCAATTTAAGCTATCGCTCATAGCTATGCTATCCTGGAGTCCCAAAACAAATACTGATAAAACTTCAAATGGCCCTATTTTCTATACGGGGCATCCTCTACTTATCAGAGTTTGCAACATTTAAATGCTTGTAACTTTTTACTGGAGCGTAATAAAACCTTGAAATTTTGTGACAATAAAGTACTCGTGCCTCCTGTCAATTTAAGCTATCGCTCATAGCTATGCTACTCTTGAGTCCCAAATCAAACACTGATAAAACTTCAAATGGCGCTAACTTATATACGGTGCGTCTTATACCTATCAAAGTTTGCAACATTCAAATGCTTGTAACTTTTTATAGAGCGTAATAAAACCTTGAAATATTGTGACAATAAAGTAGTCGTGCCTCTTGTCAATTTAAGCTATCGCTCATAGCTATGCTACCTTTGCGTCCCAAAACAAATACTGATAAAACTACAAATGGCCCTAACTTCTATACGGTGCATCCTATACCTATCAGAGTTCGCATCATTTAAATGCTCGTAACTCTTTACTGGAGCGTAATAAAACCTTGAAATTTTGTGTCAATAAAGTACTCGTGCCTCTTGTCAATTTAAGCTATCGCTCATAGCTATGCTACCCTTGAGTCCCAAAACACACACTGATAAAACTTCTAATGGCCCTAACTTCTATACGGTGCGTCCTATACCTATCAAAGTTTGCAACTATTTATAAAATGCTTGTAACTTTTTACTGGAGTGTCATAAAACCTTGAAATTTTGTGACAATAAAGTACTCGAGCCTCTTGTCAATTTAAGCTATCGCTCATAGCTATGCTACCGTTGAGTCCCAAATAAAGCGCTGATAAACCTTCAAATGGCCCTAACTGCTATACGGTGCGTCCTATACCTATCAAAGTTTGCAACATTCAAATGCTTGTAACTTTTTACTGGAGTGTAATATAATCTTGAAATTTTGTGACAATAAAGTACTCGTGCCTCTTGTCAAGTAATAAAGTACTCGTGCCTCTTGTAAGCTGTCGCTCATAGCTATGCTAATCTTCAGTCCCAAAAAAACACTGATAAAACTTCAAATGGCCCTAACTTCTATACGGTGCGTCCTATACCTATTGAAGTTTGCGACATTCAAATGCTTGTAACTTTTTACTGGAGCGTCATAAAACCTTGAAATTTTGTGACAAAAAGTACTCGAGCCTCTTATCAATTTAAGCGATCGCTCATAGCTATGATACCCTTGAGTCCCAAATCAAACACTTATAAAACTTCAAATGGCCCATACTTCTATACGGTGCGTCTTATACCTATCAAAGTTTGCAACATTCAAATGCTTGTCACTTTTTACTGGAGCCTAATAAAACCTTGAAATATTGTGGCAATAAAGTAGTCGTGCCTCTTGTCAATTTAAGCTATCGCTCATAGCTATGCTACCCTGGAGTCCGAAAACAAACACTGATAAAACTTCAAATGGCCCTAACTTCTATACGGTGCGTCCTATACCTATCAAAATTTGCAGCATTCAAATGCTTGTAACTTTTTAATTAAGCGTATTAAAATCTTGAAATTTTGTGGCAATAAAGTACTCGATCCTATTATCAATTTAAGCTTTCGCTCATAGCTATGCTACCCTTGACTCCCATATCAAACACTTATAAAACTTCAAATGGCCCTAATTTCTATACGGTGCATCCTATACCTATCAGAGTTGGCAACATTTAAATGCTTGTAACTTTTTACTGGAGCGTAATAAGACCTTGAAATTTTGTGTCAATAAAGTACTCGTGCCTCTTGTCAATTTAAGCTATCGCTCATAGCTATGCTACCCTTGAGTCCCAAAACACACACTGATAAAACTTCTAATGGCCCTAACTTCTATACGGTGCGTCCTATAGCTATCAAAGTTTGCAACATTCAAATGCTTGTAACTTTTTACAGGAGCGTAATAAAACCTTGAAATTTTGTGACAATAAAGTACTCGAACCTCTTGTCAATTTAAGCTATCGCTCATAGCTATGCTACCTTTGAGTCCCGAATCAAACACTGATAAAACTTCAAATGGCCCTATATTCTATACGGTGCGTCCTATACCTATTAAAGTTTGCAACAATCAAATGCGTGTAACTTTTTACTGGAGCGTAATAAAACCTTGAAATTTTGTGACAATAAAGTACTCGTGCCTCCTGTCAATTTAAGCTATCGCTCATAGCTATGCTACTCTTGAGTCCCAAATCAAAAACTGATAAAACTTCAAATGGCCATAACTTATATACGGTGCGTCCTATACCTATCAAAGTTTGCAACATTCAGATGCTTGTAACTTTTTACTGGAGCGTCATAAAACCTTGAAATTTTATGACAAAAAGTACTCTAGCCTCTTATCAATTAAAGCTATCGCTCACAGCTATGATACCCTTGAATCCCAAATCAAACACTTATAAAACTTCAAATGGCCCAAACTTCTATACGGTGCGTCTTATACCTATCGAAGTTTGCAACATTCAAATGCTTGTAACTTTTTACTAGAGCCTTGAAATATTGTGACAATAAAGTAGTCGTGCCTCTTGTCAATTTAAGCTATCGCTCATAGCTATGCTACCCTTGAGGCCCAAAACAAACACTGATAAAACTTCAAATGGCCCTAACTTCTATACGGTGCGTCCTATACCTATCAAAGTTTGCAACATTCAAATGCTTGTAACTTTTACAGGAGCGTAATAAAACCTTGAAAAATTGTGACAATAAAGTAGTCGTGCCTCTTGTCAATTTAAGCTATCGCTCATAGCTATGCTATCCTGGAGTCCCAAAACAAATACTGATAAAACTTCAAATGGCCCTATTTTCTATACGGGGCATCCTCTACTTATCAGAGTTCGCAACATTTAAATGCTTGTAACTTTTTACTGGAGCGTAATAAAACCTTGAAATTTTGTGACAATAAAGTACTCGTGCCTCCTGTCAATTTAAGCTATCGCTCATAGCTATGCTACTCTTGAGTCCCAAATCAAACACTGATAAAACTTCAAATGGCGCTAACTTATATACGGTGCGTCTTATACCTATCAAAGTTTGCAACATTCAAATGCTTGTAACTTTTTATAGAGCGTAATAAAACCTTGAAATATTGTGACAATAAAGTAGTCGTGCCTCTTGTCAATTTAAGCTATCGCTCATAGCTATGCTACCTTTGCGTCCCAAAACAAATACTGATAAAACTACAAATGGCCCTAACTTCTATACGGTGCATCCTATACCTATCAGAGTTCGCATCATTTAAATGCTCGTAACTCTTTACTGGAGCGTAATAAAACCTTGAAATTTTGTGTCAATAAAGTACTCGTGCCTCTTGTCAATTTAAGCTATCGCTCATAGCTATGCTACCCTTGAGTCCCAAAACACACACTGATAAAACTTCTAATGGCCCTAACTTCTATACGGTGCGTCCTATACCTATCAAAGTTTGCAACTATTTATAAAATGCTTGTAACTTTTTACTGGAGTGTCATAAACCCTAGAAATTTTGTGACAATAAAGTACTCGAGCCTCTTGTCAATTTAAGCTATCGCTCATAGCTATGCTACCGTTGAGTCCCAAATAAAGCACTGATAAACCTTCAAATGGCCCTAACTGCTATACGGTGCGTCCTATACCTATCAAAGTTTGCAACATTCAAATGCTTGTAACTTTTTACTGGAGTGTAATATAATCTTGAAATTTTGTGACAATAAAGTACTCGTGCCTCTTGTCAAGCAATAAAGTACTCGTGCCTCTTGTAAGCTGTCGCTCATAGCTATGCTAATCTTCAGTCCCAAAAAAACACTGATAAAACTTCAAATGGCCCTAGCTTCTATACGGTGCGTCCTATACCTATTGAAGTTTGCGACATTCAAATGCTTGTAACTTTTTACTGGAGCGTCATAAAACCTTGAAATTTTGTGACAAAAAGTACTCGAGCCTCTTATCAATTTAAGCGATCGCTCATAGCTATGATACCCTTGAGTCCCAAATCAAACACTTATAAAACTTCAAATGGCCCATACTTCTATACGGTGCGTCTTATACCTATCAAAGTTTGCAACATTCAAATGCTTGTAACTTTTTACTGGAGCCTAATAAAACCTTGAAATATTGTGGCAATAAAGTAGTCGTGCCTCTTGTCAATTTAAGCTATCGCTCATAGCTATGCTACCCTGGAGTCCCAAAACAAACACTGATAAAACTTCAAATGGCCCTAACTTCTATACGGTGCGTCCTATACCTATCAAAATTTGCAGCATTCAAATGCTTGTAACTTTTTAATTAAGCGTATTAAAATCTTGAAATTTTGTGGCAATAAAGTACTCGATCATATTATCAATTTAAGCTTTCGCTCATAGCTATGCTACCCTTGACTCCCATATCAAACACTTATAAAACTTCAAATGGCCCTAATTTCTATACGGTGCATCCTATACCTATCAGAGTTGGCAACATTTAAATGCTTGTAACTTTTTACTGGAGCGTAATAAGACCTTGAAATTTTGTGTCAATAAAGTACTCGTGCCTCTTGTCAATTTAAGCTATCGCTCATAGCTATGCTACCCTTGAGTCCCAAAACACACACTGATAAAACTTCCAATGGCCCTAACTTCTTTACGGTGCGTCCTATAGCTATCAAAGTTTGCAACATTCAAATGCTTGTAACTTTTTACAGGAGCGTAATAAAACCTTGAAATTTTGTGACAATAAAGTACTCGAACCTCTTGTCAATTTAAGCTATCGCTCATAGCTATGCTACCTTTGAGTCCCGAATCAAACACTGATAAAACTTCAAATGGCCCTATATTCTATACGGTGCGTCCTATACCTATTAAAGTTTGCAACAATCAAATGCGTGTAACTTTTTACTGGAGCGTAATAAAACCTTGAAATTTTGTGACAATAAAGTACTCGTGCCTCCTGTCAATTTAAGCTATCGCTCATAGCTATGCTACTCTTGAGTCCCAAATCAAAAACTGATAAAACTTCAAATGGCCATAACTTATATACGGTGCGTCCTATACCTATCAAAGTTTGCAACATTCAGATGCTTGTAACTTTTTACTGGAGCGTCATAAAACCTTGAAATTTTGTGACAAAAAGTACTCCAGCCTCTTATCAATTAAAGCTATCGCTCACAGCTATGATACCCTTGAATCCCAAATCAAACACTTATAAAACTTCAAATGGCCCAAACTTCTATACGGTGCGTCTTATACCTATCAAAGTTTGCAACATTCAAATGCTTGTAACTTTTTACTAGAGCCTTGAAATATTGTGACAATAAAGTAGTCGTGCCTCTTGTCAATTTAAGCTATCGCTCATAGCTATGCTACCCTTGAGGCCCAAAACAAACACTGATAAAACTTCAAATGGCCCTAACTTCTATACGGTGCGTCCTATACCTATCAAAGTTTGCAACATTTAAATGCTTGTAACTTTTACAGGAGCGTAATAAAACCTTGAAATTTTGTGACAATAAAGTACTCGAGCCTCTTGTCAATTTAAGCTATCGCTCATAGCTATGCTACCCTTGAGTCCCAAAACAAACACTGATAAAACTTCAAATGGCCCTAAATTCTATACGGTGCGTCCTATACCTATTAAAGTTTGCAACAAGCAAATGCGTGTAACTTTTTACTGGAGTGTAATAAAACATTGAAATTTTGTGACAATAAAGTAGTCGAGCCTCTTGTCAATTTAAGCTATCGCTCATAGCTATGCCACCCTTGACTCCCATATCAAACACTTATAAAACTTCAAATGGCCCTAATTTCTATACGGGGCATCCTATACCTATCAGAATTTGCAACATTTAAATGCTTGTAACTATTTACTGGACCGTAATAAAACCTTGAAATTTTGTGACAATAAAGTACTCGTGCCTCCTGTCAATTTAAGCTATCGCTCATAGCTATGCCACTCTTGAGTCCCAAATCAAACACTGATAAAACTTCAAATGGCTCTAACTTATATACGGTGCGTCTTATACCTATCAAAGTTTGCAACATTCAAATGCTTGTAACTTTTTACTAGAGCGTAATAAAACCTTGAAAAATTGTGACAATAAAGTAGTCGTGCCTCTTGTCAATTTAAGCTATCGCTCATAGCTATGCTATCCTGGAGTCCCAAAACAAATACTGACAAAACTTCAAATGGCCCTAATTTCTATACGGTGCATCCTATACCTATCAGAGTTTGCAACATTTAAATGCTTGTAACTTTTTACTGGAGCGTAATAAAACCTTGAAATTTTGTGTCAATAAAGTACTCGTGCCTCTTGTCAATTTAAGTTATCGCTCATAGCTATGCTACCCTTGAGTCCCAAAACACACACTGATAAAACTTCAAATGGCCCTAACTTCTATACGGTGCGTCCTATACCTATCAAAGTTTGCAACATTCAAATGCTTGTAACTTTTTACAGGAGCGTAATAAAACCTTGAAATTTTGTGACAATAAAGTACTCGTGCCTCCTGTCAATTTAAGCTATCGCTCATAGCTATGCTACCTTTCAGTCCAAAATCATACACTGATAAAACTTCAAATGGCCCTAACTGCTATACGGTGCGTCCTATACCTATCAAAGTTGGCAACATTCAAATGCTTGTAACTTTTTACTGGAGTGTAATAAAATCTTGAAATTTTGTGACAATAAAGTACTCGTGCTTCTTGTAAGCTATCGCTCCTTCATGCTATGCTAATCTTCAGTCCCAAAAAAACACTGATAAAACTTCAAATGGCCATAACTTCTATACGGTGCGTCCTATACCTATCAAAGTTTGCAACATTCAAATGCTTGTAACTTTTTACTGGAGCGTCATAAAACCTTGAAATTTTGTGACAAAAAGTACTCGAGCCTCTTATCAATTTAAGCGATCGTTCATAGCTATGATACCCTTGAGTCCCAAATCAAACACTTATAAAACTTCAAATGGCCCATACGGTGCGTCTTATACCTATCAAAGTTTGCAACATTCAAATGCTTGTAACTTTTTACTGGAGCGTAATAAAACCTTGAAATATTGTGACAATAAAGTAGTCGTGCCTCCTGTCAATTTAAGCTATCGCTCATAGCTATGCTACCCTGGAGTCCCAAAGCGAACACTGATAAAACTTTAAATTGCCCTAACTTCTATACGGTGCGTCCTATACCTATCAAATTTTGCAACATTCAAATGCTTGTAACTTTTTACTAGAGCCTTGAAATATTGTGACAATAAAGTAGTCGTGCCTCTTGTCAATTTAAGCTATCGCTCATAGCTATGCTACCCTTGAGGCCCAAATCAAACACTGATAAAACTTCAAATGGCCCTAACTTCTATACGGTGCGTCCTATACCTATCAAAGTTTGCAACATTCAAATGCTTGTAACTTTTTACAGGAGCGTAATAAAACCTTGAAATTTTGTGACAATAAAGTACTCGAGCCTCTTGTCAATTTAAGCTATCGCTCATAGCTATGCTACCCTTGAGTCCCAAAACAAACACTGATAAAACTTCAAATGGTCCTAACTTCTATACGGTGCGTCCTATACCTATCAAAGTTTGCAACATTCAAATGCTTGTAACTTTTTACAGGATCGTAATTAAACCTTGCAATTTTGTGACAATAAAGAACTCATGCCTCTTGTCAATTTAAGCTATCGCTCATAGCTATGCTACCTTTGAGTCCCAAATCAAACACTGATAAGACTTCAAATGGCCCTAAATTCTATACGGTGCGTCCTATAGCTATCAAAGTTTGCAACATTCAAATGCTTGTAACTTTTTACAGGAGCGTAATAAAACCTTGAAATTTTGTGACAATAAAGTACTCGAACCTCTTGTCAATTTAAGCTATCGCTCATAGCTATGCTACCTTTGAGTCCCGAATCAAACACTGATAAAACTTCAAATGGCCCTATATTCTATACGGTGCGTCCTATACCTATTAAAGTTTGCAACAATGAAATGCGTGTAACTTTTTACTGGAGCGTAATAAAACCTTGAAATTTTGTGACAATAAAGTACTCGTGCCTCCTGTCAATTTAAGCTATCGCTCATAGCTATGCTACTCTTGAGTCCCAAATCAAAAACTGATAAAACTTCAAATGGCCACAACTTATATACGGTGCGTCCTATACCTATCAAAGTTTGCAACATTCAGATGCTTGTAACTTTTTACTGGAGCGTCATAAAACCTTGAAATTTTGTGACAAAAAGTACTCCAGCCTCTTATCAAATAAAGCTATCGCTCACAGCTATGATACCCTTGAATCCCAAATCAAACACTTATAAAACTTCAAATGGCCCAAACTTCTATACGGTGCGTCTTATACCTATCAAAGTTTGCAACATTCAAATGCTTGTAACTTTTTACTAGAGCCTTGAAATATTGTGACAATAAAGTAGTCGTGCCTCTTGTCAATTTAAGCTATCGCTCATAGCTATGCTACCCTTGAGGCCCAAAACAAACACTGATAAAACTTCAAATGGCCCTAACTTCTATACGGTGCGTCCTATACCTATCAAAGTTTGCAACATTCAAATGCTTGTAACTTTTACAGGAGCGTAATAAAACCTTGAAATTTTGTGACAATAAAGTACTCGAGCCTCTTGTCAATTTAAGCTATCGCTCATAGCCATGCTACCCTTGAGTCCCAAAACAAACACTGATAAAACTTCAAATGGCCCTAACTTCTATACGGTGCGTCCTATACCTATCAAAGTTTGCAACATTCAAATGCTTGTAGCTTTTTACAGGATCGTAATTAAACCTTGAAATTTTGTGACAATAAAGAACTCAAGCCTCTTGTCAATTTAAGCTATCGCTCATAGCTATGCTACCTTTGAGTCCCAAATCAAACACTGATAAGACTTCAAATGGCCCTAAATTCTATACGGTGCGTCCTATACCTATTAAAGTTTGCAACAATCAAATGCGTGTAACTTTTTACTGGAGTGTAATAAAACATTGAAATTTTGTGACAATAAAGTAGTCGAGCCTCTTGTCAATTTAAGCTATCGCTCATAGCTATGCCACCCTTGACTCCCATATCAAACACTTATAAAACCTCAAATGGCCCTAATTTCTATACGGGGCATCCTATACCTATCAGAATTTGCAACATTTAAATGCTTGTAACTATTTACTGGACCGTAATAAAACCTTGAAATTTTGTGATAATAAAGTACTCGTGCCTCCTGTCAATTTAAGCTATCGCTCATAGCTATGCCACTCTTGAGTCCCAAATCAAACACTGATAAAACTTCAAATGGCTCTAACTTATATACGGTGCGTCTTATACCTATCAAAGTTTGCAACATTCAAATGCTTGTAACTTTTTACTAGAGCGTAATAAAACCTTGAAAAATTGTGACAATAAAGTAGTCGTGCCTCTTGTCAATTTAAGCTATCGCTCATAGCTATGCTATCCTGGAGTCCCAAATCAAATACTGATAAAACTTCAAATGGCCCTAATTTCTATACGGTGCATCCTATACCTATCAGAGTTTGCAACATTTAAATGCTTGTAACTTTTTACTGGAGCGTAATAAAACCTTGAAATTTTGTGTCAATAAAGTACTCGTGCCTCTTGTCAATTTAAGTTATCGCTCATAGCTATGCTACCCTTGAGTCCCAAAACACACACTGATAAAACTTCAAATGGCCCTAACTTCTATACGGTGCGTCCTATACCTATCAAAGTTTGCAACATTCAAATGCTTGTAACTTTTTACTAGAGCCTTGAAATATTGTGACAATAAAGTAGTCGTGCCTCTTGTCAATTTAAGCTATCGCTCATAGCTATGCTACCCTTGAGGCCCAAAACAAACACTGATAAAACTTCAAATGGCCCTAACTTCTATACGGTGCGTCCTATACCTATCAAATTTTGCAACATTCAAATGCTTGTAACTTTTTACTAGAGCCTTGAAATATTGTGACAATAAAGTAGTCGTGCCTCTTGTCAATTTAAGCTATCGCTCATAGCTATGCTACCCTTGAGTCCCAAATCAAACACTGATAAAACTTCAAATGGCCCTATATTCTATACGGTGCGTCCTATACCTATTAAAGTTTGCAACAATCAAATGCGTGTAACTTTTTACTGGAGTGTAATAAAACCTTGAAATTTTGTGACAATAAAGTACTCGAGCATCTTGTCAATTTAAGCTATCGGTCATAGCTATGCTACCCTTGAGTCCCAAATCAAACACTGATAAAACTTCAAATGGCCCTAACTTCTATACGGTGCGTCCTATACCTATCAAAGTTTGCAACATTCAAATGCTTGTAACTTTTTACAGGAGCGTAATAAAACCTTGAAATTTTGTGACAATAAAGTACTCGTGCCTCCTGTCAATTGAAGCTATCGCTCATAGCTATGCTACCTTTGAGTCCAAAATCAAACACTGATAAAACTTCAAATGGCCCTAACTGCTATACGGTGCGTCCTATACCTATCAAAGTTGGCAACATTCAAATGCTTGTAACTTTTTACTGGAGTGTAATAAAATCTTGAAATTTTGTGACAATAAAGTACTCGTGCTTCTTGTAAGCTATCGCTCCTTCATGCTATGCTAATCTTCAGTCCCAAAAAAACACTGATAAAACTTCAAATGGCCATAACTTCTATACGGTGCGTCCTATACCTATCAAAGTTTGCAACATTCAAATGCTTGTAACTTTTTACTGGAGCGTCATAAAACCTTGAAATTTTGTGACAAAAAGTACTCGAGCCTCTTATCAATTTAAGCGATCGTTCATAGCTATAATACCCTTGAGTCCCAAATCAAACACTTATAAAACTGCAAATGGCCCATACGGTGCGTCTTATACCTATCAAAGTTTGCAACATTCAAATGCTTGTAACTTTTTACTGGAGCGTAATAAAACCTTGAAATATTGTGACAATAAAGTAGTCGTGCCTCCTGTCAATTTAAGCTATCGCTCATAGCTATGCTACCCTGGAGTCCCAAAGCGAACACTGATAAAACTTTAAATTGCCCTAACTTCTATACGGTGCGTCCTATACCTATCAAATTTTGCAACATTCAAATGCTTGTAACTTTTTACTAGAGCCTTGAAATATTGTGACAATAAAGTAGTCGTGCCTCTTGTCAATTTAAGCTATCGCTCATAGCTATGCTACCCTTGAGTCCCAAAACAAACACTGATAAAACTTCAAATGGTCCTAACTTCTATACGGTGCGTCCTATACCTATCAAAGTTTGCAACATTCAAATGCTTGTAACTTTTTACAGGATCGTAATTAAACCTTGCAATTTTGTGACAATAAAGAACTCATGCCTCTTGTCAATTTAAGCTATCGCTCATAGCTATGCTACCTTTGAGTCCCAAATCAAACACTGATAAGACTTCAAATGGCCCTAAATTCTATACGGTGCGTCCTATAGCTATCAAAGTTTGCAACATTCAAATGCTTGTAACTTTTTACAGGAGCGTAATAAAACCTTGAAATTTTGTGACAATAAAGTACTCGAACCTCTTGTCAATTTAAGCTATCGCTCATAGCTATGCTACCTTTGAGTCCCGAATCAAACACTGATAAAACTTCAAATGGCCCTATATTCTATACGGTGCGTCCTATACCTATTAAAGTTTGCAACAATGAAATGCGTGTAACTTTTTACTGGAGCGTAATAAAACCTTGAAATTTTGTGACAATAAAGTACTCGTGCCTCCTGTCAATTTAAGCTATCGCTCATAGCTATGCTACTCTTGAGTCCCAAATCAAAAACTGATAAAACTTCAAATGGCCACAACTTATATACGGTGCGTCCTATACCTATCAAAGTTTGCAACATTCAGATGCTTGTAACTTTTTACTGGAGCGTCATAAAACCTTGAAATTTTGTGACAAAAAGTACTCCAGCCTCTTAACAAATAAAGCTATCGCTCACAGCTATGATACCCTTGAATCCCAAATCAAACACTTATAAAACTTCAAATGGCCCAAACTTCTATACGGTGCGTCTTATACCTATCAAAGTTTGCAACATTCAAATGCTTGTAACTTTTTACTAGAGCCTTGAAATATTGTGACAATAAAGTAGTCGTGCCTCTTGTCAATTTAAGCTATCGCTCATAGCTATGCTACCCTTGAGGCCCAAAACAAACACTGATAAAACTTCAAATGGCCCTAACTTCTATACGGTGCGTCCTATACCTATCAAAGTTTGCAACATTCAAATGCTTGTAACTTTTACAGGAGCGTAATAAAACCTTGAAATTTTGTGACAATAAAGTACTCGAGCCTCTTGTCAATTTAAGCTATCGCTCATAGCCATGCTACCCTTGAGTCCCAAAACAAACACTGATAAAACTTCAAATGGCCCTAACTTCTATACGGTGCGTCCTATACCTATCAAAGTTTGCAACATTCAAATGCTTGTAGCTTTTTACAGGATCGTAATTAAACCTTGAAATTTTGTGACAATAAAGAACTCAAGCCTCTTGTCAATTTAAGCTATCGCTCATAGCTATGCTAACTTTGAGTCCCAAATCAAACACTGATAAGACTTCAAATGGCCCTAAATTCTATACGGTGCGTCCTATACCTATTAAAGTTTGCAACAATCAAATGCGTGTAACTTTTTACTGGAGTGTAATAAAACATTGAAATTTTGTGACAATAAAGTAGTCGAGCCTCTTGTCAATTTAAGCTATCGCTCATAGCTATGCCACCCTTGACTCCCATATCAAACACTTATAAAACCTCAAATGGCCCTAATTTCTATACGGGGCATCCTATACCTATCAGAATTTGCAACATTTAAATGCTTGTAACTATTTACTGGACCGTAATAAAACCTTGAAATTTTGTGATAATAAAGTACTCGTGCCTCCTGTCAATTTAAGCTATCGCTCATAGCTATGCCACTCTTGAGTCCCAAATCAAACACTGATAAAACTTCAAATGGCTCTAACTTATATACGGTGCGTCTTATACCTATCAAAGTTTGCAACATTCAAATGCTTGTAACTTTTTACTAGAGCGTAATAAAACCTTGAAAAATTGTGACAATAAAGTAGTCGTGCCTCTTGTCAATTTAAGCTATCGCTCATAGCTATGCTATCCTGGAGTCCCAAAACAAATACTGATAAAACTTCAAATGGCCCTAATTTCTATACGGTGCATCCTATACCTATCAGAGTTTGCAACATTTAAATGCTTGTAACTTTTTACTGGAGCGTAATAAAACCTTGAAATTTTGTGTCAATAAAGTACTCGTGCCTCTTGTCAATTTAAGTTATCGCTCATAGCTATGCTACCCTTGAGGCCAAAACAAACACTGATAAAACTTCAAATGGCCCTAACTTCTATACGGTGCGTCCTATACCTATCAAAGTTTGCAACATTCAAATGCTTGTAACTTTTTACAGGATCGTAATTAAACCTTGCAATTTTGTGACAATAAAGAACTCATGCCTCTTGTCAATTTAAGCTATCGCTCATAGCTATGCTACCTTTGAGTCCCAAATCAAACACTGATAAGACTTCAAATGGCCCTAAATTCTATACGGTGCGTCCTATACCTATTAAAGTTTGCAACAATCAAATGCGTGTAACTTTTTACTGAAGTGTAATAAAACATTGAAATTTTGTGACAATAAAGTACTCGTGCCTCCTGTCAATTTAAGCTATCGCTCATAGCTATGCTACCTTTGAGTCCAAAATCAAACACTGATAAAACTTCAAATGGCCCTAACTGCTATACGGTGCGTCCTATACCTATCAAAGTTGGCAACATTCAAATGCTTGTGACTTTTTACTGGAGTGTAATAAAATCTTGAAATTTTGTGACAATAAAGTAGTCGTGCGTGCCTCTTGTCAATTTAAGCTATCACTCATAGCTATGCTACCTTTGAGTCCCAAATCAAACACTGATAAAACTTCAAATGGCCCTATATTCTATACGGTGCGTCCTATACCTATTAAAGTTTGCAACAATCAAATGCGTGTAACTTTTTACTGGAGTGTAATAAAACCTTGAAATTTTGTGACAATAAAGTACTCGTGCCTCTTGTCAATTTAAGTTATCGCTCATAGCTATGCTACCCTTGAGTCCCAAATCAAACACTGATAAAACTTCAAATGGCCCTAACTTCTATACGGTGCGTCCTATACCTATCAAAGTTTGCAACATTCAAATGCTTGTAACTTTTTACAGGAGCGTAATAAAACCTTGAAATTTTGTGACAATAAAGTACTCGAGCCTCTTGTCAATTTAAGCTATCGCTCATAGCTATGCTACCCTTGAGTCCCAAAACAAACACTGATAAAACTTCAAATGGCCCTAACTTCTATACGGTGCGTCCTATACCTATCAAAGTTTGCAACATTCAAATGCTTGTAACTTTTTACAGGATCGTAATTAAACCTTGCAATTTTGTGACAATAAAGAACTCATGCCTCTTGTCAATTTAAGCTATCGCTCATAGCTATGCTACCTTTGAGTCCCAAATCAAACACTGATAAGACTTCAAATGGCCCTAAATTCTATACGGTGCGTCCTATACCTATTAAAGTTTGCAACAATCAAATGCGTGTAACTTTTTACTGGAGTGTAATAAAACATTGAAAATTTGTGACAATAAAGTACTCGAGCCTCTTGTCAATTTAAGCTATCGCTCATAGCTATGCCACCCTTGACTCCCATATCAAACACTTATAAAACTTCAAATGGCCCTAATTTCTATACGGGGCATCCTATACCTATCAGAATTTGCAACATTTAAATGCTTGTAACTATTTACTGGACCGTAATAAAACCTTGAAATTTTGTGACAATAAAGTACTCGTGCCTCCTGTCAATTTAAGCTATCGCTCATAGCTATGCTACTCTTGAGTCCCAAATCAAACACTGATAAAACTTCAAATGGCTCTAACTTATATACGGTGCGTCTTATACCTATCAAAGTTAGCAACATTCAAATGCTTGTAACTTTTTACTAGAGCGTAATAAAACCTTGAAAAATTGTGACAATAAAGTAGTCGTGCGTGCCTCTTGTCAATTTAAGCTATCGCTCATAGCTATGCTGTCCTGGAGTCCCAAAACAAATACTGATAAAACTTCAAATGGCCCTAATTTCTATACGGTGCATCCTATACCTATCAAAGTTTGCAACATTCAAATGCTTGTAACTTTTTACAGGAGCGTAATAAAACCTTGAAATTTTGTGACAATAAAGTACTCGAGCCTCTTGTCAATTTAAGCTATCGCTCATAGCTATGCTACCCTTGAGTCCCAAATCAAACACTGATAAAACTTCAAATGGCCCTAACTTCTATACGGTGCATCCTATACCTATCAGAGTCTGCAACATTTAAATGCTTGCAACTTTTTACTGGAGCGTAATAAAACCTTGAAATTTTGTGACAATAAAGTACTCGTGCCTCCTGTCAATTTAAGCTATCGCTCATAGCTATGATACTCTTGAGTCCCAAATCAAAGACTGATAAAACTTCAAATGGCCATAACTTATATACGGTGCGTCCTATACCTATCAAAGTTTGCAACAATCAAATGATTGTATCTTTTTACTGGAGCGTCATAAAACCTTGAAATTTTGTGACAATAAAGTACTCGTGCCTCTTTTCAATTTAAGATATCGCTCATAGCTATGCTACCCTTGAGTCCCAAATAAAACACTGATAAAACTTCAAATAGCCTTAATTTCTATACTGTGCGTCCTATACCTATCAAAGTTTTCAACATTCAAATGCTTGTAACTTTTTACTGGAGCGTAATAAAACCTTGAATTTTTGTGACAATAAAGTAGTCGTGCCTCTTGTTAATTTAAGCTATCGCTCATAGCTATGCTTTTCTTGTGTCCCAAAACAAACACTGATAAAACTTCAAATGGCGCTAACTTCTATACGGTGCGTCCTATACCTATCAAAGTTTGCAACATTCAAATGTTTGTAACTTTTTACAGGAGCGTAATAAAACCTTGAAATTTTGTGACAATAAAGTACTCGAGCCTCTTGTCAATTTAAGCTATCGCTCATAGCTATGCTACCTTTGAGTCCAAAATCAAACACTGATAAAACTTCAAATGGCCCTAACTGCTATACGGTGCGTCCTATACCTATCAAAGTTTGCAACATTCAAATGCTTGTAACTTTTTACTAGAGCCTTGAAATATTGTGACAATAAAGTAGTCGTGCCTCTTGTCAATTTAAGCTATCGCTCATAGCTATGCTACCCTTGAGGCCCAAAACAAACACTGATAAAACTTCAAATGGCCCTAACTTCTATACGGTGCGTCCTATACCTATCAAATTTTGCAACATTCAAATGCTTGTAACTTTTTACTAGAGCCTTGAAATATTGTGACAATAAAGTAGTCGTGCCTCTTGTCAATTTAAGCTATCGCTCATAGCTATGCTACCCTTGAGTCCCAAATCAAACACTGATAAAACTTCAAATGGCCCTATATTCTATACGGTGCGTCCTATACCTATTAAAGTTTGCAACAATCAAATGCGTGTAACTTTTTACTGGAGTGTAATAAAACCTTGAAATGTTGTGACAATAAAGTACTCGAGCATCTTGTCAATTTAAGCTATCGGTCATAGCTATGCTACCCTTGAGTCCCAAATCAAACACTGATAAAACTTCAAATGGCCCTAACTTCTATACGGTGCGTCCTATACCTATCAAAGTTTGCAACATTCAAATGCTTGTAACTTTTTACAGGAGCGTAATAAAACCTTGAAATTTTGTGACAATAAAGTACTCGTGCCTCCTGTCAATTTAAGCTATCGCTCATAGCTATGCTACCTTTGAGTCCAAAATCAAACACTGATAAAACTTCAAATGGCCCTAACTGCTATACGGTGCGTCCTATACCTATCAAAGTTGGCAACATTCAAATGCTTGTAACTTTTTACTGGAGTGTAATAAAATCTTGGAATTTTGTGACAATAAAGTACTCGTGCTTCTTGTAAGCTATCGCTCCTTCATGCTATGCTAATCTTCAGTCCCAAAAAAACACTGATAAAACTTCAAATGGCCATAACTTCTATACGGTGCGTCCTATACCTATCAAAGTTTGCAACATTCAAATGCTTGTAACTTTTTACTGGAGCGTCATAAAACCTTGAAATTTTGTGACAAAAAGTACTCGAGCCTCTTATCAATTTAAGCGATCGTTCATAGCTATGATACCCTTGAGTCCCAAATCAAACACTTATAAAACTTCAAATGGCCCATACGGTGCGTCTTATACCTATCAAAGTTTGCAACATTCAAATGCTTGTAACTTTTTACTGGAGCGTAATAAAACCTTGAAATATTGTGACAATAAAGTAGTCGTGCCTCCTGTCAATTTAAGCTATCGCTCATAGCTATGCTACCCTGGAGTCCCAAAGCGAACACTGATAAAACTTTAAATTGCCCTAACTTCTATACGGTGCGTCCTATACCTATCAAATTTTGCAACATTCAAATGCTTGTAACTTTTTACTAGAGCCTTGAAATATTGTGACAATAAAGTAGTCGTGCCTCTTGTCAATTTAAGCTATCGCTCATAGCTATGCTACCCTTGAGTCCCAAAACAAACACTGATAAAACTTCAAATGGTCCTAACTTCTATACGGTGCGTCCTATACCTATCAAAGTTTGCAACATTCAAATGCTTGTAACTTTTTACAGGATCGTAATTAAACCTTGCAATTTTGTGACAATAAAGAACTCATGCCTCTTGTCAATTTAAGCTATCGCTCATAGCTATGCTACCTTTGAGTCCCAAATCAAACACTGATAAGACTTCAAATGGCCCTAAATTCTATACGGTGCGTCCTATAGCTATCAAAGTTTGCAACATTCAAATGCTTGTAACTTTTTACAGGAGCGTAATAAAACCTTGAAATTTTGTGACAATAAAGTACTCGAACCTCTTGTCAATTTAAGCTATCGCTCATAGCTATGCTACCTTTGAGTCCCGAATCAAACACTGATAAAACTTCAAATGGCCCTATATTCTATACGGTGCGTCCTATACCTATTAAAGTTTGCAACAATGAAATGCGTGTAACTTTTTACTGGAGCGTAATAAAACCTTGAAATTTTGTGACAATAAAGTACTCGTGCCTCCTGTCAATTTAAGCTATCGCTCATAGCTATGCTACTCTTGAGTCCCAAATCAAAAACTGATAAAACTTCAAATGGCCACAACTTATTTACGGTGCGTCCTATACCTATCAAAGTTTGCAACATTCAGATGCTTGTAACTTTTTACTGGAGCGTCATAAAACCTTGAAATTTTGTGACAAAAAGTACTCCAGCCTCTTAACAAATAAAGCTATCGCTCACAGCTATGATACCCTTGAATCCCAAATCAAACACTTATAAAACTTCAAATGGCCCAAACTTCTATACGGTGCGTCTTATACCTATCAAAGTTTGCAACATTCAAATGCTTGTAACTTTTTACTAGAGCCTTGAAATATTGTGACAATAAAGTAGTCGTGCCTCTTGTCAATTTAAGCTATCGCTCATAGCTATGCTACCCTTGAGGCCCAAAACAAACACTGATAAAACTTCAAATGGCCCTAACTTCTATACGGTGCGTCCTATACCTATCAAAGTTTGCAACATTCAAATGCTTGTAACTTTTACAGGAGCGTAATAAAACCTTGAAATTTTGTGACAATAAAGTACTCGAGCCTCTTGTCAATTTAAGCTATCGCTCATAGCCATGCTACCCTTGAGTCCCAAAACAAACACTGATAAAACTTCAAATGGCCCTAACTTCTATACGGTGCGTCCTATACCTATCAAAGTTTGCAACATTCAAATGCTTGTAGCTTTTTACAGGATCGTAATTAAACCTTGAAATTTTGTGACAATAAAGAACTCAAGCCTCTTGTCAATTTAAGCTATCGCTCATAGCTATGCTAACTTTGAGTCCCAAATCAAACACTGATAAGACTTCAAATGGCCCTAAATTCTATACGGTGCGTCCTATACCTATTAAAGTTTGCAACAATCAAATGCGTGTAACTTTTTACTGGAGTGTAATAAAACATTGAAATTTTGTGACAATAAAGTAGTCGAGCCTCTTGTCAATTTAAGCTATCGCTCATAGCTATGCCACCCTTGACTCCCATATCAAACACTTATAAAACCTCAAATGGCCCTAATTTCTATACGGGGCATCCTATACCTATCAGAATTTGCAACATTTAAATGCTTGTAACTATTTACTGGACCGTAATAAAACCTTGAAATTTTGTGATAATAAAGTACTCGTGCCTCCTGTCAATTTAAGCTATCGCTCATAGCTATGCCACTCTTGAGTCCCAAATCAAACACTGATAAAACTTCAAATGGCTCTAACTTATATACGGTGCGTCTTATACCTATCAAAGTTTGCAACATTCAAATGCTTGTAACTTTTTACTAGAGCGTAATAAAACCTTGAAAAATTGTGACAATAAAGTAGTCGTGCCTCTTGTCAATTTAAGCTATCGCTCATAGCTATGCTATCCTGGAGTCCCAAAACAAATACTGATAAAACTTCAAATGGCCCTAATTTCTATACGGTGCATCCTATACCTATCAGAGTTTGCAACATTTAAATGCTTGTAACTTTTTACTGGAGCGTAATAAAACCTTGAAATTTTGTGACAATAAAGAACTCATGCCTCTTGTCAATTTAAGCTATCGCTCATAGCTATGCTACCTTTGAGTCCCAAATCAAACACTGATAAGACTTCAAATGGCCCTAAATTCTATACGGTGCGTCCTATACCTATTAAAGTTTGCAACAATCAAATGCGTGTAACTTTTTACTGAAGTGTAATAAAACATTGAAATTTTGTGACAATAAAGTACTCGTGCCTCCTGTCAATTTAAGCTATCGCTCATAGCTATGCTACCTTTGAGTCCAAAATCAAACACTGATAAAACTTCAAATGGCCCTAACTGCTATACGGTGCGTCCTATACCTATCAAAGTTGGCAACATTCAAATGCTTGTGACTTTTTACTGGAGTGTAATAAAATCTTGAAATTTTGTGACAATAAAGTAGTCGTGCGTGCCTCTTGTCAATTTAAGCTATCACTCATAGCTATGCTACCTTTGAGTCCCAAATCAAACACTGATAAAACTTCAAATGGCCCTATATTCTATACGGTGCGTCCTATACCTATTAAAGTTTGCAACAATCAAATGCGTGTAACTTTTTACTGGAGTGTAATAAAACCTTGAAATTTTGTGACAATAAAGTACTCGTGCCTCTTGTCAATTTAAGTTATCGCTCATAGCTATGCTACCCTTGAGTCCCAAATCAAACACTGATAAAACTTCAAATGGCCCTAACTTCTATACGGTGCGTCCTATACCTATCAAAGTTTGCAACATTCAAATGCTTGTAACTTTTTACAGGAGCGTAATAAAACCTTGAAATTTTGTGACAATAAAGTACTCGAGCCTCTTGTCAATTTAAGCTATCGCTCATAGCTATGCTACCCTTGAGTCCCAAAACAAACACTGATAAAACTTCAAATGGCCCTAACTTCTATACGGTGCGTCCTATACCTATCAAAGTTTGCAACATTCAAATGCTTGTAACTTTTTACAGGATCGTAATTAAACCTTGCAATTTTGTGACAATAAAGAACTCATGCCTCTTGTCAATTTAAGCTATCGCTCATAGCTATGCTACCTTTGAGTCCCAAATCAAACACTGATAAGACTTCAAATGGCCCTAAATTCTATACGGTGCGTCCTATACCTATTAAAGTTTGCAACAATCAAATGCGTGTAACTTTTTACTGGAGTGTAATAAAACATTGAAAATTTGTGACAATAAAGTAGTCGAGCCTCTTGTCAATTTAAGCTATCGCTCATAGCTATGCCACCCTTGACTCCCATATCAAACACTTATAAAACTTCAAATGGCCCTAATTTCTATACGGGGCATCCTATACCTATCAGAATTTGCAACATTTAAATGCTTGTAACTATTTACTGGACCGTAATAAAACCTTGAAATTTTGTGACAATAAAGTACTCGTGCCTCCTGTCAATTTAAGCTATCGCTCATAGCTATGCTACTCTTGAGTCCCAAATCAAACACTGATAAAACTTCAAATGGCTCTAACTTATATACGGTGCGTCTTATACCTATCAAAGTTAGCAACATTCAAATGCTTGTAACTTTTTACTAGAGCGTAATAAAACCTTGAAAAATTGTGACAATAAAGTAGTCGTGCGTGCCTCTTGTCAATTTAAGCTATCGCTCATAGCTATGCTGTCCTGGAGTCCCAAAACAAACACTGATAAAACTTCAAATGGACCTAATTGCTATACCTATCAAAGTTTGCAACATTCAAATGCTTGTAACTTTTTACAGGAGCGTAATAAAACCTTGAAATTTTGTGACAATAAAGTACTCGAGCCTCTTGTCAATTTAAGCTATCGCTCATAGCTATGCTACCCTTGAGTCCCAAATCAAACACTGATAAAACTTCAAATGGCCCTAACTTCTATACGGTGCATCCTATACCTATCAGAGTCTGCAACATTTAAATGCTTGCAACTTTTTACTGGAGCGTAATAAAACCTTGAAATTTTGTGACAATAAAGTACTCGTGCCTCCTGTCAATTTAAGCTATCGCTCATAGCTATGATACTCTTGAGTCCCAAATCAAAGACTGATAAAACTTCAAATGGCCATAACTTATATACGGTGCGTCCTATACCTATCAAAGTTTGCAACAATCAAATGATTGTATCTTTTTACTGGAGCGTCATAAAACCTTGAAATTTTGTGACAATAAAGTACTCGTGCCTCTTTTCAATTTAAGATATCGCTCATAGCTATGCTACCCTTGAGTCCCAAATAAAACACTGATAAAACTTCAAATAGCCTTAATTTCTATACTGTGCGTCCTATACCTATCAAAGTTTTCAACATTCAAATGCTTGTAACTTTTTACTGGAGCGTAATAAAACCTTGAATTTTTGTGACAATAAAGTAGTCGTGCCTCTTGTTAATTTAAGCTATCGCTCATAGCTATGCTTTTCTTGTGTCCCAAAACAAACACTGATAAAACTTCAAATGGCGCTAACTTCTATACGGTGCGTCCTATACCTATCAAAGTTTGCAACATTCAAATGTTTGTAACTTTTTACAGGAGCGTAATAAAACCTTGAAATTTTGTGACAATAAAGTACTCGAGCCTCTTGTCAATTTAAGCTATCGCTCATAGCTATGCTACCTTTGAGTCCAAAATCAAACACTGATAAAACTTCAAATGGCCCTAACTGCTATACGGTGCGTCCTATACCTATCAAAGTTTGCAACATTCAAATGCTTGTAACTTTTTACTGGAGTGTAATAAAATCTTGAAATTTTGTGACAATAAGTACTCGTGCCTCTTGTAAGCTATCGCTCATAGCTATGCTAATCTTCAGTCCCAAAAAAACACTGATAAAACTTCAAATGGCCATAACTTCTATACGGTGCGTCCTATACCTATCAAAGTTTGCAACATTCAAATGCTTGTAACTTTTTACTGGAGCGTCATAAAACCTTGAAATTTTGTGACAAAATGTACTCGAGCCTCTTATCAATTTAAGCGATCGTTCATAGCTATGATACCCTTGAGTCCCAAATCAAACACTTATAAAACTTCAAATGGCCCATACGGTGCGTCTTATACCTATCAAAGTTTGCAACCTTCAAATGCTTGTAACTTTTTACTGGAGCGTAATAAAACCTTGAAATATTGTGACAATAAAGTAGTCGTGCCTCTTGTCAATTTAAGCTATCGCTCATAGCTATGGAGTCCCAAAGCGAACACTGATAAAACTTTAAATGGCCCTAACTTCTATACGGTGCGTCCTATACCTATCAAAGTTTGCAACATTCAAATGCTTGTAACTTTTTACAGGAGCGTAATAAAACCTTGAAATTTTGTGACAATAAAGTACTCGAGCCTCTTGTCAATTTAAGCTATCGCTCATAGCTATGCTACCTTTGAGTCCCAAATCAAACACTGATAAAACTTCAAATGGCCCTATATTCTATACGGTGCGTCCTATACCTATTAAAGTTTGCAACAATCAAATGCGTGTAACTTTTTACTGGAGTGTAATAAAACCTTGAAATTTTGTGACAATAAAGTACTCGAGCATCTTGTCAATTTAAGCTATCGCTCATAGCTATGCTACCCTTGAGTCCCAAATCAAACACTGATAAAACTTCAAATGGCCCTAACTTCTATACGGTGCATCCTATACCTATCATTGTCTGCAACATTTAAATGCTTGTAACTTTTTACTGGAGCATAATAAAACCTTGAAATTTTGTGACAATAAAGTACTCGTGCCTCTTATCAATTTAAGATATCGCTCATAGCTATGCTACCCTTGAGTCCCAAATAAAACATTGATAAAACTTCAAATAGCCCTAATTTCTATACGATGCGTCCTATACCAATAAAAGTTTGCAACATTCAAATGCTTGTAACTTTTTACTGGAGCGTCATAAAACCTTGAAAATTTGTGACAAAAAGTACTCGAGCCTCTTATCAATTTAAGCGATCGCTCATCGTATGATACCCTTTAGTCCCAAATCAAACACTTATAAAACTTCAAATGGCCCATACTTCTATACGGTGCGTCTTATACCTATCAAAGTTTGCAACATTCAAATGCTTGTAACTTTTTACTGGAGCGTAATAAAACCTTGAAATATTGTGACAATAAAGAAGTCGTGCCTCTTGTCAATTTAAGCTATCGCTCATAGCTATGCTACCTTGGAGTCCCAAAGCAAACACTGATAAAACTTCAAATGGCCCTAACTTCTATACGGTGCGTCCTATACCTATCAAAGTTTGCAACATTCAAATGCTTGTAACTTTTTACAGGAGCGTAATAAAACCTTGAAATTTTGTGACAATAGAGTACTCGTGCCTCTTATCAATTTAAGCTATCGCTCATAGCTATGCTACCCTTGAGTCCCAAATAAAACATTGACAAAACTTCAAATGGCCCTAATTTATATACTGTGCGTCCTATACCTATCAAATTTTCAGCATTCAAATGCTTGTAACTTTTTACTGGAGCGTAATATAATCTTGAAATTTTGTGACAAAAAGTACTCCAGCATCTCTTCAATTTAAGTTATCGGTCATAGCTATGATACCCTTGAATCCCAAATCAAACACTGATAAAATTTCAAATGGCCCTAATTTCTATACTGTGCGTCCTATACCTATCAAAGTTTTCAACATTCAAATGACTGTAACATTTTATTGGAGCGTAATAAAACCTTGAAATATTATGACAATAAAGTAGTCGTGCCTCTTGTCAATTTAAGATATTGCGCATAGCTATGCTACCCTGGAGTCCCAAAACAAACACTGATAAAACTTCTAATGACCCTAACTTCTATACGGTTCGTCCTATACCTATCAAAGTTTGCAACATTCAAATGATTGTAACTTTTTACAGGAGCGTAATAAAACCTTGAAATTTTGTGACAATAAAGTAGTCGAGCCATTCTTCAATTTAAGTTATAGGTCATAGCTATACTACCCTTTAGTCCCAAATCAAACACTTATAAAACTTCAAATGGCCCATACTTCTATACGGTGCGTCTTATACCTATCAAAGTTTGCAACATTCAGATGCTTGTAACTTTTTACTGGAGCGTCATAAAACCTTGAAATTTTGTGACAAAAAGTACTCCAGCATCTCTTCAATTTAAGTTATCGGTCATAGCTATGATACCCTTGAATCCCAAATCAAACACTTATAAAACTTCAAATGGCCCTAACTTCTATACGCTGCGTCCTATACCTATCAAAGTTTGCAACATTCAGATGCTTGTAACTCTTTACTGGAGCGTAATAAAATCTTGAAATTTTGTGACAATAAAGTAGTCGAGCCATTCTTCAATTTAAGTTATAGGTCATAGCTATACTACCCTTGAGTCCCAAATCAAACACTGATGAAATTTCAAATGGCCCTAATTTCTATACTGTGCGTCCTATACCTATCAAAGTTTGCAACATTCAGATGCTTGTAACTTTTTACTGGAGCGTAATAAAACCTTGAAATATTATGACAATAAAGTAGTCGTGCCTCTTGTCAATTTAAGATATTGCTCATAGCTATGCTACCCTGGAGTCCCAAAACAAACACTGATAAAACTTCTAATGACCCTAACTTCTATACGGTTCGTCCTATACCTATCAAAGTTTGCAACATTCAAATGATTGTAACTTTTTACAGGAGCGTAATAAAACCTTGAAATTTTGTAACAATAAAGTACTCGAGCCTCTTGTCAATTTAAGCTATCGCTCATAGATATGCTACCCGTGAGTAGCAAATCAAACACTGATAAAACTTCAAATGGCCCTAACTTCTATACGGTGCGTCCTATACCTATTAAAGTTTGCAACAATCAAAAGCGTGTAACTTTTTACTGGAGTGTAATGAAATCTTGAAATTTTGTGACAATAAAGTCCTCGAGCCTCTTGTCAATTTAAGCTATCGCTCATAGCTATGTTACTCCTGAGTCCCAAATAAAACACTGATAAAACTTCAAATGTCCCTAACTTCTATACGGTGCGTCATATACCTATCAAAGTTTGCAACAATCAAATGATTGTCACTTATTACTGGAGCGTCATAAAACCTTGAAATTTTGTGACAATAAAGTACTCGTGCCTCTAATCAATTTAAGCTATCGCTCATAGCTATGCTACCCTTGAGTTCCAAATCAACCACTGATAAAACTTCAAATGGCCCTAATTTCTATACTGTGCGTCCTATACCTATCAAAGTTTTCAACATTCAAATGCTTGTAACTTTTTACTGGAGCGTAATAAAACCTTGAAATATTGTGACAATAAAGTAGTCTTGTCAATTTAAGATATCGCTCATAGCTATGTTACCCCTGAGTCCCAAATAAAACACTGATAAAACTTCAAATGGCCATAACTTCTATACGGTGCGTCCTATACCTATCAAAGTTTGCAACATTAAAATGCTTGTAACTTTTTACTGGAGTGTAATAAAATCTTGAAATTTTGTGACAATAAAGTACTCGTGCATCTTGTCAATTTAAGCTATCGCTCATAGCTATGATACCCTTGAATCACAAATCAACCACTGATAAAACTTCAAATGGCCCTAACTTATATACGGTGCGTCATATACCTATCAAAGTTTGCAACAATCAAATGATTGTATCTTCTTTCTGGAGCGTCATAAAACCTTGAAATTTTGTGACAATAAAGTACTCGTGCCTCTTATCAATTTAAGCTATCGCTCATAGCTATGCTACCCTTGAGTCCCAAATCAAACACTTATAAAACTTCAAATGCCAATAATTTCTATTTTGTGCTTCCTATACCTATCAAAGTTTTCAACATTCAAATGCTTGTAACTTTTTACTGGAGCGTAAGAAAATCTTGAAATTTTGTGACAATAAAGTACTCGAGCCTTTCTTCAATTTAAATTATCGGTCATAGCTATGCTACCCTTGAGTCCCAAATCAAACACTGATAAAATTTCAAATGGCCCTAACTTCTATACTGTGCGTCCTATACCTATCAAAGTTTTCAACATTCAAATGCTTGTAACTTTTTATTGGAGCGTAATAAAACCTTGAAATATTGTGACAATAAAGTAGTCGTGCCTCTTGTCAATTTAAGAGATCGCTCATAACTATGCTACCCTGGAGTCCCAAAACAAACACTGATAAAACTTCAAATGACCCTAACTTCTATACGGTGCGTCCTATACCTATCAAAGTTTGCGACATTCAAATGAATGTAACTTTTTACAGGAGCGTAATAAAACCTTGAAATTTTGTGACAATAAAGTACTCGAGCCTCTTGTCAATTTAAGCTATCGCTCATAGCTATGCTACTCTTGAGTCCCAAATCAAACACTGATAAAACTTCAAATGGCACTAATTTCTATACTGTGCTTCCTATACCTATCAAAGTTTTCAACATTCAAATGCTTGTAACTTTTTACTGGAGCGTAATAAAATCTTGAAATTTTGTGACAATAAAGTACTCGAGCCTTTCTTCAATTTAAATTATCGGTCATAGCTATGCTACCCTTTAGTCCCAAATCAAACACTGATAAAATTTCAAATGGCCCTAATTTCTATACTGTGCGTCCTATACCTATCAAAGTTTTCAACATTCAAATGCTTGTAACTTTTTATTGGAGCGTAATAAAACCTTGAAATATTGTGACAATAAAGTAGTCGTGCCTCTTGTCAATTTAAGAGGTCGCTCATAACTATGCTACCCTGGAGTCCCAAAACAAACACTGATAAAACTTCAAATGACCCTAACTTCTATACGGTGCGTCCTATACCTATCAAAGTTTGCAACATTCAAATGATTGTAACTTTTTACAGGAGCGTAATAAAACCTTGAAATTTTGTGACAATAAAGTACTCGAGCCTCTTGTCAATTTAAGCTATCGCTCATAGCTATGTTACTCCTGAGTCCCAAATAAAACACTGATAAAACTTCAAATGTCCCTTACTTCTGTACGGTGAGTCTTATACCTATCATAGTTTGCAACATTCAAATGCTTGTAACTTTTTAATTAAGCGTAATAAAATCTTGAAATTTTCTGGCAATAAAGTACTCGAGCCTATTATCAATTTAAGCTATCGCTCATAGCTATGCTACCTTTGACTCCCAAATCAAACACTTATAAAACTTCAAATGGCCCTAATTTCTATACGGTGCGTCCTATACCTATTAAAGTTTGCTACAATCAAATGCGTGTAACTTTTTACTGGAGTGTAAAAAAATCTTGAAATTTTGTGACAATAAAGTACTCGAGCCTTTTGTCAATTTAAGCTATCGCTCATAGCTATGATACCCTTGAATCACAAATCAAACACTGATAAAAATTCAAATGGCCCTAACTTATATACGGTGATCATATACCTATCAAAGTTTGCAACAATCAAATGATTGTATCTTTTTTCTGGAGCGTCATAAAACCTTGAAATTTTGTGACAATAAAGTACTCGTGCCTCTTATCAATTTAAGCTATCGCTCATAGCTATGCTACTCTTGAGTCCCAAATCAAACACTGATAAAACTTCGAAAAACTTTGAAATACCTATCAAAGTTTTCAACATTCAAATGCTTGTAACTTTTTACTGGAGCGTAATAAAACCTTGAAATATTATGACAATAAAGTAGTCGTGCCTCTTGTCAATTTAAGATATTGCGCATAGCTATGCTACCCTGGAGTCCCAAAACAAACACTGATAAAACTTCTAATGACCCTAACTTCTATACGGTTCGTCCTATACCTATCAAAGTTTGCAACATTCAAATGATTGTAACTTTTTACAGGAGCGTAATAAAACCTTGAAATTTTGTGACAATAAAGTAGTCGAGCCATTCTTCAATTTAAGTTATAGGTCATAGCTATACTACCCTTTAGTCCCAAATCAAACACTTATAAAACTTCAAATGGCCCATACTTCTATACGGTGCGTCTTATACCTATCAAAGTTTGCAACATTCAGATGCTTGTAACTTTTTACTGGAGCGTCATAAAACCTTGAAATTTTGTGACAAAAAGTACTCCAGCATCTCTTCAATTTAAGTTATCGGTCATAGCTATGATACCCTTGAATCCCAAATCAAACACTTATAAAACTTCAAATGGCCCTAACTTCTATACGCTGCGTCCTATACCTATCAAAGTTTGCAACATTCAGATGCTTGTAACTTTTTACTGGAGCGTAATAAAATCTTGAAATTTTGTGACAATAAAGTAGTCGAGCCATTCTTCAATTTAAGTTATAGGTCATAGCTATACTACCCTTGAGTCCCAAATCAAACACTGATGAAATTTCAAATGGCCCTAATTTCTATACTGTGCGTCCTATACCTATCAAAGTTTGCAACATTCAGATGCTTGTAACTTTTTACTGGAGCGTAATAAAACCTTGAAATATTATGACAATAAAGTAGTCGTGCCTCTTGTCAATTTAAGATATTGCTCATAGCTATGCTACCCTGGAGTCCCAAAACAAACACTGATAAAACTTCTAATGACCCTAACTTCTATACGGTTCGTCCTATACCTATCAAAGTTTGCAACATTCAAATGATTGTAACTTTTTACAGGAGCGTAATAAAACCTTGAAATTTTGTAACAATAAAGTACTCGAGCCTCTTGTCAATTTAAGCTATCGCTCATAGATATGCTACCCGTGAGTAGCAAATCAAACACTGATAAAACTTCAAATGGCCCTAACTTCTATACGGTGCGTCCTATACCTATTAAAGTTTGCAACAATCAAAAGCGTGTAACTTTTTACTGGAGTGTAATGAAATCTTGAAATTTTGTGACAATAAAGTCCTCGAGCCTCTTGTCAATTTAAGCTATCGCTCATAGCTATGTTACTCCTGAGTCCCAAATAAAACACTGATAAAACTTCAAATGTCCCTAACTTCTACACGGTGCGTCATATACCTATCAAAGTTTGCAACAATCAAATGATTGTCACTTATTACTGGAGCGTCATAAAACCTTGAAATTTTGTGACAATAAAGTACTCGTGCCTCTAATCAATTTAAGCTATCGCTCATAGCTATGCTACCCTTGAGTTCCAAATCAACCACTGATAAAACTTCAAATGGCCCTAATTTCTATACTGTGCGTCCTATACCTATCAAAGTTTTCAACATTCAAATGCTTGTAACTTTTTACTGGAGCGTAATAAAACCTTGAAATATTGTGACAATAAAGTAGTCTTGTCAATTTAAGATATCGCTCATAGCTATGTTACCCCTGAGTCCCAAATAAAACACTGATAAAACTTCAAATGGCCATAACTTCTATACGGTGCGTCCTATACCTATCAAAGTTTGCAACATTAAAATGCTTGTAACTTTTTACTGGAGTGTAATAAAATCTTGAAATTTTGTGACAATAAAGTACTCGTGCATCTTGTCAATTTAAGCTATCGCTCATAGCTATGATACCCTTGAATCACAAATCAACCACTGATAAAACTTCAAATGGCCCTAACTTATATACGGTGCGTCATATACCTATCAAAGTTTGCAACAATCAAATGATTGTATCTTCTTTCTGGAGCGTCATAAAACCTTGAAATTTTGTGACAATAAAGTACTCGTGCCTCTTATCAATTTAAGCTATCGCTCATAGCTATGCTACCCTTGAGTCCCAAATCAAACACTGATAAAACTTCAAATGCCAATAATTTCTATTTTGTGCTTCCTATACCTATCAAAGTTTTCAACATTCAAATGCTTGTAACTTTTTACTGGAGCGTAAGAAAATCTTGAAATTTTGTGACAATAAAGTACTCGAGCCTTTCTTCAATTTAAATTATCGGTCATAGCTATGCTACCCTTGAGTCCCAAATCAAACACTGATAAAATTTCAAATGGCCCTAACTTCTATACTGTGCGTCCTATACCTATCAAAGTTTTCAACATTCAAATGCTTGTAACTTTTTATTGGAGCGTAATAAAACCTTGAAATATTGTGACAATAAAGTAGTCGTGCCTCTTGTCAATTTAAGAGATCGCTCATAACTATGCTACCCTGGAGTCCCAAAACAAACACTGATAAAACTTCAAATGACCCTAACTTCTATACGGTGCGTCCTATACCTATCAAAGTTTGCGACATTCAAATGAATGTAACTTTTTACAGGAGCGTAATAAAACCTTGAAATTTTGTGACAATAAAGTACTCGAGCCTCTTGTCAATTTAAGCTATCGCTCATAGCTATGCTACTCTTGAGTCCCAAATCAAACACTGATAAAACTTCAAATGGCACTAATTTCTATACTGTGCTTCCTATACCTATCAAAGTTTTCAACATTCAAATGCTTGTAACTTTTTACTGGAGCGTAATAAAATCTTGAAATTTTGTGACAATAAAGTACTCGAGCCTTTCTTCAATTTAAATTATCGGTCATAGCTATGCTACCCTTTAGTCCCAAATCAAACACTGATAAAATTTCAAATGGCCCTAATTTCTATACTGTGCGTCCTATACCTATCAAAGTTTTCAACATTCAAATGCTTGTAACTTTTTATTGGAGCGTAATAAAACCTTGAAATATTGTGACAATAAAGTAGTCGTGCCTCTTGTCAATTTAAGAGGTCGCTCATAACTATGCTACCCTGGAGTCCCAAAACAAACACTGATAAAACTTCAAATGACCCTAACTTCTATACGGTGCGTCCTATACCTATCAAAGTTTGCAACATTCAAATGATTGTAACTTTTTACAGGAGCGTAATAAAACCTTGAAATTTTGTGACAATAAAGTACTCGAGCCTCTTGTCAATTTAAGCTATCGCTCATAGCTATGTTACTCCTGAGTCCCAAATAAAACACTGATAAAACTTCAAATGTCCCTTACTTCTGTACGGTGAGTCTTATACCTATCATAGTTTGCAACATTCAAATGCTTGTAACTTTTTAATTAAGCGTAATAAAATCTTGAAATTTTCTGGCAATAAAGTACTCGAGCCTATTATCAATTTAAGCTATCGCTCATAGCTATGCTACCTTTGACTCCCAAATCAAACACTTATAAAACTTCAAATGGCCCTAATTTCTATACGGTGCGTCCTATACCTATTAAAGTTTGCTACAATCAAATGCGTGTAACTTTTTACTGGAGTGTAAAAAAATCTTGAAATTTTGTGACAATAAAGTACTCGAGCCTTTTGTCAATTTAAGCTATCGCTCATAGCTATGATACCCTTGAATCACAAATCAAACACTGATAAAAATTCAAATGGCCCTAACTTATATACGGTGATCATATACCTATCAAAGTTTGCAACAATCAAATGATTGTATCTTTTTTCTGGAGCGTCATAAAACCTTGAAATTTTGTGACAATAAAGTACTCGTGCCTCTTATCAATTTAAGCTATCGCTCATAGCTATGCTACTCTTGAGTCCCAAATCAAACACTGATAAAACTTCGAAAAACTTTGAAATACCTATCAAAGTTTTCAACATTCAAATGCTTGTAACTTTTTACTGGAGCGTAATAAAACCTTGAAATATTGTGACAATAAAGTAGTCTTGTCAATTTAAGATATCGCTCATAGCTATGTTACCCCTGAGTCCCAAATAAAACACTGATAAAACTTCAAATGGCCATAACTTCTATACGGTGCGTCCTATACCTATCAAAGTTTGCAACATTAAAATGCTTGTAACTTTTTACTGGAGTGTAATAAAATCTTGAAATTTTGTGACAATAAAGTACTCGTGCATCTTGTCAATTTAAGCTATCGCTCATAGCTATGATACCCTTGAATCACAAATCAAACACTGATAAAACTTCAAATGGCCCTAACTTATATACGGTGCGTCATATACCTATCAAAGTTTGCAACAATCAAATGATTGTAACTTTTTACTGGAGCGTCATAAAACCTTGAAATTTTGTGACAATAAAGTACTCGTGCCTCTTATCAATTTAAGCTATCGCTCATAGCTATGCTACCCTTGAGTCCCAAATCAAACACTTATAAAACTTCAAATGCCAATAATTTCTATTTTGTGCTTCCTATACCTATCAAAGTTTTCAACATTCAAATGCTTGTAACTTTTTACTGGAGCGTAATAAAATCTTGAAATTTTGTGACAATAAAGTACTCGAGCCTTTCTTCAATTTAAATTATCGGTCATAGCTATGCTACCCTTGAGTCCCAAATCAAACACTGATAAAATTTCAAATGGCCCTAACTTCTATACTGTGCGTCCTATACCTATCAAAGTTTTCAACATTCAAATGCTTGTAACTTTTTATTGGAGCGTAATAAAACCTTGAAATATTGTGACAATAAAGTAGTCGTGCCTCTTGTCAATTTAAGAGATCGCTCATAACTATGCTACCCTGGAGTCCCAAAACAAACACTGATAAAACTTCAAATGACCCTAACTTCTATACGGTGCGTCCTATACCTATCAAAGTTTGCGACATTCAAATGATTGTAACTTTTTGCAGGAGCGTAATAAAACCTTGAAATTTTGTGACAATAAAGTACTCGAGCCTCTTGTCAATTTAAGCTATCGCTCATAGCTATGTTACTCCTGAGTCCCAAATAAAACACTGATAAAACTTCAAATGTCCCTTACTTCTGTACGGTGAGTCTTATACCTATCATAGTTTGCAACATTCAAATGCTTGTAACTTTTTAATTAAGCGTAATAAAATCTTGAAATTTTCTGGCAATAAAGTACTCGAGCCTATTATCAATTTAAGCTATCGCTCATAGCTATGCTACCTTTGACTCCCAAATCAAACACTTATAAAACTTCAAATGGCCCTAATTTCTATACGGTGCGTCCTATACCTATTAAAGTTTGCTACAATCAAATGCGTGGAACTTTTTACTGGAGTGTAAAAAAATCTTGAAATTTTGTGACAATAAAGTACTCGAGCCTTTTGTCAATTTAAGCAATCGCTCATAGCTATGCTATTCTTGAGTCCCAAAACAAACACTGATAAAACTTCAAATGACCCTAACTTCTATACGGTGCGTCATATACCTATCAAAGTTTGCAACAATCAAATTATTGTCACTTATTACTGGAGCGTCATAAAACCTTGAAATTTTGTGACAATAAAGTACTCGTGCCTCTTATCAATTTAAGCTATCGCTCATAGCTATGCTACCCTTGAGTCCCAAATCAACCACTGATAAAACTTCAAATGGCTCTAATTTCTATACTGTGCGTCCTATACCTATCAAAGTTTTCAACATTCAAATGCTTGTAACTTTTTACTGGAGCGTAATAAAACCTTGAAATATTGTGACAATAAAGTAGTCTTGTGAATTTAAGATATCGCTCATAGCTATGTTACACCTGAGTCCCAAAAAAAACTCTGATAAAACTTCAAATGGCCATAACTTCTATACGGTGCGTCCTATACCTATCAAAGTTTGCAACATTAAAATGCTTGTAACTTTTTACTGGAGTGTAATAAAATCTTGAAATTTTGTGACAATAAAGTACTCGTGCCTCTTGTCAATTTAAGTTATCGCTCATAGCTATGATACCCTTGAATCACAAATCAAACACTGATAAAAATTCAAATGGCCCTAAGTTATATACGGTGATCATATACCTATCAAAGTTTGCAACAATCAAATGATTGTATCTTTTTTCTGGAGCGTCATAAAATCTTGAAATTTTGTGACAATAAAGTACTCGTGCCTCTTATCAATTTAAGCTATCGCTCATAGCTATGCTACTCTTGAGTCCCAAATCAAACACTGATAAAACTTCGAAAAACTTTGAAATACCTATCAAAGTTTTCAACATTCAAATGCTTGTAACTTTTTACTGGAGCGTAATAAAACCTTGAAATATTGTGACAATAAAGTAGTCGTGCCTCTTATCAATTTAAGCTATCGCTCATAGCTATGCTACCCTGGAGTCCCAAATCAAACACTTATAAAACTTCAAATGGCCCTAACCTCTATACGGTGAGTCTTGTACCTATCAAAGTTTGCAACATTCAAATGATTGTAACTTTTTAATTAAGCGTAATAAAATCTTGAAATTTTGTTGCAATAAAGTACTCAAGCTTCTTGTCAATTTAAACTATCGCTCATAGCTATGCTACTCTTGAGTCCCAAATCAACCACTGATAAAACTTCAAATGGCCCTAATTTCTATACGGTGCATCCTATACCTATCAGATTTTGCAACATTTAAATGCTTGTAACTTTCTACTGGGGCGTAATAAAACCTTGAAATTTTGTGACAATAAAGTACTCGTGCCTCCTGTCAATTTCAGCTATCGCTCATAGCTATGCTACTCTTGAGTCAGAAATAAAACACTGGTAAAACTTCAAATGGCCATAACTTCTATACGGTGCGTCCTATACCTATCAAAGTTTGCAACATTAAAATGCTTGTAACTTTTTACTGGAGCGTAATAAAACCTTGAAATATTGTGACAATAAAGTAAACGTGCCTCTTGTCAATTTAAGCTCTCGCTCATAGCTATGCTACCCTTGACACCCATATCAAACACTTATAAAACTTCAAATGGGCCTAATTTCTATACGGTGCATCCTATACCTATCAGAGTTTGCAACATTTAAATGCTTGTAACTTTTTACTGGGGCGTAATAAAACCTTGAAATTTTGTGACAATAAAGTACTCGTGCCTCCTGTCAATTTCAGCTATCGCTCATAGCTATGCTACTCTTGAGTCCCAAATCAAACACTGATAAAACTTCCAATAGCCCTAACTTATATACGGTGCGTCATATACCTATCAAAGTTTGCAACATTCAAATGATTGTAACTTTTTAATTAAGCTTAATAAAATCTTGAAATTTTGTGGCAATAAAGTACTCGAGCCTCTTGTCAATTTAAACTATCGCTCATAGCTATGCTACCCGTGAGTCCCAAATCAAACACTGATAAAACTTCAAATGGCCCTAATTTCTATACTGTGCGTCCTATACCTATCAAAGTTTGCAATATTCAAATGCTTGTAACTTTTTACAGGAGCGTAATAAAACCTTGAAATTTTGTGACAATAAAGTACTCGAGCCTCTTGACAATTTAAGCTATCGCTCATAGCTATGCTACCTTTGAGTCCCAAATCAAACACTGATAAAACTTCAAATAGGCCTAACTTCTAAACGGTGCGTCCTATAGCTATTAAAGTTTGCAACAATCAAATGCGTGTAACTTTTTACTGGAGTGTAATAGAATCTTGAAATTTTGTGACAATAAGGTACTCGAGCCTCTTGTCAATTTAAGCTATCGCTCATAGCTATGCTACCCTTGAGTCCGAAATCAAACACTGATAAAACTTCAAATAGCCCTAACTTCTATACTGTGCGTCCTATACCTATCAAAGTTTGCAACATTCAAATGCTTGTAACTTTTTAATTAAGCGAAATAAAATCTTGAAATTTTGTGGCAATAAAGTACTCGAGCCTAATATCAATTTAAGCTATCGCTCATAGCTATGCTACCCTTGACTCCCAAATCAAACACTTATAAAACTTCAAATGGCCCTAATTTCTATACGGTGCATCCTATACCTAGCAGAGTTTGCAACATTTAAATGCTTGTAACTTTTTACTGGGGCGTAATAAAACCTTGAAATTTTGTGACAATAAAGTACTCGTGCCTCCTGTCAATTTAAGCTATCGCTCATAGCTATGCTACTCTTGAGTCCCAAATCAAACACTGATAAAACTTCAAATGGCCCCAATTTCTATACTGTGCGTCCTATACCTATCAAAGTTTTCAACATTCAAATGCTTGTAACTTTTTACTGGAGATTAATTAAATCTTGAAATTTTGTGACAATGAAGTACTCGAGCCTCTCTTCAATTTAAGTTATCGGTCATAGCTATGCTTTTCTTGTGTCCCAAAACAAACACTGATAAAACTTCAAGTGGCCCTAACTTCTATAACGTGCGTCCTATACCTATCAAAGTTTGCAACTATAAAATGCTTGTAGCTTTTTACTGGAGCGTCATAAAACCTTGAAATTTTGTGACAAAAAGCACTCGAGCCTCTTATCAATTTAATCTGTCGCTCATAGCTATGATAACCTTGAGTCCCAAATCAAACGCTTATAAAACTTCAAATGGCCCAAACTTCTATACGGTGCGTCTTATACCTATCAAAGTTTGCAACATTCAAATGCTTGTAACTTTTTACTGGAGCATAATAAAACCTTGAAATATTGTGACAATAAAGTGGTCGTGCCTCTTGTCAATTTAAGCTATCGCTCATAGCTATGCTACTGTTGAGTCCCAAATCAAGCACTGATAAAACTTCAAATGGCCCTAACTTCTATACGGTGAGTCTTATACCTATCAAATTTTGCAACATTCAAATGCTTGTAGCTTTTTAATTAAGCGTAATAAAATCTTGAAATTTTGCGGCAATAAAGTACTCGAGCCTATTATCAATTTAAGCTATCGCTCATAGCTATGCCACCTTTGACTCCCATATCAAACACTTATAAAACGTCAAATGGCCCTAATTTCTATACGGTGCATACTATACCTATCAGAGTTTGCAACATTTAAATGCTTGTAACTTTTTACTGGAGCGTAATAAAACCTTGAAAGTTTGTGACAATAAAGTACTCGTGCCTCCTGTCAATTTAAGCTATCGCTCATAGCTATGCTACTCTTGAGTCAAAAATCAAACACTGATAAAACTTCAAATGGCCCTAGTTTCTACACTGTGCGTCCTATACCTATCAAAGTTTGCAACATTCAAATGCTTGTAACTTTTTAATTAAGCGTAATAAAATCTTGAAATTTTGTGGCAATAAATTACTCGAGCCTAATATCAATTTAAGCTATCGCTCATAGCTATGCTACCCTTGAGTCCCAAATAAAACACTGATAAAACTTTAAATGGCCCTAATTTCTATACGGTGCATCCTATACCTATCAGAGTTTGCAACATTTAAATGTTTGTAACTTTTTACTGCAGTGCAATAAAACCTTGAAATTTTGTGACAATAAAGTACTCGTGCCTCCTGTCAATTTAAGCTAACGCTCATAGCTGTGCTACCCTTGAGTCATGAATCAAACCCTTATAAAATTTCAAATGGCCCTAACTTCTATGCAGTGCGCCCTATACCTATCAAAGTTTGCAACATTCAAATGCTTGTAACTTTTTACTGGAGCGTAATAAGACCATGAAATTTTGTGACAATAAAGTACTCGTGCCTCTTGTTAATTTAAGCTATCGCTCATAGCTATGCTACCGTTGAGTCCCAAATCAAGCACTGATAAAACTTCAAATGGCCCTAACTTCTATACGGTGAGTCTTATACCTATCAAATTTTGCAACATTCAAATGTTTGTAACTTTTTAATTAAGCGTAATCAAATCTTGAAATTTTGTGGCAATAAAGTACTCGAGCCTATTATCAATTTAAGCTATCGCTCATAGCTATGCCACCCATGACTCCCATATCAAACACTTATAAAACTTCAAATAGCCCTAATTTCTATACGGTGCATCCTATACCTATCAGAGTTTGCAACATTTAAATGCTTGTAACTTTTTACTGGAGCGTCATAAAACCTTGATATTTTGTGACAATAAAGTACTCGTGCCTCTTATCAATTTAAGCTATCGCTCATAGCTATGCTACCCTTGAGTCCCAAATCAAACACTGATAAAACTTCAAATTGCCCCAATTTCTATACTGTGCATCCTATACCTATCAGAGTTTTCAACATTCAAATGCTTCTAACTTTTTACTGGAGCTTAATAAAATCTTGAAATTTTGTGACAATAAAGTACTCGAGCCTCTTTTCAATTTAAGTTAGCGGTCATAGCTATGCTGCCCTTGAGTCCCTAATCAAACACTGATAAAATTTCAAATGGCCCCAATTGCTATACTGTGCGTCCTATACCTATCAGAGTTTTCAACATTCAAATGCTTCTGACTTTTTAGTAGAGCGTAATAAAACCTTGAAATATTGTGACAATAAATTAGTCGTGCCCCTTGTCAATTTAAGATATCGCTCATAGCTATGCTACCCTTGAGTCCCAAATAAAACAGCGATAAAATTTTAAATTGCCCTAACTTCTATAAGGTGTGTCCTATATGTATCAAAGTTTGCAACATTCAAATGTTTGTAACTTTTATCTGGAGTGTAATAAAATCTTGAAATTTTTTGACAATAAAGTACTCCTGCCTGTTATCAATTTAAGCTATCGCTCATAGCTATGCTACCCTTGAGTCCCAAATCAAACACTGATAAAACTTCAAATGGCCCTAATTTCTATACTGTGAGTCCTATACCTATCAAAGTTTTCAACATTCAAATGCCTGTAACTTTTTACTGGAGCGTAATAAAATCTTGAAATTTTGTGACAACAAAGTACTAGAGCCTCTTATCAATTTAAGTTATCGCTCATAGCTATGCGACCCTTGAGTCCCAAATCAAACACTTATAAAACTTCAAATGGCAATAACTTCTATACGGTGCGTCCTATACATATCAAAGTTTGCAAAATTCAAATGCTTGTAACTTTTTACGGGAGCGTCATGAAACCTTGAAATTTTGTGACAATAAAGTACTCGTCCCTCTTGTCATTTTAAGCTATCGCTCATAGCTATGCTACCCTTGAGTCCCAGATCAACCACTGATAAAACTTCAAATGGCCCGAACTTCTATACGGTGCGTCTTATTCCTATCAAAGTTTGCAACAATCAAATGCTTGTAACTTTTTACTGGAGATTAATTAAATCTTGAAATTTTGTGACAATGAAGTACTCGAGCCTCTCTTCAATTTAAGTTATCGGTCATAGCTATGCTTTTCTTGTGTCCCAAAACAAACACTGATAAAACTTCAAGTGGCCCTAACTTCTATAACGTGCGTCCTATACCTATCAAAGTTTGCAACTATAAAATGCTTGTAGCTTTTTACTGGAGCGTCATAAAACCTTGAAATTTTGTGACAAAAAGCACTCGAGCCTCTTATCAATTTAATCTGTCGCTCATAGCTATGATAACCTTGAGTCCCAAATCAAACGCTTATAAAACTTCAAATGGCCCAAACTTCTATACGGTGCGTCTTATACCTATCAAAGTTTGCAACATTCAAATGCTTGTAACTTTTTACTGGAGCATAATAAAACCTTGAAATATTGTGACAATAAAGTGGTCGTGCCTCTTGTCAATTTAAGCTATCGCTCATAGCTATGCTACTGTTGAGTCCCAAATCAAGCACTGATAAAACTTCAAATGGCCCTAACTTCTATACGGTGAGTCTTATACCTATCAAATTTTGCAACATTCAAATGCTTGTAGCTTTTTAATTAAGCGTAATAAAATCTTGAAATTTTGCGGCAATAAAGTACTCGAGCCTATTATCAATTTAAGCTATCGCTCATAGCTATGCCACCTTTGACTCCCATATCAAACACTTATAAAACGTCAAATGGCCCTAATTTCTATACGGTGCATACTATACCTATCAGAGTTTGCAACATTTAAATGCTTGTAACTTTTTACTGGAGCGTAATAAAACCTTGAAAGTTTGTGACAATAAAGTACTCGTGCCTCCTGTCAATTTAAGCTATCGCTCATAGCTATGCTACTCTTGAGTCAAAAATCAAACACTGATAAAACTTCAAATGGCCCTAGTTTCTACACTGTGCGTCCTATACCTATCAAAGTTTGCAACATTCAAATGCTTGTAACTTTTTAATTAAGCGTAATAAAATCTTGAAATTTTGTGGCAATAAAGTACTCGAGCCTATTATCAATTTAAGCTATCGCTCATAGCTATGCCACCCATGACTCCCATATCAAACACTTATAAAACTTCAAATGGCCCTAATTTCTATACGGTGCATCCTATACCTATCAGAGTTTGCAACATTTAAATGCTTGTAACTTTTTACTGGAGCGTCATAAAACCTTGATATTTTGTGACAATAAAGTACTCGTGCCTCTTATCAATTTAAGCTATCGCTCATAGCTATGCTACCCTTGAGTCCCAAATCAAACACTGATAAAACTTCAAATTGCCCCAATTTCTATACTGTGCATCCTATACCTATCAAAGTTTTCAACATTCAAATGCTTGTAACTTTTTACTGGAGCTTAATAAAATCTTGAAATTTTGTGACAATAAAGTACTCGAGCCTCTTTTCAATTTAAGTTAGCGGTCATAGCTATGCTGCCCTTGAGTCCCTAATCAAACACTGATAAAATTTCAAATGGCCCCAATTGCTATACTGTGCGTCCTATACCTATCAGAGTTTTCAACATTCAAATGCTTCTGACTTTTTAGTAGAGCGTAATAAAACCTTGAAATATTGTGACAATAAATTAGTCGTGCCCCTTGTCAATTTAAGATATCGCTCATAGCTATGCTACCCTTGAGTCCCAAATAAAACAGCGATAAAATTTTAAATTGCCCTAACTTCTATAAGGTGTGTCCTATATGTATCAAAGTTTGCAACATTCAAATGTTTGTAACTTTTATCTGGAGTGTAATAAAATCTTGAAATTTTTTGACAATAAAGTACTCCTGCCTGTTATCAATTTAAGCTATCGCTCATAGCTATGCTACCCTTGAGTCCCAAATCAAACACTGATAAAACTTCAAATGGCCCTAATTTCTATACTGTGCGTCCTATACCTATCAAAGTTTTCAACATTCAAATGCCTGTAACTTTTTACTGGAGCGTAATAAAATCTTGAAATTTTGTGACAACAAAGTACTAGAGCCTCTTATCAATTTAAGTTATCGCTCATAGCTATGCGACCCTTGAGTCCCAAATCAAACACTTATAAAACTTCAAATGGCAATAACTTCTATACGGTGCGTCCTATACATATCAAAGTTTGCAAAATTCAAATGCTTGTAACTTTTTACGGGAGCGTCATGAAACCTTGAAATTTTGTGACAATAAAGTACTCGTCCCTCTTGTCATTTTAAGCTATCGCTCATAGCTATGCTACCCTTGAGTCCCAGATCAACCACTGATAAAACTTCAAATGGCCCGAACTTCTATACGGTGCGTCTTATTCCTATCAAAGTTTGCAACAATCAAATGCTTGTAACTTTTACTGGAGCGTCATAAAAGCTTGAAACTTTGTGACAATAAAGTACTCGTGGCTCTTATCAATTTAAGCTATCGCTCATAGCTATGCTACCCTTGAGTCCCAAATGAAACACTGATAAAACTTAAAATGGCCCTAAATTCTATACTGTGCGTCCTATACCTATCAAAGTTTGCAACAATCAAATGATTGTAACTTTTTACTGGAGCGTCATAATCCCTTGAAATTTTGTGACAATGAAGTACTCGTGCCTCTTGCAAAGTTAAGCTATCGCTCATAGCTATGCTACTCTTCAGTACCAAATCAAACACTGATAAAACTTCAGATGGCCCTAACTTATATACGGTCCGTACTATACCTATCAAAGTTTGCAACATTCAAATTCTTGAAAATTTTACTGGAGCGTCATAATCCCTTGAAATTTTGTGACAATAAAGTACTCGTGCCTCTTGTCAATTTAAGCTAACGCTCATAGCTGTGCTACCCTTGAGTCCCAAAACAAACACTGGTAAAACTTCAAATGGCCCTAACTTCGATACGGTGCGTTCTATACCTATCAAAGTTTGCAACATTCAAATGCTTGTAGCTTTTTACTGGACCGTCATGAAACCTTGAAATTTTGTGACAATAAAGTACTCGTGCCTCTTGCCAATTTAAGCTTTCGCTCATAGCTATGCTACCCTTTGGTTCCAAATCAAACACTGATAAAACTTCAAATGGCCCCAAATTCTATACGGTGTGTCCTATACCTATCAAAGTTTGCAACATTCAAATGTTTGTAACTTTTTACTGGAGTGTAATAAAATCTTGAAATTTTGTGACAATAAAGTACTCGAGCCTCTTGTCAATTTAAGCTATCGCTCATAGCTATGCTACTCTTGAGTCCCAAATCAAACACTGATAAAACTTCAAATGGCCCTAAATTCTATACTGTGTGTCCTATACCTATCGAAGTTTTCGACAATCAAATGCTTGTAACTTTTTATTGGAGCGTAATAAAATCTTGAAATTTTGTGACAATAAAGTACTCGAGCCTCCCTTAATTTAAGTTAGCGGTCATAGCTATGCTACCCTTGAGTCCCAAATCAAACACTGATAAAATTTCAAATGGCCCTAATTTCTATACTGTGCGTCCTATACCTATCAAAGTTTTCAACATTCAAATGCTTGTAACTTTTTATTGGAGCGTAATAAAACCTTGAAATATTGTGACAATAAAGTAGTCGTGCCTCTTGTCAATTTAAGATATGGCTCATAGCTATGCTACCCTGGAGTCCCAAAACAAACACTGATAAAACTTCAAATGGCCGTAACTTCTATACGGTGCGTCCTATACCTATCAAAATTGGCAACAATGAAATACGTGTAACTTTTTACTGGAGTGTAATAAAATCTTGAAATTTTGTGACAATAAAGACTCGAGCCTCTTGTCAATTTAAGTTATCGCTCATAGCTATGTTTCCCCTGAGTCCCAAATAAAACACTGATAAAACTTCAAATGGCCCTAACTTCTGTACAGTGAGTCTTATACCTATCAGAGTTTGCAACATTAAAATGCTTGTAACTTTTTAATTAAGCGTAATAAAATCTTGAAATTTTGTGACAATAAAGTACTCGAGCCTCTTGTCAATTTAAGCTATCGCTCATAACTATGCTACACTTGAGTCCCAAATCAAACACTGATAAAACTTCAAATGGCCCTAAATTCTATACTGTGTGTCCTATACCTATCAAAGTTTGCCACATTCAAATGTTTGTAACTTTTTACTGGAGTGTAATAAAATCTTGAAATTTTGTGGCAATAAAGTTCTCGTGCCTCTTGTCAATTTAAGCTAACGCTCATAGCTGTGCTACCCTTGAGTCCCAAATCAAACACTTATAAAACTTCAAATGGCCGTAACTTCTATACGGTGCGTCCTATATCTATCAAAGTTTGCAACATTTAAATGCTTGTAACTTTTTACTGGAGCGTAATAAGACCATGAAATTTTGTGACAATAAAGTACTCGTGCCTCTTGTTAATTTAAGCTATCGCTCATAGCTATGCTTTTCTTGTGTCCGAAAACAAACACTGATAAAACTTCAAGTGGCCCTAACTTTTATAACGTGCGTTCTATACCTATCAAAGTTTGCAACATTCATATGCTTGTACCTTTTTACTGGAGCGTAATAAAACCTTGAAATTTTGTGACAAAAAGTGCTCGAGCCTCTTATCAATTTAAGGTATCGCTCATAGCCATGATACCCTTGTGTCCCAAATCAAACACTTATAAAACTTCAAATGGCCCAAACTGATATACGGTGCGTCTTATACCTATTACATTTTGCAACATTCAAATGCTTGTAACTTTTTATTTAAGCGTAATAAAATCTTGAAATTTTGTGGCAATAAAGTACTCGAGCCTATTATCAATTTAAGCTATCGCTCATAGCTATGCCACCCTTGACTCCCATATCAAAAACTTATAAAACTTCAATTGGCCCTAACTATATACGGTGTGTCCTATACCTATCAAAGTTTGCAACATTCAAATGCTTGTAACTTTTTACTGGACTGTAATAAAATCTTGAAATTTTGTGACAATAAAGTACTCGAGCCTTTTGTCAATTTAAGCTATCGCTCATAACTATGCTACCCTTGAGTCCCAAATCAAACACTGATACAACTTCAAATGGCCCCAAATTCTATACGGTGTGTCCTATACCTATCAAAGTTTGCAACATTCAAATGTTTGTAACTTTTTACTGGAGTGTAATAAAATCTTGAAATTTTGTGACAATAAAGTACTCGAGCCTCTTGACAATTTAAGCTATCGCTCATAGCTATGCTACCCTTGAGTCCCAAATCAAACACTGATAACACTTCAAATGGCCCTAAATTCTATACTGTGTGTCCTATACCTATCCAAGTTTTCGACAATCAAATACTTGTAACTTTTTATTGGAGCGTAATAAAATCTTGAAATTTTGTGACAATAAAGTACTCGAGCCTCTCTTCAAATTAAGTTAGCGGTCATAGCTATGCTACCCTTGAGTCCCAAATCAAACACTGATAAAATTTCAAATGGCCCTAATTTCTATACTGTGCGTCCTATACCTATCAAAGTTTTCAACATTCAAATGCTTGTAACTTTTTATTGGAGCGTAATAAAACCTTGAAATATTGTGACAATAAAGTAGTCGTGCCTCTTGTCAATTTAAGATATGGCTCATAGCTATGCTACCCTGGAGTCCCAAAACAAACACTGATAAAACTTCAAATGGCCGTAACTTCTATACGGTGCGTCCTATACCTATCAAAGTTGGCAACAATGAAATACGTGTAACTTTTTACTGGAGTGTAATAAAATCTTGAAATTTTGTGACAATAAAGACTCGAGCCTCTTGTCAATTTAAGTTATCGCTCATAGCTATGTTTCCCCTGAGTCCCAAATAAAACACTGATAAAACTTCAAATGGCCCTAACTTCTGTACAGTGAGTCTTATACCTATCAGAGTTTGCAACATTAAAATGCTTGTAACTTTTTAATTAAGCGTAATAAAATCTTGAAATTTTGTGACAATAAAGTACTCGAGCCTCTTGTCAATTTAAGCTATCGCTCATAACTATGCTACACTTGAGTCCCAAATCAAACACTGATAAAACTTCAAATGGCCCTAAATTCTATACTGTGTGTCCTATACCTATCAAAGTTTGCCACATTCAAATGTTTGTAAGTTTTTACTGGAGTGTAATAAAATCTTGAAATTTTGTGACAATAAAGTACTCGATCCTCTCTTCAATTTAAGTTATCGGTCATAGCTATGCTACCCTTGAGTCCCAAAACAAAAACTGATAAAACTTCAAATGGCCCTAACTTCTATACGGTGCGTCTTATACCTATCAAAGTTTGCAACAATCAAATGCTTGTAACTTTTTACTGGAGCGTCATAAAACCTTGAAATTTTGTGGCAATAAAGTTCTCGTGCCTCTTGTCAATTTAAGCTAACGCTCATAGCTGTGCTACCCTTGAGTCCCAAATCAAACACTTATAAAACTTCAAATGGCCGTAACTTCTATACGGTGCGTCCTATATCTATCAAAGTTTGCAACATTTAAATGCTTGTAACTTTTTACTGGAGCGTAATAAGACCATGAAATTTTGTGACAATAAAGTACTCGTGCCTCTTGTTAATTTAAGCTATCGCTCATAGCTATGCTTTTCTTGTGTCCGAAAACAAACACTGATAAAACTTCAAGTGGCCCTAACTTTTATAACGTGCGTTCTATACCTATCAAAGTTTGCAACATTCAAATGCTTGTACCTTTTTACTGGAGCGTAATAAAACCTTGAAATTTTGTGACAAAAAGTGCTCGAGCCTCTTATCAATTTAAGGTATCGCTCATAGCCATGATACCCTTGAGTCCCAAATCAAACACTTATAAAACTTCAAATGGCCCAAACTGATATACGGTGCGTCTTATACCTATAACATTTTGCAACATTCAAATGCTTGTAACTTTTTATTTAAGCGTAATAAAATCTTGAAATTTTGTGGCAATAAAGTACTCGAGCCTATTATCAATTTAAGCTATCGCTCATAGCTATGCCACCCTTGACTCCCATATCAAACACTTATAAAACTTCAAATGGCCCTAACTATATACGGTGCGTCCAATACCGATCAAAGTTTGCAACAATCAAATGCTTGTAAATTTTTATTGGAGCGAAATAAAATCTTGAAATTTTGTGACAATAAAGTACTCGAGCCTCTCTTCAATTTAAGTTAGCGGTCATAGCTATTCTACCCTTGCGTCCCAAATCAAACACTGATAAAACTTCAAATGGCTCTAAATTCTATACTGTGCATCCTATACCTATCAAAGTTTGCAAAAATCAAATGCTTGTAACTTTTTATTGGAGCGTAATAAAACCTTGAAATATTGTGACAATAAAGTAGTCGTGCCTCTTGTCAATTTAAGATATCGCTCATAGCTATGCTACCCTGGAGTCCCAAAACAAACACTGATAAATATTCAAATGGCCGTAACTTCTATACGGTGAGTCCTATACCTATCAAAGTTTGCAACAATGAAATGCGTGTAACTTTTTACTGGAGTGTAATAAAATCTTGAAATTTTGTGACAATAAAGTACTCGAGCCTCTCTTCAATTTAAGATTGCGGTCATAGCTATGCTACCCTTGCGTCCCAAATAAAACACTGATAAAACTTCCAATGGCCCTAACTTCTGTACGGTGAGTCTTATACCTATCAAAGTTTGCGACATTAAAATGCTTGCAACTTTTTAATTAAGCGTAATAAAATCTTGAAATTTTGTGGCAATAAAGTACTCGAGCCTATTAACAATTTAAGCTATCGCTCATAGCTATGCTACCCTTGACTCCCAAATCAAACACTTATAAAACTTCAAATGGCCCTAATTTGCATTTGGTGCATCCTATACCTATCAGAGTTTGCAACATTCAAATGATTGTAAATTTTACTGGAGCGTCATGAAACCTTGAAACTTTGTGACAATAAAGTTCTCGTGCCTCTTGTCAATTTAAGCTAACGCTCATAGCTGTGCTACCCTTGAGTCCCAAAACAAACACTGGCAAAACTTCAAATGGCCCTAACTTCTATACGGTGCGTTCTATACCTATCAAAGTATGCAACATTCAAATGCTTGTAGCTTTTTACTGGGCCGTCATGAAACCTTGAAATTTTGTGACAATAAAGTACTCGTGCCTCTTGCCAATTTAAGCTATCGCTCATAGCTATGCTACCCTTGGGTCCCAAATCAAACACTGATAAAACTTCAAATGGCCCCAAATTCTATACTGTGTGTCCTATACCTATCAAAGTTTGCAAAAATCTAATGCTTGTAACTTTTTACTGGAGCGTCATAATCCCTTGAAATTTTGTGACAATAAAGTACTCGTGCCTCTTGTCAATTTAAGCTATCGCTCATATCCCTTGAGTCCCAAATAAAACACCGATAAAATTTTAAATAGCCCTAACTTCTATACGGTGTGTCCTATACCTATCAAAGTTTGCAACATTCAAATGTTTGTAACTTTTTACTGGAGTGTAATAAAATCTTGAAATTTTGTGACAATAAAGTACTCGAGCCTCTCTTCAATTTAAGATTGCGGTCATAGCTATGCTACCCCTGCGTCCCAAATCAAACACTGATAAAACTTCAAATGGCCCTAACTTCTGTACGGTGAGTCTTATACCTATCAAAGTTTGCGACATTAAAATGCTTGTAACTTTTTTATTAAGCGTAATAAAATCTTGAAATTTTGTGGCAATAAAGTACTCGAGCCCATTATCAATTTAAGCTATCGCTCATAGCTATGCTACCCTTGCCTCCCAAATCAATCACTTATAAAACTTCAAATGGCCCTAATTTCCATACGGTGCATCCTATACCGATCAGAGTTTGCAACATTTAAATGCTTGTAACTTTTTACTGGAGCGGCATAAAATCTAGAAATTTTGTGACAATAAAGTACTCGTGCCTCTTGTCAATTTAAATAATGTTATCTACGATCGCACGACTTTTCGATCCGCTGCGTTGGTTAAGTCTTGTCATCGTCAAACCTAACTTAATAATGCAACAAATTTGGTCGCTCAATATAACTTGGGATGAATTCGTGTCAGCAACAATGCAGTCTACGTGGAATAAATATCTCCTAGAAGTTAATTCTATTTAAGATATTCAAATACCACGCTGGTTGAGAATGCAAATGCTCCGGCCAGCCTTCATCTGTATTTTGACACGTCTATACATGAATTCGCTGAGATAGCTTACTTCGGAGTGCAAGATAGCCAAGGTGATTATCATACCAATCTACTCATAGCGAAATGCAAGGTAACTCCATTGGAACCGTAACTAAGTATCCTTCGAGCAGAGCTGTGTGCCGCACTGTTAGCCACAAAACCATTCAAATGGTTAACGCAAAGTCTAAATTATGTAATTGATTATGGTAACATATTTTTTTGGACAGACCCTTTGATAGTACTGGGATGGATTTGCGTTGATCCAAATCGTTGGTATACTTTCGTGGCTACCAGTTTAGACAAAATCCTGCAAATATCGAACAGCGAACAATGGCGTCACGTCGCTTCAGAAGATAATCCAGCGGATATCTCAAGTCGTGGTATAAGTCGAATGAAATTATGTCAGGACAAACGATGGTGGCAAGGTCCTGAATGGCTTGGAAAGGATTATCAGCTATGGCCAATATCAAAAACGCCAACTATTCCTTTGTCATCTTTAGTACAAACAGAGGTAAAACTGTGGGTGTGCACCGATTCACCATCGAACGGAGCTATTTATCAATGGTCATCGAGAAAATATCTTCATATACCCGGCTTGTCCATATTATGGCATTTTGGCAACGATTTATCTTCAACTGTAAGCAGTCAGCGAGCCACCGATGCACGGGGGCATTAACACTATCAAATCTGGAAAACAGTTTAGTAAGCATAATACGGATTGTTCAATATGATGCATTTTATAGCGAGGTGGTAGCCTTTTCGTCGAATCAACAACATCCAGAAAAGAGTGAGCTTACACCTTTGAATCCGTTCTTCGATGAATCCATCAGCGTCATACGTCTAGGCGGTAGACTTCGTGATGCTCTTCTTCGCCTCGATGAAAAACATATATTTATCTTGCTATCAAAACATAATTTGTCAAACTTATTAATCGCTCAAAGCCATTTGCTTACGCTACATGGAGGTGCAGCTTTAACGTTAAATCATACGCGGAGTCAGTTTTGGATTATCAATGGATGCAATGCGGTTCGAACGGCTTCACGAGACTCTGATTGGAAATCTGCCTGTGTCACGTATCCGGCCATCCCGACTATTTTCTTCAACGGGTATCGATTATGCTGGCCCCTTTAACATCTCTCCATCTAAAGGTCGCGGGCGCACTTCCATCAAAGAGTATGTGGCGCTCTTTGTATGTTTGGTGTCCAAGGTTTCTCATCTTGAACCCGTTGGAAATATGTCGGCTGATACCTTCATTGGCGCTTTGAGACGTTTCATAGGTCGCCCAGGATTACGCCATCATATTTATAGTGACTGCCGGACCAATTTCGTGGGTGCCAACAGAAATGTGCAAGCAAATCATACCGCCTATCAAACCTACATAGAAACAAACTTAATACAGTTCCTCGCCAATTACCACATTCAATGGCATTTCATGTCTCCATCCAGGCGGGCGTAAAACCGATGAAATACCATCTGAAGCGAACAATTAGAGAACATGTACTGACGTTCGAGGAGTTTGCTACTGTGTTGGCACAATTCGAATCATCCCTCAATTCTCGCTCACTCTGTCCGCTGTCTAATGGCCCCAACGACTCTCTATTGGATCCACCATCACCCTGATTCTAGGACGCTAGTATAGGGACAGGTTGGCAAAACTGTCAATTTCTCGCTCAGCAATTCTGGTGCAAATGGAGTTGCGAATATTTATCTCGAAATATAAACAAGAACTAAAAATTGGCGACCAAGGGACACTTGGGCGGATCATTGAGACACATCCTGAAGAAGACAAAGTTCTTCGAGTAGTCTTTTTAAAAATGCAAAATGGGATCGTGAAACGGTCAATATCCAAATTGTGCCCCTTACCCATCTAAATAACTGGTGGATCCGTCGTACAGATGTTAATTTGTACTTTTCTCTATTTCCTTTAGCAGTTAGCCAAACGTTATCGCCATCATCAGTCACAATACTTGTGCCATTTCCTGGCATGACGAGAAAGAGACGACTATAATAATTATATACGAAAATCATCGGCGGGGAGAATGTTGGAGATTATAACTACTAAACAACGTCCTATGAGAATAATACTTCGTAAAACATTCGATCAGCTTCGATAATAATAACCAGTGAATGCACTAAGTAAAGAATTACGGTAAGCATATACAATATTAAGCATCGAGTTTAAGCAAACAATTTTAAAGCACATTATTGGTATTATTTTCTTCCTTTTCGCTCTTTACTCAATTAATTATTTTTCGGTACTTAGAACTAAGCAATTAAAAATTGGTTCAGTGGATTATTTACGCTGAGCTAAGACGGACGATATCGTATCGCGACACAATTAAATGTTCTTGAATTGAATTCTATATTTATTTATTTATCGGTGCGCGTCGTGATCTGATTCCACCACTTATGAACGCGTAAAATAACCCAAAATTAATATAAGACTGTTTAATGTTTAAAATTTTTTAAATTGTGAGTGATTGCAATAAATTATTTAATTTTAAACATTTATAAAAAAAGTTTTAATTATAGAAAACGATTATTTTGGTGAAGAATATAGTGCAAAGGAATTAGCATAAATATAACAGCACTGCTGACAGTGACACCCAAACTAAATAAAATTAGGTTAAATTCTAATACGAAGTGAGGTTCGTGTAAGAGATTATCATTTGTGGATTTATTTTTTACTTTTTGTTAAATTAATATATACGATCCACAAAAATCGTAAAATTGGTTGAGGTATGTGATAAAATTATGTCTGCTTAGGCCTAGTGTACACTTTGCAGCATAACTGTACTCCTCTCCCCCAAGGGGGATACGATGCTGTAAGCCCACATGCAAAAATATATGCTACAAATTCACAAATAATAATAATACATTGAATCTAGACCCAACACCAATCAGCACGCAAATTATACCTTAAAAATGACCACTAATACTACAATAACAACAATTTCAACATCAGTTATCATGTCAGCTTTACTATCAGCAATGACATATGCAGCAGCCCCAACTACAGTCTTAACCGAAACACTGTTTGTAAACGCAGCATCTACATCTAAGCTTGAACACTGTGACTTCTTACGTGGCCAACGTGGAGTGATCATATCACCGTCTATTCCCGAAGGAGCTGTTCGGGAGCGACGCAACTCGCTAAGTAGTTTGCCCATGGAACGCAAAGCCCATCAGAAATGCGAAAAGTGGACAGTTGTGAAAAACCATTAGCGGCTTCGGAAAAGTTCAGAAAAAACAAAGAAGCCACAACAATAGCTGAAAACCTTAGAAGCATACTGGCTGAGCGGCAAGCAAACGTCTGCTAATCAGTACGCGCTTCTTGATTATGAGGAAACCGAACCGTTCTTCACAGATAAACCGATCAAGCGCACTTCAATTTTTATTGACCAGGTCAGCGATATTAAGCCGCTAATCACTTTACTAAACGAAACAGTTAAGGGTTAGTTTCAAATCAAAGTCAATAGTCCAGATAAAGTTCAAATACAATCACAAACCCCTGAATCCTATAAAAAGATTGTCAAAGCGTTAGAATCTAAAAATACGGAATTTTATTCGTACAAGCCTAAACAGGAAATAAGTTTTAAAGTGATCCAGCGAAATATGCATACTTCGGTAGACACAACCGACTTAAAGACTTCTCTTGAATAGTTGGGACACAAAGTTACAAATGTATGGAACTTGAAGCAGAGATAGACCAGAAACCCCTTACCAATGTTTGTAGTAGAAGTTGGACATAAGTCAAACAATAAAGAAATATATGACATTAAAACTCTACTACACTCTCGCATAACCTTTGAACCTCCCCGTCCTAAGCGTGAAATACCCCAATGCTCAAATTGTCAACAATATGGTCACACAAAACCGTACTGCCGCAAAAGGCCTAAATGCATCAAGTGTGCTGGAGATCATGCGTCATTCAATTGTGAACGGTATGTCAAGGGAATCATCCCTGTAACTACAAAGGATGCTCTGCAAAGTGAAAAATATCCTCAGCTTAGATCAAAAGAACAGGTAGCTGTGCAAAACACTCAACCTTATGGTTGCAATTCAACTTCTCCCTTAGAAAAGCAGCAAAAACAAACACAAAACCATGCTCACATAGCTTAACGGCAACGAATTTCAAGCAAACGATCAACTCATCTTTAGAAACATTTAAGGATTCAATGGTATCACGTTTTCATCAAATGATGAATCAGATGATGATCTTGACAAACCTGCTAACTACGCGAATCGCAAGAACGTCAAAATTATCATCCTCTTAAAAATTTTAGTTTGGAATGCCAACGGACTTGCTCAACGTATCCAGGAGATATCATTTTATTTGAAACAAAATCATATAAATCTTCCACATATCTCTGAAACACATTTCACAAAAAAAACTTTCTGCAAATACAAAATTACAACTTTTACCAAACAATGCATCCCGATGGCTCCGCTCATGGTGGAACAGCTATAATAATAAAAAAAAACTCAAAACATTCAGAATCTACGCATTTCCGAACAGATGCCATCTAATTCACAAATGTGATTATCAAGACAATGAAATTACAATATCAAACTTATATTTATAGTCCACACAAACATAATATAAAACGGGATGACTATACTTCCTTTTTTAAAACGCTAGGCAATCGGTTTATGGTTGGAGGTGATTTTAATGCTTAGAATCCATAGTGGGACTCAAGGCTTACAACAACCAAAGGACGCGAGTTACTAAGCACCATACATTCCCTGGGACTCTCAATTATATCGGCGGGTTAGCCTACATATTGGCCAAAAGGCAATACTAATTCTCCAGATGTTATTGATTTTTGTATATCCAAAGGTATACAGATCTGGCAAACACACTGCACTACAGACTGCGATCTTTTTTCCGACCACTCGGCGGTAGTTGTGAATTTAGCCAAGAATTTTGACAATATACTGGAAAAGTGTCTTCTTCACACAAAATATCTAGACTGGGACTACTTTCGATACTTTCTTATGAGAAATATAGAACTCCATATACCACTCAAATCAGATGAAGACATTGATTATGCATTCGAGTATCTTACGAACATTATACAAGAATCTGCATAGCGTGCTACTCCACACAATAAAAATACTTTTAATTCGTCCGCCCCGAAATACTCCCTTGCAGTGATTGATATAATTGCGGAGACAAATTTCAAGACATCCGGATACCAAAGCCGAATTAAACAGGATTATCAGTAAATTCAAGCTTTTGATGAAAGGGGAGAAATATTCCAGCATTGCTAACACAGGAACTTAGACACAACAATCCAAACGGACTATTCATTTTGGAAAGTTTGCAGAAGGACATGTAATAAAATGATACATCATCATCCCCCCTTACTACGAGTTGATAAAAATTGCTCGAAATCTGAGACCGAAAAAGCGTATCTAGTCGCAGCACACTTAAGTTCTGTATTCTAACCAAATAAGATTGAATGTTCACAGATACAGATTGACTTAATAGTTAGACGAATGTCATCAATTGGAATTGCCTATGAAAAACATCTAAAGAACTGAGTTAATAAGTGTATTAGCAAACTTCAATGAAAGAAAGGGTCCAGGATATGACTTAATCATGATCAAAGATTAAAAGAGTTACCTCTTTCGTACATAACACTAACACTAACATACTACTGCAAAGAAGTTCTTTCCCAGCACAATGGAAAGTGGCAGAAATAAAGATGATTCTAAAGCCTGGCAAAAGTGGTGTCGATCCGACATCTTATCATCCCATCAGCTTAGTGCCAATGATTTCAAAAGTGTTTGAAATACTTATAACGGGGAAGCTAATGCCCATTATTGAAGCGAAAAAACTCATCCCGCAACACCAATTTGGATTTTGGAAGTATCATGGCACGACTGAATAAGTCCATAGGCTAGTTGAGACTATCCACAAAAGCTATGAAAATAAAGAACTTTGTACAGCAGTTTTTCTTGACATATCTCAAGCCTTTGTTAAAGTATGGCAAGAGGGGTTGTTGTATAAGTTATTAGATATGCTTCCAGTAAATCTTTATCTTCTGATTAAATCCTATCTTACTAATAGGCATTTTTACATCAAACATGGTGATGAAATATCAACGAAGTGTCCTTAGGCCAATTTTACACCTTTTATTTACGTCAAACCTGCCTGCACCAAGCAACGTCATTGTCGGCACTTACGCAGATGATACAGCCGTTCTGTCCTCACACAAAAATGCCTTCACTCCTGCTAAAAATTTGCAAAAAAGCCTCGATGACGACACAAAATGGATGAAGGACTGGCGTATTAAACCAAATGAAAGTATGTCTGTACACAATACCTTTACTCTAAGACACTATTGTTGCCCTGCACTTAAGATGAACAATTGTACAACTCCCCAAGCGACTGAGGCCAAGTATCTAGATATACGGTTAGGCCGACGGCTAACATGGAAACCTCACATACTTGCAAAAAGGAGAACTATGGGATTAAAATTTCGTTCGTTATACTGCTTGCACACGCGTAAGTCAGTGCTATCCACTGAAAACAAGTTGCTGATGTATAAAAGTATCCTGAAACGAATTTGCACTTACGGGATTCAATTGCCGGGCACTGCTTCAAGTCCCAACATTGAAATACTACAACGTTTTCAATCGAAAACTCTTCGCAGTATTGTCGATCAGGGTTCAGAATCATTCACTCGCTCGCGCTCTCGTCAGCGAACGTGTGCGTTTCAATTTTTTTCATAATGTTCTTCTTCTCGAGTAAGAGCGTAAAAAATATTTCTTTTCTCTCTCTTTCGTATGTGCGATGGTTGAAATTTTTTTGTTGCTCATCCTTCGCGTGTGTGCGTGAATGTTTTGTTCATATATGAACGATAGCAAAAGAAAGAGCGCCCATAAATGAGCGCTCGCACATTTCTGACAGGTTGAAATTTTTTTTAGTTGTTGTTCATGAATTTAATTATTTAATTTTTAAAAATTTTAGTAAATGGATTTTTTTACTTTTTTAAATGAATTACTTTACTTTTTACTTTTTTTTTACTTTTTTAAATTAATTACTTTAACTGAATTAATTTACTGCGAATAAAATGTTATGAACATATTTAATTTTTGTTGTTGTTTCTTTAAAAAATAAATTGTTTTGTGGAATTTATGTAAAAAAAAAAATATCAACCTGTCAGAAATGTGCGAGCGCTCATTTATGGGCGCTCTTTCTTTTGCTGCCGTTCATATATGAACAAAACAATCACGCACACACGCGAAGGATGAGCAACAAAAAAATTTCAACCATCGCACACACGAAAGAGAGAGAAAAGAAATATATACTCATATATATATATATATATATATATATATATATATATATATATATATATATATATATATATATATATATATATATATATATATATATATATATATATATATATATATATATATATATATATATATATATATATATATATATATATATATATATATATATATATATATATATATATATATATATATATATATATATATATATATATATATATATATGAGTATATATTTACATGTGTGCCAATACTTTTTTGAGGAAAAATAATGAATTTTTTTAGTTTTTATAACATTACACCTGGAAAAAAGTGAAATATGAAATATGTTATGTTTTAATTATATAATAAAATGTTCCTTTTTAAAAATGGTATACTAATTATTTATGTAAGTAGTGTGGAAAAAAAGTTATTAGCAAATAAAGTTTGAAAATTGAGCTGTGCCAATACTTTTTTGATTCACGGTATAAATATATATATATATATATATATATATATATATATATATATATATATATATATATATATATATATATACATATATACAGGTATATCACTAGAGAATACGATGAATTATTAACTAAGAGGTAGTTGCACTACTAATCTAAAAAGAGGGGAGGGAAATTGTGAGTCAAACTATATTTCTCGAATGAGAAAAGTTCTTAGCGAAGCGGTCTCATCAGAATTTGTGACCGGCAGAGTTTGCCGTTGATGGTTTCTGCTACTCTAAGTCGTTCCTGACGTAGAGCACAGAGCGAGAATGGATGAGTCTATTTTCTTCATTATTTTTCTTAACCTACTATATGGCTTAAATATATGTTAGGTATATTATTATATATTATTTACTCTATCTAGTTTTAAGTGTAACCTTATAGTCTATTATTGAATTTACGCCTATCCTATCTAGTATTTTACAAGTTCCTTTGATATCTTTTTTTCTATTTTCTACTTTTAAGAAAACTAAGTCTACAATTTCTAAATTAAGTATATTGTAGTGCATGTGCACTATTGCGCACAAACGTAGTGTAGCACAAAGTCTACCTAAGCAAACTACACATCCAAACCATACCAATACATAAGACACACCCATCCGCTGCACTGCAACACTATGACACTTGACATGTGCAGTGTAATTAGAATCCTGGCGTGCGGTCATTGGTGAATTGGTTTGTTTTACAATTGAGTGGAATTTGAGTTAGACTTAAGCGAAAGGGATTAGAAGTAAACAATTAAATTAATCGAGATTTGTTATCGAGTTTGTAACTCAAATAAACCATATAAAAACCCTGCTCGGGAATGAAATTAATCAGTTTCCAACTGGCAACTCAAACCAACTGCATTTTTCTTGCAATCAACCTTTCTTCGGCTCTCAGTTAGAATTTGCTCAATGGCGTCTTGCTGAGCAACGCTCTAATATATAATATATAATATATATATTGGTATTTATCTCGCACACAATATACGCGCATTACAATATTTTTATAATTTGCTATATTTCTCTCTTTTGCTTTTTTTGTTCTGTTATTAGGGTGTCAGTTATGTGCCTTGTCTGTTTACACTTCGCTCATGTGACAGTTACATACGAAATTTTTAAACATTTGATTCATATTTTTCCAAATGTACTTTTCTTTTAGTTTCAGTAGAGTTTTTCTTACTCCGAAGTGTGCTGTTCTGTGGCAATCGTCAATTAGTTTATATTTTATTAAATCGTCTGTTATACAACTAATACATGATTTGACAATTTGTTTCGAAATTAATATAAAAAAAACACATTTTGGACAGTTCCAAGAAGTGATACAAAAATAATTATTTACATTAATTATAATAATTCACTGTAATTATATTATAACAATTTATGAATAATTATAATAAAAATTATGTTTATAATAATTATTTACATTTACATTTATAATACTATTACTAATATGTGCAGGCTGGATTTCCTAGTTCATTAGGTCGTTTGGTCGAGTTCTCTTTAATCGGCGCATGGTGGTTTCTTCTAGATGTAGCAACTCGTTTATTTCTTAGTTATTACGCCCATGCAGTGTATCGTAGTGTTTTGTGGATATCTTTTTTATTTCTTCGTCAAGCATTTGATTGTTGCAAACTTTGATAGGTATAGGACGCACCGTATAGAAGATAGGGCCATTTGAATTTTATCAGTGTTTGAGTTGGTACTCAAGGGTAGGATAGCTATGAGCGATAGCTTAAATTGACAAGAGGCCCGAGTACTTTATTGTCACAAAATTTCAAGATTTTATGACGTTCCAGTAAAAAGTTACAAGCATTTGAATGTTGCAAACTTTGATAGGTTTAGGACACACCGTATAGCAGTTAGGGCCATTTGAAGCTTTATCCGTGTTTGATTTGGGACTCAAGGGTAGCATAGCTATGAGCGATAAGTTTAAGTGACAAGAGGCACGGAAATTTGAAGGTTTTATGACGCTCCAGAAAAAAGTTACAAGCATTTGATTGTTGCAAACTTTGATAGGTGTAGGACGCACCATATAGAAGTTAGAGCCATTTGAAGTTTTATCAGTTTCTTTTGGGACTGAAGGGTAGCATAGCTATGAGCGATAACTTTAATTGGCAAGAGGCACGAGTACTTTATTGTCACAAAATTTCAAGATTTTATTACGCTCCAGTAAAAAGTTACAAGCATTTGATTGTTGCAAACTCTGATAAGTATAGGACGCACCGTATAGAAGTTAGGGCCATTTGAAGTTTTATCAGTGTTTGTTTTGGGACTCAAGGGTAGCATAGCTATGAGCGATAACTTTAATTGGCAAGAGGCACGAGTACTTTATTGTCACCAAATTTCAAGATTTTATTACGCTCCAGTAAAAAGTTACAAGCATTTGATTGTTGCAAACTTTGATAGGTATAGGACGCACCGTATAGAAGATATGGCCATTTGAATTTTATCAGTGTTTGATTTGGTACTCAAGGGTAGTATAGCTAAGAGCGATTGCTTAAATTGACAAGAGGCCCGAGTACTTTATTGTCACAAAATTTCAAGATTTTATGACGTTCCAATAAAAAGTTACGAGCACTTGAATGTTGCAAACTTTGATAGGTATAGGACGAACCGTATAGAAGTGAAGGCCATTTGAAGTTTTATCATTGTTTTATTTTAAAGTCATGGGTAGCATAGCTATGAGCGATAACTTTAATTGTCAAGAGGCACGAATACTTTATTGTCACATAATTTCAAGATTTTAAGACGCTCCAGTAAAAAGTTACAAGCATTTGATTGTTGCAAACTCTGATAAGTATTGGACGCACCGTTTAGAAGTTAGGGCCATTTTAAGATTTATTAGTGTTTGTTTTGGGGCTCAAGGGTAGCATAGCTATGAGCGATAAGTTTAATTGACAAGAGGCACGAGTAATTTATTGTCACAAAATTTCAAGATTTTATGACTCTCCAGTAAAAAGTTTCAAGCATTTGATTGTTGCAAACTTTGATAGGTATAGGACGCACCGTATAGAAGATAGGGCCATTTGAATTTTATCAGTGTTTGAGTTGGTACTCAAGGGTAGCATAGCTATGAGCGATAGCTTAAATTGACAAGAGGCCCGAGTACTTTATTGTCACAAAATTTCAAGATTTTATGACGTTCCAGTAAAAAGTTACAAGCATTTGAATGTTGCAAACTTTGATAGGTTTAGGACACACCGTATAGCAGTTAGGGCCATTTGAAGCTTTATCCGTGTTTGATTTGGGACTCAAGGGTAGCATAGCTATGAGCGATAAGTTTAAGTGACAAGAGGCACGGAAATTTGAAGGTTTTATGACGCTCCAGAAAAAAGTTACAAGCATTTGATTGTTGCAAACTTTGATAGGTGTAGGACGCACCATATAGAAGTTAGAGCCATTTGAAGTTTTATCAGTTTGTTTTGGGACTGAAGGGTAGCATAGCTATGAGCGATAACTTTAATTGGCAAGAGGCACGAGTACTTTATTGTCACAAAATTTCAAGATTTTATTACGCTCCAGTAAAAAGTTACAAGCATTTGATTGTTGCAAACTCTGATAAGTATAGGACGCACCGTATAGAAGTTAGGGCCATTTGAAGTTTTATGAGTGTTTGTTTTGGGACTCAAGGGTAGCATAGCTATGAGCGAATAACTTTAATTGACAAGAGGCAGGAGTATTTTATTGTCACAAAATTTCAAGATTTTATGACTCTCCAGTAAAAAGTTTCAAGCATTTGATTGTTGCAAACTTTGATAGGTATAGGACGCACCGTATAGAAGATAGGGCCATTTGAATTTTATCAGTGTTTGAGTTGGTACTCAAGGGTAGCATAGCTATGAGCGATAGCTTAAATTGACAAGAGGCCCGAGTACTTTATTGTCACAAAATTTCAAGATTTTATGACGTTCCAGTAAAAAGTTACAAGCATTTGAATGTTGCAAACTTTGATAGGTTTAGGACACACCGTATAGCAGTTAGGGCCATTTGAAGCTTTATCCGTGTTTGATTTGGGACTCAAGGGTAGCATAGCTATGAGCGATAAGTTTAAGTGACAAGAGGCACGGAAATTTGAAGGTTTTATGACGCTCCAGAAAAAAGTTACAAGCATTTGATTGTTGCAAACTTTGATAGGTGTAGGACGCACCATATAGAAGTTAGAGCCATTTGAAGTTTTATCAGTTTGTTTTGGGACTGAAGGGTAGCATAGCTATGAGCGATAACTTTAATTGGCAAGAGGCACGAGTACTTTATTGTCACAAAATTTCAAGATTTTATTACGCTCCAGTAAAAAGTTACAAGCATTTGATTGTTGCAAACTCTGATAAGTATAGGACGCACCGTATAGAAGTTAGGGCCATTTGAAGTTTTATCAGTGTTTGTTTTGGGACTCAAGGGTAGCATAGCTATGAGCGATAACTTTAATTGGCAAGAGGCACGAGTACTTTATTGTCACCAAATTTCAAGATTTTATTACGCTCCAGTAAAAAGTTACAAGCATTTGATTGTTGCAAACTTTGATAGGTATAGGACGCACCGTATAGAAGATATGGGCATTTGAATTTTATCAGTGTTTGATTTGGTACTCAAGGGTAGTATAGCTAAGAGCGATTGCTTAAATTGACAAGAGGCCCGAGTACTTTATTGTCACAAAATTTCAAGATTTTATGACGTTCCAATAAAAAGTTACGAGCACTTGAATGTTGCAAACTTTGATAGGTATAGGACGAACCGTATAGAAGTGAAGGCCATTTGAAGCTTTATCATTGTTTTATTTTGGAGTCATGGGTAGCATAGCTATGAGCGATAACTTTAATTGTCAAGAGGCACGAATACTTTATTGTCACATAATTTCAAGATTTTAAGACGCTCCAGTAAAAAGTTACAAGCATTTGATTGTTGCAAACTCTGATAAGTATAGGACGCACCGTTTAGAAGTTAGGGCCATTTTAAGATTTATTAGTGTTTGTTTTGGGGCTCAAGGGTAGCATAGCTATGAGCGATAAGTTTAATTGACAAGAGGCACGAATAATTTATTGTCACAAAAATTTCAAGGTTTTATGACGCTCCAGAAAAAAGTTACAAGCATTTGATTGTTGCAAACTTTGATAGGTGTAGGACGCACCATATAGAAGTTAGAGCCATTTGAAGTTTTATCAGTGTTTGTTTTGGGACTCAAGGGTAGCATAGTTATGAGCGGTAACTTTAATTGTCAAGAGGCACGAATACTTTATTGTCACATAATTTCAAGAGTTTAAGACGCTCCAATAAAAAGTTACAAGAATTTGATTGTTGCAAACTCTGATAGGTATAGGACGCACAGTATAGAAGTTAGGGCCATTTGAAGTTTTATCAGAGGCACGAGTACATTATTGTCACAAAATTTCAATCCAGTAAAGAGTTGCAAGCATTTGATTGTTGCAAACTTTGATAGGTATAGGACGCACCGTATAGAAAATATGGCCATTTGAATTCTATCAGTGTTTGATGTGGTACTCAAGGGTAGCATAACTATGAGCGATTGCTTAAATTGACAAGAGGCCCGAGTACTTTATTGTCACAAAATTTCAAGATTTTACGACGTTCCAGTAAAAAGTTACAAGCACTTGAATGTTGCAAACTTTGATAGGTATAGGACGAACCGTATAGAAGTTAAGGCCATTTGAAGCTTTATCAGTGTTTTATTTTGGAGTCATGGGTAGCATAGCTATGAGCGATAACTTTAATTGTCAAGAGGCACGAATACTTTATTGTCACATAATTTCAAGATTTTAAGACGCTCCAGTAAAAAGTTACAAGCATTTGATTGTTGCAAACTTTGATAGGTGTAGGACGCACCGTATAGAAAATAGGGCCATTTGAAGTTTTATCAGTGTTTCTTTTGGGACTCAAGGGTAGCATAGCTATGAGCGAATAACTTTAATTGACAAGAGGCACGAGTACTTTATTGTCACAAAATTTCAAGATTTTATTACGCTCCAGTAAAAAGTTACAAGCATTTGATTGTTGCAAACTCTGATAAGTATAGGACGCACCGTATAGAAGTTAGGGCCATTTGAAGTTTTATCAGTGTTTGTTTTGGGACTCAAGGGTAGCATAGCTATGAGCGAATAACTTTAATTGACAAGAGGCACGAGTATTTTATTGTCACAAAATTTCAAGATTTTATGACTCTCCAGTAAAAAGTTTCAAGCATTTGATTGTTGCAAACTCTGATAGGTATAGGACGCACAGTATAGAAGTTAGGGCCATTTGAAGTTTTCTCAGAGGCACGAGTAAAGAGTTGCAAGCATTTTAAAGTTAAAAACTTTGAGGTATAGGAATTACCGTATAGAAGTTAGGGCCATTTGAAGTTTTATCAGTGTTTGATTTGGGACTCAAGGGAAGCATAGCTATGAGCGATAGCTTAAATTGACAAGAGGCTCCAGTACTTTATTGTCACAAAATTTCAAGGTTCTTTGACGCTCCAGTAAAAAGTTACAAGCATTTGATTGTTGCAAACTTTGATAGGTATAGGACGCACCGTATAGAAGATAGGGCCATTTGAATTTTATCAGTGTTTGAGTTGGTACTCAAGGGTAGCATAGCTATGAGCGATAGCTTAAATTGACAAGAGGCCCGAGTACTTTATTGTCACAAAATTTCAAGATTTTATGACGTTCCAGTAAAAAGTTACAAGCATTTGAATGTTGCAAACTTTGATAGGTTTAGGACACACCGTATAGCAGTTAGGGCCATTTGAAGCTTTATCCGTGTTTGATTTGGGACTCAAGGGTAGCATAGCTATGAGCGATAAGTTTAAGTGACAAGAGGCACGGAAATTTGAAGGTTTTATGACGCTCCAGAAAAAAGTTACAAGCATTTGATTGTTGCAAACTTTGATAGGTGTAGGACGCACCATATAGAAGTTAGAGCCATTTGAAGTTTTATCAGTTTGTTTTGGGACTGAAGGGTAGCATAGCTATGAGCGATAACTTTAATTGGCAAGAGGCACGAGTACTTTATTGTCACAAAATTTCAAGATTTTATTACGCTCCAGTAAAAAGTTACAAGCATTTGATTGTTGCAAACTCTGATAAGTATAGGACGCACCGTATAGAAGTTAGGGCCATTTGAAGTTTTATGAGTGTTTGTTTTGGGACTCAAGGGTAGCATAGCTATGAGCGAATAACTTTAATTGACAAGAGGCACGAGTATTTTATTGTCACAAAATTTCAAGATTTTATGACTCTCCAGTAAAAAGTTTCAAGCATTTGATTGTTGCAAACTCTGATAGGTATAGGACGCACAGTATAGAAGTTAGGGCCATTTGAAGTTTTATCAGAGGCACGAGTAAAGAGTTGCAAGCATTTTAAAGTTAAAAACTTTGAGGTATAGGAATTACCGTATAGAAGTTAGGGCCATTTGAAGTTTTATCAGTGTTTGATTTGGGACTCAAGGGAAGCATAGCTATGAGCGATAGCTTAAATTGACAAGAGGCTCCAGTACTTTATTGTCACAAAATTTCAAGTTTCTTTGACGCTCCAGTAAAAAGTTACAAGCACTTGAATGTTGCAAACTTTGATAAGTATAGGACGAACCGTATAGAAGTGAAGGCCATTTGAAGCTTTATCAGTGTTTTATTTTGGAGTCATGGGTAGCATAGCTATGAGCGATAACTTTAATTGTCAAGAGGCACGAATACTTTATTGTCACATAATTTCAAGATTTTAAGACGCTCCAGTAAAAAGTTACAAGCATTTGATTGTTGCAAACTTTGATAGGTGTAGGACGCACCGTATAGAAAATAGGGCCATTTGAAGTTCTATCAGTGTTTCTTTTGGGACTCAAGGGTAGCATAGCTATGAGCGATAACTTTAATTGGCAAGAGGCACGAGTACTTTATTGTCACAAAATTTCAAGATTTTATTACGCTCCAGTAAAAAGTTACAAGCATTTGATTGTTGCAAACTCTGATAAGTATAGGACGCACCGTATAGAAGTTAGGGCCATTTGAAGTTTTATGAGTGTTTGTTTTGGGACTCAAGGGTAGCATAGCTATGAGCGAATAACTTTAATTGACAAGAGGCACGAGTATTTTATTGTCACAAAATTTCAAGATTTTATGACTCTCCAGTAAAAAGTTTCAAGCATTTGATTGTTGCAAACTCTGATAGGTATAGGACGCACAGTATAGAAGTTAGGGCCATTTGAAGTTTTATCAGAGGCACGAGTAAAGAGTTGCAAGCATTTTAAAGTTAAAAACTTTGAGGTATAGGAATTACCGTATAGAAGTTAGGGCCATTTGAAGTTTTATCAGTGTTTGATTTGGGACTCAAGGGAAGCATAGCTATGAGCGATAGCTTAAATTGACAAGAGGCTCCAGTACTTTATTGTCACAAAATTTCAAGGTTCTTTGACGCTCCAGTAAAAAGTTACAAGCATTTGATTGTTGCAAACTTTGATAGGTATAGGACGCACCGTATAGAAGATAGGGCCATTTGAATTTTATCAGTGTTTGAGTTGGAACTCAAGGGTAGCATAGCTATGAGCGATAGCTTAAATTGACAAGAGGCCCGAGTACTTTATTGTCACAAAATTTCAAGATTTTATGACGTTCCAGTAAAAAGTTACAAGCATTTGAATGTTGCAAACTTTGATAGGTTTAGGACACACCGTATAGCAGTTAGGGCCATTTGAAGCTTTATCCGTGTTTGATTTGGGACTCAAGGGTAGCATAGCTATGAGCGATAAGTTGAAGTGACAAGAGGCACGGAAATTTGAAGGTTTTATGACGCTCCAGAAAAAAGTTACAAGCATTTGATTGTTGCAAACTTTGATAGGTGTAGGACGCACCATATAGAAGTTAGAGCCATTTGAAGTTTTATCAGTTTGTTTTGGGACTGAAGGGTAGCATAGCTATGAGCGATAACTTTAATTGGCAAGAGGCACGAGTACTTTATTGTCACAAAATTTCAAGATTTTATTACGCTCCAGTAAAAAGTTACAAGCATTTGATTGTTGCAAACTCTGATAGGTATAGGACGCACCGTATAGAAGTTAGGGCCATTTGAAGTTTTATCAGTGTTTGTTTTGGGACTCAAGGGTAGCATAGCTATGAGCGATAACTTTAATTGGCAAGAGGCACGAGTACTTTATTGTCACCAAATTTCAAGATTTTATTACGCTCCAGTAAAAAGTTACAAGCATTTGATTGTTGCAAACTTTGATAGGTATAGGACGCACCGTATAGAAGATATGGCCATTTGAATTTTATCAGTGTTTGATTTGGTACTCAAGGGTAGTATAGCTAAGAGCGATTGCTTAAATTGACAAGAGGCCCGAGTACTTTATTGTCACAAAATTTCAAGATTTTATGACGTTCCAATAAAAAGTTACGAGCACTTGAATGTTGCAAACTTTGATAGGTATAGGACGAACCGTATAGAAGTGAAGGCCATTTGAAGCTTTATCATTGTTTTATTTTGGAGTCATGGGTAGCATAGCTATGAGCGATAACTTTAATTGTCAAGAGGCACGAATACTTTATTGTCACATAATTTCAAGATTTTAAGACGCTCCAGTAAAAAGTTACAAGCATTTGATTGTTGCAAACTCTGATAAGTATAGGACGCACCGTTTAGAAGTTAGGGCCATTTTAAGATTTATTAGTGTTTGTTTTGGGGCTCAAGGGTAGCATAGCTATGAGCGATAAGTTTAATTGACAAGAGGCACGAATACTTTATTGTCACATAATTTCAAGAGTTTAAGACGCTCCAATAAAAAGTTACAAGAATTTGATTGTTGCAAACTCTGATAGGTATAGGACGCACAGTATAGAAGTTAGGGCCATTTGAAGTTTTATCAGAGGCACGAGTACATTATTGTCACAAAATTTCAATCCAGTAAAGAGTTGCAAGCATTTGATTGTTGCAAACTTTGATAGGTATAGGACGCACCGTATAGAAAATATGGCCATTTGAATTCTATCAGTGTTTGATGTGGTACTCAAGGGTAGCATAACTATGAGCGATTGCTTAAATTGACAAGAGGCCCGAGTACTTTATTGTCACAAAATTTCAAGATTTTATGACGTTCCAGTAAAAAGTTACAAGCACGTGAATGTTGCAAACTTTGATAGGTATAGGACGAACCGTATAGAAGTTAAGGCCATTTGAAGCTTTATCAGTGTTTTATTTTGGAGTCATGGGTAGCATAGCTATGAGCGATAACTTTAATTGTCAAGAGGCACGAATACTTTATTGTCACATAATTTCAAGATTTTAAGACGCTCCAGTAAAAAGTTACAAGCATTTGATTGTTGCAAACTTTGATAGGTGTAGGACGCACCGTATAGAAAATAGGGCCATTTGAAGTTTTATCAGTGTTTCTTTTGGGACTCAAGGGTAGCATAGCTATGAGCGATAACTTTAATTGGCAAGAGGCACGAGTACTTTATTGTCACAAAATTTCAAGATTTTATTACGCTCCAGTAAAAAGTTACAAGCATTTGATTGTTGCAAACTCTGATAAGTATAGGACGCACCGTATAGAAGTTAGGGCCATTTGAAGTTTTATGAGTGTTTGTTTTGGGACTCAAGGGTAGCATAGCTATGAGCGAATAACTTTAATTGACAAGAGGCACGAGTATTTTATTGTCACAAAATTTCAAGATTTTATGACTCTCCAGTAAAAAGTTTCAAGCATTTGATTGTTGCAAACTCTGATAGGTATAGGACGCACAGTATAGAAGTTAGGGCCATTTGAAGTTTTATCAGACGCACGAGTACATTATTGTCACAAAATTTCAATCCAGTAAAGAGTTGCAAGCATTTTAAAGTTAAAAACTTTGAGGTATAGGAATTACCGTATAGAAGTTAGGGCCATTTGAAGTTTTATCAGTGTTTGATTTGGGACTCAAGGGAAGCATAGCTATGAGCGATAGCTTAAATTGACAAGAGGCTCCAGTACTTTATTGTCACAAAATTTCAAGGTTCTTTGACGCTCCAGTAAAAAGTTACAAGCATTTGATTGTTGCAAACTTTGATAGGTATAGGACGCACCGTATAGAAGATAGGGCCATTTGAATTTTATCAGTGTTTGAGTTGGTACTCAAGGGTAGCATAGCTATGAGCGATAGCTTAAATTGACAAGAGGCCCGAGTACTTTATTGTCACTAAATTTCAAGATTTTATGACGTTCCAGTAAAAAGTTACAAGCATTTGAATGTTGCAAACTTTGATAGGTTTAGGACACACCGTATAGCAGTTAGGGCCATTTGAAGCTTTATCCGTGTTTGATTTGGGACTCAAGGGTAGCATAGCTGTGAGCGATAAGTTTAAGTGACAAGAGGCACGGAAATTTGAAGGTTTTATGACGCTCCAGAAAAAAGTTACAAGCATTTGATTGTTGCAAACTTTGATAGGTATAGGACGCACCGTATAGAAGATATGGCCATTTGAATTTTATCAGTGTTTGATTTGGTACTCAAGAGTAGTATAGCTAAGAGCGATTGCTTAAATTGACAAGAGGCCCGAGTACTTTATTGTCACAAAATTTCAAGATTTTATGACGTTCCAATAAAAAGTTACGAGCACTTGAATGTTGCAAACTTTGATAGGTATAGGACGAACCGTATAGAAGTGAAGGCCATTTGAAGCTTTATCATTGTTTTATTTTGGAGTCATGGGTAGCATAGCTATGAGCGATAACTTTAATTGTCAAGAGGCACGAATACTTTATTGTCACATAATTTCAAGATTTTAAGACGCTCCAGTAAAAAGTTACAAGCATTTGATTGTTGCAAACTTTGATAGGTGTAGGACGCACCGTATAGAAAATAGGGCCATTTGAAGTTTTATCAGTGTTTCTTTTGGGACTCAAGGGTAACATAGCTATGAGCGAATAACTTTAATTGACAAGAGGCACGAGTACTTTATTGTCAAAAAATTTCAAGATTTTATTACGCTCCAGTAAAAAGTTACAAGCATTTGATTGTTGCAAACTCTGATAAGTATAGGACGCACCGTATAGAAGTTAGGGCCATTTGAAGTTTTATCAGTGTTTGTTTTGGGACTCAAGGGTAGCATAGCTATGAGCGAATAACTTTAATTGACAAGAGGCACGAGTATTTTATTGTCACAAAATTTCAAGATTTTATGACTCTCCAGTAAAAAGTTTCAAGCATTTGATTGTTGCAAACTCTGATAGGTATAGGACGCACAGTATAGAAGTTAGGGCCATTTGAAGTTTTATCAGAGGCACGAGTACATTATTGTCACAAAATTTCAATCCAGTAAAGAGTTGCAAGCATTTTAAAGTTAAAAACTTTGAGGTATAGGAATTACCGTATAGAAGTTAGGGCCATTTGAATTTTATCAGTGTTTGATTTGGGACTCAAGGGAAGCATAGCTATGAGCGATAGCTTAAATTGACAAGAGGCCCGAGTACTTTATTGTCACAAAATTTCAAGATTTTATGACGTTCCAATAAAAAGTTACGAGCACTTGAATGTTGCAAACTTTGATAGGTATAGGACGAACCGTATAGAAGTGAAGGCCATTTGAAGCTTTATTATTGTTTTATTTTGGAGTCATGGGTAGCATAGCTATGAGCGATAACTTTAATTGTCAAGAGGCACGAATACTTTATTGTCACATAATTTCAAGATTTTAAGACGCTCCAGTAAAAAGTTACAAGCATTTGATTGTTGCAAACTCTGATAAGTATAGGACGCACCGTTTAGAAGTTAGGGCCATTTTAAGATTTATTAGTGTTTGTTTTGGGGCTCAAGGGTAGCATAGCTATGAGCGATAAGTTTAATTGACAAGAGGCACGAGTAATTTATTGTCACAAAAATTTCAAGGTTTTATGACGCTCCAGAAAAAAGTTACAAGCATTTGATTGTTGCAAACTTTGATAGGTGTAGGACGCACCATATAGAAGTTAGAGCCATTTGAAGTTTTATCAGTGTTTGTTTTGGGACTCAAGGGTAGCATAGCTATGAGCGAATAACTTTAATTGACAAGAGGCACGAGTATTTTATTGTCACAAAATTTCAAGATTTTATGACTCTCCAGTAAAAAGTTTCAAGCATTTGATTGTTGCAAACTCTGATAGGTATAGGACGCACAGTATAGAAGTTAGGGCCATTTGAAGTTTTATCAGAGGCACGAGTACATTATTGTCACAAAATTTCAATCCAGTAAAGAGTTGCAAGCATTTTAAAGTTAAAAACTTTGATAGGTATAGGAAGTACCGTATAGAAGATAGGGCCATTTGAATTTTATCAGTGTTTGATTTGGTACTCAAGGGTAGCATAGCTATGAGCGATAGCTTAAATTGACAAGAGGCACGAGTAATTTATTGTCACAAAATTTCAAGATTTTATGACGCTCCAGAAAAAAGTTACAAGCATTTGATTGTTGCAAACTCTGATAAGTATAGGACGCACCGTATAGAAGTTAGGGGCATTTGAAGTTTTATCAGTGTTTGTTTTGGGACTCAAGGGTAGCATAGCTATGAGCGAATAACTTTAATTGACAAGAGGCACGAGTACTTTATTGTCACAAAATTTCAAGATTTTATTACGCTCCAGTAAAAAGTTACAAGCATTTGATTGTTGCAAACTCTGATAAGTATAGGACGCACCGTATAGAAGTTAGGGCCATTTGAAGCTTTATCCGTGTTTGTTTTGGGGCTCAACGGTAGCATAGCTATGAGCGATAAGTTAAATTGACAAGAGGCACGAGTAATTTATTGTCACAAAATTTCAAGGTTTTATGACGCTCCAGAAAAAAGTTACAAGCATTTGATTGTTGCAAACTTTGATAGGTATAGGACGCACCATATAGAAGTTAGAGCCATTTGAAGTTTTATCAGTGTTTGTTTTGGGACTCAAGGGTAGCATAGTTATGAGCGATAACTTTAATTGTCAAGAGGCACGAATACTTTATTGTCACATAATTTCAAGAGTTTAAGACGTTCCAGTAAAAAGTTACAAGCACTTGAATGTTGCAAACTTTGATAGGTATAGGACGAACCGTATAGAAGTGAAGGCCATTTGAAGCTTTATCATTGTTTTATTTTGGAGTCATGGGTAGCATAGCTATGAGCGATAACTTTAATTGTCAAGAGGCACGAATACTTTATTGTCACATAATTTCAAGATTTTAAGACGCTCCAGTAAAAAGTTACAAGCATTTGATTGTTGCAAACTCTGATAAGTATAGGACGCACCGTATAGAAGTTAGGGCCATTTGAAGTTTTATCAGTGTTTGTTTTGGGACTCAAGGGTAGCATAGCTATGAGCGAATAACTTTAATTGACAAGAGGCACGAGTACTTTATTGTCACAAAATTTCAAGATTTTATTACGCTCCAGTAAAAAGTTACAAGCATTTGATTGTTGCAAACTCTGATAAGTATAGGACGCACCGTATAGAAGTTAGGGCCATTTGAAGTTTTATCAGTGTTTGTTTTGGGACACAAGGGTAGCATAGCTATGAGCGAATAACTTTAATTGACAAGAGGCACGAGTATTTTATTGTCACAAAATTTCAAGATTTTATGACTCTCCAGTAAAAAGTTTCAAGCATTTGATTGTTGCAAACTCTGATAGGTATAGGACGCACAGAATAGAAGTTAGGGCCATTTGAAGTTTTATCAGAGGCACGAGTACATTATTGTCACAAAATTTCAATCCAGTAAAGAGTTGCAAGCATTTTAAAGTTAAAAACTTTGATAGGTATAGGAAGTACCGTATAGAAGTTAGGGCCATTTGAAGTTTTAGCATTGTTTGATTTGGGACTCAAGGGCAGCATAGCTATGAGCGATAGTTTAAATTGACAAGAGGCACGAGTACTTTGTTGTCACAAAATTTAAAGATTTTATGACGTTCCAGTAAAAAGTTACAAGCATTTGAATGTTGCAAACTTTGATAGGTTTAGGACACACCTTATAGCAGTTAGGGCCATTTGAAGCTTTATCCGTGTTTGATTTGGGACTCAAGGGTAGCATAGCTATGAGCGATAAGTTTAAGTGACAAGAGGCACGAGTAATTTATTGTCACAAAATTTGAAGGTTTTATGACGCTCCAGGAAAAAGTTACAAGCATTTGATTGTTGCAAACTTTGATAGGTGTAGGACGCACCGTATAGAAAATAGGGCCATTTGAAGTTTTATCAGTGTTTGTTTTGGGACTCAAGGGTAGCATAGCTATGAGCGAATAACTTTAATTGACAAGAGGCACGAGTACTTTAATGTCACAAAATTTCAAGATTTTATTACGCTCCAGTAAAAAGTTACAAGCATTTGATTGTTGCAAACTCTGATAAGTATAGGACGCACCGTATAGAAGTTAGGGCCATTTGAAGCTTTTTCCGTGTTTGTTTAGGGGCTCAACGGTAGCATAGCTATGAGCGATAAGTTAAATTGACAAGAGGCACGAGTAATTTATTGTCACAAAATTTCAAGGTTTTATAACGCTCCAGAAAAAAGTTACAAGCATTTGATTGTTGCAAACTTTGATAGGTGTAGGACGCACCATATAGAAGTTAGAGCCATTTGAAGTTTTATCAGTGTTTGTTTTGGGACTCAAGGGTAGCATAGTTATGAGCGATAACTTTAATTGTCAAGAGGCACGAATACTTTATTGTCACATAATTTCAAGAGTTTAAGACGCTCCAGTAAAAAGTTACAAGCATTTGATTGTTGCAAACTTTGATAGGTATAGGACGCACCGTATAGAAGATAGGGCCATTTGAATTTTATCAGTGTTTGATTTGGTACTCAAGGGTAGCATAGCTATGAGCGATAGCTTAAATTGAAAAGATGCCCGAGTAGTTTATTGTCACAAAATTTCAAGATTTTATGACGTTCCAGTAAAAAGTTACAAGCATTTGATTGTTGCAAACTTTGATAGGTGTAGGACGCACCGTATTGAAAATAGTTCCATTTTAAGTTTTATCAGTATTTGTTTTGGGACTCAAGGGTGGCATAGCTATGAGCGATAACTTTAATTGGCAAGAGGCACGAGTACTTTATTGTCACAAAATTTCAAGATTTTATGACGTTCCAGTAAAAAGTTACAAGCACTTTAATGTTGCAAACTTTGATAGGTATAGGACGCGCCGTATAGAAGTTAAGGCCATTTGAAGCTTTATCAGTGTTTTATTTTGAACTCATGGGTAGCATAGCTATTAGCGATAACTTTAATTGTCAAGAGGCACGAATACTTTATTGTCACATAATTTCAAGATTTTAAGACGCTCTAGTAAAAAGTTACAAGCATTTGATTGTTGCAAACTTTGATAGGTGTAGGACGCACCGTATAAAAAATAGGGCAATTTGAAGTTTTATCAGTGTTTGTTTTGGGACTCAAGGGTAGCATAGCTATGAGCGATAATTTCAAGATTTTATTACGCTCCAGTAAAAAGTTACAAGCATTTGATTGTTGCAAACTCTGATAAGAATAGGACGCACCGTATAGAAGTTAGGGCCGTTTTAAGTTTTATTAGTGTTTGTTTTGGGGCTCAAGTGTAACATAGCTATGAGCGATAAGTTTAATTGACAAGAGGCACAAGTAATTTATTGTCACAAAATTTCAAGGTTTTATGACGCTCCAGAAAAAAGTTACAAGCTTTTGATTGTTGCAAACTTTGATAGGTTTAGGATGCACCATATAGAAGTTAGAACCATTTGAAGTTTTATCAGCGTTTGTTTTGGGACTTTAATTGCCAAGAGGCACGAGTAATTTATTGTCACAAAATTTCAAGGTTTTATTACGCTCCAGTAAAAAGTTACAAGCATTTGATTGTTGCAAATTTTGATAGGTATAGGACGCACCGTACAGAAGATAGGGACATTTGAATTTTATCAGTGATTGATTTGGGACTCAAGGGTAGCATAGCTATGAGCGATAGCTTAAATTGACAAGAGGCCCGAGTTCTTTATTGTCACAAAATTTCAAGATTTTATGACGTTCCAGTAAAAAGTTACAAGCATTTGAATGTAGCAAACTTTTATAGGTATAGGACGCACCGTATAGAAGTTAGGGCCATTTTAAGTTTTATCAGTGTTTGTTTTGGGGCTCAAGGATAGCATGGCTATGAGCGATAAGTTTAATTGACAAAAGGCACGAGTAATTTATTGTCACAAAATTTCAAGGTTTTATGACGCTCCAGAAAAAAGTTACAAGGATTTGACTGTTGCAAACTTTGATAAGTGTAGGACGTACCATATAGAAGTTAGAGCCATTTGAAGTTTTATCAGTGTTTGTTTTGGGACTCAAGGGAAGCATAGCTATGAGCGATAACTTTAATTGTCAAGAGGCACGAATACTTTATTGTCACAAAATTTCAAGATTTTATTACGCTCCAGTAAAAAGTTTCACGCATGTGATTGTTGCAAACTTTGATAGGTGTAGGACGCACCGTATAGAAGTTAGGGCCATTTGAAGTTTTGTCAGTGTTTGTTTTGGGACTCAATGGTAGCATAGCTATGATCGATAGCTTAAATTAATAAGAGGCTCGAGTACTTTATTGTCAAAAATTTCAAGGTTATATGATGCTCCAGTAAAAAGTTACAAGCATTTGATTGTTGCAAACTCTGATAGGTATTGGACGCACATTATAGAAGTTAGGGCCATTTGAAGTTTTATCAGAGGCATGTGTACATTATTGTCACAAAATTTCAATCCAGTAAAGATTTGCAAGCATTTTAATATTGAAAACTTTGATAGCTATAGGACGTACCGTATAGAAGTTAGGGCCATTTGAAGTTTTAGCAGTGTTTGATTTGGGACTCAAGGGTAGCATAGCTATGAGCGATAGTTTAAATTGACAAGAGGCACGAGTACTTTGTTGTCACAAAATTTCAAGATTTTATTACGCTACAGAAAAAAGTTACAAGCATTTGATTGTTGCAACCTTTGACAGGTATAGGACGCACCGTATAGAAGATAGGGCCATTTGAGTTTTATCAGTGTTTGATTTGGTACTCAAGGGTAGCATAGCTATAAGCGATAGCTTAAATTGACAAGAGGCCCGAGTACTTTATTGTCACAAAATTTCATGATTTTCTGACGTTCCAGTAAAAAGTTACAAGCACTTGAATGTTGCAAACTTTGATAGGTATAGGACGCACCGTATAGAAGTTAGGGCTATTTGAAGTTTAATCAGTGTTTTATTTTGGAGTCAAGTTTAGCATAGCTATGAGCGATAACTTTAATTGACAAGAGGCACGAGTACTTTGTTGTCACAAAATTTCAAGATTTTATTACGCTCCAGTAAAAGATACAAGCATGAGATTCTTGCAAACTTTGATAGGTGTAGGATGCACCGTATAAAAGTTAGGGCCATTTGAAGTTTTGTCAGTGTTTGTTTTGGGACTCAATGGTAGCATAGCTATGAGCGATAGCTTAAATTGATAAGAGGCTCGAGTACTTTATTGTCAAAAATTTCAAGGTTTTATGACGCTCCAGTAAAAAGTTACAAGCATTTGATTGTTGCAAACTCTGATAGGTATTGGACGCACAGTATAGAAGTTAGGGCCATTTGAAGTTTTATCAGAGGCACGAGTCACAAAATTTCAATCCAGTAAAGAGTTGCAAGCATTTTAATGTTGAAAACTTTGATAGGTATAGGACGTACCGTTTAGAAGTTAGGGCCATTTGAAGTTCTAGCAGTGTTTGATTTGGGACTCAAGGGTAGCATAGCTATGAGCGATAGTTTAAATTGACAAGAGGCACGAGTACTTTGTTGTCACAAAATTTCAAGATTTTATTACGCTACAGAAAAAAGTTACAAGCATTTGATTGTTGCAACCTTTGATAGGTATAGGACGCACCGTATAGAAGTTAGGGCCATTTGAAGTTTTATCAGTGTTTGATTTGTGACTCAAGGGAAGCATAGCTGTGAGCGATAGCTTAAATTGACAAGAGGCTCGAGTACTTTATTGTCACAAAATTTCAAGGTTTTGTGACGCTCCAGTAAAAAGTTATAAGCATTCGATTGTTGCAAACTTTGATAGGTATAGGACGCACCGTGTAGAAGATAGGGCCCTTTGAATTTTATCAGTGTTTGATTTGGTACTCAAGGGTAGCATAGCTATGAGCGATAGCTTAAATTGACAAGAGGTTCGAATACTTTATTGTCACAAAATTTGAAGATTTTATGACGTTCCAGTAAAAAGTTACAAGCATTTGAATGTTGCAAACTTTGATAGGTATAGGACGCACCGTATAGAAGTTAGGGCCATTTGAAGTTTTATCAGAGGCACGAGTACATTATTGTCACAAAATTTCAATCCAGTAAAAAGTTGCAAGCATTTTAATGTTGAAAACTTTGATAGGTATAGGACGTACCGTATAGAAGTTAGGGCCATTTGAAGTTTTAGCAGTGTTTGATTTGGGACTCAAGGGTAGCATAGCTATGAGCGATAGCTTAAATTGACAAGAGGTTCGAATACTTTATTGTCACAAAATTTGAAGATTTTATGACGTTCCAGTAAAAAGTTACAAGCATTTGAATGTTGCAAACTTTGATAGGTATAGGACGCACCGTATAGAAGTTAGGGCCATTTGAAGTTTTGTCAGTGTTTGTTTTGGGACTCAATGGTACCATAGCTATATGAGCGGTAGCTTAAGTTGGTAAGAGGCTCTAGTACTTTATTGTCAAAAATTTCAAGGTTTTATGACGATCCAGTAAAAAGTTAGAAGCATTTAAGTGTTGCAAACTTTGATAGGTATAGGACGAACCGTTTAAAAGTTAAGGGCATTTGAAGCTTTATCAGTGTTTTATTTTGGAGTCATGGGTAGCATAGCTATGAGCGATAACTTTAATTGTCAAGAGGCACGATGACTTTATTGTCACATAATTTCAAGATTTTAAGACGCTCCGGTAAAAAGTTACAAGCATTTGATTTTTGCAAACTTTGATAAGTGTAGGACGAACCGTATAGAAGATAGGGCCATTTGAATTTTATCAGTGTTTGATGATCATTTGATTGTTTGGCACGAGTACTTTATTGTCACAAAATTTCAAGATTTTATGACGTTCCATTAAAAAGTTACAAGCATTTGAATGTTGCAAACTTTGATAGGTGTAGGACGCACCGTATAGAAGTTAGGGCCATTTGAAGTTATATCAGTGTTTTATTTTGGAGACAAGGGTAGCATAGCTATGAGCGATAACTTTAATTGACAAGAGGCACGAGTACTTTATTGTCACAAAATTTCAAGGTTTTATTACGATCCAGTAAAAAGTTACAAGCATTTGATTGTTGCAAACTTTGATAGGTATGGGACGCACCGTATAGAAGTTAGGGCCATTTGAAGTTATATCAGTGTTTTATTTTGGAGTCAAGGGTAGCATAGGTATGAACGATAACTTTAATTGATAAGAGGCACGAGTACTTTGTTGTCAAAAAATTTCAAGATTTAATGACGTTCCATTAAAAAGTTACAAGCATTTGAATGTTGCAAACTTTGATAGGTATAGGACGAACCGTATAGAAGTTAGGGCCATTTGAAGTTTTATCAGAGGCACGAGTACATTATTGTCACAAAATTTCAATCCAGTAAAAAGTTGCAAGCATTTTAATGTTTGAAAACTGTGATAGGTATAGGATGTACCGTATAGAAGTTAGGGCCAGTGTTTGATTTGGGACTCAAGGGTAGCATAGCTAAGAGCGATAGTTTAAATTGACAAGAGTCACGAGTACTTTGTTGTCACAAAATTTCAAGATTTTATTACGCTCCAGTAAATAGATACAAGCATTTGATTGCTGCAACCTTTGATAGGTATAGGACGCACCGTATAGAAGTTGGGGCCATTTGAAGTTTTATTATTGTTTAATTTGGGACTCAAGGGTAGCAAAGCTATGAGCGATAGCTTAAATTGACAAGAGGCACGAGTACTTTATTGTCACAAAATTTCAAGATTTTATGACGTTCCATTAAAATGTTACAAGCATTTGAATGTTGCAAACTTTGATAGGTGTACGACGCACCGTATAGAAGTTAGGGCCATTTGAAGTTTTATCAGTCAAGGGTAGCATAGCTATGAGCGATAACTTTAATTGACAAGAGGCACGAGTACTTCATTGTCACAAAATTTCAAGATTTTATTACGCTCCAGTAAAAAGATACAAGCATTTGATTGTTGCAACCTTTGATAGATATAGGAGGCACCGTATGGAAGTTTGGGCCATTTGAAGTTTTTTCAGTGTTTGATTTGGGACTCAAGGGTAGCATAGCGATGAGCGATAGCTTAAATTGACAAGAGGACGAGTAATTTATTGTAAAAAATTTCAAGGTTTTATGACGCTCCAGTAAAAAGTTACAAGCATTTGTTTGTTGCAAACTTTGATAGGTGTGGGACGCACCGTATAGAAGTTAGGGCCATTTGAAGTTTTATCACTGTTTGTTTTGGGACTCAAGGGTAGGATAGCAATGAGCGATAACTTTAATTGACAAGAGGCATGAATACTTTATGGTCACAATATTTCAAGGTTTTATTACGATCGAGTAAAAAGCTACTAGCATTTGATTGTTGCAAACTTTGATAGGTATAGGACGCACAGTACAGAAGTTAGGGCCATTTGAAGTATTATCAGTGTTTGAAGTGGGACTCAAGGGTAGCATAGCTATGAGCGATAGCTTAAATTGACAAGAGGCACGAGTACTTTATTGTCACAACATTTCAAGGTATTATGACGCTCCAGTAAAAAGTTACAAGCACTTCAGTGTTGCAAACTTTGCTAGGTATAGGACGAACCGTATAGAAGTTTAGGCCATTTGAAGCTTTATCAGTGTTTTATTTTGGAGGCAAGGGTAGCATAGCTATGAGCGATAAGTTTAATTGACAAGAGGCGCGAGTAATTTATTGTCACAAAATTTCAAGGTTTTATGACGCTCCAGAAAAAAGTTACATGCATTTGATTGTTGCAAACTTTGATAGGTGTAGGACGGACCATAGAGAAGTTAGAGCCATTTGAAGTTTTATCAGTGTTTGTTTTGGGACTCAAGGGTAGCATAGCTATGAGCGATAACTTTAATTGTCAAAAGGCACGAGTACTTTATTGTCACAAAATTTCAAGATTTTATGACGTTGCAGTAAAAAGTTACAAGCATTTAAATGTTGCAAACTTTGATAGGTATAGGACGCACCTCTTTGTTGTGTGGTGTTACATTCAACAACAATAGCAGCGAGACAGAACAAATTGCGGGCGTATATAAAAGAATATGCGACAGTAGGGTACATGTGCAAATAAATGACACAAATTGGGAGCAAGTTTTTGCGCTTGAAAATGTAGACGACTTTTACAATGAACTACAAGACAAGTTTAAAAACATGTACAATGACTGCCAGACAGATGCAAAAAAAAATTAAAAAAAGAAAAAATAACCCGTGGCTAAGTGAACACCTTCTAAAATGCTGTGATAAAAGGGATAAACTTTATAAAAAGTGGTAATCGAAACCAAAAGATAGGATAAGTGAAAGAGAATATAAAACTTTCAGAAATATATTAAACAAAAAATTAGAACGCGCGAAAAACGATTATTATAAAAATCAATTTTACAAAAACAAGTACGATTTAAAAAAAACATGGCAAATCGTTAATGAAATTATTGGCAAAAAAAGCAATCAATTAGACGATATATTGACTAAAAATTTCAAAAACGATGATTTACAGACATTAACAAATAAATTTGCTGTCAGCATTGATCAAAATATCCAAAACACCATACATGAATGCGATATTAAAACCTTTCACACCACAAACTTAAACATAAGAAACTCAATTTACATGGAAAACGCGAGTGAAGTCGAAGTCCTGAACATACTCTACGGTCTGAATTCTCAAAAAAGTCCAGGACACGATGCGATCCGACCAGCAGACCTGGAAAATAATGCTGTAGTGATGGCTCCGGTAATAACAAAACTTATAAACATGAGCCTCGAACAGAATAAGATGCCACAAGCACTTAAACTCTCAACTATTCGGCCTATTTATAAAAGCGGGGATAAGTCAGATGTTGGTAACTATCGACCAATAGCGATATTGCCGGTGCTAGAAAAAATAATTGAGGAAATCGTGCTGCGCAGGCTCAACGTTTTTATTGAAAAATATCAAATAATTGCAAGTAACCAGTATGGCTTCCAAAAAGGGAAAAATATTAACAAGCTTCTCGGTAACTTTGCAAGCGATTTGAATGAAAATCTGAGCAAGAATTGTCACAGCCTGGTACTTTTCGTCGATTTTAGTAAAGCTTTCGACACGCTGTCTCATAAAAAACTCTTGGAAGCAATCGAAAGCGCCGGTCTTCGAGGTGAGTGCCTTAAATGGCTTGAAAATTACCTGACATTACGCTCTTACCAAGTAAAAATTAAAGACAATCTAAGCGCGCCAGTATACACTAAACACGGCGTACCACAAGGATCCAAACTGGGGCCACTTCTATATATAATTTACGCAAACGAAATGTTGAGAGCGCTCCAGAACAGCAAAGTTTATGCCTACGCCGATGACACTGCCATAGTGGTTGCACATAAGGATCTTAACACTGCAACAAAAATAATGCAAAGCGAGCTCGATGCTATTGCAAGATGGTCTCACGATAATGGTCTATCGATAAATGCTGCAAAAACAAAAATTATGCACATTCGCTCGATACACATGCCACGATCCCAGATACAAATAAAATTTCATAGTACGTCATGCCTGCACAATCACCAAACCAGAAGCTCCTCAGATGACGATTGCCAAACAATAATTGAAATAGTGGAAGAATACAAATACCTGGGCGTGGTCGTGGACACACACTTGAAATGGCACGCACACATCAAACAACTCCGAGCAAAACTACGCAGAACATCGTATATGATGCACCACCTAAGCTACACATGTAACTACTCGATACTCAGGCAGGCTTACTTCGCACTTTGCGAATCTTACATCCGCCACGGCATCACCGCATGGGGCTCGTCAACCCACTGCTCTGACGCACAAAAAAGTCAAAACGCCATTCTTAAAATACTGGCCAAGAAAAAAACCTACCACCGTCACGACAGCAGTATCCCAGTCTGGAAGCACCTCCAAGTCTTGACGGTTGATGACCTATTTAAGAGCAGTCTACTAAGCGAGTTCTTCGACGACAAGCGCTTCAGGATTCCAATTCAACACGAGTATAGCACGCGACACCGAACAGGCGGGAGAGTTAAAGTTGCCCATTTCTACAACAATTATGGAAAACGCACTCTCGATGTTGTTATACCCAAAATTCGGAATCAGCTGCCATCAAACATAGCGAACGATCACCAAGCTCCGAAACATCAGCGAAATAGAAACATCAAACTGCATTATATTCAGAACTAATGTTTATTTTCACTTCTAAATAATGTTTATTTTCGCTTCTAAATAATGGTCACCCATGTACCAATAATAATGTTTTAAATTGTACTATTTTTCCTTCTTCTTATTCAATTACATTGCTCCTTGATAAGTTTCTAAATTTTATAATTGTACTTTATAATTATACTTTAAATTTATAACTTATAATCGTACTTTAAATTTGTATTATAATTGTCCTATTGTAATTTATTATTTGAATATCTATTGTTATTTTTAATTAATTAATTTCTTATTATTATTTCAAATTTTCTCGCAGACAAGCCTTAAAGGCTTCGCGAGATACCATGAAATTGTAACAAAAATTGTAAAAAGAATAATTGAAATAAACCTCACTCACTCACTCACCATATAGAAGTTAGGGCCATTTGAAGTTTTATCAGTGTTTGATGTGGGACTCAAGGGTAGCATAGCGATGAGCGATAGCTTAAATTGACAAGAGGCACGAGTACTTTATTGTCAAAAATTTCAAGGTTTTATGACGCTCCAGTAAAAAGTTACAAGCATTTGTTTGTTGCAAACTTTGATAGTTGTGGGACGCACCGTATAGAAGTTAGGGCCATTTGAAGTTTTATCACTGTTTGTTTTGGGACTCAAGGGTAGCATAGCGATGAGCGATAGCTTAAATTGACAAGAGGCACTAGTACTTTATTGTCAAAAATTTCAAGGTTTTATGACGCTCCAGTAAAAAGTTACAAGCATGTGATTGTTGCAAACTTTGATAGGTGCATAATATAGAAGTTAGGGCCATTTGAAGTTTTGTCAGTGTTTGTTTTGGGACTCAAGGGTAGCATAGCTATGAGCGATAGCTTAAATTGATAAGAGGTTCGAGTACTTTATTGTCATAAAATTTTTAGGTTCTATGACGCTCCAGTAAAAAGTTACAAGCAATTGATTGTTGCAAAATTTGATAGGTATAGGACGCACAGTATAGAAGTTAGGGCCATTTGAAGTTTTTCAGTGTTTGTTTTGGGGCTCAAGGGTAGCATAGCTATTAGCGATAACTTTAATTGACAAGAGGCAGGAGTACATTATTGTCACAAAATTTCAAGTTTTTATTACGATCCAGTAAAAAGTTGCAAGCATTTGAATGTTGCAAACTTTGATATGTATAGGACGTACCGTATAGAAGTTAGGGCCATTTGAAGTTTTATCAGTGTTTGATTTGGGACTCAAGGGTAGCATAGCTAAGAGCGACAGTTTAAATTGACAAGAGTTACGAGTACTCTGTTGTCACAAAATTTCAAGATTTTATTACGCTACAGTAAAAAGATACAAGCATTTGATTGTTGCAACCTTTGATAGGTATAGGACGCACCGTATAGAAGTTTGGGCCATTTGAAGTTTTATCAGAGGCACGAGTACATTATTGTCACAAAATTTCAATCCAGTAAAAAGTTGCAACCATTTTAATGTTGAAAACTTTGATAGGTATAGGACGTACCGTATAGATGTTAGAGCCAGTGTTTGATTTGGGACTCATGTTTAGCATAGCTATGAACGATAGCTAAATTGACAAGACGCCCGAGTACTTTATTGTCACAAAATTTCAAGATTTTTTGACGTTCCAGTTAAAAGCTACAAGCATTTAAGTGTTGCAAACTTTGATAGGTATAGGACGCACCATATAGAAGTTAGGGCCATTTGAAGTTTTATCAGTGTTTGATGTGGGACTCAAGTAGCATAGCTATGAGCGATAAGTTTAATTGACAAGAGGCACGAGTAATTTATTGTCACAAAATTTCAAGGTTTTATGACGCTCCAGAAAAAAGTTACAAGCATTTGATTGTTGCAAACTTTGATAGGTGTAGGACGCACCAAATAGAAGTTAGATCCATTTGAAGTTTTGTCAGTGTTTGTTTTGGGACTCAAGGGTAGCATAGCTATGAGCGATAACTTTAATTGTCAAGAGGCACGAATACTTTATTGTCACATGATTTCAAGATTTTAAGCCGCTCCAGTAAAAAGTTACAAGCATTTGATTGTTGCAAACTTTGATAGGTGTAGGGCGCACCATATAGAAAATAGGGCCATTTGAAGTTTTTTCAGTGTTTGTTTTGGGACTCAAGGGTAGCATAGCTATGAGCGATAACTTTAATTGACAAGAGGCACGAGTACTTTATTGTCACAAACTTTCAAGATCTTATTACGCTCCAGTAAAAAGTTACAAGAATTTGATTGTTGCAAACTCTGATAAGTATAGGACGCACCGTATAGAAGTTAGGGCCATTTGAAGTTTTATCAGTGTTTGTTTTGGGACTCAAGGGTAGCATAACTATAAGCGAATAACTTTAATTGACAAGAGGCACGAGTATTTTATTGCCACAAAATTTCAAGGTTTTAAGACGCTCCAGTAAAAAGTTACAAGCATTTGAATTTTGCACACTTTGATAGGTACAGGACGAACCGTATAGAAGTTAGGGCCATTTGAAGTCTTATCAGTGTGTTATTTTGGAGTCAAGGGGAGCATAGCTATGAGCGATAACTTTAATTGACAAGAGGCACGACTAGTTTATTGTCACAAAATTTCAAGATTTTATGACGCTCCAGTAAAAAGTTACAAGCATGTGATTGTTGCAAACTTTGATAGGTGTAGCACGCACCGTATAGAAGTTAGCACCATTTGAAGTTTTGTCAGTGCTTGTTTTGGGACTCAATGGTAGCATAGCAATGAGCGATAGCTTAAGAGGCTCGAATACTTTATTGTGAAAAATTTCAAGGTTTTATGACGTTCCAGTGAAAAGTTACAAGCATTTGATGATAGCTATGAGCGATAAATTTAATTGACAAGAAGCACGAGTACTCTATTGTCACAACATTTCAAGGTTTTACGACGCTCCAGTAAAAAGTTACAAGCACTTGAATGTTGCAAACTTTGATGGGTATAGGACGCACCAAATAGAAGTTAAGGCCATTTGAAGCTTTATCAGTGTTTTATTTTGGAGTCAAGGGTAGCATAGCTATGAGCGATAACTTTAACTGTCAAGAGGCACGAATACTTTATTGTCACATAATTTCAAGATTTTAAGACGCTCCAGTAAAAAGTTACAAGAATTTGATTGTTGCAAACTCTGATAAGTATAGGACGCACCGTATAGAAGTTAGGGCCATTTGGAGTTTTATCAGTGTTTGTTTTGGGACTCAAGGGTAGCATAGCTATGAGCGATAGCTTAAATTGATAAGAGGCTCGAATACTTTATTGTGAAAAATTTCAAGGTTTTATGACGCTCCAGTAAAAAGTTACAAGCATTTGATTGTTGCAAACTCTGATAGGTATTGGACGCACAGTATAGAGCCATTTGAAGTTTTATCAGAGGCACGAGTACATTATTGTCACTAAATTTCAATCCAGTAAAAAGTTGCAAGCATTTGAATGTTGAAAACTTTGATAGGTATAGGACGTACCGTATAGAAGTTAGGGCCATTTGAAGTTTTATCAGTGTTTGATGTGGGACTCAATGGTATGGTATGGTATAGCTATGAGCGATAGCTTAAATTGACAAGAGGCACTAGAATCATTATTGTCGCAACATTTCCAGGTTTTATGACACTCCAGTAAAAAGTTACAAGCACTTGAATGTTGCCAACTTTGATAGGTATAGGACGCACCGTATAGAAGTTAAGGCCATTTGAAGCTTTATCAGTGTTTTATTTTGGAGTCAAGGGTAGCATAGCTATGAGCGATAACTTTAATTGTCAAGAGGCACGAATACTTTATTGTCACATAATTTCAAGATATTAAGACGCTCCAGTAAAAAGTCACAAGCATTTGATTGTTGCAAACTTTGATAGGTGTAGGACGCACCGTATAGAAAATAGAGCCATGTGAAGTTTTATCAGTGTTTTATTTTGGAGTCAAGGGTAGCATAGCTATGAGCGATAACTTTAATTGACAAGAGGCACGAGTACTTTATTGTCACAAAATTTCCAGATTTTATGACGCTCCAGTAAAAAGTTACAAGCATGTGATTGTTGCAAACTTTGTTAGGTGTAGGACTCACCGTATAGAAGATAGGGCCATTTGAATTTTATCAGTGTTTGATTTGGTACTCAAGGGTAGCATAGCTATGAGCGATAGCTTAAATTGCCAAGAGGGCCGAGTACTATATTGTCACAAAATTTCAAGATTTTATGACGTTCCAGTAAAAAGTTACAAGCATTTGAATGTTGCAAACTTTGATAGGTATAGGACGCACCGTATAGAAGTTAGGGCCATTTGAAGCTTTATCAGTGTTTGATTTGGGACTCAAGGGTAGCATAGCTATGAGCGATAGCTTAAATTGACAAGAGGCACGAGTACTTTATTGTCACAAAATTTCAAGATTTTATGACGTTCCAGTAAAAAGTTACAAGCATTTGAATGTTGCAAACTTTGATAGGTGTAGGACGCACCGTAGAGAAGTTGGGGCCATTTGAAGTTTTGTCAGTGTTTCTCAAGGGTATGAGCGATAACTTTAATTAACAAGAGGCACGAGTACTTTATTGTCACAAAATTTCACGGTTCTAAGACTCTCCAGTAAAAAGTTACAAGCATTTGAATGTTGCAAACTTTGATAGGTATAGGACGAACCGTATAGAAGTTAGGGCCATTTGAAGTTTTATCAGTGTTTTATTTTGGAGTCAAGGGTAGCATAGCTATGAGCGATAACTTTAATTGACAAGAGGCTCGAATACTTTATTGTGAAAAATTTCAAGGTTTTATGACGCTCCAGTAAAAAGTTACAAGCATTTGATGATAGCTTTGAGCGATAAATTTAATTGACAAGAGGCACGAGTACATTATTGTCACTAAATTTCAATCCAGTAAATAGTTGCAAGCATTTGAATGTTGAAAACTTTGATAGGTATAGGACGTACCGTATAGAAGTTAGTCCCATTTGAAGTTTTATCAGTGTTTGATGTGGGACTCAAGGGTAGCATAGCTATAAGCGAATAACTTTAATTGACAAGAGGCACGAGTATTTTATTGTCACAAAATTTCAAGATTTTAAGACGCTCCAGTAAAAAGTTACAAGCATTTGAATTTTTCAAACTTTGATAGGTATAGGACGAACCGTATAGAAGTTAGGGCCATTTGAAGTTTTATCAGTGTTTTATTTTGGAGTCAAGGGTAGCATAGCTATGAGCGATAACTTTAATTGACAAGAGGCACGAGTACTTTATTGTCACAAAATTTCAAGATTTTATGACTCTCCAGTAAAAAGTTACAAGCATGTGATTGTTGCAAACTTTGTTAGGAGTAGGACGCACCGTATAGAAGTTGAGGCCATTTGAAGTTTTGTCAGTGTTTGTTTTGGGACTCAATGGTAGCATAGCTATGAGCGATAGCTTAAATTGATAAGAGGCTCGAATACTTTATTGTGAAAAATTTCAAGGTTTTATGACGCTCCAGTAAAAAGTTACAAGGATTTGATTGTTGCAAACTTTGATAGGTATAGAACGCACCGTATAGAAGTTAGGGCCATTTGAAGCTTTATCAGTGTTTGATTTGGGACTCAAGGGTAGCATAGCTATGAGCGATAGCTTAAATTGACAAGAGGCACGAGTACTTTATTGTCACAAAATTTCAATCCAGTAAAAAGTTGCAAGCATTTGAATGTTGTAAACTTTGATAGGTATAGGACGTACCGTATAGAAGTTACGGCTATTTGAAGTTTTATCAGTGTTTGATTAGGGACTGAAGGGAAGCATAGCTATGAGCGATAGCTTAAATTGACAAGAGGCTCGAGTACTTTATTGTCACAAAATTTCAAGGTTTTATGACGCTCCAGTAAAAAGTTACAAGGATTTGATTGTTGCAAACTTTGATAGGTATAGAACGCACCGTATAGAAGATAGGGCCATTTGTATTTTATCAGTGTTTGATTTGGTACTCAAGGATAGCATAGCTATGAGCGATACCTTAAATTGCCAAGAGGGCCGAATACTTTATTGTCACAAAATTTCAAGATTTTATGACGTTCCAGTAAAAAGTTACAAGCATTTGAATGTTGCAAACTTTGATAGGTATAGGACGCACCGTATAGAAGTTAGGGCCATTTGAAGCTTTATCAGTGTTTGATTTGGGACTCAAGGGTAGCATAGCTATGAGCGATAGCTTAAATTGACAAGAGGCACGAGTACTTTATTGTCACAAAATTTCAAGATTTTATGACGTTCCAGTAAAAAGTTACAAGCATTTGAATGTTGCAAACTTTGATAGGTGTATGACGCACCGTACAGAAGTTGGGGCCACTTGAAGTTTTGTCAGTGTTTCTCAAGGGTATGAGCGATAACTTTAATTGACAAGAGGTACGAGTACTTTATTGTCACAAAATTTCACGGTTCTAAGACGCTCCAGTAAAAAGTTACAAGCATTTGAATGTTGCAAACTTTGATAGGTATAGGACGAACCGTATAGAAGTTAGGGCCATTTGAAGTTTTATCAGTGTTTTATTTTGGAGTCAAGGGTAGCATAGCTATGAGCGATAACTTTAATTGACAAGAGGCACGAGTACTTTGTTGTCACAAAATTTCAAGATTTTATTACGCTCCAGTAAAAAGTTACAAGCATTTTATTGTGGCAAACTTTGATAGGTGTAGGACGCACCGTATAGAAGTTAGGGCCATTTGATGTTTTATCAGAGGCACGAGTACATTATTGTCACAAAATTTCAATCCAGTAAAAAGTTGCAAGCATTTTAATGTTGAAAACTTTGATAGGTATAGGACGTACCGTATAGAAGTCAGGACCAGTGATTGATATGAGACTCAAGGGTAGCATAGCTATGAGCGATAGCTTAAATTGACAAGAGGCACGAGTACTTTATTGTCAAAAAATTTCAAGATTTTATGACGTTCCAGTAAAAAGTTACAAGCATTTAAGTGTTGCAAACTTTGATGGGAATAATACGCACCATATAGAAGTTAGGGCCATTTCAAATTTTATCAGTGTTTGATGTGGGACTCAAGGGTGGCATAGCTATGAGCGATAGCTTAAATTGACAAGAGGCACGAGTACTTTATTGTCACAAAATTTCAAGAATTTATGACGCTCCAGTAAAAAGTTACAAGCACTTAAATGTTGCAAACTTTGATGGGTATAGGACGAACCGTATAGAAGTTAGGGCCATTTGAAGCTTTATCAGTATTTTATTTTGGAGTCAAGAGTAACATAGCTATGAGCGATAAGTTTAATTGACAAGAAGCACGAGTAATTTATTGTCACAAAATTTCAAGGTTTTATGACGCTCCAGAAAAAAGTTACAAGCATTTGATTGTTGCAAACTTTGATAGGTGTAGGACGCACCATATAGAAAATAGGGCCATTTGAACTTTTATCAGTGTTTGTTTTGGGACTCAAGGGTAGCATAGCTATGAGCGATAACTTTAATTGACAAGAGGCACGAGTACTTTATTGTCACAAAATTTCAAGATTTTATTACGCTCCAGTAAAAAGTTACAAGCATTTGATTGTTGCAAACTCTGATAAGTATAGGACGCACCGTATATAAGTTAGGGCCATTTGAAGTTTTATCAGTGTTTGTTTTGGGACTCAAGGGTAGCATAGCTATGAGCGAATAACTTTAATTGACAAGAGGCACCGGTATTTTATTGTCACAAAATTTCAAGATTTTATGACTCTCCAGTAAAAAGTTTCAAGCAATTGATTGTTGCAAACTCTGATAGGTATAGGACGCACCGTATAGAAGTTAGGGTCATTTGAAGTTTAATAAGTGTTTTATTTTGGAGTCAAGAGTAGCATAGCTATGAGCGATAACTTTAATTGACAAGAGCCACGCATTCTTTATTGTCACAAAACTTCAAGCTTTTATGACGCTCCAGTAAAAAATTACAAGCATTTGATGGTTGCAAGCTTTGATAGATGTAGGACGCACCGTATAGAAGCTAGGGCCATTTGCAGTTTTATCAGTGTTTGATTTGGGACTCAAGAATAGCATACCTATGACCGATAGCTTAAATTGACAAGAGGCACGAGTAGTTTATTGTCACAAAATTTCAAGATTTTATGACGCTCCAGTAAAAAGTTACAAGCATTTGATTGTTACAAACTTTGATAGGTGTAGGACGCCCGAATAGAAGTTAGAGACATTTGAAGTTTTATCACTGTTTGTTTTGGGACTCATGGGTAGGATAGCAACGAGCGATAACTTTAATTGACAAGAGGCACGAGTACTTTATTGTCACAAAATTTCAAGATTTTATGACGCTCAAGTAAAAAGTTGCAAGCATTTGATTGTTGCAAACTTTGATAGGTGTAGGACGCACCGTATAGAAAATAGGGCCATTTGAAGTTTTATCAGTGCTCGATTTGGGACTCAAGGGTAGCATATCTATGAGCGATAGCTTTAATTGACAAGAGGCACGAGCACTTTATTGTCACAAAATTTCAAGATTTTATGACGCTCCAGTAAAAAGTTACAAGCATTTGATTGTTGCAAACTTTGATAGGTATAGGACGCACCGTATAGAAGTTAGGGCCATTTGAAGTTATATCAGTGTTTTATTTTGGAGTCAAGGGTAACATAGCTATGAGCTATAACTTTAATTGATAAGAGGCACGAGTACCTTATTGTCACAAAATTTCACGGTTTTAAGACGCTCCAGTAAAAAGTTACAAGCATTTGATTGTTGCAAACTTTGATAGGTATAGGACGCACCGTATAGAAGTTAGGGCCATTTGAAGTTTTATCAGTGTTTTATTTTGGAGTCAAGGGTAACATAGCTGTGAGCTATAACTTTAATTGATAAGAGGCACGAGTACTTTATTGTCACAAAATTTCAAGATTTTATTACGCTCCAGTAAAAAGTTACAAGCATGTGATTTTTGCAAACTTTGATAGGTGTAGGACAAACCGTATAGAAGTTAGGGCCATTTGAAGTTTTGTCAGTGTTTGTTTTGGGACTCAATGGTAGCATAGCTATGAGCGATAGCTTAAATTGACAAGCGGCACGAGTACTTTATTGTCACAAAATTTCAAGATTTTATGACGTTCCAGTAAAAAGTTACAAGCATTTAAATGTTGCAAACTTTTATAGGTATAGGACGCACCATATAGAAGTTGGGGCCATTCGAAGTTTTATCAGTGTTTGATGTGGGACTCAAGGGTAGCATAGTTATAAGCGATAGCTTAAATTGACAAGAGGCACAAGTACTTTATTGTCACAAAATTTCAAGGTTTTATGACGCTCCAGTAAAAAGTTACAAGCATTTGATTGTTGCAAACTTTGATAGGTATAGGACGCACCGTATAGAAGTTGGGGCCACTTGAAGTTTTGTCAGTGTTTCTCAAGGGTATGAGCGATAACTTTAATTGACAAGAGGTACGAGTACTTTATTGTCACAAAATTTCACGGTTCTAAGACGCTCCAGTAAAAAGTTACAAGCATTTGAATGTTGCAAACTTTGATAGGTATAGGACGAACCGTATAGAAGTTAGGGCCATTTGAAGTTTTATCAGTGTTTTATTTTGGAGTCAAGGGTAGCATAGCTATGAGCGATAACTTAAACTGTCAAGAGGCACGAATACTTTATTGTCACATAATTTCAAGATTTTAAGACGCTCCAGTAAAAAGTTACAAGCATTTGATTGTTGCAAACTTTGATAGGTGTAGGACGCACCGTATAGAAAATAGCGCCATTTGAAGTTTTATCAGTGTTTGTTTTGTGACTCAAGGGTAGCATAGCTATGAGCGATAACTTTAATTGACAAGAGGCACGAGTACTTTATTGTCACAAAATTTGAAGATTTTATTACGCTCCAGTAAAAAGTTACAAGCATTTGATTGTTGCAAACTCTGATAAGTATAGGACGCACCGTATAGAAGTTAGAGCCATTTTAAGTTTTATCAGTGTTTGTTTTGGGACTCAAGGGTAGCATAGCTATGAGCGATAACTTTAATTGACAAGAGGCACGAGTACTTTATTGTCACAAAATTTCAAGATTTTATTACGCTCCAGTAAAAAGTTACAAGAATTTGATTGTTGCAAACTCTGATAAGTATAGGACGCACCGTATAGAAGTTAGGGCCATTTGAAGCTTTATCAGTGTTTGATTTGGGACTCAAGGGTAGCATAGCTATGAGCGATAGCTTAAATTGACAAGAGGCACGAGTACTTTATTGTCACAAAATTTCAAGATTTTATGACGTTCCAGTAAAAAGTTACAAGCATTTGAATGTTGCAAACTTTGATAGGTGTATGACGCACCGTATAGAAGTTGGGGCCACTTGAAGTTTTGTCAGTGTTTCTCAAGGGTATGAGCGATAACTTTAATTGACAAGAGGTACGAGTACTTTATTGTCACAAAATTTCACGGTTCTAAGACGCTCCAGTAAAAAGTTACAAGCATTTGAATGTTGCAAACTTTGATAGGTATAGGACGAACCGTATAGAAGTTAGGGCCATTTGAAGTTTTCTCAGTGTTTTATTTTGGAGTCAAGGGTAGCATAGCTATGAGCGATAACTTTAACTGTCAAGAGGCACGAATACTTTATTGTCACATAATTTCAAGATTTTAAGACGCTCCAGTAAAAAGTTACAAGCATTTGATTGTTGCAAACTTTGATAGGTGTAGGACGCACCGTATAGAAAATAGCGCCATTTGAAGTTTTATCAGTGTTTGTTTTGTGACTCAAGGGTAGCATAGCTATGAGCGATAACTTTAATTGACAAGAGGCACGAGTACTTTATTGTCACAAAATTTGAAGATTTTATTACGCTCCAGTAAAAAGTTACAAGCATTGGATTGTTGCAAACTCTGATAAGTATAGGACGCACCGTATAGAAGTTAGAGCCATTTTAAGTTTTATCAGTGTTTGTTTTGGGGACTCAAGGGTAGCATAGCTATGAGCGATAACTTTAATTGACAAGAGGCACGAGTACTTTATTGTCACAAAATTTCAAGATTTTATTACGCTCCAGTAAAAAGTTACTAGAATATGATTGTTGCAAACTCTGATAAGTATAGGACGCACCGTATAGAAGTTAGGGCCATTTGAAGTTTTATCAGTGTTTGTTTTGGGACTCAAGGGTAGCATAGCTATGACCGATAGCTTAAATTGATAAGAGGCTCGAATACTTTATTGTGAAAAATTTCAAGGTTTTATGACGCTCCAGTAAAAAGTTACAAGCATTTGATTGTTGCAAACTCTGATAGGTATTGGACGCACAGTATAGAGCCATTTGAAGTTTTATCAGAGGCACGAGTACATTATTGTCACTAAATTTCAATCCAGTAAAAAGTTGCAAGCATTTGAATGTTGAAAACTTTGATAGGTATAGGACGTACCGTATAGAAGTTAGGGACATTTGAAGTTTTATCAGTGTTTGATGTGGGACTCAATGGTATGGTATGGTAAAGCTATGAGCGATAGCTTAAATTGACAAGAGGCACTAGAATCATTATTGTCGCAAAATTTCCAGGTTTTATGACACTCCAGTAAAAAGTTACAAGCACTTGAATGTTGCCAACTTTGATAGGTATAGGACGCACCGTATAGAAGTTAAGGCCATTTGAAGCTTTATCAGTGTTTTATTTTGGAGTCAAGGGTAGCATAGCTATGAGCGATAACTTTAATTGTCAAGAGGCACGAATACTTTATTGTCACATAATTTCAAGATATTAAGACGCTCCAGTAAAAAGTCACAAGCATTTGATTGTTGCAAACTTTGATAGGTGTAGGACGCACCGTATAGAAAATAGGGCCATGTGAAGTTTTATCAGTGTTTTATTTTGGAGTCAAGGGTAGCATAGCTATGAGCGATAACTTTAATTGACAAGAGGCACGAGTACTTTATTGTCACAAAATTTCCAGATTTTATGACGCTCCAGTAAAAAGTTACAAGCATGTGATTGTTCCAAACTTTGTTAGGTGTAGGACGCACCGTATAGAAGATAGGGCCATTTGAATTTTATCAGTGTTTGATTTGGTACTCAAGGGTAGCATAGCTATGAGCGATAGCTTAAATTGCCAAGAGGGCCGAGTACTATATTGTCACAAAATTTCAAGATTTTATGACGTTCCAGTAAAAAGTTACAAGCATTTGAATGTTGCAAACTTTGATAGGTATAGGACGCACCGTATAGAAGTTAGGGCCATTTGAAGCTTTATCAGTGTTTGATTTGGGACTCAAGGGTAGCATAGCTATGAGCGATAGCTTAAATTGACAAGAGGCACGAGTACTTTATTGTCACAAAATTTCAAGATTTTATGACGTTCCAGTAAAAAGTTACAAGCATTTGAATGTTGCAAACTTTGATAGGTGTAGGACGCACCGTAGAGAAGTTGGGGCCATTTGAAGTTTTGTCAGTGTTTCTCAAGGATATGAGCGATAACTTTAATTAACAAGAGGCACGAGTACTTTATTGTCACAAAATTTCACGGTTCTGAGACTCTCCAGTAAAAAGTTACAAGCATTTGAATGTTGCAAACTTTGATAGGTATAGGACGAACCGTATAGAAGTTAGGGCCATTTGAAGTTTTATCAGTGTTTTATTTTGGAGTCAAGGGTAGCATAGCTATGAGCGATAACTTTAATTGACAAGAGGCTCGAATACTTTATTGTGAAAAATTTCAAGGTTTTATGACGCTCCAGTAAAAAGTTACAAGCATTTGATGATAGCTTTGAGCGATAAATTTAATTGACAAGAGGCACGAGTACATTATTGTCACTAAATTTCAATCCAGTAAATAGTTGCAAGCATTTGAATGTTGAAAACTTTGATAGGTATAGGACGTACCGTATAGAAGTTAGGGCCATTTGAAGTTTTATCAGTGTTTGATGTGGGACTCAAGGGTAGCATAGCTATAAGCGAATAACTTTAATTGACAAGAGGCACGAGTATTTTATTGTCACAAAATTTCAAGATTTTAAGACGCTCCAGTAAAAAGTTACAAGCATTTGAATTTTTCAAACTTTGATAGGTATAGGACGAACCGTATAGAAGTTAGGGCCATTTGAAGTTTTATCAGTGTTTTATTTTGGAGTCAAGGGTAGCATAGCTATGAGCGATAACTTTAATTTACAAGAGGCACGAGTACTTTATTGTCACAAAATTTCAAGATTTTATGACGCTCCAGTAAAAAGTTACAAGCATGTGATTGTTGCAAACTTTGTTAGGAGTAGGACGCACCGTATAGAAGTTAAGGCCATTTGAAGTTTTGTCAGTGTTTGTTTTGGGACTCAATGGTAGCATAGCTATGAGCGATAGCTTAAATTGATAAGAGGCTCGAATACTTTATTGTGAAAAATTTCAAGGTTTTATGACGCTCCAGTAAAAAGTTACAAGCATTCGATGATAGCTATGAGCGATAACTTTAATTGACAAGAGGCACGAGTACATTATTGTCACAAAATTTCAATCCAGTAAAAAGTTGCAAGCATTTGAATGTTGTAAACTCTGATAGGTATAGGACGAACCGTATAGAAGTTAGGGCCATTTGAAGTTTTATCAGTGTTTTATTTTGGAGTCAAGGGTAGCATAGCTATGAGCGATAACTTTAATTGACAAGAGGCACGAGTACTTTGTTGTCACAAAATTTCAAGATTTTATTACGCTCCAGTAAAAAGTTACAAGCATTTCATTGTGGCAAACTTTGATAGGTGTAGGACGCACCGTATAGAAGTTATGGCCATTTGAAGTTTTATCAGAGGATCGAGTACATTATTGTCACAAAATTTCAATACAGTAAAAAGTTGCAAGCATTTTAATGTTGAAAACTTTGATAGGTATAGGACGTACCGTATAGAAGTCAGGGCCAGTGTTTGATTTGAGACTCAAGGGTAGCATAGCTATGAGCGATAGCTTAAATTGACAAGAGGCACGAGTACTTTATTGTCAAAAAATTTCAAGATTTTATGACGTTCCAGTAAAAAGTTACAAGCATTTAAGGGTTGCAAACTTTGACGGGAATAGGACGCACCATATAGAAGTTAGGGCCATTTCAAATTTTATCAGTGTTTGATGTGGGACTCAAGGGTGGCATAGCTATGAGCGATAGCTTAAATTGACAAGAGGCACGAGTACTTTATTGTCACAAAATTTCAAGATTTTATGACGCTCCAGTAAAAAGTTACAAGCACTTAAATGTTGCAAACTTTGATGGGTATAGGACGAACCGTATAGAAGTTAGGGCCATTTGAAGCTTTATCAGTATTTTATTTTGGAGTCAAGAGTAGCATAGCTATGAGCGATAAGTTTAATTGACAAGAAGCACGAGTAATTTATTGTCACAAAATTTCAAGGTTTTATGACGCTCCAGAAAAAAGTTACAAGCATTTGATTGTTGCAAACTTTGATAGGTGTAGGACGCACCATATAGAAAATAGGGCCATTTGAAGTTTTATCAGTGTTTGTTTTGGGACTCAAGGGTAGCATAGCTATGAGCGATAACTTTAATTGACAAGAGGCACGAGTACTTTATTGTCACAAAATTTCAAGATTTTATTACGCTCCAGTAAAAAGTTACAAGCATTTGATTGTTGCAAACTCTGATAAGTATATGACGCACCGTATAGAAGTTAGGGCCATTTGAAGTTTTATCAGTGTTTGTTTTGGGACTCAAGGGTAGCATAGCTATGAGCGCATAACTTTAATTGACAAGAGGCACCGGTATTTTATTGTCACAAAATTTCAAGATTTTATGACTCTCCAGTAAAAAGTTTCAAGCAATTGATTGTTGCAAACTCTGATAGGTATAGGACGCACCGTATAGAAGTTAGGGTCATTTGAAGTTTAATAAGTGTTTTATTTTGGAGTCAAGAGTAGCATAGCTATGAGCGATAACTTTAATTGACAAGAGCCACGCATTCTTTATTGTCACAAAATTTCAAGCTTTTATGACGCTCCAGTAAAAAATTACAAGCATTTGATGGTTGCAAGCTTTGATAGATGTAGGACGCACCGTATAGAAGCTAGGGCCATTTGCAGTTTTATCAGTGTTTGATTTGGGACTCAAGAATAGCATACCTATGACCGATAGCTTAAATTGACAAGAGGCACGAGTAGTTTATTGTCACAAAATTTCAAGATTTTATGACGCTCCAGTAAAAAGTTACAAGCATTTGATTGTTACAAACTTTGATAGGTGTAGGACGCCCGTATAGAAGTTAGAGACATTTGAAGTTTTATCACTGTTTGTTTTGGGACTCAAGGGTAGGATATAAACGAGAGATAAGGTTAATTGACAAGAGGCACGAATACTTTATTGTCACAAAATTTCAAGGTTTTATTACGATCCAGTAAAAAGTTACAAGCATTTGATTGTTGCAAACTTTGATTGGTATAGGAAGCACCGTATAGAAAATAGGGCCATTTGAAGTTTTATCAGTGTTTGTTTTTGGCGCTCAAGGGTAGCATAGCTATGAGCGATAACTTTAATTGACAAGAGGCACGAGTCCTTTATTGTCACAAAATTTCAAGATTTTATGACGCTCCAGTAAAAAGTTGCAAGCATTTGATTGTAGCAAACTTGGATAGGTGTAGGACGCACCGTATAGAAAATAGGGCCATTTGAAGTTTTATCAGTGTTTGTTTTGGCGCTCAAGGGTAGCATAGCTATGAGCGATAACTTTAATTGACAAGAGGCACGAGTACTTTATTGTCACAAAATTTCAAGATTTTATGACGCTCCAGTAAAAAGTTGCAAGCATTTGATTGTTGCAAACTTTGATAGGTGTAGGACGCACCGTATAGAAAATAGAGCCATTTGAATTTTTATCAGTGCTCGATTTGGGACTCAAGGGTAGCATATCTATGAGCGATAGCTTTAATTGACAAGAGGCACGGGCACTTTATTGTCACAAAATTTCAAGATTTTATGACGCTCCAGTAAAAAGTTACAAGCATTTGATTGTTGCAAACTTTGATAAGTATAGGACGCACCGTATAGAAGTTAGGGCCATTTGATGTTATATCAGTGTTTTATTTTGGAGTCAAGGGTAACATAGCTATGAGCTATAACTTTAATTGATAAGAGGCACGAGTACTTTATTGTCACAAAATTTCACGGTTTTAAGACGCTCCAGTAAAAAGTTACAAGTATTTGATTGTTGCAAACTTTGATAAGTATAGGACGCACCGTATAGAAGTTGGTGCCATTTGAAGTTTTATCAGTGTTTGTTTTGGGATTCTAGGGTAGCATAGCTATGAGCGATAGCTTAAATTGATAAGAGGCTCGAGTACTTTATTGTCACAAAATTTCAATGTTTTATGACGCTCCAGTAAAAAGTTACAAGCATTTGATTGTTGCAAACTTTGATAGGTATTGGATGCACAGTATAGAAGTTAGGGCCATTTGAAGTTTTATCAGTGTTTGTTTTGGTGCTCAAGTGTAGCATAGCTATGAACGATAACTTTAATTGACAAGAGGCACGTGTACATTATTGTCACAAAATTTCAATCCAGTAAAAAGTTGCAAGCATTTGAATGTTGAAAATTTTGATAGGTATAGGACGTACCGTATAGAAGTTAGGGCCATTTGAAGTTTTAGCAGTGTTTAATTTGGGACTCAAGGGTAGCATAGCTATGAGCGATAGTATAAGTTGACAAGAGGCACGAGTACTTTGTTGTCACAAAATTTCAAGATTTTATTACGCTCCAGTAAAAAGTTACAAACATTTGATTGCTGCAAACTTTGATAGATGTGGGACGCAGCGTATAGAAGTCAGCGCCATTTGAAGTTTTATCAGTATTTGATTTGGGACTCAAGGGAAGCATAGCTAGGAGCGATAGCTTAAATTGACAAGAGGCTCGACTACTTTATTGTCACAAAATTCAAGGTTTTATGACGCTCCAGTAAAAAGTTACAAGCACTTGATTGTTGCAAACTTTGATAGGTATAGGACGCACCGTACAGAAGTTAGGGCCATTTGAATTTTATCAGTGTTTTATTTTGTGACTCAAGGGTAGCATATCTATGAGCGATAGCTTTAATTGACAAGAGGCACGAGCACTTTAATGTCACAAAATTTCAAGATTTTATGACGCTCCAGTAAAATGTTACAAGCATTTGATTGTTGCAAACTTTGATAGGTATAGGACGCACCGTATAGTAGTTAGGGCCATTTGAAGTTATATCAGTGTTTTATTTTGGAGTCAAGGGTAACATAGCTATGAGCGATAACTTTAATTGATAAGAGGCACGAGTACTTTATTGTCACAAAATTTCACGGTTTTAAGACGGTCCAGTAAAAAGTTACAAGCATTTGAATGTTGCAAACTTTGATAGGTATAGAACGAACCGTATAGAAGTTAGGGCCATTTGAAGTTTTATCAGTGTTTTATTTTGGAGTCAAGGGTAGCATAGCTATGAGCGATAACTTTAATTGACAAGAGGCACGAGTACTTTGTTGTCACAAAATTTCAAGATTTTATTACGCTCCAGTAAAAAGTTACAAGCATGTGATTTTTGTAAACTTTGATAGGTGTAGGACAAACCGTATAGAAGTTAGGGCCATTTGAAGTTTTGTCAGTGTTTGTTTTGGGACTCAATGGTAGCATAGCTATGAGCGATAGCTTAAATAGACAAGCGGCACGAGTACTTTATTGTCACAAAATTTCAAGATTTTATGACGTTCCAGTAAAAAATTACAAGCATTTAAATGTTGCAAACTTGTATAGGTATAGGACGCACCATATAGAAGTTAGGGCCATTTGTAGTTTTATCAGTGTTTGATGTGGGACTCAAGGGTAGCATAGTTATGAGCGATAGCTTAAATTGACTAGAGGCACGAGTACTTTATTGTCACAAAATTTCAAGGTTTTATGACGCTCCAGTAAAAAGTTACAAGCACTTGAATGTTGCAAAGTTTGATAGGCATAGCACGCACCGTACAGAAGTTAAGGCCATTTGAAGCTTTATCAGTGTTTTATTTTGCAGTCAAGGGTAGCATAGCTATGAGCGATAACTTTAATTGTCAAGATACACGAATACTTTATTGTCACATAATTTCAAGATTTTAAGACGCTCCAGTGAAAAGTTACAAGCATTTGATTGTTGCAAACTTTGATAAGTGTAGGGACGCACCATATAGAGAATAGGGCCATTTGAAGTTTTATCAGTGTTTGTTTTGGGACTCTAGGGTAGCATAGCTATGAGCGATAGCTTAAATTGATAAGAGGCTCGAGTACTTTATGGTCACAAAATTTCAATGTTTTTTGACGCTCCAGTAAAAAGTTAGAAGCATTTGATTGTTGCAAACTTTGATTGGTATAGGAAGCACCGTATAGAAAATAGGGCCATTTGAAGTTTTATCAGTGTTTGTTTTTGGCGCTCAAGGGTAGCATAGCTATGAGCGATAACTTTAATTGACAAGAGGCACGAGTCCTTTATTGTCACAAAATTTCAAGATTTTATGACGCTCCAGTAAAAAGTTGCAAGCATTTGATTGTAGCAAACTTGGATAGGTGTAGGACGCACCGTATAGAAAATAGGGCCATTTGAAGTTTTATCAGTGTTTGTTTTGGCGCTCAAGGGTAGCATAGCTATGAGCGATAACTTTAATTGACAAGAGGCACGAGTACTTTATTGTCACAAAATTTCAAGATTTTATGACGCTCCAGTAAAAAGTTGCAAGCATTTGATTGTTGCAAACTTTGATAGGTGTAGGACGCACCGTATAGAAAATAGAGCCATTTGAATTTTTATCAGTGCTCGATTTGGGACTCAAGGGTAGCATATCTATGAGCGATAGCTTTAATTGACAAGAGGCACGGGCACTTTATTGTCACAAAATTTCAAGATTTTATGACGCTCCAGTAAAAAGTTACAAGCATTTGATTGTTGCAAACTTTGATAAGTATAGGACGCACCGTATAGAAGTTAGGGCCATTTGATGTTATATCAGTGTTTTATTTTGGAGTCAAGGGTAACATAGCTATGAGCTATAACTTTAATTGATAAGAGGCACGAGTACTTTATTGTCACAAAATTTCACGGTTTTAAGACGCTCCAGTAAAAAGTTACAAGTATTTGATTGTTGCAAACTTTGATAAGTATAGGACGCACCGTATAGAAGTTGGTGCCATTTGAAGTTTTATCAGTGTTTGTTTTGGGATTCTAGGGTAGCATAGCTATGAGCGATAGCTTAAATTGATAAGAGGCACGAGTACTTTATTGTCACAAAATTTCAATGTTTTATGACGCTCCAGTAAAAAGTTACAAGCATTTGATTGTTGCAAACTTTGATAGGTATTGGATGCACAGTATAGAAGTTAGGGCCATTTGAAGTTTTATCAGTGTTTGTTTTGGTGCTCAAGTGTAGCATAGCTATGAACGATAACTTTAATTGACAAGAGGCACGTGTACATTATTGTCACAAAATTTCAATCCAGTAAAAAGTTGCAAGCATTTGAATGTTGAAAATTTTGATAGGTATAGGACGTACCGTATAGAAGTTAGGGCCATTTGAAGTTTTAGCAGTGTTTAATTTGGGACTCAAGGGTAGCATAGCTATGAGCGATAGTATAAGTTGACAAGAGGCACGAGTACTTTGTTGTCACAAAATTTCAAGATTTTATTACGCTCCAGTAAAAAGTTACAAACATTTGATTGCTGCAAACTTTGATAGATGTGGGACGCAGCGTATAGAAGTCAGCGCCATTTGAAGTTTTATCAGTATTTGATTTGGGACTCAAGGGAAGAATAGCTAGGAGCGATAGCTTAAATTGACAAGAGGCTCGACTACTTTATTGTCACAAAATTCAAGGTTTTATGACGCTCCAGTAAAAAGTTACAAGCACTTGATTGTTGCAAACTTTGATAGGTATAGGACGCACCGTACAGAAGTTAGGGCCATTTGAATTTTATCAGTGTTTTATTTTGTGACTCAAGGGTAGCATATCTATGAGCGATAGCTTTAATTGACAAGAGGCACGAGCACTTTAATGTCACAAAATTTCAAGATTTTATGACGCTCCAGTAAAATGTTACAAGCATTTGATTGTTGCAAACTTTGATAGGTATAGGACGCACCGTATAGTAGTTAGGGCCATTTGAAGTTATATCAGTGTTTTATTTTGGAGTCAAGGGTAACATAGCTATGAGCGATAACTTTAATTGATAAGAGGCACGAGTACTTTATTGTCACAAAATTTCACGGTTTTAAGACGGTCCAGTAAAAAGTTACAAGCATTTGAATGTTGCAAACTTTGATAGGTATAGAACGAACCGTATAGAAGTTAGGGCCATTTGAAGTTTTATCAGTGTTTTATTTTGGAGTCAAGGGTAGCATAGCTATGAGCGATAACTTTAATTGACAAGAGGCACGAGTACTTTGTTGTCACAAAATTTCAAGATTTTATTACGCTCCAGTAAAAAGTTACAAGCATGTGATTTTTGTAAACTTTGATAGGTGTAGGACAAACCGTATAGAAGTTAGGGCCATTTGAAGTTTTGTCAGTGTTTGTTTTGGGACTCAATGGTAGCATAGCTATGAGCGATAGCTTAAATAGACAAGCGGCACGAGTACTTTATTGTCACAAAATTTCATGATTTTATGACGTTCCAGTAAAAAATTACAAGCATTTAAATGTTGCAAACTTGTATAGGTATAGGACGCACCATATAGAAGTTAGGGCCATTTGTAGTTTTATCAGTGTTTGATGTGGGACTCAAGGGTAGCATAGTTATGAGCGATAGCTTAAATTGACTAGAGGCACGAGTACTTTATTGTCACAAAATTTCAAGGTTTTATGACGCTCCAGTAAAAAGTTACAAGCACTTGAATGTTGCAAAGTTTGATAGGCATAGCACGCACCGTACAGAAGTTAAGGCCATTTGAAGCTTTATCAGTGTTTTATTTTGCAGTCAAGGGTAGCATAGCTATGAGCGATAACTTTAATTGTCAAGATACACGAATACTTTATTGTCACATAATTTCAAGATTTTAAGACGCTCCAGTGAAAAGTTACAAGCATTTGATTGTTGCAAACTTTGATAAGTGTAGGGACGCACCATATAGAGAATAGGGCCATTTGAAGTTTTATCAGTGTTTGTTTTGGGACTCTAGGGTAGCATAGCTATGAGCGATAGCTTAAATTGATAAGAGGCTCGAGTACTTTATGGTCACAAAATTTCAATGTTTTTTGACGCTCCAGTAAAAAGTTAGAAGCATTTGATTGTTGCAAACTTTGATAGGTATTAGATGCACAGTATAGAAGTTAGGGCCATTTGAAGTTTTATCAGTGTTTGTTTTGGTGCTCAAGTGTAGCATAGCTATGAGCGATAACTTTAATTGACAAGAGGCACGTGTACATTATTGTCACAAAATTTCAATCCAGTAAAAAGTTGCAAGCATTTGAATGTTGAAACTTTTGATAGGTATAGGACGTACCGTATAGAAGTTAGGGCCATTTGAAGTTTTAGCAGTGTTGAATTTGGGACTCAAGGGTAGCATAGCTATGAGCGATAGTTTAAATTGACAAGAGGCACGAGTACTTTGTTGTCACAAAATTTCAAGATTTTATTACGTTCCAGTAAAAAGTTACAAACATTTAATTGCTGCAAACTTTGATAGGTGTGGGACGCAGCGTATAGAAGTTAGGGCCATTTGAAGTTTTATCAGTATTTGATTTGGGACTCAAGGGAAGCATAGCTAGGCGCGATAGCTTAAATTGACAAGAGGCTCGACTACTTTATTGTCACAAAAATTCAAGGTTTTATGACGCTCCAGTAAAAAGTTACAAGCACTTGATTGTTGCAAACTTTGATAGGTATAGGATGCACCGTATAGAAGATAGGGCCATTAGAATTTTATCAGTGTTTTATTTTGTGACTCAAGGGTAGCATAGCTATGAGCGATAGCTTAAATTGACAAGAGGCACGAGTACTTTATTGTCACATAATTTCAAGATTTTAAGACGCTCCAGTAAAAAGTTACAAGAATTTGATTGTTGCAAACACTGATAAGTATAGGACGCCCGTATAGAAGCTAGGGCCATTTTAAGTTTTATCAGTGTTTGTTTTAGGGCTCAAGGGTAGCATAGCTATGAGCGATTGCTAAATTGATAACAGGCTCGAGTACTTTATTGTCACAGAATTTCAAGGCTTTATGACGCTCCAGTAAAAAGTTGCAAGCATTTGTTTGTTGCAAACTTTGATAGGTATAGGACGCACAGTATATAAGTTATGGCCATTTGAAGTATTATCAGTGTTTTATTTTAGAGTCAAGGGTAGCATAGCCATGAGCGATAACTTTAATTAACAAGAGGCACGAGTACTTTGTTGTCACAAAATTTCAAGATTTTATTACACTCCAGTAAAAAGTTACAAGCATGTGATTGTTGCAAACTTTGATAGGTGTAGGACGCACCGTATAGAAGTTAGGGCCATTTGAAGCTTTGTCAGTGTTTGGTTTGGGACTCAATGGAATAGCTATGAGCGATAGCTTAAATTGATAAGAGGCTCGAGTACTTTATTGTCAAAAATTTCAAGGTTTTATGACGCTCCTGTAAAAAGTTACAAGCATTTGATTGTTGCAAACTCTGATAGGTATTGGACGCACAGTATAGAAGTTAGGGAAAATTTAAAGTTTTATCAGAGGCACGAGTACATTATTGTCACAAAATTTCAATCCAGTAAAAAGATGCAAGCATTTGAATGTTGAAAACTTTCATAGGTTTAGGACGTACCGTATAGAAGTGAGGGTCAGTGTTTGATTTGGGACTCAAGGGTAGCATAGCTATGAGCGATAGTTTAAATTGAGAAGAGGCATGAGTACTTTATTGTCACAAAATTTCAAGATTTAATGACGTTCCAGTAAAAAGTTACAAGCGGCACGAGTACATTTTTGTCACAAAATTTCAATCCAGTAAAAGTTGCAAGCATTTGAATGTTGAAAACTTTGATAGGTATAGGACGTACCGTATAGAAGTTAGGGCCATTTGAAGTTTGAGCAGTGTTTGATGTGGGACTCAAGGGTAGTATAGCTATGAGCGATAGCTTCAATTGATAAGTGGCTCGAGTACTTTATTGTCACAAAATTTCAAGGTTTTATGACGCTGCAGTAAAAAGTTACAAGCATTTGATTGTTGCAAACTTTGATAGGTATAGAACGCATAGTATAGAAGTTAGGGCCATTTGAAGTTTTATCAGTGTTTGCTGTGGGACTCAAGGGTAGCATAGGTATTAGCGATAGCTTAAATTGACAAGAGGCACGAGTACTTTATTGTCACAAAATTTCAAGGTTTTATGACGCTCAAGTAAAAAGTTACAAGCACTTGAATGTTGCAAACTTTGATACGTATAGGACGCACTGTATAGAAGTTAAGGCCATTTGAAGTTTTATCAGTGTTTTATTTTGGAGTCAAGGGTAGCATAGCTATGAGCGATAACTTTAATTGTCAAGAGGCACGAATATTTTATTGTCACATAATTTCAAGATTTTAAGACGCTCCAGTAAAAAGTTACAAGCATTTGATTGTTGCAAACTTTGATAGGTGTAGGACGCACCGTATAGAATATAGGGCCATTTGAATTTTATCAGTGTTTATTTGGGACTCAAGGGTAGCATAGCTATGAGCAATAGCTTAAAATGACAAGAGGCACGAGTACTTTATTGTAACAAAATTTCAAGATTTTATGACGCTCCAGTAAAAAGTTACAAGCATTTAAATGTTGTAAACTTATATAGGTATAGGACGCACCGTATAGAAAATAGGGCCATTTGAAGTTTTATCAGTGTTTGTTTTGGGACTCAAGGGTAGCATAGCTATGAGCGATAGCTTAAATTGACAAGAGGCACGAGTACTTTATTGTCACAAAATTTCAAGCTTTTCTGACGCTCCAGTAAAAAGTTACCAGCATTTGATTGTTGCAAGCTTTGATAGATGTAGGACGCACCGTATAGAAGCTAGGGCCATTTGCAGTTTTATCAGTGTTTCATTTGGGACTCAAGAATAGCATACCTATATCCGATAGCTTAAATTGACAAAAGGCACGAGGACTTTATTGTCACAAAATTTCAAGATTTTATGACGCTCCAGTAAAAAGTTACAAGCCTTTGATTGTTACAAACTTTGATAGGTGTAGGACGCCCGTATAGAAGTTAAAGACATTTGAAGTTTTATCACTGTTTGTTTTGGGACTCAAGGGTAGGATAGCAATGAGCAATAACTTTAATAAACAAGAGGCACGAATACTTTATTGTCACCAAAATTCAAGGTTTTATTACGATCCAGTAAAAAGTTACAAGCATTTGATTGTTGCAAACTTTGATAAAAATAGGAAGCACCGTATAGAAGTTAGGGCCATTTGAAGTTTTATCAGTGTTTTATTTTGGAGTCATGTGTAGCATAGCTATGAGCGATAACTTTAATTGATAAGAGGCACGAGTACTTTATTGTCATAAAATTGCACGGTTTTAAGACGCTCCAGTAAAAAGTTACAAGCATTTGAATATTGCAAACTTTGATAGGTATAGGACGAACTATATAGAAGTTAAGGCCATTTGAAGTTTTATCAGTGTTTAATTTTGGAGTCAAGGGTAGCATAGCTATGCGCGATATCTTTAATTGACAAGAGGCACGAGTACTTTGTTGTCACAAAATTTCAAGATTTTATGACGCTCCAGTAAAAAGTTAAAAGAATTTGATTGTTCCAAACTTTGATAGGTATAGGACGCACCGTATAGAAGTTACGGCCATTTGAAGTTATATCAGTGTTTGCTGTGGGACTCAAGGGTAGCATAGCTATTAGCGATAGCTTAAATTGACAAGAGGCACGAGTACTTTGTTGTCACAAAATTTCATGATCTTATTACGCTCCGGTAAAAAGTTACAAGCATTTGATTGTTGCAAACTTTGATAGATATAGGCCGCACCGTATAGAAGTTAGGGCCATTTGAAGTATTAGCAGAGTATGATTTGGGACTCAAGGGAAGCATAGCTAGGAGCGATAGCTTAAATTGACAAGAGGCTCGACTTCTTTATTGACACAAAATTTCAAGGTTTTATGACGCGCCAGTAAAAAGTTACAAGCATTTGATTGTTGCAAACTTTGATAGGTATAGGACGCTCCGAATAGAAGATAGGGCCATTTGAATTATATCAGTGTTTTATTTTGTGACTCAATGGTAGCATGGCTATGAGCGATAGCTTAAATTGACAAGATTCACGAGTACTTTATTGTCACAAAATTTCCATTTTATGTCGTTCCAGTAAAAAGTTACAAGCATTTGAATATTGCAAACTTTGATAGGTATAGGACGAACTATATAGAAGTTAGGGCCATTTGAAGTTTTATCAGTGTTTAATTTTGGAGTCAAGGGTAGCATAGCTATCAGCGATATCTTTAATTGACAAGAGGCACGAGTACTTTGTTGTCACAAAATTTCAAGATTTTATTACGCTCCAGTAAAAAGTTACAAGAATGTGATTGTTGCAAACTTTGATAGGTGTAGGACGCACCGTATAAAAGTTAGGGCCATTTGAAGTTTTGTCAGTGTTTGTTTTGGGACTCAATGGTAGCATAGCTATGAGCGATAGCTTAAATTGATAAGAGGCTCGAGTACTTTATTGTCAAACATTTCAAGGTTTTATGACGCTCCAGTAAAAAGTTACAAGCATTTGATTGTCGCAAACTCTGATAGGTATTGGACGCACAGTATGAAGTTTTATCAGAGGCACGAGTACATTATTGTCACAAAATTTCAATCCAGTAAAAAGTTGCAAGCATTTTAATGTTGAAAACTTTGATAGGTATAGGACGCACCGTATAGAAATTAAGGCCATTTGAAGCTTTATCAGTGTTTTATTTTGGAGTCAAGGGTAGCATAGCTATGATCGATAGCTTTAATTGTCAAGAGGCACGAATACTTTATTGTCACAAAATGTCAACGTTTTATGACGCTCCAGTAAAAAGTTACAAGCACTTGAATGTTGCACACTTTGATAGGTATAGGATGCACCGTATAGAAGTTAAAGCCATTTAAAGCTTTATCAGTGTTTTATTTTGGAGTCAAGGGAAGCATAGCTATGAGTGATAACTTTAATTGTCAAGAGGCACGAATACTTCATAGTCACATAATTTCATGTAGGACGCACCGTACAAAATTTCAAGGTTTTATGACGCTCCAGTAAAAAGTTACAAGCATTTGATTGTTACAAACTTTTATAGGTATAGGACGCACAGTATAGAAGTTAGGGGCATTTGAAGTATTATCAGTGTTTGTTTTGGCACTCAAGGGTAGCATAGCTATGAGGGATAACTTTAATTGACAAGAGGCACGAGTACCTTATTGTCACAAAGTTCAAGATTTTATGACGCTCCTGTAAAAAGTTGCAAGCATTTGATTGTTGCAATCTTTGATAGGTGTAGGACGCACCGTATAGAAAATAGGGCCATTTGAAGTTTTATCAGTGTTTGATGTGGGACTCACGGGTAGCATAGCTATGAGCGATAACTTTAATTGACAAGAGGCACGAGTACTTTATTGTCACATAATTTCAAGATTTTATGACGCTCCAGTAAAAAGTTACAAGCATTTGATTGTTACAAACTTTGATAGGTATAGGACGCACCGTATAGAAGTTAGGGCCATTTGAAGTTATATCAGTGTTTTATTTTGGAGTCAAGGGTATCATAGCTATGATCGATAATTTTAATTGATAAGAGGCACGAGTACTTTATTGTCACAAAATTTCACGGTTTTAAGACGCTCCAGTAAAAAGTTACAAGCATTTGAATATTGCAAACTTTGATAGGTATAGGACGAACCATATAGAAGTTAGGGCCATTTGAAGTTTTATCAGTGTTTAATTTTGGAGTCAATGGTAGAATAGCTATGAGCGATAACTTTAATTGACAAGAGGCACGAGCACTTTGTTGTCACAAAATTCAAGATTTTATTACGCTCCAGTAAAAAGTTACAAGCATGTGATTGTTGCAAACTTTGATAGGTGTAGGACGCACCGTATAGAAGTTAGGGCCATTTGAAGTTTTGTCAGTGTTTGTCTTGTGACTCAATGGTAGCATAGCTATGAGCGATAGCTTAAATTGATAAGAGGCTCGAGTACTTTATTGTCAAAAATTTCAAGGTTTTATGATGCTCCAGTAAAAAGTTACAAGCATTTGATTGTTGCAAACTCTGATAGGTATTGCACGCACAGAATAGAAGTTAGGGCCATTTGAAGTTGTATCAGAGGCACGAGTACATTATTGTCACAACATTTCAATCCAGTAAAAAGTTGCAAGCATTTTAATGTTGAAAACTTTGATAGGTATAGGACGTACCGTATAGAAGTTAGGGCCAGTGTTTGGTTTGGGACTCAAGGGTAGCATAGCCATGAGCGATAGCTTAAATTGACAAGAGGCACGAGTACTATATTGTCACAAAATTTCAAGATTTTATGACGTTCCAGTAAAAAGTTACAATCATTTAAATGTTGCAAACTTTGATAGGTATAGGACGCACCGTACAGAAAATTGGGCCATTTGAAGTTTTATCAGTGTTTGATGTGGGACTCAAGGGTAGCATAGTTATGAGCGATAGCTTAAATTGACAAGAGGCACGTGTACTTTATTGTCACAAATTTCAAGGTTTTATGACGCTCCAGTAAAAAGTTACAAGCACTTGAATGTTGCAAACTTTGATAGGTATAGGACGCACCGTATAGAAGTTAAGGCCATTTGAAGCTTTATCAGTGTTTTATTTTGGAGTCAAGGGTAGCATAGCTATGATCGATAATTTTAATTGTCAAGAGGCACGAATACTTTATTGTCACAAAATGTCAACGTTTTATGACGCTCCAGTAAAAAGTTACAAGCACTTAAATGTTGCAAACTTTGATAGGTATATAATGCACCATATAGAAGTTAAAGCCATTTAAAGCTTTATCAGTGTTTTATTTTGGAGTCAAGGGTAGCATAGCTATGAGTGATAACTTTAATAGTCAAGAGGCACGAATACTTTATAATCACATAATTTCAAGATTTTAAGACGCTCCAGTAAAAAGTTACAAGCATTTGATTGTTGCAAAGTTTGATAGGTGTAGGACGCCCCGTATAGAAAATAAGGCCATTTGAAGTTTTATCAGTGTTTGTTTTGGGACTCAAGGGTAGCATAGCTATGATCGATAACTTTAATTAACAAGAGGCACGAGTACTTTATTGTCACAAAATTTCAAGATTTTATTACGCTCCAGTAAAAAGTTACAAGCATTTGATTGTTGCAAACTTTGATAGGTATAGGACGCACCGTATAGAAGATAGGGCCATATGAATTTTATCAGTGTTTTATTTTGTGTCTCAAGGGTTGCATAACTATGAGCGGTAGCTTAAATTGACAAGAGGCACGAGTACTTTATTGTCACAAAATTTCAAGATTTTATGACGTTCCAGTAAATAGTTACAAGCATTTAAATGTTGCAAACTTTGATAGGTATAGGACGCACCATATAGAAGTTTGGGCCATTTGAAGTTTTATCAGTGTTTGATGTGGGACTCAAGGGTAGCATTGCTATGAGCGATAGCTTAAATTGACAAGAGGCACGAGTACTTTATTGTCACAAAATTTCAACGTTTTATGACGTTCCAGTAAAAAGTTACAAGTTAAATGTTGCAAACTTTGATAGGTATAGGACGCACCGTATAGAAGTTAAACCCATTTAAAGATTTATCAGCGTTTTATTTTGGAGTCAAGGGTAGCATGGCTATGAGCGATAACTTTAATTGTCAAGAGGCACGAATGCTTTATAGTCACATAATTTCAAGATTTTATGACGCACCAGTAAAAAGTTGCAAGCATTTGATTGTTGCAAACTTTGATAGGTGTAGGACGCACCGTATAGAAAATACGGCCATTTGAAGTTTTATCAGTGTTTGATGTGGGACTCAAGGGTAGCATAGCTTTGAGCGATAGCTTAAATTGACAAGAGGCACGTGTACTTTATTGTCACAAAATTTTAAGGTTTTATGACGCTCCAGTAAAAAGTTACAAGCACTTGAATGTTGCAAACTTTGATAGGTATAGGACGCACCGTATAGAAGTTAAGGCCATTTGGAGCTTTATCAGTGTTTTATTTTGGAGTCAAGGGTAGCATAGCTATGATCGATAACTTTAATTGTCAAGAGGCACGAATACTTTATTGTCACAAAATGTCAACGTTTTATGACGCTCCAGTAAAAAGTTACAAGCACTTGAATTTTGCACACTTTGATAGGTATAGGATGCACCGTATAGAAGTTAAAGCCATTTAAAGCTTTATCAGTGTTTTATTTTGGAGTCAAGGGTAGCATAGCTATGAGTGATAACTTTAATTGTCAAGAGGCACGAATACTTTATAGTCACATAATTTCATGTAGGACGCACCGTACAAAATTTCAAGGTTTTATGACGCTCCAGTAAAAAGTTACAAGCATTTGATTGTTGCAAACTTTTATAGGTATAGGACGCACAGTATAGAAGTTAGGGCCATTTGAAGTATTATCAGTGTTTGTTTTGGCACTCAAGGGTAGCATAGCTATGAGCGCTAACTTTAATTGACAAGAGGCACGAGTACCTTATTGTCACAAAGTTCAAGATTTTATGACGCTCCTGTAAAAAGTTGCAAGCATTTGAATGTTGCAATCTTTGATAGGTGTAGGACGCACCGTATAGAAAATAGGGCCATTTGAAGTTTTATCAGTGTTTGATGTGGGACTCAAGGGTAGCATAGCTATGAGCGATAACTTTAATTGACAAGAGGCACGAGTACTTTATTGTCACAAAATTTCACGGTTTAAAGACGCTCCAGTAAAAAGTTACAAGCATTTGAATATTGCAAACTTTGATAGGTATAGGAAGAACCATATAGAAGTTAGGGCCATTTGAAGTTTTATCAGTGTTTAATTTTGGAGTCAAGGGTAGCATAGCTATGAGCGATAACTTTAATTGACAAGAGGCACGAGCACTTTGTTGTCACATAATTCAAGATTTTATTACGCTCCAGTAAAAAGTTACAAGCATGTGATTGTTGCAAACTTTGATAGGTGTAGGACGCACCGTATAGAAGTTAGGGCCATTTGAAGATTTGTCAGTGTTTGTTTTGTGACTCAATGGTAGCATAGCTATGTGCGATAGCTTAAATTGATAAGAGGCTCGAGTACTTTATTGTCAAAAATTTCAAGGTTTTATGACGCGCCAGTAAAAAGTTACAAGCATTTGATTGTTGCAAACTCTGATAGGTATTGCACGCACAGTATAGAAGTTAGGGCCATTTGAAGTTTTATCAGAGGCACGAGTACATTATTGTCACAACATTTCAATCCAGTAAAAAGTTGCAAGCATTTTAATGTTGAAAACTTTGATAGGTATAGGACGTACCGTATAGAAGTTAGGGCCAGTGTTTGGTTTGGGACTCAAGGGTAGCATAGCCATGAGCGATAGCTTAAATTGACAAGAGGCACGAGTACTTTATTGTCACAAAATTTCTAGATTTTATGACGTTCCAGTAAAAAGTTACAATCATTTAAATGTTGCAAACTTTGATAGGTATAGGACGCACCGTACAGAAAATTGGGCCATTTGAAGTTTTATCAGTGTTTGATGTGGGACTCAAGGGCAGCATAATTATGAGCGATAGCTTAAATTGACAAGAGGCACGTGTACTTTATTGTCACAAATTTCAAGGTTTTATGACGCTCCAGTAAAAAGTTACAAGCACTTGAATGTTGCAAACTTTGATAGGTATAGGACGCACCGTACAGAAAATTGGGCCATTTGAAGTTTTATCAGTGTTTGATGTGGGACTCAAGGGTAGCATAGTTATGAGCGATAGCTTAAATTGACAAGAGGCACGTGTACTTTATTGTCACAAATTTCAAGGTTTTATGACGCTCCAGTAAAAAGTTACAAGCACTTGAATGTTGCAAACTTTGATAAGTATAGGACGCACAGTATAGAAGTTATTGCCATTAGAAGTTTTATCAGTGTTTTTTTTTGGCGCTCAAGGGTAGCATAGCTATGAGCGATAACTTTAATTGACAAGAGGCACGAGAACATTATTGTCACAAAATTTCAATCCAGTAAAAAGTTGCAAGCATTTGAATGTTGAAAACTTTGATAGGTATAGAACGTACCGTATAGAAGTTAGGGCCATTTGAAGTTTTAGCAGTGTTTGATTTAAGTCTCAAGGGTAGCATAGCTATGAGCGATAGTTTAAATTGACAAGAGGCACGAGTAGTTTGTTGTCACAAAATTGCATGATTTTATTACGCTCCGGTAAAAAGTTACAAGCATTTGATTGTTGCAAACTTTGATAGATATAGGCCGCACCGTATAGAAGTTAGGGCCATTTGCAGTTTTATCAGTGTTTGATTTGGGACTCAAGGGAAGCATAGCTAGGAGCGATAGCTTAAATTGACAAGAGGCTCGACTTCTTTATTGTCACAAAATTTCCATTTTATGTCGTTCCAGTAAAAAGTTACAAGCATTTAAATGTTGCAAACTTTGATAGGTATAGGACGCACCATATAGAAGTTAGGGCCATTTGAAGTTTTATCAGTGTTTGATGTGGGACTCAAGGGTAGCATAGCTATAAGCGATAGCTTAAATTGACAAGAGGACCGAGTACTTCAATGTCACAAAATTTCAAGGTTTTATGACGCTCCAGTAAAAAGTTACAAGCACTTAAATGTTGCAAACTTTGATAGGTATAGGACGCACCGTATAGAAGTTAAAGCCATTTAAAGCTTTATTAGTGTTTTATTTTGGAGTCAAGGGTAGCATAGCTATGAGCGATAACTTTAATTGTCAAGAGGCACGAATCCTTTATTGTCACATAATTTCAAGATTTTAAGACGCTCCAGTAAAAAGTTACAAGCATGTGATTGTTGCAAACTTTGATAGGTGTAGGACGCACCGTATGGAAGTTAGGGCCATTTGAAGTTTTGTCAGTGTTTGTTTTGTGACTCAATGGTAGCATAGCTATGAGCGATAGCTTAAATTGATAAGAGGCTCGAGTACTTTATTGTCAAAAATTTCAAGGTTTTATGACGCTCCAGTAAAAAGTTACAGGCATTTGATTGTTGCAAACTCTGATAGGTATTGCACGCACAGTATAGAAGTTAGGGCCATTTGAAGTTTTATCAGAGGCACGAGTACATTATTGTCACAAAATTTCAATCCAGTAAAAAGTTGCAAGCATTTTAATGTTGAAAACTTTGATAGGTATAGGACGTACCGTATAGAAGTTAGGGACAGTGTTTGGTTTGGGACTCAAGGGTAGCATAGCCATGAGCGATAGCTTAAATTGACAAGAGGCACGAGTACTTTATTGTCACAAAATTTCAAGATTTTATGACGTTCCAGTAAAAAGTTACAATCATTTAAATGTTGCAAACTTTGATAGGTATAGGACGCACCGTACAGAAAATAGGGCCATTTGAAGTTTTATCAGTGTTTGATGTGGGACTCAAGGCTAGCATAGCTATGAGCGATAGCTTAAATTGACAAGAGGCACGTGTACTTTATTGTCACAAATTTCAAGGTTTTATGACGCTCCAGTAAAAAGTTACAAGCACTTGAATGTTGCAAACTTTGATAGGTATAGGTAGGGTATAGAAGTTAAGGCCATTTGAAGCTTTATCAGTGTTTTATTTTGGAGTCAAGGGTAGCATAGCTATGATCGATTACTTTAATTGTCAAGAGGCACGAATACTTTATTGCCACAAAATGTCAACGTTTTATGACGCTCCAGTAAAAAGTTACAAGCACTTGAATTTTGCAAACTTTGATAGGTATATAATGCACCATATAGAAGTTAAAGCCATTTAAAGCTTTATCAGTGTTTTATTTTGGAGTCAAGGGTAGCATAGCTATGAGAGATAACTTTAATTGTCAAGAGGCACGAATACTTTATAGTCACATAATTTCAAGATTTTAAGACGCTCCAGTAAAAAGTTACAAGCATTTGATTGTTGCAAACTTTGATAGGTGTAGGACGCACCGTATAGAAAATAAGGCCATTTGAAGTTTTATCAGTGTTTGTTTTGGGACTTAAGGGTAACATAGCTATGATCGATAACTTTAATTAACAAGAGGCACGAGTACTTTATTGTCACAAAATTTCAAGATTTTATTACGCTCCAGTAAAAAGTTACAAGCATTTGATTGTTGCAAACTCTGATAAATATAGGACGCATATAGAAGTTAGGGCCATTTTAAGTTTTATCAGTGTTTGTTTTGGGGCTCAAGGGTAGCATAGCTATGAGCGATAACTTTAATTGACAAGAGGCACGAGTACTTTATTGTCACAAAATTTCAAGATTTTATGACGCTCCAATAAAAAGTTACAAGCATTTGATTTTTGCAAACTTTGATAGATATAGGACGTACCGTATAGAAGTTAGGGTCATTTGAAGTAATATCAGTGTTTTATTTTGGAGTCAAGGGTAGCATAGCTATGAGCGATAACTTTAATTGATAAGAGGCACGAGCACTTTGTTGTCACAAAATTTCAATCCAGTAAAAAGTTGCTTGCATTTTAATGTTGAAAACTTTGATAGGTATAGGACGTACCGTATAGAAGTTAGGGCCAGTGCTTGATTTGGGACTCAAGGGTAGCATAGCTATGAGCGATAGCTTAAATTGACAAGAGGCACGAGTACTTTATTGTCACAAAATTTCAAGATTTTAAGACGTTCCAGTAAAAAGTTACAATCATTTAAATGTTGCAAACTTTGATAGGTATAGGACGCACCGTACAGAAAATTGGGCCATTTGAAGTTTTATCAGTGTTTGATGTGGGACTCAAGGGTAGCATAGTTATGAGCGATAGCTTAAATTGACAAGAGGCACGTGTACTTTATTGTCACAAATTTCAAGGTTTTATGACGCTCCAGTAAAAAGTTACAAGCACTTGAATGTTGCAAACTTTGATAAGTATAGGACGCACAGTATAGAAGTTATTGCCATTAGAAGTTTTATCAGTGTTTTTTTTGGCGCTCAAGGGTAGCATAGCTATGAGCGATAACTTTAATTGACAAGAGGCACGAGAACATTATTGTCACAAAATTTCAATCCAGTAAAAAGTTGCAAGCATTTGAATGTTGAAAACTTTGATAGGTATAGAACGTACCGTATAGAAGTTAGGGCCATTTGAAGTTTTAGCAGTGTTTGATTTGGGTCTCAAGGGTAGCATAGCTATGAGCGATAGTTTAAAATGACAAGAGGCACGAGTAGTTTGTTGTCACAAAATTGCATGATTTTATTACGCTCCGGTAAAAAGTTACAAGCATTTGATTGTTGCAAACTTTGATAGATATAGGCCGCACCGTATAGAAGTTAGGGCCATTTGCAGTTTTATCAGTGTTTGATTTGGGACTCAAGGGAAGCATATCTAGGAGCAATAGCTTAAATTGACAAGAGGCTCGACTTCTTTATTGTCACAAAATTTCCATTTTATGTCGTTCCAGTAAAAAGTTACAAGCATTTAAATGTTGCAAACTTTGATAGGTATAGGACGCACCATATAGAAGTTAGGGCCATTTGAAGTTTTATCAGTGTTTGATGTGGGACTCAAGGGTAGCATAGCTATAAGCGATAGCTTAAATTGACAAGAGGCCCGAGTACTTCAATGTCACAAAATGTCAAGGTTTTATGACGCTCCAGTAAAAAGTTACAAGCACTTAAATGTTGCAAACTTTGATAGGTATAGGACGCACCGTATAGAAGTTAAAGCCATTTAAAGCTTTATTAGTGTTTTATTTTGGAGTCAAGGGTAGCATAGCTATGAGCGATAACTTTAATTGTCAAGAGGCACGAATCCTTTATTGTCACATAATTTCAAGATTTTAAGACGCTCCAGTAAAAAGTTACAAGCATGTGATTGTTGCAAACTTTGATAGGTGTAGGACGCACCGTATGGAAGTTAGGGCCATTTGAAGTTTTGTCAGTGTTTGTTTTGTGACTCAATGGTAGCATAGCTATGAGCGATAGCTTAAATTGATAAGAGGCTCGAGTACTTTATTGTCAAAAATTTCAAGGTTTTATGACGCTCCAGTAAAAAGTTACAGGCATTTGATTGTTGCAAACTCTGATAGGTATTGCACGCACAGTATAGAAGTTAGGGCCATTTGAAGTTTTATCAGAGGCACGAGTACATTATTGTCACAAAATTTCAATCCAGTAAAAAGTTGCAAGCATTTTAATGTTGAAAACTTTGATAGGTATAGGACGTACCGTATAGAAGTTAGGGACAGTGTTTGGTTTGGGTCTCAAGGGTAGCATAGCCATGAGCGATAGCTTAAATTGACAAGAGGCACGAGTACTTTATTGTCACAAAATTTCAAGATTTTATGACGTTCCAGTAAAAAGTTACAATCATTTAAATGTTGCAAACTTTGATAGGTATAGGACGCACCGTACAGAAAATAGGGTCATTTGAAGTTTTATCAGTGTTTGATGTGGGACTCAAGGCTAGCATAGCTATGAGCGATAGCTTAAATTGACAAGAGGCACGTGTACTTTATTGTCACAAATTTCAAGGTTTTATGACGCTCCAGTAAAAAGTTACAAGCACTTGAATGTTGCAAACTTTGATAGGTATAGATAGGGTATAGAAGTTAAGGCCATTTGAAGCTTTATCAGTGTTTTATTTTGGAGTCAAGGGTAGCATAGCTATGATCGATAACTTTAATTGTCAAGAGGCACGAATACTTTATTGCCACAAAATGTCAACGTTTTATGACGCTCCAGTAAAAAGTTACAAGCACTTGAATTTTGCAAACTTTGATAGGTATATAATGCACCATATAGAAGTTAAAGCCATTTAAAGCTTTATCAGTGTTTTATTTTGGAGTCAAGGGTAGCATAGCTATGAGAGATAACTTTAATTGTCAAGAGGCACGAATACTTTATAGTCACATAATTTCAAGATTTTAAGACGCTCCAGTAAAAAGTTACAAGCATTTGATTGTTGCAAACTTTGATAGGTGTAGGACGCACCGTATAGAAAATAAGGCCATTTGAAGTTTTATCAGTGTTTGTTTTGGGACTTAAGGGTAACATAGCTATGATCGATAACTTTAATTAACAAGAGGCACGAGTACTTTATTGTCACAAAATTTCAAGATTTTATTACGCTCCAGTAAAAAGTTACAAGCATTTGATTGTTGCAAACTCTGATAAATATAGGACGCATATAGAAGTTAGGGCCATTTTAAGTTTTATCAGTGTTTGTTTTGGGGCTCAAGGGTAGCATAGCTATGAGCGATAACTTTAATTGACAAGAAGCACGAGTACTTTATTGTCACAAAGTTTGAAGGTTTTATGACGTTCCAGTAAAAAGTTACAAGCATTTAAATGTTGCAAACTTTGATAGGTATAGGACGCACCGTATAGAAGATAGGGCCATTTGAATTTTATCAGTGTTTTATTTTGTGACTCAAGGGTAGCATAGCTATGAGCGTTAGCTTAAATTGACAAGAGGCACGAGTACTTTATTGTCACAAAATTTCAAGATTTTATGACGTTCCAGTAAATTGTTACAAGCATTTAAATGTTGCAAACTTTGATAGGTATAGGACGCACCATATAGAAGTTTGGGCCATTTGAAATTTTATCAGTGTTTGATGTGGGACTCAAGGGTAGCATAGCTATGAGCGATAGCTTAAATTGACAAGAGGCACGAGTACTTTATTGTCACAAAATTTCAACGTTTTATGACGTTCCAGTAAAAAGTTACAAGCATTTAAATGTTGCAAACTTTGATAGGTATAGGACGCACCGTATAGAAGTTAAAACCATTTAAAGATTTATCAGCGTTTTATTTTGGAGTCAAGGGTAGCATGGCTATGAGCGATAACTTTAATTGTCAAGAGGCACGAATACTTTATAGTCACTTAATTTCAAGATTTTATGACGCTCCAGTAAAAAGTTACAAGCATTTAATTATTGCAAACTTTGATAGGTGTAGGAGGTACCGCATAGAACTTAGGGCCATTTGAAGCTTTATCAGTGTTTGTTTTGGCGCTTAAGGGTAGCATAGCTATGAGCGATAACTTTAATTGACAAGAGGCACGAGTACTTTATTGTCACAAAATTTCAAGATTTTATGACGATCCAGTAAAAAGTTACAAGCATTTGATTTTTGCAAACTTTGATAGGTATAGGACGTACCGTATAGAAGTTAGGGCCATTTGAAGTTATATCAGTATTTTATTTTGGAGTCAAGGGTAGCATAGCTATGAGCGATAACTTTAATTGATAAGAGGCACGAGCACTTTATTGTCACAAAATTTCACGGTTTTAAGACGCTCCAGTAAAAAGTTACAAGCATTTGAATGTTGCAAACTCTGATAGGTATAGGACGAATCGTATAGAAGTTAGGGCCATTTGAAGTTTTATCAGAGGCACGAGTACATTATTGTCACAAAATTTCAATCCAGTAAAAAGTTGCAAGCATTTTAATGTTGAAAACTTTGATAGGTATAGGACGTACCGTATAGAAGTTAGGGCCAGTGTTTGGTTTGGGACTCAAGGGTAGCATAGCCATGAGCGATAGCTTAAATTGACAAAAGGCAAGAGTACTTTATTGTCACAAAATTTCAAGATTTTATGACGTTCCAGTAAAAAGTTACAATCATTTAAATGTTGCAAACTTTGATGGGTATAGGACGCACCGTACAGAAAATAGGGCCATTTGAAGTTTTATCAGTGTTTGATGTGGGACTCAAGGGTAGCATAGCTATGAGCGATAGTTTAAATTGACAAGAGGCACGTGTACTTTATTGTCACAAATTTCAAGGTTTTATGACGCTCCAGTAAAAAGTTACAAGCACTTGAATGTTGCAAACTTTGATAGGTATAGGACGCACCGTGTAGAAGTTAAGGCCATTTGAAGCTTTATCAGTGTTTTATTTTGAAGTCAAGGGTAGCATAGCTATGATCGATAACTTTAATTGTCAAGAGGCACGAATACTTTATTGTCACAAAATGTCAACGTTTTATGACGCTCCAGTAAAAAGTTACAAGCACTTGAATGTTGCAAACTTTGATAGGTATATAATGCACCATATAGAAGTTAAAGCCATTTAAAGCTTTATCAGTGTTTTATTTTGGAGTCAAGGGTAGCATAGCTATGAGTGATAACTTTAATTGTCAAGAGGCACGAATACTTTATAGTCACATAATTTCAAGATTTTAAGACGCTCCAGTAAAAAGTTACAAGCATTTGATTGTTGCAAACTTTGATAGGTGTAGGACGCACCGTATAGAAAATAAGGCCATTTGAAGTTTTATCAGTGTTTGTTTTGGGACTCAAGGGTAGCATAGCTATGATCGATAACTTTAATTAAAAAGAGGCACGAGTACTTTATTGTCACAAATTTCAAGATTTTATTACGCTCCAGTAAAAAGTTACAAGCATTTGATTGTTGCAAACTCTGATAAATATAGGACGCACCGTATAGAAGTTAGGGCCATTTTAAGTTTTATCAGTGTTTGTTTTGGGGCTCAAGGGTAGCATAGCTATGAGCGATAACTTTAATTGACAAGAGGCACGAGTACTTTATTGTCACAAAATTTCAAGGTTTTATGACGTTCCAGTAAAAAGTTACAAGCATTTAAATGTTGCAAACTTTGATAGGTATAGGACGCACCGTATAGAAGATAGGGCCATTTGAATTTTATCAGTGTTTTATTTTGTGACTCAAGGGTAGCATAGCTATGAGCGTTAGCTTAAATTGACAAGAGGCACGAGTACTTTATTGTCACAAAATTTCAAGATTTTATGACGTTCCAGTAAATAGTTACAAGCATTTAAATGTTGCAAACTTTGATAGGTATAGGACGCACCATATAGAAGTTCAGGCCATTTGAAGTTTTATCAGTGTTTGATGTGGGACTCAAGGGTAGCATAGCTATGAGCGGTAGCTTAAATTGACAAGAGGCACGTGTACTTTATTGTCACAAAATTTCAACGTTTTATGACGTTCCAGTAAAAAGTTACAAGCATTTAAATGTTGCAAACTTTGATAGGTATAGGACGCACCGTATAGAAGTTAAAACCATTTAAAGATTTATCAGCGTTTTATTTTGGAGTCAAGGGTAGCATGGCTATGAGCGATAACTTTAATTGTCAAGAGGCACGAATACTTTATAGTCACTTAATTTCAAGATTTCATGACGCTCCAGAAAAAGTTACAAGCATTTAATTATTGCAAACTTTGATAGGTGTAGGAGGTACCGTATAGAAGTTAGGGCCATTTGAAGTTTTATCAGTGTTTCGTTTGGCGCTTAAGGGTAGCATAGCTATGAGCGATAACTTTAATTGACAAGAGGCACGAGTACTTTATTGAACCAAAATTTCAAGATTTTATGACGCACCAGTAAAAAGTTGCAAGCATTTGATTGTTGCAAACTTTGATAGGTGTAGGACGCACCGTATAGAAAATAGGGCCATTTGAAGTTTTATCAGTGTTTTATTTTGGAGTCAAGGGTAGCATAGCTATGAGCGATAACTTTAATTGATAAGAGGCACGAGCACTTTATTGTCACAAAATTTCACGGTTTTAAGACGCTCCAGTAAAAAGATACAAGCATTTGAATGTTGCAAACTCTGATAGGTATAGGACAAATCGTATGGAAGTTAGGGCCATTTGAAGTTTTATCAGAGGCACGAGTACATTATTGTCACAAAATTTCAATCCAGTAAAAAGTTGCAAGCATTTTAATGTTGAAAACTTTGATAGGTATAGGACGTACCGTATAGAAGTTAGGGCCAGTGTTTGGTTTGGGACTCAAGGGTAGCATAGCCATGAGCGATAGCTTAAATTGACAAAAGGCACGAGACTTTATTGTCACAAAATTTCAAGATTTTATGACGTTCCAGTAAAAAGTTACAATCATTTAAATGTTGCAAACTTTGATAGGTATAGGACGCACCGTACAGAAAATAGGGCCATTTGAAGTTTTATCAGTGTTTGATGTGGGACTCAAGGGTAGCATAGCTATGAGTGATAGCTTAAATTGACAAGAGGCACGTGTACTTTATTGTCACAAATTTCAAGGTTTTATGACGCTCCAGTAAAAAGTTACAAGCACTTGAATGTTGCAAACTTTGATAGGTATAGGACGCACCGTATAGAAGTTAAGGCCATTTGAAGCTTTATCAGTGTTTTATTTTGAAGTCAAGGGTAGCATAGCTATGATCGATAACTTTAATTGTCAAGAGGCACGAATACTTTATTGTCACAAAATGTCAACGTTTTATGACGCTCCAGTAAAAAGTTACAAGCACTTGAATGTTGCAAACTTTGATAGGTATATAATGCACCATATAGAAGTTAAAGCCATTTAAAGCTTTATCAGTGTTTTATTTTGGAGTCAAGGGTAGCATAGCTATGAGTGATAACTTTAATTGTCAAGAGGCACGAATACTTTATAGTCACATAATTTCAAGATTTTAAGACGCTCCAGTAAAAAGTTACAAGCATTTGATTGTTGCAAACTTTGATAGGTGTAGGACGCACCGTATAGAAAATAAGGCCATTTGAAGTTTTATCAGTGTTTGTTTTGGGACTCAAGAGTAGCATAGCTATGATCGATAACTTTAATTAAAAAGAAGCACGAGTACTTTATTGTCACAAAATTTCAAGATTTTATTACGCTCCAGTAAAAAGTTACAAGCATTTGATTGTTGCAAACTCTGATAAATATAGGACGCACCGTATAGAAGTTAGGGCCATTTTAAGTTTTATCAGTGTTTGTTTTTTGGCTCAAGGGTTGCATAGCTATGAGCGATAACTTTAATTGACAAGAGGCACGAGTACTTTATTGTCACAAAATTTCAAGGTTTTATGACGTTCCAGTAAAAAGTTACAAGCATTTAAATGTTGCATACTTTGATAGGTATAGGACACACCGTATAGAAGATAGGGCCATTTGAATTTTATCAGTGTTTTATTTTGTGACTCAAGGGTAGCATAGCTATGAGCGTTAGCTTAAATTGACAAGAGGCACGAGTATTTTATTGTCACAAAATTTCAAGATTTTATGACGTTCCAGTAAATAGTTACAAGCATTTAAATGTTGCAAACTTTGATAGGTATAGGACGCACCATATCGAAGTTTGGGCCATTTGAAGTTTTATCAGTGTTTGATGTGGGACTCAAGGGTAGCATAGCTATGAGCGGTAGCTTAAATTGACAAGAGGCACGAGTACTTTATTGTCACAAAATTTCAACGTTTTATGACGTTCCAGTAAAAAGTTACAAGCATTTAAATGTTGCAAACTTTGATAGGTATAGGACGCACCGTATAGAAGTTAAAACCATTTAAAGATTTATCAGCGTTTTATTTTGGAGTCAAGGGTAGCATGGCTATGAGCGATAACTTTAATTGACAAGAGGCACGAATACTTTATAGTCACTTAATTTCAAGATTTTATGACGCTCCAGTAAAAAGTTACAAGCATTTAATTATTGCAAACTTTGATAGGTGTAGGAGGTACCGTATAGAAGTTAGGGCCATTTGAAGTTTTATCAGTGTTTCTTTTGGCGCTTAAGGGTAGCATAGCTATGAGCGATAACTTTAATTGACAAGAGGCACGAGTACTTTATTGAACCAAAATTTCAAGATTTTATGAGGCACCAGTAAAAAGTGGCAAGCATTTGATTGTTGCAAACTTTGATAGGTGTAGGACGCACCGTATAGAAAATAGGGCCATTTGAAGTCTCTTCAGTGTTTTATTTTGGAGTCAAGGGTAGCATAGCTATGAGCGATAACTTTAATTGATAAGAGGCACGAGCACTTTATTGTCACAAAATTTCACGGTTTTAAGACGCTCCAGTAAAAAGTTACAAGCATTTGAATGTTGCAAACTCTGATAGGTATAGGACAAATCGTATAGAAGTTAGGGCCATTTGAAGTTTTATCAGAGATATGATTGTTGCAAACTTTGATAGGTGTAGGACGCACCGTATAGAAAATAAGGCCATTTGAAGTTTTATCAGTGTTTGTTTTGGGACTCAAGGGTAGCATAGCTATGATCGATAACTTTAACTAAAAAGAGGCACGAGTACTTTATTGTCACAAATTTCAAGATTTTATTACGCTCCAGTAAAAAGTTACAAGCATTTGATTGTTGCAAACTCTGATAAATATAGGACGCACCGTATAGAAGTTAGGGCCATTTTAAGTTTTATCAGTGTTTGTTTTGGGGCTCAAGGGTAGCATAGCTATGAGCGATAACTTTAATTGACAAGAGGCACGAGTACTTTATTGTCACAAAATTTCAAGGTTTTATGACGTTCCAGTAAAAAGTTACAAGCATTTAAATGTTGCAAACTTTGATAGGTATAGGACGCACCGTATAGAAGATAGGGCCATTTGAATTTTATCAGTGTTTTATTTTGTGACTCAAGGGTAGCATAGCTATGAGCGTTAGCTTAAATTGACAAGAGGCACGAGTACTTTATTGTCACAAAATTTCAAGATTTTATGACGTTCCAGTAAATAGTTACAAGCATTTAAATGTTGCAAACTTTGATAGGTATAGGACGCACCATATAGAAGTTCAGGCCATTTGAAGTTTTATCAGTGTTTGATGTGGGACTCAAGGGTAGCATAGCTATGAGCGGTAGCTTAAATTGACAAGAGGCACGTGTACTTTATTGTCACAAAATTTCAACGTTTTATGACGTTCCAGTAAAAAGTTACAAGCATTTAAATGTTGCAAACTTTGATAGGTATAGGACGCACCGTATAGAAGTTAAAACCATTTAAAGATTTATCAGCGTTTTATTTTGGAGTCAAGGGTAGCATGGCTATGAGCGATAACTTTAATTGTCAAGAGGCACGAATACTTTATAGTCACTTAATTTCAAGATTTCATGACGCTCCAGAAAAAGTTACAAGCATTTAATTATTGCAAACTTTGATAGGTGTAGGAGGTACCGTATAGAAGTTAGGGCCATTTGAAGTTTTATCAGTGTTTCGTTTGGCGCTTAAGGGTAGCATAGCTATGAGCGATAACTTTAATTGACAAGAGGCACGAGTACTTTATTGAACCAAAATTTCAAGATTTTATGACGCACCAGTAAAAAGTTGCAAGCATTTGATTGTTGCAAACTTTGATAGGTGTAGGACGCACCGTATAGAAAATAGGGCCATTTGAAGTTTTATCAGTGTTTTATTTTGGAGTCAAGGGTAGCATAGCTATGAGCGATAACTTTAATTGATAAGAGGCACGAGCACTTTATTGTCACAAAATTTCACGGTTTTAAGACGCTCCAGTAAAAAGATACAAGCATTTGAATGTTGCAAACTCTGATAGGTATAGGACGCACCGTATAGAAGTTAAGGCCATTTGAAGCTTTATCAGTGTTTTATTTTGAAGTCAAGGGTAGCATAGCTATGATCGATAACTTTAATTGTCAAGAGGCACGAATACTTTATTGTCACAAAATGTCAACGTTTTATGACGCTCCAGTAAAAAGTTACAAGCACTTGAATGTTGCAAACTTTGATAGGTATATAATGCACCATATAGAAGTTAAAGCCATTTAAAGCTTTATCAGTGTTTTATTTTGGAGTCAAGGGTAGCATAGCTATGAGTGATAACTTTAATTGTCAAGAGGCACGAATACTTTATAGTCACATAATTTCAAGATTTTAAGACGCTCCAGTAAAAAGTTACAAGCATTTGATTGTTGCAAACTTTGATAGGTGTAGGACGCACCGTATAGAAAATAAGGCCATTTGAAGTTTTATCAGTGTTTGTTTTGGGACTCAAGAGTAGCATAGCTATGATCGATAACTTTAATTAAAAAGAGGCACGAGTACTTTATTGTCACAAAATTTCAAGATTTTATTACGCTCCAGTAAAAAGTTACAAGCATTTGATTGTTGCAAACTCTGATAAATATAGGACGCACCGTATAGAAGTTAGGGCCATTTTAAGTTTTATCAGTGTTTGTTTTTTGGCTCAAGGGTTGCATAGCTATGAGCGATAACTTTAATTGACAAGAGGCACGAGTACTTTATTGTCACAAAATTTCAAGGTTTTATGACGTTCCAGTAAAAAGTTACAAGCATTTAAATGTTGCATACTTTGATAGGTATAGGACGCACCGTATAGAAGATAGGGCCATTTGAATTTTATCAGTGTTTTATTTTGTGACTCAAGGGTAGCATAGCTATGAGCGTTAGCTTAAATTGACAAGAGGCACGAGTATTTTATTGTCACAAAATTTCAAGATTTTATGACGTTCCAGTAAATAGTTACAAGCATTTAAATGTTGCAAACTTTGATAGGTATAGGACGCACCATATCGAAGTTTGGGCCATTTGAAGTTCTATCAGTGTTTGATGTGGGACTCAAGGGTAGCATAGCTATGAGCGGTAGCTTAAATTGACAAGAGGCACGAGTACTTTATTGTCACAAAATTTCAACGTTTTATGACGTTCCAGTAAAAAGTTACAAGCATTTAAATGTTGCAAACTTTGATAGGTATAGGACGCACCGTATAGAAGTTAAAACCATTTAAAGATTTATCAGCGTTTTATTTTGGAGTCAAGGGTAGCATGGCTATGAGCGATAACTTTAATTGTCAAGAGGCACGAATACTTTATAGTCACTTAATTTCAAGATTTTATGACGCTCCAGTAAAAAGTTACAAGCATTTAATTATTGCAAACTTTGATAGGTGTAGGAGGTACCGTATAGAAGTTAGGGCCATTTGAAGTTTTATCAGTGTTTCTTTTGGCGCTTAAGGGTAGCATAGCTATGAGCGATAACTTTAATTGACAAGAGGCACGAGTACTTTATTGAACCAAAATTTCAAGATTTTATGAGGCACCAGTAAAAAGTGGCAAGCATTTGATTGTTGCAAACTTTGATAGGTGTAGGACGCACCGTATAGAAAATAGGGCCATTTGAAGTCTCTTCAGTGTTTTATTTTGGAGTCAAGGGTAGCATAGCTATGAGCGATAACTTTAATTGATAAGAGGCACGAGCACTTTATTGTCACAAAATTTCACGGTTTTAAGACGCTCCAGTAAAAAGTTACAAGCATTTGAATGTTGCAAACTCTGATAGGTATAGGACAAATCGTATAGAAGTTAGGGCCATTTGAAGTTTTATCAGAGGCACGAGTACATTATTGTCACAAAATTTCAATCCAGTAAAAAGTTGCAAGCATTTTAATGTTGAAAACTTTGATAGGTATAGGACGTACCGTATAGAAGTTAGGGCCAGTGTTTGGTTTGGGACTCAAGGGTAGCATAGCCATGAGCGATAGCTTAAATTGACAAAAGGCACGAGTACTTTATTGTCACAAAATTTCAAGATTTTATGACGTTCCAGTAAAAAGTTACAATCATTTCAATGTTGCAAACTTTGATAGGTATAGGACGCACCGTACAGAAAATAGGGCCATTTGAAGTTTTATCAGTGTTTGATGTGGGACTCAAGGGTAGCATAGCTATGAGCGATAGCTTAAATTGATAAGAGGCACGTGTACTTAATTGTCACAAATTTCAAGGTTTTATGACGCTCCAGTAAAAAGTTACAAGCACTTGAATGTTGCAAACTTTGATAGGTATAGGACGCACCGTATAGAAGTTAAGGCCATTTGAAGCTTTATCAGTGTTTTATTTTGAAGTCAAGGGTAACATAGCTATGATCGATAACTTTAATTGTCAAGAGGCACGAATACTTTATTGTCACAAAATGTCAACGTTTTATGACGCTCCAGTAAAAAGTTACAAGCACTTGAATGTTGCAAACTTTGATAGGTATATAATGCACCATATAGAAGTTAAAGCCATTTAAAGCTTTATCAGTGTTTTATTTTGGAGTCAAGGGTAGCATAGCTATGAGTGATAACTTTAATTGTCAAGAGGCACGAATACTTTATAGTCACATAATTTCAAGATTTTAAGACGCTCCAGTAAAAAGTTACAAGCATTTGATTGCTGCAAACTCTGATAAATATAGGACGCACCGTATAGAAGTTAGGGCCATTTTAAGTTTTATCAGTGTTTGTTTTGGGGCTCAAGGGTAGCATAGCTATGAGCGATAACTTTAATTGGCAAGAGGCACGAGTACTTTATTGTCACAAAATTTCAAGGTTTTATGACGTTCCAGTAAAAAGTTACAAGCATTTAAATGTTGCAAACTTTGATAGGTATAGGACGCACCGTATAGAAGATAGGGCCATTTGAATTTTATCAGTGTTTTATTTTGTGACTCAAGGGTAGCATAGCTATGAGCGGTAGCTTAAATTGACAAGAGGCACGAGTACTTTATTGTCACAAAATTTCAACGTTTTATGACGTTCCAGTAAAAAGTTACATGCATTTAAATGTTGCAAACTTTGAAAGGTATAGGACGCACCGTATAGAAGATAGGGCCATTTGAATTTTATCAGTGTTTTATTTTGTGACTCAAGGGTAGCATAGCTATGAGCGATAACTTTAATTGACAAGAGGCACGAGCACTTTGTTGTCACAAAATTCAAGATTTTATTACGCTCCAGTAAAAAGTTACAAGCATTTGATTGTTGCAAACTTTGATAGGTGTAGGACGCACCGTATAGAAGTTAGGGCCATTTGAAGTTTTGTCAGTGTTTGTTTTGTGACTCAATGGTAGCATAGCTATGAGCGATAGCTTAAATTGATAAGAGGCTCGAGTACTTTATTGTCAAAAATTTCAAGGTTTTATGACGCTCCAGTAAAAAGTTACAAGCATTTGATTGTTGCAAACTCTGATAGGTATTGCACGCACAGTATAGAAGTTAGGGCCATTTGAAGTTTTATCAGAGGCACGAGTACATTATTGTCACAAAATTTCAATCCAGTAAAAAGTTACAATCATTTAAATGTTGCAAACTTTGATAGGTATAGGACGCACCGTACAGAAAATAGGGCCATTTGAAGTTTTATCAGTGTTTGATGTGGGACTCAAGGGTAGCATAGCTATGAGCGATAGCTTAAATTGACAAGAGGCACGTGTACTTTATTGTCACAAATTTCAAGGTTTTATGACGCTCCAGTAAAAAGTTACAAGCACTTGAATGTTGCAAACTTTGATAGGTATAGGACGCACCGTATAGAAGATAGGGCCATTTGAATTTTATCAGTGTTTTATTTTGTGACTAAAGGGTAGCAGAGCTATGAGCGATAACTTTAATTGACAAGAGGCACGAGCACTTTGTTGTCACAAAATTCAAGATTTTATTACGCTCCAGTAAAAAGTTACAAGCATTTGATTGTTGCAAACTTTGATAGGTGTAGGACGCACCGTATAGAAGTTAGGGCCATTTGAAGTTTTGTCAGTGTTTGTTTTGTGACTCAATGGTAGCATAGCTATGAGCGATAGCTTAAATTGATAAGAGGCTCGAGTACTTTATTGTCAAAAATTTCAAGGTTCTATGACGCTCCAGTAAAAAGTTACAAGCATTTGATTGTTGCAAACTCTGATAGGTATTGCACGCACAGTATAGAAGTTAGGGCCATTTGAAGTTTTATCAGAGGCACGAGTACATTATTGTCACAAATGTTCAATCCAGTAAAAAGTTACAATCATTTAATTGTTACAAACTTTGATAGGTATAGGACGCACCGTACAGAAAATAGGGCCATTTGAAGTTTTATCAGTGTTTGATGTGGGACTCAAGGGTAGCATAGCTATGAGCGATAGCTTAAATTGACAAGAGGCACGTGTACTTTATTGTCACAAATTTCAAGGTTTTATGACGCTCCAGTAAAAAGTTACAAGCACTTGAATGTTGCAAACTTTAATAGGTATAGGACGCACCGTGTAGAAGTTAAGGCCATTTGAAGCTTTATCAGTGTTTTATTTTGAAGTCAAGGGTAGCATAGCTATGATCGATAACTTTAATTGTCAAGAGGCACGAATACTTTATTGTCACAAAATGTCAACGTTTTATGACGCTCCAGTAAAAAGTTACAAGCACTTGAATGTTGCAAACTTTGATAGGTATATAATGCACCATATAGAAGTTAAAGCCATTTAAAGCTTTATCAGTGTTTTATTTTGGAGTCAAGGGTAGCATAGCTATGAGTGATAACTTTAATTGTCAAGAGGCACGAATACTTTATAGTCACATAATTTCAAGATTTTAAGACGCTCCAGTAAAAAGTTACAAGCATTTGATTGTTGCAAACTTTGATAGGTGTAGGACGCACCGTATAGAAAATAAGGCCATTTGAAGTTTTATCAGTGTTTGTTTTGGGGCTCAAGGGTAGCATAGCTATGAGCGATAACTTTAATTGACAAGAGGCACGAGTACTTTATTGTCACAAAATTTCAAGGTTTTATGACGTTCCAGTAAAAAGTTACAAGCATTTAAATGTTGCAAACTTTGATAGGTATAGGACGCACCGTATAGAAGATAGGGCCATTTGAATTTTATCAGTGTTTTATTTTGTGACTCAAGGGTAGCATAGCTATGAGCGTTAGCTTAAATTGACAAGAGGCACGAGTACTTTATTGTCACAAAATTTCAAGATTTTATGACGTTCCAGTAAATAGTTACAAGCATTTAAATGTTGCAAACTTTGATAGGTATAGGACGCACCATATAGAAGTTCGGGCCATTTGAAGTTTTATCAGTGTTTGATGTGGGACTCAAGGGTAGCATAGCTATGAGCGGTAGCTTAAATTGACAAGAGGCACGAGTACTTTATTGTCACAAAATTTCAACGTTTTATGACGTTCCAGTAAAAAGTTACAAGCATTTAAATGTTGCAAACTTTGATAGGTATAGGACGCACCGTATAGAAGTTAAAACCATTTAAAGATTTATCAGCGTTTTATTTTGGAGTCAAGGGTAGCATGGCTATGAGCGATAACTTTTATTGTCAAGAGGCACGAATACTTTATAGTCACTTAATTTCAAGATTTCATGACGCTCCAGAAAAAGTTACAAGCATTTAATTATTGCAAACTTTGATAGGTGTAGGAGGTACCGTATAGAAGTTAGGGCCATTTGAAGTTTTATCAGTGTTTCTTTTGGCGCTTAAGGGTAGCATAGCTATGAGCGATAACTTTAATTGACAAGAGGCACGAGTACTTTATTGAACCAAAATTTCAAGATTTTATGACGCACCAGTAAAAAGTTGCAAGCATTTGATTGTTGCAAACTTTGATAGGTGTAGGACGCACCGTATAGAAAATAGGGCCATTTGAAGTTTTATCAGTGTTTTATTTTGGAGTCAAGGGTAGCATAGCTATGAGCGATAACTTTAATTGATAAGAGGCACGAGCACTTTATTGTCACAAAATTTCACGGATTTAAGACGCTCCAGTAAAAAGATAGAAGCATTTGAATGTTGCAAACTCTGATAGGTATAGGACAAATCGTATAGAAGTTAGGGCCATTTGAAGTTTTATCAGAGGCACGAGTACATTATTGTCACAAAATTTCAATCCAGTAAAAAGTTGCAAGCATTTTAATGTTGAAAACTTTGATAGGTATAGGACGTACCGTATAGAAGTTAGGGCCAGTGTTTGGTTTGGGACTCAAGGGTAGCATAGCCATGAGCGATAGCTTAAATTGACAAAAGGCACGAGACTTTATTGTCACAAAATTTCAAGATTTTATGACGTTCCAGTAAAAAGTTACAATCATTTAAATGTTGCAAACTTTGATAGGTGTAGGACGCACCGTATAGAAAATAAGGCCATTTGAAGTTTTATCAGTGTTTGTTTTGGGACTCAAGAGTAGCATAGCTATGATCGATAACTTTAATTAAAAAGAGGCACGAGTACTTTATTGTCACAAAATTTCAAGATTTTATTACGCTCCAGTAAAAAGTTACAAGCATTTGATTGTTGCAAACTTTGATAGGTATAGGACGCACCGTATAGAAGATAGGGCCATTTGAATTTTATCAGTGTTTTATTTTGTGACTCAAGGGTAGCATAGCTATGAGCGTTAGCTTAAATTGACAAGAGGCACGAGTACTTTATTGTCACAAAATTTCAAGATTTTATGACGTTCCAGTAAATAGTTACAAGCATTTAAATGTTGCAAACTTTGATAGGTATAGGACGCACCATATCGAAGTTTGGGCCATTTGAAGTTTTATCAGTGTTTGATGTGGGACTCAAGGGTAGCATAGCTATGAGCGGTAGCTTAAATTGACAAGAGGCACGAGTACTTTATTGTCACAAAATTTCAACGTTTTATGACGTTCCAGTACAAAGTTACAAGCATTTAAATGTTGCAAACTTTGATAGGTATAGGACGCACCGTATAGAAGTTAAAACCATTTAAAGATTTATCAGCGTTTTATTTTGGAGTCAAGGGTAGCATGGCTATGAGCGATAACTTTAATTGTCAAGAGGCACGAATACTTTATAGTCACTTAATTTCAAGATTTTATGACGCTCCAGTAAAAAGTTACAAGCATTTAATTATTGCAAACTTTGATAGGTGTAGGAGGTACCGTATAGAAGTTAGGGCCATTTGAAGTTTTATCAGTGTTTCTTTTGGCGCTTAAGGGTAGCATAGCTATGAGCGATAACTTTAATTGACAAGAGGCACGAGTACTTTATTGAACCAAAATTTCAAGATTTTATGAGGCACCAGTAAAAAGTGGCAAGCATTTGATTGTTGCAAACTTTGATAGGTGTAGGACGCACCGTATAGAAAATAGGGCCATTTGAAGTCTCTTCAGTGTTTTATTTTGGAGTCAAGGGTAGCATAGCTATGAGCGATAACTTTAATTGATAAGAGGAACGAGCACTTTATTGTCACAAAATTTCACGGTTTTAAGACGCTCCAGTAAAAAGTTACAAGCATTTGAATGTTGCAAACTCTGATAGGTATAGGACAAATCGTATAGAAGTTACGGCCATTTGAAGTTTTATCAGAGGCACGAGTACATTATTGTCACAAAATTTCAATCCAGTAAAAAGTTGCAAGCATTTTAATGTTGAAAACTTTGATAGGTATAGGACGTACCGTATAGAAGTTAGGGCCAGTGTTTGGTTTGGGACTCAAGGGTAGCATAGCCATGAGCGATAGCTTAAATTGACAAAAGGCACGAGTACTTTATTGTCACAAAATTTCAAGATTTTATGACGTTCCAGTAAAAAGTTACAATCATTTAAATGTTGCAAACTTTGATAGGCATAGGACGCACCGTCCAGAAAAGAGGGCCATTTGAAGTTTTATCAGTGTTTGATGTGGGACTCAAGGGTAGCATAGCTATGAGCGATAGCTTAAATTGATAAGAGGCACGTGTACTTAATTGTCACAAATTTCAAGGTTTTATGACGCTCCAGTAAAAAGTTACAAGCACTTGAATGTTGCAAACTTTGATAGGTATAGGACGCACCGTATAGAAGTTAAGGCCATTTGAAGCTTTATCAGTGTTTTATTTTGAAGTCAAGGGTAGCATAGCTATGATCGATAACTTTAATTGTCAAGAGGCACGAATACTTTATTGTCACAAAATGTCAACGTTTTATGACGCTCCAGTAAAAAGTTACAAGCACTTGAATGTTGCAAACTTTGATAGGTATATAATGCACCATATAGAAGTTAAAGCCATTTAAAGCTTTATCAGTGTTTTATTTTGGAGTCAAGGGTAGCATAGCTATGAGTGATAACTTTAATTGTCAAGAGGCACGAATACTTTATAGTCACATAATTTCAAGATTTTAAGACGCTCCAGTAAAAAGTTACAAGCATTTGATTGCTGCAAACTCTGATAAATATAGGACGCACCGTATAGAAGTTAGGGCCATTTTAAGTTTTATCAGTGTTTGTTTTCGGGCTCAAGCGTAGCATAGCTATGAGCGATAACTTTAATTGACAAGAGGCACGAGTACTTTATTGTCACAAAATTTCAAGGTTTTATGACGTTCCAGTAAAAAGTTACAAGCATTTAAATGTTGCAAACTTTGATAGGTATAGGACGCACCGTATAGAAGATAGGGCCTTTTGAATTTTATCAGTGTTTTATTTTGTGACTCAAGGGTAGCATAGCTATGAGCGGTAGCTTAAATTGACAAGAGGCACGAGTACTTTATTGTCACAAAATTTCAAAGTTTTATGACGTTCCAGTAAAAAGTTACAAGCATTTAAATGTTGCAAACTTTGATAGGTATAGGACGCACCGTATAGAAGTTAAAACCATTTAAAGATTTATCAGCGTTTTATTTTGGAGTCAAGGGTAGCATGGCTATGAGCGATAACTTTAATTGTCAAGAGGCAGAATACTTTATAGTCACTTAATTTCAAGATTTTATGACGCTCCAGTAAAAAGTTACAAGCATTTAATTATTGCAAACTTTGATAGGTGTAGGAGGTACCGTATAGAAGTTAGGGCCATTTGAAGTTTTATCAGTGTTTCTTTTGGCGCTTAAGGGTAGCATAGCTATGAGCGATAACTTTAATTGACAAGAGGCACGAGTACTTTATTGAACCAAAATTTCAAGATTTTATGACGCACCAGTAAAAAACTGCAAGCATTTGATTGTTGCAAACTTTGATAGGTGTAGGACGCACCGTATAGAAAATAGTTCCATTTGAAGTTTTATCAGTGTTTGATGTGGGACTCAAGGGTAGCATAGCTATGAGCGATAACTTTAATTGACAAGAGGCACGAGTACTTTATTGTCACAAAATTTCAAGATTTTATGACGCTCCAGTAAAAAGTTACAAGCATTTGATTTTTGCAAACTTTGATAGGTATTGGACGTACCATATAGAAGTTAGGGCCATTTGAAGTTATATCAGTGTTTTATTTTGGAGTCAAGGGTAGCATATCTATGAGCGATAACTTTAATTGATAAGAGGCACGAGCACTTTATTGTCACAAAATTTCACGGTTTTAAGACGCTCCAGTAAAAAGTTACAAGCATTTGAATGTTGCAAACTCTGATAGGTATAGGACGAACCGTATAGAAGTTAGGGCCATTTGAAGTTTTATCAGAGGCACGAGTACATTATTATCACAAAATTTCAATCCAGTAAAAAGTTGCAAGCATTTTAATGTTGAAAACTTTGATAGGTATAGGACGTACCGTATAGAAGTTAGGGCCAGTGTTTGATTTGGGACTCAAGGGTAGCATAGCTATGAGCGATAGCTTAAATTGACAAGAGGCACGAGTACTTTATTGTCACAAAATTTGAAGATTTTATGACGTTCCAGTAAAACGTTTCAAGCCGTTGATTGCTGCAAACTTTGATAGGTATAGGACGCACCATATAGAAGTTAGGGCCATTTAAAGTTTTATCAGTGTTTGATGTGAAACTCAAGGGTAGCATAGGTATGAGCTATATCTTAAATTGAAAAGAGGCACGAGTACTTTATTGTTACAAAGTTTCAAGGTTTTATGACGCTCAAGTAAAAAGTTGCAAGCACTTGAATGTTGCAAACTTTGATAGGTATAGGACGTACCGTATAGAAGTTAGGGCCAGTGTTTGGTTTGGGACTCAAGGGTAGCATAGCCATGAGCGATAGCTTAAATTGACAAAAGGCACGAGTACTTTATTGTCACAAAATTTCAAGATTTTATGATGTTCCAGTAAAAAGTTACAATCATTTAAATGTTGCAAACTTTGATAGGTATAGGACGCACCGTACAGAAAATAGGGCCATTTGAAGTTTTATCAGTGTTTGATGTGGGACTCAAGGGTAGCATAGCTATGAACGATATCTTAAATTGACAAGAGGCACGTGTACTTTATTGTCACAAATTTCAAGGATTTATGACGCTCCAGTAAAAAGTTACAAGCACTTGAATGTTGCAAACTTTGATAGGTATAGGACGCACCGTATAGAAGTTAAGGCCATTTGAAGCTTTATCAGTGTTTTATTTTGAAGTCAAGGGTAGCATAGCTATGATCGATAACTTTAATTGTCAAGAGGCACGAATACTTTATTGTCACAAAATGTCAACGTTTTATGACGCTCCAGTAAAAAGTGACAAGCACTTGAATGTTGCAAACTTTGATAGGTATATAATGCACCATATAGAAGTTAAAGCCATTTAAAGCTTTATCAGTGTTTTATTTTGGAGTCAAGGGTAGCATAGCTATGAGTGAAAACTTTAATTGTCAAGAGGCACGAATACTTTATAGTCACATAATTTCAAGATTTTAAGACGCTCCAGTAAAAAGTTACAAGCATTTGATTGTTGCAAACTTTGATAGGTGTAGGACGCACCGTATAGAAAATAAGGCCATTTGAAGTTTTATCAGTGTTTGTTTTGGGACTCAAGGGTAGCATAGCTATGACCGATAACTTTAATTAACAAGAGGCACGAGTACTTTATTGTCACAAAATTTCAAGATTTTATTACGCTCCAGTAAAAAGTTACAAGCATTTGATTGTTGCAAACTCTGATAAATATAGGAAGCACCGTATAGAAGTTAGGGCCATTTTAAGTTTTATCAGTGTTTGTTTTGGGGCTCAAGGGTAGCATAGCTATGAGCGATAACTTTAATTGACAAGAGGCACGAGTACTTTATTGTCACAAAATTTCAAGGTTTTATGACGTTCCAGTAAAAAGTTACAAGCATTTAAATGTTGCAAACTTTGATAGGTATAGGACGCACCGTACAGAAAATAGGGCCATTTGAAGTTTTATCAGTGTTTGATGTGGGACTCAAGGGTAGCATAGCTATGAACGATAGCTTAAATTGACAAAAGGCACGAGTACTTTATTGTCACAAAATTTCAAGATTTTATGACGTTCCAGTAAATAGTTACAAGCATTTAAATGTTGCAAACTTTGATAGGTATAGGACGCACCATATAGAAGTTTGGGCCATTTGAAGTTTTATCAGTGTTTGATGTGGGACTCAAGGGTAGCATAGCTATGAGCGGTAGCTTAAATTGACAAGAGGCACGAGTACTTTATTGTCACAAAATTTCAACGTTTTATGACGTTCCAGTAAAAAGTTACAAGCATTTAAATGTTGCAAACCTTGATATGTATAGGACGCACCGTATAGAAGTTAAAACCATTTAAAGATTTATCAGCGTTTTATTTTGGAGTCAAGGGTAGCATGGCTATGAGCGATAACTTTAATTGTCAAGAGGCACGAATACTTTATAGTCACTTAATTTCAAGATTTTATGACGCTCCAGTAAAAAGTTACAAGCATTTAATTATTTCAAACTTTGATAGGTGTAGGAGGTACCGTATAGAAGTTAGGGCCATTTGAAGTTTTATCAGTGTTTCTTTTGGCGCTTAAGGGTAGCATAGCTATGAGCGATAACTTTAATTGACAAGAGGCACGGGTACTTTATTGAACCAAAATTTCAAGATTTTATGACGCACCAGTAAAAAGTTGCAAGCATTTGATTGTTGCAAACTTTGATAGGTGTAGGACGCACCGTATAGAAAATAGGGACATTTGAAGTTTTATCAGTGTTTGATGTGGGACTCAAGGGTAGCATAGCTATGAGCGATAACTTTAATTGACAAGAGGCACGAGTACTTTATTGTCACAAAATTTCAAGATTTTATGACGCTCCAGTAAAAAGTTACAAGCATTTGATTTTTGCAAACTTTGATAGGTATTGGACGTACCATATAGAAGTTAGGGCCATTTGAAGTTATATCAGTGTTTTATTTTGGAGTCAAGGGTAGCATATCTATGAGCGATAACTTTAATTGATAAGAGGCACGAGCACGTTATTGTCACAAAATTTCACGGTTTAAGACGCTCCAGTAAAAAGTTACAAGCATTTGAATGTTGCAAAGTTTGATAGGTATAGGACGAACCGTATAGAAGTTAGGGCTATTTGAAGTTTTATCAGAGGCACGAGTATATTATTGTCACAAAATTTCAATCCAGTAAAAAGTTGCAAGCATTTTAGTGTTGAAAACTTTGATAGGTATAGGACGTACCGTATAGAAGTTAGGGCCAGTGTTTGATTTGGGACTCAAGGGTAGCATAGCTTTGAGCGATAGCTTAAATTGACAAGAGGCACGAGTACTTTATTGTCACAAAATTTCCAGATTTTATGACGCTCCAGTAAAAAGTTACAAGCATTTGATTTTTGCAAACTTTGATAGGTATTGGACGTACCATATAGAAGTTAGGGCCATTTGAAGTTATATCAGTGTTTTATTTTGGAGTCAAGGGTAGCATATCTATGAGCGATAACTTTAATTGATAAGAGGCACGAGCACTTTATTGTCACAAAATTTCACGGTTTTAAGACGCTCCAGTAAAACGTTACAAGCATTTGAATGTTGCAAAGTTTGATAGGTATAGGACGAACCGTATAGAAGTTAGGGCCATTTGAAGTTTTATCAGAGGCACGAGTACATTATTGTCACAAAATTTCAATCCAGTAAAAAGTTGCATGCATTTTAGTGTTGAAAACTTTGATAGGTATAGGACGTACCGTATAGAAGTTAGGGCCAGTGTTTGATTTGGGACTCAAGGGTAGCATAGCTATGAGCGATAGCTTAAATTGACAAGAGGCACGAGTACTTTATTGTCACAAAATTTCAAGATTTTATGACGTTCCAGTAAAACGTTTCAAGCCGTTGATTGCTGCAAACTTTGATAGGTATAGGACGCACCATATAGAAGTTAGGGCCATTTAAAGTTTTATCAGTGTTTGATGTGAAACTCAAGGGTAGCATAGGTATGAGCTATATCTTAAATTGAAAAGAGGCACGAGTACTTTACTGTTACAAAGTTTCAAGTTTTTATGACGCTCCAGTAAAAAGTTGCAAGCACTTGAATGTTGCAAACTTTGATAGGTGTAAGACGCACCGTATAGAAGCTAAGGCCATTTGAAGTTTTATCAGTATTTTATTTTGGAGTCAAGAGTATCATAGCTATGAGTGATAACTTAAATTGTCAAGAGGCACGAATACTTTATTGTCACATAATTTCAAGATTTTAAGACGCTCCAGTAAAAAGTTACAAGCATTTGATTTTTGCAAACTTTGATAGGTGTAGGACGCGCCGCATAGATAGGGCATTTTAAGTTTTATCAATGTTTGATTTGGGACTCAAGGGTAGCATACCTATGATCGATAGCTTAGATTGTCAAGAGAAACAAGTACTTTATTGTCACAAAATTTCAAGATATTATTACGCTCCAGTAAAAAGTTACAAGCATTTGATTGTTGCAAACTCTTATAGGACGCACCGTATAGAAGTTGGGCCATTTTAAGTTTTATCAGTGTTTGTTTTGGCGCTCAAGGGTAGCATAGCTAGAGCGATAACTTTAATTGACAAGAGGCACGAGTACTTTATTGTCAAAAATTTCAAGGTTTTATGACGTTCCAGTAAAAAGTTACAAGCATTTGATTGTTGCAAACTCTGATAGGTATTGGACGCACAATATAGAAGTTAGGGCCATTTGAAGCTTTATCATAGGCACGAGTACATTATTGTCACAAAATTTCAATCCAGTAAAAAGTTGCAAGTATTTTAATGTTGAAAACTTTTATAAGTATAGAACGTACCGTATAGAAGTTAGGGCCAGTGTTTGATTTGGGACTCAAGGGTAGCATAGCTATGAGCGATAGCTTCAATTGACAAGAGGCACGAGTACTTTATTGTCACAAAATTTCAAGATTTTATGACGCTCCAGTAAAAAGTTACAAGCATTTAAATGTTGCAAACTTTGATAGGTATAGGACGCACCAAATAGAAGTTAGGGCCATTTGAAGTTTTATCAGTGTTTGATATGGGACTCAAGGTTAGCATAGCTATGAGCGATAGCTTAAATTGACAAGGGGCACGAGTACTTTATTGTCACAAAGTTTCAAGGTTTTATGACGCTCCAGTAAAAAGTTGCAAGCACTTGAATGTTGCTAACTTTGATAGGTATAGGACGCACCGTATAGAACTTAAGGCCATTTGAAGCTTTTTCAGTATTTTATTTTGGAGTCAAGGGTAGCATAGCTATGAGCGATAACTTTAGTTTTCAAGAGGCACGAATACTTTGTTGTCACAAAATTTCAAGATTTTATGACGCTCCAGTAAAAAGTTACAAGCATTTGATGTTTGCAAACTTTGATAGGTATAGGACGTACCGTATAGAAGTTAGGGCCATTTGAAGTTATATCAGTGTTTTATTTGGGAGTCAAGGGTAGCATAGCTATGAGCGATAACTTTAATTGATAAGAGGCACGAGCACTTTATTGTCACAAAATTTCACGGTTTTAAGACGCTCCAGTAAAAAGTTACAAGCATTTGAATGTTGCAAACTTTGATAGGTATAGGACGAACCGTATAGAAGTTAGGGCCATTTGAAGCTTTATCAGTGTTTGATGTGAAACTCAAGGGTAGCATAGGTATGAGCTATATCTTAAATTGAAAAGAGGCACGAGTACTTTATTGTTACAAAGTTTCAAGGTTTTATGACGCTCCAGTAAAAAGTTGCAAGCACTTGAATGTTGCAAACTTTGATAGGTGTAAGACGCACCGTATAGAAGCTAAGGCCATTTGAAGCTTTATCAGTGTTTGTTTTGGGGCTCAAGGGTAGCATAGCTATGAGCGATAACTTTAATTGACAAGAGGCACGAGTACTTTATTGTCACAAAATTTCAAGGTTTTATGACGTTCCAGTAAAAAGTTACAAGCATTTAAATGTTGCAAACTTTGATAGGTATAGGACGCACCGTATAGAAGATAGGGCCATTTGAATTTTATCAGTGTTTTATTTTGTGACTCAAGGGTAGCATAGCTATGAGCGGTAGCTTAAATTGACAAGAGGCACGAGTACTTTATTGTCACAAAATTTCAACGTTTTATGACGTTCCAGTAAAAAGTTACAAGCATTTAAATGTTGCAAACTTTGATAGGTATAGGACGCACCGTATAGAAGTTAAAACCATTTAAAGATTTATCAGCGTTTTATTTTGGAGTCAAGGGTAGCACGGCTATGAGCGATAACTTTAATTGACAAGAGGCACGAATACTTTATAGTCACTTAATTTCCATATTTTATGACGCTCCAGTAAAAAGTTACAAGCATTTAATTATTGCAAACTTTGATAGGTGTAGGAGGTACCGTATAGAAGTTAGGGCCATTTGAAGTTTTATCAGTGTTTCTTTTGGCGCTTAAGGGTAGCATAGCTATGAGCGATAACTTTAATTGACAAGAGGCACGAGTACTTTATTGAACCAAAATTTCAAGATTTTATGGCGCACCAGTAAAAAACTGCAAGCATTTGGTTGTTGCAAACTTTGATAGGTGTAGGACGCACCGTATAGAAAATAGGACCATTTGAAGTTTTATCAGTGTTTGATGTGGGACTCAAGGGTAGCATAGCTATGAGCGATAACTTTAATTGACAAGAGGCACGAGTACTTTATTGTCACAAAATTTCCAGATTTTATGACGCACCAGTAAAAAGTTACAAGCATTTGATTTTTGCAAACTTTGATAGGTATTGGACGTACCATATAGAAGTTAGGGCCATTTGAAGTTATATCAGTGTTTTATTTTGGAGTCAAGGGTAGCATATCTATGAGCGATAACTTTAATTGATAAGAGGCACGAGCACATTATTGTCACAAAATTTCACTGTTTTAAGACGCTCCAGTAAAAAGTTACAAGCATTTGAATGTTGCAAACTCTGATAGGTATACAACGCACCGTATAGAAGTTAGGGCCATTTGAAGTTTTATTAGTCATTGATTTGTGAGTCAAGGGCAGCATAGCTATTACCGATAACTGTAATTGACAAAAGGCACGAGTACTTTATTGTCACAAAATTTCAAGGTTTTATTACGCTCCCATAAAAATTTACAAGCATTTGAAAGTTGCACACTTTGATATGTGTAGGACGCACCGTATAGAAGTTAGGGCCATTTGAAGTTTTATCAGTGTTTGATTTTGGAGTCAAGGGTAGCATAGCTATGAGCGATAGCTTAAGTTGACAAGAGGCATGAGTACTTTATTGTCACAAAATTTCAAGATTTGTTTACGCTCCATTAAAACATTTCAAGCCGTTGATTGCTGCAAACTTTGATAGGTATAGGACGCACCATATAGAAGTTAGGGCCATTTAAAGTTTTATCAGTGTTTGATGTGAAACTCAAGGGTAGCATAGGTATGAGCTATATCTTAAATTGAAAAGAGGCACGAGTACTTTATTGTCACAAAATTTCAAGATTTTATGACGTTCCAGTAAAAAGTTACAATCATTTAAATGTTGCAAACTTTGATAGGTATAGGACACACCGTACAGAAAATAGGGCCATTTGCAGTTTTATCAGTGTTTGATGTGGGACTCAAGGGTAGCATAGCTATGAACGATAGCTTAAATTGACAAGAGGCACGCACGTGTACTTTATTGTCACAAATTTCAAGGTTTTATGACGCTCCAGTAAAAAGTTACAAGCACTTGAATGTTGCAAACTTTGATAGGTATAGGACGCACCGTATAGAAGTTAAGGCCATTTGAAGCTTTATCAGTGTTTTATTTTGAAGTCAAGGGTAGCATAGCTATGATCGATAACTTTAATTGTCAAGAGGCACGAATACTTTATTGTCACAAAATGTCAACGTTTTATGACGCTCCAGTAAAAAGTTACAAGCACTTGAATGTTGCAAACTTTGATAGGTATATAATGCACCATATAGAAGTTAAAGCCATTTAAAGCTTTATCAGTGTATTATTTTGGAGTCAAGGGTAGCATAGCTATGAGTGATAACTTTAATTGTCAAGAGGCACGAATACTTTATAGTCACATAATTTCAAGATTTTATTACGCTCCAGTAATAAGTTACAAGCATTTGATTGTTGCAAACTCTGATAAATATAGGAAGCACCGTATAGAAGTTAGGGCCATTTTAAGTTTTATCAGTGTTTGTTTTGGGGCTCAAGGGTAGCATAGCAATGAGCGATAACTTTAATTGACAAGAGGCACGAGTACTTTATTGTCACAAAATTTCAAGGTTTTATGACGTTCCAGTAAAAAGTTACAAGCATTTAAATGTTGCAAACTTTGATAGGTATAGGACGCACCGTACAGAAAATAGGGCCATTTGAAGTTTTATCAGTGTTTGATGTGGGACTCAAGGGTAGCATAGCTATGAACGATAGCTTAAATTGACAAGAGGCACGAGTACTTTATTGTCACAAAATTTCAACGTTTTATGACGTTCCAGTAAAAAGTTACAAGCATTTAAATGTTGCAAACCTTGATATGTATAGGACGCACCGTATAGAAGTTAAAACCATTTAAAGATTTATCAGCGTTTTATTTTGGAGTCAAGGTTAGCATGGCTATGAGCGATAACTTTAATTGTCAAGAGGCACGAATACTTTATAGTCACTTAATTTCAAGATTTTATGACGCTCCAGTAAAAAGTTACAAGCATTTAATTATTGCAAACTTTGATAGGTGTAGGAGGTACCGTATAGAAGTTAGGGCCATTTGAAGTTTTATCAGTGTTTCTTTTGGCGCTTAAGGGTAGCATAGCTATGAGCGATAACTTTAATTGACAAGAGGCACGGGTACTTTATTGAACCAAAATTTCAAGATTTTATGACGCACCAGTAAAAAGTTGCAAGCATTTGATTGTTGCAAACTTTGATAGGTGTAGGACGCACCGTATAGAAAATAGGGACATTTGAAGTTTTATCAGTGTTTGATGTGGGACTCAAGGGTAGCATAGCTTTGAGCGATAACTTTAATTGACAAGAGGCACGAGTACTTTATTGTCACAAAATTTCAAGATTTTATGACGCTCCAGTAAAAAGTTACAAGCATTTGATTTTTGCAAACTTTGATAGGTATTGGACGTACCATATAGAAGTTAGGGCCATTTGATGTTATATCAGTGTTTTATTTTGGAGTCAAGGGTAGCATATCTATGAGCTATAACTTTAATTGATAAGAGGCACGAGCACTTTATTGTCACAAAATTTCACGGTTTTAAGACGCTCCAGTAAAAAGTTACAAGCATTTGAATGTTGCAAAGTTTGATAGGTATAGGACGAACCGTATAGAAGTTAGGGCCATTTGAAGTTTTATCAGAAGCACGAGTACATTATTGTCACAAAATTTCAATCCAGTAAAAAGTTGCAAGCATTTTAGTGTTGAAAACTTTGATAGGTATAGGACGTACCGTATAGAAGTTAGGGCCAGTGTTTGATTTGGGACTCAAGGGTAGCATAGCTATGAGCGATAGCTTAAATTGACAAGAGGCACGAGTACTTTATTGTCACAAAATTTCAAGCATTTGATTGTTGCAAACTCTTATAGGACGCACCGTATAGAAGTTAGGGCCATTTTAAGTTTTATCAGTGTTTGTTTTGGGACTCAAGGGTAGCAAAGATATGAGCGATAACTTTAATTGACAAGAGGCACGAGCACTTTATTGTCACAAAATTTCAAGATTTTATGACTCTCCTGTAAAAAGTTAGAAGCATTTGATTGTTGCAAACTTTGATAGGTGTGGGACGCACCGTATAGAAGTTAGGGCATTTGAAGTTTTATCAGCGTTTGTTTTGGGACTCAAGGGTAGCATAGTTATGAGCGATAACTTTAATTGACAAGAGCCACGAGTACTTTATTGTCACAAAATCTCCAGATTTTATGACTCTCCAGTAAAAAGTGTCAAGCATTTGATTGTTTTGCAAGCTTTGACAGATGTAGGACGCACCGTATAGAAGCTAGGGCCATTTGCAGTTTTATCAGTGTTTGATTTGTGACTCAAGGGTAGCATCTCTATGACCGATAGCTTAAATTGACAAGAGAAACGAGTACTTTGTTGTCAAAAATTTCAAGGTTTTATGACGTTCCAGTAAAAAGTTACAAGCATTTGATTGTTGCAAACTCTGATAGGTATTAGACGCACAATATAGAAGTTAGGGCCATTTGAAGCTTTATCAGAGGCACGAGTACATTATTGTCACAAAATTTCAATCCAGTAAAAAGTTGCAAGTATTTTAATGTTGAAAACTTTTATAAGTATAGAACGTACCGTATAGAAGTTAGGGCCAGTGTTTGATTTGGGACTCAAGGGTAGCATAGCTATGAGCGATAGCTTCAATTGACAAGAGGCACGAGTGCTTTATTGTCACAAAATGTCAAGATTTTATGACGCTCCAGTAAAAAGTTACAAGCATTTAATTGTTGCAAACTTTGATAGGTATAGGACGCACCAAATAGAAGTTAGGGCCATTTGAAGTTTTATCAGTGTTTGATATGGGACTCAAGGTTAGCATAGCTATGAGCGATAGCTTAAATTGACAAGGGGCACGAGTACTTTATTGTCACAAAGTTTCAAGGTTTGGCAAGCACTTGAATGTTGCTAACTTTGATAGGTATAGGACGCACCGTATAGAAGTTAAGGCCATTTGAAGCTTTATCAGTATTTTATTTTGGAGTCAAGGGTAGCATAGCTATGAGCGATAACCTTAGTTGTCAAGAGGCACGAATACTTTGTTGTCACAAAATTTCAAGATTTTATGACGCTCCAGTAAAAAGTTACAAGCATTTGATGTTTGCAAACTTTGATAGGTATAGGACGTACCGTATAGAAGTTAGGGCCATTTGAAGTTATATCAGTGTTTTATTTTGGAGTCAAGGGTAGCATAGCTATGAGAGATAACTTTAATTGACAAGAGGCACGAGTACTTTGTTGCCAAAAAATTTCAAGATTTTATTACGCTCCAGGAAAGAGTTACAAGCATGTGATTGTTGCAAACTCTGATAGGTGTAGGACACACCGTATAGAAGTTAGGACCATTTGAAGTTTTGTCAGTGTTAGTTTTTCGACTCAATGGTAGCATAGCTATGAGCGATAACTTAAATTGATAAGAGGCTCGAGTACTTTATTGTCACAAAATTTCAAGGTTTTATGACGTTCCAGGAAAAAGTTACAAGCATTTGATTGTTGCAAACTCTGATAGGTATTGGACGCACAGTATGGAAGTTAGGGCCATTTGAAGTTGTATCAGAGGCACGAGTACATTATTGTCACAAAATTTCAATCCAGTAAAAAGTTGCAAGCATTTTAATGTTGAAAACTTTGATAGGTATAGGACGTTCCGTATAGAAGTTAGGGCCAGTGTTTGATTTGGGACTCAAGGGTAGCATAGCTATGAGCTTTAGCTTAAATTTACAAGAGGCATGAGTACTCTATTGTCACAAAATTTCAAGATTTTATGAGGTTCCAGTAAAAAGTTACAAGCATTTAAATGTTGCAAACTTTGATAGGTATAGGACGCACCAAATAGAAGTTAGGGCCATTTGAAGCTTTATCAGTGTTTGATGTGGGACTCAGGGGTAGCATAGCTATGAGCGATAGCTTAAATTGACAAGAGGCACGAGTACTTTATTGTCACAAAATTTCAAGATTTTATGACGTTCCAGTAAAACGTTTCAAGCCGTTGATTGCTGCAAACTTTGATAGGTATAGGACGCACCATATAGAAGTTAGGGCCATTTAAAGTTTTATCAGTGTTTGATCTGAAACTCAAGGGTAGCATAGGTATGAGCTATATCTTAAATTGAAAAGAGGCACGAGTACTTTATTGTTACAAAGTTTCAAGGTTTTATGACGCTCCAGTAAAAAGTTGCAAGCACTTGAATGTTGCAAACTTTGATAGGTGTAAGACGCACCGTATAGAAGCTAAGACCATTTGAAGCTTTATCAGTACTTTATTTTGGAGTCAAGAGTAGCATAGCTATGAGCGATAACTTAAATTGTCAAGAGGCACGAATACTTTATTGTCACATAATTTCAAGATTTTAAGACGCTCCAGTAAAAAGTTACAAGCATTTGATTTTTGCAAACTTTGATAGGTGTAGGACGCGCCGTATAGATAGGGCATTTTAAGTTTTATCAATGTTTGATTTGGGACTCAAGGGTAGCATACCTATGACCGATAGCTTAGATTGTCAAGAGAAACGAGTACTTTATTGTTACAAAATTTCAAGATATTATTACGCTCCAGTAAAAAGTTACAAGCATTTGATTGTTGCAAACTCTTATAGGACGCACCGTATAGAAGTTAGTGCTATTTTAAGTTTTATCAGTGTTTGTTTTGGGACTCAAGGGTAGCATAGATATGAGCGATAACTTTAATTGACAAGAGGCACGAGCACTTTATTGTCACAAAATTTCAAGATTTTATGACTCTCCTGTAAAAAGTTAGAAGCATTTGATTGTTGCAAACTTTGATAGGTGTGGGACGCACCGTATAGAAGTTAGGGCATTTGAAGTTTTATCAGCGTTTGTTTTGGGACTCAAGGGTAGCATAGTTATGAGCGATAACTTTAATTGACAAGAGCCACGAGTACTTTATTGTCACAAAATCTCCAGATTTTATGACTCTCCAGTAAAAAGTTTCAAGCATTTGATTGTTTTGCAAGCTTTGACAGATGTAGGACGCACCGTATAGAAGCTAGGGCCATTTGCAGTTTTATCAGTGTTTGATTTGGGACTCAAGGGTAGCATATCTATGACCGATAGCTTAAATTGACAAGAGAAACGAGTACTTTGTTGTCACAAAAATTTCAAGATTTTATGACGCTCCAGTAAAAAGTTACAAGCATCTGATTGTTGCAAACTTTGATAGGTGTAGGACGCATCGTATAGAAAATATGGCCATTTGAAGTTTTATCAGTGTTTGTTTTAGGGCTCAAGGGAAGCATAGCTATGAGCGATTGCTTAAATTGATAAGAGGCTCGAGTACTTTATTGTCACAAAATTTCAAGGTTTTATGACGCTCCAGTAAAATTTACAAGCATTTGATTGTTGCAAACTTTGTTAGGTATAGGACGCACAGTATAAATGTTAAGGCCATTTGAAGTTTTATCAGTGTTTGTTTTGGCGCTCAAGGGTAGCATAGCTATGAGCGATAACTTTAATTGACAAGAGGCACGATTACTTTATTGTCAAAAATTTCAAGGTTTGATGACGTTCCAGTAAAAAGTTACAAGCATTTGATTGTTGCAAACTCTGATAGGTATTGGACGCACAGTACAGAAGTTAGGGCCATTTGAAGCTTTATCAGAGGCACGAGTACATTATTGTCACAAAATTTCAATCCAGTAAAAAGTTGCAAGCATTTTAATGTTGAAAACTTTTATAGGTATAGAACGTACCGTATAGAAGTTAGGGCCAGTGTTTGATTTGGGACTCAAGGGTAGCATAGCTATGAGCGATAGCTTAAATTGACAAGAGGCACAAGTACTTTATTGTCACAAAATTTCAAGATTTTATGACGCTCCAGTAAAAAGTTACAAGCATTTAAATGTTGCAAACTTTGATAGGTATAGGACGCACCAAATAGAAGTTAGGGCCATTTGAAGTTTTATCAGTGTTTGATGTGGGACTCAAGGTTAGGATAGCTATGAGCGATAGCTTAAATTGACAAGGGGCACGAGTACTTTATTGTCACAAAGTTTCAAGGTTTTATGACGCTCCAGTAAAAAGTTGCAAGCACTTGAATGTTGCTAACTTTGATAGGTATAGGACGCACCGTATAAAAGTTAAGGCCATTTGAAGCTTTATCAGTATTTTATTTTGGAGTCTAGGGTAGCATAGCTATGAGCGATAACTTTAGTTGTAAAGAGGCACGAGTACTTTATTGTCACAAAATTTTAAGATTTTATGACGCTCCAGTAAAAAGTTACAAGCATTTGATGTTTGCAAACTTTGATAGGTATAGGACGTACCGTATAGAAGTTAGGGCCATTTGAAGTTATATCAGTGTTTTATTTTGGAGTCAAGGGTAGCATAGCTATGAGCGACAACTTTAATTGATAAGAGGCACGAGCACTTTATTGTCACAAAATTTCACGGTTTTAAGACGCTCCAGTAAAAAGTTACAAGCATGTGATTGTTGCAAACTTTGATAGGTGTAGGACGCACCGTATAGAAGCTAGGGCCATTTGAAGTTTTGTCAGTGTTTGTTTTGGGACTCAATGGTAGCATAGCTATGAGCGATAACTTAAATTGATAAGAGGGTCGAGTACTTTATTGTCACAAAATTTCAAGGTGTTATGACGTTCCAGTAAAAAGTTACAAGCATTTGATTGCTGCAAACTCTGATAAATATTGGACGCACAGTATAGAAGTTAGGGCCATTTGAAGTTTTATCAGCGGCACGAGTACATTATTGTCACAAAATTTCAATCCAGTAAAAAGTTGCAAGCATTTTAATGTTGAAAACTTTGATAGGTATAGGACGTACCGTATAGAAGTTAGGGCCAGTGTTTGATTTGGGACTCAAGGGTAGCATACCTATGAGCGATAGCTGAAATTGACAAGAGGCACGAGTATTTTATTGTCACAAAATTGCAAGATTTTATGAGGTTCCAGTAAAAAGTTACAAGCATTTAAATGTTGCAAACTTTGATAGGTATAGGACGCACCAAATAGAAGTTAGGGCCATTTGAAGTTTTATCAGTGTTTGATGTGGGACTCAGGGGTAGCATAGCTATGAGCGATAGCTTAAATTGACAAGAGGCACGAGTACTTTATTGTCACAAAGTTTCAAGGTTTTATGACGCTCCAGTAAAAAGTTGCAAGCACTTGAATGTTGCAAACTTTGATAGGTATAGGACGCACCGTATAGAAGTTAAGGCCAATTGAAGCTTTATCAGTATTTTATTTTGGAGTCAAGGGTAGCATAGCTATGAGCGATAAGTTTAATTGTCAAGAGGCACGAATACTTTATTGTCACATAATTTCAAGATTTTAAAACGCTCCAGTAAAAAGTTACAAGCATTTGATTTTTGCAAACTTTGATAGGTGTAGGACGCACCGAATAGAAAATAGGGCCATTTGAAGTTTTATCAGCGTTTGTTTTGGGACTCAAGGGTAGCATAGTTATGAGCGATAACTTTAATTGACAAGAGCCACGAGTACTTTATTGTCACAAAATTTCCAGATTTTATGACTCTCCAGTAAAAAGTTTCAAGCATCTAATTGTTTTGCAAGCTTTCACAGATGTAGGACGCACCGTATAGAAGCTAGGACCATTTGCAGTTTTATCAGTGTTTGATTTGGACTCAACGGTAGCATATCTATGACCGATAGCTTAAATTGACAAGAGAAACGAGTACTTTGTTGTCACAAAATTTCAAGATTTTATGACGCTCCAGTAAAAAGTTACAAGCATTTGATTTTTGCAAACTTTGATAGGTGTAGGACGCACCGTATAGAAAATAGGTCCATTTGAAGTTTTATCAGTGTTTGTTTTGGGACTCAAGGGTAGCATAGCTATGAGCGATAACTTTAATTGACAAGAGGCATGAGTACTTTATTGTCACAAAATTTCAAACTTTTATTATGCTCCAGTAAAAATTTACAAGCATTTGATTGTTGCAAACTCTGATAAGTATAGGACGCACCAAATAGAAGTTAGGGCCATTTGAAGTTTTATCAGTGTTTGATGTGGGACTCAAGGTTAGGATAGCTATGAGCGATAGCTTAAATTGACAAGGGGCACGAGTACTTTATTGTCACAAAGTTTCAAGGTTTTATGACGCTCCAGTAAAAAGTTGCAAGCACTTGAATGTTGCTAACTTTGATAGGTATAGGACGCACCGTATAAAAGTTAAGGCCATTTGAAGCTTTATCAGTATTTTATTTTGGAGTCTAGGGTAGCATAGCTATGAGCGATAACTTTAGTTGTAAAGAGGCACGAGTACTTTATTGTCACAAAATTTTAAGATTTTATGACGCTCCAGTAAAAAGTTACAAGCATTTGATGTTTGCAAACTTTGATAGGTATAGGACGTACCGTATAGAAGTTAGGGCCATTTGAAGTTATATCAGTGTTTTATTTTGGAGTCAAGGGTAGCATAGCTATGAGCGACAACTTTAATTGATAAGAGGCACGAGCACTTTATTGTCACAAAATTTCACGGTTTTAAGACGCTCCAGTAAAAAGTTACAAGCATGTGATTGTTGCAAACTTTGATAGGTGTAGGACGCACCGTATAGAAGCTAGGGCCATTTGAAGTTTTGTCAGTGTTTGTTTTGGGACTCAATGGTAGCATAGCTATGAGCGATAACTTAAATTGATAAGAGGGTCGAGTACTTTATTGTCACAAAATTTCAAGGTGTTATGACGTTCCAGTAAAAAGTTACAAGCATTTGATTGCTGCAAACTCTGATAAATATTGGACGCACAGTATAGAAGTTAGGGCCATTTGAAGTTTTATCAGCGGCACGAGTACATTATTGTCACAAAATTTCAATCCAGTAAAAAGTTGCAAGCATTTTAATGTTGAAAACTTTGATAGGTATAGGACGTACCGTATAGAAGTTAGGGCCAGTGTTTGATTTGGGACTCAAGGGTAGCATACCTATGAGCGATAGCTGAAATTGACAAGAGGCACGAGTATTTTATTGTCACAAAATTGCAAGATTTTATGAGGTTCCAGTAAAAAGTTACAAGCATTTAAATGTTGCAAACTTTGATAGGTATAGGACGCACCAAATAGAAGTTAGGGCCATTTGAAGTTTTATCAGTGTTTGATGTGGGACTCAGGGGTAGCATAGCTATGAGCGATAGCTTAAATTGACAAGAGGCACGAGTACTTTATTGTCACAAAGTTTCAAGGTTTTATGACGCTCCAGTAAAAAGTTGCAAGCACTTGAATGTTGCAAACTTTGATAGGTATAGGACGCACCGTATAGAAGTTAGGCCAATTGAAGCTTTATCAGTATTTTATTTTGGAGTCAAGGGTAGCATAGCTATGAGCGATAAGTTTAATTGTCAAGAGGCACGAATACTTTATTGTCACATAATTTCAAGATTTTAAAACGCTCCAGTAAAAAGTTACAAGCATTTGATTTTTGCAAACTTTGATAGGTGTAGGACGCACCGAATAGAAAATAGGGCCATTTGAAGTTTTATCAGCGTTTGTTTTGGGACTCAAGGGTAGCATAGTTATGAGCGATAACTTTAATTGACAAGAGCCACGAGTACTTTATTGTCACAAAATTTCCAGATTTTATGACTCTCCAGTAAAAAGTTTCAAGCATCTAATTGTTTTGCAAGCTTTCACAGATGTAGGACGCACCGTATAGAAGCTAGGACCATTTGCAGTTTTATCAGTGTTTGATTTGGACTCAACGGTAGCATATCTATGACCGATAGCTTAAATTGACAAGAGAAACGAGTACTTTGTTGTCACAAAATTTCAAGATTTTATGACGCTCCAGTAAAAAGTTACAAGCATTTGATTTTTGCAAACTTTGATAGGTGTAGGACGCACCGTATAGAAAATAGGTCCATTTGAAGTTTTATCAGTGTTTGTTTTGGGACTCAAGGGTAGCATAGCTATGAGCGATAACTTTAATTGACAAGAGGCACGAGTACTTTATTGTCACAAAATTTCAAACTTTTATTATGCTCCAGTAAAAATTTACAAGCATTTGATTGTTGCAAACTCTGATAAGTATAGGACGCACCGTATAGAAGTTAGGGCCATTTTAAGTTTTATCAGTGTTTGTTTTAAGGCTCAAGGGAAGCATAGCTATGAACGATTGCTTAAATTGATAAGAGGCTCGAGTACTTTATTGTCACAAAATTTCAAGGTTTTATGACGCTCCAGTAAAATTTACAAGCATTTGATTGTTGCAAACTTTGATAGGTATAGGACGCACAGTATAGAAGTTAAGGCCATTTTAAGTTTTATCAGTGTTTGTTTTAGGGCTCAAGGGAAGCATAGCTATGAACGATTGCTTAAATTGATAAGAGGCTCGAGTACTTTATTGTCACAAAATTTCAAGGTTTTATGACGCTCCAGTAAAATTTACAAGCATTTGATTGTTGCAAACTTTGATAGGTATAGGACGCACAGTATAGAAGTTAAGGCCATTTGAAGTTTTATCAGTGTTTGTTTTGGCGCTCAAGGGTAGCATAGCTATGAGCGATAACTTTAATTGACAAGAGGCACGAGTACTTTATTGTCAAAAATTTCAAGGTTTTATGACGTTCCAGTAAAAAGTTACAAGCATTTGATTGTTGCAAACTCTGATAGGTATTGGACGCACAGTATAGAAGTTAGGGCCATTTGAAGCTTTATCAGAGGCACGAGTACATTATTGTCACAAAATTTCAATCCAGTAAAAAGTTGCAAGCATTTTAATGTTGAAAACTTTTATAGGTATAGAACGTACCGTATAGAAGTTAGGGCCAGTGTTTGATTTGGGACTCAAGGGTAGCATAGCTATGAGCGATAGCTTAAATTGACAAGAGGCACAAGTACTTTATTGTCACAAAATTTCAAGATTTTATGACGCTCCAGTAAAAAGTTACAAGCATTTAAATGTTGCAAACTTTGATAGGTATAGGACGCACCAAATAGAAGTTAGGGCCATTTGAAGCTTTATCAGTATTTTATTTTGGAGTCTAGGGTAGCATAGCTATGAGCGATAACTTTAGTTGTCAAGAGGCACGAGTACTTTGTTGTCACAAAATTTCAAGATTTTATGACGCTCCAGTAAAAAGTTACAAGCATTTGATGTTTGCAAACTTTGATAGGTATAGGACGTACCGTATAGAAGTTAGGGCCATTTGAAGTTATATCAGTGTTTTATTTTGGAGTCAAGGGTAGCATAGCTATGAGCGATAACTTTAATTGATAAGAGGCACGAGCACTTTATTGTCACAAAATTTCACGGTTTTAAGACGCTCCAGTAAAAAGTTACAAGCATTTGAATGTTGCAAACTTTGATAGGTATATAACGAACCATATAGAAGTTAGGGCCATTTGAAGTTTTTTCAGTGTTTTTTTTTGAAGTCAAGGGTAGCATAGCTATGAGCGATAACTTTAATTGACAAGAGGCACGAGTACTTTGTTGCCAAAAAATTTCAAGATTTTATTACGCTCCAGGAAAAAGTTACAAGCATGTGATTGTTGCAAACTTTGATAGGTGTAGGACGCACCCTATAGAAGTTAAAACCATTTTAAGATTTATCAGCATTTTATTTTGGAGTCAAGGGTAGCATGGCTATGAGCGATAACTTTAATTGACAAGAGGCACGAGTATTTTATTGTTACAAAATTTCAAGATTTTATGAGGTTCCAGTAAAAAGTTACAAGCATTTAAATGTTGCAAACTTTGATAGGTATAGGACGCACCAAATAGAAGTTAGGGCCATTTGAAGTTTTATCAGTGTTTGATGTGGGCCTCAGGGGTAGCATAGCTATGAGCGATAGCTTAAATTGACAAGAGGCACGAGTACTTTATTGTCACAAAGTTTCAAGGTTTTATGACGCTCCAGTAAAAAGTTGCAAGCACTTGAATGTTGCAAACTTTGATAGGTATAGGACGCACCGTATAGAAGATATGGCCATTTGAAGCTTTATCAGTATTTTATTTTGGAGTCAAGGGTAGCATAGCTATGAGCGATAAGTTTAATTGTCAAGAGGCACGAGTCTAGGGTAGCATAGCTATGAGCGATAACTTTAGTTGTCAAGAGTCACGAGTACTTTGTTGTCACAAAATTTCAAGATTTTATGACGCTCCAGTAAAAAGTTACAAGCATTTGATGTTTGCAAACTTTGATAGGTATAGGACGTACCATATAGAAGTTAGGGCCATTTGAAGTTATATCAGTGTTTTATTTTGGAGTCAAGGGTAGCATAGCTATGAGCGATAACTTTAATTGATAAGAGGCACGAGCACTTTATTGTCACAAAATTTCACGGTTTTAAGACGCTCCAGTAAAAAGTTACAAGCATTTGAATGTTGCAAACTTTGATAGGTATATAACGAACCATATAGAAGTTAGGGCCATTTGAAGTTTTTTCACTGTTTTTTTTTGAAGTCAAGGGTAGCATAGCTATGAGCGATAACTTTAATTGACAAGAGGCACGAGTACTTTGTTGCCAAAAAATTTCAAGATTTTATTACGCTCCAGGAAAAAGTTACAAGCATGTGATTGTTGCAAACTTTGATAGGTGTAGGACGCACCCTATAGAAGTTAAAACCATTTAAAGATTTATCAGCATTTTATTTTGGAGTCAAGGGTAGCATGGCTATGAGCGATAACTTTAATTGACAAGAGGCACGAGTATTTTATTGTTACAAAATTTCAAGATTTTATGAGGTTCCAGTAAAAAGTTACAAGCATTTAAATGTTGCAAACTTTGATAGGTATAGGACGCACCAAATAGAAGTTAGGGCCATTTGAAGTTTTATCAGTGTTTGATGTGGGCCTCAGGGGTAGCATAGCTATGAGCGATAGCTTAAATTGACAAGAGGCACGAGTACTTTATTGTCACAAAGTTTCAAGGTTTTATGACGCTCCAGTAAAAAGTTGCAAGCACTTGAATGTTGCAAACTTTGATAGGTATAGGACACACCGTATAGAAGATAAGGCCATTTGAAGCTTTATCAGTATTTTATTTTGGAGTCAAGGGTAGCATAGCTATGAGCGATAAGTTTAATTGTCAAGAGGCACGAGTCTAGGGTAGCATAGCTATGAGCGATAACTTTAGTTGTCAAGAGTCACGAGTACTTTGTTGTCACAAAATTTCAAGATTTTATGACGCTCCAGTAAAAAGTTACAAGCATTTGATGTTTGCAAACTTTGATAGGTATAGGACGTACCGTATAGAAGTTAGGGCCATTTGAAGTTATATCAGTGTTTTATTTTGGAGTCAAGGGTAGCATAGCTATGAGCGATAACTTTAATTGATAAGAGGCACGAGCACTTTATTGTCACAAAATTTCACGGTTTTAAGACGCTCCAGTAAAAAGTTACAAGCATTTGAATGTTGCAAACTTTGATAGGTATAGGACGAACCATATAGAAGTTAGGGCCATTTGAAGTTTTTTCAGTGTTTTTTTTTGAAGTCAAGGGTAGCATAGCTATGAGCGATAACTTTAATTCACAAGAGGCACGAGTACTTTGTTGCCAAAAAATTTCAAGATTTTATTACGCTCCAGGAAAAAGTTACAAGCATGTGATTGTTGCAAACTTTGATAGGTGTAGGACGCACCCTATAGAAGTTAAAACCATTTAAAGATTTATCAGCATTTTATTTTGGAGACAAGGGTAGCATGGCTATGAGCGATAACTTTAATTGACAAGAGGCACGAGTATTTTATTGTTACAAAATTTCCAGATTTTATGAGGTTCCAGTAAAAAGTTACAAGCATTTAAATGTTGCAAACTTTGATAGGTATAGGACGCACCAAATAGAAGTTAGGGCCATTTGAAGTTTTATCAGTGTTTGATGTGGGCCTCAGGGGTAGCATAGCTATGAGCGATAGCTTAAATTGACAAGAGGCACGGATACTTTATTGTCACAAAGTTTCAAGGTTTTATGACGCTCCAGTAAAAAGTTGCAAGCACTTGAATGTTGCAAACTTTGATAGGTATAGGACGCACCGTATAGAAGATAAGGCCATTTGAAGCTTTATCAGTATTTTATTTTGGAGTCAAGGGTAGCATAGCTATGAGCGATAAGTTTAATTGTCAAGAGGCACGAATACTTTATTGTCACATAATTTCAAGATTTTAAGACGCTCCAGTAAAAAGTTACAAGCATTTGATTTTTGCAAACTTTGATAGGTGTAGGACGCACCGTATAGAAAATAGGGCCATTTGAAGTTTTATCAGTGTTTGTTTTAGGACTCAAGGGTAGCATAGCTATGAGCGATAACTTTAATTGACAAGAGGCACGAGTGCTTTATTGTCACAAAATTTCAACGTTTTATGACGTTCCAGTAAAAAGTTACAAGCATTTAAATGTTGCAAACTTTGATAGGTATAGGACGCACCGTATAGAAGTTAAAACCATTTAAAGATTTATCAGCGTTTTATTTTGGAGTCAAGGGTAGCATGGCTATGAGCGATAACTTTAATTTTCAAGAGGAACGAATACTTTAAAGTCACTTAATTTCAAGATTTTATGACGCTCCAGTAAAAAGTTACAAGCATTTGAATGTTGCAAACTCTGATAGGTATAGGACGAACCGTATAGAAATTAGGGCCATTTGAAGTTTTTCAGTGTTTTATTTTGGAGTCAAGGGTAGCATGAGCGATAACTTTAATTGACAAGAGGCACGAGTACTATGTTGTCACAAAATCTCAAGATTTTATTACGCTCCAGGAAAAAGTTACAAGCATGTGATTGTTGCAAACTTTGATAGGTGTAGGACGCACCGTATAGAAGTTAGGGCCATTTGAAGTTTTATCAGAGCACGAGTACATTATTGTCACAAAATTTCAATCCAGTAAAAAGTTGCAAGCATTTTAATGTTGAAAAGTTTGATAGGTATAGGACGTACCGTATAGAAGTTAGGGCCAGTGTTTGATTTGGGACTCAAGGGTAGCATAGCTATGAGCGATAGCTTAAATTGACAAGAGGCACGAGTACTTTATTGTCACAAAATTTCAAGATTTTATGACGTTCCAGTAAAAAGTTACAAGCATTTAAATGTTGCAAACTTTGATAGGTATAGGACGCACCATATAGAAGTTAGGGCCATTTAAAGTTTTATCAGTGTTTGATATGAAACTCAAGGGTAGCATAGCTATGAGCTATAGCTTAAATTGAAAAGAGGCACGAGTACTTTATTGTTACAAAGTTTCAAGGTTTTATGACGCTCCAGTAAAAAGTTGCCAGCACTTGAATGTTGCAAACTTTGATTGGTATAAGACGCACCGTATAGAAGTTAAGGCCATTTGAAGCTTTATCAGTATTTTATTTTGGAGTCAAGAGTAGCATAGCTATGAGCGATAACTTTAATTGACAAGAGGCACGAGTACTTTATTGTCACAAAATTTCCAGATTTTATGACTCTCCAGTAAAAAGTTTCAAGCATTTGATTGTTTTGCAAGCTTTGACAGATGTAGGACGCACCGTATAGAAGCTAGGGCCATTTACAGTTTTATCAGTGTTTGATTTGGGACTCAAGGGTAGCATATCTATGACCGATAGCTTAAATTGACAAGACAAACGAGTACTTTGTTGTCACAAAATTTCAAGATTTTATGACGCTCCAGTAAAAAGTTACAAGCATCTGATTGTTGCAAACTTTGATAGGTGTAGGACGCACCGTATAGAAAATAGGGCCATTTGAAGTTTTATCAGTGTTTGTTTTGGGACTCAAGGGTAGCATAGCTATGAGCGATAACTTTAATTGACAAGAGGCACGAGTACTTTATTGTCACAAAATTTCAAACTTTTATTATGCTCCAGTAAAAAGTTACAAGCATTTGATTGTTGCAAACTCTGATAAGTATAGGACGCACCGTATAAAAGTTAGGGCCATTTTAAGTTTTATCAGTGTTTGTTTTAGGGCTCAAGGGAAGCATAGCTATGAGCGATTGCTTAAATTGATAAGAGGCTCGAGTACTTTATTGTCAGAAAATTTCAAGGTTTTATGACGCTACAGTAAAATTTACAAGCATTTGATTGTTGCAAACTTTGATAGGTATAGGACGCACAGTATAGAAGTTAAGGCCATTTGAAGTTTTATCAGTGTTTGTTTTGGCGCTCAAGGGTAGCATAGCTATGAGCGATAACTTTAATTGACAAGAGGCACGAGTACTTTATTGTAAAAAATTTCAAGGTGTTATGACGTTCCAGGAAAAAGTTACAAGCATTTGATTGTTGCAAACTCTGATAGGTATTGGACGCACAGTATAGAAGTTAGGGCCATTTGAAGCTTTATCTGAGGCACGAGTACATTATTGTCACAAAATTTCAATCCAGTAAAAAGTTGCAAGCATTTTAATGTTGAAAACTTTTATAGGTATAGAACGTACCGTATAGAAGTTAGGGCCAGTGTTTGATTTGGGACTCAAGGGTAGCATAGCTATGAGCGATAGCTTAAATTGAAAAGGGGCACGAGTACTTTATTGTCACAAAATTTCAAGGTGTTATGACGTTCCAGTAAAAAGTTACAAGCATTTGATTGTTGCAAACTTTGATGGGTATAGGACGCACGAAATAGAAGTTAGGGCCATTTGAAGTTTTATCAGTGTTTAATGTGGGACTCAAGGTTAGCATAGCTATGAGCGATAGCTTAAATTGAAAAGGGGCACGAGTACTTTATTGTCACAAAATTTCAAGGTGTTATGACGTTCCAGTAAAAAGTTACAAGCATTTGATTGTTGCAAACTCTGATAGGTATTGGACGCACAGTATAGAAGTTAGGGCCATTTGAAGTTTTATCAGAGGCACGAGTACATTATTGTCACAAAATTTCAATCCAGTAAAAAGTTGCAAGCATTTTAATGTTGAAAACTTTGATAGGTATAGGACGTACCGTATAGAAGTTAGGGCCAGTGTTTGATTTGGGACTCAAGGGTAGCATAGCTATGAGCTATAGCTTAAATTGAAAAGAGGCACGAGTACTTTATTGTTACAAAGTTTCAAGGTTTTATGACGCTCCAGTAAAAAGTTGGAAGCACTTGAATGTTGCAAACTTTGATAGGTATAAGACGCACCGTATAGAAGTTAAGGCCATTTGAAGCTTTATCAGTATTTTACTTTGGAGTCAAGAGTAGCATAGCTATGAGCGATAACTTTAATTGTCAAGAGGCACGAATACTTTATTGTCACATAATTTCAAGATTCTAAGACGCTCCAGTAAAAATTTACAAGCATTTGATTTTTGCAAACTTTGATAGGTGTAGAACGCGCCGTATAGGTAGGGAGGGCATTTTAAGTTTTATCAGTGTTTGATTTGGGACTCAAGGGTAGCATACCTATGACCGATAGCTTAATTTGTCAAGAGAAACGAGTACTTTATTGTCAAAAAATTTCAAGATATTATTACGCTCCACTAAAAAGTTTCAAGCATTTGATTGTTGCAAACTCTTATAGGATGTACCGTATAGAAGTTAGGGCTAGTGTTTGATTTGGGACTCAAGGGTAGCATAGCTATGAGCGATAGCTTAAATTGACTAGAGGCACGAGTACTTTATTGTTACAAAATTTCAACATTTTATGACGCTCCAGTAAAAAGTTACAAGCTTTTAAATGTTGCAAACTTTGATAGGTATAGGACGCACCAAATAGAAGTTAGGGCCATTTGAAGTTTTATCAGTGTTTGATGTGGGACTCAAGGTTAGCATAGCTGTGAGCGATAGCTTAAATTGACAAGGGGCACGAGTACTTTATTGTCACAAAGTTTCAAGGTTTTATGCCGCTCCAGTAAAAAGTTGCAAGCACTTGAATGTTGCTAACTTTGATAGGTATAGGACGCACCGTATAGAAGTTAAGGCCATTTGAAGCTTTATCAGTATTTTATTTTGGAGTCAAGGGTAGCATAGCTATGAGCGATAACTTTAGTTGTCAAGAGGCACGAGTACTTTGTTGTCACAAAATTTCAAGATTTTATGACGCTCCAGTAAAAAGTTACAACATTTGATGTTTGCAAACTTTGATAGGTATAGGACGTACCGTATAGAAGTTAGGGCCATTTGAAGTTACATCAGTGTTTTATTTTGGAGTCAAGGGTAGCATAGGTATGAGCGATAACTTTAATTGATAAGAGGCACGAGCACTTTATTGTCACAAAATTTCACGGTTTTAAGACGCTCCTGTAAAAAGTTACAAGCATTTGAATGTTGCAAACTTTGATAGGTATCCCTACGTGTCCACGGGCAATTTTTGATGTCATGCCATTGGCAATTTCAAGCAAATTGCCAATGGAGACTCCAAATTGCTTCAAGTTGCCAATTTATGTTATGAAATATGTTATGCCATAAATTGCCAAAGTGCTGTGTTGCAATCAGTTGTCATTTTGTTTCTTTGACAGCCTTTTTTCATTTTTTCGTGAGGCTCACAGTGGAAGCATCGTCGGACATTTTCATTTTACCGCATCTATTAAATTAATAAAAACGCTAAAATGAATGGAGACTGTGCATTTGCATTCTTTGTAATAAAGGATTCACCCAGAATTTCGGTTTCCTTCTTTTTTTCCTCTTCATCGTTAAATAAAAATTTTTTTCAAGCGTGGGCACAGCGAACTAGATTGCTTGACGGCATTTTCAAAATGACAATGGCATAACATCGCAATGCCCACCATTAAAATATTGCCAACCATTGCAATCAAATTTGACAGATGTTATGCCATCAAAAATTGCCCGTGGAGACGTAGGGTATAGGACGAACCGTATAGAAGTTAGGGCCATTTGAAGTTTTTTCAGTGTTTTATTTTGAAGTCAAGGGTAGCATAGCTATGAGCGATAACTTTAATTGACAAGAGACACGAGTACTTTATTGGCACAAAATTTCAACGTTTTATGACGTTCCAGTAAAAAGTTACAAGCATTTAAATGTTGCAAACTTTGATATGTATAGGACGCACCGTATAGAAGTTAAAACCATTTAAAGATTTATCAGCGTTTTATTTTGGAGTCAAGGGTAGCATGGCTATGATCGATAACTTTAATTGTCAAGAGGCACGAATACTTTATAGTCACTTAATTTCAAGATTTTATGACGCTCCAGGTACCGTCTAGAAGTTAGGGCCATTTGAAGTTTTATCAGTGTTTGTTTTGGCGCTTAAGGGTAGCATAGCTATGAGCGATAACTTTAATTGTCAAGAGGCACGAATACTTTATTGTCACATAATTTCAAGATTTTAAGACGCTCCAGTAAAAAGTTACAAGCAATTGATTTTTGCAAACTTTGATAGGTGTAGGACGCGCCGTATAGATAGGGCATTTTAAGTTTTATCAGTGTTTGACTTGCGACTCAAGGGTAGCATACCTATGACCGATAGCTTAAATTGTCAAGAGAAACGGGTACTTTTTTGTCACAAAATTTCAAGATATTATTACGCTCCAGTAAAAAGTTACAAGCATTGGATTGTTGCAAACTCTTATAGGACGCACCGTATAGAAGTTAGGGCCATTTTAAGTGTTATCAGTGTTTGTTTTGGGGCTCAAGGGTAGCATAGCTATGACCGATAGCTTAAATTGACAAGAGAAACGAGTACTTTGTTGTCACAAAATTTCAAACTTTTATTATGCTCCAGTAAAAAGTTACAAGCATTTGATTGTTGCAAACGCTGATAAGTATAGGACGCACCGTGTACTTTATTGTCACAAAATTTCAAGGTTTTATGACGTTCCAAAAAAAAGTTACAAGCATTTGACTGTTGCAAACTCTGATAGGTATTGGACGCACAGTATAGAAGTTAGAGCCATTTGAAGTTTTATCAGAGGCACGAGTACATTATTGTCACAAAATTTCAATCCAGTAAAAAGTTGCAAGCATTTTAATGTTGAAAACTTTGATAGGTATAGGACGTACCGTATAGAAGTTAGGGCCAGTGTTTGATTTGGGACTCAAGGGTAGCATAGCTATGAGCGATAGCTTAAATTGACAAGAGGCACGAGTACTTTATTGTCACAAAATTTCAACATTTTATGACGCTCCAGTAAAAAGTTACAAGCTTTCAAATGTTGCAAACTTTGATAGGTATAGGACGCACCAAATAGAAGTTATGGCCATTTGAAGTTTTATCAGTGTTTGATGTGGGACTCAAGGTTAGCATAGCTGTGAGCGATAGCTTAAATTGACAAGGGGCACGAGTACTTTATTGTCACAAAGGTTCAAGGTTTTATGCCGCTCCAGTAAAAAGTTGCAAGCACTTGAATGTTGCTAACTTTGATAGGTATAGGACGCACCGTTTAGAAGTTAAGGCCATTTGAAGTTACATCAATATTTTATTTTGGAGTCAAGGGTAGCATAGCTATGAGCGATAACTTTAGTTGTCAAGAGGCACGAGTACTTTGTTGTCAAAAATTTCAAGATTTTATGACGCTCCAGTAAAAAGTTACAAGCATTTGATGTTTGCAAACTTTGATAGGTATAGGACATACCGTATAGAAGTTAGGGCCATTTGAAGTTACATCAGTGTTTTATTTTGGAGTCAAGGGTAGCATAGCTATGAGCGATAACTTTAATTGATAAGAGGCACGAGCACTTTATTGTCACAAAATTTCACGGTTTTAAGACGCTCCTGTAAAAAGTTACAAGCATTTGAATGTTGCAAACTTTGATAGGTATCCCTACGTCTCCACGGGCAATTTTTGATGTCATGCCATTGGCAATTTCAAGCAAATTGCCAATGGAGACTCCAAATTGCTTCAAGTTGGCAATTTATGTTATGAAATATGTTATGCCATAAATTGCCAAAGTGCTGTGTTGCAATCAGTTGTCATTTTGTTTCTTTGACAGCCTTTTTTCATTTTTTCGTGACGCTCACAGTGGAAGCATCGTCGGACATTTTCGTTTTACCGCATCTATTAAATTAATAAAAACGCTAAAATGAATGGAGACTGTGCATTTGCATTCTTTGTAATAAAGGATTCACCCAGAATTTCGGTTTCCTTCTTTTTTCCTCTTCATCGTTAAATAAAAATTTTTTTCAAGCGTGGGCACAGCGAACTAGATTGCTTGACGGCATTTTCAAAATGACAATGGCATAACATCGCAATGCCCACCAATAAAATATTGCCAACCATTGCAATCAAATTTGACAGATGTTATGCCATCAAAAATTGCCCGTGGAGACAGACGTAGGGTATAGGACGAACCGTATAGAAGTTAGGGCCATTTGAAGTTTTTTCAGTGTTTTATTTTGAAGTCAAGGGTAGCATAGCTATGAGCGATAACTTTAATTGACAAGAGGCACGAGTACTTTATTGGCACAAAATTTCAACGTTTTACGACGTTCCAGTAAAAAGTTACAAGCATTTAAATGTTGCAAACTTTGATATGTATAGGATGCACCGTATAGAAGTTAAAACCATTTAAAGATTTATCAGCGTTTTATTTTGGAGTCAAGGGTAGCATGGCTATGATCGATAACTTTAATTGTCAAGAGGCACGAATACTTTATAGTCACTTAATTTCAAGATTTTATGACGCTCCAGGTACCGTATTGAAGTTAGGGCCATTTGAAGTTTTATCAGTGTTTGTTTTGGCGCTTAAGGGTAGCATAGCTATGAGCGATAACTTTAATTGTCAAGAGGCACGAATACTTTATTGTCACATAATTTCAAGATTTTATGACGCTCCAGTAAAAAGTTACAAGCATCTGATTGTTGCAAACTTTGATAGGTGTAGGACGCACCGTATAGAAAATAGGGCCATTTGAAGTTTTATCAGTGTTTGTTTTGGGACTCAAGGGTAGCAGAGCTATGAGCGATAACTTTAATTGACAAGAGGCACGAGTACTTTATTGTCACAAAATTTCAAACTTTTATTATGCTCCAGTAAAAAGTTACAAGCATTTGATTGTTGCAAACGCTGATAAGTATAGGACGCACCGTGTACTTTATTGTCACAAAATTTCAAGGTTTTATGACGTTCCAGTAAAAAGTTACAAGCATTTGATTGTTGCAAACTCTGATAGGTATTGGACGTACTGTATAGAAGTTAGAGCCATTTGAAGTTTTATCAGAGGCACGAGTACATTATTGTCACAAAATTTCAATCCAGTAAAAAGTTGCAAGCATTTTAATGTTGCAAACTTTGATAGGTATAGGACGTACCGTATAGAAGTTAGGGCCAGTGTTTGATTTGGGACTCAAGGGTAGCATAGCTATGAGCGATAGCTTAAATTGACAAGAGGCACGAGTACTTTATTGTCACAAAATTTCAACATTTTATGACGCTCCAGTAAAAAGTTACAAGCTTTCAAATGTTGCAAACTTTGATAGGTATAGGACGCATCAAATAGAAGTTAGGGCCATTTGAAGTTTTGTCAGTGTTTGATGTGGGACTCAAGGTTAGCATAGCTGTGAGCGACAGCTTAAATTGACAAGGGGCACGAGTACTTTATTGTCACAAAGTTTCAAGGTTTTATGCCGCTCCAGTAAAAAGTTGCAAGCACTTGAATGTTGCTAACTTTGATTGGTATAGGACGCACCGTATAGAAGTTAAGGCCATTTGAAGTTACATCAATATTTTATTTTGGAGTCAAGGGTAGCATAGCTATGAGCGATAACTTTAGTTGTCAAGAGGCACGAGTACTTTGTTGTCACAAAATTTCAAGATTTTATGACGCTCCAGTAAAAAGTTACAAGCATTTGATGTTTGCAAACTTTGATAGGTATAGGACGTACCGTATAGAAGTTAGGGCCATTTGAAGTTACATCAGTGTTTTATTTTGGAGTCAAGGGTAGCATAGCTATGAGCGATAACTTTAATTGATAAGAGGCACGAGCACTTTATTGTCACAAAATTTCACGGTTTTAAGACGCTCCTGTAAAAAGTTACAAGCATTTGAATGTTGCAAACTTTGATAGGTATCCCTACGTCTCCACGGGCAATTTTTGATGTCATGCCATTGGCAATTTCAAGCAAATTGCCAATGGAGACTCCAAATTGCTTCAAGTTGGCAATTTATGTTATGAAATATGTTATGCCATAAATTGCCAAAGTGCTGTGTTGCAATCAGTTGTCATTTTGTTTCTTTGACAGCCTTTTTTCATTTTTTCGTGACGCTCACAGTGGAAGCATCGTCGGACATTTTCGTTTTACCGCATCTATTAAATTAATAAAAACGCTAAAATGAATGGAGACTGTGCATTTGCATTCTTTGTAATAAAGGATTCACCCAGAATTTCGGTTTCCTTCTTTTTTCCTCTTCATCGTTAAATAAAAATTTTTTTCAAGCGTGGGCACAGCGAACTAGATTGCTTGACGGCATTTTCAAAATGACAATGGCATAACATCGCAATGCCCACCATTAAAATATTGCCAACCATTGCAATCAAATTTGACAGATGTTATGCCATCAAAAATTGCCCGTGGAGACGTAGGGTATAGGACGAACCGTATAGAAGTTAGGGCCATTTGAAGTTTTTTCATTGTTTTATTTTGAAGTCAACGGTAGCATAGCTATGAGAGATAACTTTAATTGACAAGAGGCACGAATACTTTATTGGCACAAAATTTCAACGTTTTATGACGTTCCAGTAAAAAGTTACAAGAATTTAAATGTTGCAAACTTTGATATGTATAGGACGCACCGTATAGAAGTTAAAACCATTTAAAGATTTATCAGCGTTTTATTTTGGAGTCAAGGGTAGCATGGCTATGATCGATAACTTTAATTGTCAAGAGGCACGAATACTTTATAGTCACTTAATTTCAAGATTTTATGACGCTCCAGGTACCGTATAGAAGTTAGGGCCATTTGAAGTTTTATCAGTGTTTGTTTTGGCGCTTAAGGGTAGCATAGCTATGAGCGATAACTTTAATTGTCAAGAGGCACGAATACTTTATTGTCACATAATTTCAAGGTTTTAAGACGCTCCAGTAAAAAGTTACAAGCAATTGATTTTTGCAAACTTTGATAGGTATCCCTACGTCTCCACGGGCAATTTTTGATGTCATGCCATTGGCAATTTCAAGCAAATTGCCAATGGAGACTCCAAATTGCTTCAAGTTGGCAATTTATGTTATGAAATATGTTATGCCATAAATTGCCAAAGTGCTGTGTTGCAATCAGTTGTCATTTTGTTTCTTTGACAGCCTTTTTTCATTTTTTCGTGACGCTCACAGTGGAAGCATCGTCGGACATTTTCGTTTTACCGCATCTATTAAATTAATAAAAATGCTAAAATGAATGGAGACTGTGCATTTGCATTCTTTGTAATAAAGGATTCACCCAGAATTTCGGTTTCCTTCTTTTTTCCTCTTCATCGTTAAATAAAAATTTTTTTCAAGCGTGGGCACAGCGAACTAGATTGCTTGACGGCATTTTCAAAATGACAATGGCATAACATCGCAATGCCCACCATTAAAATATTGCCAACCATTGCAATCAAATTTGACAGATGTTATGCCATCAAAAATTGCCCGTGGAGACGTAGGGTATAGGACGAACCGTATAGAAGTTAGGGCCATTTGAAGTTTTTTCATTGTTTTATTTTGAAGTCAACGGTAGCATAGCTATGAGAGATAACTTTAATTGACAAGAGGCACGAATACTTTATTGGCACAAAATTTCAACGTTTTATGACGTTCCAGTAAAAAGTTACAAGAATTTAAATGTTGCAAACTTTGATATGTATACGACGCACCGTATAGAAGTTAAAACCATTTAAAGATTTATCAGCGTTTTATTTTGGAGTCAAGGGTAGCATGGCTATGATCGATAACTTTAATTGTCAAGAGGCACGAATACTTTATAGTCACTTAATTTCAAGATTTTATGACGCTCCAGGTACCGTATAGAAGTTAGGGCCATTTGAAGTTTTATCAGTGTTTGTTTTGGCGCTTAAGGGTAGCATAGCTATGAGCGATAACTTTAATTGTCAAGAGGCACGAATACTTTATTGTCACATAATTTCAAGGTTTTAAGACGCTCCAGTAAAAAGTTACAAGCAATTGATTTTTGCAAACTTTGATAGGTGTAGGACGCGCCGTCTAGATAGGCATTTTAAGTTTTATCAGTGTTTGATTTGGGACTCAAGGGTAGCATATCTATGACCGATAGCTTAAATTGTCAAGAGAAACGAGTACTTTTTTGTCACAAAATTTCAAGATATTATTACGCTCCAGTAAAAAGTTACAAGCATTTGATTGTTGCAAACTCTTATAGGACGCACCGTATAGAAGTTAGGGCCATTTTAAGTTTTATCAGTGTTTGTTTTGGGGCTCAAGGGTAGCATAGCTATGACCGATAGCTTAAACAGACAAGAGAAACGAGTACTTTGTTGTCACAAAATTTCAAGATTTTATGACGCTCCAGTAAAAAGTTACAAGCATCTGATTGTTGCAAACTTTGATAGGTGTAGGACGCACCGTATAGAAAATAGGGCCATTTGAAGTTTTATCAGTGTTTGTTTTGGGACTCAAGGGTAGCATAGCTATGAGCGATAACTTTAATTGACAAGAGGCACGAGTACTTTATTGTCACAAAATTTCAAACTTTTATTATGCTCCAGTAAAAAGTTACAAGCATTTGATTGTTGCAAACTCTGATAAGTATAGGACGCACCGTGTACTTTATTGTCACAAAATTTCAAGGTTTTATGACGTTCCAGTAAAAAGTTACAAGCATTTGATTGTTGCAAACTCTGATAGGTATTGGACGCACAGTATAGAAGTTAGAGCCATTTGAAGTTTTATCAGAGGCACGAGTACATTATTGTCACAAAATTTCAATCCAGTAAAAAGTTGCAAGCATTTTAATGTTGAAAACTTTGATAGGTATAGGACGTACCGTATAGAAGTTAGGGCCAGTGTTTGATTTGGGACTCAAGGGTAGCATAGCTATGAGCAATAGCTTAAATTGACAAGAGGCACGAGTACTTTATTGTCACAAAATTTAAAGATTTTATGACGTTCCAGTAAAAAGTTACAAGCATTTAAATGTTGCAAACTTTGATAGGTATAGGACGCACCAAATAGAAGTTAGTGCCATTTGAAGTTTTATCAGTGTTTGATGTGGGACTCAGGGGTAGCATAGCTATGAGCGATAGCTTAAATTGACAAGAGGTACGAGTACTTTATTGTCACAAAATTTCAAGATTTTATGACGCTCCAGTAAAAAGTTGCAAGCACTTGAATGTTGCAAACTTTGATAGGTGTCGGACGCACCATATAGAAGTTAGAGCCATTTGAAGTTTTATCAGTGTTTGTTTTGGGGCTCAAGGGTAGCATAGATATGAGCGATAACTTTAATTGACAAGAGGCACGAGCACTTTATTGTCACAAAATTTCAAGATTTTATGACTCTCCTGTAAAAAGTTAGAAGCATTTGATTGTTGCAAACTTTGATAGGTGTGGGACGCACCGTATAGAAGTTAGGGCATTTGAAGTTTTATCAGCGTTTGTTTTGGGACTCAAGGGTAGCATAGTTATGAGCGATAACTTTAATTGACAAGAGCCACGAGTACTTTATTGTCACAAAATTTCCAGATTTTATGACTCTCCAGTAAAAAGTTTCAAGCATTTGATTATTTTGCGGGCTTTGACAGATGTAGGACGCACCGTATAGAAGCTAGGGCCATTTGCAGTTTTATTAGTGTTTGATTTGGGACTCAAGGGTAGCATACCTATGACCGATAGCTTAAATTGACAAGAGAAACGAGTAATTTGTTGTCAAAAAATTTCAAGGTTTTATTACGATCCAGTAAAAAGTTACAAGCATCTGATTGTTGCAAACTTTGATAGGTGTAGGACGCACCGTATAGAAAATAGGACCAATTGAAGTTTTGTCAATGTTTGTTTTGGGACTCAAGGGTAGCATAGCTATGAGCGATAACTTTAATTGACAAGAGGCACGAGTACTTTATTGTCACAAAATTTCAAACTTTTATTATGCTCCAGTAAAAAGTTACAAGCATTTGATTGTTGCAAACTCTGATAAGTATAGGACGCACCGTATAGCAGTTAGGGCCATTTTAAGTTTTATCAGTGTTTGTTTTAGGGCTCAAGGGAAGCATAGCTATGAGCGATTGCTTAAATTGATAAGAGGCTCGAGTACTTTATTGTCACAAAATTTCAAGGTTTTATGACGCTCCAGTAAAATTTACAAGCATTTGATTGTTGCAAACTTTGATAAGTATAGGATGCACAGTATAGAAGTTAAGGCCATTTGAAGTTTTATCAGTGTTTGTTTTGGCGCTCAAGGGTAGCATAGCTATGAGCGATAACTTTAACTGACAAGAGGCACGAGTACTTTATTGTAAAAAATTTCAAGGTTTTATGACGTTCCAGTAAAAAGTTACAAGCATTTGATTGTTGCAAACTCTGATAGGTATTGGACGCACAGTATAGAAGTTAGGGCCATTTGAAGTTTTATCAGAAGCACGAGTACATTATTGTCACAAAATTTCAATCCAGGAAAAAGTTGCAAGCATTTTAATGTTGAAAACTTTTATAGGTATAGAACGTACCGTATAGAAGTTAGGGCCAGTGTTTGATTTGGGACTCAAGGGTAGCATAGCTATGAGCGATAGCTTAAATTGACAATAGCTTAAATTGACAAGGGGCACACACAAATATTGTCACAAAGTTTCAAGGTCTTATGATGCTCCAGTAAAAAGTTACAAGCACTTGAATGTTGCTAACTTTGATAGGTATAGGACGCACCGTATAGAAGTTAAGGCCATTTGAAGCTTTATCAGTATTTTATTTTGGAGTCAAGGGTAGCATAGCTATGAGCGATAACTTTAGCTGTCAAGAGGCACGAGTACTTTGTTGTCACAAAATTTCAAGATTTTATGACGCTCCAGTAAAAAGTTACAAGCATTTGATGTTTACAAACTTTGATAGGTATAGGACGTACCGTATAGAAGTTAGAGCCATTTGAAGTTATATCAGTGTTTTATTTTGGAGTCAAGGGTAGCATAGCTATGAGCGATAACTTTAATTGATAAGAGGCACGAGCACTTTATTGTCACAAAATTTCACGGTTTTAAGACGCTCCAGTAAAAAGTTACAAGCATTTGAATGTTGCAAACTTTGATAGGTATAGGACGAACCGTAGAGAAGTTAGGGCGATTTGAATTTTTTTCAGTGTTTTATTTTGAAGTCAAGGGTAGCATAGCTATGAGCGATAACTTTAACTGACAAGAGGCACAAGTACTTTGTTGCCAAAAAATTTCAAGATTTTATTACGCTCCAGGAAAAAGTTACAAGCATGTGATTGTTGCAAACTATGAGAGGTATAGGACGCACCAAATAGAAGTTAGGGCCATATGAAGTTTTATCAGTGTTTGATGTGGGACTCAGGGGTAGCAGAGCTATGAGCGATAGCTTAAATTGACAAGAGGCACGAGTACTTTATTGTCACAAAGTTATTATTACGCTCCAGTAAAAAGTTACAAGCATCTGATTGTTACGAACTTTGATAGGTGCAGGACGCCCGTATAGATGTTAGGGACATTTGAAGTTTTATCACTGTTTGTTTTGGGACTCAAGGGTAGGATAGCAATGAGCGATAACTTTAATTGACAAGAAGCACGAATACTTTATTGTCACAAAATTTCAAGGTTTTATTACGATCCAGTAAAAAGTTACAAGCATTTGATTGTTGCAAACTTTGATAGGTATAGGAAGTACGGTATAGAAGTTAGGGCCATTTGAAGCTTTATCAGTGTTTTATTTTGGAGGCAAGTGTAGCATAGCTATTAGCAATAACTTTAATTGTCAAAAGGCATGAATACTTTATTGTCACAAAATTTCAAGATTTTATGACGTTCCAGTAAAAAGTTACAAGCATTTGAATGTTGCAAACTTTGATAGGTATAGGTCACACCGTATAGAAGTTAAGGCCATTTGAAGTTTTTTCAGTGTTTTATTTTGGAGTCAAGGGTAGTATAGCTATGAGCGACAACTTTAATTGATAAGAGGCACGAGCACTTTATTGTCACAAAATTTCACGGTTTTAAGACGCTCCAGTAAAAAGTTACAAGCATTTGAATGTTGCAAACTTTGATAGGTATAGGACGAACCGTATAGAAGTTAGGGCCATTTGAAGTTTTTTCAGTGTTTTATTTTGGAGTCAAGGGTAGTATAGCTATGAGCGACAACTTTAATTGATAAGAGGCACGAGCACTTTATTGTCACAAAATTTCACGGTTTTAAGATGCTCCAGTAAAAAGTTACAAGCATTTGATTGTTGCAAACTTTGATAGGTGTAGAAGTTAGGGCCATTTGAAGTTTTGTCAATGTTTGTTTTGGGACTCAATGGTAGCATAGCTATGAGCGATAGCTTAAATTGATGAGAGGCTCGAGTACTTTATAGTAAAAAATTTCAAGGTTTTATGACGTTCCAGTAAAAAGTTACAAGCATGTGATTGTTGCAAACTTTGATAGGTGTAGGACGCACCGTATAGAAGTTAGGGCCATTTGAAGTTTTATCAGAGGCACGAGTACATTATTGTCACAAAATTTCAATCCAGTAAAAAGTTGCAAGCATTTTAATGTTGAAAACTTTGATAGGTATAGGACGTACCGTATAGAAGTTAGGGCCAGTGTTTGATTTGGGACTCAAGGGTAGCATAGCTATGAGCGATAGCTTAAATTGACAAGAGGCACGAGCACTTTATTGTCACAAAATTTCAAGATTTTATGACGTTCCAGTAAAAAGTTACAAGCATTTAAATGTTGCAAACTTTGATAGGTATAGGACGCACCAAATAGAAGTAAGGGCCATTTGAAGTTTTATCAGTGTTTGGTGTGGGACTCAGGGGTAGCATAGCTATGCGCAATAGCTTAAATTGACAAGAGGCACGAGTACTTTATTGTCACAAAGTTTCAAGGTTTTATGATGCTCAAGTAAAAAGTTGCAAGCTCTTGAATGTTGCAAACTTTGATAGGTATAGGACGCAACGTATAGAAGTTAAGGCCATTTGAAGCTTTATCAGTATTTTATTTTGGAGTCAAGGGTAGCATAGCTATGAGCGATAAGTTTAATTGTCAAGAGGCACGAATACTTTATTGTCACATAATTTCAAGATTTTAAGACGCTCCAGTAAAAAGTTACAAGCATATGATTTTTGCAAACTTTGATAGGTGTAGGACGCACCGTATAGAAAATAGGGCCATTTGAAGTTTTATCAGTGTTTTTTTTTAGCACTCAAGGGTAGCATAGCTATGAGCGATAACTTTAATTGACAAGAGGCACGAGTACTTTATTGTCACAAAATTTCCAGATTTTATTACGCTCCAGTAAAAAATTACAAGCATTTGATTGTTGCAAACTCTTATAAGACGCACCGTATAGAAGTTAGGGCCATTTTAAGTTTTATCAGTGTTTGTTTTGGGGCTCAAGGATAGCATACCTATGACCGATAGCTTAGTTTGACAAGAGGCACGAGTACTTTATTGTCACAAAATTTCAAGCTTTTATGACGCTCCAGTAAAAAGTTACAAGCAATTGAATGTTGAAAACTTTGATAGGTATAGGACACACCGTATAGAAGTTAAGGCCATTTGAAGCTTTATCAGTGTTTTATTTAGGAGTCAAGGGTAGCATAGCTATGAGCGATAACTTTAATTGTCAAGAGGCACGAATACTTTATTGTCACAAAATTTCAAGATTTTATGACGCTCCAGTAAAAAGTTACAAGCATTTGATTGCTGCAAACTTTGATAGGTGTAGGACGCACCGTATAGAAAATAGGGCCATTTGAAGTTTTATGAGTGTTTGTTTTAGGACGCAAGGGTAGCATAGCTATGAGCGATAGCTTAAATTGATAAGAGGCTCGAGTACTTTATTGTCACAAAATTTCAAGGTTTTATGACGCTCCAGGAAAAAGTTACAAGCTTTTGATTGTTGCAAACTGTGATAGGTATAGGACGCACAGTATAGAAGTTAGGGCCATTTGAAGTTATATCAATGTTTTGTTTTGGAGTCAAGGGTAGCATAGCTATGAGCGATAACTTTAATTGATAAGAGGCACGAGTACTTTAATGTCACAAAATTTCATGGTTTTATGAAACTCCAGTAAAAAGTTACAAGCATTTGAATGTTACAAACTTTGATAGGAATAGGACGAACCGTATAGAAGTTAGGGCCATTTGAAGTTTTTTCAGTGTTTTATTTTGGTGTCAAGGGTAGCATAGCTATGAGCGATAACTTTAGCTGTCAAGAGGCACGAGTACTTTGTTGTCACAAAATTTCAAGATTTTATGACGCTCCAGTAAAAAGTTACAAGCATTTGATGTTTACAAACTTTGATAGGTATAGGACGTACCGTATAGAAGTTAGAGCCATTTGAAGTTATATCAGTGTTTTATTTTGGAGTCAAGGGTAGCATAGCTATGAGCGATAACTTTAATTGATAAGAGGCACGAGCACTTTATTGTCACAAAATTTCACGGTTTTAAGACGCTCCAGTAAAAAGTTACAAGCATTTGAATGTTGCAAACTTTGATAGGTATAGGACGAACCGTAGAGAAGTTAGGGCGATTTGAATTTTTTTCAGTGTTTTATTTTGAAGTCAAGGGTAGCATAGCTATGAGCGATAACTTTAACTGACAAGAGGCACAAGTACTTTGTTGCCAAAAAATTTCAAGATTTTATTACGCTCCAGGAAAAAGTTACAAGCATGTGATTGTTGCAAACTATGAGAGGTATAGGACGCACCAAATAGAAGTTAGGGCCATATGAAGTTTTATCAGTGTTTGATGTGGGACTCAGGGGTAGCAGAGCTATGAGCGATAGCTTAAATTGACAAGAGGCACGAGTACTTTATTGTCACAAAGTTATTATTACGCTCCAGTAAAAAGTTACAAGCATCTGATTGTTACGAACTTTGATAGGTGCAGGACGCCCGTATAGATGTTAGGGACATTTGAAGTTTTATCACTGTTTGTTTTGGGACTCAAGGGTAGGATAGCAATGAGCGATAACTTTAATTGACAAGAAGCACGAATACTTTATTGTCACAAAATTTCAAGGTTTTATTACGATCCAGTAAAAAGTTACAAGCATTTGATTGTTGCAAACTTTGATAGGTATAGGAAGTACGGTATAGAAGTTAGGGCCATTTGAAGCTTTATCAGTGTTTTATTTTGGAGGCAAGTGTAGCATAGCTATTAGCAATAACTTTAATTGTCAAAAGGCATGAATACTTTATTGTCACAAAATTTCAAGATTTTATGACGTTCCAGTAAAAAGTTACAAGCATTTGAATGTTGCAAACTTTGATAGGTATAGGTCACACCGTATAGAAGTTAAGGCCATTTGAAGTTTTTTCAGTGTTTTATTTTGGAGTCAAGGGTAGTATAGCTATGAGCGACAACTTTAATTGATAAGAGGCACGAGCACTTTATTGTCACAAAATTTCACGGTTTTAAGACGCTCCAGTAAAAAGTTACAAGCATTTGAATGTTGCAAACTTTGATAGGTATAGGACGAACCGTATAGAAGTTAGGGCCATTTGAAGTTTTTTCAGTGTTTTATTTTGGAGTCAAGGGTAGTATAGCTATGAGCGACAACTTTAATTGATAAGAGGCACGAGCACTTTATAGTCACAAAATTTCACGGTTTTAAGATGCTCCAGTAAAAAGTTACAAGCATTTGATTGTTGCAAACTTTGATAGGTGTAGAAGTTAGGCCCATTTGAAGTTTTGTCAATGTTTGTTTTGGGACTCAATGGTAGCATAGCTATGAGCGATAGCTTAAATTGATGAGAGGCTCGAGTACTTTATAGTCAAAAATTTCAAGGTTTTATGACGTTCCAGTAAAAAGTTACAAGCATGTGATTGTTGCAAACTTTGATAGGTGTAGGACGCACCGTATAGAAGTTAGGGCCATTTGAAGTTTTATCAGAGGCACGAGTACATTATTGTCACAAAATTTCAATCCAGTAAAAAGTTGCAAGCATTTTAATGTTGAAAACTTTGATAGGTATAGGACGTACCGTATAGAAGTTAGGGCCAGTGTTTGATTTGGGACTCAAGGGTAGCATAGCTATGAGCGATAGCTTAAATTGACAAGAGGCACGAGCACTTTATTGTCACAAAATTTCAAGATTTTATGACGTTCCAGTAAAAAGTTACAAGCATTTAAATGTTGCAAACTTTGATAGGTATAGGACGCACCAAATAGAAGTAAGGGCCATTTGAAGTTTTATCAGTGTTTGGTGTGGGACTCAGGGGTAGCATAGCTATGCGCAATAGCTTAAATTGACAAGAGGCACGAGTACTTTATTGTCACAAAGTTTCAAGGTTTTATGATGCTCTAGTAAAAAGTTGCAAGCACTTGAATGTTGCAAACTTTGATAGGTATAGGACGCAACGTATAGAAGTTAAGGCCATTTGAAGCTTTATCAGTATTTTATTTTGGAGTCAAGGGTAGCATAGCTATGAGCGATAAGTTTAATTGTCAAGAGGCACGAATACTTTATTGTCACATAATTTCAAGATTCTAAGACGCTCCAGTAAAAAGTTACAAGCATATGATTTTTGCAAACTTTGATAGGTGTAGGACGCACCGTATAGAAAATAGGGCCATTTGAAGTTTTATCAGTGTTTTTTTTTAGCACTCAAGGGTAGCATAGCTATGAGCGATAACTTTAATTGACAAGAGGCACGAGTACTTTATTGTCACAAAATTTCCAGATTTTATTACGCTCCAGTAAAAAATTACAAGCATTTGATTGTTGCAAACTCTTATAAGACGCACCGTATAGAAGTTAGGGCCATTTTAAGTTTTATCAGTGTTTGTTTTGGGGCTCAAGGATAGCATACCTATGACCGATAGCTTAGTTTGACAAGAGGCACGAGTACTTTATTGTCACAAAATTTCAAGCTTTTATGACGCTCCAGTAAAAAGTTACAAGCAATTGAATGTTGAAAACTTTGATAGGTATAGGACACACCGTATAGAAGTTAAGGCCATTTGAAGCTTTATCAGTGTTTTATTTAGGAGTCAAGGGTAGCATAGCTATGAGCGATAACTTTAATTGTCAAGAGGCACGAATACTTTATTGTCACAAAATTTCAAGATTTTATGACGCTCCAGTAAAAAGTTACAAGCATTTGATTGCTGCAAACTTTGATAGGTGCAGGACGCACCGTATAGAAAATAGGGCCATTTGAAGTTTTATGAGTGTTTGTTTTAGGACGCAAGGGTAGCATAGCTATGAGCGATAGCTTAAATTGATAAGAGGCTCGAGTACTTTATTGTCACAAAATTTCAAGGTTTTATGACGCTCCAGGAAAAAGTTACAAGCTTTTGATTGTTGCAAACTGTGATAGGTATAGGACGCACAGTATAGAAGTTAGGGCCATTTGAAGTTATATCAATGTTTTGTTTTGGAGTCAAGGGTAGCATAGCTATGAGCGATAACTTTAATTGATAAGAGGCACGAGTACTTTAATGTCACAAAATTTCATGGTTTTATGAAACTCCAGTAAAAAGTTACAAGCATTTGAATGTTACAAACTTTGATAGGAATAGGACGAACCGTATAGAAGTTAGGGCCATTTGAAGTTTTTTCAGTGTTTTATTTTGGTGTCAAGGGTAGCATAGCTATGAGCGATAACTTTAATTGATAAGAGGCACGAGCACTTTATTGTCACAAAATTTCACGGTTTTAAGATGCTCCAGTAAAAAGTTACAAGCATTTGATTGTTGCAAACTTTGATAGGTGTAGAGGTTAGGGCCATTTGAAGTTTTGTCAATGTTTGTTTTGGGACTCAATGGTAGCATAGCTATGAGCGATAGCTTAAATTGATGAGAGGCTCGAGTACTTTATAGTCAAAAGTTTCAAGGTTTTATGACGTTCCAGTAAAAAGTGACAAGCATTTGATTGTTGCAAACTCTGATAGGTATTGGACGCACAGTATAGAAGTTAGGGCCATTTGAAGTTTTATCAGAGGCACGAGTACATTATTGGCACAAAATTTCAATCCAGTAAAAAGTTGCAAGCATTTTAATGTTGAAAACTTTGATAGGTATAGGACGTACCGTATAGAAGTTAGGGCCAATGTTTGATTTGGGACTCAAGGGTTGCATAGCTATGAGCGATAGCTTAAATTGACAAGAGGCACGAGTACTTTATTGTCACAAAATTTCAAGATTTTATGACGTTCCAGTAAAAAGTTACAAGCATTTAAATGTTGCAAACTTTGATAGGTATAGGACGGAGCGTATAGAAGGTAGGGCCATTTGAAGTTTTATCAGGGTTTGATGTGGGACTCAAGGGTAGCATAGCTATGAGCGATCGCTTAAATTGACAAGAAGCATGAGTACTTTATTGTCACAAAGTTTCAAGGTTTTATGACGCACCAGTAAAAAGTTGCAAGCACTTGAATGTTGCAAACTTTGATAGGTATAGGACGCACCGTATAGAAGTTAAGGCCATTTGAAGCTTTATCAGTATTTTATTTTGGAGTCAAGGGTAGCATAGCTATGAGCGATAACTTTAATTGTCAAGAGGCACGAATACTTTATTGTCACATAATTTCAAGATTTTAAGACGCACCAGTAAAAAGTTACAAGCATTTGATTTTTGCAAACTTTGATAGGTGTATGACGCACCGTATTGAAAATAGGGCCATTTGAAGCTTTATCAGTATTTTATTTGGGACTCAAGGGTAGCATAGCTATTTGCGATAACTTTAATTGACAAGAGGCACGAGCACTTTATTGTCACAAAATTTCAAGATTTTATGACTCTCCTGTAAAAAGTTACAAGCATTTGATTGTTGCAAACTTTGATAGGTGTGGGACGCACCGTATAGAAGTTAGGGCATTTCAAGCTTTTACAGTGTTTGTCTTGGGACTCAAGGGTACCATAGTTATGAGGGAATAACTTTAATTGACAAGAGGCACGAGTATTTTATTGTCACAAAATTTCAAGATTTTATGACTCTCCAGTAAAAAGTTTCAAGCATTTGATTGCTGCAAACTCTTATAGGACGCACCGTACAGAAGTTAGGGCCATTTGAAGTTTAATCAGTGTTTTAGTTTGGGGTCAAGTGTAGCATAGCTATGAGTGATAACTTTAATTGACAAGAGCCACGAGTACTTTATTGTCACAAATTTTCAAGCTTTTATGACGCTCCAGTAAAAAGTTACAAGCAATTGATTGTTGCAAGCTTTGATAGATGTAGGACGCACCGTATAGAAGCTAGGGCCATTTGCAGTTTTATCAGGGTTTGATTTGGGACTCAAGGGTAGCATACCTATGGCCGATAGCTTAAATTGACAAGAGGCACGAGTACTTTATTGTCACAAAATTTCAAGATTTTATGACGCTCCAGTAAAAAGTTACAAGCATCTGATTGTTACAAACTTTGATAGGTGTAAGACGCCCGTATAGAAGTTAGGGACATTTTAAGTTTATCACTGTTTGTTTTGGGACTCAAGGGTAGGATAGCAATGACCGATAACTTTAATTGACAAGAAGCACGAATACTTTATTGTCACAAAATTTCAAGGTTTTATTACGATCCAGTAAAAAGTTACAAGCATTTGATTATTGCAAACTTTGATAGGTATAGGAAGTACCATATAGAAGTTAGGGCCATTTAAAGTTTTATCAGTGTTTTATTTTGGAGTCAAGTGTAGCATAGCTATGAGCGATAACTTTAATTGACAAGAGGCACGAGTACTTTATTGTCACAAAATTTCAAGGTTTTATGACGCTCCAGTAAGAAGTTACAAGCATTTGAATGTTGCAAACTTTGATAGGTGTAGGACGAACCATATAGAAGTTAGAGCCATTTGAAGTTTTATCAGTGTTTGTTTTGGGACTCAAGGGTAGCATAAATATGAGCGATAAATTTAATTGACAAGAGGCACGAGCACTTTACTGTCACAAAATTTCAAGATTTTATGACGCTCCAGTAAAAAGTTACAAGCATCTGATTGTTACAAACTTTGATAGGTGTAAGACGCCCGTATAGAAGTTAGGGACATTTCAAGTTTTATCACTGTTTGTTTTGGGACTCAAGGGTAGGATAGCAATGAGCGATAACTTTAATTGACAAGAAGCACGAATACTTTATTGTCACAAAATTTCAAGGTTTTATTACGATCCAGTAAAAAGTTACAAGCATTTGATTGTTGCAAACTTTGATAGGTATAGGAAGTACGGTATAGAAGTTAGGGCCATTTGAAGCTTTATCAGTGTTTTATTTTGGAGGCAAGTGTAGCATAGCTATTAGCAATAACTTTAATTGTCAAAAGGCATGAATACTTTATTGTCACAAAATTTCAAGATTTTATGACGTTCCAGTAAAAAGTTACAAGCATTTGAATGTTGCAAACTTTGATAGGTATAGGTCACACCGTATAGAAGTTAAGGCCATTTGAAGTTTTTTCAGTGTTTTATTTTGGAGTCAAGGGTGGTATAGCTATGAGCGACAACTTTAATTGATAAGAGGCACGAGCACTTTATTGTCACAAAATTTCACGGTTTTAAGACGCTCCAGTAAAAAGTTACAAGCATTTGAATGTTGCAAACTTTGATAGGTATAGGACGAACCGTATAGAAGTTAGGGCCATTTGAAGTTTTTTCAGTGTTTTATTTTGGAGTCAAGGGTAGTATAGCTATGAGCGACAACTTTAATTGATAAGAGGCACGAGCACTTTATTGTCACAAAATTTCACGGTTTTAAGATGCTCCAGTAAAAAGTTACAAGCATTTGATTGTTGCAAACTTTGATAGGTGTAGAAGTTAGGGCCATTTGAAGTTTTGTCAATGTTTGTTTTGGGACTCAATGGTAGCATAGCTATGAGCGATAGCTTAAATTGATGAGAGGCTCGAGTACTTTATAGTCAAAAATTTCAAGGTTTTATGACGTTCCAGTAAAAAGTTACAAGCATGTGATTGTTGCAAACTTTGATAGGTGTAGGACGCACCGTATAGAAGTTAGGGCCATTTGAAGTTTTATCAGAGGCACGAGTACATTATTGTCACAAAATTTCAATCCAGTAAAAAGTTGCAAGCATTTTAATGTTGAAAACTTTGATAGGTATAGGACGTACCGTATAGAAGTTAGGGCCAGTGTTTGATTTGGGACTCAAGGGTAGCATAGCTATGAGCGATAGCTTAAATTGACAAGAGGCACGAGCACTTTATTGTCACAAAATTTCAAGATTTTATGACGTTCCAGTAAAAAGTTACAAGCATTTAAATGTTGCAAACTTTGATAGGTATAGGACGCACCAAATAGAAGTAAGGGCCATTTGAAGTTTTATCAGTGTTTGGTGTGGGACTCAGGGGTAGCATAGCTATGCGCAATAGCTTAAATTGACAAGAGGCACGAGTACTTTATTGTCACAAAGTTTCAAGGTTTTATGATGCTCAAGTAAAAAGTTGCAAGCACTTGAATGTTGCAAACTTTGATAGGTATAGGACGCAACGTATAGAAGTTAAGGCCATTTGAAGCTTTATCAGTATTTTATTTTGGAGTCAAGGGTAGCATAGCTATGAGCGATAAGTTTAATTGTCAAGAGGCACGAATACTTTATTGTCACATAATTTCAAGATTTTAAGACGCTCCAGTAAAAAGTTACAAGCATATGATTTTTGCAAACTTTGATAGGTGTAGGACGCACCGTATAGAAAATAGGGCCATTTGAAGTTTTATCAGTGTTTTTTTTTAGCACTCAAGGGTAGCATAGCTATGAGCGATAACTTTAATTGACAAGAGGCACGAGTACTTTATTGTCACAAAATTTCCAGATTTTATTACGCTCCAGTAAAAAATTACAAGCATTTGATTGTTGCAAACTCTTATAAGACGCACCGTATAGAAGTTAGGGCCATTTTAAGTTTTATCAGTGTTTGTTTTGGGGCTCAAGGATAGCATACCTATGACCGATAGCTTAGTTTGACAAGAGGCACGAGTACTTTATTGTCACAAAATTTCAAGCTTTTATGACGCTCCAGTAAAAAGTTACAAGCAATTGAATGTTGAAAACTTTGATAGGTATAGGACACACCGTATAGAAGTTAAGGCCATTTGAAGCTTTATCAGTGTTTTATTTAGGAGTCAAGGGTAGCATAGCTATGAGCGATAACTTTAATTGTCAAGAGGCACGAATACTTTATTGTCACAAAATTTCAAGATTTTATGACGCTCCAGTAAAAAGTTACAAGCATTTGATTGCTGCAAACTTTGATAGGTGTAGGACGCACCGTATAGAAAATAGGGCCATTTGAAGTTTTATGAGTGTTTGTTTTAGGACGCAAGGGTAGCATAGCTATGAGCGATAGCTTAAATTGATAAGAGGCTCGAGTACTTTATTGTCACAAAATTTCAAGGTTTTATGACGCTCCAGGAAAAAGTTACAAGCATTTGAATGTTACAAACTTTGATAGGAATAGGACGAACCGTATAGAAGTTAGGGCCATTTGAAGTTTTTTCAGTGTTTTATTTTGGTGTCAAGGGTAGCATAGCTATGAGCGATAACTTTAATTGATAAGAGGCACGAGCACTTTATTGTCACAAAATTTCACGGTTTTAAGATGCTCCAGTAAAAAGTTACAAGCATTTGATTGTTGCAAACTTTGATAGGTGTAGAGGTTAGGGCCATTTGAAGTTTTGTCAATGTTTGTTTTGGGACTCAATGGTAGCATAGCTATGAGCGATAGCTTAAATTGATGAGAGGCTCGAGTACTTTATAGTCAAAAGTTTCAAGGTTTTATGACGTTCCAGTAAAAAGTGACAAGCATTTGATTGTTGCAAACTCTGATAGGTATTGGACGCACAGTATAGAAGTTAGGGCCATTTGAAGTTTTATCAGAGGCACGAGTACATTATTGGCACAAAATTTCAATCCAGTAAAAAGTTGCAAGCATTTTAATGTTGAAAACTTTGATAGGTATAGGACGTACCGTATAGAAGTTAGGGCCAATGTTTGATTTGGGACTCAAGGGTTGCATAGCTATGAGCGATAGCTTAAATTGACAAGAGGCACGAGTACTTTATTGTCACAAAATTTCAAGATTTTATGACGTTCCAGTAAAAAGTTACAAGCATTTAAATGTTGCAAACTTTGATAGGTATAGGACGGAGCGTATAGAAGGTAGGGCCATTTGAAGTTTTATCAGGGTTTGATGTGGGACTCAAGGGTAGCATAGCTATGAGCGATCGCTTAAATTGACAAGAAGCATGAGTACTTTATTGTCACAAAGTTTCAAGGTTTTATGACGCACCAGTAAAAAGTTGCAAGCACTTGAATGTTGCAAACTTTGATAGGTATAGGACGCACCGTATAGAAGTTAAGGCCATTTGAAGCTTTATCAGTATTTTATTTTGGAGTCAAGGGTAGCATAGCTATGAGCGATAACTTTAATTGTCAAGAGGCACGAATACTTTATTGTCACATAATTTCAAGATTTTAAGACGCACCAGTAAAAAGTTACAAGCATTTGATTTTTGCAAACTTTGATAGGTGTATGACGCACCGTATTGAAAATAGGGCCATTTGAAGCTTTATCAGTATTTTATTTGGGACTCAAGGGTAGCATAGCTATTTGCGATAACTTTAATTGACAAGAGGCACGAGCACTTTATTGTCACAAAATTTCAAGATTTTATGACTCTCCTGTAAAAAGTTACAAGCATTTGATTGTTGCAAACTTTGATAGGTGTGGGACGCACCGTATAGAAGTTAGGGCATTTCAAGCTTTTACAGTGTTTGTCTTGGGACTCAAGGGTACCATAGTTATGAGGGAATAACTTTAATTGACAAGAGGCACGAGTATTTTATTGTCACAAAATTTCAAGATTTTATGACCCTCCAGTAAAAAGTTTCAAGCATTTGATTGCTGCAAACTCTTATAGGACGCACCGTACAGAAGTTAGGGCCATTTGAAGTTTAATCAGTGTTTTAGTTTGGGGTCAAGTGTAGCATAGCTATGAGTGATAACTTTAATTGACAAGAGCCACGAGTACTTTATTGTCACAAATTTTCAAGCTTTTATGACGCTCCAGTAAAAAGTTACAAGCAATTGATTGTTGCAAGCTTTGATAGATGTAGGACGCACCGTATAGAAGCTAGGGCCATTTGCAGTTTTATCAGGGTTTGATTTGGGACTCAAGGGTAGCATACCTATGGCCGATAGCTTAAATTGACAAGAGGCACGAGTACTTTATTGTCACAAAATTTCAAGATTTTATGACGCTCCAGTAAAAAGTTACAAGCATCTGATTGTTACAAACTTTGATAGGTGTAAGACGCCCGTATAGAAGTTAGGGACATTTTAAGTTTATCACTGTTTGTTTTGGGACTCAAGGGTAGGATAGCAATGACCGATAACTTTAATTGACAAGAAGCACGAATACTTTATTGTCACAAAATTTCAAGGTTTTATTACGATCCAGTAAAAAGTTACAAGCATTTGATTATTGCAAACTTTGATAGGTATAGGACGCACAGTATAGAAGTTAGGGCCATTTGAAGTTATATCAATGTTTTGTTTTGGAGTCAAGGGTAGCATAGCTATGAGCGATAACTTTAATTGATAAGAGGCACGAGTACTTTAATGTCACAAAATTTCATGGTTTTATGAAACTCCAGTAAAAAGTTACAAGCATTTGAATGTTACAAACTTTGATAGGAATAGGACGAACCGTATAGAAGTTAGGGCCATTTGAAGTTTTTTCAGTGTTTTATTTTGGTGTCAAGGGTAGCATAGCTATGAGCGATAACTTTAATTGATAAGAGGCACGAGCACTTTATTGTCACAAAATTTCACGGTTTTAAGATGCTCCAGTAAAAAGTTACAAGCATTTGATTGTTGCAAACTTTGATAGGTGTAGAGGTTAGGGCCATTTGAAGTTTTGTCAATGTTTGTTTTGGGACTCAATGGTAGCATAGCTATGAGCGATAGCTTAAATTGATGAGAGGCTCGAGTACTTTATAGTCAAAAGTTTCAAGGTTTTATGATGTTCCAGTAAAAAGTGACAAGCATTTGATTGTTGCAAACTCTGATAGGTATTGGACGCACAGTATAGAAGTTAGGGCCATTTGAAGTTTTATCAGAGGCACGAGTACATTATTGGCACAAAATTTCAATCCAGTAAAAAGTTGCAAGCATTTTAATGTTGAAAACTTTGATAGGTATAGGACGTACCGTATAGAAGTTAGGGCCAATGTTTGATTTGGGACTCAAGGGTTGCATAGCTATGAGCGATAGCTTAAATTGACAAGAGGCACGAGTACTTTATTGTCACAAAATTTCAAGATTTTATGACGTTCCAGTAAAAAGTTACAAGCATTTAAATGTTGCAAACTTTGATAGGTATAGGACGGAGCGTATAGAAGGTAGGGCCATTTGAAGTTGTATCAGGGTTTGATGTGGGACTCAAGGGTAGCATAGCTATGAGCGATCGCTTAAATTGACAAGAAGCATGAGTACTTTATTGTCACAAAGTTTCAAGGTTTTATGACGCACCAGTAAAAAGTTGCAAGCACTTGAATGTTGCAAACTTTGATAGGTATAGGACGCACCGTATAGAAGTTAAGGCCATTTGAAGCTTTATCAGTATTTTATTTTGGAGTCAAGGGTAGCATAGCTATGAGCGATAACTTTAATTGTCAAGAGGCACGAATACTTTATTGTCACATAATTTCAAGATTTTAAGACGCACCAGTAAAAAGTTACAAGCATTTGATTTTTGCAAACTTTGATAGGTGTATGACGCACCGTATTGAAAATAGGGCCATTTGAAGCTTTATCAGTATTTTATTTGGGACTCAAGGGTAGCATAGCTATTTGCGATAACTTTAATTGACAAGAGGCACGAGCACTTTATTGTCACAAAATTTCAAGATTTTATGACTCTCCTGTAAAAAGTTACAAGCATTTGATTGTTGCAAACTTTGATAGGTGTGGGACGCACCGTATAGAAGTTAGGGCATTTCAAGCTTTTACAGTGTTTGTCTTGGGACTCAAGGGTACCATAGTTATGAGGGAATAACTTTAATTGACAAGAGGCACGAGTATTTTATTGTCACAAAATTTCAAGATTTTATGACTCTCCAGTAAAAAGTTTCAAGCATTTAATTGCTGCAAACTCTTATAGGACGCACCGTACAGAAGTTAGGGCCATTTGAAGTTTAATCAGTGTTTTAGTTTGGGGTCAAGTGTAGCATAGCTATGAGTGATAACTTTAATTGACAAGAGCCACGAGTACTTTATTGTCACAAATTTTCAAGCTTTTATGACGCTCCAGTAAAAAGTTACAAGCAATTGATTGTTGCAAGCTTTGATAGATGTAGGACGCACCGTATAGAAGCTAGGGCCATTTGCAGTTTTATCAGGGTTTGATTTGGGACTCAAGGGTAGCATACCTATGGCCGATAGCTTAAATTGACAAGAGGCACGAGTACTTTATTGTCACAAAATTTCAAGATTTTATGACGCTCCAGTAAAAAGTTACAAGCATCTGATTGTTACAAACTTTGATAGGTGTAAGACGCCCGTATAGAAGTTAGGGACATTTTAAGTTTATCACTGTTTGTTTTGGGACTCAAGGGTAGGATAGCAATGACCGATAACTTTAATTGACAAGAAGCACGAATACTTTATTGTCACAAAATTTCAAGGTTTTATTACGATCCAGTAAAAAGTTACAAGCATTTGATTATTGCAAACTTTGATAGGTATAGGAAGTACCATATAGAAGTTAGGGCCATTTAAAGTTTTATCAGTGTTTTATTTTGGAGTCAAGTGTAGCATAGCTATGAGCGATAACTTTAATTGACAAGAGGCACGAGTACTTTATTGTCACAAAATTTCAAGGTTTTATGACGCTCCAGTAAGAAGTTACAAGCATTTAAATGTTGCAAACTTTGATAGGTGTAGGACGAACCATATAGAAGTTAGAGCCATTTGAAGTTTTATCAGTGTTTGTTTTGGGACTCAAGGGTAGCATAAATATGAGCGATAAATTTAATTGACAAGAGGCACGAGCACTTTACTGTCACAAAATTTCAAGATTTTATGACTCTCCTGTAAAAAGTTACAAGCATTTGATTGTTGCAAACTTTGATAGGTGTGGGACGCACCGTATAGAAGTTAGGGCATTTCAAGCTTTATCAGTGTTTGTTTTGGGACTCAAGGGTACCATAGTTATGAGGGAATAACTTTAATTGACAAGAGGCACAAGAATTTTATTGTCACAAAATTTCAAAATTTTATGACTCTCCAGTAAAAAGTTTCAAGCATTTGATTGTTGCAAACTCTTATAGGACGCACCGTATAGAAGTTAGGGCCATTTGAAGTTTAATCAGTGTTTTATTTTGGGGTCAAGTGTAGCAGAGCTATGAGCGATAACTTTAATTGACAAGAGGCACGAGTACTTTGTTGTCACAAAATTGCAAGATTTTATTACGCTCCAGTAAAAAGTTACAAGCATTTGATTGTTGCAAACTTTGATAGGTATAGGACGCACCGTATAGAAGTTAGGGCCATTTGAAGTTTTATCAGTGTTTGTTTTGGGACTCAATGGTAGCATAGCTATGAGCGATAGCTTAAATTGATAAGAGGCTCGAGTACTTTATTGTCAAAAATTTCAAGGTTTTATGACATTCCAGTAAAAAGTTACAAGCATTTGATTGTTGCAAACTCTGATAGGTATTGGAAGCACAGTATAGAAGTTAGGGCCATTTGAAGTTTTATCAGAGGCACGAGTACATTATTGTCATAAAATTTCAATCCAGTAAACAGTTACAAGCATTTTAATGTTGAAAACTTTGATAGGTATAGGACGTACCGTATAGAAGTTAAGGCCATTTGAAGTTTTATCAGTGTTTGATGTGGGACTCAAGGGTGGTAGCATAGCTATGAGCGATAGCTTGATATTGACAAAAGGCTCGACCACTTTATTGTCACAAAATTTCAAGGTTTTATGACGCTCCAGTAAAAAGTTACAAGCATTTGATTGTTGCAAACTTTGATAGGTATAGGACACACCGTATAGAAAATAGAGCCATTTGAGTTTTAACAGTGTTTGATTTGGGACTCAAGGGTAGCATAGCTGTGAGCGATAGCTTAAATTGACAAGAGGCACGAGTACTTTATTGTAACAAAATTTCAAGGTTTTATGACGCTCCAGTAAAAAATTAGAAGCATTTGATTGTTGCAAACTTTGATAGGTGTAGGACGCACCGTATAGAAGTTAGGGCCATTTGAAGTTTTATCAGTGTTTGTTTTGGGACTCAATGGTGGCATAGCTATGAGCAATAGCTTAAATTGACAAGAGGCACGAGTACTTTAGTGTCACAAAATTTCAAGGTTTTGTGATGCTCCAGTAAAAAGTTACAAGCACTTTAATGTTTGCAAACTTTGATAGGTATAGGACGCACCGTATAGAAGTTAAGGCCATTTGAATCTTTATCAGTGTTTTATTTTGGAGTCAAGGGTAGCATAGCTATGATCGATAACTTTAATTGTCAAGAGGCGCGAATACTTTATTGTCACATAATTTCAAGATTTTATGACGCTCCAGTAAAAAGTTACAAGCATCTGATTGTTACAAACTTTGCTAGGTGTAGGACGCCCGTATAGAAGTTAGGGACATTTGAAGTTTTATCTATGTTTGTTTCGGGACTTAAGGGTAGGATAGCAATGAGCGATAACTTTAATTGACAAAACTCACGAATACTTTATTGTCACAAAATTTCAAGTTTTTATTACGATCCAGTAAAAAGTTACAAGCAGTTAAATGTTGCAAACTTTGATAGGTATAGGACGCACCGTATAGAAGCTAAGGCCATTTGAAGCTTTATCAGTGTTTTATTTAGGAGACAAGGGTAGCATAGCTATGAGCGATAACTTTAATTGTCAAGAGGCACGAATACTTTATTGTCACAAAATTTCAAGATTTTATGACGCTCCAGGAAAAAGTTACAAGCATTTGATTGTTGCAAACTTTGATAGGTATAGGACGCACCGTATAGAAGATAGAGCCATTTGAATTTTATCAGTGTTTGCTTTGGGACTCAAAGGTAACATAGCTATGAGCGATAGCTTAAATTGACAAGAGGCACGAGCACTTTATTGTCACAAAATTTGAAGATTTTATGACGTTCCAGTAAAAAGTTACAAGCATTTAAATGTCGCAAACTTATATAGGTATAGGACGCACCATATAGAAGTTAAGGCCATTTGAAGTTTTATCAGTGTTTGATGTGGGACTCAAGGGTGGTAGCATAGCTATGAGCGATAGCTTGATATTGACAAAAGGCACAAGTACTTTATTGTAACAAAATTTCAAGGTTTTATGACGCTCCAGTAAAAAATTAGAAGCATTTGATTGTTGCAAACTTTGATAGGTATAGGACGCACAGTGTAGAAAATAGGGCCATTTGAAGTTTTATCAGTGTTTGATGTGGGACTCAAGGGTAGCATAGCTATGAGCGATAACTTTAATTGACAAGAGGCACGAGTACTTTATTGTCACAAAATTTCAAGATTTTATGACGCTCTAGTAAAAAGTTAAGAGCAAATGATTTTTGCAAACTTTGATAGGTATAGGACGTACCGTATAGAAGTTAGGGCCATTTGAAGTTATATCAGTGTTTTATTTTGGAGTCAATGGTAGCATAGCTATGAGCGATAACTTTAATTGATAAGAGGCACGAGTACTTTATTGTCACAAAATTTCACGGTTTTAAGACAGTCCAGTAAATAGTTACAAGCATTTGAATGTTGCAAACTTTGATAGGTATAGGACGAACCGTATAGAAGTTAGGGCCATTTGAAGTTTTTTCAGTGTTTTATTTTGGAGTCAATGGTAGCATAGCTATGAGCGATAGCTTAAATTGATAAGAGGCTCGAGTACTTTATTGTCAAAAATTTCAAGGTTTTATGATGTTTCAGTAAAAAGTTACAAGCATTTGATTGTTGCAAACTCTGATAGGTATTGGACGTACCGTATTGAAGTTAGGGCCATTTGAAGTTTTTTCAATGTTTTATTTTGGAGTCAATGGTAGCATAGCTATGAGCGATAGCTTAAATTGATAAGAGGCTCGAGTACTTTATTGTCACAAAATTTCAAGATTTTATGATGCTCCAGTAAAAAGTTACATGCATTTAAATGTTGCAAACTTATATAGGTATAGGACGCACCATATAGAAGTTAGGGCCATTTGAAGTTTTGTCAGTGTTTGTTTTGGGTCTCAATGGTAGCATAGCTATGAGCGATAGCTTAAATTGATAAGAGGCTCGAGTACTTTATTGTCAAAAATTTCAAGGTTTTATGACGTTCCAGTAAAAAGTTACAAGCATTTGATTGTTGCAAACTCTGATAGGTACAGGACGCACCGTATAGAAGTTAAGGCCATTTGAAGGTTTATCAGTCTTTTATTTAGGAGTCAAGGGTAGCATAGCTATGAGCGATAACTTTAATTGTCAAGAGGCACGAATACTTTATTGTCACAAAATTTCAAGATTTTATGATGCTCCAGTAAAAAGTTACAAGCATTTGATTGTTGCAAACTTTGATAGGTGTAGCCCGCACCGTATAGAAAATAGGGCCATTTGAAGTTTCATCAGTGTTTATTTTGGGACTCAAGGGTAGCATAGCTATGAGCGATAGCTTAAATTGATAACAGGCTCGAGTACTTTATTGTCACAAAATTTCAAGGTTTTATGACGCTCCAGGAAAAAGTTACAAGCATTTGATTGTTGCAAACTTTGATAGGTATAGGACGCACAGTATAGAAGCTAGGGCCATTTGAAGTTTTATCAGTGTTTGTTTTGGCGCTCAATAGTATCATAGCTATGAGCGATAACTTTAATTGACAAGAGGCACGAGTACATTATTGTCACAAAATTTCAATCCAGTAAAAAGTTGCAAGCATTTGAATGTTGAAAACTTTGATAGGAAAATGACGTACCGTATAGAAGTTAGGGCCATTTGAAGTTTTAGCAGTGTTTGATTTGGAACTCAAGGGTAGCATAGCTATGAGCGATAGTTTAAATTTTCAAGCGGCACGAGTACTTTGTTGTCACAAAATTTCAAGATTTTATTACGCTCCAGTAAAAAGTTACAAGCATTTGATTGTTGCAAACTTTAATAGGTATAAGATGCACCGTATAAAAGTTAGGGCCATTTGAAGTTTTAACAGTGTTTGATGTGGGACTCAAGGGTAGTAGCATAGCTATGAGCGATATCTTAAATTGACAAGAGGCTCGACTACTTTATTGTCACAAAATTTCAAGGTTTTATGGCGCTCCAGTAAAAAGTTACAAGCATTTGATTGTTGCAAACTTTGATAGGTGTAGGCCGCACCGTATAGAAAATAGGGCCATTTGAATTTTATCAGTGTTTGATTTGGGACTCAAGGGTAACATAGCTATGAGCGATAGCTTAAATTGACAAGAGGCACGAGTACTTTCTTGTCACAAAATTTAAAGGTTTTATGACGTTCCAATAAAAAGTTACATGCATTTAAATGTTGCAAACGTATAGGACGCACCATATAGAAGTTAGGGCCATTTGAATTTTTATCAGTGTTTGATGTGGGACTCAAGGGTAGTAGCATAGCTATGAGCGATAGCTTAAATTGACAAGAGGCTCGACTACTTTATTGCCACAAAATTTCAAGGTTTTATGGCGCTCCAGTAAAAAGTTACAAGCATTTGATTGTTGCAAACTTTGATAGGTATAGGATGCACCGTATAGAAGATAGAGCTATTTGAATTTTATCAGTGTTTGATTTGGGACTCAAGGGTAGCATAGCTATGAGCGATAACTTTAATAGACAAGAGGCACAAGTACTTTATTGTCACAAAATTTCACGGTTTTAAGGCGCTCCAGTAAATAGTTACAAGTATTTGAATGTTGCAAACTTTGATAGGTATAGGACGAACCGTATAGAAGTTAGGGCCATTTGAAGTTTTTTCAGTGTTTTATTTTGGAGTCAAGGGTAGCATAGCTATGAGCGATAACTTTAATTGACAAGAGGCACGAGTGCTTTGTTGACACAAAATTTCAAGATTTGATTACGCTCCAGTAAAAAGTTACAAGCATGTGATTGTTACAAACATTGATAGGTATAGGACGCACCGTATAGAAGTTAAGGCCATTTGAAGGTTTATCAGTATTTTATTTAGGAGTCAAGGGTAGCATAGCTATGAGCGATAACTTTAATTGTCAAGAGGCACGAATACTTTATTGTCACAAAATTTCAAGATTTTTTGACGCTCCAGTAAAAAGTTACAAGCATTTGATTGTTGCAAACTTTGATAGGTGTCGGCCGCACCGTATAGAAAATAGGGCCATTTGAAGTTTTATCAGTGTTTGTTTTGGGACTCAAGGGTAGCATAACTATGAGCGATAGCTTAAATTGATAACAGGCTCGAGTACTTTATTGTCATAAATTTTCAAGGTTTTATGACGCTCCAGGAAAAAGTTATTAGCATTTGATTGTTGCAAACTTTGATAGGTATAGGACGCACAGTATAAAAGTTAGCGCCATTTGAAGTTTTATCAGTGTTTGGTTTGGCGCTCAATGGTATCATAGCTATGAGAGATAACTTTAATTGAGAAGAGGCACGAGTACATTATTGTCACAAAATTTCAATCCAGTAAAAAGTTGCAAGCATTTGAATGTTGAAAACTTTGATAGGAAAATGACGTACCGTATAGAAGTTAGGGCCATTTGAAGTTTTAGCAGTGTTTGATTTGGGACTCAAGGGTAGCATAGCTATGAGCGATAGTTTAAATTGATAAGAGGCACGAGTACTTTGTTGTCACAAAATTTCAAGATTTTATTACGCTCCAGTAAAAAGTTACAAGCATTTGATTGTTGCAAACTTTAATAGGTATAAGCCGCACCCTATAGAAGTTAGGGCCATTTGAAGTTTTATCAGTGTTTGATTTGGGACTCAAGGGAAGCATAGCTAGGAGCGATAGCTTAAATTGACAAGAAGCTCGACTACTTTATTGTCAGAAAATTTCAAGGTTTTATGACGTTCCAGTAAAAAGTTACATGCATTTCAATGTTGCAAACTTATATAGGTATAGGACGCACCATATAGAAGTTAGGGCCATTTGAATTTTTATCAGTGTTTGATGTGGGACTCAAGGGTAGTAGCATAGCTATGAGCGATAGCTTAAATTGACAAGAGGTTCGACTAATTTATTGTCACAAAATTTCAAGGTTTTATGGCGCTCCAGTAAAAAGTTACAAGCATTTGATTGTTGCAAACTTTGATAGGTGTAGGCCGCACCGTATAGAAAATAGGGCCATTTGAAGTTTCATCAGTGTTTATTTTGGGACTCAAGGGTAGCATAGCTATGAGCGATAGCTTAAATTGATAACAGGCTCGAGTACTTTATTGTCACAAAATTTCAAGGTTTTATGACGTTCCAGTAAAAAGTTACATGCATTTAAATGTTGCAAACTTATATAGGTATAGGACGCACCATATAGAAGTTAGGGCCATTTGAAGTTTTGTCAGTGTTTGTTTTGGGTCTCAATGGTAGCATAGCTATGAGCGATAGCTTAAATTGATAAGAGGCTCGAGTACTTTATTGTCAAAAATTTCAAGGTTTTATGACGTTCCAGTAAAAAGTTACAAGCATTTGATTGTTGCAAACTCTGATAGGTACAGGACGCACCGTATAGAAGTTAAGGCCATTTGAAGGTTTATCAGTCTTTTATTTAGGAGTCAAGGGTAGCATAGCTATGAGCGATAACTTTAATTGTCAAGAGGCACGAATACTTTATTGTCACAAAATTTCAAGATTTTATGACGCTCCAGTAAAAAGTTACAAGCATTTGATTGTTGCAAACTTTGATAGGTGTCGGCCGCACCGTATAGAAAATAGGGCCATTTGAAGTTTTATCAGTGTTTGTTTTGGGACTCAAGGGTAGCATAACTATGAGCGATAGCTTAAATTGATAACAGGCTCGAGTACTTTATTGTCACAAATTTTCAAGGTTTTATGACGCTCCAGGAAAAAGCTATAAGCATTTGATTGTTGAAAACTTTGATAGGTATAGGACGCACAGTATAGAAGTTAGCGCCATTTGAAGTTTTATCAGTGTTTGTTTTGGCGCTCAATGGTATCATAGCTATGAGAGATAACTTTAATTGAGAAGAGGCACCAGTAAAAAGTTGCAAGTTGACGTAGCGTATAGAAGTTAGGGCCATTTGAAGTTTTAGGAGTGTTTGATTTGGGACTCAAGGGTAGCATATCTATGAGCGATAGTTTAAATTGATAAGAGGCACGAGTACTTTGTTGTGACAAAATTTCAAGATTTTATTACGCTCCAGTAAAAAGTTACAAGCATTTGATTGTTGCAAACTTTAATAGGTATAAGCCGCACCCTATAGAAGTTAGGGCCATTTGAAGTTTTATCAGTGTTTGATTTGGGACTCAAGGGAAGCATAGCTAGGAGCGATAGCTTAAATTGACAAGAAGCTCGACTACTTTATTGTCAGAAAATTTCAAGGTTTTATGACGCTCTAGTAAAAAGTTAAGAGCAAATGATTTTTGCAAACTTTGATAGGTATAGGACGTACCGTATAGAAGTTAGGGCAATTTGAAGTTATATCAGTGTTTTATTTTGGAGTCAAGGGTAGCATAGCTATGAGCGATAACTTTAATTGATAAGAGGCACGAGTACTTTATTGTCACAAAATTTCACGGTTTTAAGACGCTCCAGTAAATAGTTACAAGCATTTGAATGTTGCAAACTTTGATAGGTATAGGACGAACCGTATAGAAGTTAGGGCCATTTGAAGTTTTTTCAGTGTTTTATTTTGGAGTCAATGGTAGCATAGCTATGAGCGATAGCTTAAATTGATAAGAGGCTCGAGTACTTTATTGTCAAAAATTTCAAGGTTTTATGACGTTCCAGTAAAAAGTTACAAGCATTTGATTGTTGCAATCTCTGATAGGTATTGGACGTACTGTATAGAAGTTAGGGCCATTTGAAGTTATATCAGTGTTTTATTTTGGAGTCAAGGGTAGCATAGCTATGAGCGATAACTTTAATTGATAAGAGGCACGAGTACTTTATTGTCACGAAATTTCAAAATTTTATTACGCTCCAGTAAAAAGCTACAAGCATGTAATTGTTGCAAACTTTGATAGGTGTAGGACGCACCGTATAGAAGTTAGGGCCATTTGAAATTTTGTCAGTGTTTGTTTTGGGACTCAATGGTAGCATAGCTATGAGCGATAGCTTAAATTGATAAGAGGCTCGAGTACTTTATTGCCAAAAATTTCAAGGTTTTATGACGTTCCAGTAAAAAGTTACAAGCATTTGATTGTTGCAAAATCTGATAGGTATTGGACGCACAGTATAGAAGTTAGGGCCATTTGAAGTTTTATCAGAGGCACGAGTACATTATTGTCACAAAATTTCAATCCAGTAAAAAGTTACAAGCATTTTAATGTTGAAAACTTTGATAGGTATAGGACGTACCGTATAGAAGTTAGGGCCAGTGTTTGATTTGGGACTCCAGGGTAGCATAGCTATGAGCGATAGCTTAAATTGACAAGAGGTACGAGTACTTTATTGTCACAAAATTTCAAGATTTTATGACGTTCCAGTAAAAAGTTACAAGCATTTAAATGTTGCAAACTTTGATAGGTATAGGACGCACAGTATAGAAAATAGGGCCATTTGAAGTTTTATCAGTGTTTGATGTGGGACTCACGGGTAGCATAGCTATGAGCGATAGCTTAAATTGACAAGAGGCACGAGTACTTTATTGTCACAAAATTTCAAGGTTTTATGACGCTCCAGTAAAAAGTTACAAGCACTTTAATGTTGCAAACTTTGATAGGTATAGGACGCACCGTATAGAAGTTAAGGCCATTAGAAGCTTTATCAGTGTTTTATTTAGGAGTCAAGGGTAGCATTGCTATAAGCGATAACTTTAATTGTCAAGAGGCACGAATACTTTATTGTCACAAAATTTCAAGATTTTATGATGCTCTAGTAAAAAGTTACAAGCATTTGATTGTTGCAAACTTTGATAGGTGTAGGCCGCACCGTATAGAAAATAGGGCCATTTGAAGTTTCATCAATGTTTATTTTGGGACTCAAGGGTAGCATAGCTATGAGCGATAGCTTAAATTGATAACAGGCTCGAGTACTTTATTGTCACAAAATTTCAAGGTTTTATGACGCTCCACGAAAAAGCTACAAGCATTTGATTGTTGCAAACTTTGATAGGTATAGGACGCACAGTATAGAAGCTAGGGCCATTTGAAGTTTTATCAGTGTTTGTTTTGGCGCTCAATAGTATCAAAGCTATGAGCGATAACTTTAATTGACAAGAGGCACGAGTACATTATTGTCACAAAATTTCAATCCAGTAAAAAGTTGCAAGCATTTGAATGTTGAAAACTTTGATAGGAAAATGACGTACCGTATAGAAGTTAGGGCCATTTGAAGTTTTAGCAGTGTTTGATTTGGAACTCAAGGGTATCATAGCTATGAGCGATAGTTTAAATTGACAAGCGGCACGAGTACTTTGTTGTCACAAAATTTCAAGATTTTATTACGCTCCAGTAAAAAGTTACAAGCATTTGATTGTTGCAAACTTTAATAGGTATAAGATGCACCGTATAAAAGTTAGGGCCATTTGAAGTTTTAACAGTGTTTGATTTGGGACTCAAGGGGAGCATAGCTAGGAGCGATAGCTTAAATTGACAAGAGGCTCGACTACTTTATTGTCACAAAATTTCAAGGTTTAATGACGCTCCAGTAAAAAGTTACAAGCATTTGATTGTTGCAAACTTTGATAGGTATAGGACGTACCGTATAGAAGTTAGGGCAATTTGAAGTTTTATCAGTGTTTTATTTTGGAGTTAAGGGTAGCATAGCTATGAGCGATAACTTTAATTGATAAGAGGCACGAGTACTTTATTGTCACAAAATTTCACGGTTTTGAGACGCTCCAGTAAATAGTTACAAGCATTTGAATGTTGCAAACTTTGATAGGTATAGGACGAACCGTATAGAAGTTAGGGCCATTTGAAGTTTTTTCAGTGTTTTATTTTGGAGTCAATGGTAGCATAGCTATGAGCGATAGCTTAAATTGATAAGAGGCTCGAGTACTTTATTGTCAAAAATTTCAAGCTTTTATGATGTTTCAGTAAAAAGTTACAAGCATTTGATTGTTGCAAACTCTGATAGGTATTGGACGTACTGTATAGAAGTTAGGGCCATTTGAAGTTATATCAGTGTTTTATTTTGGAGTCAAGGGTAGCATAGCTATGAGCGATAACTTTAATTGATAAGAGGCACGAGTACTTTATTGTCACGAAATTTCAAAATTTTATTACGCTCCAGTAAAAAGCTACAAGCATGTAATTGTTGCAAACTTTGATAGGTGTAGGACGCACCGTATAGAAGTTAGGGCCATTTGAAGTTTTGTCAGTGTTTGTTTTGGGACTCAATGGTAGCATAGCTATGAGCGATAGCTTAAATTGATAAGAGGCTCGAGTACTTTATTGCCAAAAATTTCAAGGTTTTTTGACGTTCCAGTAAAAAGTTACAAGCATTTGATTGTTGCAAAATCTGATAGGTATTGGACGCACAGTATAGAAGTTAGGGCCATTTGAAGTTTTATCAGAGGCACGAGTACATTATTGTCACAAAATTTCAATCCAGTAAAAAGTTGCAAGCATTTGAATGTTGAAAACTTTGATAGGAAAATGATGTACCGTATAGAAGTTAGGGCCATTTGAAGTTTTAGCAGTGTTTGATTTGGAACTCAAGGGTAGCATAGCTATGAGCGATAGTTTAAATTGACAAGCGGCACGAGTACTTTGTTGTCACAAAATTTCAAGATTTTATTACGCTCCAGTAAAAAGTTACAAGCATTTGATTGTTGCAAACTTTGATAGGTATAGGACGCACCGTATAGAAGATAGAGCCATTTGAATTTTATCAGTGTTTGATTTGGGACTCAAGGGTAACATTGCTATGAGCGATAGCTTAAATTGACAAGAGGCACGAGTACTTTCTTGTCACAAAATTTCAAGGTTTTATGACGTTCCAGTAAAAAGTTACATGCATTTAAATGTTGCAAACTTATATAGGTATAGGACGCACCATATTGAAGTTAGGGCCATTTGAATTGTTATCAGTGTTTGATGTGGGACTCAAGGTTAGTAGCATAGCTATGAGCGATAGCTTAAATTGACAAGAGGCTCGACTACTTTATTGTCACAAAATTTCAAGGTTTTATGGCGCTCCAGTAAAAAGTTACAAGCATTTGATTGCTGCAAACTTTGATAGGTGTAGGCCGCACCGTATAGAAAATAGGGCCATTTGAAGTTTCATCAGTGTTTATTTTGGGACTCAAGGGTAGCATAGCTATGAGCGATAGCTTAAATTGATAACAGGCTCGAGTACTTTATTGTCACAAAATTTCAAGGTTTTATGACGTTCCAGTAAAAAGTTACATGCATTTAAATGTTGCAAACTTATATAGGTATAGGACGCACAGTATAGAAAATAGGGCCATTTGAAGTTTTATCAGTGTTTGATGTGGGACTCAAGTGTAGCATAGCTATGAGCGATAACTTTAATTGATAAGAGGCACGAGTACTTCATTGTCACAAAATTTCACGGTTTTAAGGCGCTCCAGTAAATAGTTACAAGTATTTGAATGTTGCAAACTTTGATAGGTATAGGACGAACCGTATAGAAGTTAGGGCCATTTGAAGTTTTTTCAGTGTTTTATTTTGGAGTCAAGGATAGCATAGCTATGAGCTATAACTTTAATTGACAAGAGGCACGAGTGCTTTGTTGTCACAAAATTTCAAGATTTGATTACGCTCCAGTAAAAAGTTACAAGCATGTGATTGTTACAAACATTGATAGGTGTAGGACGCACCGTATAGAAGTTAGGGCCATTTGAAGTTTTGTCAGTGTTTGTTTTGGGACTTAATGGTAGCATAGCTATGAGCGATAGCTTAAATTGATAAGAGGCTCGAGTACTTTATTGTCAAAAATTTCAAGGTTTTATGACGTTCCAGTAAAAAGTTACAAGCATTTGATTGTTGCAAACTCTGATAGGTACAGGACGCACCGTATAGAAGTTAAGGCCATTTGAAGGTTTATCAGTCTTTTATTTAGGAGTCAAGGGTAGCATAGCTATGAGCGATAACTTTAATTGTCAAGAGGCACGAATACTTTATTGTCACCAAATTTCAAGATTTTATGACGCTCCAGTAAAAAGTTACAAGCATTTGATTGTTGCAAATTTTGATAGGTGTCGGCCGCACCGTATAGAAAATAGGGCCATTTGAAGTTTTATCAGTGTTTGTTTTCGGAGTCAAGGGTAGCATAACTATGAGCGATAGCTTAAATTGATAACAGGCTCGAGTACTTTATTGTCACAAATTTTCAAGGTTTTATGACGCTCCAGGAAAAAGTTATAAGCATTTGATTGTTGCAAACTTTGATAGGTATAGGACGCACAGTATAGAAGTTAGCGCCATTTGAAGTTTTATCAGTGTTTGTTTTGACGCTCAATGGTATCATAGCTATGAGAGATAACTTTAATTGAGAAGAGGCACGAGTACATTATTGTCACAAAATTTCAATCCAGTAAAAAGTTGCAAGCATTTGAATGTTGAAAACTTTGATAGGAAAATGACGTACCGTATAGAAGTTAGGGCCATTTGAAGTTTTAGCAGTGTTTGATTTGGGACTCAAGGGTAGCATAGCTATGAGCGATAGTTCAAATTGATAAGAGGCACGAGTACTTTGTTGTCACAAAATTTCAAGATTTTATTACGCTCCAGTAAAAAGTTACAAGCATTTGATTGTTGCAAACTTTAATAGGTATAAGCCGCACCCTATAGAAGTTAGGGCCATTTGAAGTTTTATCAGTGTTTGATTTGGGACTCAAGGGAAGCATAGCTAGGAGCGATAGTTTAAATTGACAAGAAGCTCGACTACTTTATTGTCAGAAAATTTCAAGGTTTTATGACGTTCCAGTAAAAAGTTACATGCATTTAAATGTTGTAAACTTATATAGGTATAGGACGCACCATATAGAAGTTAGGGCCATTTGAATTTTTATCAGTGTTTGATGTGGGACTCAAGGAAGTTTTTTCAGTGTTTTATTTTGGAGTCAAGGGTAGCATAGCTATGAGCGATAACTTTAATTGACAAGAGGCACGAGTGCTTTGTTGTCACAAAATTTCAAGATTTGATTACGCTCCAGTAAAAAGTTACAAGCATGTGATTTTTACAAACATTGATAGGTATAGGACGCACCGTATAGAAGTTAGGGCCATTTGAAGTTTTGTCAGTGTTTGTTTTGGTACTTAATGGTAGCATAGCTATGAGCGATAGCTTAAATTGATGAGGCTCGAGTACTTTATTGTCAAAAATTTCAAGGTTTTATGACGTTCCAGTAAAAAGCTACAAGCATTTGATTGTTGCAAACTCTGATAGGTACAGGACGCACCGTATAGAAGTTAAGGCCATTTGAAGGTTTATCAGTATTTTATTTAGGAGTCAAGGGTAGCATGGCTATGAGCGATAACTTTAATTGTCAAGAGGCACGAATACTTTATTGTCACAAAATTTCAAGATTTTATGACGCTACAGTAAAAAGTTACAAGCATTTGATTGTTGCAAACTTTGATAGGTGTCGGCCGCACCGTATAGAAAATAGGGCCATGTTAAGTTTTATCAGTGTTTGTTTTAGGACTCAAGGGTAGCATAACTATGAGCGATAGCTTAAATTGATAACAGGCTCGAGTACTTTATTGTCACAAATTTTCAAGGTTTTATGACGCTCCAGGAAAAAGTTATAAGCATTTGATTGTTGCAAACTTTGATAGGTATAGGACGACAGTATAAAAGTTAGCGCCATTTGAAGTTTTATCAGTGTTTGTTTTGGCGCTCAATGGTATCATAGCTATGAGAGATAACTTTAATTGAGAAGAGGCACGAGTACATTATTGTCACAAAATTTCAATCCAGTAAAAAGTTGCAAGCATTTGAATGTTGAAAACTTTGATAGGAAAATGACGTACCGTATAGAAGTTAGGGCCATTTGAAATTTTAGCAGTGTTTGATTTGGGACTCAAGGGTAGCATAGCTATGAGCGATAGTTTAAATTGATAAGATGCACGAGTACTTTGTTGTCACAAAATTTCAAGATTTTATTACGCTCCAGTAAAAAGTTACAAGCATTTGATTGTTGCAAACTTTAATAGGTATAAGCCGCACCCTATAGAAGTTAGGGCCATTTGAAGTTTTTCAGTGTTTGATTTGGGACTCAAGGGAAGCATAGCTAGGAGCGATAGCTTAAATTGACAAGAAGCTCGACTACTTTATTGTCAGAAAATTTCAAGGTTTTATGACGTTCCAGTAAAAAGTTACATGCATTTAAATGTTGCAAACTTATATAGGTATAGGACGCACCATATAGAAGTTAGGGCCATTTGAATTTTTATCAGTGTTTGATGTGGGACTCAAGGGTAGTAGCATAGCTATGAGCGATAGCTTAAATTGACAAGAGGCTCGACTAATTTATTGTCACAAAATTTCAAGGTTTTATGGCGCTCCAGTAAAAAGTTACAAGCATTTGATTGTTGCAAACTTTGATAGGTGTAGGCCGCACCATATAGAAAATAGGGCCATTTGAAGTTTCATCAGTGTTTATTTTGGGACTCAAGGGTAGCATAGCTATGAGCGATAGCTTAAATTGATAACAGGCTCGAGTACTTTATTGTCACAAAATTTCAAGGTTTTATGACGTTCCAGTAAAAAGTTACATGCATTTAAATGTTGCAAACTTATATAGGTATAGGACGCACCATATAGAAGTTAGGGCCATTTGAATTTGTATCAGTGTTTGATGTGGGACTCAAGGGTAGTAGCATAGCTATGAGCGATAGCTTAAATTGACAAGAGGCTCGACTACTTTATTGTCACAAAATTTCAAGGTTTTATGGCGCTCCAGTAAAAAGTTACAAGCATTTGATTGTTGCAAACTTTGATAGGTATAGGACGCACCGTATAGAAGATAGAGCCATTTGAATTTTATCAGTGTTTGATTTGGGACTCAAGGGTAGCATAGCTGTGAGCGATAGCTTAAATTGACAAGAGGCACGAGTACTTTTTGTAACAAAATTTCAAGGTTTATGACGTTCCAGTAAAAAGTTACAAGCATTTGATTGTTGCAAACTTTGATAGGTATAGGACGCACAGTATAGAAAATAGGGCCATTTGAAGTTTTATCAGTGTTTGATGTGGGACTCAAGTGTAGCATAGCTATGAGCGATAACTTTAATAGACAAGAGGCACAAGTACTTTATTGTCACTAAATTTCAAGATTTTATGACGCTCCAGTAAAAAGTTACAAGCAGTTGATTGTTGAAAACTTTGATAGGTATTGGACGTAGCGTATAGAAGTTAGGGCCATTTGAAGTTATATCAGTGTTTTATTTTGGAGTCAAGGGTAGCATAGCTATGAGCGATAACTTTAATTGATAAGAGGCACGAGAACTTTATTGTCACAAAATTTCACGGTTTTAAGGCGCTCCAGTAAATAGTTACAAGTATTTGAATGTTGCAAACTTTGATAGGTATAGGACGAACCGTATAGAAGTTAGGGCCATTTGAAGTTTTTTCAGTGTTTTATTTTGGAGTCAATGGTAGCATAGCTATGAGCGATAACTTTAATTGACAAGAGGCACGAGTGCTTTGTTGTCACAAAATTTCAAGATTTTATTACGCTCCAGTAAAAAGTTACAAGCATGTGATTGTTACAAACATTGATAGGTGTAGGACGCACCGTATAGAAGTTAGGGCCATTTGAAGTTTTTTCAGTGTTTGTTTTGGTACTTAATGGTAGCATAGCTATGAGCGATAGCTTAAATTGATAAGAGGCTCGAGTACTTTATTGTCAAAAATTTCAAGGTTTTCTGACGTTCCAGTAAAAAACTACAAGCATTTGATTGTTGCAAACTCTGATAGGTACAGGACGCACCGTATAGAAGTTAAGGCCATTTGAAGGTTTATCAGTCTTTTATTTAGGAGTCAAGGGTAGCATAGCTACGAGCGATAACTTTAATTGTCAAGAGGCACGAATACTTTATTGTCACAAAATTTCAAGATTTTATGACGCTCCAGTAAAAAGTTACAAGCATTTGATTGTTGCAAACTTTGATAGGTGTCGGCCGCACCGTATAGAAAATAGGGCCATTTGAAGTTTTATCAGTGTTTGTTTTGGGACTCAAGGGTAGCATAACTATGAGCGATAGCTTAAATTGATAACAGGCTCGAGTACTTTATTGTCACAAATTTTCAAGGTTTTATGACGCTCCAGGAAAAAGTTATAAGCATTTGATTGTTGCAAACTTTGATAGGTATAGGACGCACAGTATAGAAGTTAGCGCCATTTGAAGTTTTATCAGTGTTTGTTTTGGCGCTCAATGGTATCATAGCTATGAGAGATAACTTTAATTGAGAAGAGGCACGAGTACATTATTTTCACAAAATTTCAATCCAGTAAAAAGTTGCAAGCATTTGAATGTTGAAAACTTTGATAGCAAAATGACGTACCGTATAGAAGTTAGGGCCATTTGAAGTTTTAGCAGTGTTTGATTTGGCACTCAAGGGTAGCATAGCTATGAGCGATAGTTTAAATTGATAAGAGGCACGAGTACTTTGTTGTCACAAAATTTCAAGATTTTATTACGCTCCAGTAAAAAGTTACAAGCATTTGATTGTTGCAAACTTTAATAGGTATAAGCCGCACCCTATAGAAGTTAGGGCCATTTGAAGTTTTATCAGTGTTTGATTTGGGACTCAAGGGAAGCATAGCTAGGAGCGATAGCTTAAATTGACAAGAAGCTCGACTACTTTATTGCCAGAAAATTTCAAGGTTTTATGACGCTCCAGTAAAAAGTTACAAGCATTTGATTGTTGCAAACTTTGATAGGTATAGGACGCATCGTATAGAAGATAGAGCCATTTGAATTTTATCAGTGTTTGATTTGGGACTCAAGGGTAACATAGGTATGAGCGATAGCTTAAATTGACAAGAGGCACGAGTACTTTATTGTCACAAAATTTGAAGATTTTAGGACGTTCCAGTAAAAACTTACAAGCATTTAAAGGTTGCAAACTTATATAGGTATAGGACGCACCATATAGAAGTTAGGGCCATTTGAAGTTTTATCAGTGTTTGATGTGGGACTCAAGGGTGGTAGCATAGCTATGAGCGATAGCTTAAATTGACAAGAGGCTCGACTACTTTATTGTCACAAAATTTCAAGGTTTTATGACGCTCCATTAAAAAAGTTACAAGCATTTGAGTGTTGCAAACTTTGATAGGTATAGGACGCACCGTATAGAAGATAGAGCTATTTGAATTTTATCAGTTTGATTTGGGACTCAAGGGTAGCATAGCTGTGAGCGATAGCTTAAATTGACAAGAGGCTCGACTACTTTATTGTCACAAAATTTCAAGGTTTAATGACGCTCCAGTAAAAAGTTAGAAGCATTTGATTATTGCAAACTTTGATAGGTATAGGACGCACCGTATAGAAGATAGAGCCATTTGAATTTTATCAGTGTTTGATTTGGGACTCAAGGGTAACATAGCTATGAGCGATAGCTTAAATTGACAAGAGGCACGAGTACTTTATTGTCACAAAATTTCAAGGTTTTATGACGTTCCAGTAAAAAGTTACATGCATTTAAATGTTGCAAACTTATATAGGTATAGGACGCACCATACAGAAGTTAGGGCCATTTGAATTTTTATCAGTGTTTGATGTGGGACTCAAGGGTAGTAGCATAGCTATGAGCGATAGCTTAAATTGACAAGAGGCTCGACTACTTTATTGTCACAAAATTTCAAGGTTTTATGGCGCTCCAGTAAAAAGTTACAAGCATTTGATTGTTGCAAACTTTGATAGGTGTAGGCCGCACCGTATAGAAAATAGGGCCATTTGAAGTTTCATCAGTGTTTATTTTGGGACTCAAGGGTAGCATAGCTATGAGCGATAGCTTAAATTGATAACAGGCTCGAGTACTTTATTGTCACAAAATTTCAGGGTTTTATGACGTTCCAGTAAAAAGTTACATTCATTTAAATGTTGCAAACTTATATAGGAATAGGACGCACCATATAGAAGTTAGGGCCATTTGAATTTTTATCAGTGTTTGATGTGGGACTCAAGGGTAGTAGCATAGCTATGAGCGATAGCTTAAATTGACAAGAGGCTCGACTACTTTATTGTCACAAAATTTCAAGGTTTTATGGCGCTCCAGTAAAAAGTTACAAGCATTTGATTGTTGCAAACTTTGATAGGTATAGGACGCACCGTATAGAAGATAGAGCCATTTGAATTTTATCAGTGTTTGATTTGGGACTCAAGGGTAGCATAGCTTAAATTGACAAGAGGCACGAGTACTTTATTGTAACAAAATTTCAAGGTTTATGACGTTCCAGTAAAAAGTTACAAGCATTTGATTGGTGCAAACTTTGATAGGTATAGGACGCACAGTATAGAAAATAGGGTCATTTGAAGTTTTATCAGTGTTTGATGTGGGACTCAAGTGTAGCATAGCTATGAGCGATAACTTTAATAGACAAGAGGCATAAGTACTTTATTGTCACTAAATTTTAAGATTTTATGACGCTCCAGTAAAAAGTTACAAGCAGTTGATTGTTGAAAACTTTGATAGGTATTGGACGTACCGTATAAAAGATAGAGCCATTTGAATTTTATCAGTGTTTGATTTGGGACTCAAGGGTAGCATAGCTGTGAGCGATAGCTTAAATTGACAAGAGGCACGAGTACTTTTTGTAACAAAATTTCAAGGTTTATGACGTTCCAGTAAAAAGTTACAAGCATTTGATTGTTGCAAACTTTGATAGGTATAGGACGCACAGTATAGAAAATAGGGCCATTTGAAGTTTTATCAGTGTTTGATGTGGGACTCAAGTGTAGCATAGCTATGAGCGATAACTTTAATAGACAAGAGGCACAAGTACTTTATTGTCACTAAATTTCAAGATTTTATGACGCTCCAGTAAAAAGTTACAAGCAGTTGATTGTTGAAAACTTTGATAGGTATTGGACGTAGCGTATAGAAGTTAGGGCCATTTGAAGTTATATCAGTGTTTTATTTTGGAGTCAAGGGTAGCATAGCTATGAGCGATAACTTTAATTGATAAGAGGCACGAGAACTTTATTGTCACAAAATTTCAAGGTTTTAAGGCGCTCCAGTAAATAGTTACAAGTATTTGAATGTTGCAAACTTTGATAGGTATAGGACGAACCGTATAGAAGTTAGGGCCATTTGAAGTTTTTTCAGTGTTTTATTTTGGAGTCAATGGTAGCATAGCTATGAGCGATAACTTTAATTGACAAGAGGCACGAGTGCTTTGTTGTCACAAAATTTCAAGATTTGATTACGCTCCAGTAAAAAGTTACAAGCATGTGATTGTTACAAACATTGATAGGTGTAGGACGCACCGTATAGAAGTTAGGGCCATTTGAAGTTTTTTCAGTGTTTGTTTTGGTACTTAATGGTAGCATAGCTATGAGCGATAGCTTAAATTGATAAGAGGCTCGAGTACTTTATTGTAAAAAATTTCAAGGTTTTCTGACGTTCCAGTAAAAAACTACAAGCATTTGATTGTTGCAAACTCTGATAGGTACAGGACGCACCGTATAGAAGTTAAGGCCATTTGAAGGTTTATCAGTCTTTTATTTAGGAGTCAAGGGTAGCATAGCTACGAGCGATAACTTTAATTGTAAGGGAAGCATAGCTAGGAGCGATAGCTTAAATTGACAAGAAGCTCGACTACTTTATTGCCAGAAAATTTCAAGGTTTTATGACGCTCCAGTAAAAAGTTACAAGCATTTGATTGTTGCAAACTTTGATAGGTATAGGACGCATCGTATAGAAGATAGAGCCATTTGAATTTTATCAGTGTTTGATTTGGGACTCAAGGGTAACATAGGTATGAGCGATAGCTTAAATTGACAAGAGGCACGAGTACTTTATTGTCACAAAATTTGAAGATTTTAGGACGTTCCAGTAAAAACTTACAAGCATTTAAAGGTTGCAAACTTATATAGGTATAGGACGCACCATATAGAAGTTAGGGCCATTTGAAGTTTTATCAGTGTTTGATGTGGGACTCAAGGGTGGTAGCATAGCTATGAGCGATAGCTTAAATTGACAAGAGGCTCGACTACTTTATTGTCACAAAATTTCAAGGTTTTATGACGCTCCATTAAAAAGTTACAAGCATTTGAGTGTTGCAAACTTTGATAGGTATAGGACGCACCGTATAGAAGATAGAGCTATTTGAATTTTATCAGTTTGATTTGGGACTCAAGGGTAGCATAGCTGTGAGCGATAGCTTAAATTGACAAGAGGCTCGACTACTTTATTGTCACAAAATTTCAAGGTTTAATGACGCTCCAGTAAAAAGTTAGAAGCATTTGATTATTGCAAACTTTGATAGGTATAGGACGCACCGTATAGAAGATAGACCCCATTTGAATTTTATCAGTGTTTGATTTGGGACTCAAGGGTAACATAGCTATGAGCGATAGCTTAAATTGACAAGAAGCACGAGTACTTTATTGTCACAAAATTTCAAGGTTTTATGACGTTCCAGTAAAAAGTTACATGCATTTAAATGTTGCAAACTTATATAGGTATAGGACGCACCATACAGAAGTTAGGGCCATTTGAATTTTTATCAGTGTTTGATGTGGGACTCAAGGGTAGTAGCATAGCTATGAGCGATAGCTTAAATTGACAAGAGGCTCGACTACTTTATTGTCACAAAATTTCAAGGTTTTATGGCGCTCCAGTAAAAAGTTACAAGCATTTGATTGTTGCAAACTTTGATAGGTGTAGGCCGCACCGTATAGAAAATAGGGCCATTTGAAGTTTCATCAGTGTTTATTTTGGGACTCAAGGGTAGCATAGCTATGAGCGATAGCTTAAATTGATAACAGGCTCGAGTACTTTATTGTCACAAAATTTCAGGGTTTTATGACGTTCCAGTAAAAAGTTACATTCATTTAAATGTTGCAAACTTATATAGGTATAGGACGCACCATATAGAAGTTAGGGCCATTTGAATTTTTATCAGTGTTTGATGTGGGACTCAAGGGTAGTAGCATAGCTATGAGCGATAGCTTAAATTGACAAGAGGCTCGACTACTTTATTGTCACAAAATTTCAAGGTTTTATGGCGCTCCAGTAAAAAGTTACAAGCATTTGATTGTTGCAAACTTTGATAGGTATAGGACGCACCGTATAGAAGATAGAGCCATTTGAATTTTATCAGTGTTTGATTTGGGACTCAAGGGTAGCATAGCTTAAATTGACAAGAGGCACGAGTACTTTATTGTAACAAAATTTCAAGGTTTATGACGTTCCAGTAAAAAGTTACAAGCATTTGATTGGTGCAAACTTTGATAGGTATAGGACGCACAGTATAGAAAATAGGGTCATTTGAAGTTTTATCAGTGTTTGATGTGGGACTCAAGTGTAGCATAGCTATGAGCGATAATTTTAATAGACAAGAGGCATAAGTACTTTATTGTCACTAAATTTTAAGATTTTATGACGCTCCAGTAAAAAGTTACAAGCAGTTGATTGTTGAAAACTTTGATAGGTATTGGACGTACCGTATAAAAGATAGAGCCATTTGAATTTTATCAGTGTTTGATTTGGGACTCAAGGGTAGCATAGCTGTGAGCGATAGCTTAAATTGACAAGAGGCACGAGTACTTTTTGTAACAAAATTTCAAGGTTTATGACGTTCCAGTAAAAAGTTACAAGCATTTGATTGTTGCAAACTTTGATAGGTATAGGACGCACAGTATAGAAAATAGGGCCATTTGAAGTTTTATCAGTGTTTGATGTGGGACTCAAGTGTAGCATAGCTATGAGCGATAACTTTAATAGACAAGAGGCACAAGTACTTTATTGTCACTAAATTTCAAGATTTTATGACGCTCCAGTAAAAAGTTACAAGCAGTTGATTGTTGAAAACTTTGATAGGTATTGGACGTAGCGTATAGAAGTTAGGGCCATTTGAAGTTATATCAGTGTTTTATTTTGGAGTCAAGGGTAGCATAGCTATGAGCGATAACTTTAATTGATAAGAGGCACGAGAACTTTATTGTCACAAAATTTCACGGTTTTAAGGCGCTCCAGTAAATAGTTACAAGTATTTGAATGTTGCAAACTTTGATAGGTATAGGACGAACCGTATAGAAGTTAGGGCCATTTGAAGTTTTTTCAGTGTTTTATTTTGGAGTCAATGGTAGCATAGCTATGAGCGATAACTTTAATTGACAAGAGGCACGAGTGCTTTGTTGTCACAAAATTTCAAGATTTGATTACGCTCCAGTAAAAAGTTACAAGCATGTGATTGTTACAAACATTGATAGGTGTAGGACGCACCGTATAGAAGTTAGGGCCATTTGAAGTTTTTTCAGTGTTTGTTTTGGTACTTAATGGTAGCATAGCTATGAGCGATAGCTTAAATTGATAAGAGGCTCGAGTACTTTATTGTCAAAAATTTCAAGGTTTTCTGACGTTCCAGTAAAAAACTACAAGCATTTGATTGTTGCAAACTCTGATAGGTACAGGACGCACCGTATAGAAGTTAAGGCCATTTGAAGGTTTATCAGTCTTTTATTTAGGAGTCAAGGGTAGCATAGCTACGAGCGATAACTTTAATTGTCAAGAGGCACGAATACTTTATTGTCACAAAATTTCAAGATTTTATGACGCTCCAGTAAAAAGTTACAAGCATTTGATTGTTGCAAACTTTGATAGGTGTCGGCCGCACCGTATAGAAAATAGGGCCATTTGAAGTTTTATCAGTGTTTGTTTTGGGACTCAAGGGTAGCATAACTATGAGCGATAGCTTAAATTGATAACAGGCTCGAGTACTTTATTGTCACAAATTTTCAAGGTTTTATGACGCTCCAGGAAAAAGTTATAAGCATTTGATTGTTGCAAACTTTGATAGGTATAGGACGCACAGTATAGAAGTTAGCGCCATTTGAAGTTTTATCAGTGTTTGTTTTGGCGCTCAATGGTATCATAGCTATGAGAGATAACTTTAATTGAGAAGAGGCACGAGTACATTATTTTCACAAAATTTCAATCCAGTAAAAAGTTGCAAGCATTTGAATGTTGAAAACTTTGATAGCAAAATGACGTACCGTATAGAAGTTAGGGCCATTTGAAGTTTTAGCAGTGTTTGATTTGGCACTCAAGGGTAGCATAGCTATGAGCGATAGTTTAAATTGATAAGAGGCACGAGTACTTTGTTGTCACAAAATTTCAAGATTTTATTACGCTCCAGTAAAAAGTTACAAGCATTTGATTGTTGCAAACTTTAATAGGTATAAGCCGCACCCTATAGAAGTTAGGGCCATTTGAAGTTTTATCAGTGTTTGATTTGGGACTCAAGGGAAGCATAGCTAGGAGCGATAGCTTAAATTGACAAGAAGCTCGACTACTTTATTGCCAGAAAATTTCAAGGTTTTATGACGCTCCAGTAAAAAGTTACAAGCATTTGATTGTTGCAAACTTTGATAGGTATAGGACGCATCGTATAGAAGATAGAGCCATTTGAATTTTATCAGTGTTTGATTTGGGACTCAAGGGTAACATAGGTATGAGCGATAGCTTAAATTGACAAGAGGCACGAGTACTTTATTGTCACAAAATTTGAAGATTTTAGGACGTTCCAGTAAAAACTTACAAGCATTTAAAGGTTGCAAACTTATATAGGTATAGGACGCACCATATAGAAGTTAGGGCCATTTGAAGTTTTATCAGTGTTTGATGTGGGACTCAAGGGTGGTAGCATAGCTATGAGCGATAGCTTAAATTGACAAGAGGCTCGACTACTTTATTGTCACAAAATTTCAAGGTTTTATGACGCTCCATTAAAAAGTTACAAGCATTTGAGTGTTGCAAACTTTGATAGGTATAGGACGCACCGTATAGAAGATAGAGCTATTTGAATTTTATCAGTTTGATTTGGGACTCAAGGGTAGCATAGCTGTGAGCGATAGCTTAAATTGACAAGAGGCTCGACTACTTTATTGTCACAAAATTTCAAGGTTTAATGACGCTCCAGTAAAAAGTTAGAAGCATTTGATTATTGCAAACTTTGATAGGTATAGGACGCACCGTATAGAAGATAGAGCCATTTGAATTTTATCAGTGTTTGATTTGGGACTCAAGGGTAACATAGCTATGAGCGATAGCTTAAATTGACAAGAGGCACGAGTACTTTATTGTCACAAAATTTCAAGGTTTTATGACGTTCCAGTAAAAAGTTACATGCATTTAAATGTTGCAAACTTATATAGGTATAGGACGCACCATATAGAAGTTAGGGCCATTTGAATTTTTATCAGTGTTTGATGTGGGACTCAAGGGTAGTAGCATAGCTATGAGCGATAGCTTAAATTGACAAGAGGCTCGACTACTTTATTGTCACAAAATTTCAAGGTTTTATGGCGCTCCAGTAAAAAGTTACAAGCATTTGATTGTTGCAAACTTTGATAGGTGTAGGCCGCACCGTATAGAAAATAGGGCCATTTGAAGTTTCATCAGTGTTTATTTTGGGACTCAAGGGTAGCATAGCTATGAGCGATAGCTTAAATTGATAACAGGCTCGAGTACTTTATTGTCACAAAATTTCAGGGTTTTATGACGTTCCAGTAAAAAGTTACATTCATTTAAATGTTGCAAACTTATATAGGTATAGGACGCACCATATAGAAGTTAGGGCCATTTGAATTTTTATCAGTGTTTGATGTGGGACTCAAGGGTAGTAGCATAGCTATGAGCGATAGCTTAAATTGACAAGAGGCTCGACTACTTTATTGTCACAAAATTTCAAGGTTTTATGGCGCTCCAGTAAAAAGTTACAAGCATTTGATTGTTGCAAACTTTGATAGGTATAGGACGCACCGTATAGAAGATAGAGCCATTTGAATTTTATCAGTGTTTGATTTGGGACTCAAGGGTAGCATAGCTTAAATTGACAAGAGGCACGAGTACTTTATTGTAACAAAATTTCAAGGTTTATGACGTTCCAGTAAAAAGTTACAAGCATTTGATTGGTGCAAACTTTGATAGGTATAGGACGCACAGTATAGAAAATAGGGTCATTTGAAGTTTTATCAGTGTTTGATGTGGGACTCAAGTGTAGCATAGCTATGAGCGATAACTTTAATAGACAAGAGGCATAAGTACTTTATTGTCACTAAATTTTAAGATTTTATGACGCTCCAGTAAAAAGTTACAAGCAGTTGATTGTTGAAAACTTTGATAGGTATTGAACGTACCGTATAAAAGTTAGGGCCATTTGAAGTTATATCAGTGTTTTATTTTGGAGTCAAGGGTAGCATAGCTATGAGCGATAACTTTAATTGATAAGAGGCACGAGTACTTTATTGTCACAAAATTTCACGGTTTTAAGGCGCTCCAGTAAATAGTTACAAGTATTTGAATGTTGCAAACTTTCATAGGTATAGGACGAACCGTATAGAAGTTAGAGCCATTTGAAGTTTTTTCAGTGTTTTATTTTGGAGTCAAGGGTAGCATAGCTATGAACGATAACTTTACTTGAGAAGAGGCACGAGTGCTTTGTTGTCACAAAATTTCAAGATTTGATTACGCTCCAGTAAAAAGTTACAAGCATGTGATTGTTACAAACATTGATAGGTGTAGGACGCACCGTATAGAAGTTAGCGCCATTTGAAGTTTTGTCAGTGTTTGTTTTGGGACTCAATGGTAGCATAGCTATGAGCGATAGCTTAAATTGATAAGAGGCTCGAGTACTTTATTGTCAAAAATTTCAAGGTTTTATGACGTTCCAGTAAAAAGTTACAAGCATTTGATTGTTGCAAACTCTGATAGGTACAGGACGCACCGTATAGAAGTTAAGGCCATTTGAAGGTTTATCAGTCTTTTATTTAGGAGTCAAGGGTAGCATAGCTATGAGCGATAACTTTAATTGTCAAGAGGCACGAATACTTTATTGTCACAAAATTTCAAGATTTTATGACGCTCCAGTAAAAAGTTACAAGCATTTGATTGTTGCAAACTTTGATAGGTGTCGGCCGCACCGTATAGAAAATAGGGCCATTTGAAGTTTTATCAGTGTTTGTTTTGGGACTCAAGGGTAGCATAACTATGAGCGATAGCTTAAATTGATAACAGGCTCGAGTACTTTATTGTCACAAATTTTCAAGGTTTTATGACGCTCCAGGAAAAAGTTATAAGCATTTGATTGTTGCAAACTTTGATAGGTATAGGACGCACAGTAAAGAAGTTAGCGCCATTTGAAGTTTTATCAGTGTTCGTTTTGGCGCTCAATGGTATCATAGCTATGAGAGATAACTTTAATTGAGAAGAGGCACGAGTACATTATTGTCACAAAATTTCAATCCAGTAAAAAGTTGCAAACATTTGAATGTTGAAAACTTTGATAGGAAAATGACGTACCGTATAGAAGTTAGGGCCATTTGAAGTTTTAGCAGTGTTTGATTTGGGACTCAAGGGTAGCATAGCTATGAGCGATAGTTTAAATTGATAAGAGGCACGAGTACTTTGTTGTGACAAAATTTCAAGATTTTATTACGCTCCAGTAAAAAGTTACAAGCATTTGATTGTTGCAAACTTTAATAGGTATAAGCCGCACCCTATAGAAGTTAGGGCCATTTGAAGTTTTATCAGTGTTTGATGTGGGACTCAAGGGTAGTAGCATAGCTATGAGCGATAGCTTAAATTGACAAGAGGCTCGACTACTTTATTGCCACAAAATTTCAAGGTTTTATGGCGCTCCAGTAAAAAGTTACAAGCATTTGATTGTTGCAAACTTTGATAGGTATAGGACGCACCGTATAGAAGATAGAGCTATTTGAATTTTATCAGTGTTTGATTTGGGACTCAAGGGTTGCATAGCTGTGAGCGATAGCTTAAATTGACAAGAGGCACGAGTACTTTATTGTCGCAAAATTTGAAGATTTTATGACGTTCCAGTAAAAACTTACAAGCATTTAAAGGTTGCAAACTTATATAGGTATAGGACGCACCATATAGAAGTTAGGGCCATTTTAAGTTTTATCAGTGTTTGATGTGGGACTCAAGGGTGGTAGCATAGCTATGAGCGATAGCTTAAATTGACAAGAGGCTCGACTACTTTATTGTCACAAAATTTCAAGGTTTTATGACGCTCCATTAAAAAGTTACAAGCATTTGAGTGTTGCAAACTTTGATAGGTATAGGACGCACCGTATAGAAGATAGAGCTATTTGAATTTTATCAGTGTTTGATTTGGGACTCAAGGGTAGCATAGCTGTGAGCGATAGCTTAAATTGACAAGAGGCACGAGTACTTTATTGTAACAAAATTTCAAGGTTTTATGACGCTCCAGTAAAAAGTTACAAGCATTTGATTGTTGCAAACTTTGATAGGTATAGGAAACACAGTATAGATGTTGGGACCATTTGAAGTTTTATCAGTGTTTGATGTGTGACTCAAGTGTAGCATAGCTATCAGCGATAACTTTAATTGACAAGAGGCACGAGTACTTTATTGTCACAAAATTTCAAGATTTTATGACGCTCCAGTAAAAACTTACAAGCAGTTGATTGTTGCAAACTTTGATAGGTATAGGACGCACCGTATAGAAGATAGAGCCATTTGAATTTTATCAGTGTTTATTTTGGGACTCAAGGGTAGCATAGCTATGAGCGATAGCTTAAATTGATAACAGGCTCGAGTACTTTATTGTCACAAAATTTCAAGGTTTTATGACGTTCCAGTAAAAAGTTACATGCATTTAAATGTTGCAAACTTATATAGGTATAGGACGCACCATATAGAAGTTAGGGCCATTTGAATTTTTATCAGTGTTTAATGTGGGACTCAAGGGTAGTAGCATAGCTATGAGCGATAGCTTAAATTGACAAGAGGCTCGACTACTTTATTGTCACAAAATTTCAAGGTTTTATGGCGCTCCAGTAAAAAGTTACAAGCATTTGATTGTTGCAAACTTTGATAGGTATAGGACGCACCGTATAGAAGATAGAGCCATTTGAATTTTATCAGTGTTTGATTTGGGACCCAAGGGTAGCATAGCTGTGAGCGATAGCTTAAATTGACAAGAGGCACGAGTACTTTATTGTAACAAAATTTCAAGGCTTATGACGTTCCAGTAAAAAGTTACAAGCATTTGATTGTTGCAAACTTTGATAGGTATAGCACGCACCGTATAGAAGTTGAGGCCATTTGAAGGTTTATCAGTCTTTTATTTAGGAGTCAAGGGTAGCATAGCTATGAGCGATAACTTTAATTGTCAAGAGGCACGAATTCTTTATTGTCACAAAATTTCAAGATTTAATGACGCTCCAGTAAAAAGTTACAAGCATTTGATTGTTGCAAACTTTAATAGGTGTCGGCCGCACCGTATAGAAAATAGGGCCATTTGAAGTTTTATCAGTGTTTGTTTTGGGACTCAAGGGTAGCATAACTATGAGCGATAGCTTAAATTGATAACAGGCTCGAGTACTTTATTGTCACAAATTTTCAAGGTTTTATGACGCTCCAGGAAAAAGTTATAAGCATTTGATTGTTGCAAACTTTGATAGGTATAGGACGCACAGTATAGAAGTTAGCGCCATTTGAAGTTTTATCAGTGTTTGTTTTGGCGCTCAATGGTATCATAGCTATGAGAGATAACTTTAATTGAGAAGAGGCACGAGTACATTATTGTCACAAAATTTCACTCCAGTAAAAAGTTGCAAGCCTTTGAATGTTGAAAACTTTGATAGGAAAATGACGTACCGTATAGAAGGTAGGGCCATTTGAAGTTTTAGCAGTGTTTGATTTGGGACTCAAGGGTAGCATAGCTATGAGCGATAGTTTAAATTGATAAGAGGCACGAGTACTTTGTTGTCACAAAAGTGTTTGAAGCATTTGATTGTTGCAAACTTTGATAGGTATAGGACGCACCGTATAGAAGATAGAGCCATTTGAATTTTATCAGTGTTTGATTTGGGACTCAAGGGTAGCATAGCTTAAATTGACAAGAGGCACGAGTACTTTATTGTAACAAAATTTCAAGGTTTATGACGTTCCAGTAAAAAGTTACAAGCATTTGATTGGTGCAAACTTTGATAGGTATAGGACGCACAGTATAGAAAATAGGGTCATTTGAAGTTTTATCAGTGTTTGATGTGGGACTCAAGTGTAGCATAGCTATGAGCGATAACTTTAATAGACAAGAGGCATAAGTACTTTATTGTCACTAAATTTTAAGATTTTATGACGCTCCAGTAAAAAGTTACAAGCAGTTGATTGTTGAAAACTTTGATAGGTATTGGACGTACCGTATAAAAGTTAGGGCCATTTGAAGTTATATCAGTGTTTTATTTTGGAGTCAAGGGTAGCATAGCTATGAGCGATAACTTTAATTGATAAGAGGCACGAGTACTTTATTGTCACAAAATTTCACGGTTTTAAGGCGCTCCAGTAAATAGTTACAAGTATTTGAATGTTGCAAACTTTCATAGGTATAGGACGAACCGTATAGAAGTTAGAGCCATTTGAAGTTTTTTCAGTGTTTTATTTTGGAGTCAAGGGTAGCATAGCTATGAACGATAACTTTACTTGAGAAGAGGCACGAGTGCTTTGTTGTCACAAAATTTCAAGATTTGATTACGCTCCAGTAAAAAGTTACAAGCATGTGATTGTTACAAACATTGATAGGTGTAGGACGCACCGTATAGAAGTTAGCGCCATTTGAAGTTTTGTCAGTGTTTGTTTTGGGACTCAATGGTAGCATAGCTATGAGCGATAGCTTAAATTGATAAGAGGCTCGAGTACTTTATTGTCAAAAATTTCAAGGTTTTATGACGTTCCAGTAAAAAGTTACAAGCATTTGATTGTTGCAAACTCTGATAGGTACAGGACGCACCGTATAGAAGTTAAGGCCATTTGAAGGTTTATCAGTCTTTTATTTAGGAGTCAAGGGTAGCATAGCTATGAGCGATAACTTTAATTGTCAAGAGGCACGAATACTTTATTGTCACAAAATTTCAAGATTTTATGACGCTCCAGTAAAAAGTTACAAGCATTTGATTGTTGCAAACTTTGATAGGTGTCGGCCGCACCGTATAGAAAATAGGGCCATTTGAAGTTTTATCAGTGTTTGTTTTGGGACTCAAGGGTAGCATAACTATGAGCGATAGCTTAAATTGATAACAGGCTCGAGTACTTTATTGTCACAAATTTTCAAGGTTTTATGACGCTCCAGGAAAAAGTTATAAGCATTTGATTGTTGCAAACTTTGATAGGTATAGGACGCACAGTAAAGAAGTTAGCGCCATTTGAAGTTTTATCAGTGTTCGTTTTGGCGCTCAATGGTATCATAGCTATGAGAGATAACTTTAATTGAGAAGAGGCACGAGTACATTATTGTCACAAAATTTCAATCCAGTAAAAAGTTGCAAACATTTGAATGTTGAAAACTTTGATAGGAAAATGACGTACCGTATAGAAGTTAGGGCCATTTGAAGTTTTAGCAGTGTTTGATTTGGGACTCAAGGGTAGCATAGCTATGAGCGATAGTTTAAATTGATAAGAGGCACGAGTACTTTGTTGTGACAAAATTTCAAGATTTTATTACGCTCCAGTAAAAAGTTACAAGCATTTGATTGTTGCAAACTTTAATAGGTATAAGCCGCACCCTATAGAAGTTAGGGCCATTTGAAGTTTTATCAGTGTTTGATGTGGGACTCAAGGGTAGTAGCATAGCTATGAGCGATAGCTTAAATTGACAAGAGGCTCGACTACTTTATTGCCACAAAATTTCAAGGTTTTATGGCGCTCCAGTAAAAAGTTACAAGCATTTGATTGTTGCAAACTTTGATAGGTATAGGACGCACCGTATAGAAGATAGAGCTATTTGAATTTTATCAGTGTTTGATTTGGGACTCAAGGGTTGCATAGCTGTGAGCGATAGCTTAAATTGACAAGAGGCACGAGTACTTTATTGTCGCAAAATTTGAAGATTTTATGACGTTCCAGTAAAAACTTACAAGCATTTAAAGGTTGCAAACTTATATAGGTATAGGACGCACCATATAGAAGTTAGGGCCATTTTAAGTTTTATCAGTGTTTGATGTGGGACTCAAGGGTGGTAGCATAGCTATGAGCGATAGCTTAAATTGACAAGAGGCTCGACTACTTTATTGTCACAAAATTTCAAGGTTTTATGACGCTCCATTAAAAAGTTACAAGCATTTGAGTGTTGCAAACTTTGATAGGTATAGGACGCACCGTATAGAAGATAGAGCTATTTGAATTTTATCAGTGTTTGATTTGGGACTCAAGGGTAGCATAGCTGTGAGCGATAGCTTAAATTGACAAGAGGCACGAGTACTTTATTGTAACAAAATTTCAAGGTTTTATGACGCTCCAGTAAAAAGTTACAAGCATTTGATTGTTGCAAACTTTGATAGGTATAGGAAACACAGTATAGATGTTGGGACCATTTGAAGTTTTATCAGTGTTTGATGTGTGACTCAAGTGTAGCATAGCTATCAGCGATAACTTTAATTGACAAGAGGCACGAGTACTTTATTGTCACAAAATTTCAAGATTTTATGACGCTCCAGTAAAAACTTACAAGCAGTTGATTGTTGCAAACTTTGATAGGTATAGGACGCACCGTATAGAAGATAGAGCCATTTGAATTTTATCAGTGTTTATTTTGGGACTCAAGGGTAGCATAGCTATGAGCGATAGCTTAAATTGATAACAGGCTCGAGTACTTTATTGTCACAAAATTTCAAGGTTTTATGACGTTCCAGTAAAAAGTTACATGCATTTAAATGTTGCAAACTTATATAGGTATAGGACGCACCATATAGAAGTTAGGGCCATTTGAATTTTTATCAGTGTTTAATGTGGGACTCAAGGGTAGTAGCATAGCTATGAGCGATAGCTTAAATTGACAAGAGGCTCGACTACTTTATTGTCACAAAATTTCAAGGTTTTATGGCGCTCCAGTAAAAAGTTACAAGCATTTGATTGTTGCAAACTTTGATAGGTATAGGACGCACCGTATAGAAGATAGAGCCATTTGAATTTTATCAGTGTTTGATTTGGGACCCAAGGGTAGCATAGCTGTGAGCGATAGCTTAAATTGACAAGAGGCACGAGTACTTTATTGTAACAAAATTTCAAGGCTTATGACGTTCCAGTAAAAAGTTACAAGCATTTGATTGTTGCAAACTTTGATAGGTATAGCACGCACCGTATAGAAGTTGAGGCCATTTGAAGGTTTATCAGTCTTTTATTTAGGAGTCAAGGGTAGCATAGCTATGAGCGATAACTTTAATTGTCAAGAGGCACGAATTCTTTATTGTCACAAAATTTCAAGATTTAATGACGCTCCAGTAAAAAGTTACAAGCATTTGATTGTTGCAAACTTTAATAGGTGTCGGCCGCACCGTATAGAAAATAGGGCCATTTGAAGTTTTATCAGTGTTTGTTTTGGGACTCAAGGGTAGCATAACTATGAGCGATAGCTTAAATTGATAACAGGCTCGAGTACTTTATTGTCACAAATTTTCAAGGTTTTATGACGCTCCAGGAAAAAGTTATAAGCATTTGATTGTTGCAAACTTTGATAGGTATAGGACGCACAGTATAGAAGTTAGCGCCATTTGAAGTTTTATCAGTGTTTGTTTTGGCGCTCAATGGTATCATAGCTATGAGAGATAACTTTAATTGAGAAGAGGCACGAGTACATTATTGTCACAAAATTTCACTCCAGTAAAAAGTTGCAAGCCTTTGAATGTTGAAAACTTTGATAGGAAAATGACGTACCGTATAGAAGGTAGGGCCATTTGAAGTTTTAGCAGTGTTTGATTTGGGACTCAAGGGTAGCATAGCTATGAGCGATAGTTTAAATTGATAAGAGGCACGAGTACTTTGTTGTCACAAAATTTCAAGATTTTATTACGCTCCAGTAAAAAGTTACAAGCATTTGATTGTTGCAAACTTTAATAGGTATAAGCCGCACCCTATAGAAGTTAGGGCCATTTGAAGTTTTATCAGTGTTTGATTTGGGACTCAAGGGAAGCATAGCTAGGAGCGATAGCTTAAATTGACAAGAAGCTCGACTACTTTATTGTCAGAAAATTTCAAGGTTTTATGACGCTCCAGTAAAAAGTTACAAGCATTTGATTGTTGCAAACTTTGATAGTTATAGGACGCACCGTATAGAAGATAGAGCCATTTGAATTTTATCAGTGTTTGATTTGGGACTCAAGGGTAACATAGGTATGAGCGATAGCTTAAATTGACAAGAGGCACGAGTACTTTATTGTCACAAAATTTGAAGATTTTATGACGTTCCAGTAAAAACTTACAAGCATTTAAAATTTGCAAACTTATATACGTATAGGACGCACCATATAGAAGTTAGGGCCATTTGAAGTTTTATCAGTGTTTGATGTGGGACTCAAGGGTGGTAGCATAGCTATGAGCGATAGCTTAAATTGACAAGAGGCTCGACTACTTTATTGTTACAAAATTTCAAGGTTTTATGACGCTCCATTAAAAAGTTACAAGCATTTGAGTGTTGCAAACTTTGATAGGTATAGGACGCACCGTATAGAAGATAGAGCTATTTGAATTTTATCAGTGTTTGATTTGGGACTCAAGGGTAGCATAGATATGAGCGATAACTTTAATTGTCAAGAGGCACGAATACTTTATTGTCACAAAATTTCAAGATTTTATGACGCTCCAGTAAAAAGTTACAAGCATTTGATTGTTGCAAACTTTGATAGGTGTCGGCCGCACCGTATAGAAAATAGGGCCATTTGAAGTTTTATCAGTGTTTGTTTTGGGACTCAAGGGTAGCATAACTATGAGCGATAGCTTAAATTGATAACAGGCTCGAGTACTTTATTGTCACAAATTTTCAAGGTTTTATGACGCTCCAGGAAAAAGTTATAAGCATTTGATTGTTGCAAACTTTGATAGGTATAGGACGCACAGTAAAGAAGTTAGCGCCATTTGAAGTTTTATCAGTGTTCGTTTTGGCGCTCAATGGTATCATAGCTATGAGAGATAACTTTAATTGAGAAGAGGCACGAGTACATTATTGTCACAAAATTTCAATCCAGTAAAAAGTTGCAAACATTTGAATGTTGAAAACTTTGATAGGAAAATGACGTACCGTATAGAAGTTAGGGCCATTTGAAGTTTTAGCAGTGTTTGATTTGGGACTCAAGGGTAGCATAGCTATGAGCGATAGTTTAAATTGATAAGAGGCACGAGTACTTTGTTGTGACAAAATTTCAAGATTTTATTACGCTCCAGTAAAAAGTTACAAGCATTTGATTGTTGCAAACTTTAATAGGTATAAGCCGCACCCTATAGAAGTTAGGGCCATTTGAAGTTTTATCAGTGTTTGATGTGGGACTCAAGGGTAGTAGCATAGCTATGAGCGATAGCTTAAATTGACAAGAGGCTCGACTACTTTATTGCCACAAAATTTCAAGGTTTTATGGCGCTCCAGTAAAAAGTTACAAGCATTTGATTGTTGCAAACTTTGATAGGTATAGGACGCACCGTATAGAAGATAGAGCTATTTGAATTTTATCAGTGTTTGATTTGGGACTCAAGGGTTGCATAGCTGTGAGCGATAGCTTAAATTGACAAGAGGCACGAGTACTTTATTGTCGCAAAATTTGAAGATTTTATGACGTTCCAGTAAAAACTTACAAGCATTTAAAGGTTGCAAACTTATATAGGTATAGGACGCACCATATAGAAGTTAGGGCCATTTTAAGTTTTATCAGTGTTTGATGTGGGACTCAAGGGTGGTAGCATAGCTATGAGCGATAGCTTAAATTGACAAGAGGCTCGACTACTTTATTGTCACAAAATTTCAAGGTTTTATGACGCTCCATTAAAAAGTTACAAGCATTTGAGTGTTGCAAACTTTGATAGGTATAGGACGCACCGTATAGAAGATAGAGCTATTTGAATTTTATCAGTGTTTGATTTGGGACTCAAGGGTAGCATAGCTGTGAGCGATAGCTTAAATTGACAAGAGGCACGAGTACTTTATTGTAACAAAATTTCAAGGTTTTATGACGCTCCAGTAAAAAGTTACAAGCATTTGATTGTTGCAAACTTTGATAGGTATAGGAAACACAGTATAGATGTTGGGACCATTTGAAGTTTTATCAGTGTTTGATGTGTGACTCAAGTGTAGCATAGCTATCAGCGATAACTTTAATTGACAAGAGGCACGAGTACTTTATTGTCACAAAATTTCAAGATTTTATGACGCTCCAGTAAAAAGTTACAAGCATTTGATTGTTGCAAACTTTGATAGGTATAGGACGCACCGTATAGAAGATAGAGCCATTTGAATTTTATCAGTGTTTATTTTGGGACTCAAGGGTAGCATAGCTATGAGCGATAGCTTAAATTGATAACAGGCTCGAGTACTTTATTGTCACAAAATTTCAAGGTTTTATGACGTTCCAGTAAAAAGTTACATGCATTTAAATGTTGCAAACTTATATAGGTATAGGACGCACCATATAGAAGTTAGGGCCATTTGAATTTTTATCAGTGTTTAATGTGGGACTCAAGGGTAGTAGCATAGCTATGAGCGATAGCTTAAATTGACAAGAGGCTCGACTACTTTATTGTCACAAAATTTCAAGGTTTTATGGCGCTCCAGTAAAAAGTTACAAGCATTTGATTGTTGCAAACTTTGATAGGTATAGGACGCACCGTATAGAAGATAGAGCCATTTGAATTTTATCAGTGTTTGATTTGGGACCCAAGGGTAGCATAGCTGTGAGCGATAGCTTAAATTGACAAGAGGCACGAGTACTTTATTGTAACAAAATTTCAAGGCTTATGACGTTCCAGTAAAAAGTTACAAGCATTTGATTGTTGCAAACTTTGATAGGTATAGCACGCACCGTATAGAAGTTGAGGCCATTTGAAGGTTTATCAGTCTTTTATTTAGGAGTCAAGGGTAGCATAGCTATGAGCGATAACTTTAATTGTCAAGAGGCACGAATTCTTTATTGTCACAAAATTTCAAGATTTAATGACGCTCCAGTAAAAAGTTACAAGCATTTGATTGTTGCAAACTTTAATAGGTGTCGGCCGCACCGTATAGAAAATAGGGCCATTTGAAGTTTTATCAGTGTTTGTTTTGGGACTCAAGGGTAGCATAACTATGAGCGATAGCTTAAATTGATAACAGGCTCGAGTACTTTATTGTCACAAATTTTCAAGGTTTTATGACGCTCCAGGAAAAAGTTATAAGCATTTGATTGTTGCAAACTTTGATAGGTATAGGACGCACAGTATAGAAGTTAGCGCCATTTGAAGTTTTATCAGTGTTTGTTTTGGCGCTCAATGGTATCATAGCTATGAGAGATAACTTTAATTGAGAAGAGGCACGAGTACATTATTGTCACAAAATTTCACTCCAGTAAAAAGTTGCAAGCCTTTGAATGTTGAAAACTTTGATAGGAAAATGACGTACCGTATAGAAGGTAGGGCCATTTGAAGTTTTAGCAGTGTTTGATTTGGGACTCAAGGGTAGCATAGCTATGAGCGATAGTTTAAATTGATAAGAGGCACGAGTACTTTGTTGTCACAAAATTTCAAGATTTTATTACGCTCCAGTAAAAAGTTACAAGCATTTGATTGTTGCAAACTTTAATAGGTATAAGCCGCACCCTATAGAAGTTAGGGCCATTTGAAGTTTTATCAGTGTTTGATTTGGGACTCAAGGGAAGCATAGCTAGGAGCGATAGCTTAAATTGACAAGAAGCTCGACTACTTTATTGTCAGAAAATTTCAAGGTTTTATGACGCTCCAGTAAAAAGTTACAAGCATTTGATTGTTGCAAACTTTGATAGTTATAGGACGCACCGTATAGAAGATAGAGCCATTTGAATTTTATCAGTGTTTGATTTGGGACTCAAGGGTAACATAGGTATGAGCGATAGCTTAAATTGACAAGAGGCACGAGTACTTTATTGTCACAAAATTTGAAGATTTTATGACGTTCCAGTAAAAACTTACAAGCATTTAAAATTTGCAAACTTATATACGTATAGGACACACCATATAGAAGTTAGGGCCATTTGAAGTTTTATCAGTGTTTGATGTGGGACTCAAGGGTGGTAGCATAGCTATGAGCGATAGCTTAAATTGACAAGAGGCTCGACTACTTTATTGTTACAAAATTTCAAGGTTTTATGACGCTCCATTAAAAAGTTACAAGCATTTGAGTGTTGCAAACTTTGATAGGTATAGGACGCACCGTATAGAAGATAGAGCTATTTGAATTTTATCAGTGTTTGATTTGGGACTCAAGGGTAGCATAGATATGAGCGATGACTTTAATTGACAAGAGGCACGAGAACTTTATTGTCACAAAATTTCAAGATGTTATGACTCTCCAGTAAAAAGTTACAAGCATTTGATTGTTGCAAACTTTGATAGGTGTGGGATGCACCGTATAGAAGTTAGGGCATTTGAACTTTTATCAGTGTTTGTTTTGGGACTCAAGGGTAGCATAGCTGTGGGCGAATTACTTTAATTGAGAAGAGGCACGAGTATTTTATTGTCACAAAATTTCAAGCTTTTATGACGCTCCAGTAAAAAGTTACAAGCATTTGATTGTGGCAAGCTTTGATAGATGTAGGACGCACCGTATATAAGCTAGGGCCATTTGCAGCTTTATCAGTGTTTGTTTTGGGACTCAAGGGTAGGATAGCAATGAGCGATAACTTTAATTGACAAGAGGCACGAATACTTTATTGTCACAAAATTTCAAGGTGTTATTACGATCCAGTAAAAAGTTACAAGCTTTCGATTGTTGCAAACTTTGATAGGTATAGGACGCATCGTATAGAAGATAGAGCCATTTGAATTTTATCAGTGTTTTATTTTGGAGTCAAGTGTAGCATTGCTATGAGCGATAACTTTAATTGACAAGAGGCACGAGTACTTTATTGTTACAAAATTTCAAGGTTTTATGACGCTCCAGTAAAAAGTTACAAGCATTTGAATGTTGCAAACTTTGATAGGTATAGGACGCACCGTATAAAAGTTAAGGTCATTTGAAGCTTTATCAGTGTTTTATTTGGAGTCAAGGGTAGCATAGCTATGAGCGATAATTTTAATTGTCAAGAGGCACGAATACTTTATTGTCACAAAATTGCAAGATTTTATGACGATCCAGTAAAAAGTCACAAGCATTTGATTGTAGCAAACTTTGACAAGTGTAGGACGCACCGTATAGAAAATAGGCCCATTTGAAGTTTTATCAGTGTTTGTTTTGGCGCTCAAGGGTAGCATAGCTATGAGCGATAACTTTAATTGGCAAGAGGCACGAGTACATTATTGTCACAAAATTTCAATCCAGTAAAAAGTTACAAGCATTTTAATGTTGAAAACTTTGATAGGTATAGGAAGCACCGTATAGAAGTTAGGGCCATTTGAAGTTTTATCAGTGTTTTATTTTGGAGTCAAGTGTAGCTATGAGCGATAACTTTAATTGACAAGAGGCACGAGTAATTTATTGTCACAAAATTGCAAGGTTTTATGACGCTCTAGTAAAAAGTTACAAGCATTTGATTGTTGAAAACTTTGATAGGTATAAGACGCACCGTTTAGAAGCTAGGGCCATTTGCAGCTTTATCAGTGTTTGTTTTGGGACTCAAGGGTAGGATAGCAATGAGCGATAGCTTAAATTGACAAGAGGCATGGATACTTTATTGTTACAAAATTTCAAGGTTTTATTACGATCCAGTGAAAAGTTACAAGCATTTGATTGTTGCAAATTTTGATAGGTATAGGAAGCACCGTATAGAAGTTAGGGCCATTTGAAGTTTTATCAGTGTTTTATTTTGGAGTCAAGTGTAGCTATGAGCGATAACTTTAATTGACAAGAGGCACGAGTAATTTATTGTCACAAAATTGCAAGGTTTTATGACGCTCCAGTAAAAAGTTACAAGCATTTGAATGTTGCAAACTTTGATAGGTATAGGACGCACCGTATAGAAGTTAAGGCCATTTGAAGCTTTATCAGTGTTTTATTTAGGAGTCAAGGGTACCATAGCTATGAGCGATAATTTTAATTGTCAAGAGGTACGAATACTTTATTTGTCACAAAATTTGAAGATGTTATGACGCTCCAGGAAAAAGTTACAAGCATTTGATTGTTACAAACCTTGATAGGTGTATTACGCCCGTATAGAAGTTAGAGACATTTGAAGTTTTATTACTGTTTGTTTTGGGACTCAAGGGTAGGATAGCAATGAGCGATAACTTTATTTGACAAGAGGCACGAATACTTTATTGTTACAAAATTTCAAGGTTTTATTACGATCCAGTAAAAAGTTACAAGCATTTGAATGTTGCAATCTTTGATAGGTGTAGGACGCACCGTATAGAAAATAGGGCCATTTGAAGTTTTATCAGTGTTTGTTTTGGGACTCAAGGGTAGCATAGCTATGAGCGATAGCTTAAATTGATAAGAGGCTCGAGTACTTTATTGTCACAAAATTTCAAGGTTTTATGACGCTCCAGTAAACAGTTACAAGCATTTGATTGTTGCAAACTTTGATAGGTATAGGACGCACAGTATAGAAGTTAGGGCCATTTCAAGTTTTATCAGTGTTTGATTTGGGATTCAAGGGAAGCATAGCTAGGAGCGATAGCTTAAATTGACAAGAGGCTCGAGTACTTTATTGTCACAAAATTTCAAGGTTTTATGACGCTCCAGTAAACAGTTACAAGCATTTGATTGTTGCAAACTTTGATAGGTATAGGACGCACAGAATAGAAGTTAGGGCCATGTGCAGATTTATCAGTGTTTGATTTGGGACTCAAGAATAGCATACCTATGACCGATAGCTTAAATTGACAAGAGGCACGAATACTTTATTGTTACAAAATTTCAAGGTTTTATTACGATCCAGTGAAAAGTTACAAGCATTTGAATGTTGCAAACTTTGATAGGTATAGGACGCACAGTATAGAAGTTAGGGCCATTTGAAGTTTTATCAGTGTTTGGTTTGGCGCTCAAGGGCACATAGCTATGAGCGATAACTTTAATTGGCAAGAGGCACGAGTACATTATTGTCACAAAATTTCAATCCAGTAAAAAGTTGCAAGAATTTGAATGTTGAAAACTTTGATAGGTATAGGACGTACCGTATAGAAGTTAGGACCATTTGAAGTTTTATCAGTGTTTATTTTGGGACTCAAGGGTAGCATAGCTATGAGCGATAACTTTAATTGACAAGAGGCACGAGTATTTTGTTGTCACAAATTTTCAAGATTTTATTACGCTCCAGTAAAAACTTACAAGCATTTGATTGTTGCAAACTTCGATAGGTATAGGCCGCACCGTATAGAAGTTAGGGCCATTTGAAGTTTTATCAGTGTTTGATTTGGGACTCAAGGGAAGCATAGATAGGAGCGATAGCTTAAATTGACAAGAGGCTCGAGTACTTTATTGTCACAAAATTTCAAGGTTTTATGACGCTCCAGTAAACAGTTACAAGCATTTGATTGTTGCAAACTTTGATAGGTATAGGACGCACAGTATAGAAGTTAGGGCCACGTGAAGTTTTATCAGTGTTTGATGTGGGACTCAAGGGTAGCATAGCTATGAGCGATAACTTAAATTGACAAGAGGTACGAGTACTTTATTGTCACAAAATTTCAAGGTTTTATGACGCTCCAGTAAAAAGTTACAAGCACTTTAATGTTGCAAACTTTGATAGGTATAGGACGCACCGTATAGAAGTTAAGGTCATTTGAAGCTTTTTCAGTGTTTTATTTTGGAGTCAAGGGTAGCATAGCTATGAGCGATAACTTTAATTGTCAAGAGGCACGAATACTTTATTGTTACATAATTTCAAGATTTTATGACGCTCCAATAAAAAGTTACAAGCATCTGATTGTTACAAACTTTGATAGGTGTAGGATGCACCGTATAGAAGTTAAGGCCATTTGAAGCTTTATCAGTGTTTTATTCAGTTGTCAAGGGTAGCATAGCTATGAACGATAACTGTAATTGTCAAGAGGCACGAATACTTTATTGTCACAAAATTTCAATCCAGTAAAAAGTTACAAGCATTTTAATGTTGAAAACTTTGATAGGTATAGGACGTACCGTATAGAAGTTAGGGCCAGTGTTTGATTTGGGACTCAAGGGTAGCATAGCTATGAGCGATAACTTTAATTGATAAGAGGCACGAGTACTTTATTGTCACAAAATTTCAAGATTTTATGACGTTCCTGTAAAAAGTTACAAGCATTTAAATGTTGCAAACTTTGATAGGTATAGGACGCACCATATAGAAGTTAGGGCCATTTGAAGTTTTATCAGTGTTTGATGTGGGACTCAAGGGTAGCATAGCTATGAGCGATAGCTTAAATTGACAAGAGGCACGAGTACTTTATTGTCACAAAATTTCAAGGTTTTATGACGCTCCAGCAAAAAGTTACAAGCACTTTAATGTTGCAAACTTTGATAGGTATAGGACGCACCGTATAGAAGTTAAGGCCATTTCAAGCTTTATCAGTGTTTTATTTTGGAGTCAAGGGTAGCATAGCTATGAGCGATAACTTTAATTGTCAAGAGGCACGAATACTTTATTGTCACATAATTTCAAGGTTTTATGACGCTCCAGTAAAAAGTTACAAGCATCTGATTGTTACAAACTTTGATAGGTGTAGGACGCCCGTATAGAAGTTAGGGACATTTGAAGTTTTATCAATGTTTGTTTTGGGACTTAAGGGTAGGATAGCAATGAGCGATAACTTTAATTGACAAGACTCACGAATACTTTATTGTCACAAAATTTCAAGGTTTTATTACGATCCAGTAAAAAGTTACAAGCATTTGATTGTTGCAAACTTTGATAGGTATAGGAAGCACCGTATAGAAGTTAGGGCCATTTGAAGTTTTATCAGTGTTTTATTTTAAAGTCAAGTGTAGCATAGCTATGAGCGATAACTTTAATTGACAAGTGGCACGAGTACTTTATTGTCACAAAATTTCAAGGTTTTATGACGCTCCAGTAAAAAGTTACAAGCATTTGAATGTTGCAAACTTTGATAAGTGTAGATCGCACCGTATAGAAGTTAAGGCCATTTGAAGCTTTATCAGTGTTTTATTAAGAGTCAAGGGTAGCATAGCTATGAGCGATAACTTTAATTGTCAAGAGGCACGAATACTTTATTGTCACAAACATTCAATCCAGTAAAAAGTTACAAGCATTTTAATGTTGAAAACTTTGAGAGGTATAGGACGTACCGTATAGAAGTTAAGGCCAGTGTTTGATTTGGGACTCAAGGGTAGCATAGCTATGAGCGATAGCTTAAATTGACAAGAGGCACGAGTACTTTATTGTCACAAAATTTCAAGGTTTTATGACGCTCCAGTAAAAAGTTACAAGCACTTTAATGTTGCAAACTTTGATAGGTATAGGACGCACCGTATAGAAGTTAAGGCCATTTGAAGCTTTATCAGTGTTTTATTTTGGAGTCAAGGGTAGCATAGCTATGAGCGATAACTTTAATTGTCAAGAGGCACGAATACTTTATTGCCACATAATTTCAAGGTTTTATGACGCTCCAGTAAAAAGTTACAAGCATCTGATTGTTACAAACTTTGATAGGTGTAGGACGCCCGTATAGAAGTTAGGGACATTTGAAGTTTTATCAATGTTTGTTTTGGGACTTAAGGGTAGGATAGCAATGAGCGATATCTTTAATTGACAAGAATCACGAATACTTTATTTCCACAAAATTTCAAGGTTTTATTACGATCCAGTAAAAAGTTACAAGCATTTGATTGTTGCAAACTATGATAAGTATAGAAAGCACCGTATAGAAGTTAGGGCCATTTGAAGTTTTATCAGTGTTTTATTTTAAAGTCAAGTGTAGCATAGCTATGAGCGATAACTTTAGTTGACAAGTGTCACGAGTACTTTATTGTCACAAAATTTCCAGGTTTTATGACGCTCCAGTAAAAAGTTACAAGCATTTGAATGTTGCAAACTTTGATAGGTATAGGACGCACCGTATAGAAGTTAAGACCATTTGAAGCTTTATCAGTGTTTTATTTAGGAGTCAAGGGTAGCATAGCTATGAGCGATAACTTCAATTGTCAAGAGGCACGAATACTTTATTGCCACAAAATTTCAATCCAGTAAAAAGTTACAAGCATTTTAATGTTGAAAACTTTGATAGGTATAGGACGTACCGTATAGAAGTTAGGGCCAGTGTTTTATTTGGGACTCAAGGGTAGCATAGCTATGAGCGATAGCTTAAATTGACAAGAGGCACGAGTACTTTATTGTCACAAAATTTCAAGATTTTATGACGTTCCAGTAAAAAGTTACAAGCATTTAAATGTTGCAAACTTTGATAGGTATAGGACGCACCATATAGAAGTTAGGGCCATTTGAAGTTTTATCAGTGTTTGATGTGGGACTCAAGGGTAGCATAGCTATGAGCGATAGCTTAAATTGACAAGAGGCACGAGTACTTTATTGTCACAAAATTTCAAGGTTTTATGACGCTCCAGTAAAAAGTTACAAGCACTTTAATGTTGCAAACTTTGATAGGTATAGGACGCACCGTCTAGAAGTTAAGGCCATTTGAAGCTTTATCAGTGTTTTATTTTGGAGTCAAGGGTAGCATAGCTATGAGCGATAACTTTAATTGTCAAGAGGCACGAATACTTTATTGTCACATAATTTCAAGGTTTTATGACGCTCCAGTAAAAAGTTACAAGCATCTGATTGTTACAAACTTTGATAGGTGTAGGAGGCCCGTATAGAAGTTAGGGACATTTGAAGTTTTATCAATGTTTGTTTTGGGACTTAAGGGTAGGATAGCAATGAGCGATAACTTTAATTGACAAGACTCACGAATACTTTATTGTCACAAAATTTCAAGGTTTTATTACGATCCAGTAAAAAGTTACAAGCATTTGATTGTTGCAAACTTTGATAGGTATAGGAAGCACCGTATAGAAGTTAGGGCCATTTGAAATTTTATCAGTGTTTTATTTTAAAGTCAAGTATACATAGCTATGAGCGATATCTTTAATTGACAAGTGGCACGAGTACTTTATTGTCACAAAATTTCAAGGTTTTATGACGCTCCAGTAAAAAGTTACAAGCATTTGAATGTTGCAAACTTTGATAGGTATAGGACGCACCGTATAGAAGTTAAGGCCATTTGAAGCTTTATCAGTGTTTTATTTAGGAGTCAAGGGTAGCATAACTATGAGCGATAACTTTAATTGTCAAGAGGCACGAATACTTTATTGTCACAAAATTTCAAGATTTTATGACGCTCCAGTAAACAGTTACAAGCATTTGATTGTTGCAAACTTTGATAGGTGTAGGCCGCACCGTATAGAAAATAGGGCCATTTGAAGTTGTATCAGTGTTTGTTTTGGGACTCAAGGGTAGCATAGCTATGCGCGATAGCTTAAATTGATAACAGGCTCGAGTACTTTATTGTCACAAAATTTCAAGGTTTTATGACGCTCCAGGAAAAAGTTACAAGCATTTGATTGTTGCAAACATTGATAGGTATAGGACGCACAGTATAGAAGTTAGGGCCATTTAAAGTTTTATCAGTGTTTTATTTTAAAGTCAAGTGTAGCATAGCTATGAGCGATAACTTTAATTGACAAGTGGCACGAGTACTTTATTGTCACAAAATTTCAAGGTTTTATGACGCTCCAGTAAAAAGTTACAAGCATTTGAATGTTGCAAACTTTGATAGGTATAGGACGCACCGTATAGAAGTTAAGGCCATTTGAAGCTTTATCAGTGTTTTATTTAGGAGTCAAGGGTAGCATAGCTATGAGCGATAACTTTAATTGTCAAGAGGCACGAATACTTTATTGTCACAAAATTTCAAGATTTTATGACGCTCCAGTAAAAAGTTACAAGCATTTGATTGTTGCAAACTTTGATAAGTGTAGGCCGCACCGTATAGAAAATAGGGCCATTTGAAGTTTTATCAGTGTTTATTTTGGGAATCAAGGGTAGCATAGCTATGAGCGATAGCTGAAATTGATAACAGGCTCGAGTACTTTATTGTCACAAAATTTCAATGTTTTATGACGCTCCAGGAAAAAGTTACAAGCATTTGATTGTTGCAAACTTTGATAGGTATAGGACGCACAGTATAGAAGTTAGGGAAATTTGAAGTTTTATCAGTGTTTGTTTTGGCGCTCAATGGTATCATAGCTATGAGCGATAACTTTAATTGACAAGAGGCACGAGTACATTATTGTCACAAAATTTCAATCCGGTAAAAAGTTGCAAGCATTTGAATGTTGAAAACTTTGATATGAAAATGACGTACCGTATAGAAGTTAGGGTCATTTGAAGTTTTAGCAGTGTTTGATTTGGGACTCAAGGGTAGCATAGCTATGAGCGATAGTTTAAATTGACAAGAGGCACGAGTACTTTGTTGTCACAAAATTTCAAGATTTTATTACGCTCCAGTAAAAAGTTACAAGCATTTGATTGTTGCAAACTTTAATAGGTATAAGACGCACCCTATAGAAGTTAGGGCCATTTGAAGTTTTATCAGTGTTTGATTTGGGACTCAAGGGAAGCATAGCTAGGAGCGATAGCTTAAATTGACAAGAAGCTCGACTACTTTATTGTAACAAAATTTCAAGATTTTATGACGCTCCAGTAAAAAGTTACATGCATTTGATTGTTGCAAACTTTGATAGTTATAGGACACACCGTATAGAAGATAGAGCCATTTAAATTTTATCAGTGTTTGATTTGGGACTCAAGGGTAACATAGCTATGAGCGATAGCTTAAATTGACAAGAGGCACGAGTACTTTATTGTCACAAAATTTTAAGATTTTATGACGTTCCAGTAAAAAGTTACAAGCATTTAAATGTTGCAAACTTATATAGGTATAAGACGCACCATATAGAAGTTAGGGCCATTTGAAGTTTTATCAGTGTTTGATGTGGGACACAAGGGTGGTAGCATAGCTATGAGCGATAGCTTAAATTGACAAGAGGCTCGACTACTTTATTGTCACAAAATTTCAAGGCTTTCTGACGCTCCAGTAAAAAGTTACAAGCATTTGATTGTTGCAAACTTTGATAGGTATAGGACGCTCAGTATAGAAGTAAGGACCATTTGAAGTCTTATCAGTGGCACGGGTACATTATTGTCACAAAATTTCAATCCAGTAAAAAGTTACAAGCATTTTAATGTTGAAAACTTTGATAGGTATAGGATGTACCGTATAGAATTTATGGCCAGTGTTTGATTTGGGACTCAAGGGTAGCATACCTATGTGTGATAGTTTAAATTGACAAGATTCGCGAGTACTTTGCTGTCACAAAATTTCAAGATTTTATGACGTTCCAGTAAAAAGTTACAAGCATTTAAATGTTGCAAACTTTGATAGTTATAGGACGCACCATATAGAAGTTAGGGCCATTTGAAGTTTTATCAGTGTTTGATGTGGGACTCAAGGGTAGCATAGCTATGAGCGATAGCTTAAATTGACAAGAGGCACGAGTACTTTATTGTCAGAAAATTTCAAGGTTTTATGACGCTCCAGTAAAAAGGTACAAGCACTTGAATGTTGCAAACTTTGATAGGTATAGGACGCACTGTATAGAAGTTAAGGCCATTGAAAGCTTTATCAGTGTTTTATTTTGGAGTCAAGGATAGCATAGCTATGAGCGATAACTTTAATTGTCAAGAGGCACGAATACTTTATTGTCACATAATTTCAAGGTTTTAAGACGCTCCAGTAAAAAGTTACAAGCATTTGATTGTAGCAAACTTTGATAGGTGTAGGACGCACCGTATAGAAATAGGCCCATTTTTAGTTTTGTCAGTGTTTATTTTGGGACTCAAGGGTAGCATAGCTATGAGCGATAACTTTAATTGACAAGAGGCACGAGTACTTTGTTGTCACAAATTTTCAAGATTTTATTACGCTCCAGTAAAAAGTTACAAGCATTTGATTGTTGCAAACTTTGATAGGTATAGGAAGCACCGTATAGAAGTTAGGGCCATTTGAAGTTTTATCAGTGTTTTATTTTAAAGTCAAGTGTAGCATAGCTATGAGCGATAGTTTAAATTGACAAGAGGCACGAGTACTTTATTGTCACAAAATTTCAAGGTTTTATGACGCTCCAGTAAAAAGTTACAAGCATTTGAATGTTGCAAACTTTGATAGGTATAGGACACACCGTATAGAAGTTAAGGCCATTTGAAGCTTTTTCAGTGTTTTATTTTGGAGTCAAGGGTAGCATAGCTATGAGCGATAGCTTAAATTGACAAGAGGCACGAGTACTTTATTGTCACAAAATTTCAAGATTTTATGCCGTTCCAGTAAAAAGTTACAAGCATTTAAATGTTGCAAACTTTGATAGGTATAGGACGCACCATATAGAAGTTAGGGCCATTTGAAGTTTTATCAGTGTTTGATGTGGGACTCAAGGGTAGCATAGCTAGAGCGATAGCTTAAATTGGCAAGAGGCACGAGTACTTTATTGTCACAAAATTTCAAGGTTTTATGACGCTCCAGTAAAAAGTTACAAGCACTTTAATGTTGCAAACTTTGATAGGTATAGGACGCACCGTATAGAAGTTAAGGCCATTTGAAGCTTTATCAGTGTTTTATTTTGGAGTCAAGGGTAGCATAGCTATGAGCGATAACTTTAATTGTCAAGAGGCACGAATACTTTATTGTCACAAAATTTCAAGGTTTTATGACGCTCCAGTAAAAAGTTACAAGCATTTGAATGTTGCAAAGTTTGATAGGTATAGGACGCACCGTATAGAAGTTAAGGCCATTTGAAGCTTTATCAGTGTTTTATTTAGGAGTCAAGAGTAGCATAGCTATGAGCGATAACTTTAATTGTCAAGAGGCATGAATACTTTATTGTCACAAAATTTAAATCCAGTAAAAAGTTACAAGCATTTTAATGTTGAAAACTTTGATAGGTATAGGAAGTACCGTATAGAAGTTAGAGCCAGTGTTTGATTTGGGACTCAAGGGAAGCATACCTATGTGCGATAGTTTAAATTGACAAGATTCACGAGTACTTTGCTGTCACAAAATTTCAAGATTTTATGACGTTCCAGTAAAAAGTTACAAGCATTTAAATGTTGCAAACTTTGATAGGTATAGGACGCACCATATAGAAGTTAGGGCCATTTGAAGTTTTATCAGTGTTTGATGTGGGACTCAAGGGTAGCATAGCTATGAGGGATAGCTTAAAGTGACAAGAGGCACGAGTACTTTATTGTCACAAAATTTCAAGGTTTTATGACGCTCCAGTAAAAAGTTACAAGCATCTGATTGTTACAAACTTTGATAGGTGTAGGACGCCCGTATAGAAGTTAGGAACATTTGAATTTTTATCAATAATTGTTTTGGGACTTAAGGGCAGGATAGCAATGAGCGATAACTTTAATTGACAAGACTCACGAATACTTTATTGTCACAAAATTTCAAGGTTCTATTACGATCCAGTAAAAAGTTACAAGCATTTGATTGTTGCAAACTTTGATAGGTATAGGAAGCACCGTATAGAAGTTAGGGCCATTTGAAGTTTTATCAGTGTTTTATTTTAAAGTCAAGTGTAGCATAGCTATGAGCGATAACTTTAATTGACAAGTGGCACGAGTACTTTATTGTCACAAAATTTGAAGATTTTATGACGTTCCAGTAAAAAGTTACAAGCATTTGAATGTTGCAAACTTATATAGGTATAAGACGCACCATATAGAAGTTAGGGCCATTTGAAGTTTTATCAGTGTTTGATGTGGGACTCAAGGGTAGTAGCATAGCTATGAGCGATAGCTTAAATTGACAAGAGGCTCGACTACTTTATTGTCACAAAATTTCAAGGTTTTCTGATGCTCCAGTAATAAGTTACAAGCATTTGATTGTTGCAAACTTTGATAGGTATAGGACGCACTGTATAGAATTTAAGGCCATTTAAAGCTTTATCAGTGTTTTATTTTGAAGTCAAGGATAGCATAGCTATGAGCGATAACTTTAATTGTCAAGAGGCACGAATACTTTATTGTCACATAATTTCAAGGTTTGAAGACGCTCCAGTAAAAAGTTAAAAGCATTTGATTGTAGCAAACTTTGATTGGTGTAGGACGCACCGTATAGAAATAGGCCCATTTGAAGTTTTGTCAGTGTTTATTTTGGGACTCAAGGGTAGCATAGCAATGAGCGATAACTTTAATTGACAAGAGGCACGAGTACTTTGTTGTCACAAATTTTCAAGATTTTTTTACGCTCCAGTTAAAAGTTACAAGCATTTCATTGTTGCAAACTTTGATAGGTATAGGAAGCACCGTATAAAAGTTAGGGCCATTTGAAGTTTTATCAGTGTGTTATTTTAAAGTCAAGTGTAGCATAGCTATGAGCGATAACTTTAGTTGACAAGTGGCACGAGTACTTTATTGTCACAAAATTTCAAGGTTTTATGACGCTCCAGTAAAAAGTTACAAGCATTTGAATGTTGCAAACTTTGATAGGTATAGGACGCACCGTATAGAAGTTAAGGCCATTTGAAGCTTTATCAGTGTTTTATTTAGGAGTCAAGGGTAGCATAGCTATGAGCGATAACTTTAATTGTCAAGAGGCATGAATACTTTATTGTCACAAAATTTAAATCCAGTAAAAAGTTACAAGCATTTTAATGTTGAAAACTTTGATAGGTATAGGACGTACCGTATAGAAGTTAGAGCCAGTGTTTGATTTGGGACTCAAGGGTAGCATCGCTATGAGCGATAGCTTAAATTGACAAGAGGCACGAGTACTTTATTGTCACAAAATTTCAAGATTTTATGACGTTCCAGTAAAAAGTTACAAGCATTTAAATGTTGCAAACTTTGATAGGTATAGGACGCACCATATAAAAGTTAGGCCCATTTGAAGTTTTATCAGTGTTTGATGTGGGACTCAAGGGTAGCATTGCTAGAGCGATAGCTTAAATTGACAAGAGGCACGAGTACTTTATTGTTACAAAATTTCAAGGTTTTATGACGCTCCAGTAAAATGTTACAAGCACTTTAATGTTGCAAACTTTGATAGGTATAGGACGCACCGTATAGAAGTTAAGGCCATTTGAAGCTTTATCAGTGTTTTATTTTGGAGTCAAGGGTAGCATAGCTATGAGCGATAACTTTAATTGTCAAGAGGCACGAATACTTTATTGTCACATAATTTTAAGGCTTTATGACGCTCCAGTAAAAAGTTACAAGCATCTGATTGTTACAAACTTTGATAGGTGTAGGACGCCCGTATAGAAGTTAGGGACATTTGAAGTTTTATCAATGTTTATTTTGGGACTTAAGGGTAGGATAGCAATGAGCGATAACTTTAATTGACAAGACTCACGAATACTTTATTGTCACAAAATTTCAAGGTTCTATTACGATCCAGTAAAAAGTTACAAGCATTTGATTGTTGCAAACTTTGATAGGTATAGGAAGCACCGTATAGAAGTTAGGGCCATTTGAAGTTTTATCAGTGTTTTATTTTAAAGTCAAGTGTAGCATAGCTATGAGCGATAACTTTAATTGACAAGTTGCACGAGTACTTTATTGTCACAAAATTTCAAGGTTTTATGACGCTCCAGTAAAAAGTTACAAGCATTTGAATGTTGCAAACTTTGATAGGTATAGGACGCACCGTATAGAAGTTAAGGCTATTTGAAGCTTTATCAGTGTTTTATTTAGGAGTCAAGGGTAGCATAGCTATGAGCGATAACTTTAATTGTCAAGAGGCACGAGTACTTTATTGTCACAAAATTTCAAGATTTTATGACGCTCTAGTAAAAAGTTACAAGCATTTGATTGTTGCAAACTTTGATAGGTGTCGGCCGCACAGTATAGAAGTTAGGGCCATTTGAAGTTTTATCAGCGTTTGTTTTGGCGCTCAATGGTATCATAGCTATGAGCGATAACTTTAATTGACAAGAGGCACGAGTACATTATTGTCACAAAATTTCAATCCAGTAAGAAGTTGCAACCATTTGAATGTTGAAAACTTTGATAGGAAAATGACGTACCGTATAGAAGTCAGGGTCATTTGAAGTTTCAGCAGTGTTTGATTTGGGACTCAAGGGTAGCATAGCTATGAGCGATAGTTTAAATTGACAAGAGGCACGAGTACTTTGTTGTCACAAAATTTCAAGATTTTATTACGCTCCAGTAAAAAGTTACAAGCATTTGATTGTTGCAAACTTTAATAGGTATAGGACGCACAGTATAGAAGTTAGGGCCATTTGAAGTTTTATCAGTGTTTGATTTGGGACTCAAGGGAAGCATAGCTAGGAGCGATAGCTTAAATTGACAAGAAGCTCGACAACTTTATTGTCACAAAATTTCAAAGTTTTATGACGCTCCAGTAAAAAGTTACAAGCATTTGATTGTTGCAAACTTTGATAGGTATAGGACGCACCGTATAGAGGATAGAGCAATTTGAATTTTATCAGTGTTTGATTTGGGACTCAAGGGTAACATAGCTATGAGCGATAGCTAAATTGACAAGAGGCACGAGTACTTTATTGTCACAAAATTTGAAGATTTTAAGACGCTCCAGTAAAAAGTTACAAGCATTTGATTGTAGCAAATTTTGATAGGTGTAGGACGCACCGTATAGAAATAGGCCCATTTTTAGTTTTGTCTGTGTTTATTTTGGGACTCAAGGGTAGCATAGCTATGAGCGATAACTTTAATTGACAAGAGGCACGAGTACTTTGTTGTCACAAATTTTCAAGATTTTATTACGCTCCAGTAAAAAGTTACAAGCATTTGATTGTTGCAAACTTTGATAGGTATAGGAAGCACCGTATAGAAGTTAGGGCCATTTGAAGTTTTATCAGTGTTTTATTTTAAAGTCAAGGGTAGCATAGCTATGAGCGATAGTTTAAATTGACAAGAGGCACGAGTACTTTATTGTCACAAAATTTCAAGGTTTTATGACGCTCCAGTAAAAAGTTACAAGCATTTGAATGTTGCAAACTTTGATAGGTATAGGACGCACCGTATAGAAGTTAAGGCCATTTGAAGCTTTTTCAGTGTTTTATTCTGGAGTCAAGGGTAGCATAGCTATGAGCGATAACTTTAATTGTCAAGAGGCACGAATACTTTATTGTCACAAAATTTAAATCCAGTAAAAAGTTACAAGCATTTTAATGTTGAAAACTTTGATAGGTATAGGAAGTACCGTATAGAAGTTAGAGCCAGTGTTTGATTTGGGACTCAAGGGTAGCATAGCTATGAGCGATAGCTTAAATTGACAAGAGGCACGAGTACTTTATTGTAAAAAAATTTCAAGATTTTATGCCGTTCCAGTAAAAAGTTACAAGCATTTAAATGTTGCAAACTTTGATAGGTATAGGACGCACCATATAGAAGTTAGGGCCATTTGAAGTTTTATCAGTGTTTGATGTGGGACTCAAGGGTAGCATAGCTAGAGCGATAGCTTAAATTGGCAAGAGGCACGAGTACTTTATTGTCACAAAATTTCAAGGTTTTATGACGCTCCAGTAAAAAGTTACAAGCACTTTAATGTTGCAAACTTTGATAGGTATAGGACGCACCGTATAGAAGTTAAGGCCATTTGAAGCTTTATCAGTGTTTTATTTTGGAGTCAAGGGTAGCATAGCTATGAGCGATAACTTTAATTGTCAAGAGGCACGAACACTTTATTGTCACAAAATTTCAAGTTTTTATGACGCTCCAGTAAAAAGTTACAAGCATTTGAATGTTGCAAAGTTTGATAGGTATAGGACGCACCGTATAGAAGTTAAGGCCATTTGAAGCTTTATCAGTGTTTTATTTAGGAGTCAAGGGTAGCATAGCTATGAGCGATAACTTTAATTGTCAAGAGGCATGAATACTTTATTGTCACAAAATTTAAATCCAGTAAAAAGTTACAAGCATTTTAATGTTGAAAACTTTGATAGGTATAGGAAGTACCGTATAGAAGTTAGAGCCAGTGTTTGATTTGGGACTCAAGGGTAGCATACCTATGTGCGATAGTTTAAATTGACAAGATTCACGAGTACTTTGCTGTCACAAAATTTCAAGATTTTATGACGTTCCAGTAAAAAGTTACAAGCATTTAAATGTTGCAAACTTTGATAGGTATAGGACGCACCATATAGAAGTTAGGGCCATTTGAAGTTTTATCAGTGTTTGATGTGGGACTCAAGGGTAGCATAGCTATGAGGGATAGCTTAAAGTGACAAGAGGCACGAGTACTTTACTGTCACAAAATTTCAAGGTTTTATGACGCTCCAGTAAAAAGTTACAAGCACTTTAATGTTGCAAACTTTGATAGGTATAGGACGCACCGTATAGAAGTTAAGGCCATTTGAAGCTTTATCAGTGTTTTATTTTGGAGTCAAGGGTAGCATAGCTATGAGCGATAACTTTGATTGTCAAGAGGCACGAATACTTTATTGTCACATAATTTGAAGGCTTTATGACGCTCCAGTAAAAAGTTACAAGCATCTGATTGTTACAAACTTTGATAGGTGTAGGACGCCCGTATAGAAGTTAGGAACATTTGAATTTTTATCAATGTTTGTTTTGGGACTTAAGGGCAGGATAGCAATGAGCGATAACTTTAATTGACAAGACTCACGAATACTTTATTGTCACAAAATTTCAAGGTTCTATTACGATCCAGTAAAAAGTTACAAGCATTTGATTGTTGCAAACTTTGATAGGTATAGGACGCACCGTATAGAAGATAGAGCCATTTGAATTTTATCAGTGTTTGATTTGGGACTCAAGGGTAGCATAGCTGTGAGCGATAGCTTAAATTGACAAGAGGCACGAGTAATTTATTGTAACAAAATTTCAAGGTTTTATGACGCTCCAGTAAAAACTTACAAGCATTTAAATGTTGTAAACTTTGATAGGTATAGGACGCACCATATAGAAGTTAGGGCCATTTGAAGTTTTAGAAGTGTTTGATGTCGGACTCAAGGGTAGCATAGCTATGAGCGATAGCTTAAATTGACAAGAGGCAAGAGTACTTTATTGTCATAAAATTTCAAGGTTTTATGACGCTCCAGTAAAAAGTTACAAGCACTTGAATGTTGCAAACTTTGATAGGTATAGGACGCACTGTATAGAAGTTAAGGCCATTTAAAGCTTCATCAGTGTTTTATTTTGGAGTCAAGGATAGCATAGCTATGAGCGATAACTTTAATTGTCAAGAGGCACGAATACTTTATTGTCACATAATTTCAAGGTTTGAAGACGCTCCAGTAAAAAGTTAAAAGCATTTGATTGTAGCAAACTTTGATAGGTGTAGGACGCACCGTATAGAAATAGGCCCATTTGAAGTTTTGTCAGTGTTTATTTTGGGACTCAAGGGTAGCATAGCAATGAGCGATAACTTTAATTGACAAGAGGCACGAGTACTTTGTTGTCACAAATTTTCAAGATTGTATTACGCTCCAGTTAAAAGTTACAAGCATTTCATTGTTGCAAACTTTGATAGGTATAGGAAGCACCGTATAAAAGTTAGGGCCATTTGAAGTTTTATCAGTTTTATTATTTTGAAGTCAAGTGTAGCATAGCTATGAGCGATAACTTTAGTTGACAAGTGGCACGAGTACTTTATTGTCACACAATTTCAAGGTTTTATGACGCTCCAGTAAAAAGTTACAAGCATTTGAATGTTGCAAACTTTGATAGGTATAGGACGCACCGTATAGAAGTTAAGGCCATTTGAAGCTTTATCAGTGTTTTATTTAGGAGTCAAGGGTAGCATAGCTATGAGCGATAACTTTAATTGTCAAGAGGCATGAATACTTTATTGTCACAAAATTTAAATCCAGAAAAAAGTTACAAGCATTTTAATGTTGAAAACTTTGATAGGTATAGGACGTACCGTATAGAAGTTAGAGCCAGTGTTTGATTTGGGACTCAAGGGTAGCATCGCTATGAGCGATAGCTTAAATTGACAAGAGGCACGAGTACTTTATTGTCACAAAATTTCAAGATTTTATGACGTTCCAGTAAAAAGTTACAAGCATTTAAATGTTGCAAACTTTGATAGGTATAGGACGCACCATATAGAAGTTAGGGCCATTTGAAGTTTTATCAGTGTTTGATGTGGGACTCAAGGGTAGCATAGCTAGAGCAATAGCTTAAATTGACAAGAGGCACGAGTACTTTATTGTTACAAAATTTCAATGTTTTATGACGCTCCAGTAAAATGTTACAAGCACTTTAATGTTGCAAACTTTATAGGTATAGGACGCACCGTATAGAAGTTAAGGCCATTTGAAGCTTTATCAGTGTTTTATTTTGGAGTCAAGGGAAGCATAGCTATGAGCGATAACTTTAATTGTCAAGAGGCACGAATACTTTATTGTCACATAATTTCAAGGCTTTATGACGCTCCAGTAAAAAGTTACAAGCATCTGATTGTTACAAACTTTGATAGGTCTAGGACGCCCGTATAGAAGTTAGGGACATTTGAAGTTTTATCAATGTTTATTTTGGGACTTAAGGGTAGGATAGCAATGAGCGATAACTTTAATTGACAAGACTCACGAATACTTTATTGTCACAAAATTTCAAGGTTCTATTACGATCCAGTAAAAAGTTACAAGCATTTGATTGTTGCAAACTTTGATAGGTATAGGAAGCACCGTATAGAAGTTAGGGCCATTTGAAGTTTTATCAGTGTTTTATTTTAAAGTCAAGTGTAGCATAGCTATGAGCGATAACTTTAATTGACAAGTTGCACGAGTACTTTATTGTCACAAAACTTCAAGGTTTTATGACGCTCCAGTAAAAAGTTACAAGCATTTGAATGTTGCAAACTTTGATAGGTATAGGACGCACCGTATAGAAGTTAAGGCTATTTGAAGCTTTATCAGTGTTTTATTTAGGAGTCAAGGGTAGCATAGCTATGAGCGATAACTTTAATTGTCAAGAGGCACGAGTACTTTATTGTCACAAAATTTCAAGATTTTATGACGCTCCAGTAAAAAGTTACAAGCATTTGATTGTTGCAAACTTTGATAGGTGTCGGCCGCACAGTATAGAAGTTAGGGCCATTTGAAGTTTTATCAGTGTTTGTTTTGGCGCTCAATGGTATCATAGCTATGAGCGATAACTTTAATTGACAAGAGGCACGAGTACATTATTGTCACAAAATTTCAATCCAGTAAGAAGTTGCAAGCATTTGAATGTTGAAAACTTTGATAGGAAAATGACGTACCGTATAGAAGTCAGGGTCATTTGAAGTTTCAGCAGTGTTTGATTCGGGACTCAAGGGTAGCATAGCTATGAGTGATAGTTTAAATTGACAAGAGGCACGAGTACTTTGTTGTCACAAAATTTCAAGATTTTATTACGCTCCAGTAAAAAGTTACAAGCATTTGATTGTTGCAAACTTTAATAGGTATAGGACGCACAGTATAGAAGTTAGGGCCATTTGAAGTTTTATCAGTGTTTGATTTGGGACTCAAGGGAAGCATAGCTAGGAGCGATAACTTAAATTGACAAGAAGCTCGACAACTTTATTGTCACAAAATTTCAAAGTTTTATGACGCTCCAGTAAAAAGTTACAAGCATTTGATTGTTGCAAACTTTGATAGGTATAGGACGCACCGTATAGAGGATAGAGCAATTTGAATTTTATCAGTGTTTGATTTGGGACTCAAGGGTAACATAGCTATGAGCGATAGCTAAATTGACAAGAGGCACGAGTACTTTATTGTCACAAAATTTGAAGATTTTATGACGTTCCAGTAAAAAGTTACAAGCATTTAAATGTTGCAAACTTATATAGGTATAAGACGCACCATATAGAAGTGAGGGCCATTTGAAGTTTTATCAGTGTTTGATGTGGGACTCAAGGGTGGTAGCATAGCTATGAGCGATAGCTTAAATTGACAAGAGGCTCGACTACTTTATTGTCACAAAATTTCAAGGTTTTCTGACGCTCCAGTAAAAAGGGACAAGCATTTGATTGTTGCAAACTTTGATAGGTATAGGACGCACCGTATAGAAGATAGAGCCATTTGAATTTTATCAGTGTTTGATTTGGGACTCAAGGGTAGCATAGCTGTGAGCGATAGCTTAAATTGACAAGAGGCACGAGTACTTTATTGTCATAAAATTTCAATCCAGTAAAAAGTTACAAGCATTTTAATGTTGAAAACTTTGATAGGTATAGGACGTACCGTATAGAAGTTATGGCTTGTGTTTGAATTTTGACTCAAGGGTAGCATACCTATGTGCGATAGTTTAAATTGACAAGAGGCACGAGTCACAAAATTTCAAGATTTTATGACGTTCCAGTAAAAAGTTACAAGCATTTAAATGTTGCAAACTTTGATAGGTATAGGACGCACCATATAGAAGTTAGGGCCATTTGAAGTTTTAGAAGTGTTTGATGTCGGACTCAAGGGTAGTATAGCTATGAGCGATAGCTTAAATTGACATGAGGCACGAGTACTTTATTGTCATAAAATTTCAATCCAGTAAAAAGTTACAAGCATTTTAATGTTGAAAACTTTGATAGGTGTAGGACGCACCGTATAGAAATAGGCCCATTTGAAGTTTTGTCAGTGTTTATTTTGGGACTCAAGGGTAGCATAGCTATGAGCGATAACTTTAATTGACAAGAGGCACGAGTACTTTGTTGTCACAAATTTTCAAGATTTTATTACGCTCCAGTAAAAAGTTACAAGCATTTGATTGTTGCAAACTTTGATAGGTATAGGAAGCACCGTATAGAAGTTAGGGCCATTTGAAGTTTTATCAGTGTTTTATTTTAAAGTCAAGTGTAGCATAGCTATGAGCGATAACTTTAGTTGACAAGTGGCACGAGTACTTTATTGTCACAAAATTTCACTGTTTTATGACGCTCCAGTAAAAAGTTACAAGCATTTGAATGTTGCAAACTTTGCTAGGTATAGGACGCACCGTATAGAAGTTAAGGCCATTTGAATCTTTATCAGTGTTTTATTTAGGAGTCAAGGGTAGCATAGCTATGAGCGATAACTTTAATTGTCAAGAGGAATGAATACTTTATTGTCACAAAATTTAAATCCAGTAAAAAGTTACAAGCATTTTAATGTTGAAAACTTTGATACGTATAGGAAGTACCGTATAGAAGTTAGAGCCAGTGTTTGATTTGGGACTCAAGGGTAGCATAGCTATGAGCGATAGTTTAAATTGACAAGAGGCACGAGTACTTTATTGTCACAAAATTTCAAGATTTTATGACGTTCCAGTAAAAAGTTACAAGCATTTAAATGTTGCAAACTTTGATAGGTATAGGACGCACCATATAGAAGTTAGGGCCATTTGAAGTTTTATCAGTGTTTGATGTGGGACTCAAGGGTAGCATAGCTAGAGCGATAGCTTAAATTGACAAGAGGCACGAGTACATTATTGTCACAAAATTTCAAGGTTTTATGACGCTCCAGTAAAAAGTTACAAGCACTTTAATGTTGCAAACTTTGATAGGTATAGGACGCACCGTATAGAAGTTAAGGCCATTTGAAGCTTTATCAGTGTTTTATTTTGGAGTCAAGGGTAGCATAGTTATGAGCGATAACTTTAATTGTTAAGAGGCACGAATACTTTATTGTCACATAATTTCAAGTCTTTATGACGCTCCAGTAAAAAGTTACAAGCATCTGATTGTTACAAACTTTGATAATTGTAGGACGCCCGTATAGAAGTTAGGGACATTTGAAGTTTTATCAATGTTTATTTTGGGACTTAAGGGTAGGATAGCAATGAGCGATAACTTTAATTGACAAGACTCACGAATACTTTATTGTCACAAAATTTCAAGGTTCTATTACGATCCAGTAAAAAGTTACAAGCATTTGATTGTTGCAAACTTTGATAGGTATAGGAAGCACCGTATAGAAGTTAGGGCCATTTAAAGTCTTATAAGTGTTTTATTTTAAAGTCAAGTGTAGCACAGCTATGAGCGATAACTTTAATTGACAAGTGGCACGAGTACTTTATTGTCACAAAATTTCAAAGCTTTATGACGCTCCAGTAAAAAGTTACAAGCATATGAATGTTGCAAACTTTGATAGGTATAGGCCGCACCGTATAGAAAATAGGGCCATTTGAAGCTTTATCAGTGTTTTATTTTGGAGTCAAGGGTAGCATAGTTATGAGCGATAACTTTAATTGTTAAGAGGCACGAATACTTTATTGTCACATAATTTCAAGTCTTTATGACGCTCCAGTAAAAAGTTACAAGCATCTGATTGTTACAAACTTTGATAATTGTAGGACGCCCGTATAGAAGTTAAGGCCATTTGAAGCTTTATCAGTGTTTTATTTAGGAGTCAAGGGTAGCATAGCTATGAGCGATAACTTTAATTGTCAAGAGGCACGAATACTTTATTGTCACAAAATTTCAAGATTTTATGACGCTCCAGTAAAAAGTTACAAGCATTTGATTGTTGCAAACTTTGATAGGTGTAGGCCGCACCGTATAGAAAATAGGGCCATTTGAAGTTTTATCAGTGTTTGTTTTGGGACTCAAGGGTAGCATAGCTATGAGCGATAGCTTAAATTGATAACAGGCTCGAGTACTTTATTGTAACAAAATTTCAAGGTTTTATGACGCTCCAGTAAAAAGTTACAAGCAATTGATTGTTGCAAACTTTGATAGGTATAGGACGCTCAGTATAGAAGTAAGGACCATTTGAAGTTTTATCAGTGGCACCGGTACATTATTGTCACAAAATTTCAATCCAGTAAAAAGTTACAAGCATTTTAATGTTGAAAACTTTGATAGGTATAGGACGTACCGTATAGAAGTTATGGCCAGGGTTTGATTTGGGACTCAAGGGTAGCATACCTATGTGCGATAGTTTAAATTGACAAGAGGCACGAGTACTTTATTGGCACAAAATTTCAAGGTTTTATGACGCTCCAGTAAAAAGTTACAAGGACTTGAATGTTGCAAACTTTGATAGGTATAGGACGCACCGTATAGAAGTTAAGGCCATTTAAAGCTTTATCAGTGATTTATTTTGGAGTCAAGGATAGCATAGCTATGAGCGATAACTTTAATTCCAGTAAAAAGTTACAAGCATTTAAATGTTGCAAACTTATATAGGTATAAGACGCACCATATAGAAGTTAGGGCCATTTGAAGTTTTATCAGTGTTTGATGTGGGACTCAAGGGTGGTAGCATAGCTATGAGCGATAGCTTAAATTGACAAGAGGCTCGACTACTTTATTGTCACAAAATTTCAAGGTTTTCTGACGCTCCAGTAAAAAGTTACAAGCATTTGATTGTTGCAAACTTTGATAGGTATATGACGCACCGTATAGAAGATAGAGCCATTTGAATTTTATCAGTGTTTGTTTTGGGACTTAAGGGTATCATAGCTGTGAGCGATAGCTTAAATTGACAAGAGGCACGAGTACTTTATTGTAACAAAATATCAAGGTTTTATGACGCTCCAGTAAAAAGTTACAAGCAATTGATTGTTGCAAACTTTGATAGGTATAGGACGCTCAGTATAGAAGTAAGGACCATTTGAAGTTTTATCAGTGGCACCGGTACATTATTGTCACAAAATTTCAATCCAGTAAAAAGTTACAAGCATTTTAATGTTGAAAACTTTGATAGGTATAGGACGTACCGTATAGAAGTTATGGCCAGGGTTTGATTTGGGACTCAAGGGTAGCATACCTATGTGCGATAGTTTAAATTGACAAGAGGCACGAGTACTTTATTGGCACAAAATTTCAAGGTTTTATGACGCTCCAGTAAAAAGTTACAAGGACTTGAATGTTGCAAACTTTGATAGGTATAGGACGCACCGTATAGAAGTTAAGGCCATTTAAAGCTTTATCAGTGATTTATTTTGGAGTCAAGGATAGCATAGCTATGAGCGATAACTTTAATTCCAGTAAAAAGTTACAAGCATTTAAATGTTGCAAACTTATATAGGTATAAGACGCACCATATAGAAGTTAGGGCCATTTGAAGTTGAAAATTAAATTTTCAATCAATTCAATTTCAGTTAAAATTTCAATCCAGTAAAAAGTTACAAGCATTTTAATGTTGAAAACTTTGATAGGTATAGGACGTACCGTATAGAAGTTATGGCCAGGGTTTGATTTGGGACTCAAGGGTAGCATACCTATGTGCGATAGTTTAAATTGACAAGAGGCACGAGTACTTTATTGGCACAAAATTTCAAGGTTTTATGACGCTCCAGTAAAAAGTTACAAGGACTTGAATGTTGCAAACTTTGATAGGTATAGGACGCACCGTATAGAAGTTAAGGCCATTTAAAGCTTTATCAGTGATTTATTTTGGAGTCAAGGATAGCATAGCTATGAGCGATAACTTTAATTCCAGTAAAAAGTTACAAGCATTTAAATGTTGCAAACTTATATAGGTATAAAACGCACCATATAGAAGTTAGGGCCATTTGAAGTTGAAAATTAAATTTTCAATCAATTCAATTTCAGTTAAAATTTCAATCCAGTAAAAAGTTACAAGCATTTTAATGTTGAAAACTTTGATAGGTATAGGACGTACCGTATAGAAGTTATGGCTTGTGTTTGAATTGGGACTCAAGGGTAGCATACCTATGTGCGATAGTTTAAATTGACAAGAGGCTCGAGTCACAAAATTTCAAGATTTTATGACGTTCCAGTAAAAAGTTACAAGCATTTAAATGTTGCAAACTTTGATAGGTATAGGACAACCATATAGAAGTTAGGGCCATTTGAAGTTTTAGAAGTGTTTGATGTCGGACTCAAGGGTAGTATAGCTATGAGCGATAGCTTAAATTGACAAGAGGCACGAGTACTTTATTGTCATAAAATTTCAAGGTTTTATGACGCTCCAGTAAAAAGTTACAAGCACTTGAATGTTGCAAACTTTGATAGGTATAGGACGCACTGTATAGAAGTTAAGGCCATTTAAAGCTTTATCAGTGTTTTATTTTGGAGTCAAGGATAGCATAGCTATGAGCGATAACTGTAATTGTCAAGAGGCACGAATACTTTATTGTCACATAATTTCAAGGTTTTAAGACGCTCCAGTAAAAAGTTAAAAGCATTTGATTGTAGCAAACTTTGATAGGTGTAGGACGCACCGTATAGAAATAGGCCCATTTGAAGTTTTGTCAGTGTTTATTTTGGGACTCAAGGGTAGCATAGCTATGAGCGATAACTTTAATTGACAAGAGGCACGAGTACTTTGTTGTCACAAATTTTCAAGATTTTATTACGCTCCAGTAAAAAGTTACAAGCATTTGATTGTTGCAAACTTTGATAGGTATAGGAAGCACCGTATAGAAGTTAGGGCCATTTGAAGTTTTATCAGTGTTTTATTTTAAAGTCAAGTGTAGCATAGCTATGAGCGATAACTTTAGTTGACAAGTGGCACGAGTACTTTATTGTCACAAAATTTCAAGGTTTTATGACGCTCCAGTAAAAAGTTACAAGCATTTGAATGTTGCAAACTTTGCTAGGTATAGGACGCACCGTATAGAAGTTAAGGCCATTTGAAGTTTTTTCAGTGTTTTATTTAGGAGTCAAGGGTAGCATAGCTATTTGCGATAACTTTAATTGTCAAGAGGAATGAATACTTTATTGTCACAAAATTTAAATCCAGTAAAAAGTTACAAGCATTTTAATGTTGAAAACTTTGATAGGTATAGGAAGTACCGTATAGAAGTTAGAGCCACTGTTTGATTTGGGACTCAAGGGTAGCATAGCTATGAGCGATAGCTTAAATTGACAAGAGGCACGAGTACTTTATTGTCACAAAATTTCAAGATTTTATGACGTTCCAGTAAAAAGTTACAAGCATTTTAATGTTGCAAACTTTGATAGGTATAGGACGCACCATATAGAAGTTAGGGCCATTTGAAGTTTTATCAGTGTTTGATGTGGGACTCAAGGGTAGCATAGCTAGAGCGATAGCTTAAATTGACAAGAGGCACGAGTACATTATTGTCACAAAATTTCAAGGTTTTATGACGCTCCAGTAAAAAGTTACAAGCACTTTTATGTTGCAAACTTTGATAGGTATAGGACGCACCGTATAGAAGTTAAGGCCATTTGAAGCTTTATCTGTGTTTTATTTTGGAGTCAAGGGTAGCATAGCTATGAGCGATATCTTTAATTGATAAGAGGCACGAGTACTTTATTGTTACAAAATTTCACGGTTTTAAGACGCTCCAGTAAATAGTTACAAGCATTTGAATGTTGCAAACTTTGATAGATGTAGGACGCACCTTATAGAAGTTAGGGCCATTTGAAGTTTTGTCAGTGTCTGTTTTGGGACTCAATGGTATCATAGTTATGTGCGATAGCTTAAATTGATTAGAGGCTCGAGTACTTTATTGTCAAAAAATTCAAGGTTTTATGACGTTCCCGTAAAAAGTTACAAGCATTTGATTGTTGCAAACTCTGATAGGTATTGGACGCACAGTATAGAAGTTAGGGCCATTTGAAGTTTTATCAGAGGCACGGGTACATTATTGTCACAAAATTTCAATCCAGTAAAAAGTTACAAGCATTTTAATGTTGAAAACTTTGATAGGTATAGGACGTACCGTATAGAAGTTATGGCCAGGTTTTGATTTGGGACTCAAGGGTAGCATACCTATGTGCGATAGTTTAAATTGACAAGAGGCACGAGTACTTTATTGGCACAAAATTTCAAGGTTTTATGACGCTCCAGTGAAAAGTTACAAGGACTTGAATGTTGCAAACTTTGATAGGTATAGGACGCACCGTATAGAAGTTAAGGCCATTTAAAGCTTTATCAGTGTTTTATTTTGGAGTCAAGGATAGCATAGCTATGAGCGATAACTTTAATTGTCAAGAGGCACGAATACTTTATTGTCACATAATTTCAAGATTTTAAGACGCTCCAGTAAAAAGTTACAAGCATTTGATTGTAGCAAACTTTGATAGGTGTAGGACGCACCGTATAGAAAATAGGCGCATTTGAAGTTTTATCAGTGTTTATTTTGGGACTCAAGGGTAGCATAGCTATGAGCGATAACTTTAATTGACAAGAGGCACGAGTACTTTGTTGTCTACAATTTTCAAGATTTTATTACGCTCCAGTAAAAAGTTACAAGCATTTGATTGTTGCAAACTTCGATAGGTATAGGCCGCACCGTATAGAAGTTAGGGCATTTGAAGTTTTATCAGTGTTTGATTTGGGACTCACGGGAAGCATAGCTAGGAGCGATAGCTTAAATTGACAAGAGGCTCAAGTACTTTATTGTCACAAAATTTCAAGGTTTTATGACGCTCCAGTAAACAGTTACAAGGTCTTGAATGTTGCAAACTTTGATAGGTATAGGACGCACCGTATAGAAGTTAAGGCCATTTAAAGCTTTATCAGTGTTTTATTTTGGAGTCAAGGATAGCATAGCTATGAGCGATAACTTTAATTGTCAAGAGGCACGAATACTTTATTGTCACATAATTTCAAGATTTTAAGACGCTCCAGTAAAAAGTTACAATCATTTGATTGTAGCAAACTTTGATAGGTGTAGGACGCACCGTATAGAAAATAGGCGCATTTGAAGTTTTATCAGTGTTTATTTTGGGACTCAAGGGTAGCATAGCTATGAGCGATAACTTTAATTGACAAGAGGCACGAGTACTTTGTTGTCTACAATTTTCAAGATTTTATTACGCTCCAGTAAAAAGTTACAAGCATTTGATTGTTGCAAACTTCGATAGGTATAGGCCGCGCCGTATAGAAGTTAGGGCCACTTGAAGTTTTATCAGTGTTTGTTTTGGCGCTCAAGGGTAGCATAGCTATGAGCGATAGCTTTAATTGACAAGAGGCACGAGTACTTTTTTGTCACAAAATTTCAAGATTTTATTACGCTCCAGTAAAAAGTTACAAGCATTTGATTGTTGCAAACTTTAATAGGTATAGGACGCACAGTATAGAAGTTAGGGCCATTTGAAGTTTTATCAGTGTTTGATTTGGGACTCAAGGGAAGCATAGCTAGGAGCGATAGCTTAAATTGACAAGAAGCTCGATAACTTTATTGTCACAAAATTTCAAAGTTTTATGACGCTCCAGTAAAAAGTTACAAGCATTTGATTGTTGCAAACTTTGATGAGTATAGGACGCACCGTATAGAAGATAGAGCCATTTGAATTTTATCAGTGTTTGATTTGGGACTCAAGGGTAGCATAGCTGTGAGCGATAGCTTAAATTGACAAGAGGCACGAGTACTTTATTGTAGCAAAATTTCAAGGTTTTATGACGCTCCAGCAAAAAGTTACAAGCATTTGATTGTTGCAAACTTTGATAGGTATATGACGCACAGTATAGAAGTTCGGACCATTTGAAGTTTTATCAGTGTTTGATGTGGGACTCAAGTGTAGCATAGCTATCAGCGATAACTTAAATTGACAAGAGGCACGAGTACTTTATTGTCACAAAATTTCAAGATTTTATGACCCTCCAGTAAAAAGTTACAAGCAGTTGATTGTTGCAAACTTTGATAGGTATAGGACGTACCGTATAGAAGTTAGGGCCATTTAAAGTTATATCTGTGTTTTATTTTGGAGTCAAGGGTAGCATAGCTATGAGCGATATCTTTAATTGATAAGAGGCACGAGTACTTTATTGTTACAAAATTTCACGGTTTGAAGACGCTCCAGTAAATAGTTACAAGCATTTGAATGTTGCAAACTTTGATAGATGTAGGACACACCTTATAGAAGTTAGGGCCATTTGAAGTTTTGTCAGTGTCTGTTTTGGGACTCAATGGTATCATAGTTATGTGCGATAGCTTAAATTGATTAGAGGCTCGAGTACTTTATTGTCAAAAAATTCAAGGTTTTATGACGTTCCCGTAAAAAGTTACAAGCATTTGATTGTTCCAAACTCTGATAGGTATTGGACGCACAGTATAAAAGTTAGGGCCATTTGAAGTTTTATCAGTGGCACGGGTACATTATTGTCACAAAATTTCAATCCAGTAAAAAGTTACAAGCATTTTAATGTTGAAAACTTTGATAGGTATAGGACGTACCGTATAGAAGTTATGGCCAGGGTTTGATTTGGGACTCAAGGGTAGCATACCTATGTGCGATAGTTTAAATTGACAAGAGGCACGAGTACTTTATTGTCACAAAATTTCAAGGTTTTATGACGCTCCAGTAAAAAGTTACAAGGACTTGAATGTTGCAAACTTTGATAGGTATAGGACGCACCGTATAGAAATTAAGGCCATTTAAAGCTTTATCAGTGTTTTATTTTGGAGTCAAGGATAGCATAGCTATGAGCGATAACTTTAATTGTCAAGAGGCACGAATACTTTATTGTCACATAATTTCAAGATTTTAAGACGCTCCAGTAAAAAGTTACAAGCATTTGATTGTAGCCAACTTTGATAGGTGTAGGACGCACCGTATAGAAAATAGGCGCATTTGAAGTTTTATCAGTGTTTATTTTGGGACTCTAGGGTGGCATAGCTATGAGCGATAACTTTAATTGACAAGAGGCACGAGTACTTTGTTGTCTACAATATTCAAGATTTTATTACGCTCCAGTAAAAAGTTACAAGCATTTGATTGTTGCAAACTTCGATAGGTATAGGCCGCACCGTATAGAAGTTAGGGCCATTTGAAGTTTTATCAGTGTTTGATTTGGGACTCACGGGAAGCATAGCTAGGAGCGATAGCTTAAATTGACAAGAGGCTCAAGTACTTTATTGTCACAAAATTTCAAGGTTTTATGACGCTCCAGTAAATAGTTACAAGGACTTGAATGTTGCAAACTTTGATAGGTATAGGACGCACCGTATAGAAGTTAAGGCCATTTAAAGCTTTATCAGTGTTTTATTTTGGAGTCAAGGATAGCATAGCTATGAGCGATAACTTTAATTGACAAGAGGCACGAGTACTTTGTTGTCTACAATTTTCAAGATTTTATTACGCTCCAGTAAAAAGTTACAAGCATTTGATTGTTGCAAACTTCGATAGGTATAGGCCGCACCGTATAGAAGTTAGGGCCACTTGAAGTTTTATCAGTGTTTGTTTTGGCGCTCAAGGGTAGCATAGCTATGAGCGATAGCTTAAATTGACAAGAGGCACGAGTACTTTATTGTCACAAAATTTCAAGGTTCTATTACGATCCAGTAAAAAGTTACAAGCATTTGATTGTTGCAAACTTTGATAGGTATAGGAAGCACCGTATAGAAGTTAGGGCCATTTGAAGTTTTATAAGTGTTTTATTTTAAAGTCAAGTGTAGCATAGCTATGAGCGATAACTTTAATTGACAAGTGGCACGAGTACTTTATTGTCACAAAATTTCAGAGTTTTATGACGCTCCAGTAAAAAGTTACAAGAATTTGATTGTTGCAAACTTTGATAGGTGTAGGCCGCACCGTATAGAAAATAGGGCCATTTGAAGTTTTATCAGTGTTTGTTTTGGGACTCAAGGGTAGCATAGCTATGAGCGATAGCTTAAATTGATAACAGGCTCGAGTACTTTATTGTCACAAAATTTCAAGGTTTTATGACGCTCCAGGAAAAAGTTACAAGCATTTGATTGTTGCAAACTTTGATAGGTATAGGACGCACAGTATAGAAGTTAGGGCCATTTGAAGTTTTATCAGTGTTTGTTTTGGGACTTAAGGGTAGCATAGCTGTGAGCGATAGCTTAAATTGACAAGATTCACGAGTACTTTATTGTAACAAAATTTCAAGGTTTTATGACGCTCCAGTAAAAAGTTACAAGCAATTGATTGTTGCAAACTTTGATAGGTATAGGACGCTCAGTATAGAAGTAAGGACCATTTGAAGTTTTATCAGTGGCACGGGTACATTATTGTCACAAAATTTCAATCCAGTAAAAAGTTACAAGCATTTTAATGTTGAAAACTTTGATAGGTATAGGACGTACCGTATAGAAGTTATGGCCATTTGAAGTTTCAGCAGTGTTTGATTTGGGACTCAAGGGTAGCATAGCTATGAGCGATAGTTTAAATTGACAAGAGGCACGAGTACTTTGTTGTCACAAAATTTCAAGATTTTATTACGCTCCAGTAAAAAGTTACAAGCATTTGATTGTTGCAAACTTTAATAGGTATAGCACGCACAGTATAGAAGTTAGGGCCATTTGCAGTTTTATCAGTGTTTGATTTGGGACTCAAGGGAAGCATAGCTAGGAGCGATAGCTTAAATTGACAAGAAGCTCGATAACTTTATTGTCACAAAGTTTCAAAGTTTTATGACGCTCCAGTAAAAAGTTACAAGCATTTGATTGTTGCAAACTTTGATGAGTATAGGACGCACCGTATAGAAGATAGAGCCATTTGAATTTTATCAGTGTTTGATTTGGGACTCAAGGGTAGCATAGCTGTGAGCGATAGCTTAAATTGACAAGAGGCACGAGTACTTTATTGTAGCAAAATTTCAAGGTTTTATGACGCTCCAGCAAAAAGTTACAAGCATTTGATTGTTGCAAACTTTGATAGGTATAGGACGCACAGTATAGAAGTTCGGACCATTTGAAGTTTTATCAGTGTTTGATGTGGGACTCAAGTGTAGCATAGCTATCAGCGATAACTTAAATTGACAAGAGGCACGAGTACTTTATTGTCACAAAATTTCAAGATTTTATGACCCTCCAGTAAAAAGTTACAAGCAGTTGATTGTTGCAAACTTTGATAGGTATAGGACGTACCGTATAGAAGTTAGGGCCATTTAAAGTTATATCTGTGTTTTATTTTGGAGTCAAGGGTAGCATAGCTATGAGCGATATCTTTAATTGATAAGAGGCACGAGTACTTTATTGTTACAAAATTTCACGGTTTGAAGACGCTCCAGTAAATAGTTACAAGCATTTGAATGTTGCAAACTTTGATAGATGTAGGACACACCTTATAGAAGTTAGGGCCATTTGAAGTTTTGTCAGTGTCTGTTTTGGGACTCAATGGAATCATAGTTATGTGCGATAGCTTAAATTGATTAGAGGCTCGAGTACTTTATTGCCAAAAAATTCAAGGTTTTATGACGTTCCCGTAAAAAGTTACAAGCATTTGATTGTTCCAAACTCTGATAGGTATTGGACGCACAGTATAAAAGTTAGGGCCATTTGAAGTTTTATCAGTGGCACGGGTACATTATTGTCACAAAATTTCAATCCAGTAAAAAGTTACAAGCATTTTAATGTTGAAAACTTTGATAGGTATAGGACGTACCGTATAGAAGTTATGGCCAGGGTTTGATTTGGGACTCAAGGGTAGCATACCTATGTGCGATAGTTTAAATTGACAAGAGGCACGAGTACTTTATTGTCACAAAATTTCAAGGTTTTATGACGCTCCAGTAAAAAGTTACAAGGACTTGAATGTTGCAAACTTTGATAGGTATAGGACGCACCGTATAGAAATTAAGGCCATTTAAAGCTTTATCAGTGTTTTATTTTGGAGTCAAGGATAGCATAGCTATGAGCGATAACTTTAATTGTCAAGAGGCACGAATACTTTATTGTCACATAATTTCAAGATTTTAAGACGCTCCAGTAAAAAGTTACAAGCATTTGATTGTAGCAAACTTTGATAGGTGTAGGACGCACCGTATAGAAAATAGGCGCATTTGAAGTTTTATCAGTGTTTATTTTGGGACTCTAGGGTGGCATAGCTATGAGCGATAACTTTAATTGACAAGAGGCACGAGTACTTTGTTGTCTACAATATTCAAGATTTTATTACGCTCCAGTAAAAAGTTACAAGCATTTGATTGTTGCAAACTTCGATAGGTATAGGCCGCACCGTATAGAAGTTAGGGCCATTTGAAGTTTTATCAGTGTTTGATTTGGGACTCACGGGAAGCATAGCTAGGAGCGATAGCTTAAATTGACAAGAGGCTCAAGTACTTTATTGTCACAAAATTTCAAGGTTTTATGACGCTCCAGTAAATAGTTACAAGGACTTGAATGTTGCAAACTTTGATAGGTATAGGACGCACCGTATGGAAGTTAAGGCCATTTAAAGCTTTATCAGTGTTTTATTTTGGAGTCAAGGATAGCATAGCTATGAGCGATAACTTTAATTGACAAGAGGCACGAGTACTTTGTTGCCTACAATTTTCAAGATTTTATTACGCTCCAGTAAAAAGTTACAAGCATTTGATTGTTGCAAACTTCGATAGGTATAGGCCGCACCGTATAGAAGTTAGGGCCACTTGAAGTTTTATCAGTGTTTGTTTTGGCGCTCAAGGGTAGCATAGCTATGAGCGATAGCTTAAATTGACAAGAGGCACGAGTACTTTATTGTCACAAAATTTCAAGGTTCTATTACGATCCAGTAAAAAGTTACAAGCATTTGATTGTTGCAAACTTTGATAGGTATAGGAAGCACCGTATAGAAGTTAGGGCCATTTGAAGTTTTATAAGTGTTTTATTTTAAAGTCAAGTGTAGCATAGCTATGAGCGATAACTTTAATTGACAAGTGGCACGAGTACTTTATTGTCACAAAATTTCAAAGTTTTATGACGCTCCAGTAAAAAGTTACAAGAATTTGATTGTTGCAAACTTTGATAGGTGTAGGCCGCACCGTATAGAAAATAGGGCCATTTGAAGTTTTATCAGTGTTTGTTTTGGGACTCAAGGGTAGCATAGCTATGAGCGATAGCTTAAATTGATAACAGGCTCGAGTACTTTATTGTCACAAAATTTCAAGGTTTTATGACGCTCCAGGAAAAAGTTACAAGCATTTGATTGTTGCAAACTTTGATAGGTATAGGACGCACAGTATAGAAGTTAGGGCCATTTGAAGTTTTATCAGTGTTTGTTTTGGGACTTAAGGGTAGCATAGCTGTGAGCGATAGCTTAAATTGACAAGAGGCACGAGTACTTTATTGTAACAAAATTTCAAGGTTTTATGACGCTCTAGTAAAAAGTTACAAGCAATTGATTGTTGCAAACTTTGATAGGTATAGGACGCTCAGTATAGAAGTAAGGACCATTTGAAGTTTTATCAGTGGCACGGGTACATTATTGTCACAAAATTTCAATCCAGTAAAAAGTTACAAGCATTTTAATGTTGAAAACTTTGATAGGTATAGGACGTACCGTATAGAAGTTATGGCCATTTGAAGTTTCAGCAGTGTTTGATTTGGGACTCAAGGGTAGCATAGCTATGAGCGATAGTTTAAATTGACAAGAGGCACGAGTACTTTGTTGTCACAAAATTTCAAGATTTTATTACGCTCCAGTAAAAAGTTACAAGCATTTGATTGTTGCAAACTTTAATAGGTATAGGACGCACAGTATAGAAGTTAGGGCCATTTGCAGTTTTATCAGTGTTTGATTTGGGACTCAAGGGAAGCATAGCTAGGAGCGATAGCTTAAATTGACAAGAAGCTCGATAACTTTATTGTCACAAAGTTTCAAAGTTTTATGACGCTCCAGTAAAAAGTTACAAGCATTTGATTGTTGCAAACTTTGATGAGTATAGGACGCACCGTATAGAAGATAGAGCCATTTGAATTTTATCAGTGTTTGATTTGGGACTCAAGGGTAGCATAGCTGTGAGCGATAGCTTAAATTGACAAGAGGCACGAGTACTTTATTGTAGCAAAATTTCAAGGTTTTATGACGCTCCAGCAAAAAGTTACAAGCATTTGATTGTTGCAAACTTTGATAGGTATTGGACGCACAGTATAGAAGTTCGGACCATTTGAAGTTTTATCAGTGTTTGATGTGGGACTCAAGTGTAGCATAGCTATCAGCGATAACTTTAATTGACAAGAGGCACGAGTACTTTATTGTCACAAAATTTCAAGATTTTATGACCCTCCAGTAAAAAGTTACAAGCAGTTGATTGTTGCAAACTTTGATAGGTATAGGACGTACCGTATAGAAATTAGGGCCATTTAAAGTTATATCTGTGTTTTATTTTGGAGTCAAGGTTAGCATAGCTAGAACGATATATTTAATTGATAAGAAGCACGAGTACTTTATTGTTACAAAATTTCACGGTTTTAAGACGCTCCAGTAAATAGTTACAAGCATTTGAATGTTGCAAACTTTGATAGATGTAGGACGCACCGTATAGAAGTTAAGGCCATTTAAAGCTTTATCAGTGTTTTATTTTGGAGTCAAGGATAGCATAGCTATGAGCGATAACTTTAATTGACAAGAGGCACGAGTACTTTGTTGTCTACAATTTTCAAGATTTTATTACGCTCCAGTAAAAAGTTACAAGCATTTGATTGTTGCAAACTTCGATAGGTATAGGCCGCACCGTATAGAAGTTAGGGCCATTTGAAGTTTTTCAGTGTTTGATTTGGGACTCACGGGAAGCATAGCTAGGAGCGATAGCTTAAATTGACAAGAGGCTCAAGTACTTTATTGTCACAAAATTTCAAGGTTTTATGACGCTCCAGTAAACAGTTACAAGGACTTGAATGTTGCAAACTTTGATAGGTATAGGACGCACCGTATAGAAGTTAAGGCCATTTAAAGCTTTATCAGTGTTTTATTTTGGAGTCAAGGATAGCATAGCTATGAGCGATAACTTTAATTGTCAAGAGGCACGAATACTTTATTGTCACATAATTTCAAGATTTTAAGACGCTCCAGTAAAAAGTTACAATCATTTGATTGTAGCAAACTTTGATAGGTGTAGGACGCACCGTATAGAAAATAGGCGCATTTGAAGATTTATCAGTGTTTATTTTGGGACTCAAGGGTAGCATAGCTATGAGCGATAACTTTAATTGACAAGAGGCACGAGTACTTTGTTGTCTACAAGTTTCAAGATTTTATTACGCTCCAGTAAAAAGTTACAAGCATTTGCTTGTTGCAAACTTCGATAGGTATAGGCCGCACCGTATAGAAGTTAGGGCCACTTGAAGTTTTATCAGTGTTTGTTTTGGCGCTCAAGGGTAGCATAGCTATGAGCGATAGCTTAAATTGACAAGAGGCACGAGTACTTTATTGTCACAAAATTTCAAGGTTTTATGACGCTCCAGTAAAAAGTTACAAGCACTTTAATGTTGCAAACTTTGATAGGCATAGGACGCACCGTATAGAAGTTAAGGCCATTTGAAGCTTTATCAGTATTTTATTTTGGAGTCAAGGGTAGCACAGCTATGAGCGATAACTTTAATTGTCAAGAGGCACGAATACTTTATTGTCACATAATTTCAAGATTTTATGACGCTCCAGTAAAAAGTTACAAGCATTTGATTGTTACAAACTTTGATAGGTGTAGGACGCCCGTATAGAAGTTAGGGGCATTTGAAGTTTTATCAATGTTTGTTTTGGGACTTAAGGGTAGGATAGCAATGAGCGATAACTTTAATTGACAAGACTCACGAATACTTTATTGTCACAAAATTTCAAGGTTTTATTACGATCCAGTAAAAAGTTACAAGCATTTGATTGTTGCAAACTTTGATAGGTATAGGAAGCACCGTATAGAAGTTAGGGCCATTTGAAGTTTTGTCAGTGTTTTATTTTAAAGTCAAGTGTAGCATAGCTGTGAGCGATAACTTTAGTTGACAAGTGGCACGAGTACTTTATTGTCACAAAATTTCAAGGTTTTATGACGCTCCAGTAAAAACTTACAAGCATTTAATTGTAGCAAACTTTGATAGGTGTAGGCCGCACCGTATAGAAAATAGGGCCATTTGAAGTTTTATCAGTGTTTGTTTTGGGACTCAAGGGTAGCATAGCTATGAGCGATAGCTTAAATTGATAACAGGCTCGAGTACTTTATTGTCACATAATTTCAAGGTTTTATGACGCTCCAGGAAAAAGTTACAAGCATTTGATTGTTGCAAACTTTGAGAGGTATAGGATGCACAGTATAGAAGTTAGGGCCATTTGAAGTTCTATCAGTGTTTGTTTTGGCGCTAAAGGGTAGCATAGCTATGAGCGATAACTTTAATTGGCAAGAGGCACGAGTACATTATTGTCACAAAATTTCAATCCAGTAAAAAGTTACAAGCATTTTAATGTTGAAAACTTTGATAGGTATAGGACGTACCGTACAGAAGTTAGGGCCAGTGTTTGATTTGGGACTCAAGGGTAGCATAGCTTATGAGCGATAGCTTAAATTGACAAGAGGCACGAGTACTTTATTGTCACAACATTTCAAGATTTTATGACGTTCCAGTAAAAAGTTACAAGCATTTAAATGTTGCAATCTTTGATAGGTATAGGACGCACCATATAGAAGTTAGGGCCATTTGAAGTTTTATCAGTGTTTGATGTGGGACACAAGGGTAGCATAGCTATGAGCGATAGCTTAAATTGACAAGAGGCACGAGTACTTTATTGTCAACAAATTTCAAGGTTTTATGACGCTCCAGTAAAAAGTTACAAGCACTTTAATGTTGCAAACTTTGATAGGTATAGGACGCACCGTATAGAAGTTAAGGCCATTTGAAGCTTTATCAGTGTTTTATTTTGGAGTCAAGGGTAGCATAGCTATGAGCGATAACTTTAATTGACAAGACTCACGAATACTTTATTGTCACAAAATTTCAAGGTTTTATTACGATCCAGTAAAAAGTTACAAGCATTTGATTGTTGCAAAATTTGATAGGTATAGGAAGCACCGTATAGAAGTTAGGGCCATTTGAAGTTTTATCAGTGTTTTATTTTAAAGTCAAGTGTAGCATAGCTATGAGCGATAACTTTAGTTGACAAGTGGCACGAGTACTTTATTGTCACAAAATTTAAAGGTTTTATGACACTCCAGTAAAAAGTTACAAGCATTTGAATGTTGAAAACTTTGAAAGGTATAGGACGCACAGTATAGAAGTTAGGGCCATTTGAAGTTTTATCAGTGTTTTATTTAGGAGTCAAGGGTAGCATAGCTATGAGCGATAACTTTTATTTGTCAAGAGGCACGAATACTTTATTGTTACAAAATTTCAAGATTTTATGACACTCCAGTAAAAAGTTACAAGCATTTGATTGTTGCAAACTTTGATAGGTGTAGGCCGCACCGTATAGAAAATAGGGCCATTTAAAGTTTTATCAGTGTTTGTTTTGGGACTCAAGGGTAGCATAGCTATGAGCGATAACTTAAATTGATAACAGGCTCGAGTACTTTATTGTCACATAATTTCAAGGTTTTATGACGCTCCAGGAAAAAGTTACAAGCATTTGATTGTTGCAAGCTTTGATAGGTATAGGATGCACAGTATAGAAGTTAGGGCCATTTGAAGTTTTATCAGTGTTTGTTTTGGCGCTCAATGGTATCATAGCTATGAGCGATAACTTTAATTGACAAGAGGCACGAGTACATTATTGTCACAAAATTAAATATAGTAAAAAGTTGCAAGCAAGCAATGACATACCGTATAGAAGTCAGGGTCATTTGAAGTTTTATCAGTGTTTGATTTGGGACTCAAGGGAAGCATAGCTAGGAGCGATAGCTTAAATTGACAAGAAGCTCGACTACTTTATTGTCACAAAATTTCAAGGTTTTATGACGCTCCAGTAAAAAGTTACAAGTTTTTGATTGTTGCAAACTTTGATAGGTATAGGACGCACCGTATAGAAGATAGAGCCATTTGAATTTTATCAGTGTTTGATTTGGGACTCAAGGGTGATAGCATAGCTATCAGCGATAACTTAAATTGACAAGAGGCACGAGTACTTTATTGTCACAAAATTTCAAGATTTTATGACCCTCCATTAAAAAGTTACAATCAGTTGATTGTTGCAAACTTTGATAGGTATAGGACGTACCGTATAGAAGTTATGGCCATTTAAAGTTATATCTGTGTTTTATTTTGGAGTCAAGGGTAGCATAGCTATGAGCGATATCTTTAATTGATAAGAGGCACGAGTACTTTATTGTCACAAAATTTCACGGTTTTAAGACGCTCCAGTAAATAGTTACAAGCATTTGAATGTTGCAAACTTTGATAGATGTAGGACGCACCTTATATAAGTTAGGGCCATTTGAAGTTTTGTCATTGTCTGTTTTGGGACTCAATGGTATCATAGCTATGTGCGATAACTTAAATTGATAAGAGGCTCGAGTACTTTATTGTCAAAAAATTCAAGGCTTTATGACGTTCCCGTAAAAAGTTACAATCATTTGATTGTTGCAAACTTTGATAGGTATTGGACGCACAGTATAGAAGCTAGGGCCATTTGAAGTTTTATCAGAGGCACGGGTACATTATTGTCACAAAATTTCAATCCAGTAAAAAGTTACAAGCATTTTAATGTTGAAAACTTTGATAGGTATAGGACGTACCATATAGAAGTTATGGCCAGTGTTTGATTTGGGACTCAAGGGTAGCATACCTATGTGCGATAGTTTAAATTGACAAGAGACACGAGTACTTTGCTGTCACAAAATTTCAAGATTTTATGACGTTCCAGTAAAGAGGTACAAGCATTTAAATGTTGCAAACTTTGATAGGTATAGTGTTGTGAGTTAGAACCAAACTACCTACGTGTAGTTTACTCACAGCACCGACTCCTAATAGATGCCACACTATGTTGAATTAGCATGAGCTAAAATGGTGTTATAATAAGGCATACTTCTAGGGTTTAAGTATTTCAAGTTAATGTGATCTGTGCAACGTTATTATGTAAGCTTTTAGGGTGTTACAGTTCCGCAGTCGAGTCGACGAAGGCAGCGTAATGCACCGTCGCCACTTTTGAAGTGGGTCAGTTGGCTTGACCAACTGACACCAATTAGCAGGTGCAGAACTGGAACACCAGAAAGGTCAGTTCACAGACTGAGATAAATGTTTAAAAAATAGTATATAAGAATTAGGTTTCGTAATAATAAATCTCTCTTGTGTTTTGAAACTAAGGTTTTATGACGCTCCAGTAAAAAGTTACAAGCACTTGAATGTTGCAAACTTTGATAGGTATAGGACGCACCGTATAGAAGTTAAGGCCATTTGAAGCTTTATCAGTGTTTTATTTTGGAATCAAGGATAGCATAGCTATGAGCGATAACTTTAATTGTCAAGAGGCACGTATACTTTATTGTCACATAAATTCAAGATTTTAAGACGCTCCAGTAAAAAGTTACAAGTATTTGATTGTAGCAAACTTTGATAGGTGTAGGACGCACCGTATAGAATATAGGCCCATTTGAAGTTTTATCAGTGTTTATTTTGGTACTCAAGGGTAGCATAGCTATGAGCGATAACTTTAATTGACAAGAGGCACGAGTACTTTTTTGTCACAAATTTTCAAGATTTTATTACGCTCCAGTAAAAAGTTACAAGCATTTGATTGGTGCAAACTTCGATAGGTATAGGCCGCACCGTATAGAAGTTAGGGCCATTTGAAGTTTTATCAGTGTTTGATTTGGGACTCAAGGGAAGCATAGCTAGGAGCGATAGCTTCAATTGACAAGAGGCTCGAGTACTTTATTGTCACAAAATTTCAAGGTTTTATGACGCTCCAGTAAACAGTTACAAGCATTTGATTGTTGCAAACTTTGATAGATATAGGACGCACAGTATAGAAGTTAGGGCCACTTGAAGTTTTATCAGTGTTTGTTTTGGCGCTTAAGGGTAGCATAGCTATGAGCGATAACTTTAATTGGCAAGAGGCACGAGTACATTATTGTCACAAAATTTCAATCCAGTAAAAAGTTTCAAGCATTTTAATGTTGAAAACTTTGATAGGTATAGGACGTACCGTATAGAAGTTAGGGCCAGTGTTTGATTTGGGACTCAAGGGTAGCATAGCTATGAGCGATAGCTTAAATTGACAAGAGGCACGATTACTTTATTGTCACAAAATTTCAAGATTTTATGACGTTCCAGTAAAAAGTTACAAGCATTTAAATGTTGCAAACTTTGATAGGTATAGGACGCACCATATAGAAGTTAGGGCCATTTGAAGTTTTATCAGTGTTTGATGTGGGACACAAGGGTAGCATAGCTATGAGCGATAGCTTAAATTGACAAGAGGCACGAGAACTTTATTGTCACAAAATTTCAAGGTTTTATGACGCTCCAGTAAAAAGTTACAAGCACTTTAATGGTGCAAACTTTGATAGGTATAGGACGCACCGTATAGAAGTAAAGGCCATTTGAAGCTTTATCAGTGTTTTATTTTGGAGTCAAGGGTAGCATAGCTATGAGCGATAACTTTAATTGTCAAGAGGCACGAATACTTTATTGTCACATAATTTCAAGGTTTTATGACGCTCCAGTTAAAAGTTACAAGAATTTGATTGTTACAAACTTTGATAGGTGTAGGACGCCCGTATAGAAGTTAGGGACATTTGAAGTTTTATCAATGTTTGTTTTGGGACTTAAGGGTAGGATAGCAATGAGCGATAACTTTAATTGACAAGACTCACGAATACTTTATTGTCACAAAATTTCAAGGTTTTATTACGATCCAGTAAAAAGTTACAAGCATTTGATTGTTGCAAACTTTGATAGGTATAGGAAGCACCGTATAGAAGTTAGGGCCATTTGAAGTTTGATCAGTGTTTTATTTTAAAGTCAAGTGTAGCATAGCTATGAGCGATAACTTTAGTTGACAAGTGGCACGAGTACTTTATTGTCACAAAATTTCAAGGTTTTATGACGCTCCAGTAAAAAGTTACAAGCATTTGAATGTTGCAAACTTTGATAGGTAAAGGACGCACCGTATAGAAGTTATGGCCATTTGAAGCTTTATCAGTGTTTTATTTAGGAGTCAAGGGTAGCATAGCTATGAGCGATAACTTTAATTGTCAAAAGGCACGAATACTTTATTGTCACAAAATTTCAAGATTTTATGACGCTCCAGTAAAAAGTTACAAGCATTTGATTGTTGCAAACTTTGATAGGTGTAGGCCGCACCGTATAGAAAATAGCGCATTTGAAGTTTTATCAGTGTTTGTTTTGGCGCTCAAGGGTAGCAAAGCTATGAGCGATAACTTTAATTGGCAAGAGGCACGAGTACATTATTGTCACAAAATTTCAATCCAGTAAAAAGCTACAAGCATTTTAATGTTGAAAACTTTGATAGGTATAGGACGTACCGTATAGAAGTTAGGGCCAGTGTTTGATTTGGGACTCAAGGGTAGCTTAGCTATGAGCGATAGCTTAAATTGACAAGAGGCACGAGTACTTTATTGTTACAAAATTTCAAGATTTTATGACGTTCCAGTAAAAAGTTACAAGCATTTAAATGTTGCAAACTTTAATAGGTATAGGACGCACCGTATAGAAGTTAAGGCCATTTGAAGCTTTATCAGTGTTTTATTTAGGAGTCAGGGGTAGCATAGCTGTGAGCGATAACTTTAATTGTCAAGAGGCACGAATACTTTATTGTCACAAAATTTCAAGATTTTATGACGCTCCAGTAAAAAGTTTCAAGCATTTGATTGTTGCAAACTTTGATACGTGTAGGCCGCACCGTATAGAAAATAGGGCCATTTGAAGTTTTATCAGTGTTTGTTTTGGGACTCAAGGGTAGCATAGCTATGAGCGATAGCTTAAATTGATAACAGGCTCGAGTACTTTATTGTCACATAATTTCAAGGTTCTATGACGCTCCAGGAAAAAGTTACAAGCATTTGATTGTTGCAAACTTTGATAGGTATAGGACGCACAGTATAGAAGTTACGGCCATTTGAAGTTTTATCAGTGTTTGTTTTGGCGCTCAAGGGTAGCATAGCTATGAGCGATAACTTTAATTGGCAAGAGGCACGAGTACATTATTGTCACAAAATTTCAATCCAGTACAAGCATTTTTATGTTGAAAACTTCAGTTACAAGCATTTTAATGTTGAAAACTTTGAAAGGTATAGGACATAGCGTATAGAAGTTAGGGCCAGTGTTTGATTTGGGACTCAAGGGTAGCATAACTATGAGCGATAGCTGAAATTGACAAGAGGCACGAGTACTTTATTGTCACAAAATTTCAAGATTTTATGACGTTCCAGTAAAAAGTTACAAGCATTTAAATGTTGCAAACTTTGATAGGTATAGGACGCACCATATAGAAGTAAGGGCCATTTGAAGTTTTATCAGTGTTTGATGTGGGACTCAAGGGTAGCATAGCTATGAGCGATAGCTTAAATTGACAAGAGGCACGAGTACTTTATTGTCACAAAATTTCAAGGTTTTATGACGCACCAGTAAAAAGTTACAAGCACTTTAATGTTGCAAACTTTGATAGGTATTGGACGCACCGTATAGAAGTTAAGGCCTTTTGAAGCTTTATCAGTGTTTTATTTTGGAGTCAAGGGTAGCATAGCTATGAGCGATAACTTTAATTGTCAAGAGGCGCGAATACTTTATTGTCACATAATTTCAAGGTTTTATGACGCTCCAGTAAAAAGTTACAAGCATCTGAATGTTACAAACTTTGATAGGTGTAGGACGCCCGTATAGAAGTTAGGGACATTTGAAGTTTTATCAATGTTTGTTTTGGGACTTAAGGGTAGGATAGCAATGAGCGATAACTTTAATTCACAAGACTCACGAATACTTTATTGTCACAAAATTCCAAGGTTTTAATACGATCCAGTAAAAAGTTACAAGCATTTGATTGTTGCAAACTTTGATAGGTATAGGAAGCACCGTATAGAAGTTAGGGCCATTTGAAGTTTTATCAGTGTTTTATTTTAAAGTCAAGTGTAGCATAGCTATGAGCGATAACTTTAATTGACAAGTGGCACGAGTACTTTATTGTCACAAAATTTCAAGGTTTTATGACGCTCCAGTAAAAAGTTACAAGCATTTGAATGTTGCAAACTTTGATAGGTATAGGACGCACCGTATAGAAGTTAAGGCCATTTGAACCTTTATCAGTTTTTATTTAGGAGTCAAGGGTAGCATAGCTATGAGCAATAATTTTAATTGTCAAGAGGCACGAATACTTTATTGTCACAAAATTTCAAGATTTTATGACGCTTGTTGCGATCGTTGTTTTGGCGTCTACCGTCTGTAGGTTTGTTTTGCTCCTCTCCTTCTTGTGTTCCTTCCACTTGTCCGCTTTGCTGGTGAATGCGGCCAGGCTGAAACCTACCAGATTCTGAGGTACAGATGGCGCTGCCTCAGAATAGTAGAAATTCTAAAAAAAGGTGACTGACCGCCTCGACCGCTGGAGCGGTCACTGATGGAATAGCGGAAGAGGCCGAGAAAATTAAGATTAGTTTTTAGTTCGTGTCGGTTTTTTTGTATGGAGAGTCTCTCGTCTCGTCCGTGGTCCTGTGATTGATTCAGGTATATTTAACGTGTGAAAGATAGCAATGAAAAAAATATTTTTTTGAATGCAATTACAATGTACATGTGTCGAAAATAAACGTTAAAATTTGGAATCAATTTAAAGTGTTAGTTTAGTTTAAAGATTTGGCGTTAGAAAGTTTACCTTGATTATTGCGTGTGCTGACTAGATCCATAACCGCGTGTTTCCGGCACATCCCATAAGAGGGATAACTTATTGTTCCGGCCCACCCCATTCGAGCATAGGAGGAAAAGGAGGCTGCCGCCCGCCCCTAGAGATAAGTACATATTTGTTAAGTATATATTTGTTAAGTATACGCGAGTATACATAGGTATTATTAAGTATACGCGTATATATATATATATGTTATTTATTTAAGTACCAGTAGGATGTTTATTGTGTTGAATTTAATGTAAGAAAATGTTAGGCTAAGGCGGACAATATGGGGCGGGCTCGCTTGTCGTCGTAGAGGAGGATGTTAGAAAACATGGTGAGTTGAAGTTTTTTTTTGTAGTGTTGCCCCACCCGATGCAGTGTGGCGGGTTAAGGACCACGGCCATTGCGGTGAGCTAGCCGTGGCCACCACACTGCATCATTCTAGTGGTGCGGTAACACGCTCCAGTAAAAAGTTACAAGCATTTGATTGTTGCAAACTTTGATAGGTGTAGGCCGCACCGTATAGAAAATAGCGCATTTGAAATTTTATCAGTGTTTGTTTTGGCGCTCAAGGGTAGCAAAGCTATGAGCTATAACTTTAATTGGCAAGAGGCACGAGTACATTATTGTCACAAAATTTCAATCCAGTAAAAAGCTACAAGCATTTTAATGTTGAAAACTTTGATAGGTATAGGACGTACCGTATAGAAGTGAGGGCCAGTGTTTGATTTGGGACTCAAGGGTAGCTTAGCTATGAGCGATAGCTTAATTTGACAAGTGGCACGAGTACTTTATTGTCACAAAATTTCAAGGTTTTATGACGCTCCAGTAAAAAGTTACAAGCATTTGAATGTTGCAAACTTTGATAGGTATAGGACGCACCGTATAGAAGTTAAGGCCATTTGAACCTTTATCAGTTTTTATTTAGGAGTCAAGGGTAGCATAGCTATGAGCAATAACTTTAATTGTCAAGAGGCACGAATACTTTATTGTCACAAAATTTCAAGATTTTATGACGCTCCAGTAAAAAGTTACAAGCATTTGTTTGTTGCAAACTTTGATAGGCGTAGGCCGCACCGTATAGAAAATAGGGCCATTTGAAGTTTTATCAGCGTTTGTTTTGGGACTCAAGGGTAGCATAGCTATGAGCGATAGCTTAAATTGATAACAGGCTCGAGTTCTTTATTGTCACAAAATTTCAAGGTTTTATGACGCTCCAGGAAAAAGTTACAAGCATTTAAATGTTGCAAACTTATATAGATATAGGACGCACCGTATAGAAGATAGAGCTATTTGAATTTTATCAGTGTTTGATGTGGGACTCAAGTGTAGCATAGCTATCAGCAATAACTTTAATTAACAAGAGGCACGAGTACTTTATTGTCACAAAATTTCACGGTTTTATGACGCTCCAGTAAAAAGTTACAAGCATTTGATTGTTGCAAACTTTGATAGGTATAGGACGCAAAGTAAAGAAGATAGAGCCATTTGAATTTTATCAGTGTTTGATTTGGGACTCAAGGGTAACATAGCTATGAGCGATAGCTTAAATTGACAAGAGGCACGAATACTTTATTGTCATATAATTTCAAGATTTTAAGACGCTCCAGTAAAAAGTTACAAGCATTTGATTGTAGCAAACTTTGATAGGTGTAGGACGCACCGAATAGAAAATAGGCCCATTTGAAGTTTTATCAGTGTTTATTTTGGGACTCAAGGGTAGCATAGCTATGAGCGATAACTTAAATTGACAAGAGGCTCGAGTACTTTATTGTCACAAAATTTCAAGGTTTTATGACGCTCCAGTAAACAGTTACAAGCATTTGATTGTTGCAAACTTTGATAGGTATAGGACGCACAGTATAGAAGTTAGGGCCACTTGAAGTTTTATCAGTGTTTGTTTTGGCGCTCAAGGGTAGCATAGCTATGAACGGTAACTTTAATTGGCAAGAGGCACGAGTACATTATTGTCACAAAATTTCAATCCAGTAAAAAGTTACAAGCATTTTAATGTTGAAAACTTTGATAGGTATAGGACGTACCGTATAGAAGTTAGGACCAGTGTTTGATTTGGGACTCAAGGGTAACATAGCTATGAGCGTTAGCTTAAATTGACAAGAGGCACGAGTACTTTATTGTCACAAAATTTCAAGATTTTATGACGTTCCAGTAAAAAGTTACAAGCATTTAAATGTTGCAAACTTTGATAGGTATAGGACGCACCTTATAGAAGTTAGGGCCATTTGAAGTTTTGTCAGTATCTGTTTTGGGACTCAATTGTATCATAGCTATGTGCGATAGCTTAAATTGATAAGAGGCTCGAGTACTTTATTGTCAAAAATTTCAAGGTTTTATGACGTTCCCGTAAAAAGTTACAAGCATTTGATTGTTGCAAACTCTGATAGGTATTGGATGCACAGTATAGAAGTTAGGGCCATTTGAAGTTTTATCAGAGGCACGGGTACATTATTGTCACAAAATCTCAATCCAGTAAAAAGCTACAAGCACTTTAATGTTGAAAACTTTGAAAGGTATAGGACATAGCGTATAGAAGTTAGGGCCAGTGTTTGATTTGGGACTCAAGGGTAGCATAGCTATGAGTGATAGCTTAAATTGACAAGAGGCACGAGTACTTTATTGTCACAAAATTTCAAGATTTTATGACGTTCCAGTAAAAAGTTACAAGCATTTAAATGTTGCAAACTTTGATAGGTATAGGACGCACCATATAGAAGTTAGGGCCATTTGAAGTTTTATCAGTGTTTGATGTGGGACTCAAGGGTAGCATAGCTATGAGCGATAGCTTAAATTGATAAGAGGCACGAGTACTTTATTGTCACAAAATTTTAAGGTTTTATGACGCACCAGTAAAAAGTTACAAGCACTTTAATGTTGCAAACTTTGATAGGTATAGGACGCACCGTATAGAAGTTAAGGCCATTTGAAGCTTTATCAGTGTTTTATTTTGGAGTCAAGGGTAGCATAGCTATGAGCGATAACTTTAATTGTCAAGAGGCGCGAATACTTTATTGTCACATAATTTCAAGGTTTTATGACGCTCCAGTAAAAAGTTACAAGCATCTGAATGTTACAAACTTTGATAGGTGTAGGACGCCCGTATAGAAGTTAGGGACATTTGAAGTTTTATCAATGTTTGTTTTGGGACTTAAGGGTAGGGTAGCAATGAGCGATAACTTTAATTCACAAGACTCACGAATACTTTATTGTCACAAAATTCCAAGGTTTTATTACGATCCAGTAAAAAGTTACAAGCATTTGATTGTTGCAAACTTTGATAGGTATAGGAAGCACCGTATAGAAGTTAGGGCCATTTGAAGTTTTATCAGTGTTTTATTTTAAAGTCAAGTGTAGCATAGCTATGAGCGATAACTTTAATTGACAAGTGGCACGAGTACTTTATTGTCACAAAATTTCAAGGTTTTATGACGCTCCAGTAAAAAGTTACAAGCATTTGAATGTTGCAAACTTTGATAGGTATAGGACGCACGGTATAGAAGTTAAGGCCATTTGAACCTTTATCAGTTTTTATTTAGGAGTCAAGGGTAGCATAGCTATGAGCAATAACTTTAATTGTCAAGAGGCACGAATACTTTATTGTCACAAAATTTCAAGTTTTTATGACGCTCCAGTAAAAAGTTACAAGCATTTGTTTGTTGCAAACTTTGATAGGCGTAGGCCGCACCGTATAGAAAATAGGGCCATTTGAAGTTTTATCAGTGTTTGTTTTGGGACTCAAGGGTAGCATAGCTATGAGCGATAGCTTAAATTGATAACAGGCTCGAGTTCTTTATTGTCACAAAATTTCAAGGTTTTATGACGCTCCAGGAAAAAGTTACAAGCATTTGATTGTTGCAAACTTTGATAGGTATAGGACGCACTGTATAGAAGTAAGGGCCATTTGAAGTTTTATCAGTGTTTGTTTTGGCGCTCAATGGTATCATAGCTATGAGCGATAACTTTAATTGACAAGAGGCACGAGTACATTATTGTCACAAAATTTCCATCCAGTAAAAAGTTGCAAGCATTTGAATGTTGAAAACTTTGATAGGAAAATGACGTACCGTATAGAAGTTAGGGTCATTTGAAGTTTTAGCAGTGTTTGATTTAGGACTCAAGGGTAGCATAGCTATGAGCGATAGTTTAAATTGACAAGAGGCACGAGTACTTTGTTGTCACAAAATTTCAAGATTTTATTACGCTCCAGTAAAAAGTTACAAGCATTTGATTGTTGCAAACTTTAATAGATATAAGACGCACCCTATAGAAGTTAGGGCCATTTGAAGTTTTATCAGTGTTTGATTTGGGACTCAAGGGAAGCATAGGTAGGAGCGATAGCTTAAATTGACAAGAAGCTCGACTACTTTATTGTCACAAAATTTCAAGGTTTTAGGACGCTCCAGTAAAAAGTTACAAGCATTTGATTGTTGCAAACTTTGATAGGTATAGGACGCAAAGTAAAGAAGATAGAGCCATTTGAATTTTATCACTGTTTGATTTGGGACACAAGGGTAACATAGCTATGAGCGATAGCTTAAATTGACAAGAGGCACGAGTACTTTATTGTCACAAAATTTGAAGATTTTATGACGTTCCAGTAAAAAGTTACAAGCATTTAAATGTTGCAAACTTATATAGGTATAGGACGCACCGTATAGAAGATAGAGCTATTTGAATTTTATCAGTGTTTGATGTGGGACTCAAGTGTAGCATAGCTATCAGCGATAACTTTAATTAACAAGAGGCACGAGTACTTTATTGTCACAAAATTTCAAGATTTTATGACGCTCCAGTAAAAAGTTACAAGCAGTTGATTGTTGCAAACTTTGATAGGTATAGGACGTACCGTATAGAGGTTAGGGCCATTTGAAGTTATATCAGTGTTTTATTTTGGAGTCAAGGGTAGCATAGCTATGTGCGATATCTTTAATTGATAAGAGCACGAGTACTTTATTGTCACAAAATTTCACGGTTTTATGACGCTCCAGTAAAAAGTTACAAGCATTTGATTGTTGCAAACTTTGATAGGTATAGGACGCAAAGTAAAGAAGATAGAGCCATTTGAATTTTATCAGTGTTTGATTTGGGACTCAAGGGTAACATAGCTATGAGCGATAGCTTAAATTGACAAGAGGCACGAATACTTTATTGTCATATAATTTCAAGATTTTAAGACGCTCCAGTAAAAAGTTACAAGCATTTGATTGTAGCAAACTTTGATAGGTGTAGGACGCACCGAATAGAAAATAGGCCCATTTGAAGTTTTATCAGTGTTTATTTTGGGACTCAAGGGTAGCATAGCTATGAGCGATAACTTAAATTGACAAGAGGCTCGAGTACTTTATTGTCACAAAATTTCAAGGTTTTATGACGCTCCAGTAAACAGTTACAAGCATTTGATTGTTGCAAACTTTGATAGGTATAGGACGCACAGTATAGAAGTTAGGGCCACTTGAAGTTTTATCAGTGTTTGTTTTGGCGCTCAAGGGTAGCATAGCTATGAACGGTAACTTTAATTGGCAAGAGGCACGAGTACATTATTGTCACAAAATTTCAATCCAGTAAAAAGTTACAAGCATTTTAATGTTGAAAACTTTGATAGGTATAGGACGTACCGTATAGAAGTTAGGACCAGTGTTTGATTTGGGACTCAAGGGTAGCATAGCTATGAGCGATAGCTTAAATTTACAAGAGGCACGAGTACTTTATTGTCACAAAATTTCAAGATTTTATGACGTTCCAGTAAAAAGTTACAAGCATTTAAATGTTGCAAACTTTGATAGGTATAGGACGCACCTTATAGAAGTTAGGGCCATTTGAAGTTTTGTCAGTATCTGTTTTGGGACTCAATGGTATCATAGCTATGTGCGATAGTTTAAATTGATAAGAGGCTCGAGTACTTTATTGTCAAAAATTTCAAGGTTTTATGACGTTCCCGTAAAAAGTTACAAGCATTTGATTGTTGCAAACTCTGATAGGTATTGGACGCACAGTATAGAAGTTAGGGCCATTTGAAGTTTTATCAGAGGCACGGGTACATTATTGTCACAAAATTTCAATCCAGTAAAAAGTTACAAGCATTTTAATGTTGAAAACTTTGATAGGTATAGGACGTACCGTATAGAAGTTAAGGCCAGTGTTTGATTTGGGACTCCAGGGTAGCATAGCTATGAGCGAGAGCTTAAATTGACAAGAGGCACGAATACTTTATTGTCATATAATTTCAAGATTTTAAGACGCTCCAGTAAAAAGTTACAAGCATTTGATTGTAGCCAACTTTGATAGGTGTAGGACGCACCGTATAGAAAATAGGCCCATTTGTAGTTTTATCAGTGTTTATTTTGGGACTCAAGGGTAGCATAGCTATGAGCGATAACTTTAATTGTCAAGAGGCACGAATACTTTATTGTCACATAATTTCAAGGTTTTATGACGTTCCAGTAAAAAGTTACAAGCATCTGATTGTTACAAACTTTGATAGGTGTAGGATGCCCGTATAGAAGTTAGGGACATTTGAAGTTTTATCAATGTTTGTTTTGGGACTTAAGGGTAGGATAGCAATGAGCGATAACTTTAATTGACAAGTCTCACGAATACTTTTTTGTCACAAAATTTCAAGGTTTTATTACGATCCAGTAAAAAGTTACAAGCATTTGATTGTTGCAAACTTTGATAAGTATAGGAAGCACCGTATAGAAGTTAGGGCCATTTGAAGTTTTATCAGTGTTTGTTTTGGCGCTCAATGGTATCATAGCTATGAGCGATAACTTCAATTGACAAGAGGCACGAGTACATTATTGTCACAAAATTTCAATCCAGTAAAAAGTTGCAAGCATTTGAATGTTGAAAACTTTGATAGTAAAATGACGTACCATATAGAAGTTAGGGCCATTTGAAGTTTTAGCAGTGTTTTATTTGGGACTCAAGGGTAGCATAGCTATGAGCGATAGCTTAAATTGATAACAGGCTCGAGTTCTTTATTGTCACAAAATTTCAAGGTTTTATGACGCTCCAGGAAAAAGTTACAAGCATTTGATTGTTGCAAACTTTGATAGGTATAGGACGCACAGTATAGAAGTAAGGGCCATTTGAAGTTTTATCAGTGTTTGTTTTGGCGCTCAATGGTATCATAGCTATGAGCGATAACTTTAATTGACAAGAGGTACGAGTACATTATTGTCACAAAATTTCCATCCAGTAAAAAGTTGCAAGCATTTGAATGTTGAAAACTTTGATAGGAAAATGACGTACCGTATAGAAGTTAGGGTCATTTGAAGTTTTAGCAGTGTTTGATTTAGGACTCAAGGGTAGCATAGCTATGAGCGATAGTTTAAATTGACAAGAGGCACGAGTACTTTGTTGTCACAAAATTTCAAGATTTTATTACGCTCCAGTAAAAAGTTACAAGCATTTGATTGTTGCAAACTTTAATAGGTATAAGACGCACCCTATAGAAGTTAGGGCCATTTGAAGTTTTATCAGTGTTTGATTTGGGACTCAAGGGAAGCATAGGTAGGAGCGATAGCTCAAATTGACAAGAAGCTCGACTACTTTATTGTCACAAAATTTCAAGGTTTTATGACGCTCCAGTAAAAAGTTACAAGCATTTGATTGTTGCAAACTTTGATAGGTATAGGACGCAAAGTAAAGAAGATAGAGCCATTTGAATTTTATCAGTGTTTGATTTGGGACTCAAGGGTAACATAGCTATGAGCGATAGCTTAAATTGACAAGAGGCACGAGTACTTTATTGTCACAAAATTTGAAGATTTTATGACGTTCCAGTAAAAAGTTACAAGCATTTAAATGTTGCAAACTTATATAGGTATAGGACGCACCGTATAGAAGATAGAGCTATTTGAATTTTATCAGTGTTTGATGTGGGACTCAAGTGTAGCATAGCTATCAGCGATAACTTTAATTAACAAGAGGCACGAGTACTTTATTGTCACAAAATTTCAAGATTTTATGACGCTCCAGTAAAAAGTTACAAGCAGTTGATTGTTGCAAACTTTGATAGGTATAGGACGTACCGTATAGAAGTTAGGGCCATTTGAAGTTATATCAGTGTTTTATTTTGGAGTCAAGGGTAGCATAGCTATGTGCGATATCTTTAATTGATAAGAGCACGAGTACTTTATTGTCACAAAATTTCACGGTTTTATGACGCTCCAGTAAAAAGTTACAAGCATTTGATTGTTGCAAACTTTGATAGGTATAGGACGCAAAGTAAAGAAGATAGAGCCATTTGAATTTTATCAGTGTTTGATTTGGGACTCAAGGGTAACATAGCTATGAGCGATAGCTTAAATTGACAAGAGGCACGAATACTTTATTGTCATATAATTTCAAGATTTTAAGACGCTCCAGTAAAAAATTACAAGCATTTGATTGTAGCAAACTTTGATAGGTGTAGGACGCACCGAATAGAAAATAGGCCCATTTGAAGTTTTATCAGTGTTTATTTTGGGACTCAAGGGTAGCATAGCTATGAGCGATAACTTAAATTGATAAGAGGCTCGAGTACTTTATTGTCACAAAATTTCAAGGTTTTATGACGCTCCAGTAAACAGTTACAAGCATTTGATTGTTGCAAACTTTGATAGGTATAGGACGCACAGTATAGAAGTTAGGGCCACTTGAAGTTTTATCAGTGTTTGTTTTGGCGCTCAAGGGTAGCATAGCTATGAACGGTAACTTTAATTGGCAAGAGGCACGAGTACATTATTGTCACAAAATTTCAATCCAGTAAAAAGTTACAAGCATTTTAATGTTGAAAACTTTGATAGGTATAGGACGTACCGTATAGAAGTTAGGACCAGTCTTTGATTTGGGACTCAAGGGTAGCATAGCCATGAGCGATAGCTTAAATTGACAAGAGGCACGAGTACTTTATTGTCACAAAATTTCAAGATTTTATGACGTTCCAGTAAAAAGTTACAAGCATTTAAATGTTGCAAACTTTGATAGGTATAGGACGCACCTTATAGAAGTTAGGGCCATTTGAAGTTTTGTCAGTATCTGTTTTGGGACTCAATGGTATCATAGCTATGTGCGATAGTTTAAATTGATAAGAGGCTCGAGTACTTTATTGTCAAAAATTTCAAGGTTTTATGACGTTCCCGTAAAAAGTTACAAGCATTTGATTGTTGCAAACTCTGATAGGTATTGGACGCACAGTATAGAAGTTAGGGCCATTTGAAGTTTTATCAGAGGCACGGGTACATTATTGTCACAAAATTTCAATCCAGTAAAAAGTTACAAGCATTTTAATGTTGAAAACTTTGATAGGTATAGGACGTACCGTATAGAAGTTAAGGCCAGTGTTTGATTTGGGACTCCAGGGTAGCATAGCTATGAGCGAGAGCTTAAATTGACAAGAGGCACGAATACTTTATTGTCATATAATTTCAAGATTTTAAGACGCTCCAGTAAAAAGTTACAAGCATTTGATTGTAGCCAACTTTGATAGGTGTAGGACGCACCGTATAGAAAATAGGCCCATTTGAAGTTTTATCAGTGTTTATTTTGGGACTCAAGGGTAGCATAGCTATGAGCGATAACTTTAATTGTCAAGAGGCACGAATACTTTATTGTCACATAATTTCAAGGTTTTATGACGTTCCAGTAAAAAGTTACAAGCATCTGATTGTTACAAACTTTGATAGGTGTAGGACGCCCGTATAGAAGTTAGGGACATTTGAAGTTTTATCAATGTTTGTTTTGGGACTTAAGGGTAGGATAGCAATGAGCGATAACTTTAATTGACAAGTCTCACGAATACTTTTTTGTCACAAAATTTCAAGGTTTTATTACGATCCAGTAAAAAGTTACAAGCATTTGATTGTTGCAAACTTTGATAAGTATAGGAAGCACCGTATAGAAGTTAGGGCCATTTGAAGTTTTATCAGTGTTTGTTTTGGCGCTCAATGGTATCATAGCTATGAGCGATAACTTCAATTGACAAGAGGCACGAGTACATTATTGTCACAAAATTTCAATCCAGTAAAAAGTTGCAAGCATTTGAATGTTGAAAACTTTGATAGTAAAATGACGTACCATATAGAAGTTAGGGCCATTTGAAGTTTTAGCAGTGTTTTATTTGGGACTCAAGGGTAGCATAGCTATGAGCGATAGTTTAAATTGACAAAAGGCACGGGTACTTTGTTGTCACAAAATTTCAAGATTTTATTACGCTCCAGTAAAAAGTTACAAGCATTTGATTGTTGCAAACTTTAATAGGTATAAGACGCACCCTATAGAAGATAGGGCCATTTGAAGTTTTATCAGTGTTTGATTTGGGACTCAAGGGAGGCATAGCTAGGAGCGATAGCTCTAATTGACAAGAAGCTCGACTATTTTATTGTCACAAAATTTCAAGGTTTTATGACGCTGCAGTAAAAAGTTACAAGCATTTGATTGTTGCAAACTTTGATAGGTATAGGACGCACAGTATAGAAGTTAGGGCCACTTGAAGTTTTATCAGTGTTTGTTTTGGCGCTCAAGGGTAGCATAGCTATGAACGGTAACTTTAATTGGCAAGAGGCACGAGTACATTATTGTCACAAAATTTCAATCCAGTAAAAAGTTACAAGCATTTTAATGTTGAAAACTTTGATAGGTATAGGACGTACCGTATAGAAGTTAGGACCAGTGTTTGATTTGGGACTCAAGGGTAGCATAGCTATGAGCGATAGCTTAAATTTACAAGAGGCACGAGTACTTTATTGTCACAAAATTTCAAGATTTTATTACGCTCCAGTAAAAAGTTACAAGCATTTGATTGTTGCAAACTTTGATAGGTATAGGACGCACAGTATAGAAGTAAGGGCCATTTGAAATTTTATCAGTGTTTGTTTTGGCGCTCAATGGTATCATAGCTATGAGCGATAACTTTAATTGACAAGAGGTACGAGTACATTATTGTCACAAAATTTCCATCCAGTAAAAAGTTGCAAGCATTTGAATGTTGAAAACTTTGATAGGAAAATGACGTACCGTATAGAAGTTAGGGTCATTTGAAGTTTTAGCAGTGTTTGATTTAGGACTCAAGGGTAGCATAGCTATGAGCGATAGTTTAAATTGACAAGAGGCACGAGTACTTTGTTGTCACAAAATTTCAAGATTTTATTACGCTCCAGTAAAAAGTTACAAGCATTTGATTGTTGCAAACTTTAATAGGTATAAGACGCACCCTATAGAAGTTAGGGCCATTTGAAGTTTTATCAGTGTTTGATTTGGGACTCAAGGGAAGCATAGGTAGGAGCGATAGCTCAAATTGACAAGAAGCTCGACTACTTTATTGTCACAAAATTTCAAGGTTTTATGACGCTCCAGTAAAAAGTTACAAGCATTTGATTGTTGCAAACTTTGATAGGTATAGGACGCAAAGTAAAGAAGATAGAGCCATTTGAATTTTATCAGTGTTTGATTTGGGACTCAAGGGTAACATAGCTATGAGCGATAGCTTAAATTGACAAGAGGCACGAGTACTTTATTGTCACAAAATTTGAAGATTTTATGACGTTCCAGTAAAAAGTTACAAGCATTTAAATGTTGCAAACTTATATAGGTATAGGACGCACCGTATAGAAGATAGAGCTATTTGAATTTTATCAGTGTTTGATGTGGGACTCAAGTGTAGCATAGCTATCAGCGATAACTTTAATTAACAAGAGGCACGAGTACTTTATTGTCACAAAATTTCAAGATTTTATGACGCTCCAGTAAAAAGTTACAAGCAGTTGATTGTTGCAAACTTTGATAGGTATAGGACGTACCGTATAGAAGTTAGGGCCATTTGAAGTTATATCAGTGTTTTATTTTGGAGTCAAGGGTAGCATAGCTATGTGCGATATCTTTAATTGATAAGAGCACGAGTACTTTATTGTCACAAAATTTCACGGTTTTATGACGCTCCAGTAAAAAGTTACAAGCATTTGATTGTTGCAAACTTTGATAGGTATAGGACGCAAAGTAAAGAAGATAGAGCCATTTGAATTTTATCAGTGTTTGATTTGGGACTCAAGGGTAACATAGCTATGAGCGATAGCTTAAATTGACAAGAGGCACGAATACTTTATTGTCATATAATTTCAAGATTTTAAGACGCTCCAGTAAAAAATTACAAGCATTTGATTGTAGCAAACTTTGATAGGTGTAGGGCGCACCGTATAGAAGATAGGGCCATTTGAAGTTTTATCAGTGTTTATTTTGGGACTCAAGGGTAGCATAGCTATGAGCGATAACTTAAATTGATAAGAGGCTCGAGTACTTTATTGTCACAAAATTTCAAGGTTTTATGACGCTCCAGTAAACAGTTACAAGCATTTGATTGTTGCAAACTTTGATAGGTATAGGACGCACAGTATAGAAGTTAGGGCCACTTGAAGTTTTATCAGTGTTTGTTTTGGCGCTCAAGGGTAGCATAGCTATGAACGGTAACTTTAATTGGCAAGAGGCACGAGTACATTATTGTCACAAAATTTCAATCCAGTAAAAAGTTACAAGCATTTTAATGTTGAAAACTTTGATAGGTATAGGACGTACCGTATAGAAGTTAGGACCAGTCTTTGATTTGGGACTCAAGGGTAGCATAGCCATGAGCGATAGCTTAAATTGACAAGAGGCACGAGTACTTTATTGTCACAAAATTTCAAGATTTTATGACGTTCCAGTAAAAAGTTACAAGCATTTAAATGTTGCAAACTTTGATAGGTATAGGACGCACCTTATAGAAGTTAGGGCCATTTGAAGTTTTGTCAGTATCTGTTTTGGGACTCAATGGTATCATAGCTATGTGCGATAGTTTAAATTGATAAGAGGCTCGAGTACTTTATTGTCAAAAATTTCAAGGTTTTATGACGTTCCCGTAAAAAGTTACAAGCATTTGATTGTTGCAAACTCTGATAGGTATTGGACGCACAGTATAGAAGTTAGGGCCATTTGAAGTTTTATCAGAGGCACGGGTACATTATTGTCACAAAATTTCAATCCAGTAAAAAGTTACAAGCATTTTAATGTTGAAAACTTTGATAGGTATAGGACGTACCGTATAGAAGTTAAGGCCAGTGTTTGATTTGGGACTCCAGGGTAGCATAGCTATGAGCGAGAGCTTAAATTGACAAGAGGCACGAATACTTTATTGTCATATAATTTCAAGATTTTAAGACGCTCCAGTAAAAAGTTACAAGCATTTGATTGTAGCCAACTTTGATAGGTGTAGGACGCACCGTATAGAAAATAGGCCCATTTGAAGTTTTATCAGTGTTTATTTTGGGACTCAAGGGTAGCATAGCTATGAGCGATAACTTTAATTGTCAAGAGGCACGAATACTTTATTGTCACATAATTTCAAGGTTTTATGACGTTCCAGTAAAAAGTTACAAGCATCTGATTGTTACAAACTTTGATAGGTGTAGGACGCCCGTATAGAAGTTAGGGACATTTGAAGTTTTATCAATGTTTGTTTTGGGACTTAAGGGTAGGATAGCAATGAGCGATAACTTTAATTGACAAGTCTCACGAAAACTTTTTTGTCACAAAATTTCAAGGTTTTATTACGATCCAGTAAAAAGTTACAAGCATTTGATTGTTGCAAACTTTGATAAGTATAGGAAGCACCGTATAGAAGTTAGGGCCATTTGAAGTTTTATCAGTGTTTGTTTTGGCGCTCAATGGTATCATAGCTATGAGCGATAACTTCAATTGACAAGAGGCACGAGTACATTATTGTCACAAAATTTCAATCCAGTAAAAAGTTGCAAGCATTTGAATGTTGAAAACTTTGATAGTAAAATGACGTACCATATAGAAGTTAGGGCCATTTGAAGTTTTAGCAGTGTTTTATTTGGGACTCAAGGGTAGCATAGCTATGAGCGATAGTTTAAATTGACAAAAGGCACGGGTACTTTGTTGTCACAAAATTTCAAGATTTTATTACGCTCCAGTAAAAAGTTACAAGCATTTGATTGTTGCAAACTTTAATAGGTATAAGACGCACCCTATAGAAGATAGGGCCATTTGAAGTTTTATCAGTGTTTGATTTGGGACTCAAGGGAGGCATAGCTAGGAGCGATAGCTCTAATTGACAAGAAGCTCGACTATTTTATTGTCACAAAATTTCAAGGTTTTATGACGCTGCAGTAAAAAGTTACAAGCATTTGATTGTTGCAAACTTTGATAGGTATAGGACGCACCGTATAGAAGATAGAGCCATTTGAATTTTATCAGTGTTTGATTTGGGACTCAAGGGTAACATAGCTGAAATTGACAAGAGGCACGAGTACTTTATTGTCACAAAATTTGAAGATTTTATGACGTTCCAGTAAAAAATTACAAGCATTTAAATGTTGCAAACTTATATAGGTATAGGACGCACCATACAGAAGTTAGGGCCTTTTGAAGTTTTATCAGTGTTTGATGTGGGACTGAAGGGTGTGTATAGTAGTAAAAAGTTACAAGCATTTGATTGTTGCAAACTTTGATACTTATAGGACGCACAGTATAGAAGTTAGGACCATTTGAAGTTTTATCAGTGTTTGATGTGGGACTCAATTGTAGCATAGCTATCAGCGATAACTTTAATTGACAAGAGGTACGAGTACTTTATTGTCACAAAATTTCAAGATTTTATGACGATCCAGTAAAAAGTTACAAGCAGTTGATTGTTGCAAACTTTGATAGGTATAGGACGTACCGTATAGAAGTTAGGGCCATTTGAAGTTATATCAGTGTTTTATTTTGGAGTCAAGGGTAGCATAGCTATGAGCGATATCTTTAATTGATAAGAGGCACGAGTACTTCATTGTCACAAAATTTCACGGTTTTAAGACGCTCCAGTAAATAGTTACAAGCATTTGAATGTTGCAAACTTTGATAGGTGTAGGACGCACCTTATAGAAGTTAGGGCCATTAGAAGTTTTGTCAGTGTCTGTTTTGGGACTCAATGGTATCATAGCTATGAGCGATAGCTTAAATTGATAAGAGGCTCGAGTAGTTTATTGTCACAAAATTTCAATCCAGTAAAAAGTTACAAGCATTTTAATGTTGAAAACTTTGATAGGTATAGGACGTGCCGTATAGAAGTTATGGTCAGTGTTTGATTTGGGACTCAAAGGTAGCATACCTATGTGCGATAGTTTAAATTGACAAGAGGCACGAGTACTTTGCTGGCACAAAATTTCAAGATTGACGTTCCAGTAAAAAGTTAAAAGCATTTAAATGTTGCAAACTTTGATAGGTATAGGACGCACCATATATAAGTTAGGGCCATTTGAAGTTTTATCAGTGTTTGATGTGGGACTCAAGGGTAGCATAGCTATGAGCGATAGCTTAAATTGACAAGAGGCACGAGTACTTTATTGTCACAAAATTTCAAGGTTTTATGACGCTCCAGTAAAAAGTTACAAGCACTTTAATGTTGCAAACTTTGATAGGCATAGGACGCACCGTATAGAAGTTAAGGCCATTTGAAGCTTCATCAGTGTTTGTTTTGGCGCTCAATGGTATCATAGCTATGAGCGATAACTTTAATTGACAAGAGGCACGAGTACATTATTGTCACAAAATTTCCATCCAGTAAAAAGTTGCAAGCATTTGAATGTTGAAAACTTTGATAGGAAAATGACGTACCGTATAGAAGTTAGGGTCATTTGAAGTTTTAGCAGTGTTTGATTTAGGACTCAAGGGTAGCATAGCTATGAGCGATAGTTTAAATTGACAAGAGGCACGAGTACTTTGTTGTCACAAAATTTCAAGATTTTATTACGCTCCAGTAAAAAGTTACAAGCATTTGATTGTTGCAAACTTTAATAGATATAAGACGCACCCTATAGAAGTTAGGGCCATTTGAAGTTTTATCAGTGTTTGATTTGGGACTCAAGGGAAGCATAGGTAGGAGCGATAGCTTAAATTGACAAGAAGCTCGACTACTTTATTGTCACAAAATTTCAAGGTTTTAGGACGCTCCAGTAAAAAGTTACAAGCATTTGATTGTTGCAAACTTTGATAGGTATAGGACGCAAAGTAAAGAAGATAGAGCCATTTGAATTTTATCAGTGTTTGATTTGGGACTCAAGGGTAACATAGCTATGAGCGATAGCTTAAATTGACAAGAGGCACGAGTACTTTATTGTCACAAAATTTGAAGCTTTTATGACGTTCCAGTAAAAAGTTACAAGCATTTAAATGTTGCAAACTTATATAGGTATAGGACGCACCGTATAGAAGATAGAGCTATTTGAATTTTATCAGTGTTTGATGTGGGACTCAAGTGTAGCATAGCTATCAGCGATAACTTTAATTAACAAGAGGCACGAGTACTTTATTGTCACAAAATTTCAAGATTTTATGACGCTCCAGTAAAAAGTTACAAGCAGTTGATTGTTGCAAACTTTGATAGGTATAGGACGTACCGTATAGAAGTTAGGGCCATTTGAAGTTATATCAGTGTTTTATTTTGGAGTCAAGGGTAGCATAGCTATGTGCGATATCTTTAATTGATAAGAGCACGAGTACTTTATTGTCACAAAATTTCACGGTTTTATGACGCTCCAGTAAAAAGTTACAAGCATTTGATTGTTGCAAACTTTGATAGGTATAGGACGCAAAGTAAAGAAGATAGAGCCATTTGAATTTTATCAGTGTTTGATTTGGGACTCAAGGGTAACATAGCTATGAGCGATAGCTTAAATTGACAAGAGGCACGAATACTTTATTGTCATATAATTTAAAGATTTTAAGACGCTCCAGTAAAAAGTTACAAGCATTTGATTGTTGCAAACTTTGATAGGTATAGGACGCACAGTATAGAAGTTAGGGCCACTTGAAGTTTTATCAGTGTTTGTTTTGGCGCTCAAGGGTAGCATAGCTATGAACGGTAACTTTAATTGGCAAGAGGCACGAGTACATTATTGTCACAAAATTTCAATCCAGTAAAAAGTTACAAGCATTTTAATGTTGAAAACTTTGATAGGTATAGGACGTACCGTATAGAAGTTAGGACCAGTGTTTGATTTGGGACTCAAGGGTAGCATAGCTATGAGCGATAGCTTAAATTGACAAGAGGCACGAGTACTTTATTGTCACAAAATTTCAAGATTTTATGACGTTCCAGTAAAAAGTTACAAGCATTTAAATGTTGCAAACTTTGATAGGTATAGGACGCACCTTATAGAAGTTATTATAGAAGTTAGGGCCATTTGAAGTTTTGTCAGTATCTGTTTTGGGACTCAATGGTATCATAGCTATGTGCGATAGTTTAAATTGATAAGAGGCTCGAGTACTTTATTGTCAAAAATTTCAAGGTTTTATGACGTTCCCGTAAAAAGTTACAAGCATTTGATTGTTGCAAACTCTGATAGGTATTGGACGCACAGTATAGAAGTTAGGGCCATTTGAAGTTTTATCAGAGGCACGGGTACATTATTGTCACAAAATTTCAATCCAGTAAAAACTTACAAGCATTTTAATGTTGAAAACTTTGATAGGTATAGGACGTACCGTATAGAAGTTAAGGCCAGTGTTTGATTTGGGACTCCAGGGTAGCATAGCTATGAGCGAGAGCTTAAATTGACAAGAGGCACGAATACTTTATTGTCATATAATTTCAAGATTTTAAGACGCTCCAGTAAAAAGTTACAAGCATTTGATTGTAGCCAACTTTGATAGGTGTAGGACGCACCGTATAGAAAATAGGCCCATTTGAAGTTTTATCAGTGTTTATTTTGGGACTCAAGGGTAGCATAGCTATGAGCGATAACTTTAATTGTCAAGAGGCACGAATACTTTATTGTCACATAATTTCAAGGTTTTATGACGTTCCAGTAAAAAGTTACAAGCATCTGATTGTTACAAACTTTGATAGGTGTAGGACGCCCGTATAGAAGTTAGGGACATTTGAAGTTTTATCAATGTTTGTTTTGGGACTTAAGGGTAGGATAGCAATGAGCGATAACTTTAATTGACAAGTCTCACGAATACTTTTTTGTCACAAAATTTCAAGGTTTTATTACGATCCAGTAAAAAGTTACAAGCATTTGATTGTTGCAAACTTTGATAAGTATAGGAAGCACCGTATAGAAGTTAGAGCCATTTGAAGTTTTATCAGTGTTTGTTTTGGCGCTCAATGGTATCATAGCTATGAGCGATAACTTCAATTGACAAGAGGCACGAGTACATTATTGTCACAAAATTTCAATCCAGTAAAAAGTTGCAAGCATTTGAATGTTGAAAACTTTGATAGTAAAATGACGTACCATATAGAAGTTAGGGCCATTTGAAGTTTTAGCAGTGTTTTATTTGGGACTCAAGGGTAGCATAGCTATGAGCGATAGCTTAAATTGATAACAGGCTCGAGTTCTTTATTGTCACAAAATTTCAAGGTTTTATGACGCTCCAGGAAAAAGTTACAAGCATTTGATTGTTGCAAACTTTGATAGGTATAGGACGCACAGTATAGAAGTAAGGGCCATTTGAAGTTTTATCAGTGTTTGTTTTGGCGCTCAATGGTATCATAGCTATGAGCGATAACTTTAATTGACAAGAGGCACGAGTACATTATTGTCACAAAATTTCCATCCAGTAAAAAGTTGCAAGCATTTGAATGTTGAAAACTTTGATAGGAAAATGACGTACCGTATAGAAGTTAGGGTCATTTGAAGTTTTAGCAGTGTTTGATTTAGGACTCAAGGGTAGCATAGCTATGAGCGATAGTTTAAATTGACAAGAGGCACGAGTACTTTGTTGTCACAAAATTTCAAGATTTTATTACGCTCCAGTAAAAAGTTACAAGCATTTGATTGTTGCAAACTTTAATAGGTATAAGACGCACCCTATAGAAGTTAGGGCCATTTGAAGTTTTATCAGTGTTTGATTTGGGACTCAAGGGAAGCATAGGTAGGAGCGATAGCTTAAATTGACAAGAAGCTCGACTACTTTATTGTCACAAAATTTCAAGGTTTTATGACGCTCCAGTAAAAAGTTACAAGCATTTGATTGTTGCAAACTTTGATAGGTATAGGACGCAAAGTAAAGAAGATAGAGCCATTTGAATTTTATCAGTGTTTGATTTGGGACTCAAGGGTAACATAGCTATGAGCGATAGCTTAAATTGACAAGAGGCACGAGTACTTTATTGTCACAAAATTTGAAGATTTTATGACGTTCCAGTAAAAAGTTACAAGCATTTAAATATTGCAAACTTATATAGGTATAGGACGCACCGTATAGAAGATAGAGCTATTTGAATTTTATCAGTGTTTGATGTGGGACTCAAGTGTAGCATAGCTATCAGCGATAACTTTAATTAACAAGAGGCACGAGTACTTTATTGTCACAAAATTTCAAGATTTTATGACGCTCCAGTAAAAAGTTACAAGCAGTTGATTGTTGCAAACTTTGATAGGTATAGGACGTACCGTATAGAAGTTAGGGCCATTTGAAGTTATATCAGTGTTTTATTTTGGAGTCAAGGGTAGCATAGCTATGTGCGATATCTTTAATTGATAAGAGCACGAGTACTTTATTGTCACAAAATTTCACGGTTTTATGACGCTCCAGTAAAAAGTTACAAGCATTTGATTGTTGCAAACTTTGATAGGTATAGGACGCAAAGTAAAGAAGATAGAGCCATTTGAATTTTATCAGTGTTTGATTTGGGACTCAAGGGTAACATAGCTATGAGCGATAGCTTAAATTGACAAGAGGCACGAATACTTTATTGTCATATAATTTCAAGATTTTAAGACGCTCCAGTAAAAAGTTACAAGCATTTGATTGTAGCAAACTTTGATAGGTGTAGGACGCACCGAATAGAAAATAGGCCCATTTGAAGTTTTATCAGTGTTTATTTTGGGACTCAAGGGTAGCATAGCTATGAGCGATAACTTAAATTGATAAGAGGCTCGAGTACTTTATTGTCACAAAATTTCAAGGTTTTATGACGCTCCAGTAAACAGTTACAAGCATTTGATTGTTGCAAACTTTGATAAGTATAGGACGCACAGTATAGAAGTTAGGGCCACTTGAAGTTTTATCAGTGTTTGTTTTGGCGCTCAAGGGTAGCATAGCTATGAACGGTAACTTTAATTGGCAAGAGGCACGAGTACATTATTGTCACCAAATTTCAATCCAGTAAAAAGTTATAGGACGTACCGTATAGAAGTTAGGACCAGTGTTTGATTTGGGACTCAAGGGTAGCATAGCCATGAGCGATAGCTTAAATTGACAAGAGGCACGAGTACTTTATTGTCACAAAATTTCAAGATTTTATGACGTTCCAGTAAAAAGTTACAAGCATTTAAATGTTGCAAACTTTGATAGGTATAGGACGCACCTTATAGAAGTTAGGGCCATTTGAAGTTTTGTCAGTATCTGTTTTGGGACTCAATGCTATCATAGCTATGTGCGATAGTTTAAATTGATAAGAGGCTCGAGTACTTTATTGTCAAAAATTTCAAGGTTTTATGACGTTCCCGTAAAAAGTTACAAGCATTTGATTGTTGCAAACTCTGATAGGTATTGGACGCACAGTATAGAAGTTAGGGCCATTTGAAGTTTTATCAGAGGCACGGGTACATTATTGTCACAAAATTTCAATCCAGTAAAAAGTTACAAGCATTTTAATGTTGAAAACTTTGATAGGTATAGGACGTACCGTATAGAAGTTAAGGCCAGTGTTTGATTTGGGACTCCAGGGTAGCATAGCTATGAGCGAGAGCTTAAATTGACAAGAGGCACGAATACTTTATTGTCATATAATTTCAAGATTTTAAGACGCTCCAGTAAAAAGTTACAAGCATTTGATTGTAGCCAACTTTGATAGGTGTAGGACGCACCGTATAGAAAATAGGCCCATTTGAAGTTTTATCAGTGTTTATTTTGGGACTCAAGGGTAGCATAGCTATGAGCGATAACTTTAATTGTCAAGAGGCACGAATACTTTATTGTCACATAATTTCAAGGTTTTATGACGTTCCAGTAAAAAGTTACAAGCATCTGATTGTTACAAACTTTGATAGGTGTAGGACGCCCGTATAGAAGTTAGGGACATTTGAAGTTTTATCAATGTTTGTTTTGGGACTTAAGGGTAGGATAGCAATGAGCGATAACTTTAATTGACAAGTCTCACGAATACTTTTTTGTCACAAAATTTCAAGGTTTTATTACGATCCAGTAAAAAGTTACAAGCATTTGATTGTTGCAAACTTTGATAAGTATAGGAAGCACCGTATAGAAGTTAGGGCCATTTGAAATTTTATCAGTGTTTGTTTTGGCGCTCAATGGTATCATAGCTATGAGCGATAACTTCAATTGACAAGAGGCACGAGTACATTATTGTCACAAAATTTCAATCCAGTAAAAAGTTGCAAGCATTTGAATGTTGAAAACTTTGATAGTAAAATGACGTACCATATAGAAGTTAGGGCCATTTGAAGTTTTAGCAGTGTTTTATTTGGGACTCAAGGGTAGCATAGCTATGAGCGATAGTTTAAATTGACAAAAGGCACGAGTACTTTGTTGTCACAAAATTTCAAGATTTTATTACGCTCCAGTAAAAAGTTACAAGCATTTGATTGTTGCAAACTTTAATAGGTATAAGACGCACCCTATAGAAGATAGGGCCATTTGAAATTTTATCAGTGTTTGATTTGGGACTCAAGGGAGGCATAGCTATCAGCGATAACTTTAATTGACAAGAGGTACGAGTACTTTATTGTCACAAAATTTCAAGATTTTATGACGATCCAGTAAAAAGTTACAAGCAGTTGATTGTTGCAAACTTTGATAGGTATAGGACGTACCGTATAGAAGTTAGGGCCATTTGAAGTTATATCAGTGTTTTATTTTGGAGTCAAGGGTAGCATAGCTATGAGCGATATCTTTAATTGATAAGAGGCACGAGTACTTCATTGTCACAAAATTTCACGGTTTTAAGACGCTCCAGTAAATAGTTACAAGCATTTGAATGTTGCAAACTTTGATAGGTGTAGGACGCACCTTATAGAAGTTAGGGCCATTAGAAGTTTTGTCAGTGTCTGTTTTGGGACTCAATGGTATCATAGCTATGAGCGATAGCTTAAATTGATAAGAGGCTCGAGTAGTTTATTGTCACAAAATTTCAATCCAGTAAAAAGTTACAAGCATTTTAATGTTGAAAACTTTGATAGGTATAGGACGTGCCGTATAGAAGTTATGGTCAGTGTTTGATTTGGGACTCAAAGGTAGCATACCTATGTGCGATAGTTTAAATTGACAAGAGGCACGAGTACTTTGCTGGCACAAAATTTCAAGATTTTATGACGCTCCAGTAAAGAGTTACAAGCATTTGAATGTTGAAAACTTTGATAGGAAAATGACGTACCGTATAGAAGTTAGGGTCATTTGAAGTTTTAGCAGTGTTTGATTTGGGACTCAAGGGTAGCATAGCTATGAGCGATAGTTTAAATTGACAAGAGGCACGAGTACTTTGTTGTCACAAAATTTCAAGATTTTATTACGCTCCAGTAAAAAGTTACAAGCATTTGATTGTTGCAAACTTTAATAGGTATAAGACGCACCCTATAGAAGTTAGGGCCATTTGAAGTTTTATTAGTGTTTGATTTGGGAAGCATAGGTAGGAGCGATAGCTTAATTTGACAAGAAGCTCGACTACTTTATTGTCACAAAATTTCACGGTTTTATGACGCTCCAGTAAAAAGTTACAAGCATTTGATTGTTGCAAACTTTGATAGGTATAGGACGCACCGTATAGAAGATAGAGCCATTTGAATTTTATCAGTGTTTGATTTGGGACTCAAGGGTAACATAGCTATGAGCGATAGCTTAAATTGACAAGAGGCACGAGTACTTTATTGTCACAAAATTTGAAGATTTTATGACGTTCCAGTAAACAGTTACAAGCATTTAAATGTTGCAAACTTATATAGGTATAGGACGCACCGTATAGAAGATAGAGCTATTTGAATTTTATCAGTGTTTGATGTGGGACTCAAGTGTAGCATAGCTATCAGCGATAACTTTAATTAACAAGAGGCACGAGTACTTTATTGTCACAAAATTTCAAGATTTTATGACGCTCCAGTAAAAAGTTACAAGCAGTTGATTGTTGCAAACTTTGATAGGTATAGGACGTACCGTATAGAAGTTAGGGCCATTTGAAGTTATATCAGTGTTTTATTTTGGAGTCAAGGGTAGCATAGCTATGTGCGATATCTTTAATTGATAAGAGCACGAGTACTTTATTGTCACAAAATTTCACGGTTTTATGACGCTCCAGTAAAAAGTTACAAGCATTTGATTGTTGCAAACTTTGATAGGTATAGGACGCAAAGTAAAGAAGATAGAGCCATTTGAATTTTATCAGTGTTTGATTTGGGACTCAAGGGTAACATAGCTATGAGCGATAGCTTAAATTGACAAGAGGCACGAATACTTTATTGTCATATAATTTCAAGATTTTAAGACGCTCCAGTAAAAAATTACAAGCATTTGATTGTAGCAAACTTTGATAGGTGTAGGACGCACCGAATAGAAAATAGGCCCATTTGAAGTTTTATCAGTGTTTATTTTGGGACTCAAGGGTAGCATAGCTATGAGCGATAACTTAAATTGACAAGAGTCACGAGTACTTTATTGTCACAAAATTTCAAGGTTTTATGACGCTCCAGTAAAAAGTTACAAGCACTTTAATGTTGCAAACTTTGATAGGCATAGGACGCACCGTATAGAAGTTAAGGCCATTTGAAGCTTTATCAGTGTTTTATTTTGGAGTCAAGGGTAGCATAGCTATGAGCGATAACTTTAATTCACAAGACTCACGAATACTTTATTGTCACATAATTTCAAGGTTTTATTACGATCCAGTAAAAAGTTACAAGCATTTGATTGTTGCAAACTTTGATAGGTATAGGAAGCACCGTATAGAAGTTAGGGCCATTTGAAGTTTTATCAGTGTTTTATTTTAAAGTCAAGTGTAGCATAGCTATGAGCGCTAACTTTAATTGACAAGTGGCACGAGTACTTTATTGTCACAAAATTTCAAGGTTTTATGACGCTCCAGTAAAGGGTTACAAGCATTTGAATGTTGCAAACTTTGATAGGTATAGGACGCACCGTATAGAAGTTAAGGCCATTTGAAGCTTTATCAGTGTTTTATTTAGGAGTCAAGGGTAGCATAGCTATGAGCGCTAACTTTAATTGACAAGTGGCACGAGTACTTTATTGTCACAAAATTTCAAGGTTTTATGACGCTCCAGTAAAGAGTTACAAGCATTTGAATGTTGAAAACTTTGATAGGAAAATGACGTACCGTATAGAAGTTAGGGTCATTTGAAGTTTTAGCAGTGTTTGATTTGGGACTCAAGGGTAGCATAGCTATGAGCGATAGTTTAAATTGACAAGAGGCACGAGTACTTTGTTGTCACAAAATTTCAAGATTTTATTACGCTCCAGTAAAAAGTTACAAGCATTTGATTGTTGCAAACTTTAATAGGTATAAGACGCACCCTATAGAAGTTAGGGCCATTTGAAGTTTTATTAGTGTTTGATTTGGGAAGCATAGGTAGGAGCGATAGCTTAATTTGACAAGAAGCTCGACTACTTTATTGTCACAAAATTTCACGGTTTTATGACGCTCCAGTAAAAAGTTACAAGCATTTGATTGTTGCAAACTTTGATAGGTATAGGACGCACCGTATAGAAGATAGAGCCATTTGAATTTTATCAGTGTTTGATTTGGGACTCAAGGGTAACATAGCTATGAGCGATAGCTTAAATTGACAAGAGGCACGAGTACTTTATTGTCACAAAATTTGAAGATTTTATGACGTTCCAGTAAACAGTTACAAGCATTTAAATGTTGCAAACTTATATAGGTATAGGACGCACCATATAGAAGTTAGGGCCATTTGAAGTTTTATCAGTGTTTGATGTGGGACTCAAGGGTGGTAGCATAGCTATGAGCGATAGCTTAAATTGACAAGAGGCTCGACTACTTTATTGTCACAAAATTTCAAGGTTTTCTGACGCTCCAGAAAAAAGTTACAAGCATTTGATTGTTGCAAACTTTGATAGGTATAGGACGCACCGTATAGAAGATAGAGCTATTTGAATTTTATCAGTGTTTGATGTGGGACTCAAGTGTATCATAGCTATCAGCGATAACTTTAATTAACAAGAGGCACGAGTACTTTATTGTCACAAAATTTCAAGATTTTATGACGCTCCAGTAAAAAGTTACAAGCAGTTGATTGTTACAAACTTTGATAGGTATAGGACGTACCGTATAGAAGTTAGGGCCATTTGAAGTTATATCAGTGTTTTATTTTGGAGTCAAGGGTAGCATAGCTATGAGCGATATCTTTAATTGATAAGAGCACGAGTACTTTATTGTCACAAAATTTCACGGTTTTAAGACGCTCCAGTAAATAGTTACAAGAATGTTGTAAACTTTGATAGATGTAGGAAGCACCTTATAGAAGTTAGGGCCATTTGAAGTTTTGTCAGTATCTGTTTTGGGACTCAATGGTATCATAGCTATGTGCGATAGCTTAAATTGATAAGAGGCTCGAGTACTTTATTGTCAAAAATTTCAAGGTTTTATGACGTACCCGTAAAAATTTACAAGCATTTGATTGTTGCAAACTCTGATAGGTATTGGACGCACAGTATAGAAGTTAGGGACATTTGAAGTTTTATCAGAGGCACGGGTACATTATTGTCACAAAATTTCAATCCAGTAAAAAGTTACAAGCATTTTAATGTTGAAAACTTTGATAGGTATAGGACGTACCGTATAGAAGTTAGGGCCATTTGAAGTTTTATCAGTGTTTGATTTGGGACTCAAGGGTAGCATAGATATGAGCGATAGCTTAAATTGACAAGAGGCACGAGTACTTTATTGTCACAAAATTTCAAGGGATTATGACGCTCCAGAAAAAAGTTACAAACATTTGATTGTTGCAAACTTTGATAGGTATAGGACACACAGTATAGAATTTAGGGCCATTTGAAGTTTTATCAGTGTTTGATTTGGGACCCAAGGGTAGCATAGCTATGAGCGATAGCTTAAATTGGCAAGAGGCACGAGTACTTTATTGTCACAATATTTCAAGGTTTTATTACGCTCCAATAAAAAGTTACAAGCATTTGAATGTTGAAAACTTTGATAGGTATAGGACGCACAGTATAGAAATTAGGGCCATTTGAAATTTTATCAGTGTTTGATTTGGGACTCAAGGGTAGCATAGCTATGACCGCTAACTTAAATTGAAGAGAGGCTCGAGTACTTTATTGTCACAAAATTTCAAGAATTTATTACGCTCCAATAAATAGTTACAAGCATTTAATTGTTGCAAACTTTGATAGGTATTGGACGCACCGTATATAGTAAGGGCCATTTGAAATTTTATAAGTGTTTGATATGGGAGTCAAGGGTGGCATAGCTATGAGCGATAGCTTAAATTGATAATAGGCTCGAGTACTTTATTGCCACAAAATTTCAAGGTTTTATGACGCTCCAGTAAAAAGTTACAAGCACTTGAATGTTGCAAACTTTGATAGGTATAGGACGCACCGTATAGAAGTTAAGGCCATTTAAAGCTTTATCAGTGTTTTATTTTGGAGTCAAGGATAGCATAGCTATGAGCGATAGTTTAATTGACAAGAGGCACGAGTACTTTATTGTCACAAAATTTCAAGATTTTATGACGTTCCAGTAAAAAGTTACAAGCATTTAAATGTTGCAAACTTTGATAGGTATAGGACGCACCATATAGAAGATAGGGCCATTTGTAGTTTTATCAGTGTTTGATGTGGGACTCAAGGGTAGCATAGCTATGAGCTATAGCTTAAATTGACAAGAGGCACGAGTACTTTATTGTCACAAAATTTCAAGGTTTTATGACGCTCCAGTAAAAAGTTACAAGCACTTTAATGTTGCAAACTTTGATAGGTATAGGACGCACCGTATAGAAGTTAAGGCCATTTGAAGCTTTATCAGTATTTTATTTTGGAGTCAAGGTTAGCATAGCTATGAGCGATAACTTTAATTGTCAAGAGGCACGAATACTTTATTGTTACATAATTTCAAGGTTTTATGACGCTCCAGTAAGAAGTTACAAGCATCTGATTGTTACAAACTTTGATAGGTGTAGGACGCCCGTATAGAAGTTAGGGAGATTTGAAGTTTTATCAATGTTTGTTTTGGGACTTTAGGGTAGGATAGCAATGAGCGATAACCTTAATTGACAAGTCTCACGAATACTTTATTGTCACAAAATTTCAAGGTTTTATTACGATCCAGTAAAAAATTACAAGCATTTGATTGTTGCAAACTTTGATAGGTATAGGAAGCACCGTATAGAAGTTAGGGCCATTTGAAGTTTTATCAGTGTTTTATATTAAAGTCAAGTGTAACATAGCTATGAGCGATAACTTTAATTGACAAGTGGCACGAGTACTTTATTGTCACAAAATTTCAAGGTTTTATGACGCTCCAGTAAAGAGTTAGAAGCATTTGAATGTTGCAAACTTTGATAGGTATAGGACGCACCGTATAGAAGTTAAGTCCATTTGAAGCTTTATCAGTGTTTTATTAAGGAGTCAAGGGTAGGATAGCTATGAGCGATAACTTTAATTGTCAAGAGGCACGAATACTTTATTGTCAAAAAATTTCAAGATTCTATGACGCTCCAGTAAAAAGTTACAAGCATTTGATTGTTGCAAACTTTGATAGGTGTAGGCCGCACCGTATAGAAAATAGGGCCATTTGAAGTTTTATCAGTGTTTGTTTTGTGACTCAAGGGTAGCATAGCTATGAGCGATAGCTTAAATTGATAACAGGCTCGAGTACTTTATTGTCACAAAATTTCAAGGTTTTATGACGCTCCAGGAAAAAGTTACAAGCATTTGATTGTTGCAAACTTTGATAGGTATAGGACGCACTGTATAGAAGTTAGGGCCATTTGAAGTTTTATCAGTGTTTGTTTTGGCGCTCAATGGTATCATAGCTATGAGCGATAACTTCAATTGACAAGAGGCACGAGTACATTATTGTCACAAAATTTCAATCCAGTAAAAACTTGCAAGCATTTGAATGTTGAAAACTTTGATAGGAAAATGACGTACCGTATAGAAGTTAGGGCCATTTAAAGTTTTAGCAGTGTTTTATTTGGGACTCAAGGGTAGCATAGCTATGAGCGATAGTTTAAATTGACAAGAGGCACGAGTACTTTGTTGTCACAAAATTTCAAGGTTTTATGACGCTCCAATAAAAAGATACAAGCATTTGATTGTTGCAAACTTTGATAGGTATAGGACGCACCGTAAAGAAGATAGAGCCATTTGAAGGTTTATCAGAGGCACGGGTACATTATTGTCACAAAATTTCAATCCAGTAAAAAGTTACAAGCATTTTAATGTTGAAAACTTTGATAGGTATAGGACGTACCGTATAGAAGTTAGGGCCAGTGTTTGATTTGGGACTCCAGGCTATGAGCGATAGCTTAAATTGACAAGAGGCACGAGTACTTTATTGTCACAAAATTTCAAGGTTTTCTGACGCTCCAGTAAAAAGTTACAAGCATTTGATTGTAGCAAACTTTAATAGGTATAAGACGCACCCTATAGAAGTTAGGGCCATTTGAAGTTTTATCAGTGTTTGATTTGGGACTCAAGGGAAGCATAGCTAGGAGCGATAGCTCTAATTGACAAGAAGCTCGACTACTTTATTGTCACAAAATTTCAAGGTTTTATGACGCTCCAATAAAAAGATACAAGCATTTGATTGTTGCAAACTTTGATAGGTATAGGACGCACCGTAAAGAAGATAGAGCCATTTGAAGGTTTATCAGAGGCACGGGTACATTATTGACACAAAATTTCAATCCAGTAAAAAGTTACAAGCATTTTAATGTTGAAAACTTTGATAGGTATAGGACGTACCGTATAGAAGTTAGGGCCAGTGTTTGATTTGGGACTCCAGGGTAGCATAGCTATGAGCGATAGCTTAAATTGACAAGAGGCACGAGTACTTTATTGTCACAAAATTTCAAGGTTTTCTGACGCTCCAGTAAAAAGTTACAAGCATTTGATTGTTGCAAACTTTGATAGGTATAGGACGCACCGTATAGAAGATAGAGCTATTTGAATTTTATCAGTGTTTGATGTGGGACTCAAGTGTATCATAGCTATCAGCGATAACTTTAATTAACAAGAGGCACGAGTACTTTATTGTCACAAAATTTCAAGATTTTATGACGCTCCAGTAAAAAGTTACAAGCAGTTGATTGTTACAAACTTTGATAGGTATAGGACGTACCGTATAGAAGTTAGGGCCATTTGAAGTTATATCAGTGTTTTATTTTGGAGTCAAGGGTAGCATAGCTATGAGCGATATCTTTAATTGATAAGAGCACGAGTACTTTATTGTCACAAAATTTCACGGTTTTAAGACGCTCCAGTAAATAGTTACAAGAATGTTGTAAACTTTGATAGATGTAGGACGCACCTTATAGAAGTTAGGGCCATTTGAAGTTTTGTCAGTATCTGTTTTGGGACTCAATGGTATCATAGCTATGTGCGATAGCTTAAATTGATAAGAGGCTCGAGAACTTTATTGTCAAAAATTTCAAGGTTTTATGACGTTCCCGTAAAAAGTTACAAGCATTTGATTGTTGCAAACTCTGATAGGTATTGGACGCACAGTATAGAAGTTAGGGACATTTGAAGTTTTATCAGAGGCACGGGTACATTATTGTCACAAAATTTCAATCCAGTAAAAAGTTACAAGCATTTTAATGTTGAAAACTTTGATAGGTATAGGACGTAACGTATAGAAGTTAGGGCCAGTGTTTGATTTGGGACTTCAGGGTAGCATACCTATGAGCGATAGCTTAAATTGACAAGAGCCACGAGTATTGTCACAAAATTTCAAGGTTTTATGACGCTCCAGTAAAAAGTTACAAGCTCTTGAATGTTGCAAACTTTGATAGGTATAGGACGCACCGTATAGAAGTTAAGTCCATTTAAAGCTTTATCAGTGTTTTATTTTGGAGTCAAGGATAGCATAGCTATGAGCGATAACTTTAATTGTCAAGAGGCACGAATACTTTATTGTCACATAATTTCAAGATTTTAAGACGCTCCAGTAAAAAGTTACAAGCATTTGATTGTAGCAAACTTTGATAGGTGTAGGACGCACCGTATAGAAAATAGGCCCATTTGAAGTTTTGTCAGTGTTTATTTTGGGACTCAAGGGTAGCATAGCTATGAGCGATAACTTAAATTGACAAGAGGCTCGAGTACTTTATTGTCACAAAATTTCAAGGTTTTATGACGCTCCAGTAAACAGTTACAAGCATTTGATTGTTGCAAACTTTGATAGGTATAGGACGCACAGTATAGAAGTTAGGGCCACTTGAAGTTTTATCAGTGTTTGTTTTGGCGCTCAAGGGTAGCATAGCTATTAGCGATAACTTTAATTGGCAAGAGGCACGAGTACATTATTGTCACAAAATTTCAATCCAGTAAAAAGTTACAAGCATTTTAATTTTGAAAACTTTGATATGTATAGGACGTACCGTATAGAAGTTAGGACCAGTGTTTGATTTGGGACTCAAGGATAGCATAGCTATGAGCGATAGCTTAAATTGACAAGAGGCACGAGTACTTTATTGTCACAAAATTTCAAGATTTTATGACGTTCCAGTAAAAAGTTACAAGCATTTAAATGTTGCAAACTTTGATAGGTATAGGACGCACCATATAGAAGTTAGGGCCATTTGAAGTTTTATCAGTGTTTGATGTGGGACTCAAGGGTAGCATAGCTATGAGCTATAGCTTAAATTGACAAGAGGCACGAGTACTTTATTGTCACAAAATTTCAAGGTTTTATGACGCTCCAGTAAAAAGTTACAAGCACTTTAATGTTGCAAACTTTGATAGGTATAGGACGCACCGTATAGAAGTTAAGGCCATTTGAAGCTTTATCAGTATTTTATTTTGGAGTCAAGGTTAGCATAGCTATGAGCGATAACTTTAATTGTCAAGAGGCACGAATACTTTATTGTTACATAATTTCAAGGTTTTATGACGCTCCAGTAAGAAGTTACAAGCATCTGATTGTTACAGACTTTGATAGGTGTAGGACGCCCGTATAGAAGTTAGGGAGATTTGAAGTTTTATCAATGTTTGTTTTGGGACTTAAGGGTAGGATAGCAATGAGCGATAACCTTAATTGGCAAGTCTCACGAATACTTTATTGTCACAAAATTTCAAGGTTTTATTACGATCCAGTAAAAAGTTACAAGCATTTGATTGTTGCAAACTTTGATAGGTATAGGAAGCACCGCATAGAAGTTAGGGCCATTTAAAGTTTTATCAGTGTTTTATATTTAAGTCAAGTGTAGCATAGCTATGAGCGATAACTTTAATTGACAAGTGGCACGAGTACTTTATTGTCACAAAATTTCAAGGTTTTATGACGCTCCAGTAAAAAGTTAGAAGCATTTGAATGTTGCAAACTTTGATAGGTATAGGACGCACCGTATAGAAGTTAAGGCCATTTGAAGCTTTATCAGTGTTTTATTAAGGAGTCAAGGGTAGCATAGCTATGAGCGATAACTTCAATTGACAAGAGGCACGAGTACATTATTGTCACAAAATTTCAATCCAGTAAAAAGTTGCAAGCATTTGAATGTTGAAAACTTTGATAGGAAAATGACGTACCGTATAGAAGTTAGGGCCTTTAAAGTTCTAGCAGTGTTTTATTTGGGACTCAAGGGTAGCATAGCTATGAGCGATAGTTTAAATTGACAAGAGGCACGAGTACTTTGTTGTCACAAAATTTCAAGATTTTATTACGCTCCAGTAAAAAGTTACAAGCATTTGATTGTAGCAAACTTTAATAGGTATAAGACGCACCCTATAGAAGTTAGGGCCATTTGAAGTTTTATCAGTGTTTGATTTGGGACTCAAGGGAAGCATAGCTAGGAGCGATAGCTCTAATTGACAAGAAGCTCGACTACTTTATTGTCACAAAATTTCAAGGTTTTATGATGCTCCAGTAAAAAGTTACAAGCATTTGATTGTTGCAAACTTTGATAGGTATAGGACGCACCGTATAGAAGATAGCGCCATTTGAAGTTTTATCACAGGCACGGGTACATTATTGTCACAAAATTTCAATCCAGTAAAAAGTTACAAGCATTTTAATGTTGAAAACTTTGATAGGTATAGGACGTACCGTATAGAAGTTAGGGCCAGTGTTTGATTTGGGACTCCAGGGTAGCATAGCTATGAGCGATAGCTTAAATTGACAAGAGGCACGAGTACTTTATTGTCACAAAATTTCAAGGTTTTATGACGCTCCAGTAAAAAGTTACAAGCACTTGAATGTTGCAAACTTTGATAGGTATAGGACGCACCGTATAGAAGTTAAGGCCATTTAAAGCTTTATCAGTGTTTTATTTTGAAGTCAAGGATAGCATAGCTATGAGCGATAACTTTAATTGTCAAGAGGTACGAATACTTTATTGTCACATAATTTCAAGATTTTAAGACGCTCCAGTAAAAAGTTACAAGCATTTGATTGTAGCAAACTTTGATAGGTGTAGGACGCACCGTATAGAAAATAGGTCCATTTGAAGTTTTATCAGTGTTTATTTTGGGACTCAAGGGTAGCATAGCTTTGAGCGATAACTTAAATTGACAAGAGGCTCGAGTACTTTATTGTCACAAAATTTCAAGGTTTTATGACGCTCCAGTAAACAGTTACAAGCATTTGATTGTTGCAAACTTTGATAGGTATAGGACGCACAGTATAGAAGTTAGGGCCACTTGTAGTTTTATCAGTGTTTGTTTTGGCGCTCAAGGGTAGCATAGCTATGAGCGATAACTTTAATTGGCAAGAGGCACGAGTACATTATTGTCACAAAATTTCAATCCAGTAAAAAGTTACAAGCATTTTAATGTTGAAAACTTTGATAGGTATAGGACGTACCGTATAGAAGTTAGGACCAGTGTTTGATTTGGGACTCAAGGATAGCATAGCTATGAGCGATAGCTTAAATTGACAAGAGGCACGAGTAATAAAGTACAAAATTTCAAGGTTTTATGACGCTCCAGTAAAAAGTTACAAGCACTTTAATGTTGCAAACTTTGATAGGTATAGGACGCACCATATAGAAGTTAGGGCCATTTGAAATTTTATCAGTGTTTGATGTGGGACTCAAGGGTAGCATAGCTATAATCTATAGCTTAAATTGACAAGAGGCACGAGTAATAAAGTACAAAATTTCAAGGTTTTATGACGCTCCAGTAAAAAGTTACAAGCACTTTAATGTTGCAAACTTTGATAGGTATAGGACGCACCGTATAGAAGTTAAGGCCATTTGAAGCTTTATCAGTATTTTATTTTGGAGTCAAGGTTAGCATAGCTATGAGCGATAACTTTAATTGTCAAGAGGCACGAATACTTTATTTTTACATAATTTCAAGGTTTTATGACGCTCCAGTAAAAAGTTACAAGCATCTGATCGTTACAAACTTTGATAGGTGTAGGACGCCCGTATAGAAGTTAGGGAGATTTGAAGTTTTATCAATGTTTGTTTTGGGACTTATGGGTAGGATAGCAATGAGCGATAACCTTAATTGACAAGTCTCACGAATACTTTATTGTCACAAAATTTCAAGGTTTTATTACGATCCAGTAAAAAGTTACAAGCATTTGATTGTTGCAAACTTTGATAGGTATAGGAAGCACCGTATAGAAGTTAGGGTCATTTGAAGTTTTATCAGTGTTTTATTTTAAAGTCAAGTGTAGCATAGCTATGAGCGATAACTTTAATTGACAAGTGGCACGAGTACTTTATTGTCACAAAATTTCAAGGTTTTATGACGCTCCAGTAAAAAGTTACAAGCATTTGAATGGTGCAAACTTTGATAGGTATAGGACGCACCGTATAGAAGTTAAGGCCATTTGAAGCTTTATCAGTGTTTTATTAAGGAGTCAAGGGTAGCATAGCTATGAGCGATAACTTTAATTGTCAAGAGGCACGAATACTTTATTGTCAAAAAATTTCAAGATTTTATGACGCTCCAGTAAAAAGTTACAAGCATTTGATTGTTGCAAACTTTGATAGGTGTAGGCCGCACCGTATAGAAAATAGGGCCATTTGAAGTTTTATCAGTGTTTGTTTTGGGACGCAAGGGTAGCATAGCTATGAGCGATAGCTTAAATTGATAACAGGCTCGAGTACTTTATTGTCACAAAATTTCAAGGTTTTATGACGCTCCAGGAAAAAGTTACAAGCATTTGATTGTTGCAAACTTTGATAGGTATAGGACGCACTGTATAGAAGTTAGGGCCATTTGAAGTTTTATCAGTGTTTGTTTTGGCGCTCAATGGTATCATAGCTATGAGCGATAACTTCAATTGACAAGAGGCACGAGTACATTATTGTCACAAAATTTCAATCCAGTAAAAAGTTGCAAGCATTTGAATATTGAAAACTTTGATAGGAAAATGACGTACCGCATAGAAGTTAGGGCCTTTAAAGTTTTAGCAGTGTTTTATTTGGGACTCAAGGGTAGCATAGCTATGAGCGATAGTTTAAATTGACAAGAGGCACGAGTACTTCGTGTCACAAAATTTCAAGATTTTATTACGCTCCAGTAAAAAGTTACAAGCATTTGATTGTAGCAAACTTTAATAGGTATAAGACGCACCCTATAGAAGTTAGGGCCATTTGAAGTTTTATCAGTGTTTGATTTGGGACTCAAGGGAAGCATAGCTAGGAGCGATAGCTCTAATTGACAAGAAGCTCGACTACTTTATTGTAACAAAATTTCAAGGTTTTATGACGCTCCAGTAAAAAGTTACAAGCATTTGATTGTTGCAAACTTTGATAGGTATAGGACGCACCGTATAGAAGATAGAGCCATTTGAAGTTTTATCAGAGGCACGGGTACATTATTGTCACAAAATTTCAATCCAGTAAAAAGTTACAAGCATTTTAATGTTGAAAACTTTGATAGGTATAGGACGTACCGTATAGAAGTTAGGGCCAGTGTTTGATTTGGGACTCCAGGGTAGCATAGCTATGAGCTATAGCTTAAATTGACAAGAGGCACGAGTACTTTATTGTCACAAAATTTCAAGGTTTTATGACGCTCCAGTAAAAAGTTACAAGCACTTTAATGTTGCAAACTTTGATAGGTATAGGACGCACCGTATAGAAGTTAAGGCCATTTGAAGCTTTATCAGTATTTTATTTTGGAGTCAAGGTTAGCATAGCTATGAGCGATAACTTTAATTGTCAAGAGGCACGAATACTTTATTGTTACATAATTTCAAGGTTTTATGACGCTCCAGTAAAAAGTTACAAGCATCTGATTGTTACAAACTTTGATAGGTGTAGGACGCCCGTATAGAAGTTAGGGAGATTTGAAGTTTTATCAATGTTTGTTTTGGGACTTAAGGGTAGGATAGCAATGAGCGATAACCTTAATTGACAAGTCTCACGAATACTTTATTGTCACAAAATTTCAAGGTTTTATTACGATCCAGTAAAAAGTTACAAGCATTTGATTGTTGCAAACTTTGATAGGTATAGGAAGCACCGTATAGAAGTTAGGGCCATTTGAAGTTTTATCAGTGTTTTATTTTAAAGTCAAGTGTAGCATAGCTATGAGCGATAACTTTAATTGAAAAGTGGCACGAGTACTTTATTGTCACAAAATTTCAAGGTTTTATGACGCTCCAGTAAAAAGTTACAAGCATTTGAATGTTGCAGACTTTGATAGGTATAGGACGCACCGTATAGAAGTTAAGGCCATTTGAAGCTTTATCAGTGTTTTATTAAGGAGTCAAGGGTAGCATAGCTATGAGCGATAACTTTAATTGTCAAGAGGCACGAATACTTTATTGTCAAAAAATTTCAAGATTTTATGACGCTCCAGTAAAAAGTTACAAGCATTTGATTGTTGCAAACTTTGATAGGTGTAGGCCGCACCGTATAGAAGTTAGGGCCATTTGAAGTTTTATCAGTGTTTGTTTTGGCGCTCAATGGTATCATAGCTATGAGCGATAACTTCAATTGACAAGAGGCACGAGTACATTATTGTCACAAAATTTCAATCCAGTAAAAAGTTGCAAGCATTTGAATGTTGAAAACTTTGATAGGAAAGTGACGTACCGTATAGAAGTTAGGGCCATTTAAAGTTTTAGCAGTGTTTTATTTGGGACTCAAGGGTAGCATAGCTATGAGCGATAGTTTAAATTGACAAGAGGCACGAGTACTTTGTTGTCACAAAATTTCAAGATTTTATTACGCTCCAGTAAAAAGTTACAAGCATTTGATTGTTGCAAACTTTAATAGGTATAAGACGCACCCTATAGAAGTTAGGGCCATTTGAAGTTTTATCAGTGTTTGATTTGGGACTCAAGGGAAGCATAGCTAGGAGCGATAGCTCTAATTGACAAGAAGCTCGACTACTTTATTGTCACAAAATTTCAAGGTTTTATGACGCTCCAGTAAAAAGTTACAAGCATTTGATTGTTGCAAACTTTGATAGGTATAGGACGCACCGTATAGAAGATAGAGCCATTTGAAGTTTTATCAGAGGCACGGGTACATTATTGTCACAAAATTTCAATCCAGTAAAAAGTTACAAGCATTTTAATGTTGAAAACTTTGATAGGTATAGGACGTACCGTATAGAAGTTAGGGCCAGTGTTTGATTTGGGACTCCAGGGTAGCATAGCTATGAGCTATAGCTTAAATTGACAAGAGGCACGAGTACTTTATTGTCACAAAATTTCAAGGTTTTATGACGCTCCAGTAAAAAGTTACAAGCACTTTAATGTTGCAAACTTTGATAGGTATAGGACGCACCGTATAGAAGTTAAGGCCATTTGAAGCTTTATCAGTATTTTATTTTGGAGTCAAGGTTAGCATAGCTATGAGCGATAACTTTAATTGTCAAGAGGCACGAATACTTTATTGTTACATAATTTCAAGGTTTTATGACGCTCCAGTAAAAAGTTACAAGCATCTGATTGTTACAAACTTTGATAGGTGTAGGACGCCCGTATAGAAGTTAGGGAGATTTGAAGTTTTATCAATGTTTGTTTTGGGACTTAAGGGTAGGATAGCAATGAGCGATAACCTTAATTGACAAGTCTCACGAATACTTTATTGTCACAAAATTTCAAGGTTTTATTACGATCCAGTAAAAAGTTACAAGCATTTGATTGTTGCAAACTTTGATAGGTATAGGAAGCACCGTATAGAAGTTAGGGCCATTTGAAGTTTTATCAGTGTTTTATTTTAAAGTCAAGTGTAGCATAGCTATGAGCGATAACTTTAATTGAAAAGTGGCACGAGTACTTTATTGTCACAAAATTTCAAGGTTTTATGACGCTCCAGTAAAAAGTTACAAGCATTTGAATGTTGCAGACTTTGATAGGTATAGGACGCACCGTATAGAAGTTAAGGCCATTTGAAGCTTTATCAGTGTTTTATTAAGGAGTCAAGGGTAGCATAGCTATGAGCGATAACTTTAATTGTCAAGAGGCACGAATACTTTATTGTCAAAAAATTTCAAGATTTTATGACGCTCCAGTAAAAAGTTACAAGCATTTGATTGTTGCAAACTTTGATAGGTGTAGGCCGCACCGTATAGAAGTTAGGGCCATTTGAAGTTTTATCAGTGTTTGTTTTGGCGCTCAATGGTATCATAGCTATGAGCGATAACTTCAATTGACAAGAGGCACGAGTACATTATTGTCACAAAATTTCAATCCAGTAAAAAGTTGCAAGCATTTGAATGTTGAAAACTTTGATAGGAAAGTGACGTACCGTATAGAAGTTAGGGCCATTTAAAGTTTTAGCAGTGTTTTATTTGGGACTCAAGGGTAGCATAGCTATGAGCGATAGTTTAAATTGACAAGAGGCACGAGTACTTTGTTGTCACAAAATTTCAAGATTTTATTACGCTCCAGTAAAAAGTTACAAGCATTTGATTGTTGCAAACTTTAATAGGTATAAGACGCACCCTATAGAAGTTAGGGCCATTTGAAGTTTTATCAGTGTTTGATTTGGGACTCAAGGGAAGCATAGCTAGGAGCGATAGCTCTAATTGACAAGAAGCTCGACTACTTTATTGTCACAAAATTTCAAGGTTTTATGACGCTCCAGTAAAAAGTTACAAGCATTTGATTGTTGCAAACTTTGATAGGTATAGGACGCACCGTATAGAAGATAGAGCCATTTGAATTGTATCAGTGTTTGATTTGGGACTCAAGGGTAACATAGCTATGAGCGATAGCTTAAATTGACAAGAGGCACGAGTACTTTATTGTCACAAAATTTGAAGATTTTATGGCGTCCCAGTAAAAAGTTACAAGCATTTAAATGTTGCAAACTTATATAGGTATAGGACGCACCATACAGAAGTTAGGGCCTTTTGAAGTTTTATCACTGTTTGATGTGGGACTGAAGGGTGTGTATAGTAGTAAAAAGTTACAAGCATTTGATTGTTGCAAACTTTGATACTTATAGGACGCACAGTATAGAAGTTAGGACCATTTGAAGTTTTATCAGTGTTTGATGTGGGACTCAATTGTAGCAGAGCTATCAGCGATAGCTTTAATTGACAAGAGGTACGAGTACTTTATTGTCACAAAATTTCAAGATTTTATGACGCTCCAGTAAAACGTTACAAGCAGTTGATTGTTGCAAACTTTGATAGGTATAGGACGTACCGTATAGAAGTTAGGGCCATTTGAAGTTATATCAGTGTTTTATTTTCGAGTCAAGGGTAGCATAGCTATGAGCGATATCTTAAATTGACAAGAGGCTCGAGTACTTTATTGTCACAAAATTTCACGGTTTTATGACGCTCCAGTAAACAGTTACAAGCATTTGATTGTTGCAAACTTTGATAGGTGTAGGACGCCCCTAGAGAAGTTAGGGACATTTGAAGTTTTATCAATGTTTGTTTTGGGACTTAAGGGTAGGATAGCAATGAGCGATAACCTTAATTGACAAGTCTCACGAATACTTTATTGTCACAAAATTTCAAGGTTTTATTACGATCCAGTAAAAAGTTACAAGCATTTGATTATTGCAAACTTTGATAGGTATAGGAAGCACCGTATAGAAGTTAGGGCCATTTGAAGTTTTATCAGTGTTTTATTTTAAAGTCAAGTGTAGCATAGCTATGAGCGATAACTTTAATTGAAAAGTGGCACGAGTACTTTATTGTCACAAAATTTCAAGGTTTTATGACGCTCCAGTAAAAAGTTACAAGCATTTGAATGTTGCAGACTTTGATAGGTATAGGACGCACCGTATAGAAGTTAAGGCCATTTGAAGCTTTATCAGTGTTTTTTTAAGGAGTCAAGGGTAGCATAGCTATGAGCGATAACTTTAATTGTCAAGAGGCACGAATAATTTATTGTCAAAAAATTTCAAGATTTTATGACGCTCCAGTAAAAAGTTACAAGCATTTGATTGTTGCAAACTTTGATAGGTGTAGGCCGCACCGTATAGAAAATAGGGCCATTTGAAGTTTTATCAGTATTTGTTTTGGGACTCAAGGGTAGCATAACTATGAGCGATAGCTTAAATTGATAACAGGCTCGAGTACTTTATTGTCACAAAATTTCAAGGTTTTATGACGCTCCAGGAAAAAGTTACAAGCATTTGATTGTTGCAAACTTTGATAGGTATAGGACGCACTGTATAGAAGTTAGGGCCATTTGAAGTTTTATCAGTGTTTGTTTTGGCGCTCAATGGTATCATAGCTATGAGCGATAACTTCAATTGACAAGAGGCACGAGTACATTATTGTCACAAAATTTCAATCCAGTAAAAAGTTGCAAGCATTTGAATGTTGAAAACTTTGATAGGAAAATGACGTACCGTATAGAAGTTAGGGCCATTTAAAGTTTTAGCAGTGTTTTATTTGGGACTCAAGGGTAGCATAGCTATGAGCGATAGTTTAAATTGACAAGAGGCACGAGTACTTTGTTGTCACAAAATTTCAAGATTTTATTACGCTCCAGTAAAAAGTTACAAGCAATTGATTGTTGCAAACTTTAATAGGTATAAGACGCACCCTATAGAAGTTAGGGCCATTTGAAGTTTTATCAGTGTTTGATTTGGGACTCAAGGGAAGCATAGCTAGGAGCGATAGCTCTAAATGACAAGAAGCTCGACTACTTTATTGTCACAAAATATCAAGGTTTTATGACGTCCCAGTAAAAAGTTACAAGCATTTAAATGTTGCAAACTTATATAGGTATAGGACGCACCATACAGAAGTTAGGGCCTTTTGAAGGTTTATCACTGTTTGATGTGGGACTGAAGGGTGTGTATAGTAGTAAAAAGTTACAAGCATTTGATTGTTGCAAACTTTGATACTTATAGGACGCACAGTATAGAAGTTAGGACCATTTGAAGTTTTATCAGTGTTTGATGTGGGACTCAATTGTAGCATAGTTATCAGCGATAACTTTAATTGACAAGAGGTACGAGTACTTTATTGTCACAAAATTTCAAGATTTTATGACGCTCCAGTAAAACGTTACAAGCAGTTGATTGTTGCAAACTTTGATAGGTATAGGACGTACCGTATAGAAGTTAGGGCCATTTGAAGTTATATCAGTGTTTTATTTTCGAGTAGCATAGCAAGGGAAGCATAGCTATGAGCGATATCTTAAATTGACAAGAGGCTCGAGTACTTTATTGTCACAAAATTTCACGGTTTTATGACGCTCCAGTAAACAGTTACAAGCATTTGATTGTTGCAAACTTTGATAGGTGTAGGACGCCCGTATAGAAGTTAGGGACATTTGAAGTTTTATCAATGTTTGTTTTGGGACTTAAGGGTAGGATAGCAATGAGCGATAACTTTAATTGACAAGTCTCACGAATACTTTATTGTCACAAAATTTCAAGGTTTTATTACGATCCAGTAAAAAGTTACAAGCATCTGATTGTTACAAACTTTGATAGGTGTAGGACGCCCGTATAGAAGTTAGGGACATTTGAAGTTTTATCAATGTTTGTTTTGGGACTTAAGGGTAGGATAGCAATGAGCGATAACTTTAATTGACAAGTCTCACGAATACTTTATTGTCACAAAATTTCAAGGTTTTATTACGATCCAGTAAAAAGTTACAAGCATCTGATTGTTACAAACTTTGATAGGTGTAGGACGCCCGTATAGAAGTTAGGGACATTTGAAGTTTTATCAATGTTTGTTTTGGGACTTAAGGGTAGGATAGCAATGAGCGATAACTTTAATTGACAAGTCTCACGAATACTTTATTGTCACAAAATTTCAAGATTTTATGACGCTCCAGTAAAAAGTTACAAGCACTTTAATGTTGCAAACTTTGATAGGTATAGGACGCACCGTATAGAAGTTAAGGCCATTTGAAGCTTTATCAGTATTTTATTTTGGAGTCAAGGGTAGCATAGCTATGAGCGATATCTTTAATTGTCAAGAGGCACGAATACTTTATTGTCACATAATTTCAAGATTTTAAGACGATCCAGTAAAAAGTTACAAGCATTTGATTGTTGCAAACTTTGATAGGTGTAGGCCGCACCGTATAGAAAATAGGGCCATTTGAAGTTTTATCAGTGTTTGTTTTGGGACTCAAGGGTAGCATAGCTATGAGCGATAGCTTAAATTGATAACAGGCTCGAGTACTTTATTGTCACAAAATTTCAAGGTTTTATGACGCTCCAGGAAAAAGTTCCAAGCATTTGATTGTTGCAAACTTTGATAGGTATAGGACGCACAGTATAGAAGTTAGGGCCATTTGAAGTTTTATCAGTGTTTGTTCTGGCGCTCAATGGTATCATAGCTATGAGCGATAACTTTAATTGACAAGAGGCACGAGTACATTATTGTCACAAAATTTCAATCCAGTAAAAAGTTGCAAGCATTTGAATGTTGAAAACTTTGATAGGAAAATGACGTACCGTATAGAAGTTAGGACCATTTGAAGTTTTAGCAGTGTTTTATTTGGGACTCAAGGGTAGCATAGCTATGAGCGATAGTTTAAATTGACAAGAGGCACGAGTACTTTGTTGTCACAAAATTTTAAGGTTTTATGACGCTCCAGTAAAAAGTTACGAGCACGTGAATGTTGCAAGCGTTGATAGGTGTAGGACGCACCGTTTAGAAAATAGGCCCATTTGAAGTTTTATCAGTGTTTATTTTCGGACTCAAGGGTAGCATAGCTATGAGCGATAACTTTAATTGACAAGAGGCTCGAGTACTTTATTGTCGCAAAATTTCAAGGTTTTATGACGCTCCAGTAAAAAGTTACAAGCATTTCATTGTTGCAAACTTTGATAGGTATAAGACGCACCGTTTAGAAGCTAGGGCCATTTGCAGTCTTATCAGTGTTTGATTTGGGACTCAAGAATGGCATACCTATGACCGATAGCTTAAATTGACAAAAGGCACGAATATTTTATTGTTACAAAATTTCAAGATTTTATTACGCTCCAGTAAAAAGTTACAAGCATTTGATTGTTGAAAACTTTGATAGGTATAAGACACACCCTATAGAAGTTAGGGCCATTTGAAGTTTTATCAGTGTTTGATTTGGGACTCAAGGGAAGCATAGCTAGGAGCGATAGCTCTAATTGACAAGAAGCTCGACTACTTTATTGTCACAAAATTTCAAGGTTCTATGACGCTCCAGTAAAAAGTTACAAGCATTTGATTGTTGCAAACTTTGATAGGTATAGGACGCACCGTTTAGAAGATAGAGCCATTTGAATTTTATCAGTGTTTGATTTGGGACTCAAGGGTAACACAGCTATGAGCGATAGCTTAAATTGACAAGAGGCACGAGTACTTTATTGTCACAAAATTTGAAGATTTTATGACGTTCCAGTAAAAAGTTACAAGCATTTAAATGTTGCAAACTTATATAGGTATAGGACGCACCATATAGAAGTTAGGGCCTTTTGAAGTTTTATCAGTGTTTGATGTGGGACTCAATTGTAGCATAGCTATCAGCGATAACTTTAATTGACAAGAGGCACGAGTACTTTATTGTCACAAAATTTCAAGATTTTATGACGCTCCAGTAAAAAGTTACAAGCAGTTTATTGTTGCAAACTTTGATAGGTATAGGACGTCCCGTATAGAAGTTAGGGCCATTTGAAGTTATATCAGTGTTTTATTTTGAAGTCAAGGGTAGCATAGCTATGAGCGATATCTTTAATTGATAAGAGGCACGAGTACTTTATTGTCACAAAATTTTAAGGTCTTATGACGCTCCAGTAAAAAGTTACAAGCACTTGAATGTTGCAAACTTTGACAGGCGTAGGACGCACCGTATAGAAAATAGGCCCATTTGAAGTTTTATCAGTGTTTATTTTGGGACTCAAGGGTAGCATAGCTATGAGCGATAACTTTAATTGACAAGAGGCTCGAGTACTTTATTGTCGCAAAATTTCACGGTTTTATGACGCTCCAGTAAAAAGTTACAAGCATTTCATTGTTGCAAACTTTGATAGGTTTATTACGCACAGTATAGAAGTTAGGGCCATTTGAAGTTTTATCAGTGTTTGTTTTGGCGCTCAAGGGTAGCATAGCTATGAGCGATAACTTTAATTGGCAAGAGGCACGAGTACATTATTGTCACAAAATTTGAATCCAGTAAAAAGTTGCAAGCATTTCAATGTTGAAAACTTTGATAGGTATAGGACGTACCTTATAGAAGTTAGGGCCATTTGAAGTTTTAGCAGTGTTTGATTTGGGACTCAAAGGTAGCATACCTATGTGCGATAGTTTAAATTGACAAGAGGAACGAGTACTTTGCTGTCACAAAATGTTAAGATTTTATTACGCTCCAGTAAAAAGTTACAAGCATTTGATTGTTGCAAACTTTGATAGGTATAAGACGCACCGTTTAGAAGCTAGGGCCATTTGCAATCTTATCAGTATTTGATTTGGGACTCAAGAATGGCATACCTATGACCGATAGCTTAAATTGACAAAAGGCACGAATACTTTATTGTTACAAAATTTCAAGGTGTTATTACGATCCAGTGAAAAGTTACAAGCATTTGATTGTTGCAAACTTTGATAAGTATAGGAAGCACCGTAAAGAAGTTAGGGCCATCTGAAGTTTTATCAGTATTTTATTTTGGAGTCAAGTGTATCATAGCTATGAGCGATAACTTTAATGGACAAGATGCACGAGTAATTTATTGTCACAAAATTTCAAGGTTTTATGACGCTCCAGTAAAAAGTTACAAGCATTTGAATGTTGCAAACTGTGATAGGTATAGGACGCACCGTACAGAAGTTAAGGCCATTTGAAGCTTTATCAGTGTTTTATTTAGGAGTCAAGGGTAGCATAGCTATGAGCGATAACTTTAATTGTCAAGAGGTACGAATACTTTATTTGTCACAAAATTTCAAGATTTTATGACGCTCCAGTAAAAAGTTACAAGCATTTGATTGTTACAAACCTTGATCGGTATACGACGCCCGTATAGAAGTTAGAGACATTTGAAGTTTTATCACTGTTTGTTTTAGGACTCCAGGGTAGGATAGCAGTGAGCGATAACTTTATTTGACAAGAGGCACGAATACTTTATTGTCACAAAATTTGAAGGTTTTATCACGATCCAGTAAAAAGGTACAAGCATTTGAATGTTGTGTAACGACTCAAATTTATAGCTGGGGTAAAACTCAGCGGCTCCAGGGGTCGTTACAGGAAATTACTCAGTAGTTGTATTTTAAGTTTTCTTTATTTAATATTTACGCTTATCACTAGGCTTACACGTTATTACATAGAAATGATGGGCTTTATGAAGGCCGCTCCTGAACTTGGTGCGGTGCCGTCCTGTCTCCAGTCTCGACGGTGGTGGATTGAAAAACCACTTCCACCGGTTTGACTCTGAGAAGCAAGTCCTGGTTTTCTATGAAGGCGGATTGAAAAACCCAGCGTTCGTAGCAAACTCAGTTCTTCTTAATGTCTCAGTCTGTGCCTTTAGTCTTTCGTTTCAACGGTGGTGGATTGACAAACCACTCCCACCGCTTCTAACGCTGACGAACAAACTCTGGTTTATTATGAGAGTGGATTAAAGTCCAACACTCGTAATAAATGCAGCGCTTGTGTGTGTGTGTGTCCGTTGGTAATGTTTCCTAGTCTCGTGGCGTCTATGCGGCAAAGTTTCTTCAGTACTTACTTACGCGATGTCTTAGCAGGGAAAAGCGAGCGTATGCCCGGTTGCAGGCGCTTTTATAGCCACCTGTTGAACTTCTAGTTGTTGTTCCAGTCCCGCTGGCCGGTGCTCCGACTACCGCTTCCTGCTGCTAAGGCCAAGGCATTGTTGGTGTTTTCCTCTTGACCTTAGGCGACCCTCAGCGTCTTCCTGGAAAAGTCCGGCTGTTTTCAAGCGCGTAGTAGTTGCAGCGGCCCGTCGTTGCTGTTGCACGCCCTGTAGTTGTTGTTGCACGCCCTGTTGTTGTTGTTGCACGCCCTGTTGTTGTTATTGTACGCATGATTTCCTTCTGCTGGTGGTTAATATTAATTCAATTATCCACCAGCGTTTGAAAACTATTTGTGCGTTTCTCCTTTGTGTGATGTCCGCGCAACTTGTCTGCACAACGATTGTTATGTCGTTGTCTCTTTTCTTTTCATTCGTTCCTCGTGTTGTTGTCGTTCTATTTCCCGAGCTAACGCACTCGGTAAATTCTACCGAGTCGTGTTGTTGTAATTAACGACGGATTAATTGAAACCTGCTTGCAGTGTTGTTGTTGTTGTCGATCAGTGCACACGGCTGGCTTGAGTTCGCCAAGTCTGTCGGCGCATTCGTGTTGGTATAATTCACATGCAATTCCTTTTCCTTGTCTTACGCAAGCGGCTGGTTTGGCTTTGCCAATGCTGCTGTTGACATTCCGCTTGCGTAGTTGTTGGTACAATTTGCATGTGATTTATTGACCAACGTTTATTATTTTGTGCATTTCATGCGCTCCCGCTTTCGCCGTGGTTTCTATTGGTGCGAAGGTATTCTAAAAAATTCACATTAAGTGTTGATGGGGCCGCGCAAGGTGATTGGTTAACGCACCCGAAACTTCTTCGCACGCGAGTGATGCTGGCGGTCCATTCTCGCAGTGACTATTGCTTTGGGGAATTATTGTGCGAACAAAATTAGTCAATAATTTTGCTCGTCACAGTTGCAAGCTTTGATAGGTGTAGGACGCACCGTATAGAAAATAGGGCCATTTGAAGTTTTATCAGTGTTTGTTTTGGGACTCAAGGGTAGCATAGCTATGAGCGATAGCTTAAATTGACAAGAGGCACGAGTACTTTATTGTCACAAAATTTGAAGGTTTTATGACGTCCCAGTAAAAAGTTACAAGCATTTAAATGTTGCAAACTTATATAGGTATAGGACGCACCATACAGAAGTTAGGGCCTTTTGAAGTTTTATCAGTGGTTGATGTGGGACTGAAGGGTGTGTATAGTAGTAAAAAGTTACAAGCATTTGATTGTTGCAAACTTTGATACTTATAGGACGCACAGGATAGAAGTTAGGACCATTTGAAGTTTTATCAGTGTTTGATGTGGGACTCAATTGTAGCATAGCTATCAGCGATAACTTTAATTGACAAGAGGTACGAGTACTTTATTGTCACAAAATTTCAAGATTTTATGACGCTCCAGTAAAACGTTACAAGCAGTTGATTGTTGCAAACTTTGATAGGTATAGGACGTACCGTATAGAAGTTAGGGCCATTTGAAGTTATATCAGTGTTTTATTTTGGAGTCAAGGGTAGCATAGCTATGAGCGATATCTTAAATTGACTAGAGGCTCGAGTACTTTATTGTCACAAAATTTCACGGTTTTATGACGCTCCAGTAAACAGTTACAAGCATTTGATTGTTGCAAACTTTGATAGGTATAGGACGAACAGTGTGGAAGTTAGGGCCACTTGAAGTTTTATCAGTGTTTGTTTTGGCGCTCAAGGGTAGCATAGCTATGAGCGATAACTTTAATTGGCAAGAGGCACGAGTACATTATTGTCACAAAATTTCAATCCAGTAAAAAGTTACAAGCATTTTAATGTTGAAAACTTTGATAGGTATAGGACGTACCGTATAGAAGTTAGGACCAGTGTTTGATTTGGGACTCAAGGGTAGCATAGCTATGAGCGATAGCTTAAATTGACAAGAGGCACGAGTACTTTATTGTCACAAAATTTCAAGATTTTATGACGCTCCAGTAAAAAGTTACAAGCACTTTAATGTTGCAAACTTTGATAGGTATAGGACGCACCGTATAGAAGTTAAGGCCATTTGAAGCTTTATCAGTGTTTGATTTGGGACTCAAGGGCAGCATAGCTATGAGCGATAGCTTAAATTGACAAGAGGCACGAATACTTTATTGTCACATAATTTCAAGGTTTTATGACGCTCCGGTAAAAAGTTACAAGCATCTGATTGTTCCAAACTTTGATAGGTGTAGGATGCCCGTATAGAAGTTAGGGACATTTGAAGTTTTATCAATGTTTGTTTTGGGACTTAAGGGTAGGATAGCAATGAGCGATAACTTTAATTGACAAGTCTCACGAATACTTTATTGTCACAAAATTTCAAGATTTTATGACGCTCCAGTAAAAAGTTACAAGCACTTTAATGTTGCAAACTTTGATAGGTATAGGACGCACCGTATAGAAGTTAAGGCCATTTGAAGCTTTATCAGTATTTTATTTTGGAGTCAAGGGTAGCATAGCTATGAGCGATAGCTTAAATTGATAACAGGCTCGAGTACTTTATTGTCACAAAATTTCAAGGTTTTATGACGCTCCAGGAAAAAGTTCCAAGCATTTGATTGTTGCAAACTTTGATAGGTATAGGACGCACAGTATAGAAGTTAGGGCCATTTGAAGTTTTATCAGTGTTTGTTCTGGCGCTCAATGGTATCATAGCTATGAGCGATAACTTTAATTGACAAGAGGCACGAGTACATTATTGTCACAAAATTTCAATCCAGTAAAAAGTTGCAAGCATTTGAATGTTGAAAACTTTGATAGGAAAATGACGTACCGTATAGAAGTTAGGACCATTTGAAGTTATAGCAGTGTTTTATTTGGGACTCAAGCGTAGCATAGCTATGAGCGATAGTTTAAATTGACAAGAGGCACGAGTACTTTGTTGTCACAAAATTTCAAGGTTTTATGACGCTCCAGTAAAAAGTTACAAGCACTTGAATGTTGCAAGCTTTGATAGGTGTAGGACGCACCGTTTAGAAAATTGGCCCATTTGAAGTTTTATCAGTGTTTATTTTCGGACTCAAGGGTAGCATAGCTATTAACGATAACTTTAATTGACAAGAGGCTCGAGTACTTTATTGTCGCAAAATTTCAAGGTTTTATGACGCTCCAGTAAAAAGTTACAAGCATTTCATTGTTGCAAACTTTGATAGGTATAAGACGCACCGTTTAGAATCTAGAGCCATTTGCAGTCTTATCAGTGTTTGATTTGGGACTCAAGGGAAGCATAGCTAGGAGCGATAGCTCTAATTGACAAGAAGCTTGTGAGGACTAAAATCTTCTGTGGGAAATTTTGGCCCACACTACAAATGACAGAGTCGCTACGAAACTATATACACACACACATCACGATAAAATACCCGAACCGAAGCAACTGCATTAGAAATTTAACGAAAAAACTACATACGTTGTAACCAATCAGCGCAGCAGTGGCGGGAGAACAGATCACCATCAGCATATTATACCAGTTGGAATAATAACTAGGATTACAACAAAAGCAACCTCACGCACAGCCAACGATCTTGCCAATCAGCGCTATGCTTGCAAAGAGCGAGGAAAAACACAGCGACGAGGAATACAACAAATACATGCCGGACAAGAGAAGGTGAGTGCACGAACTCAGCGGTGGAATTCGCCGAGTGCGCTCGCTCGGAAATCTTACACCAACAACACGAAGAAACGAGAGCGAAGCACAAGACGGACAACGACAGAACCACCACCACGCCAACGGCCGGCAAGTACAAAGCACAAGAGGGAAATGCTGGTTGGCAGTTAAATTAAATATTTAACAACAACAACACTATAGGATTCCGGACAGCGCTGCTGGCAGGCAACAATACTGCAGGCTAACCAGGGACCGTTGGAGTGAGGTGGCTGACCGCCAGAAGTTGAAGGTGGCCCAAGGGCAAAAGACGGCAACAGCAACAAGCCTGACTGCAACAACAACAAGCCTGCCACAACAACAACAATCGACTACTGGCCAACGGAAGTAAAATCACACAACGGTGGCCTGCGAACAACAACATGTGTCAGCCGCTGCGACCTGGGACTATATAAACCACGTAGCCCAGGCAGCAGGTCTCTTCTTCGGACACCAGCATCCTGACTAGCAACAGCTCTACAAAGTACCATACGAACATAAAAAGCTTAGCAAGAACCTCTGGTTTTTAATCGTTTTCTTGCTAAGTCATACACAGACAGAGACTACAGGGATTCAGTGAGAGCCTCTGGTTTTTAATCGTTCTCCCACTGAATCACTGAGACACATACGCAACCGAGACTTAGGAAGCTTAGCAAGAACCTCTGGTTTTTAATCGTTTTCTTGCTAAGTCATATACAGACAGAGACTACAGGGATTCAGTGAGAGCCTCTGGTTTTTAATCGTTCTCCCACTGAATCACTGAGACACATACGCAACCGAGACTTAGGAAGCTTAGCAAGAACCTCTGGTTTTTAATCGTTTTCTTGCTAAGCCAGACACAAGCAGAGACTACAGGGATTCAGTGAGAGCCTCTGGTTTTTAATCGTTCTCCCACTGAATCACAGAGACACACACTTACCGGGACGTAGAGACGTAAAAACAAGTACACATTGAATAAGTTATTTATACACTAAGCAAGTTGAGTTGTATAGAGTTAAGGAAGTAGTATTGTTTTGAGCAAGGACTAACAAGAGTCCATAATCAATACACTAAATAAATACGTTAAAATTAATTTAACACACAGGATTTTATATTTTTCTGTATACGACCCCTGGAGCCGCTGAGTTTTACCCCAGCTATAGAAAAGAGTCGTTACAGTGGCGCCCGAGCAGGGACTCTGAGTTAAAGAAAACTAAATCAGCGCGTCAGACTTTGAAAAAGAAAAAGACTAAATCGCAAGGAAGCTCAGCTCGTGAGAGAATTTACCAGGGCAAACAGAAAGCTACGTCTACGCAGTCACGCATAATACAGCCGAATAAGCGCCAGCTTATAATACACACACAGATTGTCTTCATCGTCACCTAAGACTTTCACAGGATGGTGAAAACAAGCTGGGTGTACTTGCTACGCAAGGATGAGCTGGTGATCTTTGCTGATGAATTCGGTGTAGAGGCTACCGGTACCGTGGATGAAGTCCGTAAACGTCTTTCCGACTTCTTCACTGAAACAGAGCTGACTCAGGATCAGAAATACCAATTGCAGAAGCTACAATCCAAGTACGTTAAGAGCACATCCCCAAGGCCGGCTGTGTCCATAGTTACCCGCGAAACGCTGGAAGTGGACAGGCCAGAGGCATACACAGGTGCAACACTAACGGCAGAGAACTCAGGGGTACGGAGAACACTACATCATCGCTCCGTGTCACCTGCAACAATGAATCAACAGCACAACGGGATTGTACAGTACGCCGTTGTGATTGACCAGGTGAGGAAGTGGTCCCTTAACTTTGACGGAGGGCGTGACCCGCTAGCGTTTATAGAGCGAGTCGAGGAATTGGCAGATGTGTACGAAATAAACAAAGATTTCCTTCCGCGTACTATGCCTGAACTCTTGAGAGAACGAGCACTCATGTGGTTCAGAAACAACAATCGAGCGTGGCGGGATTGGCGTACATATAGGAGAGACTTTCTAAAATTCTTCTTGCCAGCACGATACATGGAGAAACTCGAAGACCAGATCCGCCAGCATCACCAGAGACCCAGAGAAGGGTTCAAGCAGTTTGTAGTTGAATTGCAGAATCTAATGCGGCACTTGGACTATTCCGAAGAACAGAAACTGGAGCGTATTTTCCAGAACAGCCTGCCAGAATACCAGCTATATGTGCGCCGCAGAGATTTCACATCGCTAGCAGAGCTGATAGAAATGGCTGCAGACTTGGAGAGCATACGCAGAGAAGGCGAACAACTACCAGCGCCACCCATACAACGGCGAAGAGAGCAAGGTCCACCACGAGAGGTGAGAAACTGTCAGGTGACGGTAGAGAGCAGAGAGACACCCATAGAACCAAGAACAGCCTGCTGGCGTTGTGGCCAAAATGGTCATATAGCACGCATATGTCGCAACGCACAGATCCTGTTCTGTTGGGAGTGTGGTCAAAGGGATGTGAGGACTATAGAGTGCTGCAAACTAAGAGCACCAACCGATCGAGAGCTACCGACGACAGAAACACAGCATGCCACAAAGGAGAGACAGCAGACTTCCCCATTGGAAAACTTATTGCACTGTGACGGACAACGAATCTGCGCCACCGTTTCGATTGGCACAGAAACTGTCACAGCAACACTGGACACAGGGGCAACTCACAGTTTTGTGAGCAGAGAGCTAGCACGAAAGCTACGCTCTTCCACCAGCAAATTTGGAAAATCCAATACCAGAGCACGTATGGCAGACGGAAGTGCTAGGAGAGTCAGTGGGACATTGACGGCAACTGTAAGGCTTGGAGAGCAGACATGCGAGCAAGAGCTACTTATCATGCCTGATTCCATTAATGAGCTACTCCTTGGACTAGACTTCATGGCAAGCCTAGGAATGACAGTGAAGTGTGGTGAACAGGAGATCACATTGGGACCTCAAAACAATTGCGTGCAACCCCGAGATATTGCAATGTGCACGACAATTCGTGTTGAGAATGCCACACAAATCCATTCAACGACTTCCAAGAGGCACGCCAGCGACAAAAATGCTCAGATAAAGAGACACAACAGAGAATACACAGAGAACCAACGAATTCGCAAACACACAACACCAAGAACAAAGATGACTCACACGAACGAATTCACCTGCCACGGACTATGCCCAGCGAAATCCCACAGCGAATCCCACAAAAGCATATATAGAAGGACCACACATGAATCAGCATATGGGCCTCGGAAAAAGGACGCAGGCGCCACCAAACGCGAGGAGCTGGCACAGCTAAGTCAAAATACAATCAGAGCAATCAGGGTATCTCCTAATCACTTCGCAAAGTCAGAACCAGTGCGAAACAACCAAAACATACCACGTAGACAACGTGGCAGATCAAGGGACAACCACCGTGCAATCAAGTGCACCAAACACAGCAGAAGCGATGACAAGAGGAATAAACGTGACTTCAATAGCCACCAACCCAACAGCATTAAACAACAGAGGCAGTCAACAGAGAAACATACGACAAACACAGGCACCTTATTCACATTCCGAAACATAGAAGAGCTACAAGGACCAAAAGGAGGTGATCTGCCACAGAACTTGGTAGCTGAAGTTTTGCAAATAGCCAAAGGGGCTCAGCAAAAACGGACACGAGGGCGAATACGATTTAGGCGAGACGCATACAGAGTGACCCTCAACCGTGACGCTGTCATCATTTTTCATCGTCGGTAAAGTAGGGAGGGCGTGTGAGGACTAAAATCTTCTGTGGGAAATTTTGGCCCACACTACAAATGACAGAGTCGCTACGAAACTATATACACACACACATCACGATAAAATACCCGAACCGAAGCAACTGCATTAGAAATTTAACGAAAAAACTACATACGTTGTAACCAATCAGCGCAGCAGTGGCGGGAGAACAGATCACCATCAGCATATTATACCAGTTGGAATAATAACTAGGATTACAACAAAAGCAACCTCACGCACAGCCAACGATCTTGCCAATCAGCGCTATGCTTGCAAAGAGCGAGGAAAAACACAGCGACGAGGAATACAACAAATACATGCCGGACAAGAGAAGGTGAGTGCACGAACTCAGCGGTGGAATTCGCCGAGTGCGCTCGCTCGGAAATCTTACACCAACAACACGAAGAAACGAGAGCGAAGCACAAGACGGACAACGACAGAACCACCACCACGCCAACGGCCGGCAAGTACAAAGCACAAGAGGGAAATGCTGGTTGGCAGTTAAATTAAATATTTAACAACAACAACACTATAGGATTCCGGACAGCGCTGCTGGCAGGCAACAATACTGCAGGCTAACCAGGGACCGTTGGAGTGAGGTGGCTGACCGCCAGAAGTTGAAGGTGGCCCAAGGGCAAAAGACGGCAACACCAACAAGCCTGACTGCAACAACAACAAGCCTGCCACAACAACAACAATCGACTACTGGCCAACGGAAGTAAAATCACACAACGGTGGCCTGCGAACAACAACATGTGTCAGCCGCTGCGACCTGGGACTATATAAACCACGTAGCCCAGGCAGCAGGTCTCTTCTTCGGACACCAGCATCCTGACTAGCAACAGCTCTACAAAGTACCATACGAACATAAAAAGCTTAGCAAGAACCTCTGGTTTTTAATCGTTTTCTTGCTAAGTCATACACAGACAGAGACTACAGGGATTCAGTGAGAGCCTCTGGTTTTTAATCGTTCTCCCACTGAATCACTGAGACACATACGCAACCGAGACTTAGGAAGCTTAGCAAGAACCTCTGGTTTTTAATCGTTTTCTTGCTAAGTCATATACAGACAGAGACTACAGGGATTCAGTGAGAGCCTCTGGTTTTTAATCGTTCTCCCACTGAATCACTGAGACACATACGCAACCGAGACTTAGGAAGCTTAGCAAGAACCTCTGGTTTTTAATCGTTTTCTTGCTAAGCCAGACACAAGCAGAGACTACAGGGATTCAGTGAGAGCCTCTGGTTTTTAATCGTTCTCCCACTGAATCACAGAGACACACACTTACCGGGACGTAGAGACGTAAAAACAAGTACACATTGAATAAGTTATTTATACACTAAGCAAGTTGAGTTGTATAGAGTTAAGGAAGTAGTATTGTTTTGAGCAAGGACTAACAAGAGTCCATAATCAATACACTAAATAAATACGTTAAAATTAATTTAACACACAGGATTTTATATTTTTCTGTATACGACCCCTGGAGCCGCTGAGTTTTACCCCAGCTATAGAAAAGAGTCGTTACAAGCTCGACTACTTTATTGTCACAAAATTTCAAGGTTTTATGACGCTCCAGTAAAAAGTTACAAGCATTTGATTGTTGCAAACTTTGATAGGTCTAGGACGCACCGTTTAGAAGATAGAGCCATTTGAATTTTATCAGTGTTTGATTTGGGACTCAAGGGTAACATAGCTATGAGCGATAGCTTAAATTGACAAGAGGCACGAGTACTTTATTGTCACAAAATTTGAAGATTTTATGACGTTCCAGTAAAAAGTTACAAGCATTTAAATGTTGCAAACTTATATAGGTATAGGACGCACCATATAGAAGTTAGGGCCTTTTGAAGTTTTATCAGTGTTTGATGTGGGACTCAATTATAGCATAGCTATCAGCGATAACTTTAATTGACAAGAGGCACGAGTACTTTATTGTCACAAAATTTCAAGATTTTATGACGCTCCAGTAAAAAGTTACAAGCAGTTTATTGTTGCAAACTTTGATAGGTATAGGACGTACCGTATAGAAGTTAGGGCCATTTGAAGTTATATCAGTGTTTTATTTTGAAGTCAAGGGTAGCATAGCTATGAGCGATATCTTTAATTGATAAGAGGCACGAGTACTTTATTGTCACAAAATTTTAAGGTTTTATGACGCTCCAGTAAAAAGTTACAAGCATTTGATTGTTACAAACCTTGATAGGTGTAGGACGCCCGTATAGAAGTTAGAGACATTTGAAGTTTTATCACTGTTTGTTTTGGGACTCAAGGGTAGGATAGCAATGAGCGATAACTTTATTTGACAAGAGGCACGAATACTTTAAGGTTACAAAATTTCAAGGTTTTATTACGATCCAGTAAAAAGTTACAAGCATTTGAATGTTGCAATCTTTGATAGGTGTAGGACGCACCGTATAGAAAAGAGGGCCATTTGAAGTTTTATCAGTGTTTGTTTTGGGGCTCAAGGGTAGCATAGCTATGAGCGATGACTTTAATTGGCAAGAGGCACGAGTACATTATTGTCACAAAATTTCAATCCAGTAAAAAGTTGCAACCATTTGAATGTTGAAAACTTTGACAGGTATAGGACGTACCGTATAGAAGTTAGGGCCAGTGTTTGATTTGGGACTCAAGGGTAGCATAGCTATGAGCGATAGCTTAAATTGCCAAGAGGCACGAGTACTTTATTGTCACAAGATTTCAAGATTTTATGACGTTCCAGTAAAATGTTACAAGCATTTAAATGTTGCAAACTTTGATAGGTATAGGACGCACCATATAGAAGTTAGGGCCATTTGAAGTTTTATCAGTGTTTGATGTGGGACTCAAGGGTAGCATAGCTATGAGCGATAGCTTAAATTGACAAGAGGCACGAGTACTTTATTGTCACAAAATTTCAAGGTTTTATGACGCTCCAGTAAAAAGTTACAAGCACTTTAATGTTGCAAACTTTGATAGGTATAGGACGCACCGTATAGAAGTTAAGGCCATTTGAAGCTTTATCAGTGTTTTATTTTGGAGTCAAGGGTAGCATAGCTATGAGCGATAACTTTAATTGACAAGTGGCACGAGTACTTTATTGTCACAAAATTTCAAGGTTTTATGACGCTCCAGTAAAAAGTTACAAGCATTTGAATGTTGCAAACTTTGATAGGTATAAGACGCACCGTATAGAAGTTAAGGCCATTTGAAGCTTTATCAGTGTTTTATTTAGGAGTCAGGGGTAGCATAGCTATGAGCGATAACTTTAATTGTCAAGAGGCACGAATACTTTATTGTCACAAAATTTCAAGATTTTATGACGCTCCAGTAAAAAGTTACAAGCATTTGATTGTTGCAAACTTTGATAGGTGTAGGCCGCACCGTATAGAAAATAGGGCAATTTGAAGTTTAATCAGTGTTTGTTTTGGGACTCAAGGGTAGCATAGCTATGAGCGATAGCTTAAATTGATAACAGGCTCGAGTACTTTATTGTCACAAAATTTCAAGGTTTTATGACGCTCCAGGAAAAAATTACAAGCATTTGATTGTTGCAAACTTTGATAGGCATAGGACGCACAGTATAGAAGTTAGGGCCATTTGAAGTTTTATCAGTGTTTGTTTTGGCGCTCAAGGGTAGCATAGCTATGAGCGATAACTTTAATTGGCAAGAGGCACGAGTACATTATTGTCACACAATTTCAATCCAGTAAAAAGTTGCAAGCATTTGAATGTTGAAAACTTTGATAGGTATAGGACGTACCTTATAGAAGTTAGGGCCATTTGAAGTTTTAGCAGTGTTTGATTTGGGACTCAAGGGTAGCATAGCTATGAGCGATAGTTTAAATTGACAAGAGGCACGAGTACTTTGTTGTCACAAATTTTAAAGATTTTATTACCCTCCAGTAAAAAGTTACAAGCATTTGATTGTTGCAAACTTTGATAGGTATAGGCCGCACCGTATAGAAGTTAGGGCCATTTGAAGTTTTATCAGTGTTTGATTTGGCACTCAAGGGAAGCATAGCTAGGAGCGATAGCTTAAATTGACAAGAGGCTCGACTACTTTATTGTCACAAAATTTCAAGATTTTATGACGCTCCAGTAAAAAGTTACAAGCATTTGCTTGTTGCAAACTCTGATAAGTATAGGACGCACCGTATAGAAGTTAGGGCCATTTTAAATTTTATCAATGTTTGTTTTGGCGCTCAAGGGTAGCATAGCTATGAGCGATAACTTTAATTGAAAAGAGGCACGAGTACTTTATTGTCACAAAATTTCAAGATTTTATGACTCTCCTGTAAAAAGTTACGAGCATTTGAATGTTGCAAACTGTGATAGGTATAAGACGCACCGTTTAGAAGCTAGGGCCATTTGCAGTTTTTTCAGTGTTTGATTTGGGACTCAAGAATAGCATACCTATGACCGATAGCTTAAATTAACAAGAGGCACGAATACTTTATTGTTACAAAATGTCAAGGTTTTTTTACGATCCAGTGAAAAGTTACAAGCATTTGATTGTTGCAAACTTTGATAGGTATAGGAAGCACCGTATAGAAGTTAGGGCCATTTGAAGTTTTATCAGTGTTTTATTTTGGAGTCAAGTGTAGCTATGAGCGATAACTTTAATTGACAAGAGGCACGAAAAATTTATTGTCACAAAATTTCAAGGTTTTATGACGCTCCAGTAAAAAGTTACAAGCATTTGAATGTTGCAAACTTTGATAGGTATAGGACGCACCGTATAGAAGTTAAGGCCATTTGAAGCTTTATCAGTGTTTTATTTAGGAGTCAAGGGTAGCATAGCTATGAGCGATAACTTTAATTGTCAAGACGTACGAATACTTTATTTGTCACAAAATTTCAAGATTTTATGACGCTCCAGTAAAAAGTTACAAGCATTTGAGTGTTACAAACCTTGATAGGTGTAGGACGCCCGTATAGAAGTTAGAGACATTTGAAGTTTTATCACTGTTTGTTTTGGGACTCAAGGGTAGGATAGCAATGAGCGATAACTTTATTTGACAAGAGGCACGAATACTTTATTGTTACAAAATTTCAAGGTTTTATTACGATCCAGTAAAAAGTTACAAGCATTTGAATGTTGCAATCTTTGATAGGTGTAGGACGCACCGTATAGAAAAGAGGGCCATTTGAAGTTTTATCAGTGTTTGTTTTGGGGCTCAAGGGTAGCATAGCTATGAGCGATGACTTTAATTGGCAAGAGGCACGAGTACATTATTGTCACAAAATTTCAATCCAGTAAAAAGTTGCAACCATTTGAATGTTGAAAACTTTGACAGGTATAGGACGTACCGTATAGAAGTTAGGGCCAGTGTTTGATTTGGGACTCAAGGGTAGCATAGCTATGAGCGATAGCTTAAATTGCCAAGAGGCACGAGTACTTTATTGTCACAAAATTTCAAGATTTTATGACGTTCCAGTAAAATGTTACAAGCATTTAAATGTTGCAAACTTTGATAGGTATAGGCCGCACCGTATAGAAGTTAGGGCCATTTGAAGTTTTATCAGTGTTTGATTTGGGACTCAAGCGAAGCATAGCTAGGAGCGATAGCTTAAATTGACAAGAGGCTCGACTACTTTATTGTCACAAAATTTCAAGGTTTTATGACGCTCCAGTAAAAAGTTACAAGCATTTGATTGTTGCAAACTTTGATAGGTATAGGACGCACTGTATAGAAAATAGGGCCATTTAAATTTTATCAGTGTTTGTTTTGGGACTCAAGGGTAGCATAGCTATGAGCGATAACTTTAATTGACAAGAGGCCCGAGTTCTTTATTGTCACAAAATTTCAAGATTTTATGACGCTCCAGTAAAAAGTTACAAGCATTTGATTGTTGCAAACTCTGATAAGTATAGGACGCACCGTATAGAAGTTAGGGCCATTTTAAATTTTATCAATGTTTGTTTTGGCGCTCAAGGGTAGCATAGCTATGAGCGATAACTTTAATTGAAAAGAGGCACGAGTACTTTATTGTCACAAAATTTCAAGATTTTATGACTCTCCTGTAAAAAGTTACGAGCATTTGATTGTTGCAAACTGTGATAGGTATAAGACGCACCGTTTAGAAGCTAGGGCCATTTGCAGTTTTATCAGTGTTTGATTTGGGACTCAAGAATAGCATACCTATGACCGATAGCTTAAATTAACAAGAGGCACGAATACTTTATTGTTACAAAATGTCAAGGTTTTTTTACGATCCAGTGAAAAGTTACAAGCATTTGATTGTTACAAACCTTGATAGGTGTAGGACGCCCGTATAGAAGTTAGAGACATTTGAAGTTTTATCACTGTTTGTTTTGGGACTCAAGGGTAGGATAGCAATGAGCGATAACTTTATTTGACAAGAGGCACGAATACTTTATTTTGTAGAAAATTTCAAGGTTTTATTACGATCCAGTAAAAAGTTACAAGCATTTGAATGTTGCAATCTTTGATAGGTGTAGGACGCACCGTATAGAAAAGAGGGCCATTTGAAGTTTTATCAGTGTTTGTTTTGGGGCTCAAGGGTAGCATAGCTATTAGCGATGACTTTAATTGGCAAGAGGCACGAGTTCATTATTGTCACAAAATTTCAATCCAGTAAAAAGTTGCAACCATTTGAATGTTGAAAACTTTGAGAGGTATAGGACGTACCGTATAGAAGTTAGGGCCAGTGTTTGATTTGGGACTCAAGGGTAGCATAGCTATGAGCGATAGCTTAAATTGCCAAGAGGCACGAGTACTTTATTGTCACAAAATTTCAAGATTTTATGACGTTCCAGTAAAATGTTACAAGCATTTAAATGTTGCAAACTTTGATAGGTATAGGACGCACCATATAGAAGTTAGGGCCATTTGAAGTTTTATCAGTGTTTGATGTAGGACTCAAGGGTAGCATAGCTATGAGCGATAGCTTAAATTGACAAGAGGCACGAGAACTTTATTGTCACAAAATTTCAAGGTTTTATGACGCTCCAGTAAAAAGTTAGAAGCACTTTAATGTTGCAAACTTTGATAGGTATAGGACGCACCGTATAGAAGTTAAGGCTATTTGAAGCTTTATCAGTGTTTTATTTTGGAGTCAAGGGTAGCATAGCTATGAGCGATAACTTTAATTGACAAGTGGCACGAGTTCTTTATTGTCACAAAATTTCAAGGTTTTATGACGCTCCAGTAAAAAGTTACAAGCATTTGAATGTTGCAAACTTTGATAGGTATAAGACGCACCGTATAGAAGTTAAGGCCATTTGAAGCTTTATCAGTGTTTTATTTAGGAGTCAAGGGTAGCATAGCTATGAGCGATAACTTTAATTGTCAAGAGGCACGAATACTTTATTGTCACAAAATTTCAAGATTTTATGACGCTCCAGTAAAAAGTTACAAGCATTTGATTGTTGCAAACTTTGATAGGTGTAGGCCGCACCGTATAGAAAATAGGGCCATTTGAAGTTTAATCAGTGTTTGTTTTGGGACTCAAGGGTAGCATAGCTATGAGCGATAGCTTAAATTGATAACAGGCTCGAGTACTTTACTGTCACAAAATTTCAAGGTTTTATGACGCTCCAGGAAAAAATTACAAGCATTTGATTGTTGCAAACTTTGATAGGCATACGACGCACCGTATAGAAGTTAGGGCCATTTGAAGTTTTATCAGTGTTTGTTTTGGCGCTCAATGGTATCATAGCTATGAGCGATAACTTTAATTGGCAAGAGGCACGAGTACATTATTGTCACAAAATTTCAATCCAGTAAAAAGTTGCAAGCATTTGAATGTTGAAAACTTTGATAGTTATAGGACGTACCGTATAGAAGTTAGGGCCATTTGAAGTTTTAGCATTGTTTGATTTGGGACTCAAGGGTAGCATAGCTATGAGCGATAACTTTAATTGACAAGAGGCACGAGTACTTTATTGTCACAAAATTTCAAGTTTTTATGACTCTCCTGTAAAAAGTTACAAGCATTAGATTGTTGCAAACTTTGATAGTTATAGGACTACCGTATAGAAGTTATGGCCATTTGAAGTTTAATCAGTGTTTTATTTTGGAGTCAAGTAAAGCATAGCTATGAGCGATAACTTTAATTGACAAGAGCCACGAGTACTTTATTGTCACAAAATTTCAAGATTTTATGACGCTCCAGTAAAAAGTTACAAGCATTTGATTGTTACAAACTTTGATAGGTGTAGCACGCCCGTATAGAAGTTAGGGACATTTGAATTTTTATCACTGATTGTTTTGGGACTCAAGGGTAGAATAGCAATGAGCGATAACTTTAATTGACAAGAGGCTCGAGTACTTTATTGTCAGCAAATTTCAAAGTTTTATGACGCTCCAGTAAACAGTTACAAGCATTTGATTGTTGCAAACTTTGATAGGTATAGGACGCACAGTATAGAAGTTAGGGCCATTTGAAGTCTTATCAGTGTTTTTTTTTGAGTCAAGGTTAGCATAGCTATGAGCGATAGCTTAAATTGACAAGAGGCACAAGTATTTTATTGTCACAAAATTTCAAGATTTTATGACGCTCCAGTAAAAACTTACAAACATTTGATTGTTGCAAACTTTGATAGGTATAGGACGCACCGTATAGAAGTTAGGGCCATTTTAAGTTTTATCAGTGTTTGATTTGGGACTTAAGGGTAGCATAGCTATGAGCGATTGCTTAAATTGACAAGAGGCTCGAGTACTTTATTGTCACAAAATTTCAAGGTTTTATAACGCTCACAAGCATTTTATTGTTGCAAACTTTTATAGGTATAGGACGCACCGTATAGAAGTTAGGGCCATTTGAATTTTATCAGTGTTTGATATGGGACTCAAGGGTAGCATAGCTTAAATTGACAAGAGGCACGATAAATTTATTGTCACAAAATTTCAAGATTTTATGACGCTCCAGTAAAAAGTTACAAGCATGTGATTGTTGCAAACTTTGATAGGTGTAGGACATACCATATAGAAGTTAGGGCCATTTGAAGTTTTTAACAGTGTTTGTTTTGGGACTCAAGGGTAGCATAGCTATGAGCGATAGCTTAAATTGATAAGAGACTCGAGTACTTTATTGTCACAAAATTTCAAGATTTTATGACGCTCCAGTAAAAAGTTACAAGCATGTAATTGTTGCAAACTTTGATAGGTGTAGGATGCACCATATAGAAGTTAGAGCCATTTGAAGTTTTGTCAGTGTTTGTTTTGTGACTCAAGGGTAGCATAGCTATAAGCGATAGCTTAAATTGACAAGAGGCACGTATATTTTATTGTCAGAAAATTTCAAGATTTTATGACGCTCCAGTAAAAACTTACAAGCATTTGATTGTTACAAACTTTGGTAGGTGTAGGACGCCCGTATATAAGTTAGGGACATTTGAAGTTTTATCACTGATTGTTTTGGGACTCAAGGGTAGAATAGCAATGAGCGATAACTTTAATTGACAAGAGGCACGAATACTTTATTGTCACAAAATTTCATGGTTTAATTACGCTCCAGTAATAAGTTACAAGATTTTGATTGTTGCAAACTTTGCAACGTGTAGGACGCACCGTATAGAAGTTAGGGCCATTTGAAGTTTTATCAGTGGTTTATTTTGGAGTCAAGGTTAGCATAGCTATGAGCGATAGCTTAAATTGACAAGAGGCACGAGAAGTTTATTGTCACAAAATTTCAGGATTTTATGATGCTTCAGTAAAAAGTTGCGAGCATTTGATTGTTGCAAAATTTGATAGGTATAGGACGCACCGTATAGAAGTTAGGGCCATTTGAAGTTTTATTAGTGTTTGATTTGAGACTCAAGGGTAGCTTTGCTATGAGCGATAACTTTAATTGACAAGAGGCACAAGTACTTTATTGTCACAAACTTTCAAGGCTTAATAGTTACAAGCTTTTAATTGCTGCAAACTTTGATAGGTATAGGACGCACAGTATAGAAGTTAGGGCCATTTGAAGTTTTATCAGTGTTTTTTTACGACTCAAGTGTAGCATAGCTATGAGCGAATAACTTTAATTGACAAGAGGCACGAGTATTTTATTGTCACAAAATTTCAAGATTTTATGACGCTCCAGTAAAAACTTACAAGCATTTGATTGTTACAAACTTTGATAGGTGTAGGACGCCCGTATAGAATTTAGGGACATTTGAAATTTTATCACTGTTTGTTTTGGGACTCAGGGGTAGGATAGCAATGAGCGATAAGTTTAATTGACAAGAGGCACGAATACTTTATTGTCACAAAATTTCAAGGTTTTATTACTATCCAGTAAAAAGTTACAAGCATTTGATTGTTGCAAACTTTGATAGGTATAGGAAGCGCCGTATAGAAGTTAGGGCCATTTGAAGTTTTATCAGTGGTTTATTTTGGAGTCAAGGGTAGCATAGCTATGAGCGATAACTTTAATTGATAAAAGGCACGAGTACTTTATTGTCACAAAATTTCAAGATTTTATGACGTTCCAGTAAAAAGTTACAAGCATTTAAATGTTGCAAACATTGATAGGTATAGGACGCACCATATAGAAGTTAGGGCCATTTGAAGTTTTATCAGTGTTTGATGTGGGACTCAAGGGTAGCATAGCTATGAGCGATAAGTTTAATTGTCAAGAGGCACGAATACTTTATTGTCACATAATTTCAAGATTTTATGACGCTCCAGTAAAAAGTTACAAGTATCTGATTGTTACAAACTTTGATAGGTATAGGACGCCCGTATAGAAGTTAGGGACATTTGAAGTTTTATCACTGTTTGTTTTGAAACTTAAGTGTAGGATAGCAATGAGCGATAACTTTAATTGACAAGAGGCACGAATACTTTATTGTCAAAAAATTTCAAGGTTTTATTACGATCCAGTAAAAAGTTACAAGCATTTGATTGTTGCGAACTTTGATAGGTATTGCAAGCACCGTATAGAAGTTAGCGCCATTTGAAGTTTTATCAGTGTTTTATTTTATAGTGAAGTGTAGCATAGCTATGAGCGATAACTTTAATTGACAAGAGGCACGAGTACATTATTGTCACAAACTTTCAATCCAGTAAAAAGTTACAAGCATTTAAATGATGCAAACATTGATAGGTATAGGATGCACAATATAGAAGTTAGGGCCATTTGAAGTTTTATCAGTGTTTGATGTGGGACTCAAGGGTAGCATAGCTATGAGCGATAACTTTAATTGTCAAGAGGCACGAATACTTTATTGTCACATAATTTCAAGATTTTATGACGCTCCAGTAAACAGTTACAAGCATCTGATTGTTACAAACTTTGTTAGGTGTTGGACGCCCGTATAGAAGTTAGGGACATTTGAAGTTTTATCACTGTTTGTTTTGGGACTTAAGGGTAGGATAGCAATGAGCGATAACTTTAATTGACAAGAGGCACGAATACTTTATTGTCACAAAATTTCAAGGTTTTATTACGATCCGGTAAAAAGTTACAAGCATTTGATTGTTGCAAACTTTGATAGGTATAGGAAGCACCGTATAGAAGTTAGGGCCATTTGAAGTTTTATCAGTGTTTTATTTTGGAGTCAAGTGTAGCATAGCTATGAGCGATAACTTAAATTGACAACAGGCACGAGTACATTATTGTCACAAAATTTCCTTCCAGTAAAAAGTTGCAAGCATTTGAATGTTGAAAACTTTGATAGGTATAGGACGTACCGTATAGGAGTTGGGGCCATTTGAAGCTTTAGCAGTGTTTGATTTGGGACTCAAGGGTAGCATAGCTAGGAGCGATAGCTTCAATTGACAAGAGGCTCGACTACTCTATTATCACAAAATTTCAAGATTTTATTACGCTCCAGTAAAAAGTTACAAGCATTTGATTGTTGCAGACTTTGATAGGTATAGGACGCACCGTATAGAAGATAGAGCCATTTGAATTTTGTCAGTGTTTGATTTGGGACTCAAGGGTAACATAGCTATGAGCGATAGCTTAAATTGACAAGAGGCACGAGTACTTTATTGTCACACAATTTGAAGATTTGATGACGTTCCAGTAAAAAGTTACAAGCATTTAAATGTTGCAAACTTATATAGGTATAGGACGCACCATATAGAAGTTTTGGCCATTTGAAGTTTTATCAGTGTTTGATGTGGGACTCAAGGGTAGCATAGCTATGAGCGATAGCTTAAATTGACAAGAGGCTCGACTACTTTATTGTCACAAAATTTCAAGGTTTTATGACGCTCCAGTAAAAAGTTAAAAGCATTTGATTGTTGCAAACTTTGATAGGTATAGGACGCACCGTATAGAAAATAGATCCATTTGAATTTTATCAGTGTTTGATTTGGGACTCAAGGGTAGCATAGCTATGAGCGATAGCTTAAATTGACAAGAGGCACGAGTACTTTATTGTCACAAAGTTTCAAGGTTTTATGACGCTCCAGTAAAAAGTTACAAGCATTTGATTGTTGCAAACTTTGATAGGTATAGGACGCACAGTATAGAAGTTAGGGCCATTTGAAGTTTTATCAGTGTTTGTTTTGGCGCTCAGGGCTAGCATAGCTATGAGCGATAACTTTAATTGACAAGAGGCACGAGTATCTTTATTGTCACAAAATTTCAAGATTTTATGACGCTCCAATAAAAAGTTGCAAGCATTTGATTGTTGCAAACTTTGATAGGTGTAGGACGAACCGTATAGAAAATAGGGCCATTTGAAGTTTTATCAGTGTTTGATGTGGGACTCAAGTGTAGCATAGCTATCAGCGATAACTTTAATTGACAAGAGGCACGAGTACTTTATTGTCACAAAATTTCAAGATTTTATGACGCTCCAGTAAAAAGTTACAAGCATGTGATTGTTGCAAACTTTGATAAGTGTAGGACGCACCATATAGAAGTTAGGGTCATTTGAAGTTTTGTCAGTGTTTGTTTTGGGACTCAAGGGTAGCATAGCTATGAGCGGTAGCTTAAATTGATAAGAGGGTCGAGTACTTTATTGTCAAAAATTTCAAGGTTTTATGACGTTCCAGTAAAAAGTTACAAGCATTTGATTGTTGCAAACTCTGATAGGTATTGCACGCTCAGTATAGAAGTTAGGGCCATTTGAAGTTTTATCAGAGGCACGAGTACATTATTGTCACAAAATTTCAATCCAGTAAAAAGTTACAAGCATTTTAATGTTGAAAACATTGATAGGTATAGGACGTACCGTATAGAAGTTAGGGCCAGTGTTTGATTTGGGACTCAAGGGTACCATAGCGATAGCTTAAATTGACAAGAGGCACGAGTACTTTATTGTCACAAAATTTCAAGATTTTATGACGTTCCAGTAAAAAGTTACAAGCATTTAAATGTTGCAAACTTTGATAGGTATATTACGCACCATATAGAAGTTAGGGCCATTTGAAGTTTTATCAGTGTTTGATGTGGGCCTCAAGGGTAGCATAGCTATGAGCGATAAATTTAATTGTCAAGAGGCACGAATACTTTATTGTCACATAATTTCAAGATTTTATGACGCTCCAGTAAAAAGTTACAAGCATCTGATTGTTACAAACTTTGAGAGGTATAGAACGCACCGTATATAAGTTAAGGCCATTTGAAGCTTTATCAGTATTGTATTTAGGAGTCAAGGGTAGCATAGCTATGAGCGATAACTTTAATTGTCAAGAGGCACGAATACTTTATTGTCACAAAATTTCAAGGTTTTATTACGATCCAGTAAAAAGTTACAAGCATTTGATTGTTGCAAACTTTGATAGGTATATCAAGCACCGTATAGAAGTTAGGGCCATTTGAAGTTGTATCAGTGTTTTATTTTGGAGTCTAGTGTAGCATAGCTATGAGCGATAACTTTAATTGACAAGAGGCACGAGTACTTTATTGTCACAAAATTTCAAGGTTTTATGACGCTCCAGTAAAAAGTTACAAGCATTTGAATGTTGCAAACTTTGATAGGTATAGGACGCACCGTATATAAGTTAAGGCTATTTGAAGCTTTATCAGTGTTTTATTTAGGAGTCAAGGGTAGCATAGCTATGAGCGATAACTTTAATTGTCAAGAGGCACGGATACTTTATTGTCACAAAATTTCAAGATTTTATGACGCTCCAGTAAAAACTTTCAAGCATGTGATTGCGATAGCTAAAATTGACAAGAGGCAAGAGTACTTTATTGTCACAAAATTTGAAGATTTTATGACGTTCCAGTAAAAACTTACAAGCATTTAAATGTTGCAAACTTATGTAGGTATAGGACGCGCCATATAGAAGTTACGGCCATTTGAAGTTTTATCAGTGTTTGATGTGGGACTCAAGGGTGGTAGCATAGCTATGAGCGATAGCTTAAATTGACAAGAGGCTCGATTACTTTATTCTCACAAAATTTCAAGGTTTTATGACGCTCCAGTGAAAAGTTAAAAGCATTTGATTGTTGCAAACTTTGATAGGTATAGGACGCACCGTATAGAAGATATAGCCATTTGGATTTTATCAGTGTTTGATTGGGACTCAAGGGTAGCATAGCTATGAGCGATAGCTTAAATTGACAAGAGGCACGAGTACTTTATTGTCACAAAATTTGAAGGTTTTATGACGCTCCAGTAAAAAGTTACAAGCATTTGATTGTGGCAAACTTTGATAGGTATAGGACGCACAGTATAGAAGTTAGGGCCAATTGAAGTTTTATCAGTGTTTGTTTTGGCGCTCAAGGCTAGCATAGCTATGAGCGATAACTTTAATTGACAAGAGGCACGAGTATCTTTATTGTCACAAAATTTCAAGATTTTAGACGCTCCAGTAAAAAGTTGCAAGCATTTGATTGTTGCAAACTTTGATAGGTGTAGGACGCACCGTACAGAAAATAGGGCCATTTGAAGCTTTATCAGTGTTTGATGTGGGACTCAAGTGTAGCATAGCTATGAGCGATAACTTTAATTGACAAGAGGCACGAGTACTTTATTGTCACAAAATTTCAAGATTTTATGACGCTCCAGTAAAAAGTTACAAGCATGTGATTGTTGCAAACTTTGATAGGTGTAGGACCCACCATATAGAAGTTAGGGCCATTTGAAGTTTTGTCTGTGTTTGTTTTGGGACTCAAGGATAGCATAGCTATGAGCGATAGCTTAAATTGATAAGAAGCTCGAGTACTTTATTGTCACAAAACTTCAAGATTTTATGACGCTCCAGTAAAAACTTACAAGCATGTGATTGTTGCAAACTTTGATTGGTGTAGGACGCACCATATAGAAGTTAGGGCCATTTGAAGTTTTGTCAGTGTTTGTCTTGGGACTTAAGGGTAGCATAGCTATGAGCGATAGCTTAAATTGATAAGTGGGTCGAGTAATTTATTGTCAAAAATTTCAAGGTTTTATGACGTTCCAGTAAAAAGTTACAAGCATTTGTTTGTTGCAAAGTCTGATAGGTATTGTACGCACAGTATAGAAGTTAGGGCCATTTGAAGCTTTATCAGTGTTTTATTTTGGAGTCACGGGTAGCATAGCTATGAGCGACAACTTTAATTGTCAAGAGGCACGAATACTTTATTGTCACATAATTTCAAGATTTTATGACGCTCCAGTAAAAAGTTACACGCATCTGATTGTTACAAACTTTGATAGGTGTAGGACGCCCGTATAGAAGTTAGGGACATTTGAAGTTTTATCACTGTTTGTTTTGGGACTTAAGGGTAGGATAGCAATGAGCGATAACTTTAATTGACAAGAGGCACGAGTACTTTATTGTCACAAAATTTCAAGGTTTTATGACGCTCCAGTAAAAAGTTCGAAGCACTTGAATGTTGCAAACTTTGATAGGTATAGGACGCACCGTATAGAAGTTAAGGCCATTTGAAGCTTTATCAGTGTTTTATTTTGGAGTCAAGGGTAGCATAGCTATGAGCGACAACTTTAATTGTCAAGAGGCACGAATACTTTGTTGTCACATAATTTCAAGTTTTTATGACGCTCCAGTAAAAAGTTACAGGCATCTGATTGTTACAAACTTTGATAGGTGTAGGACGCCCGTATAGAAGTTAGGGACATTTGAAGTTTTATCACTGTTTGTTTTGGGACTTAAGGGTAGGATAGCAATGAGCGATAACTTTAATTGACAAGAGGCACGAATACTTTATTGTCACAAAATTTCAAGGTTTTATGACGCTCCAGTAAAAAGTTACAAGCATTTGATTGTTGCAAACTTTGATAGGTATAGGAAGCACAGTATAGAAGTTAGGGCCATTTGAAGTTTTATCAGTGTTTTATTTTGGAGTCAAGTGTAGCAGAGCTATGAGCGATAACTTTAATTGACAAGAGGCACGAGTAGTTTATTGTCACACAATTTCAAGGTTTTATGACCCTCCAGTAAAAAGTTACAAGCATTTGAATGTTGCAAACTTTGATAGGTATAGGACGCACCGTATAGAAGTTAAGGCCATTTGAAGCTTTATCAGTGTTTTATTTAGGAGTCAAGGGTAGCATAGCTATGAGCGATAACTTTAATTGTCAAGAGGCACGAATACTTTATTGTCACAAAATTTCAAGATTTTATGACGCTCCAGTAAAAAGTTACAAGCATTTGATTGTTGCAAACTTTGATAGGTATAGGAAGCACCGTATAGAAGTTAGGGCCATTTGAAGTTTTATCAGTGTTTTATTTTGGAGTCAAGTGTAGCATAGCTATGAGCGATAACTTTAATTGACAAGAGGCACGAGTACATTATTGTCACAAAATTTCAATCCAGTAAAAATTTGCAAGCATTTGAATGTTGAAAATGTTGATAGGTATAGGACGTACCGTATAGAAGTTAGGGCCATTTGAAGTTTTAGCAGTGTTTGATTTGGGACTCAAGGGTAGCATAGCTAGGAGCGATAGCTTAAATTGACAAGAGGCTCGACTACTTTATTGTCACCAAATTTCAAGATTTTATTACGCTCCAGTAAAAAGTTACAAGCATTTGATTGTTGCAAACTTTGATAGGTATAGGACGCACCGTATAGAAGATAGAGCCATTTGAATTTTATCAGTGTTTGATTTGGGACTCAAGCGTAACATAGCTATGAGCGATAGTTTAAATTGACAAGAGGCACGAGTACTTTATTGCCACAAAATTTGAAGATTTTATGACGTTCCAGTAAAAAGTTACAAGCATTTAAATGTTGCAAACTTATATAGGTATAGGACGCACCATATAGAAGTTACGGTCATTTGAAGTTTTATCAGTGTTTGATGTGGGACTCAAGGGTTGTAGCAAAGCTATGAGCGATAGCTTAAATTGACAAGAGGCTTGACTACTTTATTGTCACAAAATTTCAAGGTTTTATGACGCTCCAGTAAAAAGTTACAAGCATTTGATTGTTGTAAACTTTGATAGGGATAGGACACACCGTATAGAAAATAGGGCCATTTGAAGTTTTATCAGTGTTTGATGTGGGACTCAAAAGTAACATAGCTATGAGCGATAACTTTAATAGACAAGAGGCACTTGTACTTTATTGTCACAAAATTTCACGGTTTTAAGACGCTCCAGTAAATAGTTACAAGCATTTGAATGTTGCAAACTTTGGTAGGTATAGGACGAACCGTATAGAAGTTAGGACCATTTGAAGTTTTTTCAGTGTTTTATTTTGCAGTCAAGGGTAGCAGAGCTATGAGCGATAACTTTAATTGACAATAGGCACGAGTACTTTGTTGTCACAAAATTTAAAGATTTTATTACGCTCCAGTAAAAAGTTACAAGCATGTGATTGTTGCAAACTTTGATAGGTGTAGGGCGCACCGTATATAATTTAGGGCCATTTCAAGTTTTGTCAGTGCTTGTTTTGGGACTCAATAGTAGCATAGCTATGAGCGATAGCTTAAATTGACAAGAGGCACGAGTACATTATTGTCACAAAATTTCAATCCAGTAAAAAGTTGCAAGAATTTGAATGTTGAAAACTTTGATAGGTATAGGACGTACCGTATAGAAGTTAGGGTCATTTGAATTTTATCAGTGTTTGATTTGGGACTCAAGGGTAGCATAGCTATGAGCGATAGCTTAAATTGACAAGAGGCACGAGTACTTTATTGTCACAAAATTTCAATGTTTTATGACGCTCCTGTAAAAAGTTACAAGCATTTGATTGTTGCAAACTTTGATAGGTGTAGGACGCCCCATACAGAAAATAGGGCCATTTGAAGTTTTATCAGTGTTTTTAATATGGGACTCAAGTGTAGCATAGCTATGAGCGATAACTTTAATTGACAAGAGGCACGAGTACTTTATTGTCACAAAATTTCAAGATTTTATGACGCTCCAGTAAAAAGTTGCAAGCATTTGATTGTTGCAAACTTTGATAGGTGTAGGACGCCCCATATAGAAAATAGGGCCATTTGAAGTTTTATCAGTGTTTGATGTGGGACTCAAGTGTAGCATAGCTATGAGCGATAGCTTAAATTGATAAGAGGCTCGAGTACTTTATAGTCACAAAATTTCAAGATTTTATGACGCTCCAGTAAAAAGTTACAAGCATGTTATTGTTGCAAACTTTGATAGGTGTAGGACGCACCATATAGAAGTTAGGGCCTTTTGAATTTTATCAGTGTTTGATTTCGCACTCAAGGGTAACATAGCTATGAGGCACGAGTACTTTATTGTCACAAAATTTGAAGATTTTATGACGTTCCAGTAAAAAGTTACTAGCATTTAAATGTTGCAAACTTATATAGGTATGGGACGCACCATATAGAAGTTACGGCCATTTGAAGTTTTATCAGTGTTTGATGTGGGACTCAAGGGTGGTAGCATAGCTATGAGCGATAGCTTAAATTGACAAGAGGCACGAGTACATTATTGTCACAAAATTTCAATCCAGTAAAAAGTTGCAAGAATTTGAATGTTGAAAACTTTGATAGGTATAGGACGTACCGTATAGAAGTTAGGGTCATTTGAATTTTATCAGTGTTTGATTTGGGACTCAAGTGTAGCATAGCTATGAGCGATAGCTTAATTTGACAAGAGGCACGAGTACTTTATTGTCACAAAATTTCAAGATTTTATGACGCTCCAGTAAAAAGTGACAAACATGTGATTGTTGCAAACTTTGATAGGTGTAGGACGCACCATATAGAAGTTAGGGCCATTTGAAGTTTTGTCAGTGTTTGTTTTGGGAGTCAAGGGTAGCATAGGTATGAGCGATAGCTTAAATTGATAAGAGGCTCGAGTACTTTATTGTCACAAAATTTGAAGATTTTATGACGCTCCAGTAAAAAGTTACAAGCATATAATTTTTGCAAACTTTGATAGGTGTAGGACGCACCATATAGAAGTTAGGGCCTTTTGAAGTTCTCTCAGTGTTTGTTTTGGGACTCAAGTGTAGCATAGCTATGAGCGATAGCTTAAATTGATAAGAGGGTCGAGAACTTTATTGTCAAATATTTCAAGGTTTAATTACGTTCCAGAAAAAAGTTAAAAGCATTTGATTGTTGCAAACTCTGATAGGTATTGGACGCACAGTATAGAAGTTAGGGCCATTTGAAGTTTTATCAGAGGCAGGAGTACATTATTGTCACAATATTTCAATCCAGTAAAAAGTTACAAGTATTTTAATGTTGAAAGCTTTGATAGGTATAGGACGTAGCGTATAGAAGTTAGGGCCAGTGTTTGATTTGGGACTCAAGGGTAGCATAGCTATGAGCGATAGCTTAAATTGACAAGAGGCACGAGTACTTTATTGTCACAAAATTTAAAGATTTTATGAAGCTCCGCTAAAAAGTTACAAGCATTTAAATGTTGCAAACTTATATAGGTATAGGACGCACAATATAGAAGTTATGGCCATTTGAAGTTTTGTCAGTGTTTGTTTTGGGACTCAATTGGACTCATTGGTAGCATAGCTATGAGCTATAGCTTAAATTGATAAGGGGCTCGACTACTTTATTGTCACAAAATTTCAAGGTTTTATGACGCTCCAGTAAAAAGTTACAAGCATTTGATTGTTGCAAACTTTGATAGGTATAGGACGCACCGTATAGAAGATAGAGCCATTTGAATTTTATCAGTGTTTGATTTGGGACTCAAGGGTAGCATAGCTATGAGCGATAGCTTAAATTGACAAGAGGCACGAGTAATTTAGTGTCACAAAATTTCAAGGTTTTATGACGCTCCAGTAAAAAGTTACAAGCATTTGATTGTTGCAAACTTTGATAGGTATAGGACGCACAATATAGAAGTTAGGGCCATTTGAAGTTTTATCAGTGTTTGTTTTGGCTCTCAAGGCTAGCATAGCTATGAGCGATAACTTTAATTGACAAGAGGCACGAGTATCTCTATTGTCACAAAATTTCAAGATTTTATGGCGCTCCAGTAAAAAGTTGCAAGCATTTGATTGTTGCAAACTTTGATAGGTCTTATTTGAAGTCTTATCAGTGTTTGATGTGGGACTCAAGTGTAGCATAGCTTTGAGCGATAACTTTAATTGATAAGAGGCTCGAGTACTTTATAGTCACAAAATTTCAAGATTTTATGACGCTCCAGTAAAAAGTTCCAAGCATGTGATTGTTGCAAACTTTGATAGGTGTAGGACGCACCATATAGAAGTTAGGGCCTTTTGAATTTTATAAGTGTTTGATTTGGGACTCAAGGGTAACATAGCTATGAGCGATAGCTTAAATTAACGAGAGGCACCAGTACTTTATTGTCACAAAATTTCAAGGTTTTATGACGCTCCAGTAAAAAGTTACAAGCATTTGATAGGTATAGGACGCACAGTATAGAAGTTAGGGCCATTTGAAGTTTTATCAGTGTTTGATGTGGGACTCAAGGGTGGTAGCATAGCTATGAGCGATAGCTTAAATTGACAAGAGGCTCGACTACTTTATTGTCACAAAATTTCAAGGTTTTATGACGCTCCAGTAAAAAGTTAAAAGCATTTGATTGTTGCAAACTTTGATAGGTATAGGACGCACCGTATAGAAGATATAGCCATTTGAATTTTATCAGTGTTTGATTTGGGACTCAAGGGTAGCATAGCTATGAGCGATAACTTAAATTGACAAGAGGCACGAGTACTTTATTGTCACAAAATTTCAAGATTTTGTGACGCTCCAGTAAAAAGTTGCAAGCATTTGATTGTTGCAAACTTTGATAGGTGTAGAACGCACCATAGAGAAAATAGGGCCATCTGAAGTTTTATCAGTGTTTGATGTGGGACTCAAATGTAGCATAGCTATGAGCGATAACTTTAATTGACAAGAGGCACGAGTACTTTATTGTCACAAAATTTCCAGATTTTATGACGCTCCAGTAAAAAGTTACAAACATGTGATTGTTGCAAACTTTGATAGGTATAGGACGCACCATATAGAAGTTAGGGCCATTTGAAGTTTTGGCAGTGTTTGTTTTGGGGCTCAAGGGTAGCATAGCTATGAGCGATAGCTTAAATTGATAAGAGGCTCGAGTACTTTATTGTCACAAAATTTCAAGATTTTATGACGCTCCAGTAAAAAGTTACAAGCATGTGATTGTTGCAAACTTTGATGTAGGATGCACCATATAGAAGTTAGGGCCTTGTGAAGTTTTGTCAGTGTTTGTTTTGGGACTCAAGGTTAGCATAGCTATGAGCGATAGCTTAAATTGATGAGGGTCGAGTACTTCATTGTCAAAAATTTCAAGGTTCTATGACGTTCCAGTAAAAAGTTACAAGCATTTGATTGTTGCAAACTCTGATAGGTATTGGATGGACAGTATAGAAGTTGGGGCCATTTGAAGTTTTATCAGAGGCACGAGTACATTATTGTCACAAAATTTCAATCCAGGAAAAAGTACAAGCATTTTAATGTTGAAAGCTTTGATAGGTATAGGACGAACCGTATAGAAGTTAGGGCCAGTGTTTGATTTGGGACTCAAGGGTAGCATAGCTATGAGCGATAACTTTAATTGTCAAGAGGCACGAATACTTTATTGTCACATAATTTCACGATTTTATGACGCTCCAGTAAAAAGTTACAACCATCTGATTGTTACAAACTTTGATAGGTGTTGGACGCCCGTATAAAAGTTAGGGACATTTGAAGTTTTATCACTGTTTGTTTTGGGACTTAAGGGTAGGATAGCAATGAGCGATAACTTTAATTGATAAGAGGCTCGACTACTTTATTGCCACCAAATTTCAAGATTTTATTACGCTCCAGTAAAAAGTTACAAGCATTTGATTGTTGCAAACTTTGATAGGGATAGGACGCACCGTATAGAAGATAGAGCCATTTGAATTTTATCAGTGTTTGATTTGGGACTCAAGGGTAGCATAGCTATGAGCGATAGCTTAAATTGACAAGAGGCACGGGCACTTTATTGTCACAAAACTTCTAGGTTTTATGACGCTCCTGTAAATAGTTAAAAGCATTTAAATGTTGCAAACTTTGATAGGTATAGGACGCACAGTATAGAAGTTAGGGCCATTTGAAGTTTTATCAGTGTTTGATGTGGGACTCAAGGGTAGCATAGCTATGAGCGATAGCTTAAATTGACAAGAGGCTCGACTACTTTATTGTCACAAAATTTGAAGATATTATGACGCTCCAGTAAAAAGTTACAAGCATATAATTTTTGCAAACTTTGATAGGTGTAGGACGCACCATATAGAAGTTAGGGCCTTTTGAAGTTCTCTCAGTGTTTGTTTTGGGACTCAAGTGTAGCATAGCTATGAGCGATAGCTTAAATTGATAAGAGGGTCGAGAACTTTATTATCAAATATTTCAAGGTTTAATTACGTTCCAGAAAAAAGTTAAAAGCATTTGATTGTTGCAAACTCTGATAGGTATTGGACGCACAGTATAGAAGTTAGGGCCATTTGAAGTTTTATCAGAGGCACGAGTACATTATTGTCACAATATTTCAATCCAGTAAAAAGTTACAAGTATTTTAATGTTGAAAGCTTTGATAGGTATAGGACGTAGCGTATAGAAGTTAGGGCCAGTGTTTGATTTGGGACTCAAGGGTAGCATAGCTATGAGCGATAGCTTAAATTGACAAGAGGCACGAGTACTTTATTGTCACACAATTTAAAGATTTTATGAAGCTCCGCTAAAAAGTTACAAGCATTTAAATGTTGCAAACTTATATAGGTATAGGACGCACAATATAGAAGTTATGGCCATTTGAAGTTTTGTCAGTGTTTGTTTTGGGACTCAAGAGTAGCATAGCTATGAGCGATAGCTTAAATTGATAAGGGACTCGACTACTTTATTGTCACAAAATTTCAAGGTTTTATGACGCTCCAGTAAAAAGTTACAAGCATTTGATTGTTGCAAACTTTGATAGGTATAGGACGCACCGTATAGAAGATAGAGCCATTTGAATTTTATCAGTGTTTGATTTGGGACTCAAGGGTAGCATAGCTTTGAGCGATAGCTTAAATTGACAAGAGGCACGAGTAATTTAGTGTCACAAAATTTCAAGGTTTTATGACGCTCCAGTAAAAAGTTACAAGCATTTGATTGTTGCAAACTTTGATAGGTATAGGATGCACAATATAGAAGTTAGGGCCATTTGAAGTTTTATCAGTGTTTGTTTTGGCTCTCAAGGCTAGCATAGCTATGAGCGATAACTTTAATTGACAAGAGGCACGAGTATCTTTATTGTCACAAAATTTCAAGATTTTATGGCGCTCCAGTAAAAAGTTACAAGCATTTGATTGTTGCAAACTTTGATAGGTCTTATTTGAAGTCTTATCAGTGTTTGATGTGGGACTCAAGTGTAGCATAGCTTTGAGCGATTACTTTAATTGATAAGAGGCTCGAGTACTTTATAGTCACAAAATTTCAAGATTTTATGACGCTCCAGTAAAAAGTTACAAGCATGTGATTGTTGCAAACTTTGATAGGTGTAGGACGCACCATATAGAAGTTAGGGCCTTTTGAATTTTATCAGTGTTTGATTTGGGACTCAAGGGTAACATAGCTATGAGCGATAGCTTAAATTGACAAGAGGCACGAGTACTTTATTGTCACAAAATTTCAAGGTTTTATGACGCTCCAGTAAAAAGTTACAAGCATTTGATAGGTATAGGACGCACAGTATAGAAGTTAGGGCCATTTGAAGTTTTATCAGTGTTTGTTTTGGCGTTCAAGGCTAGCATAGTTATGAGCGATAACTTTAATTGACAAGAGGCAAGAGTATCTTTTTTGTCACAAAATTTCAAGATTTTATGACGCTCCAGTAAAAAGTTGCAAGCATTTGATTGTTGCAAACTTTGATAGGTGTAGGACGCACCATACAGAAAATAGGGCCATTTGAAGTTTTATCAGTGTTTGATGTGGGACTCAAGTGTAGCATAGCTATGAGCGATAACTTTAATTGACAAGAGGCACGAGTACATTATTGTCACAAAATTTCAATCCAGTAAAAAGTTGCAATCATTTGAATGTTGAAAACTTTGATAGGTATAGGACGTACCGTATAGAAGTTAGGGTCATTTGAATTTTATCAGTGTTTGATTTGGGACTCAAGGGTAGCATAGCTATGAGCGATAGCTTAAATTGACAAGAGGCACGAGTACTTTATTGTCACAAATTTCAAGGTTTTATGACGCTCCAGTAACAAGTTACAAGCATTTGATTGTTGCAAACTTTGATAGGTGTAGGACGCCCCATACAGAAAATAGGGCCATTTGAAGTTTTATCAGTGTTTGATGTGGGACTCAAGTGTAGCATAGCTATGAGCGATAACTTTAATTGACAAGAGGCACGAGTACTTTATTGTCACAAAATTTCAAGATTTTATGGCGCTCCAGTAAAAAGTTGCAAGCATTTGATTGTTGCAAACTTTGATAGGTGTAGGACGCCCCATATAGAAAATAGGGCCATTTGAAGTTTTATCAGTGTTTGATGTGGGACTCAAGTGTAGCATAGCTATGAGCGATAGCTTAAATTGATAAGAGGCTCGAGAACTTTATAGTCACAAAATTTCAAGATTTTATGACGCTCCAGTAAAAAGTTACACGCATGTGATTGTTGCAAACTTTCATAGGTGTAGGACGCACCATATAGAAGTTAGGGCCTTTTGAATTTTATCAGTGTTTGATTTGGGACTCAAGGGTAACATAGCTATGAGCGATAGCTTAAATTGACAAGAGGCACGAGTACTTTATTGTCAAAAAATTTGAAGATTTTATGACGTTCCAGTAAAAGTTACTAGCATTTAAATGTTGCAAACTTATATAGGTATAGGACGCACTATATAGAAGTTACGGGCATTTGAAGTTTTATCAGTGTTTGATGTGGGACTCAAGGGTGATAGCATAGCTATGAGCGATAGCTTAAATTGACAAGAGGCTCGACTACTTTATTGTCACAAAATTTCAAGGTTTTATGACGCTCCAGTAAAAAGTTAAAAGCATTTGATTGTTGCAAACTTTGATAGGTATAGGACGCACCGTATAGAAGATAGAGCCATTTGAATTTTATCAGTGTTTGATTTGGGACTCAAGGGTAGCATAGCTATGAGCGATAACTTAAATTGACAAGAGGCACGAGTACTTTATTGTCACAAAATTTCAAAATTTTATGACGCTCCAGTAAAAAGTTGCAAGCATTTGATTGTTGCAAACATTGATAGGTGTAGAACGCACCATATAGAAAATAGGGCCATCTGAAGTTTTATCAGTGTTTGATGTGGGACTCAAATGTAGCATAGCTATGAGCGATAACTTTAATTGACAAGAGGCACGAGTACTTTATTGTCACAAAATTTCCAGATTTTATGACGCTCCAGTAAAAAGTTACAAACATGTGATTGTTGCAAACTTTGATAGGTGTAGGATGCACCATATAGAAGTTAGGGCCATTTGAAGTTTTGGCAGTGTTTGTTTTGGGGCTCAAGGGTAGCATAGCTATGAGCGATAGCTTAAATTGATAAGAGGCTCGAGTACTTTATTGTCACAAAATTTCAAGATTTTATGACGCTCCAGTAAAAAGTTACAAGCATGTGATTGTTGCAAACTTTGATAGGTGTAGGATGCACTATATAGAAGTTAGGGCCTTGTGAAGTTTTGTCAGTGTTTGTTTTGGGACTCAAGGTTACCATAGCTATGAGCGATAGCTTAAATTGATGAGGGTCGAGTACTTCATTGTCAAAAATTTCAAGGTTCTATGACGTTCCAGTAAAAAGTTACAAGCATTTGATTGTTGCAAACTCTGATAGGTATTGGATGCACAGTATAGAAGTTGGGGCCATTTGAAGTTTTATCAGAGGCACGAGTACATTATTGTCACAAAATTTCAATCCAGGAAAAAGTACAAGCATTTTAATGTTGAAAGCTTTGATAGGTATAGGACGAACCGTATAGAAGTTAGGGCCAGTGTTTGATTTGGGACTCAAGAATAGCATAGCTATGAGCGATAACTTTAATTGTCAAGAGGCACGAATACTTTATTGTCACATAATTTCACGATTTTATGACGCTCCAGTAAAAAGTTACAAGCATCTGATTGTTACAAACTTTGATAGGTGTTGGACGCCCGTATAAAAGTTAGGGACATTTGAAGTTTTATCACTGTTTGTTTTGGGACTTAAGGGTAGGATAGCAATGAGCGATAACTTTAATTGACAAGAGGCACGAATACTGTATTGTCACAAAATTTCAAGGTTTTATTACGATCCAGTAAAAAGTTACAAGCATTTGATTGTTGCAAAATTTGATAGGTATAGGAAGCACCGTATAAAAGTTAGGGCCATTTGAAGTTTTATCAGTGTTTTATTTTGGAGTCAAGTGTAGCATAGCTATGATCGATAACTTTAATTGACAAGAGCCACGAGTACTTTATTGTCACAAAATTTCAAGGTTTTATGACGCTCCAGTAAAAAGTTACAAGCATTTGAAAGTTGCAAACTTTGATAGGTATAGAACGCACCGTATAGAAGTTAAGGCCATTTGAAGTTTTAGCAGTGTTTGATTTGGGATTAAAGGGTAGCATAGCTAGGAGCGATAGCTTAAATTGACAAGAGGCTCGACTACTTTATTGCCACCAAATTTCAAGATTTTATTACGCTCCAGTAAAAAGTTACAAGCATTTGATTGTTGCAAACTTTGATAGGGATAGGACGCACCGTATAGAAGATAGAGCCATTTGAATTTTATCAGTGTTTGATTTGGGACTCAAGGGTAGCATAGCTATGAGCGATAGCTTAAATTGACAAGAGGCACGGGCACTTTATTGTCACAAAACTTCTAGGTTTTATGACGCTCCTGTAAATAGTTAAAAGCATTTAAATGTTGCAAACTTTGATAGGTATAGGACGCACCATATAGAAGTTAGGGCCATTTGAAGTTTTATCAGTGTTTGATGTGGGACTCAAGGGTAGCATAGCTATGAGCGATAGCTTAAATTGACAAGAGGCTCGACTACTTTATTGTCACAAAATTTGAAGATTTTATGACGCTCCAGTAAAAAGTTACAAGCATATAATTTTTGCAAACTTTGATAGGTATAGGACGCACCATATAGAAGTTAGGGCCTTTTGAAGTTCTCTCAGTGTTTGTTTTGGGACTCAAGTGTAGCATAGCTATGAGCGATAGCTTAAATTGATAAGAGGGTCGAGAACTTTATTGTCAAATATTTCAAGGTTTAATTACGTTCCAGAAAAAAGTTAAAAGCATTTGATTGTTGCAAACTCTGATAGGTATTGGACGCACAGTATAGAAGTTAGGGCCATTTGAAGTTTTATCAGAGGCACGAGTACATTATTGTCACAATATTTCAATCCAGTAAAAAGTTACAAGTATTTTAATGTTGAAAGCTTTGATAGGTATAGGACGTAGCGTATAGAAGTTAGGGCCAGTGTTTGATTTGGGACTCAAGGGTAGCATAGCTATGAGCGATAGCTTAAATTGACAAGAGGCACGAGTACTTTATTGTCACACAATTTAAAGATTTTATGACGCTCCAGTAAAAAGTTACAAGCATCTGATTGTTACAAACTTTGATAGTTGTTGGACGCCCGTATAAAAGTTAGGGACATTTGAAGTTTTATCACTGTTTGTTTTGGGACTTAAGGGTAGGATAGCAATGAGCGATAACTTTAATTGACAAGAGGCACGAATACTGTATTGTCACAAAATTTCAAGGTTTTATTACGATCCAGTAAAAAGTTACAAGCATTTGATTGTTGCAAAATTTGATAGGTATAGGAAGCACCGTATAAAAGTTAGGGCCATTTGAAGTTTTATCAGTGTTTTATTTTGGAGTCAAGTGTAGCATAGCTATGATCGATAACTTTAATTGACAAGAGCCACGAGTACTTTATTGTCACAAAATTTCAAGGTTTTATGACGCTCCAGTAAAAAGTTACAAGCATTTGAAAGTTGCAAACTTTGATAGGGATAGAACGCACCGTATAGAAGTTAAGGCCATTTGAAGTTTTAGCAGTGTTTGATTTGGGATTAAAGGGTAGCATAGCTAGGAGCGATAGCTTAAATTGACAAGAGGCTCGACTACTTTATTGCCACCAAATTTCAAGATTTTATTACGCTCCAGTAAAAAGTTACAAGCATTTGATTGTTGCAAACTTTGATAGGGATAGGACGCACCGTATAGAAGATAGAGCCATTTGAATTTTATCAGTGTTTGATTTGGGACTCAAGGGTAGCATAGCTATGAGCGATAGCTTAAATTGACAAGAGGCACGGGCACTTTATTGTCACAAAACTTCTAGGTTTTATGACGCTCCTGTAAATAGTTAAAAGCATTTAAATGTTGCAAACTTTGATAGGTATAGGACGCACCATATAGAAGTTAGGGCCATTTGAAGTTTTATCAGTGTTTGATGTGGGACTCAAGGGTAGCATAGCTATGAGCGATAGCTTAAATTGACAAGAGGCTCGACTACTTTATTGTCACAAAATTTGAAGATTTTATGACGCTCCAGTAAAAAGTTACAAGCATATAATTTTTGCAAACTTTGATAGGTATAGGACGCACCATATAGAAGTTAGGGCCTTTTGAAGTTCTCTCAGTGTTTGTTTTGGGACTCAAGTGTAGCATAGCTATGAGCGATAGCTTAAATTGATAAGAGGGTCGAGAACTTTATTGTCAAATATTTCAAGGTTTAATTACGTTCCAGAAAAAAGTTAAAAGCATTTGATTGTTGCAAACTCTGATAGGTATTGGACGCACAGTATAGAAGTTAGGGCCATTTGAAGTTTTATCAGAGGCACGAGTACATTATTGTCACAATATTTCAATCCAGTAAAAAGTTACAAGTATTTTAATGTTGAAAGCTTTGATAGGTATAGGACGTAGCGTATAGAAGTTAGGGCCAGTGTTTGATTTGGGACTCAAGGGTAGCATAGCTATGAGCGATAGCTTAAATTGACAAGAGGCACGAGTACTTTATTGTCACACAATTTAAAGATTTTATGACGCTCCAGTAAAAAGTTACAAGCATCTGATTGTTACAAACTTTGATAGGTGTTGGACGCCCGTATAAAAGTTAGGGACATTTGAAGTTTTATCACTGTTTGTTTTGGGACTTAAGGGTAGGATAGCAATGAGCGATAACTTTAATTGACAAGAGGCACGAATACTGTATTGTCACAAAATTTCAAGGTTTTATTACGATCCAGTAAAAAGTTACAAGCTTTTGATTGTTGCAAAATTTGATATGTATAGGAAGCACCGTATAAAAGTTAGGGCCATTTGAAGTTTTATCAGTGTTTTATTTTGGAGTCAAGTGTAGCATAGCTATGATCGATAACTTTAATTGACAAGAGCCACGAGTACTTTATTGTCACAAAATTTCAAGGTTTTATGACGCTCCAGTAAAAAGTTACAAGCATTTGAAAGTTGCAAACTTTGATAGGGATAGAACGCACCGTATAGAAGTTAAGGCCATTTGAAGTTTTAGCAGTGTTTGATTTGGGATTAAAGGGTAGCATAGCTAGGAGCGATAGCTTAAATTGACAAGAGGCTCGACTACTTTATTGCCACCAAATTTCAAGATTTTATTACGCTCCAGTAAAAAGTTACAAGCATTTGATTGTTGCAAACTTTGATAGGGATAGGACGCACCGTATAGAAGATAGAGCCATTTGAATTTTATCAGTGTTTGATTTGGGACTCAAGGGTAGCATAGCTATGAGCGATAGCTTAAATTGACAAGAGGCACGGGCACTTTATTGTCACAAAACTTCTAGGTTTTATGACGCTCCTGTAAATAGTTAAAAGCATTTAAATGTTGCAAACTTTGATAGGTATAGGACGCACCATATATAAGTTAGGGCCATTTGAAGTTTTATCAGTGTTTGATGTGGGACTCAAGGGTAGCATAGCTATGAGCGATAGCTTAAATTGACAAGAGGCTCGACTACTTTATTGTCACAAAATTTGAAGATTTTATGACGCTCCAGTAAAAAGTTACAAGCATATAATTTTTGCAAACTTTGATAGGTATAGGACGCACCATATAGAAGTTAGGGCCTTTTGAAGTTCTCTCAGTGTTTGTTTTGGGACTCAAGTGTAGCATAGCTATGAGCGATAGCTTAAATTGATAAGAGGGTCGAGAACTTTATTGTCAAATATTTCAAGGTTTAATTACGTTCCAGAAAAAAGTTAAAAGCATTTGATTGTTGCAAACTCTGATAGGTATTGGACGCACAGTATAGAAGTTAGGGCCATTTGAAGTTTTATCAGAGGCACGAGTACATTATTGTCACAATATTTCAATCCAGTAAAAAGTTACAAGTATTTTAATGTTGAAAGCTTTGATAGGTATAGGACGTAGCGTATAGAAGTTAGGGCCAGTGTTTGATTTGGGACTCAAGGGTAGCATAGCTATGAGCGATAGCTTAAATTGACAAGAGGCACGAGTACTTTATTGTCACACAATTTAAAGATTTTATGAAGCTCCGCTAAAAAGTTACAAGCATTTAAATGTTGCAAACTTATATAGGTATAGGACGCACAATATAGAAGTTATGGCCATTTGAAGTTTTGTCAGTGTTTGTTTTAGGACTCAAGGGTAGCATAGCTATGAGCGATAGCTTAAATTGATAAGGGGCTCGACTACTTTATTGTCACAAAATTTCAAGGTTTTATGACGCTCCAGTAAAAAGTTACAAGCATTTGATTGTTGCAAACTTTGATAGGTATAGGACGCACCGTATAGAAGATAGAGCCATTTGAATTTTATCAGTGTTTGATTTGGGACTCAAGGGTAGCATAGCTTTGAGCGATAGCTTAAATTGACAAGAGGCACGAGTAATTTAGTGTCACAAAATTTCAAGGTTTTATGACGCTCCAGTAAAAAGTTACAAGCATTTGATTGTTGCAAACTTTGATAGGTATAGGATGCACAATATAGAAGTTAGGGCCATTTGAAGTTTTATCAGTGTTTGTTTTGGCTCTCAAGGCTAGCATAGCTATGAGCGATAACTTTAATTGACAAGAGGCACGAGTATCTTTATTGTCACAAAATTTCAAGATTTTATGGCGCTCCAGTAAAAAGTTACAAGCATTTGATTGTTGCAAACTTTGATAGGTCTTATTTGAAGTCTTATCAGTGTTTGATGTGGGACTCAAGTGTAGCATAGCTTTGAGCGATTACTTTAATTGATAAGAGGCTCGAGTACTTTATAGTCACAAAATTTCAAGATTTTATGACGCTCCAGTAAAAAGTTACAAGCATGTGATTGTTGCAAACTTTGATAGGTGTAGGACGCACCATATAGAAGTTAGGGCCTTTTGAATTTTATCAGTGTTTGATTTGGGACTCAAGGGTAACATAGCTATGAGCTATAGCTTAAATTGACAAGAGGCACGAGTACTTTATTGTCACAAAATTTCAAGGTTTTATGACGCTCCAGTAAAAAGTTACAAGCATTTGATAGGTATAGGACGCACAGTATAGAAGTTAGGGCCATTTGAAGTTTTATCAGTGTTTGTTTTGGCGTTCAAGGCTAGCATAGTTATGAGCGATAACTTTAATTGACAAGAGGCAAGAGTATCTTTTTTGTCACAAAATTTCAAGATTTTATGACGCTCCAGTAAAAAGTTGCAAGCATTTGATTGTTGCAAACTTTGATAGGTGTAGGACGCACCATACAGAAAATAGGGCCATTTGAAGTTTTATCAGTGTTTGATGTGGGACTCAAGTGTAGCATAGCTATGAGCGATAACTTTAATTGACAAGAGTCACGAGTACATTATTGTCACAAAATTTCAATCCAGTAAAAAGTTGCAATCATTTGAATGTTGAAAACTTTGATAGGTATAGGACGTACCGTATAGAAGTTAGGGTCATTTGAATTTTATCAGTGTTTGATTTGGGACTCAAGGGTAGCATAGCTATGAGCGATAGCTTAAATTGACAAGAGGCACGAGTACTTTATTGTCACAAAATTTCCAGGTTTTATGACGCTCCAGTAAAAAGTTACAAGCATTTGAAAGTTGCAAACTTTGATAGGTATAGAACGCACCGTATAGAAGTTAAGGCCATTTGAAGTTTTAGCAGTGTTTGATTTGGGACTCAAGGGTAGCATAGCTAGGAGCGATAGCTTAAATTGACAAGAGGCTCGACTACTTTATTGCCACCAAATTTCAAGATTTTATTACGCTCCAGTAAAAAGTTACAAGCATTTGAATGTTGCAAACTTTGATAGGGATAGGACGCACCGTATAGAAGATAGAGCCATTTGAATTTTATCAGTGTTTGATTTGGGACTCAAGGGTAGCATAGCTATGAGCGATAGCTTAAATTGACAAGAGGCACGAGCACTTTATTGTCACAAAACTTCTAGGTTTTATGACGCTCCTGTAAATAGTTAAAAGCATTTAAATGTTGCAAACTTTGATAGGTATAGGACGCACCATATAGAAGTTAGGGCCATTTGAAGTTTTATCAGTGTTTGATGTGGGACTCAAGGGTAGCATAGCTATGAGCGATAGATTAAATTGACAAGAGGCACGACTACTTTATTGTCACAAAATTTCAAGGTTTTATGACGCTATAGTAAAAAGTTACAAGCACTTGAATATTGCAAACTTTGATAGGTATAGGCCGCACCGTATAGAAGTTAAGGCCATTTGAAGTTTTTTCAGTGTTTTATTTTGGAGTCAAGGGTAGCATAGCTATGAGCGATAACTTTAATTGACAATAGGCACGAGTACTTTCTTGTCACAAAATTTCAAGATTTTATTACGCTCCAGTAAAAAGTTACAAGAATTTGATTGTTGCAAACTTTGTTAGGTGTAGGGCGCACCGTATATAAGTTAAGGCCATTTGAAGCTTTATCAGTGTTTTATTTTGGAGTCAAGGGTAGCATAGCTATGAGCGATAACTTTAATTGTCAAGAGGCACGAATACTTTATTGTCAAATAATTTCAAGATTTTATGACGCTCCAGTAAAAAGTTACAAGATTGTTACAAACTTTGATAGGTATAAGACGCCCGTATAGAAGTTAATGACATTTGAAGTTTTATCACTGTTTGTTTTGGGACTTAAGGGTAGGATACCAATGAGCGATAACATTAATTGACAAGAGGCACGAATAATTTATTGTCACAAAATTTCAAGGTTTTATTACGATCCAGTAAAAAGTTACAAGCATTTGATTGTTGCAAACTTTGATAGGTATAGAAAGCACCGTATAGAAGTTAGGGCCATTTGAAGTTTTATCAGTGTTTTATTTTGGAGTCAAGTGTAGCATAGCTATGAGCGATAACTTTAATTGACAAGAGGCACGAGTACTTTATTTTCACAAAATTTCCAGATTTTATGACCAGTAAAAAGTTACAAGCATTTGATTTTTGCAAACTTTGATAGGTATAGGAAGCACCGTATAGAAGTTAGGGCCATTTGAAGTTTTATCAGTGTTTTATTTTGGAGTCAAGTTTAGCATAGCTATGAGCGATAACTTTAATTGACAAGAGGCACGACTACATTATTGTCACAAAATTTCAATCCAGTAAAAAGTTGCAAGCATTTGAATGTTGAAAACTTTGATAGGTATAGGACGTACCGTATAGAAGTTAGGGCCATTTGAAGTTTTAGCAATGTTTGATTTGGGACTCAAGGGTAGCATAGCTAGGAGCGATAGCTTAAATTAACAAGAGGCTCGACTACTTTATTGTCACAAAATTTCAATATTTTATTACGCTCCAGTAAAAAGTTACAAGCATTTGATTGTTGCAAACTTTGATAGGTATAGGACGCACCGTATAGAAGATAGAGCCATTTGAATTTTATCAGTGTTTTATTTTGGACTCAAGGGTAACATAGCTTTGAGCGATAGCTTAAATTGACAAGAGGCACGAGTTCTTTATTGTCACAAAATTTGAAGATTTTATAACGTTCCAGTAATAAGTTACAAGCATTTAAATGTTGCAAACTTATATAGGTATAGGACGCACAATATAAAAGTTACGGCCATCTGAAGTTTTTTCAGTGTTTGATGTGGGTCTCAAGGGTGGTAGCATAGCTATGAGCGATAGCTTAAATTGACAAGAGGCTCGACTACTTTATTGTCACAAAATTTCAAGATTTTATTACGCTCCAGTAAAAAGTTACAAGCATGTGATTGTTGCAAACTTTGTTAGGTGTAGGGCGCACCGTATATAAGTTAGGGCCATTTCAAGTTTTGTCAGTGCTTGTTTTGGGACTCAATGGTAGCATAGCTAAGAGCGATAGTTTAAATTGACAAGAGGCACGAGTAATTTATTGTCACAAAATTTCAAGATTTTATGACGTTCCAGTAAAAAGTTACAAGCATTTAAATGTTGCAAACTTTGATAGGTATAGGACGCACCATATAGAAGCTAGGGCCATTTGAAGTTTTATCAGTGTTTGATGTGGGACTCAAGGGTAGCATAGCTATGAGCGATAGATCAAATTGACAAGAGGCACGACTACTTTATTGTCACAAAATTTCAAGGTTTTATGACGCTATAGTAAAAAGTTACAAGCACTTGAATGTTGCAAACTTTGATAGGTATAGGCCGCACCGTATAGAAGTTAAGGCCATTTGAAGCTTTATCAGTGTTTTATTTTGGAGTCAAGGGTAGCATAGCTATGAGCGATAACTTTAATTGTCAAGAGGCACGAATACTTTATTGTCACATAATTTCAAGATTTTATGACGCTCCAGTAAAAAGTTACAAGATTGTTACAAACTTTGATAGGTATAGGACGCCCGTATAGAAGTTAGGGACATTTAAAGTTTTATCACTGTTTGTTTTGGGACTTAAGGGTAGGATACCAATGAGCGATAACTTTAATTGACAAGAGGCACGAATAATTTATTGTCACAAAATTTCAAGGTTTTATTACGATCCAGTAAAAAGTTACAAGCATTTGATTGTTGCAAACTTTGATAGGTATAGAAAGCACCGTATAGAAGTTAGGGCCATTTGAAGTTTTATCAGTGTTTTATTTTGGAGTCAAGTGTAGCATAGCTATGAGCGATAACTTTAATTGACAAGAGGCACGAGTACTTTATTTTCACAAAATTTCCAGATTTTATGACCAGTAAAAAGTTACAAGCATTTGATTTTTGCAAATTTTGATAGGTATAGGAAGCACCGTAAAGAAGTTAGGGCCATTTGAAGTTTTATCAGTGTTTTATTTTGGAGTCAAGTGTAGCATAGCTATGAGCGATAACTTTAATTGACAAGAGGCACGACTACATTATTGTCACAAAATTTCAATCCAGTAAAAAGTTGCAAGCATTTGAATGTTGAAAACTTTGATAGGTATAGGACGTACCGTATAGAAGTGAGGGCCATTTGAAGTTTTAGCAGTGTTTGATTTGGGACTCAAGGGTAGCATAGCTATGAGCGATAGCTTAAATTGACAAAAGGCTCCACTACTTTATTGTCACAAAATTTCAAGATTTTATGACGCTCCAGTAAAAAGTTGCAAGCATTTGATTGTTGCAAACTTTGATAGGTGTAGGACCCACCATATAGAAAATAGGGCCATTTGAAGTTCTATCAGTGTTTGATGTGGGACTCAAGTGTAGCATAGCTATGAGCGATAACTTTAATTGACAAGAGGCACGAGTACTTTATTGTCACAAAATTTCAAGATTTTATGACGCTCCAGTAAATAGTTACAAGCATGTGATTGTTGCAAACGTTGATACGTGTAGGATGCACCATATAGAAGTTAGGGCCATTTGAAATTTTGTTAGTGTTTGTTTTGGGATTCAAGGGTAGCATAGCTATGAGCGATAGCTTAAATTGATAAGAGGTTCGAGTACTTCAATGTCACAAAATTTCAAGGTTTTATGACGTTCCAGTAAAAAGTTACAAGCATTTGATTGTTGCAAACTCTGATAGGCATTGGACGCACAGTATAGAAGTTAGGGCCATTTGAAGTTTTATCAGAGGCACGAGTACATTATTGTCACAAAATTTCAACCCAGTAAAAAGTTACAAACATTTTAATGTTGAAAGCTTTGATAGGTCTAGGACGTACTTTATATAAGTTAGGGCCAGCGTTTGATTTGGGACTCAAGGGTAGCATAGCTATGAGCGATAACTTTAATTGTCAAGAGGCACGAATACTTTATTGTCACATAATTTCACGATTTTATGACGCTCCAGTAAAAAGTTACAAGCATCTGATTGTTACAAACTTTGATAGGTGTAGGACGCCCGTATAGCAGTTAGGGACATATGAAGTTTTATCACTGTTTGCTTTGGGACTTAAGGGTAGGATAGCAATGAGCGATAACTTTAATTGACAAAGAGGCACGAATACTTTATTGTCACAAAATTTCAAGGTTTTATTACGATCCAGTAAAAAGTTACAAGCATTTGATTGTTGCAAACTTTGATAGGTATAGGAAGCACCGTATAGAAGTTAGGGCCATTTGAAGTTTTATCAGTGTTTTATTTTGGAGTCAAGTGTAGCATAGCAATGAGCGATAACTTTAATTGACAAGAGGCACGAGTACTTTATTGTCACAAAATTTCAAGGTTTTATGACGCTCCAGTAAAAAGTTACAAGCATTTGAATGTTGCAAACTTTGATAGGTATAGGACGCACCGTATAGAAGTTAAGGCCATTTGAAGCTTTATCAGTGTTTTATTTAGGAGTCAAGGGTAGCATAGCTATGAGCGATAACTTTAATTGTCAAGAGGCACGAATACTTTATTGTCACATAATTTCAAGATTTTATGACGCTCCAGTAAAAAGTTACAAGATTGTTACAAACTTTGATAGGTATAGGACGCCCGTATAGAAGTTAGGGACATTTGAAGTTTTATCACTGTTTGTTTTGGGACTTAAGGGTAGGATACCAATGAGCGATAACTTTAATTGACAAGAGGCACGAATAATTTATTGTCACAAAATTTCAAGGTTTTATTACGATCCAGTAAAAAGTTACAAGCATTTGATTGTTGCAAACTTTGATAGGTATAGAAAGCACCGTATAGAAGTAAGGGCCATTTGAAGTTTTATCAGTGTTTTATTTTGGAGTCAAGTGTAGCATAGCTATGAGCGATAACTTTAATTGACAAGAGGCACGAGTACTTTATTTTCACAAAATTTCCAGATTTTATGACCAGTAAAAAGTTACAAGCATTTTATTTTTGCAAACTTTGATAGGTATAGGAAGCGCCGTATAGAAGTTAGGGCCATTTGAAGTTTTATCAGTGTTTTATTTTGGAGTCAAGTGTAGCATAGCTATGAGCGATAACTTTAATTGACAAGAGGCACGACTACATTATTGTCACAAAATTTCAATCCAGTAAAAAGTTGCAAGCATTTGAATGTTGAAAAATTTGATAGGTATAGGACGTACCGTATAGAAGTTAGGGCCATTTGAAGTTTTAGCAGTGTTTGATTTGGGACTCAAGGGTAGCATAGCTAGGAGCGATAGCTTAAATTAACAAGAGGCTCGACTACTTTATTGTCACAAAATTTCAAGATTTTATGACGCTCCAGTAAAAAGTTGCAAGCATTTGATTGTTGCAAACTTTGATAGGTGTAGGACCCACCATATAGAAAATAGGACCATTTGAAGTTTTATCAGTGGTTGATGTTGGACTCAAGTGTAGCATAGCTATGAGCGATAGCTTAAATTGATAAGAGGCTCGAGTACTTCATTGTCACAAAATTTCAAGATTTTATGACGCTCCAGTAAAAAGTTACAAGCATGTTATTGTTGCAAACTTTGATAGGTGTAGGACGCACCATATAGAAGTTAGGGCCTTTTGAAGTTTAGTCAGTGATTGTTTTGGGACTCAAGGGTAGCATAGCTATGAGCGATAGCTTAAATTGATAAGAGGATCGAGTACTTTATTGTCAAAAATTTCAAGGTTTTATGACGTTCCAGTAAAAAGTTACAGGCATTTGATTGTTGCAAACTCTGATAGGTATTGGACGCACAGTATAGAAGTCAGGGCCATTTGAAGTTTTATCAGATTCACGAGTACATTATTGTCACAAAATTTCAATCCAGTAAAAAGTTACAAACATTTTAATGTTGAAAGCTTTGATAGGTCTAGGACGTACCGTATAGAAGTTAGGCCCAGCGTTTGATTTGGGACTCAAGGGTAGCATAGCTATGAGCGATAACTTTAATTGTCAAGAGGCACGAATACTTTATTGTCACATAATTTCACGATTTTATGACGCTCCAGTAAAAAGTTACAAGCATCTGATTGTTACAAACTTTGATAGGTGTAGGACGCCCGTATAGAAGTTAGGGACATTTGAAGTTTTATCAGTGTTTTATTTAGGAGTCAAGGGTAGCATAGCTATGAGCGATAACTTTAATTGACAAGAGGCACGACTACATTATTGTCACAAAATTTCAATCTAGTAAAAAGTTGCAAGCATTTGAATGTTGAAAACTTTGATAGGTATAGGACGTACCGTATAGAAGTTAGGGCCATTTGAAGTTTTAGCAGTGTTTGATTTGTGACTCAAGGGTAGCATAGCTAGGAGCGATAGCTTAAATTAACAAGAGGCTCGACTACTTTATTGTCACAAAATTTCAATATTTTATTACCCTCCAGTAAAAAGTTACAAGCATTTGATTGTTGCAAACTTTGATAGGTATAGGACGCACCGTATAGAAAATAGAGCCATTTGAATTTTATCAGTGTTTTATTTTGGACTCAAGGGTAACATAGCTTTGAGCGATAGCTTAAATTGACAAGAGGCACGAGTTCTTAATTGTCACCAAATTTGAAGATTTTATAACGATCCAGTAATAAGTTACAAGCATTTAAATGTTGCAAACTTATATAGGTATAGGACGCACAATATAAAAGTTACGGCCATCTGAAGTTTTTTCAGTGTTTGATGTGGGTCTCAAGGGTGGTAGCATAGCTATGAGCGATAGTTTAAATTGACAAGAGGCTCGAGTACTTCATTGTCACAAAATTTCAAGATTTTATGACGCTCCAGTAAAAAGTTACAAGCATGTGATTGTTGCAAACTTTGATAGGTGTAGGACGCACCATATAGAAGTAAGGGCCTTTTGAAGTTTTGTCAGTGATTGTTTTGGGACTCAAGGGTAGCATAGCTATGAGCGATAGCTTAAATTGATAAGAGGGTCGAGTAATTTATTGTCAAAAATTTCAAGGTTTTATGACGTTCCAGTAAAAAGTTACAAGCATTTGATTGTTGCAAACTCTGATAGGTATTGGACGCACAGTATAGAAGTTAGGGCCATTTGAAGTTTTATCAGAGGCACGAGTACATTATTGTCACAAAATTTCAACCCAGTAAAAAGTTACAAACATTTTAATGTTGAAAGCTTTGATAGGTCTAGGACGTACCTTATAGAAGTTAGGGCCAGCGTTTGATTTGGGACTCAAGGGTAGCATAGCTATGAGCGATAACTTTAATTGTCAAGAGGCACGAATACTTTATTGTCACATAATTTCACGATTTTATGACGCTCCAGTAAAAAGTTACAAGCATCTGATTGTTACAAACTTTGATAGGTGTAGGACGCCCGTATAGAAGTTAGGGACATATGAAGTTTTATCACTGTTTGCTTTGGGACTTAAGGGTAGGATAGCAATGAGCGATAACTTTAATTGACAAAGAGGCACGAATACTTTATTGTCACAAAATTTCAAGGTTTTATTACGATCCAGTAAAAAGTTACAAGCATTTGATTGTTGCAAACTTTGATAGGTATAGGAAGCACCGTATAGAAGTTAGGGCCATTTGAAGTTTTATCAGTGTTTTATTTTGGAGTCAAGTGTAGCATAGCAATGAGCGATAACTTTAATTGACAAGAGGCACGAGTACTTTATTGTCACAAAATTTCAAGGTTTTATGACGCTCCAGTAAAAAGTTACAAGCATTTGAATGTTGCAAACTTTGATAGGTATAGGAAGCACCGTACAGAAGTTAGGGCCATTTGAAGTTTTATCAGTGTTTTATTTAGGAGTCAAGTGTAGCATAGCTATGAGCGATAACTTTAATTGACAAGAGGCACGACTACATTATTGTCACAAAATTTCATTCCAGTAAAAAGTTGCAAGCATTTGAATGTTGAAAACTTTGATAGGTATAGGACGTACCGTATAGAAGTTAGGGCCATTTGAAGTTTTAGCAGTGTTTGATTTGGGACTCAAGGGTAGCATAGCTAGGAGCGATAGCTTTAATTAACAAGAGGCTCGACTACTTTATTGTCACAAAATTTCAATATTTTATTACGCTCCAGTAAAAAGTTACAAGCATTTGATTGTTGCAAACTTTGATAGGTATAGGACGCACCGTATAGAAGATAGAGCCATTTGAATTTTATCAGTGTTTTATTTTGGACTCAAGGGTAACATAGCTTTGAGCGATAGCTTAAATTGACAAGAGGCACGAGTTCTTAATTGTCACAAAATTTGAAGATTTTATAACGTTCCAGTAATAAGTTACAAGCATTTAAATGTTGCAAACTTATATAGGTATAGGACGCACAATATAAAAGTTACGGCCATCTGAAGTTTTTTCAGTGTTTGATGTGGGTCTCAAGGGTGGTAGCATAGCTATGAGCGATAGCTTAAATTGACAAGAGGCTCGACTACTTTATTGTCACAAAATTTCAAGATTTTATGACGCTCCAGTAAAAAGTTGCAAGCATTTGATTGTTGCAAACTTTGATAGGTGTAGGACCCACCATATAGAAAATAGGACCATTTGAAGTTTTATCAGTGGTTGATGTGGGACTCAAGTGTAGCATAGCTATGAGCGATAGCTTAAATTGATAAGAGACTCGAGTACTTCATTGTCACAAAATTTCAAGATTTTATGACGCTCCAGTAAAAAGTTACAAGAATGTGATTGTTGCAAACTTTGATAGGTGTAGGACGCACCATATAGAAGTTAGGGCCTTTTGAAGTTTAGTCAGTGATTGTTTTGGGACTCAAGGGTAGCATAGCTATGAGCGATAGCTTAAATTGATAAGAGGATCGAGTACTTTATTGTCAAAAATTTCAAGGTTTTATGACGTTCCAGTATAAAGTTACAGGCATTTGATTGTTGCAAACTCTGATAGGTATTGGACGCACAGTATAGAAGTCAGGGCCATTTGAAGTTTTATCAGAGGCACGAGTACATTATTGTCACAAAATTTCAATCCAGTAAAAAGTTACAAACATTTTAATGTTGAAAGCTTTGATAGGTCTAGGACGTACCGTATAGAAGTTAGGGCCAGCGTTTGATTTGGGACTCAAGGGTAGCATAGCTATGAGCGATAACTTTAATTGTCAAGAGGCACGAATACTTTATTGTCACATAATTTCACGATTTTATGACGCTCCAGTAAAAAGTTACAAGCATCTGATTGTTACAAACTTTGATAGGTGTAGGACGCCCGTATAGAAGTTAGGGACATTTGAAGTTTTATCACTGTTTGCTTTGAGACTTAAGGGTAGGATAGCAATGAGCGATAACTTTAATTGACAAGAGGCACGAATACTTTATTGTCACAAAAGTTCAAGGTTTTATTACGATCCAGTAAAAAGTTACAAGCATTTGATTGTTGCAAACTTTGATAGGTATAGGAAGCACCGTATAGAAGTTAGGGCCATATGAAGGTTTATCAGTGTTTTAGTTTGGAGTCAAGTGTAGCATAGCTATGAACGATAACTTTAATTGACAAGAGGCACGAGTACTTTATTTTCACAAAATTTCCAGATTTTATGACGCACCACAAAAAAGTTACAAGCATTTGATTTTTGCAAATTTTGATAGGTATAGGAAGCACCGTATAGAAGTTAGGGCCATTTGAAGTTTTATCAGTGTTTTATTTTGGAGTCAAGTGTAGCATAGCTATGAGCGATAACTTTATTTGACAAGAGGCACGACTACATTATTGTCACAAAATTTCAATCCAGTAAAAAGTTACAAGCATGTGATTGTTGCAAACTTTGATACGTGTAGGATGCACCATATAGAAGTAAGGGCCTTTTGAAGTTTTGTCAGTGATTGTTTTGGGACTCAAGGGTAGCATAGCTATGAGCGATAGCTTAAATTGATAAGAGGTTCGAGTACTTCAATGTCACAAAATTTCAAGATTTTATGACGCTCCAGTAAAAAGTTACAAGCATGTGATTGTTGCAAACTTTGATAGGTGTAGGACGCACCATATAGAAGTAAGGGCCTTTTGAAGTTTTGTCAGTGATTGTTTTGGGACTCAAGGGTAGCATAGCTATGAGCGATAGCTTAAATTGATAAGAGGGTCGAGTAATTTATTGTCAAAAATTTCAAGGTTTTATGACGTTCCAGTAAAAAGTTACAAGCATTTGATTGTTGCAAACTCTGATAGGTATTGGACGCACAATATAGAAGTTAGGGCCATTTGCAGTTTTATCAGAGGCACGAGTACATTATTGTCACAAAATTTCAACCCAGTAAAAAGTTACAAACATTTTAATGTTGAAAGCTTTGATAGGTCTAGGACGTACCTTATAGAAGTTAGGGCCAGCGTTTGATTTGGGACTCAAGGGTAGCATAGCTATGAGCGATAACTTTAATTGTCAAGAGGCACGAATACTTTATTGTCACATAATTTCACGATTTTATGACGCTCCAGTAAAAAGTTACAAGCATCTGATTGTTACAAACTTTGATAGGTGTAGGACGCCCGTATAGAAGTTAGGGACATATGAAGTTTTATCACTGTTTGCTTTGGGACTTAAGGGTAGGATAGCAATGAGCGATAACTTTAATTGACAAAGAGGCACGAATACTTTATTGTCACAAAATTTCAAGGTTTTATTACGATCCAGTAAAAAGTTACAAGCATTTGATTGTTGCAAACTTTGATAGGTATAGGAAGCACCGTATAGATGTTAGGGCCATTTGAAGTTTTATCAGTGTTTTATTTTGGAGTCAAGTGTAGCATAGCAATGAGCGATAACTTTAATTGACAAGAGGCACGAGTACTTTATTGTCACAAAATTTCAAGGTTTTATGACGCTCCAGTAAAAAGTTACAAGCATTTGAATGTTGCAAACTTTGATAGGTATAGGACGCACAGTATAGAAGTTAGGGCCATTTGAAGTTTTATCAGTGTTTGTTTTGGCGCTCAAGACTAGGAGCGATAACTTTAATTGACAAGAGGGACGAGTATCATTATTGTCACAAAATTTCAAGATTTTATGACGCTCCAGTAAAAAGTTACAAGCATGTGATTGTTGCAAACTTTGATAGGTGTAGGACGCACCATATAGAAGTAAGGGCCTTTTGAAGTTTTGTCAGTGATTGTTTTGGGACTCAAGGGTAGCATAGCTAGGAGCGATAGTTTAAATTGACAAGAGGCTCGACTACTTTATTGTCACAAAATTTCATGGTTTTATGACGCTCCAGTAAAAAGTTACAAGCATTTGATTGTTGCAAACTTTGACAGGTGTAGGACGCACCGTATAAAAATAGGGCCATTTGAAGTTTTATCAGTGTTTGTTTTGGGACTCAAGGGTAGCAAAGCTATGAGCGATAACTTTAATTGGCAAGAGGCACAAGTACATTATTGTCACAAAATTTCAATCCAGTAAAAAGTTGCAAGCATTTAAATGTTTTAAACTTTGATAGGTATAAGACGTACCGTATATAAGTTAGGGCCATATGAAGTTTTAGCAGTGTTTGATTTGGGACTCAAGGGTAGCATAGCTATGAGCTATAGTTTAAATTGACAAGAGGCACGAGTACTTTGTTGTCACAAATTTTCAAGATTTTATTACGCTCCAGTAAAAAGTTACAAGCATTTGAATGTTGCAAACTTTGATAGGTATAGGCCGCACCGTATAGAAGTTAGGGCCATTTGAAGTTTTATCAGTGTTTGATTTGGGACTCAAGGGAAGCAAAGCTAGGAGCGATAGGTTATATTGACAAGAGGCTCGACTACTTTCTTGTCACAAAATTGCATGGCTTTATGACTCTCCAGTAAAAAGTTGCAAGCATTTGATTGTTGCAAACTTTGATAGGTATAGGACGCACAGTATAGAAGTTAGGGCCATTTGAAGTTTTATCAGTGTTTGTTTTGGCGCTCAAGACTAGGAGCGATAACTTTAATTGACAAGAGGGACGAGTATCATTATTGTCACAAAATTTCAAGATTTTATGACGCTCCAGTAAAAAGTTACAAGCATGTGATTGTTGCAAACTTTGATAGGTGTAGGACGCACCATATAGAAGTAAGGGCCTTTTGAAGTTTTGTCAGTGATTGTTTTGGGACTCAAGGGTAGCATAGCTAGGAGCGATAGTTTAAATTGACAAGAGGCTCGACTACTTTATTGTCACAAAATTTCATGGTTTTATGACGCTCCAGTAAAAAGTTACAAGCATTTGATTGTTGCAAACTTTGATAGGTATAGGACGCACCGTATAAAAGATAGGGCCACTTGAAGTTTTATCAGTGTTTTATTTTGGAGTCAAGTGTAGCGTAGCTATGAGCGATAACTTTAATTGACAAGAGGCACGAGTACATTATTGTCACAAAATTTCAATCCAGTAAAAAGTTGCAAGCATTTGAATGTTGAAAACTTTGATAGGTATAGGACGTACCGTGTAGAAGTTAGGGCCATTTGAAGTTTTAGCAGTGTTTGGTTTGGGACTCAATGTTAGCATAGCTAGGAGCGATAGCTTAAATTGATTAGAGGTTCGACTACTTTATTGTCACAAAATTTCAAGATTTTATTACGCTCCAGTAAAAGTTACAAGCATTTGATTGTTGCAAACTTTGATAGGTGTAGGACGCACCATATAGAAGTTAGAGCCATTTGAAGTTTTCTCAGTGTTTGTTTTGGGATTCAAGGGTAGCATAGATATGAGCGATAACTTTAATTGACAAGAGGCACGAGAACTTTATTGTCACAAAATTTCAAGGTTTTATGACGCTCCAGTAAAAAGTTACAAGCATGTGATTGTTGCAAACTTTGATAGGTGTAGGACTCACCATATAGAAGTTAGGGCCTTTTGAAGTTTTGTCAGTGATTGTTTTGGGACTCAAGGATAGCATAGCTATGAGCGATAGCTTAAATTGATAAGAGGGTCGAGTACTTTATTGTCAAAAATTTCAAGGTTTTATGACGTTCCAGTAAAAAGTTACAAGCATTTGAATGTTGCAAACTTTGATAGGTATAGGACGCACCGTATAAAAATAGGGCCATTTGAAGTTTTATCAGTGTTTGTTTTGGGACTCAAGGGTAGCAAAGCTATGAGCGATAACTTTAATTGGCAAGAGGCACGAGTACATTATTGTCACAAAATTTCAATCCAGTAAAAAGTTACAAGCATTTGAATGTTGCAAACTTTGATAGGTATAGGACGCACCGTATAGAAGTTAAGGCCATTTGAAGCTTTATCAGTGTTTTATTTAGGAGTCAAGGGTAGCATAGCTATGAGCGATAACTTTAATTGTCAAGAGGCACGAATACTTTATTGTCACAAAATTTCAAGATTTTATGACGCTCCAGTAAAAAGTTACAAGCATTTGATTGTTGCAAACTTTGACAGGTGTAGGACGCACCGTATAAAAATAGGGCCATTTGATGTTTTATCAGTGTTTGTTTTGGGACTCAAGGGTAGCAAAGCTATGAGCGATAACTTTAATTGGCAAGAGGCACGAGTACATTATTGTCACAAAATAGCAATCCAGTAAAAAGTTGCAAGCATTTTAATGTTTTAAACTTTGATAGGTATAAGACGTACCGTATATAAGTTAGGGCCATATGAAGTTTTAGCAGTGTTTGATTTGGGACTCATGGGTAGCATAGCTATGAGCTATAGTTTAAATTGACAAGAGGCACGAGTACTTTGTTGTCACAAATTTCCAAGATTTTATTACGCTCCAGTAAAAAGTTACAAGCATTTGATTGTTGCAAACTTTGATAGGTATAGGCCGCACCGTATAGAATATAAAGTTTTCAACATTCAAATGCTTGTAACTTTTTACTGGAGCGTAATAAAACCTTGAAATATTGTGACAATAAAGTAGTCTTGTCAATTTAAGATATCGCTCATAGCTATGTTACCCCTGAGTCCCAAATAAAACACTGATAAAACTTCAAATGGCCATAACTTCTATACGGTGCGTCCTATACCTATCAAAGTTTGCAACATTAAAATGCTTGTAACTTTTTACTGGAGTGTAATAAAATCTTGAAATTTTGTGACAATAAAGTACTCGTGCATCTTGTCAATTTAAGCTATCGCTCATAGCTATGATACCCTTGAATCACAAATCAAACACTGATAAAACTTCAAATGGCCCTAACTTATATACGGTGCGTAATAAAATCTTGAAATTTTGTGACAATGAAGTACTCGAGCCTCTCTTCAATTTAAGTTATCGGTCATAGTTATGCTACCCTTGAGTCCCAAATCAAACACTGATAAAATTTCAAATGGTCCTAATTTCTATACTGTGCGTCCTATACCCATCAAAGTTTGCAACATTCAAATGCTTGTAACTTTTTACTGGAGCGTCATAAAACCTTGAAATTTTGTGACAAAAAGTACTCCAGACTCTTATCAATTTAAGCTATCGCTCATAGCTATGATACCCTTGAATCCCAAGTCAAACACTTATAAAACTTCAAATGGCCCAAACTTCTATACGGTGCGTCTTATACCTATCAAAGTTTGCAACATTCAAATGCTTGTAATTTTTACTAGAGCGTAATAAATCCTTGAAATATTGTGACAATAAAGTAGTCGTGCCTCTTATCAATTTAAGCTATCGCTCATAGCTATGCTACCCTGGAGTCCCAAATCAAACACTTATAAAACTTCAAATGGCCCTAACCTCTATACGGTGAGTCTTGTACCTATCAAAGTTTGCAACATTCAAATGCTTGTAACTTTTTAATTAAGCGTAATAAAATCTTGAAATTTTGTGGCAAAAAAGTACTCGAGCCTATTATCAATTTAAGCTATCGCTCATAGCTTAAATTTCTATACGGTGCATCCTATACCTATCAGATTTTGCAACATTTAAATGCTTGTAACTTTCTACTGGGGCGTAATAAAACCTTGAAATTTTGTGACAATAAAGTACTCGTGCCTCCTGTCAATTTCAGCTATCGCTCATAGCTATGCTACTCTTGAGTCAGAAATAAAACACTGGTAAAACTTCAAATGGCCATAACTTCTATACGGTGCGTCCTATACCTATCAAAGTTTGCAACATTAAAATGCTTGTAACTTTTTACTGGAGCGTAATAAAACCTTGAAATATTGTGACAATAAAGTAAACGTGCCTCTTGTCAATTTAAGCTCTCGCTCATAGCTATGCTACCCTTGACACCCATATCAAACACTTATAAAACTTCAAATGGGCCTAATTTCTATACGGTGCATCCTATACCTATCAGAGTTTGCAGAGTTTAAGCTATCGCTCACAGCTATGGTACCCTTGAGTCCCAAATAAAACACTGATAAAATTTTAAATAGCCCTAACTTCTATACGGTGTATCCTATACCTATCAAAGTTTGCAACATTCAAATGTTTGTAACTTTTTACTGGAGTGTAATAAAATCTTGAAATTTTGTGACAATAAAGTACTCGTGCCTCTTGCCAATTTAAGCTATCGCTCATAGCTATGCTACCCTTGGGTCCCAAATCAAACACTGATAAAACTTCAAATGGCCCTAAATTCTATACTGTGTGTCCTATACCTATCAAAGTTCGCAACAATCAAATGTTTGTAACTTTTTTCTGGAGCGTCATAATCCCTTGAAATTTTGTGACAATAAAGTACTCGTGCCTCTTGTCAATTTAAGCTATCGCTCATATCTATGCTACCCTTGAGTCCCAAATCAAACACTGATAAAACTTCAAATGGCCCTAACTTCTATACGGTGAGTCTTATACCTATCAAATTTTGCAACATTCAAATGCTTGTAACTTTTTAATTAAGCTTAATAAAATCTTGAAATTTTGTGGCAATAAAGTACTCGAGCCTATTATCAATTTAAGCTATCGCTCATAGCTATGCCACCCTTGACTCCCATATCAAACACTTATAAAATTTCAAATGGCCCTTACTATATACGGTGCGTCCAATACCTATCAAAGTTTGCAACAATTAAATGCTTGTAACTATTTATTGGAGCGTAATAAATTCTTGAAATTTTGTGACAATAAAGTACTCGAGCCTCTCTTCAATTTAAGTTAGCGGTCATAGCTATGCTACCCTTGAGTCCCAAATCAAACACTGATAAAATTTCAAATGGCCCTAATTTCTATACTGTGCGTCCTATACCTATCAAAGTTTTCAACATTCAAATGCTTGTAACTTTTTATTGGAGCGTAATAAAACCTTGAAATATTGTGACAATAAAGTACTCGTGCCTCTTGCCAATTTAAGCTATCGCTCATAGCTATGCTACCCTTGGGTCCCAAATCAAACACTGATAAAACTTCAAATGGCCCTAAATTCTATACTGTGTGTCCTATACCTATCAAAGTTTGCAACAATCAAATGTTTGTAACTTTTTTCTGGAGCGTCATAATCCCTTGAAATTTTGTGACAATAAAGTACTCGTGCCTCTTGTCAATTTAAGCTATCGCTCATATCTATGCTACCCTTGAGTCCCAAATCAAACACTGATAAAACTTCAAATGGCCCTAACTTCTATACGGTGAGTCTTATACCTATCAAATTTTGCAACATTCAAATGCTTGTAACTTTTTAATTAAGCTTAATAAAATCTTGAAATTTTGTGGCAATAAAGTACTCGAGCCTATTATCAATTTAAGCTATCGCTCATAGCTACGCCACCCTTGACTCCCATATCAAACACTTATAAAATTTCAAATGGCCCTTACTATATACGGTGCGTCCAGTACCTATCAAAGTTTGCAACAATTAAATGCTTGTAACTATTTATTGGAGCGTAATAAATTCTTGAAATTTTGTGACAATAAAGTACTCGAGCCTCTCTTCAATTTAAGTTAGCGGTCATAGCTATGCTACCCTTGAGTCCCAAATCAAACACTGATAAAATTTCAAATGGCCCTAATTTCTATACTGTGCGTCCTATACCTATCAAAGTTTTCAACATTCAAATGCTTGTAACTTTTTATTGGAGCGTAATAAAACCTTGAAATATTGTGACAATAAAGTAGTCGTGCCTCTTGTCAATTTAAGATATCGCTCATAGCTATGCTAACCTGCAGTCCCAAAACAAACATTGATAAAACTTTCAATGGCCCTAATTTCTATACGGTGCGTCCTATACCTTTCAAAGTTGGCAACAATTAAATGCGTGTAACTTTTTACTGGAGTGTAATAAAATCTTGAAATTTTGTGACAATAAAGTACTCGAGCCTCTTTTCAATTTAAACTATCGCTCATAGCTATGTTACCCCTGAGTCCCAAATAAAACACTGATAAAACTTCAAATGGCCCTAGCTTCTGTATGGTGAGTCTTATACCTATCAAAGTTTGCGACATTAAAATGCTTGTAACTTTTTATTTAAGCGTAATAAAATCTTGAAATTTTGTGGGAATAAAGTACTCGAGCCTATTATCAATTTAAGCTATCGCTCATAGCTATGCTAGCCTTGAGTCCCAAATAAAACACCGATAACATTTTAAATTGCCCTAACTTCTATACGGTGTGTCCTATACCTATCAAAGTTTGCAACATTCAAATGTTTGTAACTTTTTACTGGAGTGTAATAAAATCTTGAAATTTTGTGATAATAAAGTACTCGTGCCTCTTGCCAATTTAAGCTATCGCTCATAGCTATGCTACCCTTGGGTCCCAAATCAAACACTGATAAAACTTCAAATGGCCCTAAATTCTATACTGTGTGTCCTATACCTATCAAAGTTTGCAACAATCAAATGCTTGTAACTTTTTAGTGGAGCGTCATAATCCCTTGAAATTTTGTTACAATAAAGTACTCGTGCCTCTTGTCAATTTAAGCTATCGCTCATATCTATGCTACCCTTGAGTCCCAAATCAAACACTGATAAAACTTCAAATGGCCCTAACTTCTATACGGTGAGTCTTATACCTATCAAATTTTGCAACATTCAAATGCTTGTAACTTTATAATTAAGCGTAATAAAATCTTGAAATTTTGTGGCAATAAAGTACTCGAGCCTATTATCAATTTAAGCTATCGCTCATAGCTATGCCACCCTTGACTCCCATATCAAACACTTATAAAACTTCAAATGGCCCTAACTATATACGTCCAATACCCATCAAAGTTTACAACAATCAAATGCTTTGTAACTTTTTATTGGAGCGAAATAAATTCTTGAAATTTTGTGACAATAAAGTACTCGAGCCTCTCTTCAATTTAAGTTAGCGGTCATAGCTATGCTACCCTTGCGTCCCAAATCAAACACTGATAAAATTTCAAATGGCCCTAATTTCTATACTGTGCGTCCTATACCTATCAAAGTTTTCAACATTCAAATGCTTGTAACTTTTTATTGGAGCGTAATAAAACCTTGAAATATTGTGACAATAAAGTAGTCGTGCCTCTTGTCAATTTAAGATATCGCTCATAGCTATGCTACCCTGGAGTCCCAAAACAAACATTGATAAAACTTTCAATGGCCCTAATTTCTATACGGTGCGTCCTATACCTATCAAAGTTGGCAACAATTAAATGCATGTAACTTTTTACTGGAGTGTAATAAAATCTTGAAATTTTGTGACAATAAAGTACTCGAGCCTCTTTTCAATTTAAGCTATCGCTCATAGCTATGTTACCCCTGAGTCCCAAATAAAACACTGATAAAACTTCAAATGGCCCAGCTTCTGTATGGTGAGTCTTATACCTATCAAAGTTTGCGACATTAAAATGCTTGTAACTTTTTATTTAAGCGTAATAAAATCTTGAAATTTTGTGGGAATAAAGTACTCGAGCCAATTATCAATTTAAGCTATCGCTCATAGCTATGCTACCCTTGAGTCCCAAATAAAACACTGATAAAATTTTAAATTGCCCTAACTTCTATACGGTGTGTCCTATACCTATCAAAGTTTGCAACATTCAAATGTTTGTAACTTTTTACTGGAGTGTAATAAAATCTTGAAATTTTGTGATAATAAAGTACTCGTGCCTCTTGCCAATTTAAGCTTTCGCTCATAGCTATGCTACCCTTGGGTCCCAAATCAAACACTGATAAAACTTCAAATGGCCCTAAATTCTATACTGTGTGTCCTATACCTATCAAAGTTTGCAACAATCAAATGCTTGTAACTTTTTAGTGGAGCGTCATAGTCCCTTGAAATTTTGTTACAATAAAGTACTCGTGCCTCTTGTCAATTTAAGCTATCGCTCATATCTATGCTACCCTTGAGTCCCAAATCAAACACTGATAAAACTTCAAATGGCCCTAACTTCTATACGGTGAGTCTTATACCTATCAAATTTTGCAACATTCAAATGCTTGTAACTTTATAATTAAGCGTAATAAAACCTTGAAATATTGTGACAATATAGTAGTCGTGCCTCTTGTCAATTTAAGATATCGCTCATAGCTATGCTACCCTGGAGTCCCAAAACAAACACTGATAAAACTTCAAAATGCCGTAACTTCTATACGGTGCGTCCTATACCTATCAAAGTTGGCAACAATTAAATGCGTGTAACTTTTTATTGGAGTGTAATAAAATCTTGAAATTTTGTGACAATAAAGTACTCGAGCCTCTTGTCAATTCAAGCTATCGCTCATAGCTATGTTACCCCTGAGTCCCAAATAAAACACTGATAAAACTTCAAATGGCCCTAACTTCTGTACGGTGAGTCTTATACCTATCAAAGTTTGCGACATTAAAATGCTTGTAACTTTTTAATTAAGCGTAATAAAATCTTGAAATTTTGTGGCAATAAAGTACTCGAGCCTATTATCAATTTAAGCTATCGCTCATAGCTATGCCACCCTTGACTCCCATATCAAACACTTATAAAACTTCAAATGGCCCTAACTATATACGGTGCGTCCAATACCTATCAAAGTTTGCAACAATCAAATGCTTGTAACTTTTTATTGGAGCGTAATAAAACCTTGAAATTTTGTGACAATAAAGTACTCGTGCGTCCTGTCAATTTAAGCTATCGCTTATAGCTATGCTACTCTTCAGTCCCAAATCAAACACTGATAAAACTTCAAATGGCCCTAACTTATATACGGTGCGTCCTATTCCTATCAAAGTTTGCAACATTCAAATGCTTGTAAATTCTACTGGAGCGTCAGGAAACCTTGAAACTTTGTGACAATAAAGTACTCGTGCCTCTTGCCAATTTAAGCTACCGCTCATAGATATGCTACCCTTGGGTCCCAAATCAAACACTGATAAAACTTCAAATGGCCCTAAATTCTATACTGTGTGTCCTATACCTATCAAAGTTTGCAACAATCAAATGCTTGTAACTTTTTACTGGAGCGTCACAATCCCTTGAAATTTTGTGACAATAAAGCACTCGTGCCTCTTGTCAATTTAAGCTATCGCTCATAGCTATGCTACCGTTGAGTCCCAAATAAAACACTGATAAAATTTTAAATTGCCCTAACTTCTATACGGTGTATCCTATACCTATCAAAGTTTGCAACATTCAAATGCTTGTAACTTTTTATTGGAGCGAAATAAAACCTTGAAATATTGTGACAATAAAGTAGTCGTGCCTCTTGTCAATTTAAGATATCGCTCATAGCTATGCTAACCTGCAGTCCCAAAACAAACATTGATAAAACTTTCAATGGCCCTAATTTCTATACGGTGCGTCCTATACCTATCAAAGTTGGCAACAATTAAATGCGTGTAACTTTTTACTGGAGTGTAATAAAATCTTGAAATTTTGTGACAATAAAGTACTCGAGCCTCTTTTCAATTTAAACTATCGCTCATAGCTATGTTACCCCTGAGTCCCAAATAAAACACTGATAAAACTTCAAATGGCCCTAGCTTCTGTATGGTGAGTCTTATACCTATCAAAGTTTGCGACATTAAAATGCTTGTAACTTTTTATTTAAGCGTAATAAAATCTTGAAATTTTGTGGGAATAAAGTACTCGAGCCTATTATCAATTTAAGCCATCGCTCATAGCTATGCTACCCTTGAGTCCCAAATAAAACACCGATAAAATTTTAAATTGCCCTAACTTCTATACGGTGTGTCCTATACCTATCAAAGTTTGCAACATTCAAATGTTTGTAACTTTTTACTGGAGTGTAATAAAATCTTGAAATTTTGTGATAATAAAGTACTCGTGCCTCTTGCCAATTTAAGCTATCGCTCATAGCTATGCTACCCTTGGGTCCCAAATCAAACACTGATAAAACTTCAAATGGCCCTAAATTCTATACTGTGTGTCCTATACCTATCAAAGTTTGCAACAATCAAATGCTTGTAACTTTTTAGTGGAGCGTCATAATCCCTTGAAATTTTGTTACAATAAAGTACTCGTGCCTCTTGTCAATTTAAGCTATCGCTCATATCTATGCTACCCTTGAGTCCCAAATCAAACACTGATAAAACTTCAAATGGCCCTAACTTCTATACGGTGAGTCTTATACCTATCAAATTTTGCAACATTCAAATGCTTGTAACTTTATAATTAAGCGTAATAAAATCTTGAAATTTTGTGGCAATAAAGTACTCGAGCCTATTATCAATTTAAGCTATCGCTCATAGCTATGCCACCCTTGACTCCCATATCAAACACTTATAAAACTTCAAATGGCCCTAACTATATACGTCCAATAGCCATCAAAGTTTACAACAATCAAATGCTTGTAGCTTTTTATTGGAGCGTAATAAATTCTTGAAATTTTGTGACAATAAAGTACTCGAGCCTCTCTTCAATTTAAGTTAGCGGTCATAGCTATGCTACCCTTGCGTCCCAAATCAAACACTGATAAAATTTCAAATGGCCCTAATTTCTATACTGTGCGTCCTATACCTATCAAAGTTTTCAACATTCAAATGCTTGTAACTTTTTATTGGAGCGTAATAAAACCTTGAAATATTGTGACAATAAAGTAGTCGTGCCTCTTGTCAATTTAAGATATCGCTCATAGATATGCTACCCTGGAGTCCCAAAACAAACATTGATAAAACTTTCAATGGCCCTAATTTCTATACGGTGCGTCCTATACCTATCAAAGTTGGCAACAATTAAATGCGTGTAACTTTTTACTGGAGTGTAATAAAATCTTGAAATTTTGTGACAATAAAGTACTCGAGCCTCTTTTCAATTTAAGCTATCGCTCATAGCTATGTTACCCCTGAGTCCCAAATAAAACACTGATACAACTTCAAATGGCCCTAGCTTCTGTATGGTGAGTCTTATACCTATCAAAGTTTGCGACATTAAAATGCTTGTAACTTTTTAATTAAGCGTAATAAAATCTTGAAATTTTGTGGCAATAAAGTACTCGAGCCTATTATCAATTTAAGCTATCGCTCATAGCTATGCCACCCTTGACTCCCATATCAAACACTTATAAAACTTCAAATGGCCCTAACTATATACGGTGCGTCCAATACCTATCAAAGTTTGCAACAATCAAATGCTTGTAACTTTTTATTGGAGCGTAATAAAACCTTGAAATTTTGTGACAATAAAGTACTCGTGCGTCCTGTCAATTTAAGCTATCGCTTATAGCTATGCTACTCTTCAGTCCCAAATCAAACACTGATAAAACTTCAAATGGCCCTAACTTATATACGGTGCGTCCTATTCCTATCAAAGTTTGCAACATTCAAATGCTTGTAAATTCTACTGGAGCGTCAGGAAACCTTGAAACTTTGTGACAATAAAGTACTCGTGCCTCTTGCCAATTTAAGCTACCGCTCATAGATATGCTACCCTTGGGTCCCAAATCAAACACTGATAAAACTTCAAATGGCCCTAAATTCTATACTGTGTGTCCTATACCTATCAAAGTTTGCAACAATCAAATGCTTGTAACTTTTTACTGGAGCGTCACAATCCCTTGAAATTTTGTGACAATAAAGCACTCGTGCCTCTTGTCAATTTAAGCTATCGCTCATAGCTATGCTACCGTTGAGTCCCAAATAAAACACTGATAAAATTTTAAATTGCCCTAACTTCTATACGGTGTATCCTATACCTATCAAAGTTTGCAACATTCAAATGCTTGTAACTTTTTATTGGAGCGAAATAAAACCTTGAAATATTGTGACAATAAAGTAGTCGTGCCTCTTGTCAATTTAAGATATCGCTCATAGCTATGCTAACCTGCAGTCCCAAAACAAACATTGATAAAACTTTCAATGGCCCTAATTTCTATACGGTGCGTCCTATACCTATCAAAGTTGGCAACAATTAAATGCGTGTAACTTTTTACTGGAGTGTAATAAAATCTTGAAATTTTGTGACAATAAAGTACTCGAGCCTCTTTTCAATTTAAACTATCGCTCATAGCTATGTTACCCCTGAGTCCCAAATAAAACACTGATAAAACTTCAAATGGCCCTAGCTTCTGTATGGTGAGTCTTATACCTATCAAAGTTTGCGACATTAAAATGCTTGTAACTTTTTATTTAAGCGTAATAAAATCTTGAAATTTTGTGGGAATAAAGTACTCGAGCCTATTATCAATTTAAGCCATCGCTCATAGCTATGCTACCCTTGAGTCCCAAATAAAACACCGATAAAATTTTAAATTGCCCTAACTTCTATACGGTGTGTCCTATACCTATCAAAGTTTGCAACATTCAAATGTTTGTAACTTTTTACTGGAGTGTAATAAAATCTTGAAATTTTGTGATAATAAAGTACTCGTGCCTCTTGCCAATTTAAGCTATCGCTCATAGCTATGCTACCCTTGGGTCCCAAATCAAACACTGATAAAACTTCAAATGGCCCTAAATTCTATACTGTGTGTCCTATACCTATCAAAGTTTGCAACAATCAAATGCTTGTAACTTTTTAGTGGAGCGTCATAATCCCTTGAAATTTTGTTACAATAAAGTACTCGTGCCTCTTGTCAATTTAAGCTATCGCTCATATCTATGCTACCCTTGAGTCCCAAATCAAACACTGATAAAACTTCAAATGGCCCTAACTTCTATACGGTGAGTCTTATACCTATCAAATTTTGCAACATTCAAATGCTTGTAACTTTATAATTAAGCGTAATAAAATCTTGAAATTTTGTGGCAATAAAGTACTCGAGCCTATTATCAATTTAAGCTATCGCTCATAGCTATGCCACCCTTGACTCCCATATCAAACACTTATAAAACTTCAAATGGCCCTAACTATATACGTCCAATACCCATCAAAGTTTACAACAATCAAATGCTTGTAACTTTTTATTGGAGCGTAATAAATTCTTGAAATTTTGTGACAATAAAGTACTCGAGCCTCTCTTCAATTTAAGTTAGCGGTCATAGCTATGCTACCCTTGCGTCCCAAATCAAACACTGATAAAATTTCAAATGGCCCTAATTTCTATACTGTGCGTCCTATACCTATCAAAGTTTTCAACATTCAAATGCTTGTAACTTTTTATTGGAGCGTAATAAAACCTTGAAATATTGTGACAATAAAGTAGTCGTGCCTCTTGTCAATTTAAGATATCGCTCATAGATATGCTACCCTGGAGTCCCAAAACAAACATTGATAAAACTTTCAATGGCCCTAATTTCTATACGGTGCGTCCTATACCTATCAAAGTTGGCAACAATTAAATGCGTGTAACTTTTTACTGGAGTGTAATAAAATCTTGAAATTTTGTGACAATAAAGTACTCGAGCCTCTTTTCAATTTAAGCTATCGCTCATAGCTATGTTACCCCTGAGTCCCAAATAAAACACTGATACAACTTCAAATGGCCCTAGCTTCTGTATGGTGAGTCTTATACCTATCAAAGTTTGCGACATTAAAATGCTTGTAACTTTTTATTTAAGCGTAATAAAATCTTGAAATTTTGTGGGAATAAAGTACTCGAGCCTATTATCAATTTAAGCTATCGCTCATAGCTATGCTACCCTTGAGTCCCAAATAAAACACCGATAAAATTTTAAATTGCCCTAACTTCTATACGGTGTGTCCTATACCTATCAAAGTTTGCAACATTCAAATGTTTGTAACTTTTTACTGGAGTGTAATAAAATCTTGAAATTTTGTGATAATAAAGTACTCGTGCCTCTTGCCAATTTAAGCTTTCGCTCATAGCTATGCTACCCTTGGGTCCCAAATCAAACACTGATAAAACTTCAAATGGCCCTAAATTCTATACTGTGTGTCCTATACCTATCAAAGTTTGCAACAATCAAATGCTTGTAACTTTTTAGTGGAGCGTCATAGTCCCTTGAAATTTTGTTACAATAAAGTACTCGTGCCTCTTGTCAATTTAAGCTATCGCTCATATCTATGCTACCCTTGAGTCCCAAATCAAACACTGATAAAACTTCAAATGGCCCTAACTTCTATACGGTGAGTCTTATACCTATCAAATTTTGCAACATTCAAATGCTTGTAACTTTATAATTAAGCGTAATAAAACCTTGAAATATTGTGACAATATAGTAGTCGTGCCTCTTGTCAATTTAAGATATCGCTCATAGCTATGCTACCCTGGAGTCCCAAAACAAACACTGATAAAACTTCAAAATGCCGTAACTTCTATACGGTGCGTCCTATACCTATCAAAGTTGGCAACAATTAAATGCGTGTAACTTTTTACTGGAGTGTAATAAAATCTTGAAATTTTGTGACAATAAAGTACTCGAGCCTCTTGTCAATTCAAGCTATCGCTCATAGCTATGTTACCCCTGAGTCCCAAATAAAACACTGATAAAACTTCAAATGGCCCTAACTTCTGTACGGTGAGTCTTATACCTATCAAAGTTTGCGACATTAAAATGCTTGTAACTTTTTAATTAAGCGTAATAAAATCTTGAAATTTTGTGGCAATAAAGTACTCGAGCCTATTATCAATTTAAGCTATCGCTCATAGCTATGCCACCCTTGACTCCCATATCAAACACTTATAAAACTTCAAATGGCCCTAACTATATACGGTGCGTCCAATACCTATCAAAGTTTGCAACAATCAAATGCTTGTAACTTTTTATTGGAGCGTAATAAAACCTTGAAATTTTGTGACAATAAAGTACTCGTGCGTCCTGTCAATTTAAGCTATCGCTTATAGCTATGCTACTCTTCAGTCCCAAATCAAACACTGATAAAACTTCAAATGGCCCTAACTTATATACGGTGCGTCCTATTCCTATCAAAGTTTGCAACATTCAAATGCTTGTAAATTTTACTGGAGCGTCATGAAACCTTGAAACTTTGTGACAATAAAGTACTCGTGCCTCTTGCCAATTTAAGCTACCGTTCATAGATATGCTACCCTTGGGTCCCAAATCAAACACTGATAAAACTTCAAATGGCCCTAAATTCTATACTGTGTGTCCTATACCTATCAAAGTTTGCAACAATCAAATGCTTGTAACTTTTTACTGGAGCGTCACAATCCCTTGAAATTTTGTGACAATAAAGTACTCGTGCCTCTTGTCAATTTAAGCTATCGCTCATAGCTATGCTACCGTTGAGTCCCAAATAAAACACTGATAAAATTTTAAATTGCCCTAACTTCTATACGGTGTATCCTATACCTATCAAAGTTTGCTACATTCAAATGTTTGTAACTTTTTATTGGAGCGTAATAAAATCTTGAAATATTGTGACAATAAAGTAGTCGTGCCTCTTGTCAATTTAAGATATCGCTCATAGCTATGCTACCCTGGAGTCCCAAAACAAACATTGATAAAACTTTCAATGGCCCTAATTTCTATACGGTGCGTCCTATACCTATCAAAGTTGGCAACAATTAAATGCGTGTAACTTTTTACTGGAGTGTAATAAAATCTTGAAATTTTGTGACAATAAAGTACTCGAGCCTCTTTTCAATTTAAGCTATCGCTCATAGCTATGTTACCCCTGAGTCCCAAATAAAACACTGATAAAACTTCAAATGGCCCTAGCTTCTGTATGGTGAGTCTTATACCTATCAAAGTTTGCGACATTAAAATGCTTGTAACTTTTTAATTAAGCGTAATAAAATCTTGAAATTTTGTGGCAATAAAGTACTCGAGCCTATTATCAATTTAAGCTATCGCTCATAGCTATGCTACCCTTGAGTCCCAAATAAAACACCGATAAAATTTTAAATTGCCCTAACTTCTATACGGTGTGTCCTAAAGTTTGCAACATTCAAATGTTTGTAACTTTTTACTGGAGTGTAATAAAATCTTGAAATTTTGTGATAATAAAGTACTTGAGCCTCTCTTCAATTTAAGTTAGCGGTCATAGCTATGCCACCCTTGACTCCCATATCAAACACTTATAAAACTTCAAATGGCCCTAACTATATACGGTGCGTCCAATACCTATCAAAGTTTGCAACAATCAAATGCTTGTAACTTTTTATTGGAGCGTAATAAAACCTTGAAATTTTGTGACAATAAAGTACTCGTGCGTCCTGTCAATTTAAGCTATCGCTTATAGCTATGCTACTCTTCAGTCCCAAATCAAACACTGATAAAACTTCAAATGGCCCTAACTTATATACGGTGCGTCCTATTCCTATCAAAGTTTGCAACATTCAAATGCTTGTAAATTTTACTGGAGCGTCATGAAACCTTGAAACTTTGTGACAATAAAGTACTCGTGCCTCTTGCCAATTTAAGCTACCGCTCATAGATATGCTACCCTTGGGTCCCAAATCAAACACTGATAAAACTTCAAATGGCCCTAAATTCTATACTGTGTGTCCTATACCTATCAAAGTTTGCAACAATCAAATGCTTGTAACTTTTTACTTGAGCGTCACAATCCCTTGAAATTTTGTGACAATAAAGTACTCGTGCCTCTTGTCAATTTAAGCTATCGCTCATAGCTATGCTACCGTTGAGTCCCAAATAAAACACCGATAAAATTTTAAATTGCCCTAACTTCTATACGGTGTGTCCTATACCTATCAAAGTTTGCAACATTAAAATGTTTGTAACTTTTTATTCTAGCGTAATAAAATCTTGAAATTTTGTGACAATAAAGTACTCGAGCCTCTTGTCAATTTAAGCTATCGCTCATAGCTATGCTAGCCTTGAGTCCCAAATCAAACACTGATAAAACTTCAAATGGCCCTAAATTGTATACTGTGTGTCCTATACCTATCAAAGTTTGCAACAATCAAATGTTTGTAACTTTTTTCTGGAGCGTCATAATCCCTTGAAATTTTGTGACAATAAAGTACTCGTGCCTCTTGTCAATTTAAGCTATCGCTCACAGCTATGGTACCCTTGAGTCCCAAATAAAACACTGATAAAATTTTAAATAGCCCTAACTTCTATACGGTGTATCCTATACCTATCAAAGTTTGCAACATTCAAATGTTTGTAACTTTTTACTAGAGTGTAATAAAATCTTGAAATTTTGTGACAATAAAGTACTCGTGCCTCTTGCCAATTTAAGCTATCGCTCATAGCTATGCTACCCTTGAGTCCCAAATCAAACACTGATAAAACTTCAAATGGCCCTAAATTCTATACTGTGTGTCCTATACCTATCAAAGTTTGCAACAATCAAATGTTTGTAACTTTTTTCTGGAGCGTCATAATCCCTTGAAATTTTGTGACAATAAAGTACTCGTGCCTCTTGTCAATTTAAGCTATCGCTCATATCTATGCTACCCTTGAATCCCAAATCAAACACTGATAAAACTTCAAATGGCCCTAACTTCTATACGGTGAGTCTTATACCTATCAAATTTTGCAACATTCAAATGCTTGTAACTTTTTAATTAAGCGTAATAAAATCTTGAAATTTTGTGGCAATAAAGTACTCGAGCCTATTATCAATTTAAGCTATCGCTCATAGCTATGCCACCCTTGACTCCCATATCAAACACTTATAAAATTTCAAATGGCCCTTACTATATACGGTGCGTCCAATACCATTCAAAGTTTGCAACAATCAAATGCTTGTAACTATTTATTGGAGCGTAATCAATTCTTGAAATTTTGTGACAATAAAGTACTCGAGCCTCTCTTCAATTTAAGTTAGCGGTCATAGCTATGCTACCCTTGAGTCCCAAATCAAACACTGATAAAATTCCAAATGGCCCTAATTTCTATACTGTGCGTCCTATACCTATCAAAGTTTTCAACATTCAAATGCTTGTAACTTTTTATTGGAGCGTAATAAAACCTTGAAATATTGTGACAATAAAGTAGTCGTGCCTCTTGTCAATTTAAGATATCGCTCATAGCTATGCTACCCTGGAGTCCCAGAACAAACATTGATAAAACTTTAAATGGCCGTAACTTCTATACGGTGCGTCCTATACCTATCAAAGTTGGCAACAATGGAATGCGCGTAACTTTTTACTGGAGTGTAATAAAATCTTGAAATTTTGTGACAATAAAGTACTCGAGCCTCTTGTCAATTTAAGCTAACGCTCATAGCTGTGCTACTCTTGAGTCCCAAAACAAACACTGGAAAGACTTCAAATGGCCATAACTTCTATACGGTGCGTTCCATACCTGTCAAAGTTTGCAACATTCAAATGCTTGTAGCTTTTTACTGGACCGTCATGAAACCTTGAAATTTTGTGACAATAAAGTACTCGTGCCTCTTGCCAATTTAAGCTATCGCTCATAGCTATGGTAGCCTTGGGTCCCAAATCAAACACTTATAAAACTTCAAATGGCTCTAAATTCTATACTGTGTCTCCTATACCTATCAAAGTTTGCAACAATCAAATGCTTGTAACTTTTTACTGGAGCGTCACAATCCCTTGAAATTTTGTGACAATAAAGTACTCGTGCCTCTTGTCAATTTAAGCTATCGCTCATAGCTATGCTACCGTTGAGTCCCAAATAAAACACCGATAAAATTTTAAATTGCCCTAACTTCTATACGGTGTGTCCTATACCTATCAAAGTTTGCAACATTCAAATGTCTGTAACTTTTTATTGGAGCGTAATAAAGTCTTGAAATTTTGTGGCAATAAAGTACTCGAGCCTATTATCAATTTAAGCTATCGCTCATAGCTATGCTACTCTTCAGTCCCAAATCAAACACTGATAAAACTTCAAATGGCCCAAACTTATATACGGTGCGTCCTATTCCTATCAAAGTTTGCAACATTCAAATGCTTCTAAATTTTACTGGAGCGTCATGAAACCTTGAAACTTTGTGACAATAAAGTTCTCGTGCCTCTTGTCAATTTAAGCTAACGCTCATAGCTGTGCTACTCTTGAGTCCCAAAACAAACACTGGAAAGACTTCAAATGGCCATAACTTCTATACGGTGCGTTCCATACCTGTCAAAGTTTGCAACATTCAAATGCTTGTAGCTTTTTACTGGACCGTCATGAAACCTTGAAATTTTGTGACAATAAAGTACTCGTGCCTCTTGCCAATTTAAGCTATCGCTCATAGCTATGGTAGCCTTGGGTCCCAAATCAAACACTTATAAAACTTCAAATGGCTCTAAATTCTATACTGTGTCTCCTATACCTATCAAAGTTTGCAACAATCAAATGCTTGTAACTTTTTACTGGAGCGTCACAATCCCTTGAAATTTTGTGACAATAAAGTACTCGTGCCTCTTGTCAATTTAAGCTATCGCTCATAGCTATGCTACCGTTGAGTCCCAAATAAAACACCGATAAAATTTTAAATTGCCCTAACTTCTATACGGTGTGTCCTATACCTATCAAAGTTTGCAACATTCAAATGTCTGTAACTTTTTATTGGAGCGTAATAAAGTCTTGAAATTTTGTGGCAATAAAGTACTCGAGCCTATTATCAATTTAAGCTATCGCTCATAGCTATGCCACCCTTGACTCCCATATCAAACACTTATAAAACTTCAAATGGCCCTAACTATATACGTCCAATACCCATCAAAGTTTACAACAATCAAATGCTTGTAACTTTTTATTGGAGCGAAATAAATTCTTGAAATTTTGTGACAATAAAGTACTCGAGCCTCTCTTCAATTTAAGTTAGCGGTCATAGCTATGCTACCCTTGCGTCCCAAATCAAACACTGATAAAATTTCAAATGGCCCTAATTTCTATACTGTGCGTCCTATACCTATCAAAGTTTTCAACATTCAAATGCTTGTAACTTTTTATTGGAGCGTAATAAAACCTTGAAATATTGTGACAATAAAGTAGTCGTGCCTCTTGTCAATTTAAGATATCGCTCATAGCTATGCTACCCTGGAGTCCCAAAACAAACATTGATAAAACTTTCAATGGCCCTAATTTCTATACGGTGCGTCCTATACCTATCAAAGTTGGCAACAATTAAATGCGTGTAACTTTTTACTGGAGTGTAATAAAATCTTGAAATTTTGTGACAATAAAGTACTCGAGCCTCTTTTCAATTTAAGCTATCGCTCATAGCTATGTTACCCCTGAGTCCCAAATAAAACACTGATAAAACTTCAAATGGTCCTAGCTTCTGTATGGTGAGTCTTATACCTATCAAAGTTTGCGACATTAAAATGCTTGTAACTTTTTATTTAAGCGTAATAAAATCTTGAAATTTTGTGGGAATAAAGTACTCGACCCTATTATCAATTTAAGCTATCGCTCATAGCTATGCTACCCTTGGGTCCCAAATCAAACACTGATAAAACTTCAAATGGCCCTAAATTCTATACTGTGTGTCCTATACCTATCAAAGTTTGCAACAATCAAATGCTTGTAACTTTTTAGTGGAGCGTCATAATCCCTTGAAATTTTGTTACAATAAAGTACTCGTGCCTCTTGTCAATTTAAGCTATCGCTCATATCTATGCTACCCTTGAGTCCCAAATCAAACACTGATAAAACTTCAAATGGCCCTAACTTCTATACGGTGAGTCTTATACCTATCCAATTTTGCAACATTCAAATGCTTGTAACTTTATAATTAAGCGTAATAAAACCTTGAAATATTGTGACAATATAGTAGTCGTGCCTCTTGTCAATTTAAGATATCGCTCATAGCTATGCTACCCTGGAGTCCCAAAACAAACACTGATAAAACTTCAAAATGCCGTAACTTCTATACGGTGCGTCCTATACCTATCAAAGTTGGCAACAATTAAATGCGTGTAACTTTTTACTGGAGTGTAATAAAATCTTGAAATTTTGTGACAATAAAGTACTTGAGCCTCTTTTCAATTTAAGCTATCGCTCATAGCTATGTTACCCCTGAGTCCCAAATAAAACACTGATAAAACTTCAAATGGCCCTAGCTTCTGTATGGTGAGTCTTATACCTATCAAAGTTTGCGACATTAAAATGCTTGTAACTTTTTATTTAAGCGTAATAAAATCTTGAAATTTTGTGGGAATAAAGTACTCGAGCCTATTATCAATTTAAGCTATCGCTCATAGCTATGCTACCCTTGAGTCCCAAATAAAACACCGATAAAATTTTAAATTGCCCTAACTTCTATACGGTGTGTCCTATACCTATCAAAGTTTGCAACATTCAAATGTTTGTAACTTTTTACTGGAGTGTAATAATATCTTGAAATTTTGTGATAATAAAGTACTCGTGCCTCTTGCCAATTTAAGCTTTCGCTCATAGCTATGCTACCCTTGGGTCCCAAATCAAACACTGATAAAACTTCAAATGGCCCTAAATTCTATACTGTGTGTCCTATACCTATCAAAGTTTGCAACAATCAAATGCTTGTAACTTTTTAGTGGAGCGTCATAATCCCTTTAAATTTTGTTACAATAAAGTACTCGTGCCTCTTGTCAATTTAAGCTATCGCTCATATCTATGCTACCCTTGAGTCCCAAATCAAACACTGATAAAACTTCAAATGGCCCTAACTTCTATACGGTGAGTCTTATACCTATCAAATTTTGCAACATTCAAATGCTTGTAACTTTATAATTAAGCGTAATAGAACCTTGAAATATTGTGACAATATAGTAGTCGTGCCTCTTGTCAATTTAAGATATCGCTCATAGCTATGCTACCCTGGAGTCCCAAAACAAACACTGATAAAACTTCAAAATGCCGTAACTTCTATACGGTGCGTCCTATACCTATCAAAGTTGGCAACAATTAAATGCGTGTAACTTTTTACTGGAGTGTAATAAAATCTTGAAATTTTGTGACAATAAAGTACTCGAGCCTCTTGTCAATTTAAGCTATCGCTCATAGCTATGTTACCCCTGAGTCCCAAATAAAACACTGATAAAACTTCAAATGGCCCTAACTTCTGTACGGTGAGTCTTATACCTATCAAAGTTTGCGACATTAAAATGTTTGTAACTTTTTAATTAAGCGTAATAAAATCTTGAAATTTTGTGGCAATAAAGTACTCGAGCCTATTATCAATTTAAGCTATCGCTCATAGCTATGCCACCCTTGACTCCCATATCAAACACTTATAAAACTTCAAATGGCTCTAACTATATACGGTGCGTCCAATACCTATCAAAGTTTGCAACAATCAAATGCTTGTAACTTTTTATTGGAGCGTAATAAAACCTTGAAATTTTGTGACAATAAAGTACTCGTGCGTCCTGTCAATTTAAGCTATCGCTTATAGCTATGCTACTCTTCAGTCCCAAATCAAACACTGATAAAACTTCAAATGGCCCTAACTTATATACGGTGCGTCCTATTCCTATCAAAGTTTGCAACATTCAAATGCTTGTAAATTTTACTGGAGCGTCATGAAACCTTGAAACTTTGTGACAATAAAGTACTCGTGCCTCTTGTCAATTTAAACTACCGCTCATAGATATGCTACCCTTGGGTCCCAAATCAAACACTGATAAAACTTCAAATGGCCCTAAATTCTATACTGTGTGTCCTATACCTATCAAAGTTTGCAACAATCAAATGCTTGTAACTTTTTACTGGAGCGTCACAATCCCTTGAAATTTTGTGACAATAAAGTACTCGTGCCTCTTGTCAATTTAAGCTATCGCTCATATCTATGCTACCCTTGAGTCCCAAATCAAACACTGATAAAACTTCAAATGGCCCTAACTTCTATACGGTGAGTCTTATACCTATCAAATTTTGCAACATTCAAATGCTTGTAACTTTTTAATTAAGCGTAATAAAATCTTGAAATTTTGTGGCAATAAAGTACTCGAGCCTATTATCAATTTAAGCTATCGCTCATAGCTATGGCACCCTTGACTCCCATATCAAACACTTATAAAATTTCAAATGGCCCTTACTATATACGGTGCGTCCAATACCATTCAAAGTTTGCAACAATCAAATGCTTGTAACTATTTATTGGAGCGTAATAAATTCTTGAAATTTTGTGACAATAAAGTACTCGAGCCTCTCTTCAATTTAAGTTAGCGGTCATAGCTATGCTACCCTTGAGTCCCAAATCAAACACTGATAAAATTTCAAATGGCCCTAATTTCTATACTGTGCGTCCTATACCTATCAAAGTTTTCAACATTCAAATGCTTGTAACTTTTTATTGGAGCGTAATAAAACCTTGAAATATTGTGACAATAAAGTAGTCGTGCCTCTTGTCAATTTAAGATATCGCTCATAGCTATGCTACCCTTGAGTCCCAGAACAAACATTTATAAAACTTTAAATGGCCGTAACTTCTATACGGTGCGTCCTATACCTATCAAAGTTGGCAACAATGGAATGCGCGTAACTTTTTACTGGAGTGTAATAAAATCTTGAAATTTTGTGACAATAAAGTACTCGAGCCTCTTGTCAATTTAAGCTATCGCTCATAGCTATGCTACCCTTCAGTCCCAAATCAAACACTGATAAATCTTCAAATGGCCCAAACTTATATACGGTGCGTCCTATTCCTATCAAAGTTTGCAACATTCAAATGCTTCTAAATTTTACTGGAGCGTCATGAAACCTTGAAACTTTGTGACAATAAAGTTCTCGTGCCTCTTGTCAATTTAAGCTAACGCTCATAGCTGTGCTACTCTTGAGTCCCAAAACAAACACTGGAAAGACTTCAAATGGCCATAACTTCTATACGGTGCGTTCCATACCTGTCAAAGTTTGCAACATTCAAATGCTTGTAGCTTTTTACTGGACCGTCATGAAACCTTGAAATTTTGTGACAATAAAGTACTCGTGCCTCTTGCCAATTTAAGCTATCGCTCATAGCTATGGTAGCCTTGGGTCCCAAATCAAACACTTATAAAACTTCAAATGGCTCTAAATTCTATACTGTGTCTCCTATACCTATCAAAGTTTGCAACAATCAAATGCTTGTAACTTTTTACTGGAGCGTCACAATCCCTTGAAATTTTGTGACAATAAAGTACTCGTGCCTCTTGTCAATTTAAGCTATCGCTCATAGCTATGCTACCGTTGAGTCCCAAATAAAACACCGATAAAATTTTAAATTGCCCTAACTTCTATACGGTGTGTCCTATACCTATCAAAGTTTGCAACATTCAAATGTTTGTAACTTTTTATTGGAGCGTAATAAAACCTTGAAATATTGTGACAATAAAATAGTCGTGCCTCTTGTCAATTTAAGATATCGCTCATAGCTATGCTACCCTGGAGTCCCAAAACAAACATTGATAAAACTTTCAATGGCCCTAATTTCTATACGGTGCGTCCTATACCTATCAAAGTTGGCAACAATTAAATGCGTGTAACTTTTTACTGGAGTGTAATAAAATCTTGAAATTTTGTGACAATAAAGTACTCGAGCCTCTTTTCAATTTAAGCTATCGCTCATAGCTATGTTACCCCTGAGTCCCAAATAAAACACTGATAAAACTTCAAATGGCCCTAGCTTCTGTATGGTGAGTCTTATACCTATCAAAGTTTACGACATTAAAATGCTTGTAACTTTTTAATTAAGCGTAATAAAATCTTGAAATTTTGTGGCAATAAAGTACTCGAGCCTATTATCAATTTAAGCTATCGCTCATAGCTATGTTACCCTTGAGTCCCAAATAAAACACCGATAAAATTTTAAATTGCCCTAACTTCTATACGGTGTGTCCTATACCTATCAAAGTTTGCAACATTCAAATGTTTGTAACTTTTTACTGGAGTGTAATAAAATCTTGAAATTTTGTGATAATAAAGTACTCGTGCCTCTTGCCAATTTAAGCTATCGCTCATAGCTATGCTACCCTTGGGTCCCAAATCAAACACTGATAAAACTTCAAATGGCCCTAAATTCTATACTGTGTGTCCTATACCTATCAAAGTTTGCAACAATCAAATGCTTGTAACTTTTTAGTGGAGCGTCATAATCCCTTGAAATTTTGTTACAATAAAGTACTCGTGCCTCTTGTCAATTTAAGCTATCGCTCATATCTATGCTCCCCTTGAGTCCCAAATCAAACACTGATAAAACTTCAAATGGCCCTAACTTCTATACGGTGAGTCTTATACCTACCAAATTTTGCAACATTCAAATGCTTGTAACTTTTTAATTAAGCGTAATAAAATCTTGAAATTTTGTGGCAATAAAGTACTCGAGCCTATTATCAATTTAAGCTATCGCTCATAGCTATGCCACCCTTGACTCCCATATCTAACACTTATAAAACTTCAAATGGCCCTAACTATATACGTTCAATACCCATCAAAGTTTACAACAATCAAATGCTTGTAACTTTTTATTGGAGCGAAATAAATTCTTGAAATTTTGTGACAATAAAGTACTCGAGCCTCTCTTCAATTTAAGTTAGCGGTCATAGCTATGCTACCCTTGAGTCCCAAATCAAACACTGATAAAATTTCAAATGGCCCTAATTTCTATACTGTGCGTCCTATACCTATCAAAGATTTCAACATTCAAATGCTTGTAACTTTTTATTGGAGCGTAATAAAACCTTGAAATATTGTGACAATATAGTAGTCGTGCCTCTTGTCAATTTAAGATATCGCTCATAGCTATGCTACCCTGGAGTCCCAAAACAAACACTGATAAAACTTCAAAATGCCGTAACTTCTATACGGTGCGTCCTATACCTATCAAAGTTGGCAACAATTAAATGCGTGTAACTTTTTACTGGAGTGTAATAAAATCTTGAAATTTTGTGACAATAAAGTACTCGAGCCTCTTGTCAATTTAAGCTATCGCTCATAGCTATGTTACCCCTGAGTCCCAAATAAAACACTGATAAAACTTCAAATGGCCCTAACTTCTGTACGGTGAGTCTTATACCTATCAAAGTTTGCGACATTAAAATGTTTGTAACTTTTTAATTAAGCGTAATAAAATCTTGAAATTTTGTGGCAATAAAGTACTCGAGCCTATTATCAATTTAAGCTATCGCTCATAGCTATGCCACCCTTGACTCCCATATCAAACACTTATAAAACTTCAAATGGCCCTAACTATATACGGTGCGTCCAATACCTATCAAAGTTTGCAACAATCAAATGCTTGTAACTTTTTATTGGAGCGTAATAAAACCTTGAAATTTTGTGACAATAAAGTACTCGTGCGTCCTGTCAATTTAAGCTATCGCTTATAGCTATGCTACTCTTCAGTCCCAAATCAAACACTGATAAAACTTCAAATGGCCCTAACTTATATACGGTGCGTCCTATTCCTATCAAAGTTTGCAACATTCAAATGCTTGTAAATTTTACTGGAGCGTCATGAAACCTTGAAACTTTGTGACAATAAAGTACTCGTGCCTCTTGCCAATTTAAGCTACCGCTCATAGATATGCTACCCTTGGGTCCCAAATCAAACACTGATAAAACTTCAAATGGCCCTAAATTCTATACTGTGTGTCCTATACCTATCAAAGTTTGCAACAATCAAATGCTTGTAACTTTTTACTGGAGCGTCACAATCCCTTGAAATTTTGTGACAATAAAGTACTCGTGCCTCTTGTCAATTTAAGCTATCGCTCATAGCTATGTTACCCCTGAGTCCCAAATAAAACACTGATAAAACTTCAAATGGCCCTAACTTCTGTACGGTGAGTCTTATACCTATCAAAGTTTGCGACATTAAAATGTTTGTAACTTTTTAATTAAGCGTAATAAAATCTTGAAATTTTGTGGCAATAAAGTACTCGAGCCTATTATCAATTTAAGCTATCGCTCATAGCTATGCCACCCTTGACTCCCATATCAAACACTTATAAAACTTCAAATGGCTCTAACTATATACGGTGCGTCCAATACCTATCAAAGTTTGCAACAATCAAATGCTTGTAACTTTTTATTGGAGCGTAATAAAACCTTGAAATTTTGTGACAATAAAGTACTCGTGCGTCCTGTCAATTTAAGCTATCGCTTATAGCTATGCTACTCTTCAGTCCCAAATCAAACACTGATAAAACTTCAAATGGCCCTAACTTATATACGGTGTGTCCTATACCTATCAAAGTTTGCAACATTCAAATGTTTGTAACTTTTTATTCTAGCGTAATAAAATCTTGAAATTTTGTGACAATAAAGTACTCGAGCCTCTTGTCAATTTAAGCTATCGCTCATAGCTATGCTACCCTTGAGTCCCAAATCAAACACTGATAAAACTTCAAATGGCCCTAAATTCTATACTGTGTGTCCTATACCTATCAAAGTTTGCAACAATCAAATGTTTGTAACTTTTTTCTGGAGCGTCATAATCCCTTGAAATTTTGTGACAATAAAGTACTCGTGCCTCTTGTCAATTTAAGCTATCGCTCACAGCTATGGTACCCTTAAGTCCCAAATAAAACACTGATAAAATTTTAAATAGCCCTAACTTCTATACGGTGTATCCTATACCTATCAAAGTTTGCAACATTCAAATGTTTGTAACTTTTTACTGGAGTGTAATAAAATCTTGAAATTTTGTGACAATAAAGTACTCGTGCCTCTTGCCAATTTAAGCTATCGCTCATTGCTATGCTACCCTTGAGACCCAAAACAAACACTGATAAAACTTTAAAATGCCGTAACTTCTATACGGTGCGTCCTATACCTATCAAAGTTGGCAACAATTAAATGCGTGTAACTTTTTACTGGAGTGTAATAAAATCTTGAAATTTTGTGACAATAAAGTACTCGAGCCTCTTGTCAATTTAAGCTATCGCTCATAGCTATGTTACCCCTGAGTCCCAAATAAAACACTGATAAAACTTCAAATGGCCCTAACTTCTGTACGGTGAGTCTTATACCTATCAAAGTTTGCGACATTAAAATGTTTGTAACTTTTTAATTAAGCGTAATAAAATCTTGAAATTTTGTGGCAATAAAGTACTCGAGCCTATTATCAATTTAAGCTATCGCTCATAGCTATGCCACCCTTGACTCCCATATCAAACACTTATAAAACTTCAAATGGTCCTAACTATATACGGTGCGTTCAATACCTATCAAAGTTTGCAACAATCAAATGCTTGTAACTTTTTATTGGAGCGTAATAAAACCTTGAAATTTTGTGACAATAAAGTACTCGTGCGTCCTGTCAATTTAAGCTATCGCTTATAGCTATGCTACTCTTCAGTCCCAAATCAAACACTGATAAAACTTCAAATGGCCCTAACTTATATACTGTGCGTCCTATTCCTATCAAAGTTTGCAACATTCAAATGCTTGTAAATTTTACTGGAGCGTCATGAAACCTTGAAACTTTGTGACAATAAAGTACTCGTGCCTCTTGCCAATTTAAGCTACCGCTCATAGATATGCTACCCTTGGGTCCCAAATCAAACACTGATAAAACTTCAAATGGCCCTAAATTCTATACTGTGTGTCCTATACCTATCAAAGTTTGCAACAATCAAATGCTTGTAACTTTTTACTGGAGCGTCACAATCCCTTGAAATTTTGTGACAATAAAGTACTCGTGCCTCTTGTCAATTTAAGCTATCGCTCATAGCTATGCTACCGTTGAGTCCCAAATAAAACACCGATAAAATTTTAAATTGCCCTAACTTCTATACGGTGTGTCCTATACCTATCAAAGTTTGCAACATTCAAATGTTTGTAACTTTTTATTCTAGCGTAATAAAATCTTGAAATTTTGTGACAATAAAGTACTCGAGCCTCTTGCCAATTTAAGCTATCGCTCATAGCTATGCTACCCTTGAGTCCCAAATCAAACACTGATAAAACTTCAAATGGCCCTAAATTCTATACTGTGTGTCCTATACCTATCAAAGTTTGCAACAATCAAATGTTTGTAACTTTTTTCTGGAGCGTCATAATCCCTTGAAATTTTGTGACAATAAAGTACTCGTGCCTCTTGTCAATTTAAGCTATCGCTCACAGCTATGGTACCCTTAAGTCCCAAATAAAACACTGATAAAATTTTAAATAGCCCTAACTTCTATACGGTGTATCCTATACCTATCAAAGTTTGCAACATTCAAATGTTTGTAACTTTTTACTGGAGTGTAATAAAATCTTGAAATTTTGTGACAATAAAGTACTCGTGCCTCTTGCCAATTTAAGCTATCGCTCATAGCTATGCTACCCTTGAGTCCCAAATCAAACACTGATAAAACTTCAAATGGCCCTAAATTCTATACTGTGTGTCCTATACCTATCAAAGTTTGCAACAATCAAATGTTTGTAACTTTTTTCTGGAGCGTCATAATCCCTTGAAATTTTGTGACAATAAAGTACTCGTGCCTCTTGTCAATTTAAGCTATCGCTCATATCTATGCTACTTTTGAGTCCCAAATCAAACACTGATAAAACTTCAAATGGCCCTAACTTCTTTACGGTGAGTCTTATACCTATCAAATTTTGCAACATTCAAATGCTTGTAACTTTTTAATTAAGCGTAATAAAATCTTGAAATTTTGTGGCAATAAAGTACTCGAGCCTATTATCAATTTAAGCTATCGCTCATAGCTATGCCACCCTTGACTCCCATATCAAACACTTATAAAATTTCAAATGGCCCTTACTATATACGGTGCGTCCAATACCATTCAAAGTTTGCAACAATCAAATGGTTGTAACTATTTATTGGAGCGTAATAAATTCTTGAAATTTTATGACAATAAAGTACTCGAGCCTCTCTTCAATTTAAGTTAGCGGTCATAGCTATGCTACCCTTGAGTCCCAAATCAAACACTGATAAAATTTCAAATGGCCCTAATTTCTATACTGTGCGTCCTATACCTATCAAAGTTTTCAACATTCAAATGCTTGTAACTTTTTATTGGAGCGTAATAAAACCTTGAAATATTGTGACAATAAAGTAGTCGTGCCTCTTGTCAATTTAAGATATCGCTCATAGCTATGCTACCCTGGAGTTCCAGAACAAACATTGATAAAACTTTAAATGGCCGTAACTTCTATACGGTGCGTCCTATACCTATCAAAGTTGGCAACAATGGAATGCGCGTAACTTTTTACTGGAGTGTAATAAAATCTTGAAATTATGTGACAATAAAGTACTCGAGCCTCTTGTCAATTTAAGCTATCGCTCATAGCTATGCTACTCTTCAGTCCCAAATCAAACACTGATAAAACTTCAAATGGCCCAAACTTATATACGGTGCGTCCTATTCCTATCAAAGTTTGCAACATTCAAATGTTTGTAACTTTTTATTCTAGCGTAATAAAATCTTGAAATTTTGTGACAATAAAGTACTCGAGCCTCTTGTCAATTTAAGCTATCGCTCATAGCTATGCTACCCTTGAGTCCCAAATCAAACACTGATAAAACTTCAAATGGCCCTAAATTCTATACTGTGTGTCCTATACCTATCAAAGTTTGCAACAATCAAATGTTTGTAACTTTTTTCTGGAGCGTCATAATCCCTTGAAATTTTGTGACAATAAAGTACTCGTGCCTCTTGTCAATTTAAGCTATCGCTCACAGCTATGGTACCCTTAAGTCCCAAATAAAACACTGATAAAATTTTAAATAGCCCAAACTTCTATACGGTGTATCCTATACCTATCAAAGTTTGCAACATTCAAATGTTTGTAACTTTTTACTGGAGTGTAATAAAATCTTGAAATTTTGTGACAATAAAGTACTCGTGCCTCTTGCCAATTTAAGCTATCGCTTATAGCTATGCTACCCTTGAGTCCCAAATCAAACACTGATAAAACTTCAAATGGCCCTAAATTCTATACTGTGTGTCCTATACCTATCAAAGTTTGCAACAATCAAATGTTTGTAACTTTTTTCTGGAGCGTCATAATCCCTTGAAATTTTGTGACAATAAAGTACTCGTGCCTCTTGTCAATTTAAGCTATCGCTCATATCTATGCTACCCTTGAGTCCCAAATCAAACACTGATAAAACTTCAAATGGCCCTAACTTCTATACGGTGAGTCTTATACCTATCAAATTTTGCAACATTCAAATGCTTGTAACTTTTTAATTAAGCGTAATAAAATCTTGAAATTTTGTGGCAATAAAGTACTCGAGCCTATTATCAATTTAAGCTATCGCTCATAGCTATGCCACCCTTGACTCCCATATCAAACACTTATAAAATTTCAAATGGCCCTTACTATATACGGTGCGTCCAATACCATTCAAAGTTTGCAACAATCAAATGCTTGTAACTATTTATTGGAGCGTAATAAATTCTTGAAATTTTGTGACAATAAAGTACTCGAGCCTCTCTTCAATTTAAGTTAGCGGTCATAGCTATGCTACCTTTGAGTCCCAAATCAAACACTGATAAAATTTCAAATGGCCCTAATTTCTATACTGTGCGTCCTATACCTATCAAAGTTTTCAACATTCAAATGCTTGTAACTTTTTATTGGAGCGTAATAAAACCTTGAAATATTGTGACAATAAAGTAGTCGTGCCTCTTGTCAATTTAAGATATCGCTCATAGCTATGCTACCCTGGAGTCCCAGAACAAACATTGATAAAACTTTAAATGGCCGTAACTTCTATACGGTGCGTCCTATACCTATCAAAGTTGGCAACAATGGAATGCGCGTAACTTTTTACTGGAGTGTAATAAAATCTTGAAATTTTGTGACAATAAAGTACTCGAGCCTCTTGTCAATTTAAGCTATCGCTCATAGCTATGCTACTCTTCAGTCCCAAATCAAACACTGATAAAACTTCAAATGGCCCAAACTTATATACGGTGCGTCCTATTCCTATCAAAGTTTGCAACATTCAAATGATTCTAAATTTTACTGGAGCGTCATGAAACCTTGAAACTTTGTGACAATAAAGTTCTCGTGCCTCTTGTCAATTTAAGCTAACGCTCATAGCTGTGCTACTCTTGAGTCCCAAAACAAACACTGGAAAGACTTCAAATGGCCATAACTTCTATACGGTGCGTTCCATACCTGTCAAAGTTTGCAACATTCAAATGCTTGTAGCTTTTTACTGGACCGTCATGAAACCTTGAAATTTTGTGACAATAAAGTACTCGTGCCTCTTGCCAATTTAAGCTATCGCTCATAGCTATGGTAGCCTTGGGTCCCAAATCAAACACTTACAAAACTTCAAATGGCTCTAAATTCTATACTGTGTCTCCTATACCTATCAAAGTTTGCAACAATCAAATGCTTGTAACTTTTTACTGGAGCGTCAGAATCCCTTGAAATTTTGTGACAATAAAGTACTCGTGCCTCTTGTCAATTTAAGCTATCGCTCATAGCTATGCTACCGTTGAGTCCCAAATAAAACACCGATAAAATTTTAAATTGCCCTAACTTCTATACGGTGTGTCCTATACCTATCAAAGTTTGCAACATTCAAATGTTTGTAACTTTTTATTGGAGCGTAATAAAATCTTGAAATTTTGTGACAATAAAGTACTCGAGCCTCTTGTCAATTTAAGCTATCGCTCATAGCTCTGCTACCCTTGAGTCCCAAATCAAACACTGATAAAACTTCAAATGGCCCTAAATTCTATACTGTGTGTCCTATGCCTATCAAAGTTTGCAACAATCAAATGCTTGTAACTTTTTACTGGAGCGTCATAATCCCTTGAAATTTTGTGACAATAAAGTACTCGTGCCTCTTATCAATTTAAGCTATCGCTCACAGCTATGGTACCCTTGAGTCCCAAATAAAACACTGATAAAATTTTAAATAGCCCTAACTTCTATACGGTGTATCCTATACCTATCAAAGTTTGCAACATTCAAATGTTTGTAACTTTTTACTGGAGTGTAATAAAATCTTGAAAATTTGTGACAATAAAGTACTCGTGCCTCTTGCCAATTTAAGCTATCGCTCATAGCTATGCTGCCCTTGAGTCCCAAATCAAACACTGATAAAACTTCAAATGGCCCTAACTTCTATACGGTGAGTCTTATACCTATAAAATTTTGCAACATTCAAATGCTTGTAACTTTTTAATTAAGCGTAATAAAATCTTGAAATTTTGTGGCAATAAAGTACTCGAGCCTATTATCAATTTAAGCTATCGCTCATAGCTATGCCACCCTTGACTCCCATATCAAACACTTATAAAATTTCAAATGTCCCTTACTATATACGGTGCGACCAATACCATTCAAAGTTTGCAACAATCAAATGCTTGTAACTATTTATTGGAGCGTAATAAATTCTTGAAATTTTGTGACAATAAAGTACTCGAGCCTCTCTTCAATTTAAGTTAGCGGTCATAGCTATGCTACCCTTGAGTCCCAAATTAACCACTGATAAAATTTCAAATGGCCATAATTTCTATACTGTGCGTCCTATACCTATCAAAAATTTCAACATTCAAATGCTTGTAACTTTTTATTGGAGCGTAATAAAACCTTGAAATATTGTGACAATAAAGTAGTCGTGCCTCTTGTCAATTTAAGATATCGCTCATAGCTATGCTACCCTGGAGTCCCAGAACAAACATTGATAAAACTTTAAATGGCCGTAACTTCTATACGGTGCGTCCTATACCTATCAAAGTTGGCAACAATGGAATGCGCGTAACTTTTTACTGGAGTGTGATAAAATCTTGAAATTTTGTGACAATAAAGTACTCGAGCCTCTTGTCAATTTAAGCTATCGCTCATAGCTATGCTACTCTTCAGTCCCAAATCAAACACTGATAAAACTTCAAATGGCCCAAACTTATATACGGTGCGTCCTATTCCTATCAAAGTTTGCAACATTCAAATGCTTCTAAATTTTACTGGAGCGTCATGAAACCTTGAAACTTTGTGACAATAAAGTTCTCGTGCCTCCTGTCAATTTAAGCTAACGCTCATAGCTGTGCTACTCTTGAGTCCCAAAACAAACACTGGAAAGACTTCAAATGGCCATAACTTCTATACGGTGCGTTCTATACCTGTCAAAGTTTGCAACATTCAAATGCTTGTAGCTTTTTAGTGGACCGTCATGAAACCTTGAAATTTTGTGACAATAAAGTACTCGTGCCTCTTGCCAATTTAAGCTATCGCTCATAGCTATGGTACCCTTGGGTCCCAAATCAAACACTTATAAAACTTCAAATGGCCCTAAATTCTATACTGTGTGTCCTATACCTATCAAAGTTTGGAACAATCAAATGTTTGTAACTTTTTACTGGAGCGTCATAATCCCTTGAAATTTTGTGACAATAAAGTACTCGTGCCTCTTGTCAATTTAAGCTATCGCTCATAGCTATGCTACCCTTGAGTCCCAAATAAACCACCGATAAAATTTTAAATTGCCCTAACTTCTATACGGTGTGTCCTATACCTATCAAAGTTTGCAACATTCAAATGTTTGTAACTTTTTACTGCAGTGTAATAAAATCTTGAAATTTTGTGACAATAAAGTACTCGTGCCTCTTGCCAATTTAAGCTATCGCTCATAGCTATGCTAGCCTTGGGTCCCAAATCAAACACTTATAAAACTTCAAATGGCTCTAAATTCTATACTGTGTCTCCTATACCTATCAAAGTTTGCAACAATCAAATGCTTGTAACTTTTTACTGGAGCGTCATAATGCCTTGAAATTTTGTGACAATAAAGTACTCGTGCCTCTTGTCAATTTAAGATATCGCTCATAGCTATGCTACCCTTGAGTCCCAAATAAAACACTGATAAAACTTTAAATGGCCCTAAATTCTATACTGTGTGTCCTATACCTATCAAAGTTTGCAACAATCAAATGATTGTAACTTTTTAGTGGATCGTCATAATCCCTTGAAATTTTGTGACAATAAAGTACTCGTGCCTCTTGTCAATTTAAGCTATCGCTCATATCTGTGCTACCCTTGAGTCCCAAATCAAACACTGATAAAACTTCAAATGGCCCTAACTTCTATACGGTGAGTCTTATACCTATCCAATTTTGTAATATTCAAATGCTTGTAACTTTTTAATTAAGCGTAATAAAATCTTGAAATTTTGTGGCAATAAAGTACTCGAGCCTATTATCAATTTAAGCTATCGCTCATAGCTATGCCACCCTTGACTCCCATATCAAACACTTATAAAACTTCAAATGGCCCTAACTATATACGGTGCGTCAAATACCTATCAAAGTTTGCAACAATCAAATGCTTGTAACTTTTTATTGGAGCGTAATAAATTCTTGAAATTTTGTGACAATAAAGTACTCGAGCCTCTCTTCAATTTAAGTTAGCGGTCATAGCTATGCTACCCTTGAGTCCCAAATCAAACACTGATAAAATTTGAATTGGCCCCAATTTCTATACTGTGCGTCCTATACCTATCAAAGTTTTCAACATTCAAATGCTTGTAACTTTTTATTGGAGCGTAATAAAACCTTGAAATATTGTGACAATAAAGTAGTCGTGCCTCTTGTCAATTTAAGATATCGCTCATAGCTATGCTACCCTGGAGTCCCAAAACAAACACTGATAAAACTTCACATAGCCGTAAATTCTATACGGTGCGTCCTATACCTATCAAAGTTGGCAACAATTAAATGCGTGTAACTTTTTACTGGAGTATAAAAAAATTTTTAAATTTTGTGACAATAAAGTACTCATGCCTCTTATCAATTTAAGCTATCGCTCACATCTATGACACCCTTGAGTCCCAAATAAAACACCGATAAAACTTCAAATGGCCCTAACTTCTATACGGTGAGTCTTATACCTATCAAATTTTGCAACATTCAAATGCTGGTAACTTTTTAATTAAGCGTAATAAAATCTTGAAATTTTGTGGCAATAAAGTTCTCGAGCCTATTCTTAATTTAAGCTATCGCTCATAGCGATGCCACCCTTGACTCCCATATCAAACACTTATAAAACTTCAAATGGCCCTAACTATATACGGTGCGTCCAATACCTATCAAAGTTTGCAACAATCAAATGCTTGTAACTTTTTATTGGAGCGTAATAAATTCTTGAAATTTTGTGACAATAAAGTACTCGAGCCTCTCTTCAATTTAAGTTAGCGGTCATAGCTATGCTACCCTTGAGTCCCAAATCAAACACTGATAAAATTTCAAATGGCCCTAATTTCTATACTGTGCGTCCTATACCTATCAAAGTTTTCAACATTCAAATGCTTGTAACTTTTTATTGGAGCGTAATAAAACCTTGAAATATTGTGACAATATAGTAGTCGTGCCTCTTGTCAATTTAAGATATCGTTCATAGCTATGCTACCCTGGAGTCCCAAAACAAACACTGATAAAACTTCAAAATGCCGTAACTTCTATACGGTGCGTCCTATACCTATCAAAGTTGGCAACAATGAAATGCGCGTAACTTTTTACTGGAGTGTAATAAAACCTTGAAATTTTGTGACAATAAAGTACTCGAGCCTCTTGTCAATTTAAGCTATCGCTCATAGCTATGCTACTCTTCAGTCCCAAATCAAACACTGATAAAACTTCAAATAGCCCTAACTTATATACGGTACGGTCTATTTCTATCAACGTTTGCAACATTCAAATGCTTGTAGCTTTTTACTGGACCGTCATGAAACCTTGAAATTTTGTGACAATAAAGTACTCGTGCCTCTTGCCAATTTAAGCTATCGCTCATAGCTATGCTACCCTTGGGTCCCAAATCAAACGCTGATAAAACTTCAAATGGCCCTAAATTCTATACTGTGTGTCCTATACCTATCAAAGTTTGGAACAATCAAATGCTTGTAACTTTTTACTGGAGCGTCATAATCCCTTGAAATTTTGTGACAATAAAGTACTCGTGCCTCTTGTCAATTTAAGCTATCGCTCATAGCTATGCTACCCTTGAGTCCCAAATAATCCACCCATCAAATTTTAAATTGCCCTAACTTCTATACGGTGCGTCCTATACTTATCAAAGTTTGCAACTATCAAATGCTTGTAACTTTTTACTGGAGCGTCATAAAACCTTGAAATTTTGTGACAATAGAGTACTCGTGCCTCTTATCAATTTAAGCTATCGCTTATAGCTATGCTACCGTTGAGTCCCATATCAACCACTGATAAAAGTTCAAATGGCCCTAATTTCTATCCTGTGCGTCCTATACCTATCAAAGTTTTCAACATTCAAAAGCTTGTAAGTTTTTACTAGACCGTAATAAAATCTTGAAATTTTGCGACAATAATGTACTCGATCTTCTCTTCAATTTAAGTAATCGGTCATAGCTATGCTACCCTTGAGTCCCAAAACAAACACTGATAAAACTTCAAATGGCCCTAACTTCTATACGGTGTGTCCTATACCTATCAAAGTTAGCAACAATCAAATGCTTGTAACTTTTTACTGGAGCGTAATAAAATCTTGAAATTTTGTGGCAATAAATTACTCGAGATTTTTATCAATTTAAGCTATCGCTCATAGCTATGCTACCCTTGACTCCCAAATCAAACACTTATAAAACTTCAAATGGCCATAATTTCTATACGGTGCATCCTATACCTATCAGAGTTTGCAACATTTAAATGCTTGTAACTTTTTACCGGAGCGTAATAAAACCTTGAAATTTTGTGACAATAAAGTACTCGTGTGTCCTGTCAATTTAAGCTATCGCTCATAGCTATGCTACTCTTCAGTCCCAAATCAAACACTGATAAAACTTCAAATGGCCCTAACTTATATACGGTGCGTCCTATACCTATCAAAGTTTGCAATATTCAAATGCTTGTAAATTTTACTGGAGCGTCATGAAACCTTGAAACTTTGTGACAATAAAGTTCTCGTGCCTCTTGTCAATTTAAGCTAACGCTCATAGCTGTGCTACACTTGAGTCCCAAAACAAACACTGGTAAAACTTCAAATGGCCCCAACTTCTATACGGTGCGTTCTATACCTATCAAATTTTGCAACATTCAAATGCTTGTAGCTTTTTACTGGACCGTCATGAAACCTTGAAATTTTGTGACAATAAAGTTCTCGTGCCTCTTGCCTATTTAATCTATCACTCATAGCTATGTTACCCTTGGGTCCCAAATCAAACACTGATAAAACTTCAAATTACCCTAAATTCTATACTGTGTGTCCTACACCTATCAAAGTTTGCAACAATCAAATGCTTGTAACTTTTTACTGGAGCGCCATAATCCTTTGAAATTTTGTGACAATAAATTACTCGTGCCTCTTGTCAATTTAAGCTATCGTCCATAGTTATGCTACCCTTGAGTCCCAAATAAAACACCGATAAAATTTTAAATTGCCCTAACTTCTATACGGTGTGTCCTATACCTATCAAAGTTTGCAACATTCAAATGTTTGTAACTTTTTTCTGGAGTGTTATAAAATCTTGAAATTTTGTGACAATGAAGTACTCGTGCCTGTTATCAATTTAAGCTATCGCTCATAGCTATGCTACCCTTGAGTCCCAAATCAAACACTGATAAAACTTCAAATGGCCCTAACTTCTATACGGTGCGTCTTATTCCTATCAAAGTTTGCAACAATCAAATGCTTGTAAATTTTTACTGGAGCATCATAAAAGCTTGATATTTTGTGGCAATGAAGTACTCGTGGCTCTTATCAATTTAAGCTATCGCTCATAGCTATGCTACCCTTGAGTCCCAAATGAAACACTGATAAAACTTCAAATGGCCCTAAATTTTATACTGTGCGTCATATACCTATCAAAGTTTGCAACAAACAAATGCTTGTAACTTTTTACTGGAGCGTCATAATCGCTTGAAATTTTGTGACAATGAAGTACTCGTGCCTCTTGTCAATTTAAGATATCGCTCATAGCTATGCTACCCTGGAGTCCCAAAACAAACACTGATAAAACTTCAAATGGCCGTAACTTCTATACGGTGCGTCCTATACCTATCAAAGTTGGCAACAATTAAATGCGTGTAACTTTTTACTGGAGTGTAATAAAATCTTGAAATTTTGTGACAATAAAGTACTCGAGCCTCTTGTCAATTTAAGCTATCGCTCATAGCTATGTTACCCCTGAGTCCCAAATAAAACACTGATAAAACTTCAAATGGCCCTAGCTTCTGTACGGTGAGTCTTATACCTAACAAAGTTTGCGACATTAAAATGCTTGTAACTTTTTAATTAAGCGTAATAAAATCTTGAAATTTTGTGGCAATAAAGTACTCGAGCCTATTATCAATTTAAGCTATCGCTCATAGCTATGCTACCCTTGAGTCCCAAATAAAACACCGATAAAACTTGAAACGGCCCTAACTTATATACGGTGTGTCCTATACCTATCAAAGTTTGCAACATTCATTTGTTTGTAACTTTTTACTGGAGTGTAATAAAATCTTGAAATTTTGTGACAATAAAGTACTCGTGCCTCTTGCCAATTTAAGCTATCGGTCATAGCTATGCTACCCTTGGGTCCCAAATCAAACACTGATAAAACTTCAAATGGCCCTAAATTATATACTGTGTATCCTATACCTATCAAAGTTTGCAACAATCAAATGCTTGTAACTTTTTAGTGGATCGTCATAATCCCTTGAAATTTTGTGACAATAAAGTACTCGTGCCTCTTGTCAATTTAAGCTATCGCTCATATCTATGCTACCCTTGAGTCCCAAATCAAACACTGATGAAACTTCAAATGGTCCTAACTTCTATACGGTGAGTCTTATACCTCTCAAATTTTGCACCATTCAAATGCTTGTAACTTTTTAATTAAGCGTAATAAAATCTTGAAATTTTGTGGCAATAAAGTACTCGAGCCTATTATCAATTTAAGCTATCGCTCATAGCTATGCCACCCTTGACTCCCATATCAAACACTTATACAACTTCAAATGGCCCTAACTATATACGGTGAGTCCAATACCTATCAAAGTTTGCTACAATCAAATGCTTGTAACTTTTTATTGGAGCGTAATAAATTCTTGAAATTTTGTGACAATAAAGTACTCGAGCCTCTCTTCAATTTAAGTTAGCGGTCATAGCTATGCTACCCTTGAGTCCCAAATCAAACACTGATAAAATTTCAAATGGCCCCAATTTCTATACTGTGCGTCCTATACCTATAAAAGTTTTCAACATTCAAATGCTTGTAACTTTTTATTGGAGCGTAATAAAACCTTGAAATATTGTGACAATAAAGTAGTCGTGCCTCTTGTCAATTTAAGATATCGCTCATAGCTATGCTACCCTGGAGTCCCAAAACAAACACTGATAAAACTTCACATGGCCGTAACTACTATACGGTGCGTCCTATACCTATCAAAGTTGGCAACAATTAAATGCGTGTAAATTTTACTGGAGCGTCATGAAACCTTGAAACTTTGTGACAATAAAGTTCTCGTGCCTCTTGTCAATTTAAGCTAACACTCATAGCTATGCTACCCTTGAGTCCCAAATAAAACACCGATAAAACTTCAAATGGCCCTAATTTCCATACGGTGCATCCTATACCTATCAGAGTTTGCAACATTCAAATGCTTGTAAATTTTACTGGAGCGTCATGAAACCTTGAAACTTTGTGACAATAAAGTTCTCGTGCCTCTTGTCAATTTAAGCTAACGCTCATAGCTGTGCTACCCTTGAGTCCCAAAACAAACACTGGTAAAACTTTAAATGGCCCTAACTTCTATACGGTGCGTTCTATACCTATCAAAGTTTGCAACATTCAAATCCTTGTAGCTTTTTACTGGGCCGTCATGAAACCTTGAAATTTTGTGACAATAAAGTACTCGTGCCTCTTGCCAATTTAAGCTGTCGCTCATAGATATGCTACCCTTGGGTCGCAAATCAAACACTGATAAAACTTCAAATGGCCCTAAATTCTATACTGTGTGTCCTATACCTATCAAAGTTTGCAACAATCAAATGCTTGTAACTTTTTACTGGAGCGTAATAAATTCTTGAAATTTTGTGACAATAAAGTACTCGAGCCTCTCTTCAATTTAAGTTAGCAGTCATAGCTATGCTACCCTTGAGTCCCAAATCAAACACTGATAAAATTTCAAATGACCCTTATTTCTATACTGTGCGTCCTATACCTATCAAAGTTTTCAACATTCAAATGCTTGTAACTTTTTATTGGAGCGTAATAAAACCTTGAAATATTGTGACAATAAAGTAGTCGTGCCTCTTGTCAATTTAAGATATCGCTCATAGCTATGCTACCCTGGAGTCCCAAAACAAATACTGATAAAACTTCAAATGTCCGTAACTTCTATTCGGTCCTTCCTATACTTATCAAAGTTGGCAACAATGAAATGCGCGTAACTTTTTACTGGAGTGTAATAAAATCTTGAAATTTTGTGACAATAAAGTACTCGAGCCTCTTGTCAATATAAGCTATCGCTCATAGCTATGCTACTCTTCAGTCCCAAATCAAACACTGATAGAACTTCAAATAGCCCTAACTTATATACGGTACGGTCTATTCCTATCAACGTTTGCAACATTCAAATGCTTGTAGCTTTTTACTGGACCGTCATGAAACCTTGAAATTTTGTGACAATAAAGTACTCGTGCCTCTTGCCAATTTAAGCTATCGCTCATAGCTATGCTACCCTTGGGTCCCAAATCAAACACTGATAAAACTTCAAATGGCCCTAAATTCTATACTGTGTGTCCTATACCTATCAAAGTTTGGAACAATCAAATGCTTGTAACTTTTTACTGGAGCGTCATAATCCCTTGAAATTTTGTGACAATAAAGTACTTGTGCGTCTTATCAATTTAATCTATCGCTCATAGGTATGCTACCCTTGAGTCCCAAATAAACCAACGATCAAATTTTAAATTGCCCTAACTTCTATACGGTGCGTCCTATACTTATCAAAGTTTGCAACTATCAAATGCTTGTAACTTTTTACTGGAGCGTCATAAAACCTTGAAATTTTGTGACAATAGAGTACTCGTGCCTCTTATCAATTTAAGCTATCGCTTATAGCTATGCTACCGTTGAGTCCCATATCAACCACTGATAAAAGTTCAAATGGCCCTAATTTCTATACTGTGCGTCCTATACCTATCAAAGTTTTCAACATTCAAAAGCTTGTAAGTTTTTACTAGACCGTAATAAAATCTTGAAATTTTGCGACAATAATGTACTCGATCTTCTCTTCAATTTAAGTTATCGGTCATAGCTATGCTACCCTTGAGTCCCAAATGAAACACTTATAAAACTTCAAATGGCCATAATTTCTATACTGTGCGTCCTATACCTATCAAAGTTTGCAACAAACAAATGCTTGTAAATTTTTACTGGAGCGTCATAAAAGCTTGAAATTTTGTGGCAATAAAGTACTCGTGGCTCTTATCAATTTAAGCTATCGCTCATAGCTATGCTACCCTTGAGTCCCAAATGAAACACTGATAAAACTTCAAATGGCCCTAAATTCAATACTGTGCGTCCTATACCTATCAAAGTTTGCAACAAACAAATGCTTCTAACTTTTTACTGGAGCGTCATAATCGCTTGAAATTTTGTAACAATGAAGTACTCGTGCCTCTTGTCAATTTAAGATATCGCTCATAGCTATGCTACCCTGGAGTCCCAAAACAAACACTGATAAAACTTCAAATGGCCGTAACTTCTATACGGTGCGTCCTATACCTATCAAAGTTGGCAACAATTAAATGCGTGTAACTTTTTACTGGAGTGTAATAAAATCTTGAAATTTTGTGGCAATAAATTACTCGAGACTATTATCAATTTAAGCTATCGCTCATAGCTATGCTACCCTTGACTCCCAAATCAAACACTGATAAAACTTCAAATGGCCCTAAATTCTATACTGTATGTCCTACACCTATCAAAGTTTGCAACAATCAAATGCTTGTAACTTTTTACTGCAGCGCCATAATCCTTTGAAATTTTGTGACAATAAATTACTCGTGCCTCTTGTCAATTTAAGCTATCGCCCATAGCTATGCTACCCTTGAGTCCCAAATAAAACACCGATAAAACTTGAAACGGCCCTAACTTATATACGGTGTGTCCTATACCTATCAAAGTTTGCAACATTCATTTGTTTGTAACTTTTTACTGGAGTGTAATAAAATCTTGAAATTTTGTGACAATAAAGTACTCGTGCCTCTTGCCAATTTAAGCTATCGGTCATAGCTATGCTACCCTTGGGTCCCAAATCAAACACTGATAAAACTTCAAATGGCCCTAAATTCTATACTGTGTATCCTATACCTATCAAAGTTTGCAACAATCAAATGCTTGTAACTTTCTAGTGGATCGTCATAATCCCTTGAAATTTTGTGACAATAAAGTACTCGTGCCTTTTGTCAATTTAAGCTATCGCTCATATCTATGCTACCCTTGAGTCCCAAATCAAACACTGATAAAACTTCAAATGGCCCTAACTTCTATACGGTGAGTCTTATACCTCTCAAATTTTGCAACATTCAAATGCTTGTAACTTTTTAATTAAGCGTAATAAAATCTTGAAATTTTGTGGCAATAAAGTACTCGAGCCTATTATCAATTTAAGCTATCGCTCATAGCTATGCCACCCTTGACTCCCATATCAAACACTTATAAAACTTCAAATGGCCCTAACTATATACGGTGAGTCCAATACCTATCAAAGTTTGCAACAATCAAATGCTTGTAACTTTTTATTGGATCGTAATAAATTCTTGAAATTTTGTGACAATAAAGTACTCGAGCCTCTCTTCAATTTAAGTTAGCGGTCATAGCTATGCTACCCTTGAGTCCCAAATCAAACACTGATAATATTTCAAATGGCCCCAATTTCTATACTGTGCGTCCTATACCTATCAAAGTTTTCAACATTCAAATGCTTGTAACTTTTTATTGGAGCGTAATAAAACCTTGAAATATTGTGACAATACAGTAGTCGTGCCTCTTGTCAATTTAAGATATCGCTCATAGCTATGCTACCCTGGAGTCCCAAAACAAACACTGATAAAACTTCACATGGCCGTAACTTCTATACGGTGCGTCCTATACCTATCAAAGTTGGCAAAAATTAAATGCGTGTAAATTTTACTGGAGCGTCATGAAACCTTGAAACTTTGTGACAATAAAGTTCTCGTGCCTCTTGTCAATTTAAGCTAACGCTCATAGCTATGCTACCCTTGTCTCCCAAATCAAACACTTATAAAACTTCAAATGGCCCTAATTTCCATACGGTGCATCCTATACCTATCAGAGTTTGCAACATTCAAATGCTTGTAAATTTTACTGGAGCGTCATGAAACCTTGAAACTTTGTGACAATAAAGTTCTCGTGCCTCTTGTCAATTTAAGCTAACGCTCATAGCTGTGCTACCCTTGAGTCCCAAAACAAACACTGGTAAAACTTCAAATGGCCCTAACTTCTATACGGTGCGTTCTATACCTATCAAAGTTTGCAACATTCAAATCCTTGTAGCTTTTTACTGGGCCGTCATGAAACCTTGAAATTTTGTGACAATAAAGTACTCGTGCCTCTTGCCAATTTAAGCTGTCGCTCATAGATATGCTACCCTTGGGTCGCAAATCAAACACTGATAAAACTTCAAATGGCCCTAAATTCTATACTGTGTGTCCTATACCTATCAAAGTTTGCAACAATCAAATGCTTGTAACTTTTTACTGGAGCGTCATAATCCCTTGAAATTTTGTGACAATAAAGGACTCGTGCCTTTTGTCAATTTAAGCTATCGCTCATAGATATGCTACACTTGAGTCCCAAATAAAACACCGATAAAATTTTAAATTGCCCTAACTTCTATACGGTGTATCCTATAAATATCAAAATTTGCAACATTCAAATGTTTGTTACTTTTTATTGGAGCGTAATAAAATCTTGAAATTTTGTGACAATAAAGTACTCGAGCCTCTTGTCAATTTAAGCTATCGCTCATAGCTATGCTACCCTGGAATCCCAAATCAAACACTGATAAAACTTCAAATGGCCCTAAATTCTATACTGTGTGTCCTACACCTATCAAAGTTTGCAACAATCAAATGCTTTTAACTTTATACTGGAGCCTCATAATCCCTTGAAATTTTGTGACAATAAAGTACTCGTGCCTCTTATCAATTTAAGCTATCTATGGTACCCTTGAGTCCCAAATAAAACACCGATAAAATTTTAAATTGCCCTAATTTCTATACTGTGCGTCCTATACCTATCAAAGTTTTCAACATTCAAATGCTTGTAACTTTTTATTGGAGCGTAATAAAACCTTGAAATAAAGTAGTCGTGGCTCTTGTCAATTTAAGATATCGCTCATAGCTATGCTACCCTGGAGTCCCAAAACACACACTGATAAAACTTCAAATGGCCGTAACTTCTATACGGTGCGTCATATACCTATCAAAGTTGGCAACAATGAAATGCCCGTAACTTTTACTGGAGTGTAATAAAATCTTGAAATTTTGTGACAATAAAGTACTCGAGCCTCTTGTCAATTTAAGCTATCGCTCATAGCTATGCTACTCTTCAGTCCCAAATCAAACACTGATAAAACTTCAAATGGCCCTAACTTATATACGGAGCGGTCTATTCCTATCAAAGTTTGCAACATTCAAATGCTTGTAAATTTTACTGGAGCGTCATGAAACCTTGAAACTTTGTGACAATAAAGTTCTCGTGCCTCTTGTCAATTTAAGCTAACGCTCATAGCTGTGCTTCCCTTGAGTCCCAAAACAAAAACTGGAAATACTTCAAATGGCCATAACTTTTATACGGTGCGTTCTATACCTATCAAAGTTTGCAACATTCAAATGCTTGTACCTTTTTATTGGACCGTCATGAAACCTTGAAATTTTGTGACAATAAAGTACTCGTGCCTCTTGCCAATTTAAGCTATCGCTCGTAGCTATGCTACCCTTGGGTCCCAAATCAAACACTGATAAAACTTCAAATGGCCCTAAATTCTATACTGTGTGTCCTATACCTATCAAAGTTTGGAACAATCAAATGCTTGTAACTTTCTACTGGAGCGTCATAATCCCTTGAAATTTTGTGACAATAAAGTACTCGTGCCTCTTGTCAATTTAAGCTATCGCTCATAGCTATGCTACCCTTGAGTCCCAAATAAACCACCGATAAAATTTTAAATTGCCCTAACTTCTATACGGTGTGTCCTATACCTATCAAAGTTTGCAACATTCAAATGTTTGTAACTTTTTACTAGAGTGTAATAAAATCTTGAAATTTTGTGACAATAAAGTACTCGTGCCTCTTGCCAATTTAAGCTATCGCTCATAGCTATGCTAGCCTTGGGTGCCAAATCAAACACTGATAAAACTTCAAATGGCCCTAACTTCTATACGGTGAGTCTTATACCTATCAAATTTTGCAACATTCAAATGCTTGTAACTTTTTAATTAAGCGTAATAAAATCTTGAAATTTTGTGGCAATAAAGTACTCGAGCCTATTATCAATTTAAGCTATCGCTCATAGCTATGCCACCCTTGACTCCCATATCAAACATTTATAAAACTTCAAATGGCCCTAACTATATACGGTGAGTCCAATACCTATCAAAGTTTGCAACAATCAAATGCTTGTAACTTTTTATTGGAGCGTAATAAATTCTTGAAATTTTGTGACAATAAAGTACTCGAGCCTCTCTTCAATTTAAGTTAGCGGTCATAGCTATGCTACCCTTGAGTCCCAAATCAAACACTGATAAAATTTCAAATGGCCCCAATTTCTATACTGTGCGTCCTATACCTATCAAAGTTTTCAACATTCAAATGCTTGTAACTTTTTATTGGAGCGTTATAAAACCTTGAAATATTGTGACAATAAAGTAGTCGTGCCTCTTGTCAATTTAAGATATCGCTCATAGCTATGCTACCCTGGAGTCCCAAAACAAACACTGATAAAACTTCACATGGCCGTAACTTCTATATGGTGCGTCCTATACCTATCAAAGTTGGCAACAATTAAATGCGTGTAAATTTTACTGGAGCGTCATGAAACCTTGAAACTTTGTGACAATAAAGTTCTCGTGCCTCTTGTCAATTTAAGCTAACGCTCATAGCTATGCTACCCTTGACTCCCAAATCAAACACTTATAAAACTTCAAATGGCCCTAATTTCCATACGGTGCATCCTATACCCATCAGAGTTTGCAACATTCAAATGCTTGTAAATTTTACTGGAGCGTCATGAAACCTTGAAACTTTGTGACAATAAAGTTCTCGTGCCTCTTGTCAATTTAAGCTAACGCTCATAGCTGTGCTACCCTTGAGTCCCAAAACAAACACTGGTAAAACTTCAAATGGCCCTAACTTCTATACGGTGCGTTCTATACCTATCAAAGTTTGCAACATTCAAATGCTTGTAGCTTTTTACTGGGCCGTCATGAAACCTTGAAATTTTGTGACAATAAAGTACTCGTGCCTCTTGCCAATTTAAGCTGTCGCTCATAGATATGCTACCCTTGGGTCCCAAATCAAACACTGATAAAACTTCAAATGGCCCTAAATTCTATACTGTGTGTCCTATACCTATCAAAGTTTGCAACAATCAAATGCTTGTAACTTTTTACTGGAGCGTCATAATCCCTTGAAATTTTGTGACAATAAAGTACTCGTGCCTCTTGTCAATTTAAGCTATCGCTCATAGCTATGCTACACTTGAGTCCCAAATAAAATACCGATAACATTTTAAATTGCCCTAACTTCTATACGGTGTGTCCTATAAATATCAAGATTTGCAACATTCAAATGTTTGTTACTTTTTATTGGAGCGTAATAAAATCTTGAAATTTTGTGACAATAAAGTACTCGAGCCTCTTGTCAATTTAAGCTATCGCTCATAGCTATGCTACCCTGGAGTCCCAAATCAAACACTGATAAAACTTCAAATGGCCCTAAATTCTATACTGTGTGTCCTACACCTATCAAAGTTTGCAACAATCAAATGCTTGTAACTTTTTACTGGAGCGTCATAATCCCTTGAAATTTTGTGACAATAAAGTACTCGTGCCTCTTATCAATTTAAGCTATATATGGTACCCTTGAGTCCCAAATAAAACACCGATAAAATTTTAAATTGCCCTAATTTCTATACTGTGCGTCCTATACCTATCAAAGTTTTCAACATTCAAATGCTTGTAACTTTTTATTGGAGCGTAATAAAACCTTGAAATAAAGTAGTCGTGGCTCTTGTCAATTTAAGATATCGCTCATAGCTATGCTACCCTGGAATCCCAAAACACACACTGATAAAACTTCAAATGGCCGTAACTTCTATACGGTGCGTCCTATACCTATCAAAGTTGGCAACAATGAAATGCCCGTAACTTTTTACTGGAGTGTAATAAAATCTTGAAATTTTGTGACAATAAAGTACTCGAGCCTCTTGTCAATTTAAGCTATCGCTCATAGCTATGCTACTCTTCAGTCCCAAATCAAACACTGATAAAACTTCAAATGGCCCTAACTTATATACGGTGCGGTCTATTCCTATCAAAGTTTGCAACATTCAAATGCTTGTAAATTTTACTGGAGCGTCATGAAACCTTGAAACTTTGTGACAATAAAGTTCTCGTGCCTCTTGTCAATTTAAGCTAACGCTCATAGCTGTGCTTCCCTCGAGTCCCAAAACAAAAACTGGAAATACTTCAAATGGCCATAACTTTTATACGGTGCGTTCTATACCTATCAAAGTTTGCAACATTCAAATGCTTGTAGCTTTTTACTGGACTGTCATGAAACCTTGAAATTTTGTGACAATAAAGTACTCGTGCCTCTTGCCAATTTAAGCTATCGCTCGTAGCTATGCTAGCCTTGGGTGCCAAATCAAACACTGATAAAACTTCAAATGGCCCTAACTTCTATACGGTGAGTCTTATACCTATCAAATTTTGCAACATTCAAATGCTTGTAACTTTTTAATTAAGCGTAATAAAATCTTGAAATTTTGTGGCAATAAAGTACTCGAGCCTATTATCAATTTAAGCTATCGCTCATAGCTATGCCACCCTTGACTCCCATATCAAACATTTATAAAACTTCAAATGGCCCTAACTATATACGGTGAGTCCAATACCTATCAAAGTTTGCAACAATCAAATGCTTGTAACTTTTTATTGGAGCGTAATAAATTCTTGAAATTTTGTGACAATAAAGTACTCGAGCCTCTCTTCAATTTAAGTTAGCGGTCATAGCTATGCTACCCTTGAGTCCCAAATCAAACACTGATAAAATTTCAAATGGCCCCAATTTCTATACTGTGCGTCCTATACCTATCAAAGTTTTCAACATTCAAATGCTTGTAACTTTTTATTGGAGCGTTATAAAACCTTGAAATATTGTGACAATAAAGTAGTCGTGCCTCTTGTCAATTTAAGATATCGCTCATAGCTATGCTACCCTGGAGTCCCAAAACAAACACTGATAAAACTTCACATGGCCGTAACTTCTATATGGTGCGTCCTATACCTATCAAAGTTGGCAACAATTAAATGCGTGTAAATTTTACTGGAGCGTCATGAAACCTTGAAACTTTGTGACAATAAAGTTCTCGTGCCTCTTGTCAATTTAAGCTAACGCTCATAGCTATGCTACCCTTGACTCCCAAATCAAACACTTATAAAACTTCAAATGGCCCTAATTTCCATACGGTGCATCCTATACCCATCAGAGTTTGCAACATTCAAATGCTTGTAAATTTTACTGGAGCGTCATGAAACCTTGAAACTTTGTGACAATAAAGTTCTCGTGCCTCTTGTCAATTTAAGCTAACGCTCATAGCTGTGCTACCCTTGAGTCCCAAAACAAACACTGGTAAAACTTCAAATGGCCCTAACTTCTATACGGTGCGTTCTATACCTATCAAAGTTTGCAACATTCAAATGCTTGTAGCTTTTTACTGGGCCGTCATGAAACCTTGAAATTTTGTGACAATAAAGTACTCGTGCCTCTTGCCAATTTAAGCTGTCGCTCATAGATATGCTACCCTTGGGTCCCAAATCAAACACTGATAAAACTTCAAATGGCCCTAAATTCTATACTGTGTGTCCTATACCTATCAAAGTTTGCAACAATCAAATGCTTGTAACTTTTTACTGGAGCGTCATAATCCCTTGAAATTTTGTGACAATAAAGTACTCGTGCCTCTTGTCAATTTAAGCTATCGCTCATAGCTATGCTACACTTGAGTCCCAAATAAAATACCGATAAAATTTTAAATTGCCCTAACTTCTTTACGGTGTGTCCTATAAATATCAAGATTTGCAACATTCAAATGTTTGTTACTTTTTATTGGAGCGTAATAAAATCTTGAAATTTTGTGACAATAAAGTACTCGAGCCTCTTGTCAATTTAAGCTATCGCTCATAGCTATGCTACCCTGGAGTCCCAAATCAAACACTGATAAAACTTCAAATGGCCCTAAATTCTATACTGTGTGTCCTACACCTATCAAAGTTTGCAACAATCAAATGCTTGTAACTTTTTACTGGAGCGTCATAATCCCTTGAAATTTTGTGACAATAAAGTACTCGTGCCTCTTATCAATTTAAGCTATATATGGTACCCTTGAGTCCCAAATAAAACACCGATAAAATTTTAAATTGCCCTAATTTCTATACTGTGCGTCCTATACCTATCAAAGTTTTCAACATTCAAATGCTTGTAACTTTTTATTGGAGCGTAATAAAACCTTGAAATAAAGTAGTCGTGGCTCTTGTCAATTTAAGATATCGCTCATAGCTATGCTACCCTGGAGTCCCAAAACACACACTGATAAAACTTCAAATGGCCGTAAGTTCTATACGGTGCGTCCTATACCTATCAAAGTTGGCAACAATGAAATGCGCGTAACTTTCTACTGGAGTGTAATAAAATCTTGAAATTTTGTGACAATAAAGTACTCGAGCCTCTTGTCAATTTAAGCTATCGCTCATAGCTATGCTACTCTTCAGTCCCAAATCAAACACTGATAAAACTTCAAATGGCCCTAACTTATATACGGTGCGGTCTATTCCTATCAAAGTTTGCAACATTCAAATGCTTGTAAATTTTACTGGAGCGTCATGAAACCTTGAAACTTTGTGACAATAAAGTTCTCGTGCCTCTTGTCAATTTAAGCTAACGCTCATAGCTGTGCTTCCCTTGAGTCCCAAAACAAACACTGGAAATACTTCAAATGGCCATAACTTTTATACGGTGCGTTCTATACCTATCAAAGTTTGAAACATTCAAATGCTTGTAGCTTTTTACTGGACCGTCATGAAACCTTGAAATTTTGTGACAATAAAGTACTCGTGCCTCTTGCCAATTTAAGCTATCGCTCGTAGCTATGCTACCCTTGGGTCCCAAATCAAACACTGATAAAACTTCAAATGGCCCTAAATTCTATACTGTGTGTCCTATACCTACCAAAGTTTGGAACAATCAAATGCTTGTAACTTTCTACTGGAGAGTCATAATCACTTGAAATTTTGTGACAATAAAGTACTCGTGCCTCTTGTCAATTTAAGCTATCGCTCATAGCTATGCTACCCTTGAGTCCCAAATAAACCACCGATAAAATTTTAAATTGCCCTAACTTCTATACGGTGTGTCCTATACCTATCAAAGTTTGCAACATTCAAATGTTTGTAAGCTTTTACTGGAGTGTAATAAAATCTTGAAATTTTGTGACAATAAACTACTCGTGCCTCTTGCCAATTTACGCTATCGCTCATAGCTATGCTAGCCTTGGGTCCCAAATCAAACACTGATAAAATTTTAAATTGCCCTAACTTCTATACGGTGTCTCCTATACCTATCAAACTTTGCAACAATCAAATGCTTGTAACTTTTTACTGGAGCGTCATAATCCCTTGAAATTTTGTGACAATAAAGTACTCGTGCCTCTTGTCAATTTAAGCTATCGCTCATAGCTATGCTACCCTTGAGTCCCAAATCACACACTGATAAAACTTTAAATTGCCCTAACTTCTATACGGTGTGTCCTATACCTATCAAAGTTTGCAACATTCAAATGTTTGTAACTTTTTACTGGAGTGTAATAAAATCTTGAAATTTTGTGACAATAAAGTACTCGAGCCTCTTGTCAATTTAAGCTATTGCTCATAGCTATGCTACCCTTGAGTCCCAAATCACACACTGATACAACTTCAAATGGCCCGAACTTCTATACGGTGCGTCCTATACTTATCAAAGTTTGCAACTATCAAATGCTTGTAACTTTTTACTGGAGCGTCATAAAACCTTGAAATTTTGTGACAATAGAGTACTCGTGCCTCTTATCAATTTAAGCTATCGCTTATAGATATGCTACACTTGAGTCCCAAATCAAGCACTGATAAAAGTTCAAATGGCCCTAATTTCTATACTGTGCGTCCTATACCTATCAAAGTTTTCAACATTCAAAAGCTTGTAACTTTTTACTAGACCGTAATAAAATCTTGAAATCTTGTGACAATAATGTACTCGATCTTCTCTTCCATTTAAGTTATCGGTCATAGCTATGCTACCCTTGAGTCCCAAAACAAACACTGATAAAACTTCAAATGGCCCTAACTTCTATACGGTGCGTCCTATACCTATCAAAGTTAGCAACAATCAAATGCTTGTAACTTTTTACTGGAGCGTAATAAAATCTTGAAATTTTGTGGCAATAAAGTACTCGAGACTATTATCAATTTAAGCTATCGCTCATAGCTATGCTACCCTTGACTCCCAAATCAAACACTTATAAAACTTCAAATGGTCCTAATTTCTATACGGTGCATCCTATACCTATCAGAGTTTGCAACATTTAAATGCTTGTAACTTTTTACTGGAGCGTAATAAAACCTTGAAATTTTGTGACAATAAAGTACTCGTGTGTCCTGTCAATTTAAGCTATCGCTCATAGCTATGCTACTCTTCAGTCACAAATCAAACACTGATAAAACTTCAAATGGCCCTAACTTATATACGGTGCGTCCTATACCTATCAAAGTTAGCAATATTCAAATGCTTGTAAATTTTACTGGAGCGTCATGAAACCTTGAAACTTTGTGACAATAAAGTTCTCGTGCCTCTTGCCAATTTAAGCTAACGCTCATAGCTGTGCTACACTTGAGTCCCAAAACAAACACTGGTAAAACTTCAAATGGCCCCAACTTCTATACGGTGTGTTCTATACCTATCAAAGTTTGCAACATTCAAATGCTTGTAGCTTTTTACAGGACCGTCAGGAAACCTTGAAATTTTGTGACAATAAAGTACTCGTGCCTCTTGCCAATTTAAGCTATCGCTCATAGCTATGCTAGCCTTGGGTCCCAAATCAAACACTGATAAAACTTCAAATGGCCCTAACTTCTATATGGTGGGTCTTATACCTATCAAATTTTGCAACATTCAAATGCTTGTAACTTTTTAATTAAGCGTAATAAAATCTTGAAATTTTGTGGCAATAAAGTACTCGAGCCTATTATCAATTTAAGCTATCGCTCATAGCTATGCCACCCTTGACTCCCATATCAAACACTTATAAAACTTCAAATGGCCCTAACTATATACGGTGAGTCCACTACCTATCAAAGTTTGCAACAATCAAATGCTTGTAACTTTTTATTGGAGCGTAATAAATTCTTGAAATTTTGGGACAATAAAGTACTCGAGCCTCTCTTCAATTTAAGTTAGCGGTCATAGCTATGCTACCCTTGAGTCCCAAATCAAACACTGATAAAATTTCAAATGGCCCCAATTTCTATACTGTGCGTCCTATACCTATCAAAGTTTTCAACATTCAAATGCTTGTAACTTTTTATTGGAGCGTTATAAAACCTTGAAATATTGTGACAATAAAGTAGTCGTGCCTCTTGTCAATTTAAGATATCGCTCATAGCTATGCTACCCTGGAGTCCCAAAACAAACACTGATAAAACTTCACATGGCCGTAACTTCTATATGGTGCGTCCTATACCTATCAAAGTTGGCAACAATTAAATGCGTGTAAATTTTACTGGAGCGTCATGAAACCTTGAAACTTTGTGACAATAAAGTTCTCGTGCCTCTTGTCAATTTAAGCTAACGCTCATAGCTATGCTACCCTTGACTCCCAAATCAAACACTTATAAAACTTCAAATGGCCCTAATTTCCATACGGTGCATCCTATACCTATCAGAGTTTGCAACATTCAAATGCTTGTAAATTTTACTGGAGCGTCATGAAACCTTGAAACTTTGTGACAATAAAGTTCTCGTGCCATTTGTCAATTTAAGCTAACGCTCATAGCTGTGCTACCCTTGAGTCCCAAAACAAACACTGGTAAAACTTCAAATGGCCCTAACTTCTATACGGTGCGTTCTATACCTATCAAAGTTTGCAGCATTCAAATGCTTGTAGCTTTTTACTGGGCCGTCATGAAACCTTGAAATTTTGTGACAATAAAGTACTCGTGCCTCTTGCCAATTTAAGGTGTCGCTCATAGATATGCTACCCTTGGGTCCCAAATCAAACACTGATAAAACTTCAAATGGCCCTAAATTCTATACTGTGTGTCCTATACCTATCAAAGTTTGCAACAATCAAATGCTTGTAACTTTTTACTGGAGCGTCATAATCCCTTGAAATTTTGTGACAATAAAGTACTCGTGCCTCTTGTCAATTTAAGCTATCGCTCATAGCTATGCTACACTTGAGTCCCAAATAAAATACCGATAAAATTTTAAATTGCCCTAACTTCTATACGGTGTGTCCTATAAATATCAAGATTTGCAACATTCAAATGTTTGTTACTTTTTATTGGAGCGTAATAAAATCTTGAAATTTTGTGACAATAAAGTACTCGAGCCTCTTGTCAATTTAAGCTATCGCTCATAGCTATGCTACCCTGGAGTCCCAAATCAAACACTGATAAAACTTCAAATGGCCCTAAATTCTATACTGTGTGTCCTACACCTATCAAAGTTTGCAACAATCAAATGCTTGTAACTTTTTACTGGAGCGTCATAATCCCTTGAAATTTTGTGACAATAAAGTACTCGTGCCTCTTATCAATTTAAGCTATATATGGTACCCTTGAGTCCCAAATAAAACACCGATAAAATTTTAAATTGCCCTAATTTCTATACTGTGCGTCCTATACCTATCAAAGTTTTCAACATTCAAATGCTTGTAACTTTTTATTGGAGCGTAATAAAACCTTGAAATAAAGTAGTCGTGGCTCTTGTCAATTTAAGATATCGCTCATAGCTATGCTACCCTGGAGTCCCAAAACACACACTGATAAAACTTCAAATGGCCGTAAGTTCTATACGGTGCGTCCTATACCTATCAAAGTTGGCAACAATGAAATGCGCGTAACTTTCTACTGGAGTGTAATAAAATCTTGAAATTTTGTGACAATAAAGTACTCGAGCCTTTTGTCAATTTAAGCTATCGCTCATAGCTATGCTACTCTTCAGTCCCAAATCAAACACTGATAAAACTTCAAATGGCCCTAACTTATATACGGTGCGGTCTATTCCTATCAAAGTTTGCAACATTCAAATGCTTGTAAATTTTACTGGAGCGTCATGAAACCTTGAAACTTTGTGACAATAAAGTTCTCGTGCCTCTTGTCAATTTAAGCTAACGCTCATAGCTGTGCTTCCCTTGAGTCCCAAAACAAACACTGGAAATACTTCAAATGGCCATAACTTTTATACGGTGCGTTCTATACCTATCAAAGTTTGAAACATTCAAATGCTTGTAGCTTTTTACTGGACCGTCATGAAACCTTGAAGTTTTGTGACAATAAAGTACTCGTGCCTCTTGCCAATTTAAGCTATCGCTCGTAGCTATGCTACCCTTGGGTCCCAAATCAAACACTGATAAAACTTCAAATGGCCCTAAATTCTATACTGTGTGTCCTATACCTACCAAAGTTTGGAACAATCAAATGCTTGTAACTTTCTACTGGAGAGTCATAATCACTTGAAATTTTGTGACAATAAAGTACTCGTGCCTCTTGTCAATTTAAGCTATCGCTCATAGCTATGCTACCCTTGAGTCCCAAATAAACCACCGATAAAATTTTAAATTGCCCTAACTTCTATACGGTGTGTCCTATACCTATCAAAGTTTGCAACATTCAAATGTTTGTAAGCTTTTACTGGAGTGTAATAAAATCTTGAAATTTTGTGACAATAAACTACTCGTGCCTCTTGCCAATTTAAGCTATCGCTCATAGCTATGCTAGCCTTGGGTCCCAAATCAAACACTGATAAAACTTCAAATGGCCCTAAATTGTATACTGTGTCTCCTATACCTATCAAACTTTGCAACAATCAAATGCTTGTAACTTTTTACTGGAGCGTCATAATCCCTTGAAATTTTGTGACAATAAAGTACTCGTGCCTCTTGTCAATTTAAGCTATCGCTCATAGCTATGCTACCCTTGAGTCCCAAATCACACACTGATAAAACTTTAAATTGCCCTAACTTCTATACGGTGTGTCCTATACCTATCAAAGTTTGCAACATTCAAATGTTTGTAACTTTTTACTGGAGTGTAATAAAATCTTGAAATTTTGTGACAATAAAGTACTCGAGCCTCTTGTCAATTTAAGCTATCGCTCATAGCTATGCTACCCTTGAGTCCCAAATCACACACTGATACAACTTCAAATGGCCCGAACTTCTATACGGTGCGTCCTATACTTATCAAAGTTTGCAACTATCAAATGCTTGTAACTTTTTACTGGAGCGTCATAAAACCTTGAAATTTTGTGACAATAGAGTACTCGTGCCTCTTATCAATTTAAGCTATCGCTTATAGATATGCTACACTTGAGTCCCAAATCAAGCACTGATAAAAGTTCAAATGGCCCTAATTTCTATACTGTGCGTCCTATACCTATCAAAGTTTTCAACATTCAAAAGCTTGTAACTTTTTACTAGACCGTAATAAAATCTTGAAATCTTGTGACAATAATGTACTCGATCTTCTCTTCCATTTAAGTTATCGGTCATAGCTATGCTACCCTTGAGTCCCAAAACAAACACTGATAAAACTTCAAATGGCCCTAACTTCTATACGGTGCGTCCTATACCTATCAAAGTTAGCAACAATCAAATGCTTGTAACTTTTTACTGGAGCGTAATAAAATCTTGAAATTTTGTGGCAATAAATTACTCGAGACTATTATCAATTTAAGCTATCGCTCATAGCTATGCTACCCTTGACTCCCAAATCAAACACTTATAAAACTTCAAATGGCCCTAATTTCTATACGGTGCATCCTATACCTATCAGAGTTTGCAACATTTAAATGCTTGTAACTTTTTACTGGAGCGTAATAAAACCTTGAAATTTTGTGACAATAAAGTACTCGTGTGTCCTGTCAATTTAAGCTATCGCTCATAGCTATGCTACTCTTCAGTCACAAATCAAACACTGATAAAACTTCAAATGGCCCTAACTTATATACGGTGCGTCCTATACCTATCAAAGTTTGCAATATTCAAATGCTTGTAAATTTTACTGGAGCGTCATGAAACCTTGAAACTTTGTGACAATAAAGTTCTCGTGCCTCTTGCCAATTTAAGCTAACGCTCATAGCTGTGCTACACTTGAGTCCCAAAACAAAACCTGGTAAAACTTCAAATGGCCCCAACTTCTATACGGTGTGTTCTATACCTATCAAAGTTTGCAACATTCAAATGCTTGTAGCTTTTTACAGGACCGTCAGGAAACCTTGAAATTTTGTGACAATAAAGTACTCGTGGCTCTTATCAATTTAAGCTTTCGCTCATAGCTATGCTACCCTTGAGTCCCAAATGAAACACTGATAAAACTTCAAATGGCCCTAAATTCTATACTGTGCGTCCTATACCTATCAAAGTTTGCAACAATCAAATGCTTGTAACTTTTTACTGGAGCGTCATAATCGCTTGAAATTTTGTGACAATGAAGTACTCGTGCCTCTTGTCAATTTAAGCTATCGCTCATAGCTATGCTACTCTTCAGTCACAAATCAAACACGGATAAAACTTCAAATGGCCCTAACTTATATACGGTGCGTCCTATACCTATCAAAGTTTGCAATATTAAAATGCTTGTAAATTTTACTGGAGCGTCATGAAACCTTGAAACTTTGTGACAATAAAGTTCTCGTGCCTCTTGTCAATTTAAGATATCGCTCATAGCTATGCTACCCTTGAGTCCCAAAAAAAACACTGATAAAACTTTAAATTGCCCTAACTTCTATACGGTGTGTCCAATACCTATCAAAGTTTGCAACAATCACATGTTTGTAACTTTTTACTGGAGCGTCATAATACCTTGAAATTTTCTGACAATAAAGTACTCGTGTCTCTTGTCAATTTAAGCTATCGCTCATATCTATGCTACCCTTGAGTCCCAAATCAAACACTGATAAAACTTCAAATGGCCCTAACTTCTATACGGTGAGTCTTATACCTATCAAATTTTGCAACATTCAAATGCTTGTAACTTTTCAATTAAGCGTAATAAAATCTTGAAATTTTGTGGCAATAAAGTACTCGAGCCTATTATCAATTTAAGCTATCGCTCATAGCTATGCCACCCTTGACTCCCATATCAAACACTTATAAAACTTCAAATGGCCCTAACTATATACGCTGCGTCCAATACCTATCAAAGTTTGCAACAATTAAATGCTTGTAACTTTTTATTGAGCCGTAATAAATTCTTGAATTTTTGTGACAATAAAGTACTCGAGCCTCTCTTCAATTTAAGTTAGCGGTCATAGCTATGCTACCGTTGAGTCCCAAATCAAACACTGATAAAGTTTCAAATGGCCCTAATTTCTATACTGTGCGTCCTATACCTATCAAAGTTTGCAATATTAAAATGCTTGTAAATTTTACTGGAGCGTCATGAAACCTTGAAACTTTGTGACAATAAAGTTCTCGTGCCTCTTGTCAATTTAAGATATCGCTCATAGCTATGCTACCCTGGAGTCCCAAAAATAACACTGATAAAACTTCAAATTACCGTAACTTCTATACGGTGCGTCCTATACCTATCAAAGTTGGCAACAATGAAATGCGCGTAACTTTTTACTGGAGTGTAATAAAATCTTGAAATTTTGTGACAATAAAGTGCTCGAGCCTCTTGTCAATTTAAGCTATCGCTCATAGCTATGCTACTCTTCAGTCCCAAATCAAACACTGATAAAACTTCAAATGGCCCTAACTTATATACGGTGCGTCCTATTCCTATCAAAGTTTGCAACATTCAAATGTTTGTAAATTTTACTGAAGCGTCATGAAACCTTGAAACTTTGTGACAATAAAGTTCTCGTGCATCTTGTCAATTTAAGCTAACGCTCATAGCTGTGCTTCCCTTGAGTCCCAAAACAAACACTGGAAAGACTTCAAATAGCCATAACTTTTATACGGTGCGTTCTATACCTATCAAAGTTTGCAACATTCAAATGCTTGTAGCTTTTTACTGGACCGTCATGAAACCTTGAAATTTTGTGACAATAAAGTACTCGTGCCTCTTGCCAATTTAAGCTATCGCTCATAGCTATGCTACCCTTGGGTCCCAAATCAAACACTGATAAAACTTCAAATGGCCCTAAATTCTATACTGTGTGTCCTATACCTATCAAAGTTTGAAACAATCAAATGCTTGTAACTTTTACTGGAGCGTCATAATCCCTTCAAATTTTGTGACAATAAAGTACTCGTGCCTCTAGTCAATTTACGCTATCGCTCATAGCTATGCTACCCTTGAGTCCCAAATAAACCACCGATAAAATTTTAAATTGCCCTAACTTCTATACGGTGTGTCCTATACCTATCAAAGTTTGCAACATTCAAATGTTTGTAACTTTTTACTGGAGTGTAATAAAATCTTGAAATTTTGTGACAAGAAAGTACTCGTGCCTCTTGCCAATTTAAGCTATCGCTCATAGCTATGCTAGCCTTGGGTCCCAAATCAAACACTGATGAAACTTCAAATGGCCCTAAAGTCTATACTTTGTCTCCTATACCTATCAAAGTTTGCAACAATCAAATGCTTGTAACTTTTTACTGGAGCGTCATAGTCCCTTGAAATTGTATGACAATAAAGTACTCGTGCCTCTTGTCAATTTAAGATATCGCTCATAGCTATGCTACCCTTGATTCCCAAATAAAACACTGATAAAACTTTAAATTGCCCTAACTTCTATACGGTGTGCCCTATACCTATCAAAGTTTGCAACATTCAAATGTTTGTAACTTTTTACTGGAGTGGAATAAAATCTTGAAATTTTGTGACAATGAAGTACTCGAGCCTCTTGTCAATTAAGTCTATCGCTCATAGCTATGCTACCCTTGAGTCCCAAATCAAACACTGATAAAACTTCAAATGGCCCTAACTTCTATACGGTGCTTTCTATACTTATCAAAGTTTGCAACAATCAAATGCTTGTATCTTTTTACTGGAGCGTCATAAAACCTTGATTTTGTCCTAACAAGTGGTACCCGCTACAGTCCAGGGACGATCCGGTCCATATCGAGCTCGAAGTCGGCTACCCAAACGCGTGCTGCTAGGAACTGCCATCGTTCACATCTGGTACCAGGGAGTCAATTACATGCCGTGCACGCCCAAGTGACCGGGGTAAGCAATGTGGTGGCCGCGAACGTAACAAAAGCGTGCGACTTAATTGTAGGGTCACCCCTCGGCAGCGCGGTGCGGCTCCAGGTGTCAGCCTTAGCCTTGCCGACCTTGACCAGTGAACTACCCCGACTAGGGGTACCCACTCAGCAATATGGCATGCGGTCATTGGTGAATTGGTTTGTTTACATTTTAGTGGAATTTGCGTTAAATTTAAGCGAAAGGGATTAGAAATAAACATTTAAATTAATCGAGATTTGTTATCGAGTTTGTAACTCAAATAAACCATATAAAAACCCTGCTCGGGAAGCTAACTAACTAATCAGTTTCCAACTGGCAACTCAAACATCTGCATTTTTATTGCATTCAGTCTTTCGGCTCACTGTTAGAATTTGCTCAATGGCTTCTTGCCGAGTAACACTCTGAATTATATACGTATTTGATATTTTCAATATATATATATATATATATGTATATATAATTCTCGCACACATATACGTGCATTACACATTGTTGGATCGCTAATTGCGCAGAAAACTATCTTCGGGTGGGTTCTTACGGGACCGGTGCCTGAGAGCACGACACAGACCTTTTGTGCTAGAGTAAAAGTTGAGCCCAGCCACGCGGTCGAAGAGCTCTTGCAAAAATGCTGGGAGGTGGAGGAGCCACCTAGAGAGAGACGGTTATCACCCGGTGATCAGGTTTGTCTTCATTTATACACCCCAACCACTTATCGGGAACCTTCTGGCCGATATGTGGTTGAGCTTCCTTTCAAGCCAAGGTACCTGTCTGAGGAGTCACTTGGGGCTTCTCGACACATTGCGTTAAAACAGTTCGAACGCAATGAAAGCAGACTACTTCGTAGCCCTGAGCAGAAAAATCAATATGACTCCGTGGTACAGGAATATGTGACTCCCGATCATATGATCAAAGTCCCGTTTCTGCCATCAGGCGCTCTCGCTCATTACCATTTGCCTCATCATGCGGTAAAGAAACCCGAGAGTTCGTCCACCAAGTTCTGTTCAACGGGTTCTGTTCAACGCATTTCAAGCAACCACTAGTACCCTCAGCTTGAACGATGTCCTATACAGGGGACCCACCCTGCAGGCTGATTTGACACAACTTATCATGCGATGGCGAATGTTTCTGTTTATATTTAATGGGGACTGCAAAAGATGTATCGGCAGATTAGAATAGCTCCAAAGCACACCCCGTACCAGCGAATTATTTTTAGTGCCTCTCCTGCAGCGCCAGTGCCCGACTACGAATTACAAACTGTTACCTTCGGAGTCAACTGTGCACTCTACTTAGCGATTAGGTCATTAGAACAGCTCGCGACGGAGGTCGAAGATGACCTACCCCTAGCAGCCCAGGTATTGCGTGAATGTATGTATGTGGACGACGCCTTGGTCGGCACAAATGATATAAACGTGGCGATACAGACTCGAGATTAATTGATCCGTGCACAAGACTCTACCGGCTTTTCCAAGCGGAAGTGGACAACTAATACCGAAGCCATTCTCTCCTCTCTGCCTTCAGATCACTTGCTCCGAGAGGATTTCCTGAAGCTGGATGAAGCCAGTCTAACCAAAGCATTAGGAATTCGGTGGAACGCAAAGGCTGACCATTTCTACTTTCAGCTTCAACCCATTTGCTTCGACCCACGAGCCACCAAACGCAAGGTGCTAACAATTATAGCCCAACTTTTTGATCCAGCAGGATGCCTGGCACCCGTTGTGATTGTAGCCAAGATTTTGGGAGACAAAACTGACTGGGACAAATCACTGACCCTCGCCTCCTCCAAGCGTGGGGGGGAATTCTTAGGGGCATACGACGACATCTCACAGATTCGTATTCCGCGTTGGGTGGGGTCGGCACCGGATGTAGGTATCCAGTTCCATGCGTTTTGCGACGCTTCGCAAGTGGCATACGCCGCCGCACTGTATGTGCGATGCCAGTGCGGCGACGCTGTCACGTCCCACTTGTTAGTGGCTAAATCACGGGTGACACATCTTAAGACGTTGTCCTTACCCCGTTTAGAACTCTGTGTTGCGGTGTTGTTATCCGAGCTGGTAGCAACACTTCGAATAACGGTGGGAATCACCTCCGGCAACTTGTTCTGTTAGACGGATTTGACAATAGTATTAGCTTGGCTCTATAAATCCCCTCATACATGGAAAACCTTCGTAGCTAATCGGGTTACTACCATTTCAAACAAAGTAGGTGTGGAATTCTGGAGACATGTCAAGTCTGCAGACAATCCAGCTGACCTTGCCAGTTGGGGGGTAACTCCGGCAGCGCTCGTTCACAACCATTTGTGGTGAAACGGCCCGGGATGGCTTACCCACGGCCCAAATTCCTGGCCTCAGCCTTCGGAGGGCACTAGCCCGGACGCCCTGGAGGAACAGCGCTACGTGGCCACGCATACGATCCAGGTCAAATAGCACGACGACTTGATGCTGCGTTTCTCATAGCTGCCCCGAGCACTGCGTGTTGTTTGTTATATCAATCGCTTTTATAGATACGCTACGCGAAAGCTGCGAGACCACGCCCCACCCCCGGGGTCGCCTATCACGAATGCAGAGATCGCTGCCGCTGCACTTCTCGTAACGACCATAACGCAGCAGATGTACTACCCTGAGGAGTATGGGTGCCTTCAGAACGGGCAACCCAACTCAAACTCGAGTTCGCTGCTCACCTTGAACCCCTTCCTTCATCCTGGGTCGATTCGAGTGAACGGACGCCTAGCGCATTCCACTCAGATCCCGTTCTCAGAACGACACCCACAAATTGTGCCCTATCACGGACAGTTTACACGACTGCTAGTTGAGTTCATCCATCAAATCTCGTTGCATGGGGGAAATCAGCTCATGCTTCGGCTCCTCCGAACTCAATACTGGGTTCTACGCGCGAAGGTCAAGGGCACCATTTTACGGTGTAAAATTTGTCTGGTCGAAAAGAAACGCAGATTGAGCCAAATCATGGCGCCCTTGTCCCCGGAACGCACTAACCTGTCTCGTCCTTTCAATACCGCGGGGGTTGACTTTGCGGGTCCTTTTGAAATTAAAAGACTTCAAGGGAGGGTTTGTAAAATGACAAAAGGCTACGTGTGCATCTTTGTGTGTTTCGCCACCAAGGCCGCCCATTTAGAAGCGACCACTGATTTAACTACCCAGGCCTTTTTAGCCGCCCTGTCTAGATTCATCGGGCGAAGGGGGTGTCCGGCTACTATCTACTCCGACAATGGGAAGAACTTTGTAGGGGCACAAAAGGTAATACAAGTGGAATTCGGACTCGTAATTCGAGAGGCCAAGGACCAGGCAACCACTCAGCACTGGTTTCACCAATTGAAGTGACATTTCATCCCCCCAAACGCCCCACACATGGGAGGACTGCGGGAAGCCACAGTAAAAAGCTTCACGCATCATTTTAAAGGGATGGGTGGGCAGATCCGGTACACGTATGAGGAGTTGCCGACGGTATTAGTCCGCGTCGAGGCATGTCTGAACTCTCGACCGATTAGCGCACTCAGTGATGACCCCGACCACCTCCAGCCACTTACCCCAGGGCACTTTCCTGTAGGGGGACCACTTCTGGCAACAGTCGTCTCGGAGGACCACCCCTTTTTTCCATTCTTAATCGACGGCGTAGGCTTCAAGTTCACTCACAACAGTTCTCAGTACGCTGGAAACATGAGTATCTTCTGGAGTGCCAGCGCAGGACAAAGTGGAAAACCATCCAAGAAAATGCAGCGGAAGGAGATCTGGTGCTATTGCAAGATGACCACGTTGCACCCAACGAATGGCGATTGGGAAGGATCACTGAGGTCCACCCGGACTCAGACGGTAGGGTACGAGTCGCGAAACTTCGGACAGCACGCGGAGCCGTTACAAGGCACATCACCAAGATGGTTCTACTCCCTCGAGCGGGAGTGCAGGCTGAGTAACCCCGGCATTCGGTCTTTTGGCCATTTCTGTAGCTAGTCCCATTCTCCGTAGCTTCTATTTTTAATTCGTAGCGTTTCCTCTTTATATATACATTTTAAATATCACTCCTCGTTTCTTCTCTATGGAATCCTTAGTCTTCCTCGCTAAACTGTAGACGTAGGTCTCGCATAGCTCTGCCACGGGATAAAATTGTAGTACTCTACGTAGTCCTGTAGCAGCTACTTCTCCCATTATTAGCTTTCTCGTAAGCCCATCAAACGTAGTATAACTAATGATGACTAATAATAATTTTTAATTTTCACAGACCTTCCCATCTTGCCGTGCTGCTTGGCGGGGCAAACGTTACATCGGGCCCTGTCCCAGTTGTGCTCCTAGGGTTCAGTTTGTGTTCCCAGCTCCCGTGATGTTGCAGGGGTCGACGCCATTTCGCAACCTGGGGGCAGCGGCGCCGTCTCGCGCCCACGATGCAGCGACAACATCCAGCGCCACAGCGGCAACTACGCCATCGCGCAACCGCGCCCGATCTGCACCACCAGCAGCCCGTTCGCCATCAGTGGCGCCGACGAGGTAGAATTAATTGCGAATTACCAATCGATCGTGACACACACGGAGCAGCGGAGTAAACCTATCTTATAACACTTTGTTTTTTTTCTAATTTTTAAGAATTTCTAAAGTAAAAGAAAAATAAATGTACAACTGACTGAAGAAACCAAATTGAATTTGTCGTCAGCTATCACCTTTTGCATCAATTTCGAGTGTGTGTGAATTATTTTCCAAACGTTAGTGATTTGTGTTCAAATTGTGCATCTTATGAATAATCAATTTATACGATTAATGTAATTGGGGCACACGAGAAATGAATTACAGGCTACTCGATTTTACAAAAAGAAGAAAAAACTAAAATATTCCAATAATATAGAAAAACAATATATAAAAAATAATAATAATGGATAAAAAAAATGCGACGAAAAATATAAGGATCAATATGAAAAAAAATATCAAAAAACAAAACACAAAAACAAACAAAACAAAAAAAAAAAAAAAGACAAATAAAAGATAAAACAAACAGAACACAAAACATGGCAAAAATATATAATAAACCAGTACAGAAGTCGGAAGTCGGATTAGACCGAATTCGAAATACCCTTTACCTTTTCTTGTGCATGCGAGTTCAACAATGAGGATGTTTTCTTCATAAATCATCATTAGGAGCATATTCACGGTAATTTTTATATACCTGGAAATTATTATATTGACCCCATTTCTTGTGTATGAGGTTCTAGTGTCAATATAACCACTAATATAATCGTCAAAAAAATATTGTGTTGGCCGAAAGTTATAATAATATGTCAATAGTGGGCGTGGCTGTAAAAATAACACGCCCATTATTTGTGTAGTGTTTAATGTTACTACCCGCAACCTTCCTGTGAAATTTCGTTGAAAAATCTTTAATAGGAACCTAGTAATGATTTTGGTTAATTGTGGGCGTGGCAATAGTAATAATCTGCCCATAATAAAAATGCATGCTAGCATAGCAGCGTATACATCTACCAATTTGTTTTCATATATCATCACTAGAAGCATAGATAGGGTAATTGTCTTTAAGTGGGGTCCCCAAAGTTCATTATATGGGAGGGAGGCGTATCCTTCATCTGATCCACCCCGAATCTTGTATATAGCTTTGTAGGGTCCATATACGTACTAATATTTCATCCAAAAATATTGTATAGATCGTAAGTTATAATAATATGTCAATAGTGGTGTTTAATATTCGTACCCGCAACCTTCCTGTGATATTTCGTATATTAATCTTTAATAGGAACACAGTAATGATATTTGGCTAATTGTGGGCATGGCAGTTGTATTATGATCTCCATATTCTGCACACACACTATTATGGAGTCCATGTATATTTCTGCAAAATTTTATTCCGCTGGCATCAATACGAGCATAGGTAGGCAATTTTTAATTTTAGACCCGAAAGTTCCTTATATCAAAAGTGGGCGTGTATTTTCTCTGATCAGCCCCAATTGTTGCAGACAGCTTTATAATGTCCACATGTTCCTTCCCACAAAATTTCGTCCGTAAATCTCTACCAGATCTTAAGTAATTAATATTTGTTGATAGTGGTCGAGGCAGTTAATACGAGTATATACCGCCCACTTTTTGAGCAATGTTTAGTAGGACCCACATCTCCATAACTGCCAAATAATGTCCCTTTTCCGTCAATTGGACCGAAGTTATAGTCATTTTAAAAAAGATGAAAAAGTTCCTTATATGGGAGGTAGGCGTGGAATTTGTCCAAATCGGCCCATATAGCAATCTGGTTCTGTATCTTTGTCCAGACTATACTTTTGCAAAATTTCATTAAGGTAGCTCTAACGGTGTAGAAAAAAGTGGTCACAGACGGACAGACGGACGGACAAAATAAAAATTGCTTAGAAAGTGATTCTGATCATAACTGTATATATATGTCCATACCTACCACGCCTCCGTCTTGCAACCCCTCTCAAAAGCACAAAGCTAGTATACCCTATTTACCTTTTTTAAAGGTAAAGGGTATAATTATTACATAGTAAACAGTATACAGAACATTAGCACAAAAAGACGGAACCAAATACAACCACTGCTACACTTTGGCACGCAAGACATTTTTGCAAAGGACTGTATTGAGAAATTGTGTGAAGAATACGCAGATATTTTCCACCTAGATGACGATGTCCTGACAGTCAATAATTTCTATGAGCAACATTTAGAGGCAACAGATAAAAAACCGGTATACATAAAAAACTACCGTTTGCCACACACAAATGAAAAAAATTAATGAGCAAGTAAAGAATCTGCTGAAACAACAGATGATTGGACATTCAACTAGTGCTTATAACTCACTACTACTTCTACCGAAAAAGACTTCCGACGATTCCAAACAGTGGAGATTAGGAGTAGACTACCGCCAATTGAATAAAAAGTTGGTTGATGATAAATTCCCAATCACAAGACTAGAAGACGTACTGGACAAAATAGGCATATCCAATTACTTAACAACCCTAGACATGACTAGCTCCTTCCATCAAATTCCTCTAGATTACGAGTAAAGATATCTAGCATCATTTTCAACTGCTGACGGTCACTATCAATTCAAAAGACTTCCCTTTGGTCTAAAAATTTTTTCAAAAAGCTTTCAGCGTATGCTAACATCGCATTAGCAGGATTAGAGAGAAATGCTTTCCTTTACGTAGACAATTAATTGTTTTCGGCAAGTCTATAAAACATCAGAATGATAACCTGGTAAAAATCTTCAAGCGAATAAGAAAGTACAATCTAAAATTAAATCCGAAGAAGAGTAATTTTTTGAAACCAGAAGTAATTTTTCTAGGTCACTTAATTACCTCTAATGGAGTAACAGCTGTTGCAGAAAAATGTAAAGTTGTGGATATATATCCAACTCCAAAAAACAAGGATGAAATCGTAGCTTTCTGTAATTATTACCGATGCTTTATAAAGAATTTCGCGGAAATAGCAAAACCATTAAATAACCTACAAAAGAAATACACTGAATACATATGGGCGGATGAATGTGAAGTAGCATTCAAGAAACTAAAAGAAAGCATAACTCACTCACCTGTGCTTCGATACCTTGATTTCGATGAAAAATTCATATTGACCACTGATGCATCCAATTATGCATTAGGTGCTATTTTATCACAAGGAACTGCAGGAGAAGATCGACCAATAGCTTATGCTAGCAGATCTCTCAATAAACATGAAATTACCAAACCTGCCATTGAGAAAGAATTATTAGCCATTCATTGGGCTATTAATCATTTCCGACCCTATCTGTTTGACACGAAATTCACAGTAGTAACAGGTCACAGAGCAGTATTTACACACAATAATCCCTCATCTAGAATGACTCGTATCCGACTAGACTTGATGGAATATGACATTTAAAATTATACGAGGTTTGATTTTTTCAAAAAGTATTTATTTATTCATCAACAACTATCTTGTCCCCTTCAAAGTAATTCCCCTCAGATATAATACACTTATGCCAGCGTTTTTTCCAATCCTCGAAACACTTCTGAAACGATTTTTTTGGTATCGCCAACAGCTCCTGTTTCGATTTTTCTTTTATCTCCTCAATCGTAGCAAAACGCTTTCCTTTCATCGGTGTCTTCAGTTTTGGAAAGAGGAAAAATTCAGCGGGGGCCAAGTCCGCTGAATACGGTGGTGAGGCATGATAGCGGTTTTGTTTTTGGCCAAAAACAGCTCCTGAGCGATGTCCATGCGACGTTGTTTTTGCTCAAAATTTAGCAATTTTGGAACAATCTTCGCTGCCGCACGTTTTATGCCTAAAACATCCGTAAAAATTGCTTGGCATGAGCCGAACGATATGCCAACATCATCAGCAACCTCTCTGATAGTGATTCAACGATTATCCAAAATCATTTTCTTCACTGCGTCAATTTTTCATCGGTTGTTCACGTGCTCGGGCGACCAGGACGAGCATTGTCAGTCAACATTTCAAATGTCCTTGCGCATTTAATTTCATTTTTTACACAAAACTGAATACAGTTTCTTTGATCCATTTTTTTTGAATAGTACAAAATCGAAGAGCACACCAAAACACGACTAACCTTTTTATCTGTCAAAAACAAACTGACAATCCAAAATGGTTGGTATTGCCAGCATATATAACAGACATGTGTACCAACATAAAAAAAAGTGCGAACACCGAACATACGTAACTCACGAAAAGCTGAAAATAACGGTTATCTTTTGATCACACCTCGTATGCATAAAAATATGGGAACGTGGAGTATCTTTCCTCTTATGGGAAGGAGGCGTATCTTTCCTCTTATCGACCCCGAATCTTGTATATGGCTTTGTAGGGTCCATATACATACTAATATAAAATTTCGTCCAAAAATATTGTATAGGTCGCAAGTTTAATGTTAGTACCCGCAACCTTCCTGTGAAATTTCATTAATAAATCTTTAATAGGGACACAGTAATGATTTTTGGCAAATTGTGGGTGTGGCAGTTGTATAATAATTTCCATATTCTGCACACACACTATTATGGACCCCAAATATGTTTCTGCCGATTTTTATTCCGCTGGCATCAATACGAGCATAGGTAGGCTAATTTAAATTTTAGACCCGAAACTTCCCTATATCAAAAGTGGGAGTGTCTTTTCTCTGGTCAGCCACATATGTTGCAGATAGCTTTATAATGTCCACATGTTCCTTCCCGTAATTCTTCGTAAATCTCTACCAGATCTTAAGTTATTAATATTTGATAATAGTGGGCGAGGCAGTTAATATATACAGCCCTCTTTTTGCACAGTATTTAGTAGGACCCACAACTCCATCACTGCCAAATAATGTCCCTTTTCCGTCAATTGGACCGAAGTTATAGTCATTTTAAAAAAGGTGAAAAAGTTCCTTATATGGGAGGTAGGCGTGGAATTTGTTCAAATCGGCCCATATAGCAATCTGGTTCTGTATCTTTGTGTAGGCTCCACTTTTGCAAAATTTCATTAAGATATCTCTAACGGTGTAGAAAAAAGTGGCTACAGGCGGACAGACGGACAGACAAAATAAAAATTGCTTAGAAAGTGATTCTGATCATATCTGTATATATATGTTCATACATACCACGCCTCCTTCTTGAAATTGCAACCCCTCTCAAAAGCACAAAGTTAGTATACCCTATTTACCTTTTTTAAAGTTAAAGGGTATAAAAAGGATTATATAGTACATGGGATGCACATATTGTTTGTGGTGCAGATATATAAGACGAATTCATAACTAAGAGGTAGTTGCACTACCTACTTAAAAAGAGGGTAGGGATATTGTGATTCAAACTCACAATGTCCCAAGTAGCTATTAGATTTTATTATTAATAAAATAATAAAAGTGCATAGCCCTAAGGCGCACGTATAATGTAATAAAAATGTTACTATGAAGTAAAAGTCGATTGCATTCTTTTAGGTGCGCGCATTTAACAATTGAACTGCAACGAACTTTCACTACTGACTGGTCAGCACTTTCCCAAAAGTCTGCTGGACGATTGCATTAGCGGACAATTGCAAAATGTGCAAACCAAAGAGTAGGGCAATTACAAATAACAATGTAGGGCAATTAGAAATAATAAAGTAGAACGTTAAGATACAACAATATGAATGTAATTAGTATATAAGCAGGTGTTTTACCAATAAACAGAGTCTTTTTGCTAACAACTAATTCGAGTACGTTTATATTCGCCCGGTTAGAAAGTGGACTCAGGCTGTTACTAAACGCCCAGTGAATGTCCTGTAACAAGAAAGAATGCAGGCGAAGAACTCCACGCAACACCCCAACAATCTTTCGGCAATACATGTTTTCTTAAAGTTTTATGATGGAGAGGTATTCGATGATATCATAACTAAGACCAACCATTTACATCCGTTCTCCGTTTACACAGAAGCGTCAAGGCTCCCATGCGTCATGTCGTATTTTTTGACAACTTCTTCACATCCTATCATCTTATGTGCTTGCTATCAGAAAAGTAATTCTGTGCCACTGGAACTGTTCTCTGTAATCGTGTAGCTGGTGGTGCTGCTAATATGAAGACCGGAAAAGAGTTGCCTCGCGGTATACATGGTTACATATACGACTCTAGGAACCAGATCAACCTTTTTCGCTGGCAAGATAATACAGAGGTCACCATATCTACAAATTACGACCAAATTCTGCCACTCCACTTTGTTCGGCGATCGATAAGAACAACTAAAGCTTCTAAGAAATGGCAGGGGAAGAAAGCGAATTCGTCAACGTGGGCCAGCCTGCTGTGCCTCACAGCTATAATAAACTGAAGTGTTGTTGGGGACCGTATTTGTTGTCCTCGGGAGCGCCCTTTCGCTGCTTGTCCTGGGCGCGCGTGTTCCTGTAAACCTAAATCACTCTTTGAAATGAAACACTACATCACTTTCAGATTCAAAATAGCAAGCCGATTTATTCTTAAAATACTAGTTCTTATACACTATTTCCAAACAGTACTCTCAGTCTGTGAACTGACCTTTCTGGTGTTCCAGTTCCGCACCTGTCAATTGGTGTCAGTTGGTCAAGCCAACTGACCTACTCTTATCCAAATGTGTCGATGGTGCATTCTAAATTTCAATGCCCTTCGGTGGCTCTATTGCGGAACTGTAACACCCTAAAAGTTTACATAATAAATATTACACAGATAATATTAATTTAAAATACTTAGACCCTTAAAGTATGTGTTTCTCTTAAATAACTTTAGCACATGCTAATCACACAGAATGTGTGGCATCTGTTGGGAGTCGATGATGTGAGACATTACACGCAGGCAGCTTGGTTCCAACTCACAACAGGGTGGCGTTGATCTCCACGACAACACCATTCAAAATTATCGAGTCAACATCCGTGGAAAGAAATGGTACTGGCCACTTTGGATAAATACCCTGCATTCATATATTGTGAACACTTGGAAACTGCATTGTTTGGTCGCGAATTATAAAAACGAGATCCAATGAGCCAGAAACAATTTAAATTGTCCGTCACTGAATCTCTTTTGTTGACCGATGACAAAGAAGGTACGGAAATGGATGTTGTGGAACTTTCCAAACGGGGTTAGTGAACACCTCATTGACCCTCAGTCGGCAGGGAAATATCGTCGTTGCCAGTTGAACGGCTGTGGCAAACCAACAATTTGTGCGAGAAATCTGGCAAACATATGCACTCGCAGTGTGTCAAACCTTTTCAACTACTTTCTTCAATTACTAATATAACATAGTTACTATATAACATATTTATATTATATATTAATACATATAATATAATAAAATATAATAATTTATAGTATTTCATTACCGTTCTCTAAATGATCTAATATCACAAAATTCAATAAACAATTACTTTTCACTGAAAAAATCTTGTCTTTTCACTTATATTACTATATGTTTAATTTGTCGGGGTTTTTGTGGTATGGGATAAGCGCTAACGTTCGATTAATCTAACACTAACATTGACTCATACCAGTGTCATCCAGGTGTTAATTTTTTCTTTGAAATAAATAGTTTGGTTATTTCGCTATAAAACCTCATCATTACTTTTTTCTTTTTCTTAACTATATAATTTTAATATAATTTGCAAAGAAAGGCCTATCAGCAATTTATTTTCCAACCACCCCTACCAAAATTAAGGGTGATCATTATGTTGAAATAGCCAATTATCAAAACTTGAACTATTTTTCTAATACCATTAACCTTCGCAGTTAAACATTTTTTTTAATATGGATAAATTTTACATTCGATTAATCGAACAGCAGTCAGAAATGGGTTAGTTCCCAAAGGCAACGAATACCGCAACCTCGCATTCACAAAAAAGAGTCCATTAGAGTGCAAATACTGGTAATTAGGGACTGTTTTGACAGCCTCGTTTGACTGTAGATATGTTTTCTTTATTGATGTCTCATACAGGAACTTGAGACTAGGAATGATAAGTTGATTGTTCAAGCACTTGAAGCTGAACAATCTGTCGCTGAAATGAAAGACATAGTTTTCTTGTGTGAAGATGAAATTTACCCACTGACATATTTCACTTACACAAAACCATAAAACAACAGTAGGCGGAAAAAAATATATAAAGTCGAAAAAATGCGGGTAATCAATTAATTCGTTCTTCAAACTCAACTCACAACTATTTGCTAGTCACGCGTGTTCCGGTACTCATCTCAAGTCACGTGCGCTCCGACACTCACCTCAGATCCTCTGTTAGTCACGCGTGTTCCGGTACTCATCTCAAGTCACGTGCGTTCCAGCACACACGTCAGATCCTTTGCTAGTCACGCGTGTTCCGGTACTCATCTCAAGTCACGTGCGCTCCGGCACTCACCTCAGATCCTTTGTTAGTCACGCGTGTTCCGGTACTCATCTCAAGTTACGTACATTCCGGCACTCACGTCAGATCCGTTGCTAGTCACGCGTGTTCCGGCACTCATCTCAAGTCACGTGCGCTCCGGCACTCACCTCAGATCCTTTGCTAGTCACGCGTGTTCCGGTACTCATCTCAAGTCACGTGCGTTCCGGTACTCACCTCAACTACTCAAGTCACGCGTGTTCCGACACTCACCTCAGGTCCTTTGCAAATCACGCGTGTTCCGGTACTCGCCTCAACTATTTCAAGTCACGCGTGTCCGGTCACCTCACAAGCAACTGGTCACGCCAGTTCCAGAACTCGCTAGGAATCTATTCTAACTCAGAAAAGAATAAATAAAGATAAAAATCTAATTCTGTAAGACTCCTGGACTCCGCTGAGGATACCCCGGCAAAAAGAAGAGTCGTTACAGTGGCGCCCGAGCAGGGACTCTTGAAAAAAAAAACAAAATCTCAGGACACTTGTAAAACAAATCACAGGATGGTGAAAACAAGCTGGGTGTACTCTCTACGCAAGGATGAACTGGTGGTGTTTGCGGAAGAGTTCGGTGTGAAGGCTACAGGCACCGTGGATGAACTCCGCAAGCGGTTATCAGAGTTTTTCACCGAAACAGAGCTGACACAGGATCAGAAGAACCGTTTGACGAAGCCACAATCCAAGTACGATAGAAGCACATCACAAAGGCCGGCTCTGGCCATAGTTACCCGCGAAACGCTGGAAGTGGACAGACCAAAGGCATACACAGGTGCAACACTATCAGCATTGAATTCAGAGGCACCATCCACAATGAATCAACAACAGAACGGGACACCTCAGTATGTCGTTGTCATTGACCAGGTGAGGAAGTGGTCCCTCAACTTTGATGGTGGCAGTGATCCACTAGCCTTTATAGAGCGACTCGAAGAGATAGCAGAAGCCTACGAAATAAACAAGGATTTCCTCCCACGTACTATGCCTGTAATTTTGAGAGAGCGCGCACTCATGTGGTACAGGAATAATAATCGAGCGTGGCGCAATTGGCGCACATATAGGAGAGTCTTCCTAAAGTTCATTTTGCCAGCACGATATATGGAAAAACTTGAAGACCAGATCCGCCAGCGTCGCCAGAGACCTGGGGAAGTATTGAAGCAGTTTGTGGTCGAACTGCAGAATCTCATGCGGTACGTGGACTATTCCGAAGAGCAGAAACTGGAGCAAATTTTAAAGAACAGCCTGCCAGAATACCAGCTATACGTGCGCCGCAAGGATTTCAGATTCCTGGAAGAGCTGATAGAGATGGCTGGAGACTTGGAGAGCATACGGGGAGAAGGCACACCACTAGCAGCGCCACCCATACAATGGCGAAGAGAGCAAGGTCCACCACGAGATGTGGGGAAGTGCCAGGTGACGGAACAGACCAGAGAGGCACCCATAGGCAACGTTTTCCAAGAGATACGCCAACGATAGAAAGCGTAAACCACAGAGACACAACAGAGGACATCGAAAAAACGAGCTCATTCGCAAAAACGCACCACCAGGGAAGAACACAACTAGCACGAAAGAATTCACTTAATACAGACTATGCATAGCAGAAGCCAACAATGAGTCCCACAAAAGCATAGGGAGGAGGACCTCGCAAGAAAAAGGAAGCGGGCACACCCACACGGAAGAAGGTCGCACAGTTAAGGCGGCATAACATCAGGGAATCAGGGTATATTCCAACCATCCCAGAAGCTCAACACCAGTGCCAAACAACCAAGATATACTGCGTGGGCATATCGGCAAGGGACAAACAGCTTAGAATCAAGTACACCAAGAACAACAGAAGCGACGGCAAGGGGATAAACAGACCTCACCTCAGATCCGTTGCTAGTCACGCGTGTTCCGGCACTCATCTCAAGTCACGTGCGCTCCGGCACTCACCTCAGATCCTTTGCTAGTCACGCGTGTTCCGGTACTCATCTCAAGTCACGTGCGTTCCGGTACTCACCTCAACTACTCAAGTCACGCGTGTTCCGACACTCACCTCAGGTCCTTTGCAAATCACGCGTGTTCCGGTACTCGCCTCAACTATTTCAAGTCACGCGTGTCCGGTCACCTCACAAGCAACTGGTCACGCCAGTTCCAGAACTCGCTAGGAACCTATTCTAACTCAGAAAAGAATAAATAAAGATAAAAATCTAATTCTGTAAGACTCCTGGACTCCGCTGAGGATACCCCGGCAAAGAGAAGAGTCGTTACAGTTGATAAAGAATGAAAGAGTGGTTGCTTCATTAAAATTCATCGTCTCAAATAATAACTTATTGCTAGCATCATCAATAAAAATTAATATGTACTACAGGTAAATATCAAGATAATATGAAACCAGAATGTAGCAGCAGAATATAACAGCAGTATGTGCAAGTTCAATGAAACATACATTTCAATGCCACCCAAAAGCTTATGTTGCATTTTTGGGAATGCATCTAATGCTTGTGCAGGTGTCATTTGAGCCTCAATGCTACAGCACGCGCAGACTGCATATTTCTTGTTGTTTTGAGTAGAAACATATGGATACATACAAATATACTTTTGCATATTGTTACATTTGCAGGTTGTACGATTGTATATTTATATGAATTCGTACATTCTCCCGCATGTTGACTGCGGTCAACAACCTTAATAACTTGTAACAAATTTTGTTTCGTCGTCTGATTCTTGGATCCTATTCAGCGGTAATGACTGTTGTAGAGTGACATTACAATTTTTTTTTATTGGATCTTCCAGATTGAATACATAATTATACCCATCTTTATGGTAAGAGCTAAATACTCGACCGCAGAAAGATGAATACCTATTGTTTGAACCTTGGACGGTATCCCCAAACTTTTTCTGATAATTGACCGTGAATGGTGGTGAGATTGGATAATTGCATGTTATAGTGTCCAATATTATTAGTGTAGTGTGATCGGTGTTGGCCTTGATCCATTTCAAGAATGTCAGTAGTTGGCGAAGTTGACATATTTATAATGAGCATGCTACAGTTTTATACCCGTGAATTGTGATAAAACTGTGATTTAGAACACAAGATGGTTGTAGCTTCAGCATTCCCGATCCTTGTAATGTTAATTGCATACTGCACTTAAGCGAGTGGCAAACTTCAAGGCATAGCTCTTATGATCCATTTGAATCCAGCTTGAATTGAACTTCATGCAATCCTGTTGATTCTATTGTAGTCATTATGCCATTTAGTATGTTAGTAATTGGTACCATCCGATACAATCCGATGGCAATGGGATTCTCAAAATGGTATGCCTGTTTATTAAACGGCCTTCTACCTTCATTAATTTGTACAGTTGCAGTAAGTCCTCATGATTCACTAGTATTTTGAGGAATGTTGGAAGATGAGTTTTTATCTTCATAAGTTCTTCTTGTAGTTGAGTGGCTGATACCAATAATGGGCTGATTTTGTTATGGTGTGTATCTGTCATAACATTTAGTATTGATTATTGGATTCTTTGCAAGTGAGATGCTATCATGATGAGTTGTAGGGTCAGAGTGATAAAGTAATGAGTCAGCTTGGCTTGAAACTTTTCTGCCTCAATGTGATTTAAGGTTTTCATCATATCATTGATTTGATTGTCAAGGTTATCGAATTTTCGTTTGACTTCTATTTGATCTTGTTTGATCACGCTGATAGTAGAATCAATCTCTGATGTTTGGTTTTTGAGCAGGACTAATAGGCGGCCTGCAATTTATTTCACTTGCTGAATAATTTTTGACATTGACTCTGCATATTCTGAGTCCAAAAAACCAAACAATAAGTTTGCAATATTTCCCACTATATCCACAGCACCTCTTTTAAATTGATGGGGAAACAATATCTTGTTATCCATTTGTAATTCAGTTCCAACATGCTCGAAGTTCACAAGAGCATCAGTACAAGTAAATGGTGGCAGTTTTTGACATGACTGTCGTAAATTGCTGATGCCCTTGGATAAAGTCGTAAGTTCTGCCCAGTATGATTCTTATTCGTAGTACACTACAAGTTTCCATTCTGACCTCTCGAAATGTGCTGAACCTATTCCTTCGAAGTAAATACTCAATTCCGTGCTGAATTTGGTGTTATAAATAAGAGAAAATCCTATCGGACCTCTCATGACAATTGGTATGATGAGTAATCCCAGCAGTACTGTTGTGAGTCCCGTGTGTCTCGTGTTTATGCTTTTGTAGATATTTCTACTTCTTTGTCTTGACCCTCCTGACTTCTTGGCTGTTCATGGCTCCAATTATCATTTATGGGTAGTGGAGCTCATTTATGGATTGCACGATTCCAAGTTCCAGTACCTGCTCCACTGCACCGTCGTCACCCTTATAGGCCCTTGTTATCCTTCCTAGTGGTCATTCAAGGTACATTGTATTTCTTGATTATTACCATGTCCCCTTGGTTGATGTTATTGTGCTGATGTATCCACTTGGTTTTAGATTGAAGTTTGCATAAATATTCGTGAGACTACCGATTCCAAAACTCACTTTTGATGTGGGATACGAGTTTCCACCTGGTCAGTAAATTTGAAGTTTACGGGATGCTATTTACATCAACTTGCGGGTTGAGTGGTTCTCCTATCAAGAAGTGGCCTGGAGTCAGGGGGCCTAAGTTAATTTGTCGTTGGATGGCTTCTATTTCAATTATGGCTGTTTCGAGCTCTTTATAGGTTAGCGATGCTGTTGACACGCTCTTCACCAAAAGATGCTTCTCAGACTTCACTCCTGCTTCCCACAGACCTCCGAAATGAGGAGGAGGAATAAAGTTTAATTGTATTCCCTTTTTACCGCATTCTGTCTCAATTTTTGTTTTCCCTTTATCTGAATATATTGATGTAGTCAGTTCCGTAAACTTGTTTTTCCCGCCAAAGCAATTTGTCTCGTCACAATATAGCTTTGACAATTTTCAAATCGGCCAATGATGTGTTTCAGAGCGCCAATGAATGGTTCTGTTTGGAATGTATCGCATACAAGTTTTAAATGGACAGCTTTAGTAGCAAAACAACAGAATACGGATATGTAAGCCTTGTGGGCGTGCTGGTGCAACTCGTGTTGCTGGGAGATTTCCCATTAACTGGTTTAGCAGCTGAGGACTTGCCCCGGTGCATCGTATGTATTGCTGTACTGTTGATCTGGCTTCTAATTTGTCTTTTATGGGCCAGTACTTATGACTTATTATGGCCCGCAAGGCTTGAGGTCCACAGTGTTTATTCTCGATGTGAGTCATCTAAAATAGTAGTCTTGCTAAGGGATCATAATACGGAATGAGCATTTGGTGTTTTGCTTCATAAGTGATGCTTCCAATCGTCCTCCATCTCGCAGAATTTTTGTATCGTCTAAAAATGGTGATAGGCTCCTTAGTATACTCGACCTCTTGAGTTCCTTGTGTTTCTTGAAGTAGGTGATGTCTTCATTGAAATCAGATCTTTGTATAGCTTGAACAATGATTATTAATGCTTGATCTAATTTTAATTAGCGCTATATTAGTTTTCCGTGCGTCTTTGATGCATCTAGTGTTACTTATGAAACGATAAATGTATCCTATGATAAGTTGAACGAAAGAGTTTTCGCGGTTGATTGTATATACCAGTTCTTCAGAGTCAACTGCTACCAAGGATGATGGATACGTTCGTTTTCTCTCGATGTTATTGGGAATGGCTAGCTGTGGAGCAAACTTGGGAGGCCATGCTGTTTCTTCCCCATGTAGGAAAAATGGTCCGTAAAGCCACAGGTCGCACCTTGCAAATTCCCTTGGTGATAATCCTTGTGACACAACGTCAGCTGGGTTATCCTTGGAGCCAACATGACGCCACTGTTCTGCTAATGTCAAACCTGAATAATAGCTACCCTGTTGGCTACAAATGTTTGAAATGATGAGGAGGCTGAATTGATCTAAGACAGAACTATTTGTGAGACTGTCCACAAAAAGGTACGAAAATCCGTTAACCGCAAATCATTTTTTACCTTAGTTGCAAACTGTGAGCCTATTACTGCTGCGCATAGTGCCAAGCGAAGCAATGTTTATAGATTAAGTGGAGTTATGTGAGATTTAGCACATAACAACCTCACTACTACTCTTCCGTCTTTGAGGATAGATATGATATAAATTGCTGCTCCGACGTCTTTTTCTGATGCATCAGTGAAGACGTGAAATGAATTTAAGTTGGAATCGCACTTCTATGAATGTGTCGTGAGAATTTAAAGTTGTCCAATTCTTGCAATAGGATGCGAAAACTACATCCCAACTAATTTTTAGTTGCCAGAATGCTTGCACAAATATGTTTGCTGTAATTACAACTGGAGCTAGAATGCCAAGAGGATGAAATAATCTTGCTAAGTCTGAGGTGACTGACCGCTTGGTAATTCTTTTATCGGGTTTGAGATCCACCTTTAAACTGAATTGGTCAGTCTTTGGCAGCCATGTCAGGCCCAGAGTTTTTATTGCATCATTCCTTCCTGGTCACCTTGTGGAATGGTCTGCAGTTGTTTAGGGTGAATTCATCATTTGCGTAGGTTTAATACAACATAGTGATGAGTTGAAGTAAAGTTTCCATGGCGGTAATCAAGATGTCTGATCCACCAAGACCGACATAAAAGTTAACCTGATACAGCTGAGCAACTAATGGATATCTGATGGAGTTGTCTGGCATTTGTTTAACACATCTTGTGGCGAGGTATGGTGCCCATATATGACAGTGTTAAGTTCATAACACTTCAGTGGTTTCTTAGGGTCGCTCCTCCATATGATTAATTGATAATGATTATCCTCAGAGTGGACCAGTATCTGTCCATAAATTTTTTCAATGTCGGTGGTGATCAAAAATTTCGGTAGACGGAAGCGTGGCAGGATTGAAAATAGTTCGGATTGTATGGTTGGACCTATGTGCATTATATCATTAAGTCACACTCCCGATGACGTTTTTAAAGATGCGTCAAATATGACCCGCAATTTTGTTGTGCTGCTGTCAGGTATAAGTACACAGTGGTGTGGGATGAAGTAATTAGGTGATAGTATTTCATTGATGTTTATCCCCTTTATGTGGCCCAAGGCTTCATAATTTTCTATAAACTCGATATATTGTTCTCGAACAGCATTGTATTTAGATAATTGATGTTCAAGCGCCTGGAATCTGTTGATTGTTATATCCCTAGAACTACCTAAAAGAGCTGCATTTTCTACGAATGGTAATTTTACGATAAAACGCCCATCATTGGTTCTAGTTCTTCTAGTTTTTTGTGTAAAATGATTTTTGCAAAGTCTTTCTGTTGGGGATAAAACTGTTCAGTAAGAGCAATACAGTGTGAGCATTCACTTTTATCACCAATCATCAATCGGTTTTAGTTCGAGCACACAGGGTGCTACAAAGCAGGATTCTTGAGAAGCAAGAGCTCAATAGTGAGAGGTTTATATGTCTCCTCGATTTTCAAATCTTCAACTTAACAAACTAATAATTGGGTGTTCGTGTATATATTAAGTTGTGTGGAAATATGCAATTTCTAGCATATACATAATTAAAAATATTGCAACCAACGACTTGATTGCAAAACTAACTGATAAATGCTCTTGAAAAATCTAACAGACAAAGCAGGTCCAAGTGTCCCATATCAAATTATCGTCATTTTAACAACAGCATTCGTCATGTAAGAATAATAAGATGAAAATTAAGATAAATAAAGAATTATAAGTAAAAACAAATGGAACATATATTGAAACAATAAACAGAAATACTTAATATTATAAGGAAAAATCAAAATAGAAAATATACAAGTAAGACAATACAAAACAAATTAGAACAAATAGACATTTCAAGACATAATACAGACTGAAAAAAACACAAAACATCTCATAGGTGCAAAATGAATTTTACCAATGCATACTCAGCTATTAAAGTCCTTTTTATATAAATGCAAGAAGAAAAAATAGACGCTGAAAACCAAGACATAAAAATGGCCATTCAATTTAGAAACAGCATCCAAATCTATTCCGATTTTCACAGGCAATTTCAGAGAATTAGACAGCTTCATAATTACAGCTTAACTAATTAATAAGTCACTTAACGAAACTGGAAAAACAGACTTATTACCATGCCAATTTGACCGCAAACGTACGAATATCAACGAATATCAATAGGCAGCCACCCACAACCAAACAACTAACAATTACTTATAACACTACTAAAATAGGGATACAAAGACAACACAACAGTAACGCAGCTACAAATCAGATAAGGCAACTTACAACAAAGAAACTCAGGAAAAAATAAGCACAAAGAAAAAACACTACCGGTAATAGAAAGTTCAAATAGACTAGGTATAGATGAATTAGGAGTAACGGCCACTGCAGCAGAAAAAAATTTTATAAGAAGAACTACCAATAAATAAGGTCCTGACATATTCAAAAAAGGGCTGAAAGAGAAATATAAAGCGACCGAGGCTCGGAATGCATAACCATTCCTAACAGCCGAAATTAAATGTATACAAAGTATCGGATAGCAATACAAATTTTATGACACTGACACACAACAACAACGTACTGACTTTCTTAGTAGACACAGGCGCAGACATTTCATTATGCAAACTTAGCAGCACCAAGCAGGAAACCAAGAATACTCTCTAAATGAGAAATGTAAACTAACTGGCATAACAAATAAAGAAATTCATTTCGAAGGACTGATGAAATTAGAACTGAAAATAGGATAAAAAAATTGAAGTCATCCTTTTCAACTTATAGAGAAAAACTTCCCACTAGAGGCAGACGGCATAGTAGGAAGAGACTTATTTAAGAAACTGCTTTGCAAAATAGATTATGAAAGAATTACAATTTCCCTCTATATAAATTAAAATAACATAACCTTATCCATACAAACAAAAGCATACGATACAATGAAAATTAGAATACCAACTAGAACAGAAATTATCCAAGCCTTAAAACTAAAGATAAATGAAGACAAAGTTATATTAAACAAAGAAATAACATAAAGCAAATTTCTAAGCAACTCAATAGCCCCCAAAAACGGCATAACACATTGTAATGTTATTAGTGCCTACGTAGATGATGGGCTCAAGTAATATTTTGCACTGCGCGAGAGCTTGCGCACTTGGTTCTCGGCGCCTTAAGGCAGCCAAATGTTTTCTTATTGAAACGACTCAAGTCTGCTCCTTGGAGTTCAAACAAATTTTAGTAGTGTTTCTGAACCGAATCTTTATTCTTAAAACTACGCTCTTTTATACCTTTTTCAACTTTACAAATTGCCTACTGCAGACCTATACCACTAATCCTCCGCGAAACAAAAATGTTTTGTTTCGGACAAAAATAATTTGTTTTATATTCACTTGGCTATGTTTTGGTTTTATAATGTACTATGGCTATATCTAGTTTTTCTTAATTATATTTTTCTTACCTATATTTTCTTACTTGTATTTCTTAATATGTTTAGTTTTTCTTATACATATTTCTTATTTATATTTTTCCTCTATGCATTTCCTACATTTTTTCCTACACATATTTCTTAGCATTACTAAATCTTCTATTTTAAAATTTGAACTATTCTTTCCTATGTGGTAGTCCTTTTTCCTTTTCTCTTTTGTTTTTGAGAGTATAAGTCTAGCAGTATCTTTTGCGTTTTCTAGCCTTTGTTTCAATTCATTTTAGTATTCTTCTGGGTTGATCGGACTGATTGTTTTCATCACCTCTTTATCTATTATAGTGTCTGGTAATTTTCCGAATATGAGTTCAAAAGGTAAATAGCCTGTGTCGACGTGTGGTGTAGTATTATACGAAAAAACGATATAAGGTAAACCCTTTTCCCATCCCTGTTCTTCTGTTGAGGTGCGTATGTATTCATTGAGAACTCTATGATTTCTTTCTATGCTACCTAGAGTTTGGTGATGGTAAGGGATGGATGTTTTATGTTGAAAATTGAACGTTTTGCTCATATGGTCAACTACCTGGTACGAAAACCTCCATACTTTAGTATGAATTTTTCCAATAAAGTATTGGCAACTTCTACAGATTCTTTTGTGTACATTGGATACGCCTCGATATATTTTGTGTGTTGGCACTGAAGCGTTAAAATGTATTTATATCTGTTTGAAATACGGAGTGGTCCTACTGTGTCCATATCTACTATTTGGAAACTTGTCGATGCGGTGTCTGTTATGACCATCTTTTCTCTTATGTGTTTAGTTGTTTTATTTTTTGCACATATCTCGCAGTTATTTATATATGCTTTCACCATTTTAGTTATATTTTTCCATATGTATTTTTGTTTTAACTTCAATAAAGTTCTTCTTACTCCAGGATGTCCGGATGTTTGCGTGCAATGGTTATCATGTATGAGTTTCTTTTGCTCATATATATCATGTATATTACGTGAGGGTTCAAATAAAATTATAGCTGAAGTTTGCCGTCCTTTAGCTAAATTCTCAATATACTCGTATGTCCACAACTTTACATTTTTCTGCAACAGCTGTTACTCCATTAGAGGTAATTAAGTGATCTAGAAAAATTACTTCTGGTTTCAAAAAATTACACTTCTTCGGATTTAATTTCAGATTGTACTTTCTTATTCGCTTGAAGATTTTTACCAGATTATCATTATGATGTTTTATAGACTTGCCGAAAACAATTATGTTGCCTACGTAAAGGAAAGCATTTCTCTCTAATCCTGCTAATGCGATGTTAGCATACACTGAAAGCTTTTTGAAAAAATTTTAGACCAAAGGGAAGTCTTTTGAATTGATAGTGACCGTCAGCAGTTGTAAATGCTGTTAGATGTCTTGACTCGTAATCTAGAGGAATTTGATGGAAGGAGCTAGTCATGTCTAGGGTTGTAAAGTATTTGGATATGCCTATTTTGTCCAGTACGTCTTCTAGTCTTGTGATTGGGAATTTATCATCAACCAACTTTTTATTCAATTGGCGGTAGTCTACTCCTAATCTCCACTGTTTGGAATCGTCGGAACTCTTTTTCGGTAGAAGTAGTAGTGAGTTATAAGCACTAGTTGAATGTCCAATCATCTGTTGTTTCAGCAGATTCTTTACTTGCTCATTAATTTTTTTCATTTGTGTGTGGCAAACGGTAGTTTTTTATGTATACCGGTTTTTTATCTGTTGCCTTTAGATGTTGCTCATAGAAATTATTGACTTTCAGGACATCGTCATCTAGGTGGAAAATATCTGTGTATTCTTCACACAATTTCTCAATACAGTCCTTTGCAAAAATGTCTTGCGTGCCAAAGTGTAGCAGTGGTTGTATTTGGTTCCATCTTTTTGTGCTAATGTTCTGTATACTGTTTACTATGTAATAATTATACCCTTTACCTTTAAAAAAGGTAAATAGGGTATACTAGCTTTGTGCTTTTGAGAGGGGTTGCAAGACGGAGGCGTGGTAGGTATGGACATATATATACAGTTATGATCAGAATCACTTTCTAAGCCATTTTTATTTTGTCCGTCCGTCAGTGGCCACTTTTTTTCTACACCGTTAGAGCTATCTTAATGAAATTTTGCAAAAGTATAGTCTGGACAAAGATACAGAACCGGATTGCTATATGGGCCGATTTGGACAAATTCCACGCCTACCTCCCATATAAGGAACTTTTTCACCTTTCTTAAAAAGACTATAACTTCGGTCCAATTGACGGAATCGTGATGTTATTTGGCAGTTATGGAGGTGTGGGTCCCACCAAACATTGTGCAAAAAGTGGGCGGTATATATTAACTGCCTCGCCCACTATTAACAAATATTAATAACTTAAGATCTGGTAGAGATTTCCGGACGAAATTTTACGGGAAGGAACATGTGGAGATTATGAAGCTGTCTGCAACAAATGGGGCTAATCAGAGAAAATACACGCCCACTTTTGATACAGGGAACTTTCGGGTCTAAAATTAGAATTAGCCTACCTATGCTGGTATTGATGCCAGCGTGATAAAAATTTGCAGAAATATACATGGGGTCCATAATAGTGTGTGTGCAGAATATGCAGATCATACTAGAACTGCCACGCGCACAATTAGCCAAAAATCATTACTGTGTTCCTATTAAATATTTAGCAACGAAATTTCACAGGCAGGTTGCGGGTACTAACATTAATCACCACACAAAAAATGGGCGTGTTATTTCTACAGCCACGCCCACTATCCACATATTATTATAACTTACGACCTATATAATATTTGTGGACGAAATTTTATATTAGTACGTATATGGACCCCACAAAGCCATATACAAGATTCGGGGTCGATCAGAGGAAGGATACGCCTCCCTCCCATATAATGAACTTTGGGGACCCCACTTAAAGACAGGTACCCTATCTATACTTCTAGTGATGATATATGAAAACTAATTGGTACATGTATACACTGGGTCTGTACTAGCATGCATTCCAAGTATGGGCACATTATTACTATTGCCACGCCCACAATTAGCCTAAAATCATTACTCTGTTCCTATTAAAGATATATCAACGAAATTTCACAGGAATGTTGCGGGTACTAACATTAAACACCACACAAATAATGGGCGTGCTATTTATACAGCCACGCCCACTATTGACATATTATTATAACTTACGACCTATACAATATTTTTGGACGAAATTATATATTAGTGGTTATATTGAAACTACAAAGCCATACACAATAAATGGGATCGATGTAATCAATTCAAAGTACCCTACAGAAAATTACCGTAGATATGCTCCTAATGATGATTTATGAAGAAAAAATCCCAATTGTGGAACTCGCACGCACAAGAAAAGGTAAAGGGTATTTCGTAGTCGGTCCAGCCCGACTTCAGACTTTTTTACTCGTTTTTTATGCGTTTGCATATTTTTAGCTTGTTAGCTCTTTGCTGTCTTGTGGTGTGTTCAAAATACATATGTGTTTTATGCCTCTAGCGGGAATTATAGTATTTCTTATGTATACTCCTGCTTGTATTTCATTGTTGCATACAAGCATGTCTTCAGCTATGTTCGCATTTATTGGGTGTATTACCTCGCATCTTGGTGGTATGGTGATACAAAATACTTTGCTTGCTAAATCAAGCACTAGTAACGTATTATTGAGTGTGAATGTTAGTGTGAGTGTTTCGTAGTCTATCTTTCCGCCGAATTTTAAGAGAAAATCATCTCCTAAAATTCCATCGGCTTTGACTCGAAAATTATCTTCTACAATTTGAAGGGTGTATTTAAGGTTTTCCGCCTGAATTTTTAGTGGCATACCTACTGTGCCTAAAGTGTAAACATTGTCTTTTGAAATTCCTATTAATGGACAAGAATGTTGGCTGAAAATATCGTCGTCGAATATACTACCAATTTTTAGCAGTGAAATCTCTGCTCCAGTATCTACTAAAACATTTATGTATGAGTTCTTGTATTTTATTTTTACAAAGCGTCCTATATGTCTGTCTGTGTTTATAGTGTATGCTATTTTGGGTAATTTATTGCTGTTTATCCCCGCACCACTCATATTATTTTGTACGTCTAGTAGGCGGGGAGGTCGTCGTTTCCCTGCTGATTTCTGCAATCAGCTGTGTTTGCTGGTCAGTGCGTTGGTTGTTGTAGTTGTTGTTTCTGTACGGTTGTTGATTAGTACGTTGATTGTTGTAGTGGTTTATGTTGTTGTTGTTTCTCCAATTACGTCGGTAAGCGGTGTTATTCGAAGTTTGTTGTCTGTTGTTATTGTAGTTATTTCTATTGTTGTTATTAGGGTAATGACTTTGTTGGTTATTGACACCAAAATTATTATTTTTGTGGTATCTGTTTCGCTGAATCATATTGTACTGTTGTCGTTCGCGATAATTGTTGCTTCTTTACAACAGAATGCGAGTCTCGTTCAGTTTTTCAAACTCGTCAGCTATTTGTACCGCTTCTTGAAATTGTTTGCTGCGGCTTGCTGTAATTGTTTGGACGGTTGACATTTTGGTGAGATCGCTTTTGAACGAATTGAATGCTATTGTGTCATTAATAGTTACTATTGCTAATTTTTTTTTTGGTTCGGTGAACGCCCACAATTATTAATTTTTTTAAGACCGCACTGCATTTTGAATTGGCTTGGAAATAACTTTGGTAGATTTTACGTTGTCTTATTACTGTCGTTTTTGAAGTGGGTGTGTCTTCATACACTATAGCCAAGGTTTGCATAATCGTGGACATCAGTTTAATACATCAATTAAATTCGGCAGGACCCGACATCAGAAGTACCAGTTTGGCAGGATCGGTCTGGTCAGAAAAATCAGGTTCGGTCTGGCAGGATAGTAGATGATAGGCTCAAGTAATATTTTGCACTGCGCGACAGCTTACGCACTTGGTTCTCGGCGCCTTAAGGCAGCCAAATATAGGGTCCGCCAAATAACTTTTTTTTTTTTGAAACAGGGCGCAAAACATCGAGTGTAGCTTCGGCTGTGTGGCACGTAGCGCCGGCCTGTTGAAACCAAATGTTGCCAATATCCTCCTCTTCAATTTTTGTGAACAAAAATTCGTTCAACATGGCCCGATAACGATCGCCATTGACTGTAACGACCACTCCTTGCTCATTTTCGAAGAAAAATGGCCCAATTATGCCTCTGGACCAAACAGTGACTCGTTTTGGGTGCATCGGCTTTTCAATGTATGCGTGCGGGTTTTCTGTGCCCCAATATTCCCAGCGTTGTTCAAGCGTATACACAACCATATTCGTTCAGCGGAAGGATAAAACTAATTATCTGTCAAACCAGACATGAGCTAAGTGTTACCATTCACGAAATAAGCATTAGTTGACAAAAAAAAACGTTATATGGCGGACCCGTTATATTCTTATTGAAGCGACTCAAGTCGGCTCCTTGGAGTTCAAACAAATTTTAGTAGTGTTTCTGAACTCAATCTTTATTCTTAAAACTACGCTCTTTTAGACCTATTTCAATTTCCATTCCATATTTCCAATATCCCATGTGTCATCAAATTCACATATGTAAGCAATATGCAACGCGCAATTCCTGCCTACTGCAGACCTTTGACACTACAACATATCTAAATTTTAAATACAACAGACTCAGAAGTAAATTTAGACGGCATTCAATTAGAAACTGACTCTCTACACAACTACGATATACTGACATACAACAAAAACAACGTACACAATGAAATAAATACATGAACAAAGAAAACAGCAAAGAAAACAACAACAACAACAAAAATAACGGGGGAACAAAAAATAAAAGAAGAAACCAGGAGCTCCATACTGCGCCGAACCCCGCCTAGTAGTGGGCAAGACCAGCAACCTTCTGGGTGATCCAGGACAGATGCAAATGCCGGTGGCATGCAAGTCAGACATGCTAGAGAAAATGGCAATCTACCCGCCGCCGGAAGTGACGGCAAAGGGGAAAATGGCTGTGCTAGAGTGGTATGTCGAGGCACTCATCAGCTACCCCATTCGGATATAGAACAAAAGGCGACGAATATCCGCGACATGTGACTAGAAGTGGCACAAGAACAGGATTCCGATGTCATAGTCACGATTCAACCACCATTACTGCAGCAAGCTGACAAGCAGGTGCAAACCCGCTAAGCGCAAGAGGACAAGGAGCGCATCGGCTCTGGCAAGGAGCTACGCTGCTTCCGTTGCAATGCCGAAGCGTCCCCGCAAAAACGCAGAAGATGACGGAACCTGCCCGACGAGCTGAACTCAAAAGACAGAAGGCGGATGCGGCAAAAGCGGCCATGGTGAATGCCGCTGCAGCTAAAAATACCACCAAGTCAGAAGTGGGTAAGGCCGATGCAGTGGTGAAAAAGCCAGAGTGGAAGGTGGTTCGTGCACGCCCCCGGACAAAGCCGAAGACACTCGCTAAAGCGAAGCCGACCAGACCTGATGCGATTGTCATCAAGGAAACGGGGGTGACAACATAAGCGGAGATATTGCAGAGGACAATTACGGAGCCGCGCCTTGGGGAATTGGGCAAAAGGGTCCAGAAAATAAGGAAGACCACTAAAGGTGAGCTGCTACTCGAATTAGCGATGACAGCGGGTCCGAAGGCGGTCACTCTGCGGGAAGCGGTTGCAAGCACACTGGGGTCTAGCGGGGAGGTGCGTCAACTCACCCAGAAGACGCTGCTGGAAGTAAAGCATTTGGGCGAGAGTACCACAGTAGAGCAAGTACACGAAGCGCTGTGCAAACAGCTAAGCACCTTCAAAAAGCTCCCCATGATGGCGATTAGGTCCCTTCGGAAAGCGTACGGTGGAACGTAAGCGGCAACCAATCAGTTTGCCCCTTCTGGCAGCCACGGCACTACTGGCCAGACAACTGAGAGTCGGACGAACCGCTTGTTGGGTGCGTGAAAAGGTAGTACCCACATGTTGCTACAAGTGCATGGAGTTTGGGCATATTGCAAAAAAGTGTAGCAGCAAGGAGGAATGGCGCCATCGGTGCTACAGATGCGGCGCTGAAAGCCACAACGCCAGCGGGAGTAGTAAAAGTCCCACCTGTGCACTCTGCAAGGCCAAAGGCCGAAAGGATACGGAGAATTCGATGGGATGCAGAACATGCCCGTCTTATAAGCAAGCAGTAAAGCAGTCAAAACGCACTGAATGAAGTTACTCCAGCTTAACCTCAATCACTGCACAGCTGCACAATACCTACTTGAGCATAAGGTGTCTGGGTCGAGGACAACACTTCCCTAGGTGCAATATGGTTGTAAGGAGTCAAGCCACTTGGGGACATCAGGAGGGATCAAAACTACGTCAGGGCAGCCATAGTAGGAACCACGGTGTACAGTTGCTACATTGTACCAAGCTACGAATGAGAATGAGTTGGCAGTGGACAGACTTGTTCTAGATGCACGCGGCAGGAACTCTGTAGTAATTGCTGGCGTTTTCAACGCATGGGAAACTGACTGGGGCTGCGGCCGAACTACGCAAATGGTCAAATCCTCGCACTCGCAACACTTGACGTGATCCTCTTAACCCACGGCAAGATGACTTTTGCCAGAGGCGTTCTGCGATAGACCTAACCTTCATGAGTATCAGCCTGCTGAGGTGTGCAAAATGGCTGGGGAAAGACCTATATACCCACAGCGACCACCAACCTATCATCTGCGAACTGGAGAAGCCCTAGAAAAGGGCAGCGATAGGTCCGACATTGAAAGACTGGAGGACAAACAGCCTTGATGAAGACGTCGAGGGAATGATGCATGAAGGTTTGGTGCTGGAAGGCAATGCCGAGGAAATGGCGAACAAGCTGGCAATAAAGGTAGAAAACGCCTGCGACGCGGCAATGCCCAGGAGAGCATATGGTGGCAGGCATAAACATGTTTACTAATGGACGGATGCTAAAGGCGAAGCAAGAGCACCAGATTCGCTGAATTATGCGCACAGGTTGAGGATGACCCATGGGGCATGGCATATAGACTTGTCATGCGAAAATTGCCCAGCTATAGGCAGCCGGCTCCAACCTGTAAAATGTTGCTAAGGCACATAGTAGCACAGCTCTTTCCAGTACAGAACTATGTCCCATACGACTTCCCTCTCGGAGGAATACATACCCAGTGTAACTATAGATGAGATGTTGCTGGCGGTTGCGAAATTTGGAGATCAGAAAGCACCTGGCCCAGATGGAATCTCTAACCGAGTGCTCAAACCCGCAGCTGCACTGAACCCAGAACCACTGAGGAAAATATGCGACGCTTGCTTGAGAAGGCATCTTCCCAAAGCGATGGAAGAGGCAGCGACCGATCCTGGCGCTGAAAGCCATGAAACCAACAGAGGAACCTTCAGCGTACCGACCAGTTCGCAGATACGGCGGGAAAAATTCTGGAGCGGATATTCTGTGACAGGATTGATAAGGCTATTACAAAATCTGGAGGGCTCACAAAACGGCAATATGGCTTCCGGAATGCGAGATCCACTGTGGCCGCCATCAACGAATAGGATACGCAGACGACATAGCATTGGTAATCGCAGCGAAATACTTGGAGGAAGTAGTAGCAGGGGCCAACCGAACTGTGGCTACCAACGGAAGATGGCTGGCAAACGATTGACTTAACTTGACTGAACACAATACCGAGGCAATCCTGGTTTCGAGCGGCTGGGTGTTTGAGGTAGTGGAAATAAGAATTGGTAGATGTACCATAACCACGATCCCACACCTCAAGCACCTAGACGTGAGGATAGATGCGAGTTATAATAAAAAACAAATTAAGCTTATGCTTAAAAATACGACTTTATGTGATTGTCATGAATCTTAAGACTAACTATTTTTCTATTCTACTTTACTGTTCAAATTCAGTTGGCCTTGAAGTGCAAATTATGCTACTAAGCATATTTTGCATTTAGAGTCTTATCTGAATTTGAGACCATCTGCTATGCAATATCAAAAACTAAGCGACAACGCTATTGCATAACAGAATATGAATTTGTATATTTTATATTGTTTGTATGTTTGTATATATGTATGTATATATGTAGGGTATGATTGGAGATTCTCCTGGATCTCGTAAAATTAAATTTTATATACTTATTACTATACATTATTACTTAATGCCATATTTATTTTTTATTTTTGACAATTCAAAGTTTTCTGCTTCTGGCTTATTTATAATTTCAGTTTTATTTTGCTGCGTTTTTCCATTTTAATAATAAAATTTATAACTAAAATTATGCCGATTACCAAAGTCATTCTTATACCATAAGAAATATTACTGTGAAATTTTAATTCTTGAATTTCTTTAATATTTGAAAAGTATTTTATTTCTAATGCTTTATATCAAAATGGATGGGATTATTACTTGGATACAAATATTTGTGTTGTACCACTGTTTTCTGATTTTGGAAAATCTTATTTATTATTTTAATTTTACAATTATTATATGTGATAAGATAATTTTTGTTTATAGATATATTTCTGTTGTCACAATTTTGGTTTATTTTAAGATTAACAGCATTTTTTGTTAAGATTATATCATCTTCAAATTCTTCGATATGAGTTTTGTTATTATACCTAAATTTACAATTATTAGATAGTATAATAGTAATCGTTAGTATGCTGAGCATCTGAAAATTTGAAAGGACGTTTAATGTTACATTCATGGACATTTTCTAATCTGGTTTTTCTATATTTAGGTTGCTCTTTTTGCCTTAAATTAGCGTAATATTTTATAAAGCTCTCCTATCTATTCTTAGCGTATCATTCTCTACTTTCATTTTTTTCCTTTACATATTTTTCTTTCCTCTAACCTATCCTTAATTATTTTATGATCGACGTTATTATTAATTACATCAAAAGGAGTGCATTTGATGGTGCTGTGGAAACTGTTGTTGTAAAATTTTATTGCTTTTGATATTTGTGTTTGTATTGATAATTTTTCTTCAAGAATTAATGCTCTAATTATTTCGGTTAAAATGTTATTTAGCTGTTCCACATCAGAGTTCCCTGTGTGGCTATTTGGTTTATTTGCATGAAATTCCTTCCCCTGTTAAAAAATCCCTTACATTTTTTGAGTTAAACTCGTTGTCAAACACAAACTTCTTAACAGTTCCCTTTATTGATAAGTAATCTCTGATTTTTTGTATGATCGTAATATTGTTTCTCTCTGGCAAATGAAAACAGACAGCATGCTTAAAAAAATTTGTCTATAAAGACTATAAATGAGTTTTTGCTATTAACGTAAGTATCTAGATGTACTATATTATTTATAGCAGAAGATGCTAATTAAATTTATTTTTGATCGGGTTTCTGTCATATTTTGCTGATGAGCAAATATGATAATTATTTATTAATCTACATAGTAAAAATTGTAGTTTAATTTTAATTCTAGTTGGTATTTAATTTAATCATTTTTGGAATTAAATTCTAATTTTAATCCTAAAAAGTTTTATTGTTATGACTCTTGGAGTTAATTTTATTCCATAGGGCATTATTTTAAAACAATGAAAATCTTTTGAAGTTTCATTAAATACAAAGTGGTTTAAAAACAAAACTTTAATCAGTGCTTGACGATTTATTTTAGTTTTAAATTAAGGCCAAAAAAAGTATTAAAGTACTCTCTATAATATTTTAAGTATTTTTGGTTTAAAAACAAAACCAAAAAAGTATTAAAAAGCTTTCTCACTCTCAATTATTTTTTTATACTCTCAGTTTTAGTATTTACTGTTATCTTTGGTATTTATGGTTTTAGAAAAAATCCAAAAAATATTGAAATCACGTGTACCAATTATCGGAGAAGCGTCGGAATGTTTCTGAAAGTGAAATACCTCGCGGATGTGTATTTTATTAAAATTGATGATCCTGAAAGTGCAAAATTCTCTGCGAATGAAACAATTCCATTAAGTAATCTAATTAGCTAGTCAAAAGTTTGTGAATGTTAATAGCATTTTCTTACAGTAGTGAAACAATTAAATATTAACTCCGATTGTTTAATAACATTGCGAGACCGCGATGGAGCTGAAGTTTTCGTGGACTATTTCCGAGAAATTCTTTGCCAATATAAAGGCTGTAGCTGTTTTTTGTTGGAAATAAATGGAAATTCGACTAAGAAGCAGCAGTCAGCCGAATCATATGTGGAGTGAAGCTTAAATCACAAGGTAAGTGTGAGAATAAAATGGAAAAGTTATTGTAATAAACAAATTTTAATAGGAGCTGGAGAACTACATAAAAAGCGGAGATTTCTCTTGCATCCTTGAGGAATACAAGAAAAGCAACACTTTAAGCGATAGTTCCCGCCGCTCCTTAGTGCGCGAGTCCACTAACTTTTTAGGCCATCATTGTGGAAATCACCCGAAGCCTGGGGAAAAAATTGCACTTGCTGAATCAATAATATATCTTTTTCCAGCTTTTAAGGTTGCAAATAGCAAGTTTGGAGAAATTGTAAGTATGCCATTTGAACTCTTATCACTGTGCTTAATACGTTTAAATGCTAACCGATCTTAAAGTAACTTAAAAATAATTTAAGGATCTGTTCTACAATCCAGAGAACAATTCCGGCTATTTGGCTGCAAAGTTAAAAAACATAAATACCAGGCTTACGAAACTCAGCTGTAGTAACAAGAAACGGAAACTGTCTGAGGTCGATAAGGGAAGCGATGATGATGCGGTTATCTCCGAACAAGATCTAAAATTTTTTCAAAACTGTATTGTTGCAGACGAACTAAATTCAGTGCAACAGAAATTGCGGGAATCGTTAAAAGCAAGACAAAAATTTATTACAACTGAATCCAATGTTTTGGAACATTTCCCAATATTTTTATATTTCGTCATTGGTAATGTATGAACAATAATACTACTATTATTTTAATAAAATATAAATTTTTGCAGATTGATTTTGATTTTATCTTCGGTATGGGGAGGCGATTTCGAATGGACTTTTAGAAAACTGGGATAAATATGAAAGCTGTGTGGAGAAAATTTTGATCGATGATAATTTGGGAATCTGTGTTAATTGGCATTCTGACGTGGTACCTTTTTTGATTCTTTTAAAGCTGTTGCCATCTACTGCCAGTGGACCCGACCAAAAGAAAGTAAACTTTCAAAAATCTGCCGATAGTTTTATTTCTTTTGAAATAGGAATTTACTATCCAATATTCATTCTTAATCAACACAAATAAAAATTTTTTTCTTCGTAGCTCAACACCCCTATAGCAGAATATACAGTTGGTTCTAGGCAGCCCACCATCGATGCCGTTGGACAAGACAGAACAACAATTTGTCAATATTTTATAATCATTGACGGCAAGACGGTAACTGTTCCTACCTATTATAAATTCAGCCAAGTATTCGATCTGTATTTCAAAGCATTTTATGTATTTAATAAACAATTCGATGTAACTTTGGCGAACTTTTTGGCTGTTTTTCGCCAAATTTATTTACAAAATCGACGATAAAAAGAAACCAAGCACAGGATTATTAGAAGTGCAATCGAAATTCGACAATAAGTTTAAGGAATTAACGAATTAAGTTTATTATTAATTAACAATGACAAACTTTTGCTTTTTATGTGACAAAGAATTCGAAACCGTATCATATGTTGTTTTTCATTTAAAAAATGAACATTTTTTAGCGGAGGCTCACGGTTTAAATTTAAAGTGCGTTTCCTCAAAAACATATAAAAAAGTATTTAATACATTTATTTCGTTAAGAAGGCATTCCAAACTTTGTATTCCTATAAATATAAAAAACGAAATTCCAGCAAAGGATATTGAACAAATAGTAATATCAGAAAATGTAAATACTCAAAGTCTTCCCATTGATATTGGTGAGCCGTCTGCTCCTTGCTTTCAGTAAAAAATTTTGAAACTTTCTCGATGGCTTCATCACTTTCAGAAAAGTTAATATCATGTGATGTTTCAGAAACAAAAGTTGGTGTAATACTTACATCGTCTGAAATTCTAATAAATAACAGTTTTGATAAGTTTGAAAAAGAAATACATCCCGAGATAAAAGAGAACTTATTTAAAGAAAACTGTTTTCAAGATGCATTGAACGAGGACTTCAAACAAAATTCAACAAAATTTAGAAGAGAAAAAGAATGTAGAAAGGCGCCTTTTTATGTTTCACCAATCGCTAAGCCATTAGGAGGTCATTGAGCTATTAAAAAAAAAAGAAAACTTTGCACCCTACTAAGCACTTCGTTCAATCTACATTTCAATAAGTGCCTATCCTTGAGACATTAAAAACTTTATTTAAAAAAAAATCTTTCAAAGAGATATACTTAGCTAGCAATCATATTTGTAATAGGGAAAGACTTGCAAGCTTTTGCTGTTCTGAAAATTTTTCTGGGTCCGATTTTTTTCAAAATGAACGTAATGCTTTGCAAATACAAATTTTTTATGACGACTTCGAAATGACTAATCCTTTAGATAGCAAATAACTAATCCTTTAGATAGCAAAACCGGAATTCATAATGTTGGTGCCCTCTACTTAACAATAACAAATCTTACTTTTCAATACAATTCAAAATGTGCTAACATTCATTTAATTGCGCTTTTCTTATGTAGAGATCTCAAACGTAGGTTTTCATAAAGTATTATATCCGATTATCAATAACATTCGTGCACTCAAAAACATTGGTCTAAAAGTCGATAAGATGTTCATCAAAGGTACTTTGGTGTCTATTCCGCACGACAACTTAGGGGCGAATGTTTGTTTTGGCTTTGTATTTTCCTTTTGTAAAATTGCTAAGCACACATTTGTTGAAAACAATAATCTATTAAGAACACAAGCAGAGTATGGCAAACTACTGTCCGCTTTTCCCGGAGTAAGAGTTTTGATCCAAAAACTACCAAAAGCATCAAAAATGCTTGTGAAATTAACAAATTATCACACTACAAAATTTTTGAAAGCCTTAATGATGATGTCATGCACGACATTTTGGAAGGCGCTGTTCCTCTTATCTTAAAACTTTTTTTTCGAAAGCTTACGGAAGGCAAATACCTTTCAATAACAGATATTAAAATAAAAAAATTTTAATTTGGTTATTTGCAAAGTACCTGCATTCCTCCAAAAATTACTCTTGACAAAAAGTGCCGTACAGCCATTGGACAGACAGTTTCTCAAAACTTATGTCTTATTTTGCACTTCCCTTTCATATTTTTTAAATTTTATGACACTATGCCACATTTTTGGAATTGAATTACTTCGCTTATTCGAATAATAAAAGTAACATTGTCTTCTGTCTTAAAACAAATACATATAAAATCTCTTAGAGATGATATAGAGTTACATTTGAAATGTATAGTTGAAGTTTATAAATAAAACCTGCTTCCAAAACATCACTTTCTGACCCACTACCCTTCAGTTCTAAAAAGAATGGGTCTTCTGATTCATACGTGGGCTATGAGATACGAAGGTAAACATCGCGAATTTATCAGAGATGTTTCAATAATCAATAATTACAAAAACATATACCAATCGCTAGCTAATAGGTATCAGACTAAAATGAGTATTATGTGTGAAAGTATGCAATTTGAAAATTTATTTGTTTTTAGTAAATTATGTAATCTAAGCTTTAGAGATTTAGATGTAAGTGCTCAAGATTATTTTTCTAACACATTTGATACATATAAAATGCCTCAAATATTGACGACAAAAAAATTCGAATGTAATTATGGATATTTTTATAAGCCTGAATTTATGCTACTTTTAAAAAAAGAAAACGAACTTCTACATTCGGAAAAATTTAAAAAATGTATTTGATCCATAATGACATTTAGTTACATTTAGAAATTTTTGTCAGTAAAGAATATAACTCCATCTTACAGTGCTACGAGATTACTTCAACAGATTTTTCAAAAGTTATTTATTTTTATAACTTAAAAAATGTAAGACTTTTCGAAATTCACTTTATACAAACGAAAATGTTTTTGTTAATGCCGTGTGAAATAACAGAATAATCTGAAAAAAGTGTATTATCAAATAAGTTACATATTATTCCATTAATATAATTCTATGTTATCTTAAATAAAAAGTATTTTTCAACCAAACATTTATTTTGTTTTCAGCATATACTCGTATGCAGTTTTCAACACTGTTCAAACAATTTAACAAGCCTCATTTAAAAAAAAAGCAAATTTTATAGAGATTTTGGTTGAATTTCTCCCTAATCTTACGTGAAATGTGCTATTTTTTATAAGTGGGCTTGTAAATTTGTTGAGTACTGTACGCATTTAAAAAACCTTTAAGGGTTTACTTTTAATGCCAACAATATACTACGAGGGCAGTTCGAAATGTTCTTAGCCTAACAATGAAAAACAAGAGCTAGATTTTCAAAATTATTTTATTTTATTTTATTTTAATCTCCTGAAACTTCAATACACTTAGTCCAACGTTTTTCTAACAATTCTACCCCTTGATTAAAATAATTTTCCGGAAGCTCCTTAAAATAATCTTCATTGTAGGTAAAACGTTTGCCAGCTAGGAATTTTTTTAGATTTGGGAACAGGTAGAAGTCAGAGGGAGCTAAATCAGGAGAATAAGGTGGGTGGTCAAGCAATTCGTACTTCAATTCGTTCAATTTTGCCATTGTTAAAACACTCTTGTGACATGGTGCGTTGTCCTGATGAAAAATAATTTTTTTTTATTGTAGACCAGGTCGTTTTTCTCGAATTTCCAAATTAAACTGATCCAAAAGGTTACAATAATATTCAGAATTTATTGTTTTACCTTTTTGAAGATAGTCGATTAATAAAATTCCTTTGAAATCCCAGAAAACCGTTGCCATGACCTTACCAGCCGATTGAACTGTTTTTGCCTTCTTTGGTGCACTTCCACCAGCTTCAGTCCATTGTTTGGATTATTCTTTTGTTTCTGGTGTGAAGTGATGGATCCATGTTTCATCAGCAGTTATGAAACGACGCTTAAATCCATTTTATTTCGCTTAAAACGATCCAAACAAGCTTGAGAAATTTTCATTCGAATACGAATCTTGCAGAAAGTTTTTTCATATGTAATTCTTGTTGCAAAATAAACTGTACTCGATCATTTGAGATGCCTATGGCATTACCTATTTCACGCACTTTCACTCGTCGATCGTCTAATACCATATCATGAACTTTAGCTATGATTTCCGGCGTTGTTGCAGTTTTTGGACGTCCACTTCGGGTTCATCTTGAATGCTTGTATGAACACGTTTAAATTCAGCAATCCAATTTTTTACTGTTACATATGAAGGACCAATTTCACCAAACACATTCACCATATCATTATGAATTTCTTCTCCCGATAATACTTTCTTATATAAATATTTAATCACACCACGAATTTCTAATTTTTCCATTATAAAAAAAACACTGAAGCGACTTTTTTGAACATGTGTTACTATACGAATGAGTTGCCAGATCTCAATGAAATTTAACATGTGTTCATATTTTTTTTTTTTTTTTTTTTTTTACTACAATTTATTATTTATTGAATTTGCTTAAATTAAGCCTAACAATAAGTATATCAAATCTTAAAACTAGTCACTAAAAAATAATTTTAACCCAAATTGTATTTGGCCATCAAAATTTCGGTTCTGCTTCGCTCTTCAAAAGGCCGGAAGGTCTCTTCTCTGCAGGCGGGATCGGCTTATCGGTTTTGCGAGGGATTTAGCTAGTGGATTCGGGTGATTTTTCAGTTTTGCTATGTATATCTGCTTTCTAGCATTTATTTCTGTTATAACTGTTGGTATTTTCAGGTCTTTGTGAATATTTTCGTTACGCATGTACCATGGAGCACCTGTTATTAACCTAAGTATCTTCGACTGAAACCTTTGAATTATGGCAATGTTAGAAGCGGATGCATTACCCCACAGTTGAATCCCGTACAACCATATCGGCTTAATAACTGCATTGTATAGGAGGCTTTTGTATTCTAGGCTTAAGGTAGATTTGTGGTTTATTAGCCAATGCAGCTTGGCGACCTTCAACTTCATATTTAAAATTTTAGTTGAAATGTGCGTACGCCAAGTTAAGCGCCTGTCTAAATGAATGCCGAGATAGGTGACTTCATTAGCTTGTGGAATCTCAATATTATTGAGCCGAATGGCTGGACACGTACCAGGCCTCAAAGAGAATGTTACGTTTTTGCTTTTTTGCTCATTGACTTTTATACGCCACATTCCTAACCATTCTTCTACCCTAACTAAGTGCTCTTGTAGAGCTCTCGACGCCTTTATCGGACATTTATTGCAACTGAGTATGGCGGTATCATCCGCAAATGTTGAAATTAGCGTGCTTTCACTTATAGGAGTATCAGATGTGAATATTACATATAATGTAGGGCCTAGAACGCTACCTTGGGGCACACCGGCTAAAATTGGAAAATCTTCGGAAATGAATTCGTTTACTTTTACCCTGAAACGTCTATTGGATAAATAAGACTCAAGAATTTTATGATAGCTTTTTGGAAGAAACTTTTTGATTTTGAACATCAGTCCTTGATGCCATACCTTATCAAATGCTTGAGCCACGTCAAGGAATATTGCAGAGCAAAACTCCCCGAGTTCAAATGCTTTTCTTATTTCATTTGAAATTCGATTGACTTGCTCAATAGTGCTGTGCTTTTCGCGAAAACCGAATTGGTGTTGCGGTATTACGCTATGTTCGTGAAGAAAAGCAGATAGTTTCTTTAATAGTAGTTTCTCAAACAATTTTGAAAGGCAAGGCAACAGGCTGATAGGTCTATATGATGACGGTAGCGTTGCGTCTTTTCCAGGTTTAGCTATCATACATATCTGAGACTTCTTCCATGCATTCGGATAGTAACCGATGCCCAAGATTGCGTTAAAAAGCTTACAGAGAAATGCTGATGCAGAATCTGGTAACTGTTTTAGCATTTTCGGGGTAATATTATCGAATCCAGGTGATTTTTTTGGATTCAGTTGTTTAATTTGTTTGGTTATTTCTGGAAGGGAAATTTTAATAGGCTGAGCAATCTCAGTACTGCAAGGTAAGGCAGGCAGTGCAAAGGAGTTTGTAGCCATATTCGGCTGGAACACGTTGCATAGATGTTGTGCAAAGCAGAGTGCTTTTTCTTGATCGCTTTGAGCCCACGCGCCGTTCGGGTTTCTTATAGGTTTTACACCTTCCATTGGAGGCTTAAAGTTTTTAGATGCCTTCCAAAGGGAATACCTTTCGGTAGAATTTGGGGTTACCTTCTTCAGGTACTCTTTTAGGTTTTTATCTTCCTCCTTTGTAAGAGCATCATTAAGCGCCCTTTCGGCTGCTTTAAGATTGTATTTAGAGATGGGTGAGCGATGTTTCTGCCATTCTCGGCGCAGCCGTCGTTTCTGTGCTACAAGTTTTTCAATTTGGCTATTTGTACAGGCATACTTGCACTTTCTAGAAGTATTTTTTGGCGTTGCCACTACGGCTGCAGTCGCTAGCATGGAGTTGAAAATATCAATATTATTATCTATATCATCTGCATGTTTTACCTCAACTCTTGTAGAGATATGACTACTAATATACTTTTTGTATTTTAACCAATCGGTTTGGTTGGTCCCTAGGCGAAACTGTGGGCTTGTATATTCTGGTTGTTCATAAAGGTTGATTATTACAGGCGAGTGATCAGAGGACAGATCGACACAGGTTTCCGCTGATACTAAAGACCTATCTATATTTTTAGAAATAGCAAAATCAATAAGATCAGGAATTTTCTTTGGGTCTGTTGGCCAATAAGTGGGCTGTCCTGGTGAGACAAAATCGTATTTACTATGTCTGTTAGTTATTGCATTGTACAATTGTCGGCCTTTTGGATTAATTAGGCGAGAGCCCCAGTGTTTATGTTTCGCATTATAATCACCGCCAGCTAGAAATCTATCACCAAGGGAATCAAAAAGTTCTTTAAATTGTGTTTCTGTTACAGTAAAACGGGGTGGGCAGTATATAGCTGTGTTCATATGACGGATGGAAGTTTCCATTATAGAAAGCTTTTTGCTGTTTATATCGCCATCTATATGTCAGGCTAAGAACATTTCGAATAGCCCTCGTAATTCCATTCCAATTTTGGTTTTGATTTAATTTCAGAAAAGTATTATAAATATTCCAATTCGCAGATAGATCCAAAACTATTTAAGTTTTGTTTTAAAACCCCAAAAAAATGTAGAATTTAGTAACATGTTGGATTTCATTTAATGTTTAAAAAGTTTGTTTTTAATAAAAAAAAACTCCTCTTTGAATTAAATCCAATCATTTTTCGCTCTCTCTTTGCTTAAACCAGTATTGTTTTAATTTAATACTTTCTGTCATTGTTATATATAAATGCCAAAATTGTATTAAAATTAAACTAAATTTTTTACTGTGTATGTATGACAATTTTGAGATTAGGGTTAAAGATTTTACTTTTTATGTTCTCATAGGTAGATACTATTCCAGAATGTCCGCTTTCATATTTATGGAAGAAAGCTAACTCTTTTTTAAGTTCATCGTTGTATTGTATTTCTTAAGCAAAATAGGTGCACTTTACAAATTTCACTTCTTTCCTAGAAAATTCATTAACTAAAATTTTTGTACTTTATTATATTCGTGGTCACTTATTTACTCCAATCTTGCCTTTTGATATTTCTCGTCTTATAATATTTATAACATTTTCGTCAGCAATGTCGTTTTTATCAATGAAAATTCTTTTATTATTGTATTTTTATTATTGTTATTATTAAAGGTTTGTGATTATTGAGATCCTCCTCTTGAGAGTGGATAGTTTGCACTTGCATAGACTCATTTTCGCTATCTGTATTGACGCCTCCGAACTCGTTAATGATGACATTAACTCGAAATTCTGCTGGTGGTTTGATACTTGAATCAGTGGAATTTAGAATATTGATTTCTTTTGTCTCTGAGTCAATTCTGCTCAAAAAATCTGCAATATAGTTATATTTCCCATTTATGTATTCTATTTTAAAATTATATTCACCTACATCAATCAAATACCTTTGTAGTCTGCGACTAATGTCTCTTCCAGAAAATTTGGTCATAAGCCCTTCCAAGGTCTAAAATACTTAACTCCCCTAACTATCGCCAACAATTCTTTTTCAATTGTGTTGGGGTCCGTGCTTGTTGGTGTCCTCGGGGAGCATCCTTTACTTCCTGTAACGGGCGCGCGCGTGTCTGAAACCTAGCCTAACCTAGAAACACCGAGTTACCTCTTTTGAGACTATTTACAAGACAAGACGCTTTTATTCTTCAAAACATAATTCTTATATATCATAACATAATTCTTATTATCCAAGTAATATCTACAGTCTAAATACTGACCTTTCTGGTGTTACAGTTTCGCACCTGTTAATTGGTGTCAGTTGGTCAAGCCAACTGACCTACTCTACTGTAAAAGTGTCGACGGTGCATTCTAAATTCTAATGCCCTTCGTCGACTCGACTGCGGAACTGTAACACCCTAAAAGTTTACATAATAATTAATACATGGATTCTGGTTGCTTACAATACTCGCAACCTATAAATATGTGCTTTCTTACATAACTTAATTGTGTGAAACTAACCACACCAAATGTTTAGTGTCTGTTAGGAGTCGGTGCTGTGAGTCAACTACGCGCAGGTAGCTTGAATCTAACTCACAACAATTGTAGAGTAGTTTGTTTCGTGTTTGTTTAATGTTCTCGATGCATATGCTACTGGGTGACCATCTTGAGTCAAAACAGCGCCAAATAGCGAAGTTGCTGGCATCGGTTACTATTTTAAAATATTTAGAGAAATTTGGATATCTTAGGATAGTAGAATTTGTTACGAGCTCTTTTAGTTTCTCAAAGGCGGCAATATAATCCTTTTTTAAAAAATTTGTTATAGGATGTGCAATTTTTGCATAGTCCTTTATAAATTTCATGCCTAGAAATCATTTGATTTGTTTTTGGGTACTGGGACGCTTCAGCTCCTGTATTATTGTAACTTTGTTTGAAACTGGTTTGATTCCATTTGCAGTTAAAACATGTCCCAAAAACTGCGTTTCTTTCTTAAGAAAATCGCATTTGCCTCTTTGTATTTTTAATTTGGATTTTCTTAGAGCTTCACAGATAGAGCATCTGTCTGATACTTTGAATGTGCTCCGTCAGTGACGTACTAAAGACTAAAATGTGCCTTGGTGATAGCCGACATTACTCCCGTGAACCTGCTGATGAAGGAAGCGATGAACCCCTACTACAGCAAATGGACACACGCGAGTGTAGAAGAGCTCTCGGCAATTATAGAGCGGAGGACTCATCAAGACTGGCAAGCCCAGTGGGACACATTTTCAAAAGGCCGCTGTAAGAGAAAGCTGATCCCCAGTATTTAGCAATGGGTTTTCGATCATACCTGCACAGATTCCACTTAGAGGAATCTTCATACTGTGCAAATTGTGAAGGTACAGAGATAGAAGATGCCAAACATGTCTTCTTCTATTGCCCACTGTACGAAAGTGCTAGAGAGGCACTACCAGAAATGTGTGAAGAACCCGTGGTGGTGGTTATTTTAGTGGGTAAGAATCCCACAGTACTGGTGCCGCAATGTGACCAGTGTTTTTTTGAAGATTTCCACCTACGTTCCAATATTGGAAAAAAATACACAATAAAACACGTTTCCATAAGATTCCTTCCATAAGAACCTTCAATTTCGAATGCAACGACGAGAAAGAAAAAACGATCTTATACAAATTTTTAGACAATATCAAGAAATTTTTCATCTTGAAGACGAACCATTAAATATATAATTTTAAACACAAAATATTATAACAAATGACAACACACCAGCATATATCAAAAACTACAGAATACCACACGTACACACAGAAATAGTAAATGAACAAGTGCATAAAATGTAACAAGAGGATATCATTGAATCATCATTCACCCCAGCCCGTACATTCCTTCCATTCCTTATAGTTCCGAAAAGGAACACAAATCACAAAAAAAAGCTGGAGACTTGTATTGGACTTGAGAAAACTGAAAGACAAAATAATCAATGATAAGAACCCACTAACTCGACTAGAAGATATTCTAGACAAGCTGTGAAGAGCAAAATGGTTCTCCAAACTAGTTAGTTTTGTAATATGACTAGTTCATTCCATCTGCTATGACTTGACAAAAAATCACGAATTTTAACAGCTTACCCATTGGACTTAAGATATTCTCAAATAACTTTCAAAGAATGCTAACAATAGCACTTTCAGGACTTGAATCAAAAGAATTTCTATACATAGATAATATAATCATCTATGGATGCAGCTTACACCACCACAATCAAAACTTAACCAAAGTGATGGACAAACTAAAATCCACAACTTCAAACTAAATGCATCAAAATGTGGCTTCTTGAGACCAGAAGTAGTATACCTAGGATATCTAATTACACTGGACGGAGTTAAAACAGACCCATCCAATTACGACACGATAAAAAAATACTCTATACCCAAAAATGCCGACGAAGTTAGAAGATATGGTGTTGAAAGAGACAACAAATAAGATAATTCCGGTTGTGTGTGGTGTTGCCACAGAGTACTCTGGCCATAATAAGTGATTAGAGTTACCACAGCAAATTTTGTTTTCAAATAAATAAGATTAAAATATATTAAAAATAATAATAAATAAAATTAAAATAAACTAATAAACAAAGTATAGTCGGTAATCGCCATGAGTGTGCACCGCTCTCCTCCGTGGAAGAGAACGAAATCCATGAGCGAGTCAGAACAACCTATTAACACTAATATTCGCTCTTCGGGGAGTGCACATAGCAAACCTCCAATAATGTCCTGCTCCAGTATAGCAGCGGATTGTGCGACAACTACAACAAAATTCGTCAGCAACAACATCTGCCTTCTTTACGTACGGTACAACAACTACCTACTCGACTACAACTGTGACATCAACATGTTCTTCTGCCTGTGCGCAAATTCCGCCAAAAGGCGTGCAGGTAAGTCAACTGCAATCGCTACCAAAGAGAGCACGAACCTCACCCATGACAGATAAAGCGAAAAGAACGCCAAACACTAACAAAAAGCAGCAAATAGCATAAAATCCAAGCCAAAGTAAGTTATCAAACTACTGGTTGAGCGATACTATTTCGGAAAAAAAAACAAGTTTGCTGCTTTGACCGTTGATGATGATGAGCTTGCTGAATCCTCGCACAGTGGACAAGTTCATCAAAATGAGTCCGAAAAAGCAAAAACAAATAGTCCGGAAAAAAAGTTTAAACAAACCGCCCATATATACGTACAAGGCGTAGAATGCATAAAGATATTAAAAAATGCGCTAACCACTGTTGCTGACTGTAGTATACTCGGGATAATGATCCGTTGGAGTTTTAGATTGCAAAAACGAATCCGTTCTTTATTTACACACTTTCTTTAAGCCCCGTGGCTTGACTGCCGATGACAATGTTTATGTTATCAAGTAGAGCTTACAGTACTAAAGTTCATATAAAGCTTACAGTACTACAGTTCATATAAATCTTATTTTATAACTTATAATCTACTAATGACACAAAGTCATATGTCTAAAAGTATGCAATATAACTCTCTATATAACATGCCCTCCTTAAAAAAAAATTTTTTATTCATTGTTATTATTATAAATAATACTTATGGTACATTTTTGTAAATTTTTTAATTTTTTATTTTTATTTTTTTTTTTATTGTTAATTTGTTTCGAGTTCAATTTATTACATTCAATTACTTAATTGATTTAAATTCTTGTTAATATGTTAAAATATTATGTTGTAAATCGGTTACTTAGATTTCTTTAGTTTAGTCATTGATCTCGTTTCTCTCATAAATGCCTCATTACTTCTGTTATTATTTTCATTGTTAAAATCGTTAGTTGACATTTCATTTACATGTACGTTATGATTATTGTTTACATTTGGCTCTATTTGTTTTTCTACATTTAATCTTGCGTTACTAGTTCCATATTTTTTATTCATTGTTATTATTATAAATAATACTTATGGTACATTTTTGTAAATTTTTTAATTTTTTATTTTTATTTTTTTTTTATTGTTAATTTGTTTCGAGTTCAATTTATTACATTCAATTACTTAATTGATTTAAATTCTTGTTAATATGTTAAAATATTATGTTGTAAATCGGTTACTTAGATTTCTTTAGTTTAGTCATTGATCTCGTTTCTCTCATAAATGCCTCATTACTTCTGTTATTATTTTCATTGTTAAAATCGTTAGTTGACATTTCATTTACATGTACGTTATGATTATTGTTTACATTTGGCTCTATTTGTTTTTCTACATTTAATCTTGCGTTACTAGTTCCATATGCATTTTGGTTATGAATAACAATGTTTTCACTTACACAATTTTCGTTCCTGTTTGACGATTCAACTGATTGATTTGAATACGTAGGAAAATTACCATGAGGTTCCATACAAACATTGCAAGCTATTCCACTACTTTCTGCACCTAACCTTATTTGATCCGTATGTCGCTCTATTATTCGATTATTAGGAAGAATACATTGTTATGAACGTGGTCCGATTTGTTTCGTTACTTTAGAAGGAGCCCAAGTTTTTTTTATTAGGATTGGTGTAGTCACGAATATAGACACTCTGCCCTTACCAGAGGAGGTTTTATAAAGTCGAACCTAGTTCTTATTGATCTGCCAAGAAAAATATGTGCTGGACTCTCATCGGTAGTGCAATGTTTCGTATTACGATAATCCATTAAGAAACGATTTAAGACAACGTCAATACTTTCGTTGCTTATAGAATTTAAAGTTGCATATATTGATTTTTTTAATGTCTTTATAAAATTCTATGCCTGACCATTAGTTGATGGATTACCAGGAGCTGTTAATATATGATGTATTTTGTTGTCTGAAACAAATTGTCTTCCATTATCTGAAACTAATGTGTGAGGAATCCCAAAACGACAAAAGGTTTCTCTCAATTTTGTGACTACAAAATTAGACGTGATGTCTTTAGTTTTAAAAACTTCGACCCATTTTGAGTAACAGTCTATTATTACGAAAAAATAAAAATTGTTGATTGGGCCTGCAAAATGAATATGAAGTCTTTGCCAAACAGAATTGGTTGGTGACCGCGGTATTAGGAAACTCTTTTCTGGACTAGGCAATTGTTGTTGACAAGAAATACATGATTTTATTAAGTTCTCGATATCAGCATCTAATTTAGGGCACCAGAAAAATGATCTGCCCAATACTTTGGTCTTAACTACGCCTAGATGTGACTGATGAAGAAGTTGTAAAATGGGATTTCTAAGTTTTAAAGGTGTTATGGCCCTTTAGCCCCACATCAAACAATCGCGGTCCACCGTTAGTTCAGTGTCTTTATTGACAAAAGCTATGAATTCATCACCTTTTAAATCTTTGACTAATCCCTTTTTTACAGCCTCGCATATTTTTGGTAGTGTCGGATCACGTCTTGTTTCTCGACCTAGGTCTTTGAAATATAGATTCAATACATTATCACCTTCAATATAATTGGTAAAAGATTTATCAAAGCTGTCATTTTTGTTAACGTTAGCTTGTGGCATTCGTGACACATTGTCAGCGTCGTTTAAACATCCTTTTACATATTCAATATTATATTGGAATCCTGAAAGTAGGAATGCCCATCTTTGCAAACGGGCGGCTGCCATAATTGGTACGCCTTTAGTGTCGCCGAAAATTGACGTCAAAAGTTTATGATCTGTTCTTAACGTGAAATTGTTCCCTATTAGATATTGTTTAAGTTTTGTTACGCAGAAGATTATTGCAAGTGCTTCTTTTTCAAGTGTGCTATAATTTTGTTCTGTCTTGGACAGAGCTCTAGACACAAATGCAATGGGTTTGAGAATATTATTTTCAAATTTATGTGATAATATGCCTGCAATGGCATTATTTGAAGCGTCGGTGGTGAGTATGATAGGCATTTTAGGATTAAAATGTACTAATACTTTATCTGACGTGATGTCATTTTTTATTGTGTCATAGGCTTTTTGACATTGCTCTGACCATTCAAATTTAATTCCTTTTTGTAATAAACGATAGAAGGGTTTCATTTTATCAGCAAATTTGTCAATAAATGTTGAGTAATAGTTAACCATTCCTATAAATGCTCTTAATTCAGATACATCATTGGGTTGTGGTGCTTTTACTACTGCTTCGACACGTTCTTTATTTTTACGTAAGCCATGTTTGTTTTTTGTGAATCCCAGGTAAGATATTTTGGGTTTAAAAAATTCACATTTGGTAGAGTTAAGTTTAAATCCTGCTTTTTGTAATTTACTTAAGACAGCCTTTAAGTTTTGCAAGTGCTGCGTCATATCTTTACCAGAAACCGTGATATCATCTTGATATGCAACTGTGTATGGGATGTCATGTAGCAAAGATTACATGGTTTTTTGAAATATTGCTGCCGCTGGTTTTACACCAAATGGTAACCTTTTCATTTTAAACGTGCCTATGTGCGTAGACCAAGTACAAAGAAATTGTGATTTGTCATCTAATATTAATTGATTATAGGCTTCACAGGCAGGTTGCGGGTACTAACATTAATCACCACACAAAAAATGGGCGTGTTATTTCTACAGCCACGCCCACTATCCACATATTATTATAACTTACGACCTATATAATATTTGTGGACGAAATTTTATATTAGTACGTATATGGACCCCACAAAGCCATATACAAGATTCGGGGTCGATCAGAGGAAGGATACGCCTCCCTCCCATATAATGAACTTTGGGGACCCCACTTAAAGACAGGTACCCTATCTATACTTCTAGTGATGATATATGCAAACTAATTGGTACATGTATACACTGGGTCTGTACTAGCATGCATTCCAAGTATGGGCACATTATTACTATTGCCACGCCCACAATTAGCCTAAAATCATTACTCTGTTCCTATTAAAGATATATCAACGAAATTTCACAGGAATGTTGCGGGTACTAACATTAAACACCACACAAATAATGGGCGTGTTATTTATATAGCCACGCCCACTATTGACATATTATTATAACTTACGACCTATACAATATATATATAACTACAAAGCCATACACAATAAATGGGCTCGATGTAATCAATTCAAAGTACCCTACAGAAAATTACCGTAGATATGCTCCTAATGATGATTTATGAAGAAAACATCCCAATTGTGGAACTCGCACGCACAAGAAAAGGTAAAGGGTATTTCGTAGTCGGTCCAGCCCGACTTCAGACTTTTTTACTCGTTTTTTATGCGTTTGCATATTTTTAGCTTGTTAGCTCTTTGCTGTCTTGTGTTGTGTTCAAAATACATATGTGTTTTATGCCTCTAGCGGGAATTATAGTATTTCTTATGTATACTCCTGCTTGTATTTCATTGTTGCATACAAGCATGTCTTCAGCTATGTTCGCATTTATTGGGTGTATTACCTCGCATCTTGGTGGTATGGTGATACAAAATACTTTGCTTGCTAAATCAAGCACTAGTAACGTATTATTGAGTGTGAATGTTAGTGTGAGTGTTTCGTAGTCTATCTTTCCGCCGAATTTTAAGAGAAAATCATCTCCTAAAATTCCATCGGCTTTGACTCGAAAATTATCTTCTACAATTTGAAGGGTGTATTTAAGGTTTTCCGCCTGAATTTTTAGTGACATACCTGCTGTGCCTAAAGTGTAAACATTGTCTTTTGAAATTCCTATTAATGGACAAGAATGTTGGCTGAAAATATCGTCGTCGAATATACTACCAATTTTTAGCAGTGAAATCTCTGCTCCAGTATCTACTAAAACATTTATGTATGAGTTCTTGTATTTTATTTTGACAAAGCGTCCTATATGTCTGTCTGTGTTTATAGTGTATGCTATTTTGGGTAATTTATTGCTGTTTATCCCCGCACCACTCATATTATTTTGTACGTCTAGCAGGCGGGGAGGTCGTCGTTTCCCTGCTGATTTCTGCAATCAGCTGTGTTTGCTGGTCAGTGCGTTGGTTGTTGTAGTTGTTGTTTCTGTACGGTTGTTGATTAGTACGTTGATTGTTGTAGTGGTTTATGTTGTTGTTGTTTCTCCAATTACGTCGGTAAGCGGTGTTATTCGAAGTTTGTTGTCTGTTGTTATTGTAGTTATTTCTATTGTTGTTATTAGGGTAATGACTTTGTTGGTTATTGACACCAAAATTATTATTTTTGTGGTATCTGTTTCGCTGAATCATATTGTACTGTTGTCGTTCGCGATAATTGTTGCTTCTTTACAACAGAATGCGAGTCTCGTTCAGTTTTTCAAACTCGTCAGCTATTTGTACCGCTTCTTGAAATTGTTTGCTGCGGCTTGCTGTAATTGTTTGGACGGTTGACATTTTGGTGAGATCGCTTTTGAACGAATTGAATGCTATTGTGTCATTAATAGTTACTATTGCTAATTTTTTTTTTGGTTCGGTGAACGCCCACAATTATTAATTTTTTTAAGACCGCACTGCATTTTGAATTGGCTTGGAAATAACTTTGGTAGATTTTACGTTGTCTTATTACTGTCGTTTTTGAAGTGGGTGTGTCTTCATACACTATAGCCAAGGTTTGCATAATCGTGGACATCAGTTTAATACATCAATTAAATTCGGCAGGACCCGAAATCAGAAGTGCCAGTTTGGCAGGATCGGTCTGGTCAGAAAAATCAGGTTCGGTCTGGCAGGATAGTAGATGATAGGCTCAAGTAATATTTTGCACTGCGCGACAGCTTACGCACTTAGTTCTCGGCGCCTTAAGGCAGCCAAATATAGGGTCCGCCAAATAACTTTTTTTTTTTTGAAACAGGGCGCAAAACATCGAGTGTTTCAAACAAATTCGTTCAACATGGCCCGATAACGATCGCCATTGACTGTAACGACCACTCCTTGCTCATTTTCGAAGAAAAATGGCCCAATTATGCCTCTGGACCAAACAGTGACTCGTTTTGGGTGCATCGGCTTTTCAATGTATGCGTGCGGGTTTTCTGTGCCCCAAATGCGATAATTTTGCTTGTGTACATACCCGCCAAGATCAAAATGAGCTTCATTTGAAAAAATGTTTTTTTTGGCAAAATCGGCATCTTCTGTAAGTCGATCGCAGGCCCACTTAGCGAAGCGAAAACGCATTGGATGGTCAGTTGGCTTCAACTCCTGAACCAATTGGACTTTGTATAGCGTCATACCAAGGTCTTTATGCAAAATTCGTCTCAATGATGTCTCCGAAATGTTCAATTGTTGAGAACGACGGTGAATTGATGTTGATGGCGCTTTCCGCACACTTTCTGCCACAGCAGCAATATTTTCGGGTGTACGCACTGTTTTTGGCTTTTCACGCTTTGGTTACCGATGAGGATGCCAGTTTCTTTCACTTTTTTCACAAGATAACGAACATACGGAGCTGACGGTGCTTCTCTTCTTCCAAAATCCGTACGCAATTTTCGCACACATTCTGCAACATTACCATGATTTTCAAAGTAATGTCGCAATATTTCCCAGCGTTGTTCAAGCGTATACACAACCATATTCGTTCAGCGGAAGGATAAAACTAATTATCTGTCAAACCAGACATGAGCCAAGTGTTACCATTCACGAAATAAGCATTAGTTGACAAAAAAAAACGTTATATGGCGGACCCGTTATATTCTTATTGAAGCGACTCAAGTCGGCTCCTTGGAGTTCAAACAAATTTTAGTAGTGTTTCTGAACTCAATCTTTATTCTTAAAACTACGCTCTTTTAGACCTATTTCAATTTCCATTCCATATTTCCAATATCCCATGTGTCATCAAATTCACATATGTAAGCAATATGCAACGCGCAATTCCTGCCTACTGCAGACCTTTGACACTACAACATATCTAAATTTTAAATACAACAGACTCAGAAGTAAATTTAGACGGCATTCAATTAGAAACTGACTCTCTACACAACTACGATATACTGACATACAACAAAAACAACGTACACAATGAAATAAATACATGAACAAAGAAAACAGCAAAGAAAACAACAACAACAACAAAAATAACGGGGGAACAAAAAATAAAAGAAGAAACCAGGAGCTCCATACTGCGCCGAACCCCGCCTAGTAGTGGGCAAGACCAGCAACCCTCTGGGTGATCCAGGACAGATGCAAATGCCGGTGGCATGCAAGTCAGACATGCTAGAGAAAATGGCAATCTACCCGCCGCCGGAAGTGACGGCAAAGGGGAAAATGGCTGTGCTAGAGTGGTATGTCGAGGCACTCATCAGCTACCCCATTCGGATATAGAACAAAAGGCGACGAATATCCGCGACATGTGACTAGAAGTGGCACAAGAACAGGATTCCGATGTCATAGTCACGATTCAACCACCATTACTGCAGCAAGCTGACAAGCAGGTGCAAACCCGCTAAGCGCAAGAGGACAAGGAGCGCATCGGCTCTGGCAAGGAGCTACGCTGCTTCCGTTGCAATGCCGAAGCGTCCCCGCAAAAACGCAGAAGGTGACGGAACCTGCCCGACGAGCTGAACTCAAAAGACAGAAGGCGGATGCGGCAAAAGCGGCCATGGTGAATGCCGCTGCAGCTAAAAATACCACCAAGTCAGAAGTGGGTAAGGCCGATGCAGTGGTGAAAAAGCCAGAGTGGAAGGTGGTTAGTGCACGCCCCCGGACAAAGCCGAAGACACTCGCTAAAGCGAAGCCGACCAGACCTGATGCGATTGTCATCAAGGAAACGGGGGTGACAACATAAGCGGAGATATTGCAGAGGACAATTACGGAGCCGCGCCTTGGGGAATTGGGCAAAAGGGTCCAGAAAATAAGGAAGACCACTAAAGGTGAGCTGCTACTCGAATTAGCGATGACAGCGGGTCCGAAGGCGGTCACTCTGCGGGAAGCGGTTGCAAGCACACTGGGGTCTAGCGGGGAGGTGCGTCAACTCACCCAGAAGACGCTGCTGGAAGTAAAGCATTTGGGCGAGAGTACCACAGTAGAGCAAGTACACGAAGCGCTGTGCAAACAGCTAAGCACCTTCAAAAAGCTCCCCATGATGGCGATTAGGTCCCTTCGGAAAGCGTACGGTGGAACGTAAGCGGCAACCAATCAGTTTGCCCCTTCTGGCAGCCACGGCACTACTGGCCAGACAACTGAGAGTCGGACGAACCGCTTGTTGGGTGCGTGAAAAGGTAGTACCCACATGTTGCTACAAGTGCATGGAGTTTGGGCATATTGCAAAAAAGTGTAGCAGCAAGGAGGAATGGCGCCATCGGTGCTACAGATGCGGCGCTGAAAGCCACAACGCCAGCGGGAGTAGTAAAAGTCCAACCTGTGCACTCTGCAAGGCCAAAGGCCGAAAGGATACGGAGCATTCGATGGGATGCAGAACATGCCCGTCTTATAAGCAAGCAGTAAAGCAGTCAAAACGCACTGAATGAAGTTACTCCAGCTTAACCTCAATCACTGCACAGCTGCACAATACCTACTTGAGCATAAGGTGTCTGGGTCGAGGACAACACTTCCCTAGGTGCAATATGGTTGTAAGGAGTCAAGCCACTTGGGGACATCAGGAGGGATCAAAACTACGTCAGGGCAGCCATAGTAGGAACCACGGTGTACAGTTGCTACATTGTACCAAGCTACGAATGAGATTGAGTTGGCAGTGGACAGACTTGTTCTAGATGCACGCGGCAGGAACTCTGTAGTAATTGCTGGCGTTTTCAACGCATGGGAAACTGACTGGGGCTGCGGCCGAACTACGCAAATGGTCAAATCCTCGCACTCGCAACACTTGACGTGATCCTCTTAACCCACGGCAAGATGACTTTTGCCAGAGGCGTTCTGCGATAGACCTAACCTTCATGAGTATCAGCCTGCTGAGGTGTGCAAAATGGCTGGTGAAAGACCTATATACCCACAGCGACCACCAACCTATCATCTGCGAACTGGAGAAGCCCTAGAAAAGGGCAGCGATAGGTCCGACATTGAAAGACTGGAGGACAAACAGCCTTGACGAAGACGTCGAGGGAATGATGCATGAAGGTTTGGTGCTGGAAGGCAATGCCGAGGAAATGGCGAACAAGCTGGCAAGAAAGGTAGAAAACGCCTGCGACGCGGCAATGCCCAGGAGAGCATATGGTGGCAGGCATAAACATGTTTACTAATGGACGGATGCTATAGGCGAAGCAAGAGCACCAGATTCGCTGAATTATGCGCACAGGTTGAGGATGACCCATGGGGCATGGCATATAGACTTGTCATGCGAAAATTGCCCAGCTATAGGCAGCCGGCTCCAACCTGTAAAATGTTGCTAAGGCACATAGTAGCACAGCTCTTTCCAGTACAGAACTATGTCCCATACGACTTCCCTCTCGGAGGAATACATACCCAGTGTAACTATAGATGAGATGTTGCTGGCGGTTGCGAAATTTGGAGATCAGAAAGCACCTGGCCCAGATGGAATCTCTAACCGAGTGCTCAAACCCGCAGCTGCACTGAACCCAGAACCACTGAGGAAAATATACGACGCTTGCTTGAGAAGGCATCTTCCCAAAGCGATGGAAGAGGCAGCGACCGATCCTGGCGCTGAAAGCCATGAAACCAACAGAGGAACCTTCAGCGTACCGACCAGTTCGCATATACGGCGGGAAAAATTCTGGAGCGGATATTCTGTGACAGGATTGATAAGGCTATTACAAAATCTGGAGGGCTCACAAAACGGCAATATGGCTTCCGGAATGCGAGATCCACTGTGGCCGCCATCAACGAATAGGATACGCAGACGACATAGCATTGGTAATCGCAGCGAAATACTTGGAGGAAGTAGTAGCAGGGGCCAACCGAACTGTGGCTACCAACGGAAGATGGCTGGCAAACGATTGACTTAACTTGACTGAACACAATACCGAGGCAATCCTGGTTTCGAGCGGCTGGGTGTTTGAGGTAGTGGAAATAAGAATTGGTAGATGTACCATAACCACGATCCCACACCTCAAGCACCTAGACGTGAGGATAGATGCGAGTTATAATAAAAAACAAATTAAGCTTATGCTTAAAAATACGACTTAATGTGATTGTCATGAATCTTAAGACTAACTATTTTTCTATTCTACTTTACTGTTCAAATTCAGTTGGCCTTGAAGTGCAAATTATGCTACTAAGCATATTTTGCATTTAGAGTCTTATCTGAATTTGAGACCATCTGCTATGCAATATCAAAAACTAAGCGACAACGCTATTGCATAACAGAATATGAATTTGTATATTTTATATTGTTTGTATGTTTGTATATATGTATGTATATATGTAGGGTATGATTGGAGATTCTCCTGGATCTCGTAAAATTAAATTTTATATACTTATTACTGTACATTATTACTTAATGCCATATTTATTTTTTATTTTTGACAATTCAAAGTTTTCTGCTTCTGGCTTATTTATAATTTCAGTTTTATTTTGCTGCGTTTTTCCATTTTAATAATAAAATTTATAACTAAAATTATGCCGATTACCAAAGTCATTCTTATACCATAAGAAATATTACTGTGAAATTTTAATTCTTGAATTTCTTTAATATTTGAAAAGTCTTTTATTTCTAATGCTTTATATCAAAATGGATGGGATTATTACTTGGATACAAATATTTGTGTTGTACCACTGTTTTCTGATTTTGGAAAATCTTATTTTTTATTTTAATTTTACAATTATTATATGTGATAAGATAATTTTTGTTTATAGATATATTTCTGTTGTCACAATTTTGGTTTATTTTAAGATTAACAGCATTTTTTGTTAAGATTATATCATCTTCAAATTCTTCGATATGAGTTTTGTTATTATACCTAAATTTACAATTATTAGATAGTATAATAGTAATCGTTAGTATGCTGAGCATCTGAAAATTTGAAAGGACGTTTAATGTTACATTCATGGACATTTTCTAATCTGGTTTTTCTATATTTAGGTTGCTCTTTTTGCCTTAAATTAGCGTAATATTTTATAAAGCTCTCCTATCTATTCTCAGCGTATCATTCTCTACTTTCATTTTTTTCCTTTACATATTTTTCTTTCCTCTAACCTATCCTTAATTATTTTATGATCGACGTTATTATTAATTACATCAAAAGGAGTGCATTTGATGGTGCTGTGGAAACTGTTGTTGTAAAATTTTATTGCTTTTGATATTTGTGTTTGTATTGATAATTTTTCTTCAAGAATTAATGCTCTAATTATTTCGGTTAAAATGTTATTTAGCTGTTCCACATCAGAGTTCCCTGTGTGGCTATTTGGTTTATTTGCATGAAATTCCTTCCCCTGTTAAAAAATCCCTTACATTTTTTGAGTTAAACTCGTTGTCAAACACAAACTTCTTAACAGTTCCCTTTATTGATAAGTAATCTCTGATTTTTTGTATGATCGTAATATTGTTTCTCTCTGGCAAATGAAAACAGACAGCATGCTTAAAAAAATTTGTCTATAAAGACTATAAATGAGTTTTTGCTATTAACGTAAGTATCTAGATGTACTATATTATTTATAGCAGAAGATGCTAATTAAATTTATTTTTGATCGGGTTTCTGTCATATTTTGCTGATGAGCAAATATGATAATTATTTATTAATCTACATAGTAAAAATGGTAGTTTAATTTTAATTCTAGTTGGTATTTAATTTAATCATTTTTGGAATTAAATTCTAATTTTAATCCTAAAAAGTTTTATTGTTATGACTCTTGGAGTTAATTTTATTCCATAGGGCATTATTTTAAAACAATGAAAATCTTTTGAAGTTTCATTAAATACAAAGTGGTTTAAAAACAAAACTTTAATCAGTGCTTGACGATTTATTTTAGTTTTAAACTAAGGCCAAAAAAAGTATTAAAGTACTCTCTATAATATTTTAAGTATTTTTGGTTTAAAAACAAAACCAAAAAAGTATTAAAAAGCTTTCTCACTCTCAATTATTTTTTTATACTCTCAGTTTTAGTATTTACTGTTATCTTTGGTATTTATGGTTTTAGAAAAAATCCAAAAAATATTGAAATCACGTGTACCAATTATCGGAGAAGCGTCGGAATGTTTCTGAAAGTGAAATACCTCGCGGATGTGTATTTTATTAAAATTGATGATCCTGAAAGTGCAAAATTCTCTGCGAATGAAACAATTCCATTAAGTAATCTAATTAGCTAGTCAAAAGTTTGTGAATGTTAATAGCATTTTCTTACAGTAGTGAAACAATTAAATATTAACTCCGATTGTTTAATAACATTGCGAGACCGCGATGGAGCTGAAGTTTTCGTGGACTATTTCCGAGAAATTCTTTGCCAATATAAAGGCTGTAGCTGTTTTTTGTTGGAAATAAATGGAAATTCGACTAAGAAGCAGCAGTCAGCCGAATCATATGTGGAGTGAAGCTTAAATCACAAGGTAAGTGTGAGAATAAAATGGAAAAGTTATTGTAATAAACAAATTTTAATAGGAGCTGGAGAACTACATAAAAAGCGGAGATTTCTCTTGCATCCTTGAGGAATACAAGAAAAGCAACACTTTAAGCGATAGTTCCCGCCGCTCCTTAGTGCGCGAGTCCACTAACTTTTTAGGCCATCATTGTGGAAATCACCCGAAGCCTGGGGAAAAAATTGCACTTGCTGAATCAATAATATATCTTTTTCCAGCTTTTAAGGTTGCAAATAGCAAGTTTGGAGGAATTGTAAGTATGCCATTTGAACTCTTATCACTGTGCTTAATACGTTTAAATGCTAACCGATCTTAAAGTAACTTAAAAATAATTTAAGGATCTGTTCTACAATCCAGAGAACAATTCCGGCTATTTGGCTGCAAAGTTAAAAAACATAAATACCAGGCTTACGAAACTCAGCTGTAGTAACAAGAAACGGAAACTGTCTGAGGTCGATAAGGGAAGCGATGATGATGCGGTTATCTCCGAACAAGATCTAAAATTTTTTCAAAACTGTATTGTTGCAGACGAACTAAATTCAGTGCAACAGAAATTGCGGGAATCGTTAAAAGCAAGACAAAAATTTATTACAACTGAATCCAATGTTTTGGAACATTTCCCAATATTTTTATATTTCGTCATTGGTAATGTATGAACAATAATACTACTATTATTTTAATAAAATATAAATTTTTGCAGATTGATTTTGACTTTATCTTCGGTATGGGGAGGCGATTTCGAATGGACTTTTAGAAAACTGGGATAAATATGAAAGCTGTGTGGAGAAAATTTTGATCGATGATAATTTGGGAATCTGTGTTAATTGGCATTCTGACGTGGTACCTTTTTTGATTCTTTTAAAGCTGTTGCCATCTACTGCCAGTGGACCCGACCAAAAGAAAGTAAACTTTCAAAAATCTGCCGATAGTTTTATTTCTTTTGAAATAGGAATTTACTATCCAATATTCATTCTTAATCAACACAAATAAAAATTTTTTTCTTCGTAGCTCAACACCCCTATAGCAGAATATACAGTTGGTTCTAGGCAGCCCACCATCGATGCCGTTGGACAAGACAGAACAACAATTTGTCAATATTTTATAATCATTGACGGCAAGACGGTAACTGTTCCCACCTATTATAAATTCAGCCAAGTATTCGATCTGTATTTCAAAGCATTTTATGTATTTAATAAACAATTCGATGTAACTTTGGCGAACTTTTTGGCTGTTTTTCGCCAAATTTATTTACAAAATCGACGATAAAAAGAAACCAAGCACAGGATTATTAGAAGTGCAATCGAAATTCGACAATAAGTTTAAGGAATTAACGAATTAAGTTTATTATTAATTAACAATGACAAACTTTTGCTTTTTATGTGACAAAGAATTCGAAACCGTATCATATGTTGTTTTTCATTTAAAAAATGAACATTTTTTAGCGGAGGCTCACGGTTTAAATTTAAAGTGCGTTTCCTCTAAAACATATAAAAAAGTATTTAATACATTTATTTCGTTAAGAAGGCATTCCAAACTTTGTATTCCTATAAATATAAAAAACGAAATTCCAGCAAAGGATATTGAACAAATAGTAATATCAGAAAATGTAAATACTCAAAGTCTTCCCATTGATATTGGTGAGCCGTCTGCTCCTTGCTTTCAGTAAAAAATTTTGAAACTTTCTCGATGGCTTCATCACTTTCAGAAAAGTTAATATCATGTGATGTTTCAGAAACAAAAATTGGTGTAATACTTACATCGTCTGAAATTCTAATAAATAACAGTTTTGATAAGTTTGAAAAAGAAATACATCCCGAGATAAAAGAGAACTTATTTAAAGAAAACTGTTTTCGAGATGCATTGAACGAGGACTTCAAACAAAATTCAACAAAATTTAGAGGAGAAAAAGAATGTAGAAAGGCGCCTTTTTATGTTTCACCAATCGCTAAGCCATTAAGAGGTCATTGAGCTATTAAAAAAAAAAGAAAACTTTGCACCCTACTAAGCACTTCGTTCAATCTACATTTCAATAAGTGCCTATCCTTGAGACATTAAAAACTTTATTTCAAAAAAAATCTTTCAAAGAGATATACTTAGCTAGCAATCATATTTGTAATAGGGAAAGACTTGCAAGCTTTTGCTGTTCTGAAAATTTTTCTGGGTCCGATTTTTTTCAAAATGAACGTAATGCTTTGCAAATACAAATTTTTTATGACGACTTCGAAATAACTAATCCTTTAGATAGCAAAACCGGAATTCATAATGTTGGTGCCCTCTACTTAACAATAACAAATCTTCCTTTTCAATACAATTCAAAGTGTGCTAACATTCATTTAATTGCGCTTTTCTTATGTAGAGATCTCAAACGTAGGTTTTCATAAAGTATTATATCCGATTATCAATAACATTCGTGCACTCAAAAACATTGGTCTAAAAGTCGATAAGATGTTCATCAAAGGTACTTTGGTGTCTATTCCGCACGACAACTTAGGGGCGAATGTTTGTTTTGGCTTTGTATTTTCCTTTTGTAAAATTGCTAAGCACACATTTGTTGAAAACAACAATCTATTAAGAACACAAGCAGAGTATGGCAAACTACTGTCCGCTTTTCCCGGAGTAAGAGTTTTGATCCAAAAACTACCAAAAGCATCAAAAATGCTTGTGAAATTAACAAATTATCACACTACAAAATTTTTGAAAGCCTTAATGATGATGTCATGCACGACATTTTGGAAGGCGCTGTTCCTCTTATCTTAAAACTTTTTTTTCGAAAGCTTACGGAAGGCAAATACCTTTCAATAACAGATATTAAAATAAAAAAAATTTAATTTGGTTATTTGCAAAGTACCTGCATTCCTCCAAAAATTACTCTTGACAAAAAGTGCCGTACAGCCATTGGACAGACAGTTTCTCAAAACTTATGTCTTATTTTGCACTTCCCTTTCATATTTTTTAAATTTTATGACACTATGCCACATTTTTGGAATTGAATTACTTCGCTTATTCGAATAATAAAAGTAACATTGTCTTCTGTCTTAAAACAAATACATATAAAATCTCTTAGAGATGATATAGAGTTACATTTGAAATGTATAGTTGAAGTTTATAAATAAAACCTGCTTCCAAAACATCACTTTCTGACCCACTACCCTTCAGTTCTAAAAAGAATGGGTCTTCTGATTCATACGTGGGCTATGAGATACGAAGGTAAACATCGCGAATTTATCAGAGATGTTTCAATAATCAATAATTACAAAAACATATAGCAATCGCTAGCTAATAGGTATCAGACTAAAATGAGTATTATGTGTGAAAGTATGCAATTTGAAAATTTATTTGTTTTTAGTAAATTATGTAATCTAAGCTTTAGAGATTTAGATGTAAGTGCTCAAGATTATTTTTCTAACACATTTGATACATATAAAATGCCTCAAATATTGACGACAAAAAAATTCGAATGTAATTATGGATATTTTTATAAGCCTGAATTTATGCTACTTTTAAAAAAAGAAAACGAACTTCTACATTCGGAAAAATTTAAAAAATGTATTTGATCCATAATGACATTTAGTTACATTTAGAAATGTTTGTCAGTAAAGAATATAACTCCATCTTACAGTGCTACGAGATTACTTCAACAGATTTTTCAAAAGTTATTTCTTTTTATAACTTAAAAAATGTAAGACTTTTCGAAATTCACTTTATACAAACGAAAATGTTTTTGTTAATGCCGTGTGAAATAACAGAATAATCTGAAAAAAGTGTATTATCAAATAAGTTACATATTATTCCATTAATATAATTCTATGTTATCTTAAATAAAAAGAATTTTTCAACCAAACATTTATTTTGTTTTCAGCATATACTCGTATGCAGTTTTCAACACTGTTCAAACAATTTAACAAGCCTCATTTAAAAAAAAAGCAAATTTTATAGAAATTTTGGTTGAATTTCTCCCTAATCTTACGTGAAATGTGCTATTTTTTATAAGTGGGCTTGTAAATTTGTTGAGTACTGTACGCATTTAAAAAACCTTTAAGGGTCTACTTTTAATGCCAACAATATACTACGAGGGCAGTTCGAAATGTTCTTAGCCTAACAATGAAAAACAAGAGCTAGATTTTCAAAATTATTTTATTTTATTTTATTTTAATCTCCTGAAACTTCAATACACTTAGTCCAACGTTTTTCTAACAATTCTACCCCTTGATTAAAATAATTTTCCGGAAGCTCCTTAAAATAATCTTCATTGTAGGTAAAACGTTTGCCAGCTAGGAATTTTTTTAGATTTGGGAACAGGTAGAAGTCAGAGGGAGCTAAATCAGGAGAATAAGGTGGGTGGTCAAGCAATTCGTACTTCAATTCGTTCAATTTTGCCATTGTTAAAACACTCTTGTGACAAGGTGCGTTGTCCTGATGAAAAATAATTTTTTTTTATTGTAGACCAGGTCGTTTTTCTCGAATCTCCAAATTAAACTGATCCAAAAGGTTACAATAATATTCAGAATTTATTGTTTTACCTTTTTGAAGATAGTCGATTAATAAAATTCCTTTGAAATCCCAGAAAACCGTTGCCATGACCTTACCAGCCGATTGAACTGTTTTTGCCTTCTTTGGTGCACTTCCACCAGCTTCAGTCCATTGTTTGGATTGTTCTTTTGTTTCTGGTGTGAAGTGATGGATCCATGTTTCATCAGCAGTTATGAAACGACGCTTAAATCCATTTTATTTCGCTTAAAACGATCCAAACAAGCTTGAGAAATTTTCATTCGAATACGAATCTTGCAGAAAGCTTTTTCATATGTAATTCTTGTTGCAAAATAAAATGTACTCGATCATTTGAGATGCCTATGGCATTACCTATTTCACGCACTTTCACTCGTCGATCGTCTAATACCATATCATGAACTTTAGCTATGATTTCCGGCGTTGTTGCAGTTTTTGGACGTCCACTTCGGGTTCATCTTGAATGCTTGTACGACCACGTTTAAATTCAGCAATCCAATTTTTTACTGTTACATATGAAGGACCAATTTCACCAAACACATTCACCATATCATTATGAATTTCTTCTCCCGATAAAACTTTCTTATATAAATATTTAATCACACCACGAATTTCTAATTTTTCCATTATAAAAAAAACACTGAAGCGACTTTTTTGAACACGTGTTACTATACGAATGAGTTGCCAGATCTCAATGAAATTTAACATGTGTTCATATGACGGATGGAAGTTTCCATTATAGAAAGCTTTTTGCTGTTTATATCGCCATCTATATGTCAGGCTAAGAACATTTCGAATAGCCCTCGTAATTCCATTCCAATTTTGGTTTTGATTTAATTTCAGAAAAGTATTATAAATATTCCAATTCGCAGATAGATCCAAAACTATTTAAGTTTTGTTTTAAAACCCCAAAAAAATGTAGAATTTAGTAACATGTTGGATTTCATTTAATGTTTAAAAAGTTTGTTTTTAATAAAAAACTCCTCTTTGAATTAAATCCAATCATTTTTCGCTCTCTCTTTGCTTAAACCAGTATTGTTTTAATTTAATACTTTCTGTCATTGTTATATATAAATGCCAAAATTGTATTAAAATTAAACTAAATTTTTTACTGTGTATGTATGACAATTTTGAGATTAGGGTTAAAGATTTTACTTTTTATGTTCTCATAGGTAGATACTATTCCAGAATGTCCGCTTTCATATTTATGGAAGAAAGCTAACTCTTTTTTAAGTTCATCGTTGTATTGTATTTCTTAAGCAAAATAGGTGCACTTTACAAATTTCACTTCTTTCCTAGAAAATTCATTAACTAAAATTTTTGTACTTTATTATATTCGTGGTCACTTATTTACTCCAATCTTGCCTTTTGATATTTCTCGTCTTATAATATTTATAACATTTTCGTCAGCAATGTCGTTTTTATCAATGAAAATTCTTTTATTATTGTATTTTTATTATTGTTATTATTAAAGGTTTGTGATTATTGAGATCCTCCTCTTGAGAGTGGATAGTTTGCACTTGCATAGACTCATTTTCGCTATCTGTATTGACGCCTCCGAACTCGTTAATGATGACATTAACTCGAAATTCTGCTGGTGGTTTGATACTTGAATCAGTGGAATTTAGTGCAATATAGTTATATTTCCCATTTATGTATTCTATTTTAAAATTATATTCACCTACATCAATCAAATACCTTTGTAGTCTGCGACTAATGTCTCTTCCAGAAAATTTGGTCATAAGCCCTTCCAAGGTCTAAAATACTTAACTCCCCTAACTATCGCCAACAATTCTTTTTCAATTGTGTTGGGGTCCGTGCTTGTTGGTGTCCTCGGGGAGCATCCTTTACTTCCTGTAACGGGCGCGCGCGTGTCTGAAACCTAGCGAACACTTTTCAGAACAAACACCGAGTTACCTCTTTTGAGACTATTTACAAGACAAGACGCTTTTATTCTTCAAAACATAATTCTTATATATCATAACATAATTCTTATTATCCAAGTAAATATCTACAGTCTAAATACTGACCTTTCTGGTGTTACAGTTTCGCACCTGTTAATTGGTGTCAGTTGGTCAAGCCAACTGACCTACTCTACTGTAAAAGTGTCGACGGTGCATTCTAAATTCTAATGCCCTTCGTCGACTCGACTGCGGAACTGTAACACCCTAAAAGTTTACATAATAATTAATACATGGATTCTGGTTGCTTACAATACTCGCAACCTATAAATATGTGCTTTCTTACATAACTTAATTGTGTGAAACTAACCACACCAAATGTTTAGTGTCTGTTAGGAGTCGGTGCTGTGAGTCAACTACGCGCAGGTAGCTTGAATCTAACTCACAACAATTGTAGAGTAGTTTGTTTCGTGTTTGTTTAATGTTCTCGATGCATATGCTACTGGGTGACCATCTTGAGTCAAAACAGCGCCAAATAGCGAAGTTGCTGGCATCGGTTACTATTTTAAAATATTTAGAGAAATTTGGATATCTTAGGATAGTAGAATTTGTTACGAGCTCTTTTAGTTTCTCAAAGGCGGCAATATAATCCTTTTTTAAAAAATTTGTTATAGGATGTGCAATTTTTGCATAGTCCTTTATAAATTTCATGCCTAGAAATCATTTGATTTGTTTTTGGGTACTGGGACGCTTCAGCTCCTGTATTATTGTAACTTTGTTTGAAACTGGTTTGATTCCATTTGCAGTTAAAACATGTCCCAAAAACTGCGTTTCTTTCTTAAGAAAATCGCATTTGCCTCTTTGTATTTTTAATTTGGATTTTCTTAGAGCTTCACAGATAGAGCATCTGTCTGATACTTTGAATGTGCTCCGTCAGTGACGTACTAAAGACTAAAATGTGCCTTGGTGATAGCCGACATTACTCCCGTGAACCTGCTGATGAAGGAAGCGATGAACCCCTACTACAGCAAATGGACACACGCGAGTGTAGAAGAGCTCTCGGCAATTATAGAGCGGAGGACTCATCAAGACTGGCAAGCCCAGTGGGACACATTTTCAAAAGGCCGCTGTAAGAGAAAGCTGATCCCCAGTATTTAGCAATGGGTTTTCGATCATACCTGCACAGATTCCACTTAGAGGAATCTTCATACTGTGCAAATTGTGAAGGTACAGAGATAGAAGATGCCAAACATGTCTTCTTCTATTGCCCACTGTACGAAAGTGCTAGAGAGGCACTACCAGAAATGTGTGAAGAACCCGTGGTGGTGGTTGTTTTAGTGGGTAAGAATCCCACAGTACTGGTGCCGCAATGTGACCAGTGTTTTTTTGAAGATTTCCACCTACGTTCCAATATTGGAAAAAAATACACAATAAAACACGTTTCCATAAGATTCCTTCCATAAGAACCTTCAATTTCGAATGCAACGACGAGAAAGAAAAAACGATCTTATACAAATTTTTAGACAATATCAAGAAATTTTTCATCTTGAAGACGAACCATTAAATATATAATTTTAAACACAAAATATTATAACAAATGATAACACACCAGCATATATCAAAAACTACAGAATACCACAGGTACACACAGAAATAGTAAATGAACAAGTGCATAAAATGTAACAAGAGGATATCATTGAATCATCATTCACCCCAGCCCGTACATTCCTTCCATTCCTTATAGTTCCGAAAAGGAACACAAATCACAAAAAAAAGCTGGAGACTTGTATTGGACTTGAGAAAACTGAAAGACAAAATAATCAATGATAAGAACCCACTAACTCGACTAGAAGATATTCTAGACAAGCTGTGAAGAGCAAAATGGTTCTCCAAACTAGTTAGTTTTGTAATATGACTAGTTCATTCCATCTGCTATGACTTGACAAAAAATCACGAATTTTAACAGCTTACTCATTGGACTTAAGATATTCTCAAATAACTTTCAAAGAATGCTAACAATAGCACTTTCAGGACTTGAATCAAAAGAATTTCTATACATAGATGATATAATCATCTATGGATGCAGCTTACACCACCACAATCAAAACTTAACCAAAGTGATGGACAAACTAAAATGCCACAACTTCAAACTAAATGCATCAAAATGTGGCTTCTTGAGACCAGAAGTAGTATACCTAGGATATCTAATTACACTGGACGGAGTTAAAACAGACCCATCCAATTACGACACGATAAAAAAATACTAAATACCCAAAAATGCCGACGAAGTTAGAAGATATGGTGTTGAAAGAGACAACAAATAAGATAATTCCGGTTGTGTGTGGTGTTGCCACAGAGTACTCTGGCCATAATAAGTGATTAGAGTTACCACAGCAAATTTTGTTTTCAAATAAATAAGATTAAAATATATTAAAAATAATAATAAATAAAATTAAAATAAACTAATAAACAAAGTATAGTCGGTAATCGCCATGAGTGTGCACCGCTCTCCTCCGTGGAAGAGAACGAAATCCATGAGCGAGTCAGAACAACCTATTAACACTAATATTCGCTCTTCGGGGAGTGCACATAGCAAACCTCCAATAATGTCCTGCTCCAGTATAGCAGCGGATTGTGCGACAACTACAACAAAATTCGTCAGCAACAACATCTGCCTTCTTTACGTACGGTACAACAACTACCTACTCGACTACAACTGTGACATCAACATGTTCTTCTGCCTGTTCGCAAATTCCGCCAAAAGGCGTGCAGGTAAGTCAACTGCAATCGCTACCAAAGAGAGCACGAACCTCACCCATGACAGATAAAGCGAAAAGAACGCCAAACACTAACAAAAAGCAGCAAATAGCATAAAATCCAAGCCAAAGTAAGTTATCAAACTACTGGTTGAGCGATACTATTTCGGAAAAAAAAACAAGTTTGCTGCTAGGCCGTTGATGATGATGAGCTTGCTGAATCCTCGCACAGTGGACAAGTTCATCAAAATGAGTCCGAAAAAGCAAAAACAAATAGTCCGGAAAAAAAGTTTAAACAAACCGCCCATATATACGTACAAGGCGTAGAATGCATAAAGATATTAAAAAATGCGCTAACCACTGTTGCTGACTGTAGTATACTCGGGATAATGATCCGTTGGTGTTTTAGATTGCAAAAACGAATCCGTTCTTTATTTACACACTTTCTTTAAGACCCGTGGCTTGACTGCCGATGACAATGTTTATGTTATCAAGTAGAGCTTACAGTACTAAAGTTCATATAAAGCTTACAGTACTACAGTTCATATAAATCTTATTTTATAACTTATAATCTACTAATGACACAAAGTCATATGTCTAAAAGTATGCAATATAACTCTCTATATAACATGCCCTCCTTAAAAAAAATTTTTTTATTCATTGTTATTATTATAAATAATACTTATGGTACATTTTTGTAAATTTTTAAATTTTTTATTTTTATTTTTTTTTTATTGTTAATTTGTTTCGAGTTCAATTTATTACATTCAATTACTTAATTGATTTAAATTCTTGTTAATATGTTAAAATATTATGTTGTAAATCGGTTACTTAGATTTCTTTAGTTTAGTCATTGATCTCGTTTCTCTCATAAATGCCTCATTACTTCTGTTATTATTTTCATTGTTAAAATCGTTAGTTGACATTTCATTTACATGTACGTTATGATTATTGTTTACATTTGGCTCTATTTGTTTTTCTACATTTAATCTTGCGTTACTAGTTCCATATGCATTTTGGTTATGAATAACAATGTTTTCACTTACACAATTTTCGTTCCTGTTTGACGATTCAACTGATTGATTTGAATACGTAGGAAAATTTCCATGAGGTTCCATACAAACATTGCAAGCTATTCCACTACTTTCTGCACCTAACCTTATTTGATCCGTATGTCGCTCTATTATTCGATTATTAGGAAGAATACATTGTTATGAACGTGGTCCGATTTGTTTCGTTACTTTAGAAGGAGCCCAAGTTTTTTTTATTAGGATTGGTGTAGTCACGAATATAGACACTCTGCCCTTCCTGAAATTGAACATTTCTCTTTCCTTTATAGCTCGCTATACTTTTTTCTTTATTTGATAAGATATTTTCTCTTACCAGAGGAGGTTTTATAAAGTCGAACCTAGTTCTTATTGATCTGCCAAGAAAAATATGTGCTGGACTCTCATCGGTAGTGCAATGTTTCGTATTACGATAATCCATTAAGAAACGATTTAAGACAACGTCAATACTTTCGTTGCTTATAGAATTTAAAGTTGCATATATTGATTTTTTTAATGTCTTTATAAAATTCTATGCCTGACCATTAGTTGATGGATTACCAGGAGCTGTTAATATATGATGTATTTTGTTGTCTGAAACAAATTGTCTTCCATTATCTGAAACTAATGTGTGAGGAATCCCAAAACGACAAAAGGTTTCTCTCAATTTTGTGACTACAAAATTAGACGTGATGTCTTTAGTTTTAAAAACTTCGACCCATTTTGAGTAACAGTCTATTATTACGAAAAAATAAAAATTGTTGATTGGGCCTGCAAAATGAATATGAAGTCTTTGCCAAACAGAATTGGTTGGTGACCGCGGTATTAGGAAACTCTTTTCTGGACTAGGCAATTGTTGTTGACAAGAAATACATGATTTTATTAAGTTCTCGATATCAGCATCTAATTTAGGGCACCAGAAAAATGATCTGCCCAATACTTTGGTCTTAACTACGCCTAGATGTGACTGATGAAGAAGTTGTAAAATGGGATTTCTAAGTTTTAAAGGTGTTATGGCCCTTTAGCCCCACATCAAACAATCGCGGTCCACCGTTAGTTCAGTGTCTTTATTGACAAAAGCTATGAATTCATCACCTTTTAAATCTTTGACTAATCCCTTTTTTACAGCCTCGCATATTTTTGGTAGTGTCGGATCACGTCTTGTTTCTCGACCTAGGTCTTTGAAATATAGATTCAATACATTATCACCTTCAATATAATTGGTAAAAGATTTATCAAAGCTGTCATTTTTGTTAACGTTAGCTTGTGGCATTCGTGACACATTGTCAGCGTCGTTTAAACATCCTTTTACATATTCAATATTATATTGGAATCCTGAAAGTAGGAATGCCCATCTTTGCAAACGGGCGGCTGCCATAATTGGTACGCCTTTAGTGTCGCCGAAAATTGACGTCAAAAGTTTATGATCTGTTCTTAACGTGAAATTGTTCCCTATTAGATATTGTTTAAGTTTTGTTACGCAGAAGATTATTGCAAGTGCTTCTTTTTCAAGTGTGCTATAATTTTGTTCTGTCTTGGACAGAGCTCTAGACACAAATGCAATGGGTTTGAGAATATTATTTTCAAATTTATGTGATAATATGCCTGCAATGGCATTATTTGAAGCGTCGGTGGTGAGTATGATAGGCATTTTAGGATTAAAATGTACTAATACTTTATCTGACGTGATGTCATTTTTTATTGTGTCATAGGCTTTTTGACATTGCTCTGACCATTCAAATTTAATTCCTTTTTGTAATAAACGATAGAAGGGTTTCATTTTATCAGCAAATTTGTCAATAAATGTTGAGTAATAGTTAACCATTCCTATAAATGCTCTTAATTCAGATACATCATTGGGTTGTGGTGCTTTTACTACTGCTTCGACACGTTCTTTATTTTTACGTAAGCCATGTTTGTTTTTTGTGAATCCCAGGTAAGATATTTTGGGTTTAAAAAATTCACATTTGGTAGAGTTAAGTTTAAATCCTGCTTTTTGTAATTTACTTAAGACAGCCTTTAAGTTTTGCAAGTGCTGCGTCATATCTTTACCAGAAACCGTGATATCATCTTGATATGCAACTGTGTATGGGATGTCATGTAGCAAAGATTACATGGTTTTTTGAAATATTGCTGCCGCTGGTTTTACACCAAATGGTAACCTTTTCATTTTAAACGTGCCTATGTGCGTAGACCAAGTACAAAGCAATTGTGATTTGTCATCTAATATTAATTGATTATAGGCTTTAGATAAATCAAGTTTAGTGAAAAGTTCACCTCGCTGTAGAGATGCAAAAATTTCGTCTATTAGGGGTAATGGGTATTTACAATCACTTAAATATTTATTTATCGTGATTTTATAGTCACCACATATGCGCAAATCGCCATTTGGTTTTAATATCGGAACTAATTGTGTTTCCCAGTCCGAACTGTATATTTGTTCTAAAACATCTTGTTCAACAAGTTCGCGCAAATTTTTTTAAATTTTTACTTTCCAGGCTAAAGGTCGCGGTTTGAAAAATATGGGTTTTGCGTTGTCGTCAATAGATAAAGAAATTTTACCTAATTTAAATGCGCCCAGCGAACCTCCAAATATTTCTGAATATTCATTTTGTATTTGTTCTCTAAGTATAGATGTCTCATCTGACTTGTCTATAGCGTTAACTTGAATAAGTTCAAATTTAAAATCACGTAAGAAATTTCTTCCAAGCAAAGGAGGATTGTATGTATCCGTAACTACGAATTTAATTCTCTTAATTAAACCATCATATTCTATTTCCTCAAAGTACTCTCCTAACACTTTTATTTTGTTTTTATTAAAATCGACATACTGACTATTGCAATAAGAAAGACTTACAGTTTTGTTGTATTTCTCAAGAAATGATTTTGAGATTAAGCAGCATGGAGCACCAGAATCGCATACAATGCTCATAAGATTTCCATTAATCTTGACAAAAACACGGTAAAGTTCAGTTGAATTGTCACCAGTATTATTTACGCTGTAAACAGAAAATTTAAAAGAATCAGTTTCATCACTATCGTCATTATATAAAGCACTATACTCATCAGAACCATCTACATAATTTACGCTTCTTTGTTTGTTTCTACAAATGGACGCTAAATGACCAAATTTTTTACAATAATCGCATGTACTACTCTTAAAGCGGCATGCTGTCGACAAATGATTTCTCCAATCACAATGTTTACACGGCAGTTTCGTTGATCTTTTGGTTGTTTCTTCCGTCCTCCTTACGTTTCTACCTTCATATGATTCGCGGCTGACGTTCGGGCCGTAATTGTTGTTGTTGTTATTCCTCTGTTGATACCTTTTGTTGTTAACATAGTTGACACTGCTCTCTGCATTGTTGGAAAGCTTTAATTCCATTATCATGGCTTTGCGAAAAGCTTCTTCCAGTGAAAGCTTTTCGTCTTCTTCATACAGCCTGTCAAAAATTTTGTCTGGAAGTCCAATGACAAATCGGTCAAGAACATTTGCTTCAAGGTGATCTTGAAATTTGCATTTTAGAGCCAGTGTTTTTGTTCTTGCAAACCATTCTGCTACTGTCTCGTTCTCACCTTTCGTTGCTGAGTAGAATATTTTTCTCTCTCTGAAGACGATGGTTGGTGGACTATAGTACGTTTTTAACATTTCTATTAACTCCTTATAAGAACTGGATACAGGGGATTTAGGGCTGCATAAACTATGCAAAACGCTGTAGGGTGCAGCGCCTATTGATTTTAGTAAAATGGCTTTTCTTTTGTTGTCATCGCTGCAGTCCACTTCACAAAAATAAATTTCTAATTTTTCTTTGCACAAAGGCCAAGACTCATTTTGTGGGGAGAACTCTGGAATGTGGCTCGGTTGGATGACTGTTACTTTGTTTTGCGTCATTTTTGACTTGTTTTATGTAAATGTTTTCTTTATAGATATATTTTTGATTTTACAAATTTTTTATGTTATTTACTTTTACTGTCTGATGTTCAGTTCATTAAACTTATATGTCCTTCACTTGTGAGAGATATTCAAAATGCTAAATCAAAAAGTTACGAAGCTATACACATTTAAACCCAAAAATGAAAGGGGTTCCAAAGTCATTCTTCGCAATATGCACTCCTCCGCAGACCAAGAAGAAATTAAAAATGAGCTTGGTGCAAACGGTCAGAAAGTTTTAAACATAACTAACATAACTCAACGGACAACAAAAAAACCGCTACCACTGTTTAGCATAGAACTAGAAACAAATAGTAGTTTTTGAGGCACCTCATCATAAAAGAAAAGTCGCGCAATGCATTAAATGCAAAAAATACGGACATACAAAAAACTACTCTACAAGGGATTCAGTATGTGTGAAATGCGCTGGAAAGCATCTAACAAGTGAATGCCAAAAAAAACCAACGCAGCTGAAATTAAATGTGCTTATACGGCGGAAATCATACTGCAAACTACAAAGGCTGTGAAATATATAAATCCATAAAATTTCAAAGGTTTCCATCTTTACGCAGGAAGGATCCATTATTATTACAGTCCAAAAATATGGATGGATCAGTAGTTAAACCAGGCGTAAGCTATGCTATTAAAGAGTCGTCAAATCCAAATAAAACTGAAGAAAATACAAAAAATTCAAACGATAGTGATATTAATGAACTTAAAGACATGGTGAAATCCCTAATCACACAAATAACTAAGATGATGAATATCATTACAATATTATTAACAAGCTTAAATACACGAATACAATACAGATCATCCTGATGGTAAAGCTCGTGGGGGGACAGCTATCATAATAAATTCACCAATAAAACATAATGAACGACAACCATATGCAACACCTCATATTCAATCCACTACTGTGCAAATTGAGGATACAAGTGGGCCAATACTCATCTCCTTTTACCCCCAGACACCTAATAACGACGGATCAATATGATGACTACATAGAGACGCTTGGCGTAAAATTCATTGCAGCTGGAGATCTGAATGCAAAACACCCTGACTGGGGATCTAGCCTAACCAATAAAAAAGGACGAAATCTGATTAATGCTATAAACAAAAATAACTGCAAATTTTTAAGCTCAGGTGAACTGGTCAACAGATAGGAAAAGATACCAGATCTAATCGACTTCAGCATAATAAAAAACATAAAGTGTAACCAATTAAAATTTAAAGCTTTATTTGAACTTTCTTCAGACCACTCTCCGATAATACTTGACTACACAACTGATATTAAACCCATAGAACCAATAGCTAAGATTTTTAACCGGAATGAGTATAAACAGCATATTGAAAATCAACTGAAGATGTCTATAACATTAATAACACAATTAGACATTGAACGTGCTATTATTCACTTCAACGATGTGGTCCGAGTCGCTGGAATGAAATCAAGCCAACAGCATAAATTTGGACGAAAAAATCCTACAATGGATATTTTCATAAGAAAGCAAATTATTGAGAAGAGAAAGCTGAGACAGAGGTGGCAGCTAACTAGATCGCTTGAGGATAAACATAATTTAAATATAGCCTGCAAAAAACTCAAGAAAATATTAATTAAAAGACAATATATAGAAGTTGAAAATTACCTAAAAAACTTGACGCCTACCCAGGATATGAACTACTCATTATGGAAATGCACAAAAAAATTAAAAACTCTGATAAGGTATCAGCCACCACTACGGAAAGATGACAACTCATGGGCTACTACCAAGGAAGAAAAAGCAACTGCATTGGCTGAATACTTTGAAAAAGTCTTATGAAATGACGAAGATAAATATATTGAAACACGCTATGACTTAAATATAGACATCACAACCAAAATTAAGAAAACAAACACAACAGAAATAATTAATTGCATTAAAAAACGAATAAACCACAAAAAAGCACCAGGATACGATATGTTGACAGGAAAAGCTCTCGCTGAGCTACCTACTATAGGTTATAACTACTTAAGGAATGCTATCAACTCAATGTTCCGACTACAATTTTTTCCCAAAGAATGGAAATTTGCTGAAATTATTGCACTACCGAAGCAGGGAAAAGATGCTACAATTGCTTCGTCGTATAGACCAATTAGCACACTTCCCATAATCTCTAAAGTTGCTGAAAAACTATTACATGATAGACTTAGCCAGATCCTTGACAATAAAAACATTATACCAAATCATCAATTCGGCTTCAGAAAACGACATTCAATAATTCAACAGATACACCGTATAACAAACAAAATTGAAATAGACATAAAATATAATCGGTACTGCGTTGCTGTATTCTTAGACGTTGCAAAGGCATTTGACAAAGTATGGCTTAAAGGACTGCTGCATAAACTGAAGACGATGCTACCACTTGACTACTATTTGATTGTTGAAAGTTATCTTAGTGAACGTTACTTTTACGTCAAATATAATGAAGAGTGTTCGTCTATTCATCTTACAACAGCTGGAGTTCCTCAAGAGAGTGTTTTAGGACCACTGCTATATGTCATATTTACCTCAGATATACCCCTTCCAAAAGAACTGAATACCACAATTGCTACCTTTGCTGACGACACAATCCTCTTAGCATCTGACAAAAATCTAAATAATTCGACTGCAAATCTGCAGATATACACAGAGAATGTTAAGGAATGGTTTGATAAATGGTACTTGAAAATTAATGAAGATAAGACTGTATAAATGATTTTTACAACTAAAACAAAATTTAACCCAATACCTATTAAAATAAACAATAAAGATATAAAAATAGGGTCTACAACTAAATACCTTGGTATACACATGGACTCAAAGCTAAATTGGCACAACCACATCAAACAAAAAACGAAACAAATAAAAGAAAAATTTAGGCAACTATATTGGTTAATGGGTAAGCAATCTAAACTCAAAATTAACAACAAGTTGCTGCTATACAAGTGTACTATAAAGCCAATTTGGACGTACGGACTCCAAGTATGGGGAACGGCTAAGCGGTCACACATACAAAAAATTCAAAGACAGCAATCTAGAATATTAAGAGTTATCATAAAGTCTGGTTGGTACACAACAAATGAAGATATACACCGCAAACTAAATATTACAAGAATTGACGAAGAAATAAAAAAGATATCCACAAAACACTACGATACACTGCATGGGCGTAATAACTAAGAAATAAACGAGTTGCTACATCTAGAAGAAACCACCATGCGCCGTTTAAAGAGAACTCGACCAAACGACCTAATGAACTAGGAAATCCAGCCTACACATATTAGTAATAGTATTATAAATGTAAATGTAAATAATTATTATAAACATAATTTTTCTTATAATTATTCATAAATTGTTATAATATAATTACAGTGAATTATTATAATTAATGTAAATAATTATTTTTGTATCACTTCTTGGAACTGTCCAAAATGTGTTTTTTTTATATTAATTTCGAAACAAATTGTCAAATCATGTATTAGTTGTATAACAGACGATTTAATAAAATATAAACTAATTGACGATTGCCACAGAACAGCACACTTCGGAGTAAGAAAAACTCTACTGAAACTAAAAGAAAAGTACATTTGGAAAAATATGAATCAAATGTTTAAAAATTTCGTATGTAACTGTCACATGAGCGAAGTGTAAACAGACAAGGCACATAACTGACACCCTAATAACAGAACAAAAAAAGCAAAAGAGAGAAATATAGCAAATTATAAAAATATTGTAATGCGCGTATATTGTGTGCGAGATAAATACCAATATATATATTATATATTATATATTAGAGCGTTGCTCAGCAAGACGCCATTGAGCAAATTCTAACTGAGAGCCGAAGAAAGGCTGATTGCAAGAAAAATGCAGTTGGTTTGAGTTGCCAGTTGGAAACTGATTAATTTCATTCCCGAGCAGGGTTTTTATATGGTTTATTTGAGTTACAAACTCGATAACAAATCTCGATTAATTTAATTGTTTACTTCTAATCCCTTTCGCTTAAGTCTAACTCAAATTCCACTCAATTGTAAAACAGACCAATTCACCAATGACCGCACGCCAGGATTCTAATTACACTGCACATGTCAAGTGTCATAGTGTTGCAGTGCAGCGGATGAGTGTGTCTTATGTATTGGTATGGCTTGGATGTGTAGTTTGCGTATGTAGTCTTTGTGCTACATTACGTTTGTGCGCAATAGTGCACATGCACTACACCCTCACCCTTTAAGAAAAAATTTACAGTTGTTTGAAAGAGAAAAAAAACAACTTTAAATTTTTATGTGTTTGTGTGCAGTGGAAATGAGTTCTAACTTATTTGATTTTAATTTTTACTTATTGGATTTAATGTAATACTAAGTTGTTACTTATTAGATTTGTATTTAGTATATATATTTTTATATGAGAAATAATTTGTCTTATGCGCTAGTATATGAATAAAATTAACATTTTCAATAACTATAAATTTACAATTTCTTATAATAGTGGTTTAATAATATTATATATATATTTTTAATTATATATATTTTTATTCATACATTATATTTTTTTTTTATTTTCTATATTTGTATTCTCATATCAGAACATTGTATCGTTTTAGCATATTGTTATGCATATTCTTCTCCATGCCGTTTATTAATATAAATGAATTTACTCCTTCTTGTTTTGAAATTCTATACGGACCATGGTATGGACTTTGAGACTTTTTACGATTACCTAATTTTACTAATACTAGGTCTCCTATGGTTGCATTAAGTGCATTTTCATTTGTTTTGCTTTCAATGCTTCTTTTCTTTTTCACAACTTCGATCAGTTCCCTTGCTTTGTTTATTGACGTTCTCATTCTTAACTTCAGTTCATTCGAATAATTTTCAATATCATAAATTGATTCTCTTGTTCCAATTAGGTCGCTTGGTAAGTGTGGCAGTTTACCAAACACAAGCTCATATGGTGAGTAACCCGTATCGACATGCGGCGTCGTATTGTAAGCAAAAGTGTAAAATGATATCCACTTGTCCCACTCATTATCGTTTGCGAACGTCAACATGAATTCATTAAGAGTGCGGTGGTTGCGCTCTACTGAACCCAGTTATTCGTGATGATAAGGAGTTGAAAATATTTGATTCATTTTTAGATTTTTACACACATTTTTCATTAACTCTGTGCCCTTGTCCGATTTCAAATTTTTGAAATTACCATACTTGAGAATGAATTGGTCAACAAGTGTTTTAGCTACAGTGTCGGCATCTTTGGTTTCCATGGGGTGCGCTATCACAAATTTTGTCAATTCGCACTGGGCTGTTAAAATATATCTGTACCCATTAGAAATTCTTAGCGGACCGACAGTATCAATTGCTACGGTTTCAAAACTAGTCGTTGGAGTGTCTGTAATAACCATCTGTTCTTTCGTATGTCGTATTTGTTTATTCTTAGCACAATGTTTACAATTTGTGATAAAATTTTTCACCATTTTTCCCATATTCTTCCAAACGTATTTTTGGTTCAATTCTGTTTTTCTTACACTAAAATGCCCTCCGTAAGGCGAATCGAGATATTCTGCGATTAGTTTATACATAATTACGTTATCTACTATTCTGTGGGGACTTCTATATATCAATATATTTAACTTTGAGCTTTCATTATTTTCTTTATTCTTCTGTTGCAACTTATTATATTCTTCTTTTAATTTTTCTTTCGGTACGTACCTAAATATATCATCATTCTCATCTGGCGCTAGTTCTTTAATATTTGAGTTGTTTATTCTTGATAGTAGTTTTTCCAATAGCGAGCCTGGGTTCGATGGAGTATCACTGCTTATCACAAGTATCTCATCTTTATTTATTTTAATATGGGAACCCTTCTTATTGCTCATAAATACAAATTTCAATTTTCTTACATTCCTGACGTCAGATATGGACGTGCAGTCCCAAATGTGAAGTTGATCAGACTTCGAATGAGAGCTACATTTCTCCTGATTTATGTCTATGCTCTTTTTAGCAGACAAGCCCCTCGTAATTACTAATGCTTTGTCAACGGATTCATCGTTTTCTTTCGGGATCATTGATTTTAGTTTGTCAGAATCGATTTTAATTCTTGACAGTGCATCCGCATTGGTGTTTATTTTTCCCTTTTTATATATAATGTCGAAATCATAGTCGGACAAATCTAATCTTATTCTGGTTAACTTGGAAGATGGGTTTTTGTGTGTAAACAATGCGACTAACGGTCGGTGGTCTGTCACCACTGTGAATTTCCATCCATAGAGGTAAGGTTTGAAAAAAAATGTATGCTGTGAGAAACTTATCGAAGTTGTGTGAATTTGTGATATAAATTTAATGCTATCATTCCAATAAGTTATTTAATTAAATTATTATTATTATTATTAATTTTTTTGTCTTTAAACAAAAATGACCAACATAGTATAATGATTTGTAAAACTAGAAACTATTTAAATTGTTGTAAATGTATGTAATTAGTTTTGGCTTAACTAGTAACTTATATATAATTGGTTAAGAATTCATTGAATCTCTGTTGAGAACGCTTGCTGGCGCCTCCAGTTGTTAACTGCGACTCTGATTCTTCGAAATCTGATTGTATGAAAATCCATCTCGTATGTGCTGCTCCAATAGTTTGCACATATGGTGGAGGTGGAGGACGTACCTCATCGTCATCGTACAGATCGGCGTCATCGTAGTCTGCACCGTCTACTGTTTTGTGGCCAAATTTTTCATCTGAAGCCGAAGAAAAATGATATTCGCCAGTGGCTTTAATGTGTTGGGGTACGAGCGTTTTGCCTTTGACCTCAATCGCTTCTTCGATGTTTGCCATCATATCTTAATTCTGAAGAATTCAAAAGTATTTCAGAAAATCTGCAGGAACGAGTTTGGCGTTAGAACTGGATAACAGTTTCCTTGCAAGATACAATACTGTATAGGAAGATCTACAAGCTCGAGTCAGGCAGGATCGCCATGTAATGCGCGTATATTGTGTGCGAGATAAATACCAATATATATATTATATATTATATATTAGAGCGTTGCTCGGCAAGACGCCATTGAGCAAATTCTAACTGAGAGCCGAAGAAAGGCTGATTGCAAGAAAAATGCATTTGGTTTGAGTTGCCAGTTGGAAACTGATTAGTTTAATTCCCGAGCAGGGTTTTTATATGGTTTATTTGAGTTACAAACTCGATAACAAATCTCGATTAATTTAATTGTTTACTTCTAATCCCTTTCGCTTAAGTCTAACTCAAATTCCACTCAATTGTAAAACAAACCAATTCACCAATGACCGCACGCCAGGATTCTAATTACACTGCACATGTCAAGTGTCATAGTGTTGCAGTGCAGCGGATGGGTGTGTCTTATGTATTGGTATGGTTTGGATGTGTAGTTTGCTTAGGTAGACTTTGTGCTACACTACGTTTGTGCGCAATAGTGCACATGCACTACAATATACTTAATTTAGAAATTGTAGACTTAGTTTTCTTAAAAGTAGAAAATAGAAAAAAAGATATCAAAGGAACTTGTAAAATACTAGATAGGATAGGCGTAAATTCAATAATAGACTATAAGGTTACACTTAAAACTAGATAGAGTAAATAATATATAATAATATACCTAACATATATTTAAGCCATATAGTAGGTTAAGAAAAATAATGAAGAAAATAGACTCATCCATTCTCGTTCTGTGCTCTACGTCAGGAACGACTTAGAGTAGCAGAAACCATCAACGGCAAACTCTGCCGGTCACAAATTCTGATGAGACCGCTTCGCTAGGAACTTTTCTCATTCGAGAAATATAGTTTGACTCACAATTTCCCTCCCCTCTTTTTAGATTAGTAGTGCAACTACCTCTTAGTTAATAATTCATCTTATTCTCTAGTGATATACCTGTATATATGTATATATATATATATATATATATATATATATATATATATATATATATATATATATATATATATATATATATATATATATATATATATATATATATATATATATACATTATATATACATATATACAGTGAATCAAAAAAGTATTGGCACAGCTCAATTTTCAAACTTTATTTGCTAATAACTTTTTTTCCACACTACTTACATAAATAATTAGTATACCATTTTTAAAAAGGAACATTTTATTATATAATTAAAACATAACATATTTCATATTTCACTTTTTTCCAGGTGTAATGTTATAAAAACTAAAAAAATTTATTATTTTTCCTCAAAAAAGTATTGGCACACGTTGTGTGAGTGTAATGTTTTTGCTTAAATAACGGTAATCCTTTAGTTTTCTTTGCTCCATTTCTTTTCTCTCTGCTCAATTATTGCGTGTTAGTTTTTATCTAATATTTCAAGTTAGTGTTGATATTGATTTCTTGAAAGAATAATCAAAATGGGCAGAGGTTCTGAAATTCCGGTAGACGTCCGTAAGATTATAATAAATCTTTACGTACAGCAAAAATCGTATCGAGAAATTGGAGATCTATTACAGAGGCCATATTCAAGTGTACGAAACATTATAAAACATTACATAAACTTCGGAAAATTACACCGTGAGAGCAGATCTGGAATGCCACAAAAATTTACACCACGCCAGGAGCGGATTGTAGTAGCTGCAGTGGCTCAAAGTCCAAAGACTTCGGCCGTCAAATTATGCCATGAAATACCGCAAAAATTTCAACAAAAGTTCGACCCACAAACGATTCGAAATACACTAAACAGAGTTGGTTATCATGGACGAGTTCCTCGACGCAAACCTTGCCTGTCGCCTGTAAATATAAAAAAGAGGCTGGAGTTCGCCAAACTCAATATTAATCAGTCGGAATCATTTTGGAATCGTGTGATATTTAGTGACGAATCGAAGTTTAACCTATTTAGTTCAGACGGCGCACAAAAAGTTTGGCGAAAGCCAAACAAAGAGCTGCCAGAAAATAATGTAATAAAAACAGTGAAGCATGGCGGTGGCAATGTCATGGTATGGGGGTGTATGGCGGCTTCTGGCGTGGGAAATCTCGTCTTTATTGATGAGAAAATGGACAAGAAATTATATATGAATATTTTAAAAGAAAGTTTGACTCCAAGTGTTGGAAAGTTGGGGCTAGATGCGAAAACATTTATGTTCCAGCAAAAAAATGATCGAAACATTCGTCGTATCTTGTACAAGAATGACAAATTTACCACTGCAAACAATTCAAACCACCTCCACAGTCGCCAGATACGAATCCTATAGAACATGTTTGGGGTTTACTGGAAAAGAATATACGTCGTCATCGCACAACATCAAAGAACTCACTCAAGGAAGCCATACGCACAGAATGGGAAAACATAACACCAGAGGAGACATCTATCTTAGTAAAAAGTATGCCTAGACGCTTAGCATCAATTATTAAGGCCAAAGGAGGTCTAACCAAATATTAAATGTTCATAAATCTTACCAGAAATCAAATTTTTTACATGTGTGCCAATACTTTTTTGAGGAAAAATAATGAATTTTTTTAGTTTTTATAACATTACACCTGGAAAAAAGTGAAATATGAAATATGTTATGTTTTAATTATATAATAAAATGTTCCTTTTTAAAAATGGTATACTAATTATTTATGTAAGTAGTGTGGAAAAAAAGTTATTAGCAAATAAAGTTTGAAAATTGAGCTGTGCCAATACTTTTTTGATTCACGGTATAAATATATATATATATATATATATATATATATATATATATATATATATATATATATATATATATATATATATATATATATATATATATATATATATATATATATATATATATATATGAGTATATATTTCTTTTCTCTCTCTTTCGTGTGTGCGATGGTTGAAATTTTTTTGTTGCTCATCCTTCGCGTGTGTGCGTGATTGTTTTGTTCATATATGAACGGCAGCAAAAGAAAGAGCGCCCATAAATGAGCGCTCGCACATTTCTGACAGGTTGATATTTTTTTTTTTACATAAATTCCACAAAACAATTTATTTTTTAAAGAAACAACAACAAAAATTAAATATGTTCATAACATTTTATTCGCAGTAAATTAATTCAGTTAAAGTAATTAATTTAAAAAAGTAAAAAAAAAGTAAAAAGTAAAGTAATTCATTTAAAAAAGTAAAAAAATGCATTTACTAAAATTTTTAAAAATTAAATAATTAAATTCATGAACGATGAACAACTAAAAAAAATTTCAACCTGTCAGAAATGTGCGAGCGCTCATTTATGGGCGCTCTTTCTTTTGCTATCGTTCATATATGAACAAAACATTCACGCACACACGCGAAGGATGAGCAACAAAAAAATTTCAACCATCGCACATACGAAAGAGAGAGAAAAGAAATATTTTTTACGCTCTTACTCGAGAAGAAGAACATTATGAAAAAAATTGAAACGCACACGTTCGCTGACGAGAGCGCGAGCGAGTGAATGATTCTGAACCCTGATCGACAATACTGCGAAGAGTTTTCGATTGAAAACGTTGTAGTATTTCAATGTTGGGACTTGAAGCAGTGCCCGGCAATTGAATCCCGTAAGTGCAAATTCGTTTCAGGATACTTTTATACATCAGCAACTTGTTTTCAGTGGATAGCACTGACTTACGCGTGTGCAAGCAGTATAACGAACGAAATTTTAATCCCATAGTTCTCCTTTTTGCAAGTATGTGAGGTTTCCATGTTAGCCGTCGGCCTAACCGTATATCTAGATACTTGGCCTCAGTCGCTTGGGGAGTTGTCCAATTGTTCATCTTAAGTGCAGGGCAACAATAGTGTCTTAGAGTAAAGGTATTGTGTACAGACATACTTTCATTTGGTTTAATACGCCAGTCCTTCATCCATTTTGTGTCGTCATCGAGGCTTTTTTGCAAATTTTTAGCAGGAGTGAAGGCATTTTTGTGTGAGGACAGAACGGCTGTATCATCTGCGTAAGTGCCGACAATGACGTTGCTTGGTGCAGGCAGGTTTGACGTAAATAAAAGGTGTAAAATTGGCCTAAGGACACTTCGTTGATTTTTCATCACCATGTTTGATGTAAAAATGCCTATTAGTAAGATAGGATTTAATCAGAAGATAAAGATTTACTGGAAGCATATCTAATAACTTATACAACAACCCCTCTTGCCATACTTTAACAAAGGCTTGAGATATGTCAAGAAAAACTGCTGTACAAAGTTCTTTATTTTCATAGCTTTTGTGGATGGTCTCAACTAGCCTATGGACTTATTCAGTCGTGCCATGATACTTCCAAAATCCAAATTGGTGTTGCGGGATGAGTTTTTTCGCTTCAATAATGGGCATTAGCTTCCCCGTTATAAGTATTTCAAACACTTTTGAAATCATTGGCACTAAGCTGATGGGATGATAAGATGTCGGATCGACACCACTTTTGCCAGGCTTTAGAATCATCTTTATTTCTGCCACTTTCCATTGTGCTGGGAAAGAACTTCTTTGCAGTAGTATGTTAGTGTTAGTGTTATGTACGAAAGAGGTAACTCTTTTAATCTTTGATCATGATTAAGTCATATCCTGGACCCTTTCTTTCATTGAAGTTTGCTAATACACTTATTAACTCAGTTCTTTAGATGTTTTTCATAGGCAATTCCAATTGATGACATTCGTCTAACTATTAAGTCAATCTGTATCTGTGAACATTCAATCTTATTTGGTTAGAATACAGAACTTAAGTGTGCTGCGACTAGATACGCTTTTTCGGTCTCAGATTTCGAGCAATTTTTATCAGCTCGTAGTAAGGGGGGATGATGATGTATCATTTTATTACATGTCCTTCTGCAAACTTTCCAAAATGAATAGTCCGTTTGGATTGTTGTGTCTAAGTTCCTGTGTTAGCAATGCTGGAATATTTCTCCCCTTTCATCAAAAGCTTGAATTTACTGATAATCCTGTTTAATTCGGCTTTGGTATCCGGATGTCTTGAAATTTGTCTCCGCAATTATATCAATCACTGCAAGGGAGTATTTCGGGGCGGACGAATTAAAAGTATTTTTATTGTGTGGAGTAGCACGCTATGCAGATTCTTGTATAATGTTCGTAAGATACTCGAATGCATAATCAATGTCTTCATCTGATTTGAGTGGTATATGGAGTTCTATATTTCTCATAAGAAAGTATCGAAAGTAGTCCCAGTCTAGATATTTTGTGTGAAGAAGACACTTTTCCAGTATATTGTCAAAATTCTTGGCTAAATTCACAACTACCGCCGAGTGGTCGGAAAAAATATCGCAGTCTGTAGTGCAGTGTGTTTGCCAGATCTGTATACCTTTGGATATACAAAAATCAATAACATCTGGAGAATTAGTATTGCCTTTTGGCCAATATGTAGGCTAACCCGCCGATATAATTGAGAGTCCCAGGGAATGTATGGTGCTTAGTAACTCGCGTCCTTTGGTTGTTGTAAGCCTTGAGTCCCACTATGGATTCTAAGCATTAAAATCACCTCCAACCATAAACCGATTGCCTAGCGTTTTAAAAAAGGAAGTATAGTCATCCCGTTTTATATTATGTTTGTGTGGACTATAAATATAAGTTTGATATTGTAATTTCATTGTCTTGATAATCACATTTGTGAATTAGATGGAATCTGTTCGGAAATGCGTAGATTCTGAATGTTTTGAGTTTTTTTTATTATTATAGCTGTTCCACCATGAGCGGAGCCATCGGGATGCATTGTTTGGTAAAAGTTGTAATTTTGTATTTGCAGAAAGTTTTTTTTGTGAAATGTGTTTCAGAGATATGTGGAAGATTTATATGATTTTGTTTCAAATAAAATGATATCTCCTGGATACGTTGAGCAAGTCCGTTGGCATTCCAAACTAAAATTTTTAAGAGGATGATAATTTTGAGGTTCTTGCGATTCGCGTAGTTAGCAGGTTTGTCAAGATCATCATCTGATTCATCATTTGATCAAAACGTGATACCATTGAATCCTTAAATGTTTCTAAAGATGAGTTGATCGTTTGCTTGAAATTCGTTGCCGTTAAGCTATGTGAGCATGGTTTTGTGTTTGTTTTTGCTGCTTTTCTAAGGGAGAAGTTGAATTGCAACCATAAGGTTGAGTGTTTTGCACAGCTACCTGTTCTTTTGATCTAAGCTGAGGATATTTTTCACTTTGCAGAGCATCCTTTGTAGTAACAGGGATGATTCCCTTGACATACCGTTCACAATTGAATGACGCATGATCTCCAGCACACTTGATGCATTTAGGCCTTTTGCGGCAGTACGGTTTTGTGTGACCATATTGTTGACAATTTGAGCATTGGGGTATTTCACGCTTAGGACGGGGAGGTTCAAAGGTTATGCGAGAGTGTAGTAGAGTTTTAATGTCATATATTTCTTTATTGTTTGACTTATGTCCAACTTCTACTACAAACATTGGTAAGGGGTTTCTGGTCTATCTCTGCTTCAAGTTCCATACATTTGTAACTTTGTGTCCCAACTATTCAAGAGAAGTCTTTAAGTCGGTTGTGTCTACCGAAGTATGCATATTTCGCTGGATCACTTTAAAACTTATTTCCTGTTTAGGCTTGTACGAATAAAATTCCGTATTTTTAGATTCTAACGCTTTGACAATCTTTTTATAGGATTCAGGGGTTTGTGATTGTATTTGAACTTTATCTGGACTATTGACTTTGATTTGAAACTAACCCTTAACTGTTTCGTTTAGTAAAGTGATTAGCGGCTTAATATCGCTGACCTGGTCAATAAAAATTGAAGTGCGCTTGATCGGTTTATCTGTGAAGAACGGTTCGGTTTCCTCATAATCAAGAAGCGCGTACTGATTAGCAGACGTTTGCTTGCCGCTCAGCCAGTATGCTTCTAAGGTTTTCAGCTATTGTTGTGGCTTCTTTGTTTTTTCTGAACTTTTCCGAAGCCGCTAATGGTTTTTCACAACTGTCCACTTTTCGCATTTCTGATGGGCTTTGCGTTCCATGGGCAAACTACTTAGCGAGTTGCGTCGCTCCCGAACAGCTCCCTCGGGAATAGACGGTGATATGATCACTCCACGTTGGCCACGTAAGAAGTCACAGTGTTCAAGCTTAGATGTAGATGCTGCGTTTACAAACAGTGTTTCGGTTAAGACTGTAGTTGGGGCTGCTGCATATGTCATTGCTGATAGTAAAGCTGACATGATAACTGATGTTGAAATTGTTGTTATTGTAGTATTAGTGGTCATTTTTAAGGTATAATTTGCGTGCTGATTGGTGTTGGGTCTAGATTCAATGTATTATTATTATTTGTGAATTTGTAGCATATATTTTTGCATGTGGGCTTACAGCATCGTATCCCCCTTGGGGGAGAGGAGTACAGTTATGCTGCAAAGTGTACACTAGGCCTAAGCAGACATAATTTTATCACATACCTCAACCAATTTTACGATTTTTGTGGATCGTATATATTAATTTAACAAAAAGTAAAAAATAAATCCACAAATGATAATCTCTTACACGAACCTCACTTCGTATTAGAATTTAACCTAATTTTATTTAGTTTGGGTGTCACTGTCAGCAGTGCTGTTATATTTATGCTAATTCCTTTGCACTATATTCTTCACCAAAATAATCGTTTTCTATAATTAAAACTTTTTTTATAAATGTTTAAAATTAAATAATTTATTGCAATCACTCACAATTTAAAAAATTTTAAACATTAAACAGTCTTATATTAATTTTGGGTTATTTTACGCGTTCATAAGTGGTGGAATCAGATCACGACGCGCACCGATAAATAAATAAATATAGAATTCAATTCAAGAACATTTAATTGTGTCGCGATACGATATCGTCCGTCTTAGCTCAGCGTAAATAATCCACTGAACCAATTTTTAATTGCTTAGTTCTAAGTACCGAAAAATAATTAATTGAGTAAAGAGCGAAAAGGAAGAAAATAATACCAATAATGTGCTTTAAAATTGTTTGCTTAAACTCGATGCTTAATATTGTATATGCTTACCGTAATTCTTTACTTAGTGCATTCACTGGTTATTATTATCGAAGCTGATCGAATGTTTTACGAAGTATTATTCTCATAGGACGTTGTTTAGTAGTTATAATCTCCAACATTCTCCCCGCCGATGATTTTCGTATATAATTATTATAGTCGTCTCTTTCTCGTCATGCCAGGAAATGGCACAAGTATTGTGACTGATGATGGCGATAACGTTTGGCTAACTGCTAAAGGAAATAGAGAAAAGTACAAATTAACATCTGTACGACGGATCCACCAGTTATTTAGATGGGTAAGGGGCACAATTTGGATATTGACCGTTTCACGATCCCATTTTGCATTTTTAAAAAGACTACTCGAAGAACTTTGTCTTCTTCAGGATGTGTCTCAATGATCCGCCCAAGTGTCCCTTGGTCGCCAATTTTTAGTTCTTGTTTATATTTCGAGATAAATATTCGCAACTCCATTTGCACCAGAATTGCTGAGCGAGAAATTGACAGTTTTGCCAACCTGTCCCTATACTAGCGTCCTAGAATCAGGGTGATGGTGGATCCAATAGAGAGTCGTTGGGGCCATTAGACAGCGGACAGAGTGAGCGAGAATTGAGGGATGATTCGAATTGTGCCAACACAGTAGCAAACTCCTCGAACGTCAGTACATGTTCTCTAATTGTTCGCTTCAGATGGTATTTCATCGGTTTTACGCCCGCCTGGATGGAGACATGAAATGCCATTGAATGTGGTAATTGGCGAGGAACTGTATTAAGTTTGTTTCTATGTAGGTTTGATAGGCGGTATGATTTGCTTGCACATTTCTGTTGGCACCCACGAAATTGGTCCGGCAGTCACTATAAATATGATGGCGTAATCCTGGGCGACCTATGAAACGTCTCAAAGCGCCAATGAAGGTATCAGCCGACATATTTCCAACGGGTTCAAGATGAGAAACCTTGGACACCAAACATACAAAGAGCGCCACATACTCTTTGATGGAAGTGCGCCCGCGACCTTTAGATGGAGAGATGTTAAAGGGGCCAGCATAATCGATACCCGTTGAAGAAAATAGTCGGGATGGCCGGATACGTGACACAGGCAGATTTCCAATCAGAGTCTCGTGAAGCCGTTCGAACCGCATTGCATCCATTGATAATCCAAAACTGGCTCCGCGTATGATTTAACGTTAAAGCTGCACCTCCATGTAGCGTAAGCAAATGGCTTTGAGCGATTAATAAGTTTGACAAATTATGTTTTGATAGCAAGATAAATATATGTTTTTCATCGAGGCGAAGAAGAGCATCACGAAGTCTACCGCCTAGACGTATGACGCTGATGGATTCATCGAAGAACGGATTCAAAGGTGTAAGCTCACTCTTTTCTGGATGTTGTTGATTCGACGAAAAGGCTACCACCTCGCTATAAAATGCATCATATTGAACAATCCGTATTATGCTTACTAAACTGTTTTCCAGATTTGATAGTGTTAATGCCCCCGTGCATCGGTGGCTCGCTGACTGCTTACAGTTGAAGATAAATCGTTGCCAAAATGCCATAATATGGACAAGCCGGGTATATGAAGATATTTTCTCGATGACCATTGATAAATAGCTCCGTTCGATGGTGAATCGGTGCACACCCACAGTTTTACCTCTGTTTGTACTAAAGATGACAAAGGAATAGTTGGCGTTTTTGATATTGGCCATAGCTGATAATCCTTTCCAAGCCATTCAGGACCTTGCCACCATCGTTTGTCCTGACATAATTTCATTCGACTTATACCACGACTTGAGATATCCGCTGGATTATCTTCTGAAGCGACGTGACGCCATTGTTCGCTGTTCGATATTTGCAGGATTTTGTCTAAACTGGTAGCCACGAAAGTATACCAACGATTTGGATCAACGCAAATCCATCCCAGTACTATCAAAGGGTCTGTCCAAAAAAATATGTTACCATAATCAATTACATAATTTAGACTTTGCGTTAACCATTTGAATGGTTTTGTGGCTAACAGTGCGGCACACAGCTCTGCTCGAAGGATACTTAGTTACGGTTCCAATGGAGTTACCTTGCATTTCGCTATGAGTAGATTGGTATGATAATCACCTTGGCTATCTTGCACTCCGAAGTAAGCTATCTCAGCGAATTCATGTATAGACGTGTCAAAATACAGATGAAGGCTGGCCGGAGCATTTGCATTCTCAACCAGCGTGGTATTTGAATATCTTAAATAGAATTAACTTCTAGGAGATATTTATTCCACGTAGACTGCATTGTTGCTGACACGAATTCATCCCAAGTTATATTGAGCGACCAAATTTGTTGCATTATTAAGTTAGGTTTGACGATGACAAGACTTAACCAACGCAGCGGATCGAAAAGTCGTGCGATCGTAGATAACATTATACGTTTCGTATCAGGACCAATTGGGAGCTGAAAATTAATGCTGAATATAAATTGGTCTGTCGATGGATTCCAATGCATGCCTATCGTCTTTAACGTTTCGTATGAATTTAACTGCAGCGATCCTTTCGTTTCACGGTGTTCAGGTCTAATGTTTTCTAGTAATTGAAAGTTGTTGTTTGCCCATTTGGGCACGATGCTGTACGCGAAAGTCTGCTGGCACTCGAAAACCTATTGGCATCTACGTCATCTTGTGATCCATTGCTGCTACATATTCTCATCAAAAAACTAGATCGCCAAAGCCATATCATTGGAAAGTCCAAAGCAGCTACAAACTATTGATGATTTCCTGCACTTCCCCGAGAACCGGTTTCAATCTTTAGAGGCTCTCCGGGGAAGGAAAGACAAAACGCATCAAGAGCTATAGCATCGGTAGCAATAGCTTCCACTGGCAGCTATTGCTCTAGCAAAGACCACCCCCTGTACAATTGCAAGGGATTCCTGCAATTATCTGCGGTAAATCGATTGAACTGGTCTAAAAAACAAAGGCTCTGTTTCAATTGTCTTAAAAATAATCACACTTTACGAGACTGCAAATCTCGGAGCTGCACCAAGTGTAACAAAAAACACAATTCATTGTTACACTTGGAATCGAAAGATCCAGCGCCAACAAATAGCCCACAAATAGCAAGTTCAATTCAACAATCCAGTACAGAAACTGAGTTTACTGCAACCAGTTCTTCGGACACATTAGCTGCAGCTAACACTTTGCCGGCCTGCCAGGGCCATGTCTTATTAGCAACAGATAAAGTCAAAATCACAGCAAATAACGAACAATCTGGTGTTTTCAGGGCAATCTTGGATTCCGGGTCTCAGGTCAACCTAGTAACTGAGCGACTCATTAAGAAATTGACTATTGCTCCAACCAAGGCTGCGTTAAGCATTGAAGGCATTGGTCAAAGAGTGAAGACTGCAACTCAATGGGTCAACGTGAAACTGCAATCAAGAACAGGCCACTTCGAAACCAGAATAGAGGCCTTTGTACTACAAACAATCATTCCAGCTCAGCCAGCTCAACAAATGGATGTCTCATCATGGCCGATTCCTGAAAACATACAATTAGCTGATCCAGAATTTCACCAACCAGCAAGCCTCCAATAATTGAATAAAATAAAATCTCTGCTTTTTATTTTACTTATGTATTTTATTAACTATAGAATATATAAATGTGATTCAATTCAAGAACATTTAATTGTGGCGCGATACGATATCGTCCGTCTTAGATCAGCGTGAACCAGTTTTTAACTGCTTAGTTCTAAGTACCGAAAAATAATTAATTGAGTAAAGAGCGAAAAGGAAGAAAATAATACCATTAATGTGCTTTAAAATTTCTTGTTTAAACTCGATGCTTAATGGTTGTGGTTGTCACATATTGTATATGCATACCGTAATTCCTTGCTTAGTGCTTATTGTGATTGTAGCGGATCGAATGTTTTGCGAAGTATTATGCTCATAGGACATACAGTATGTTAAGAATGAGTTTACATATTGAACAAAAATTAAATTTTTCAACTTACTTGATAAAAAAGGCTACTTTTTATTTCGGTACACAAATTTTGGATCACAAATTTTTATTAATTACTGTATTTACAACGAAATCATAAAAAGAAATATGAGAATTTAAAAGAAAAGGAAGAAAAATACAGTAACAACAAATACTACTCAATTTGATGAGTGTCAAGTAACTGTTTACACAAATAATGTAAAGTGTTTTTAAATAAAAGTTACCATGCAATAACTTGTTTATACAATATACTTATTATTTAGTATCGCCAGGATTAGCATTTATCACGCAATGTAGCCGTTTTTTGATGGAATCAACCAATGTGACTTATGCTTTGGGTCATTGTCTTGATAAAATTTGAAATTCGGGTTGTTTACCTTAATAAACTCAAATTTATTTGCACTACATATCAAATGGCTATTCAAAATACTCAAATATTGTTGCGCGTCCATGGTGTTCTCAATAAAAGTTAAGTCTCCAACTCCTTTGCTTGAGATGCACCCACAAATCATAACAGACAATTTTCCAAATTTAACAGTCGGAATAATATTTCTATTTTGTAACGATGTTAATGCTTTGCGCCACACACAGGTGGTTCCATCATTATAGCACAGCATCACTTTGGTATCATCATAGAATGTAACATCGTCCCAGTACACAGCAGGCAGAGAAATCGTAGCAACCGAGAAACGCTTTTCAACATTTCGTCTTTGAGCTCCCTTGCAAGCGTCCTGGTCGAAATTTGCATGTTTTTGTGTAGTTTACTCAACATTACGCGCTCTACACGTGCAATTAATAAACATTTGTGATCAAATATGTATGTACAAAAATAAAAATTAGCCTTTTTTGATAATTAGTTTGAAAAATTGAATTTTTCTTCAATGTGTAAACTTATTCTTGACATACTGTAGTTGAGTAGTTGCAATCTCCAAAAACAAATATTTTCTTTTTTATTATGTATCTATCTTGGCCATGTATTGGATTCTTATTGTTTGTTTTATCTTTTCTTGTTTCTTATTATTTTCTCTTTTTATGGTTGTTTGTTTGCTTTCTTTTGTTTCTTTCTATATTTTTTTTTTCATTATTATTTTATTATCTATTATTTTATATTTTTTTATTATATTTTTATTTTATTTTTTTTATTCATTCTTTTTTTATTTTTGTTTTACAATTTATTTGTTGAATGAGTGGAATATGATGCAAGTTTATGCGAGTAGTTGCGCTTCTGACGAAGTCAAGATAAATCTTCAGCAATAAGTGTCAGCCAATGGCTACCTAATGCTGGATCTGTATGTAGTTAAAATAGATTATACTCTTTGCGACTTGAAATTAATGCTGAGAGTCGAGGCTGTGATTGTTTTACGGAGGAACCTTAGATTTTACATGACATTCTCGATTCCTGTTCAGAAAGTATACACACTGGCGAATGAAATAATGGCTGATACGATGGCTTTTCCATGCTGAAAACACAAATGTTGATGTTTTCATATAGTTTTGTTAGCTAAACAATCAATATCTCGTATCATCAGCATTGTTACCATAATAATAAATACTCGTATCCTCAGTATCATCATAAAAGCTTACATAACGATTCTAGTAAGGTGTCCTCTATCGTGAAACTTTATTTACGATCGCCGGGATTTTTAATTTTCCGACTTGATATGTATTGTGCTGGTACCATCTCTATTTTCTCATAGGCCTAAGTTCGCAGTCATCTCGCGCATGGGGAGTTAGATATACTCCACTTTTTTATCACGCAAATTAAATATCACTTAACTTCCCACATCGTTTAAAACTTTGCCGTTTGGACAGTTTCATGCACGTGTTAGACATCGTTCTGTCATTCGTTTCTTTACCGTACTTCTCCTTCTTCTACCTTTACTTCATCGTCTTCTTCAGTCGACTTTTCTGTTCGCTAGCTTCCATTCTGCCGCTGCCATTGCCTTCAATATAGTGTTCACCATTCTCAGGGACGTTGGGTTACCTCACGCTCCTTTAAGTCCATGTTGCATAATGATGATCCACCAGGATATTCTTATCTGCCCACTTGAACATTTCCCCACCAACATCCATTAAAGACATTTCTCTGCCCAATAAAGCCTTAAGACTTAAAAATAAATATAACTATAAATAACAGACTTCTTTCTTACCGAATTTAAATTTATTATACAAAAAAAAAAAATGTACTTTATATAATCATAATTACTTCATAAATTATTTATGTTAATTTCAGTTCTACATAAATTTTAATTTTATAATTTTTGTTTTTAAAACTTTTATTTTTTCTTCATTGTTTTTGTTATGTAATATTATTATTTTCTTATTTATTTTATTTATTTTACAAATTCGTTTTCATTTTAATCTTCAGCAAATTTATTTGCCCATCTGATATATAGGATCGAGAACATACAAAATTAACCCGTTTATGTAAAGTATTATCAATTGTACGACGGCGGATTGATATTGAAGCTACCTAGCGCTAGATGGCAGCACAAACACAAAACTTTTTTTTTAGAAATTGCGATCTGTCAAACGTCAGCTGTTAAAATTTCACCCAAATTCATCGATTAGTTTATTTGTTGTAGTCGTTTGAAACAAACAACTTTTGTGTTTCTTGAAAAATGGAAAAAAGCGATTTTCGTGCAGTGATTAAACACTATTATTTGAAAGGGAAAATTGCGAAAGAGACAAAAGAAAAGCTCGATAAACATTACGGTGAGTCTGCTCCGTCAGATTACATGGTAAATTTTGGGTTGCTGAATTTAAACGCGGTCGAACAAGCACTGCAACAATACCATCAACAGGAAATCCAAAAGAGGTGGTTACTGAAGAAAATATCAAGAAAATCCTCGATATCGTTATGAATGATCGCCGAGTCAAGTTGAGTGAGATTGTTGAAATGGTAAACATATCATATGAACGTGTGTTCAACATTTTGCATGAATTTAAACGCGGCCGAACAAGCACTGCGACAATACCATCAACAGGAAATCCAAAAGAGGTGGTTACTGAAGAAAATATCAAGAAAATCCTCGATATCGTTATGAATGATCGCCGAGTCAAGTTGCGTGAGATTGTTGAAATGGTAAACATATCATATGAACGTGTGTTCAACATTTTGCATGAACATTTGCATATGAAAAAGCTATCGGCAAGATGGGTGCAGCGTTTGCTCAGTGTCGAACAAAAACGAGTTCGACAGACCACTTCAGAGCGGTGTTTGGACATGATAAAGCGTAATCCTGTTGATTTTTGGCGTCGATTAATAACTGTTGATGAAACGTGGGTCCACCACTACACACCTGAAACCAAAAATCAATCGAAACAATGGGTGGAAGCTGGTGGAAGTGCTCCGAAGAAGGCAAAGGCAGTGAAATCGGCTGGCAAGGTTATGGCCACTGTATTTTGGGATGCGCACGGAATATTGCTCATCGATTATCTTGAAAAAGGATCCACAATCACAGGAAAGTATTATCGTGCATTATTGTATCAATTGATTGATGATCAATTGATTGAAGAAAAAAATGCTCTTTCTTCAAGATAACGCACCAGTTCACACAGCATTAGATACGATGCTAAAATTACGTGAAATACACTTCGAATTAGTTAATCATCCACCTTATAGTCCAAATTTAGCTCCTAGTGACTTTTTCCTGTTTCTAAACTTGAAAAAATGTCTCGCAGGAAAAAGATTCATCTCAAACGAAGAAGTGATTACCGAAACTAACGCGTATTTTGAGGGGTTCCCGAAATCGTATTATTCAGATGGTATAAAAAGGTGTGTCGAAGTAAAAGCAGACTATGTTGAGAAATAAATTGTTTTTGAAAAAAAAAAATTTTTTTTTCCTACTTAGGTAGCATTAACATCAATCCGCCCTCGTATGACCAAATCGTTCATTGCATCTAATTTCAAATTATATTATTCAAATAACATATAGCCTGGTATGTATATACCCATAAACGAATGTATGCTCCCAAGCCCTGTAACATACTAGTATATAACTAATAACAGAGACCACAGAGCCGTGACACTTGAATGCCTCTCGTTTTGTGCACACAGTAGTGTCGCTGATTTTCTTCAGAATTCTAGTTAGCCTATGATAAACAAACCTATCTATATTGCTAACTCATGATAAGCAAAAACAGCTTTTTTTAAATCAGAAAATTTGACGTTTAAGTGTCGGTTCTCTGTGTTCTCTGCTTAATACATACCAGTACCTTCCATTTAATTGCTCCTAACTCCTTCCTAAATTTATTCTCTCCAACCCAATTACACATACTCTATTTTCAGTTTCTTACAATATATATTCTATTTCATTTTTTTTTTTGTGTTAACACCTTCTTCCCTTTTTTCCATATTCTCTCGAAATACTCTGCTTTCTGCTGGTTGCGTAAGTATGTCCACGTTTGTGCACAATACATTATGTATGGTTACACGTGCTTTATTTACACACGTACATAATCAGTTTACCCGTGTGTCGTTCATTCACAAATGTAGAAAGCTGACTGACACATTTGACTGCTCATGCAATTTCGCTTACCAAAACAACTAAATATTAGTATTATACCTTTTTGTAAGTGCTGAAATTATATTTTACATGATAACTTTAAGTTATCTATTCCTAATCCTATCACCCTTTTTCCCCGTATCCTAAATTTTTTTTTGGTTAAAGTATATTCGATATAATCAAAAAGTATGTAATTACTACCATACTTACTTATTCGAATTGTAAGGAATCTCTAGCTGGTGTATGCTCAGAATTCCAATCACGTAAGAAGTTTCAAATAAATAAATGGAGAAACTGTCTGCCGTTGTCGCCACTGTCCGCGAATACCATCCCACTTACTCGCCTGCTCGTCCGCTGTTGTCGCCGCTGCGGTCGAAATCACAAGAGACCGGTTCCTCTGTGAACCGGCCTTTTATACCATTTTCCCATACGAGTATTGAAAGGTCCCGTATTTCGGCACTGTGTCGTGTTCGAGCATACGTAATTCCCGTATTTCGGCGTTTTGTGGAGTTCAAGCATAACCATGTGTGGCGTGGTTTGGCTACATGTGCTCGCTCTCCATTTCTCTATCTCCTTCTTGCATCTTCTTGTGAGCATGGTGTTGGTATACGGTGAGGGCGGTGTTTTGTGTGACCTTAAATTTGTTAAAATTTAGGTCTTCACAGGATGAATGCCCATACACTCATCCCATATATCCTATTGCATTACAATAGGGACAGATTGTGTCCATCTTCATATTATGTGCGAAGTTTGTAGTAATGTACGTCTACAAATATACATGTACTATATCTCCATCCAAAGTTTGTACGAATGTACTTCTACAAGCATATATGCACTGCTCACAATTCCGCCTTGCCTGCGCTCCACTTTGAACAGCTGATTGTGTGAATGCACTTTCAGTCTGCCCGAGTACATTAAGCCAAACTTCTATTCATATTCTTCTTTCCTCAACTGAGTTTTGATTCCCCTACCTTCGTTTTTTCTATTTTATGTAATTTTATTACTAATAATTTCTCTTAATAATTTCCCCAACTCTCTCGCTTTTCATTCTAGTTCTTACTGCAATTCTGCTGCAGTGTTTGCTTGCATATTACACACTACAATTTCTTAGGCAACTTAGACAAGTTGGTCCAATTTCACGCTTACCTTGGTACTGGCATAACCACTCAGGAAAAAATTTAATCGTCCTTGTCTGGTTCTTTATTAGTACTCGGGCACCCACATGAAAGACTATTAGGTTTATTAACTTTTTGTAAGCTTCTCTAGCTACTCGTTTTGGAAGATCTTGGTTTTCCCGAATCATCTGTTGCGCCCTCTGTAGCTGATATTTCAGTACGTTATTTGGGTCATCATCATTAAATTTTGACAGGTTGTTGAAATCAAACCCGTCGAGCGTTCTAAACGGAGTGTACTTCATTGATACGTCTACAATATTATTATGTACTGTAACAAACTTTCAGTTTGTCTGTCACCACCATTGGCATCTTTGTCAACCTGGAACTCTTCTTGAAATTGTACCTCCTGTCTATTTTCCAATTTAATTCTTCAATGTTCTCCATTTCAGTTAATCGTCTTTTATCATCAAACAGAATTTGCTTCTTTTTCACTACTTTTGCTCAAACGGTTGATATTTGTGTTTTTTCACCCATTCTTGCTTTAATATTTTACAACTTATATTTTGCTTGAGTATTTGATTTCAATTGCCGCATTTCGCTTTTCAAATTTCGCGGTTTGCGCGGTCACATTTGTTTTTGTTTTTCCGTTTCTGATTTTACCACCGTAGGGTGGTAACTTTACTTGATCTGGCATGTACTCGTATGGGATTTCGACAACTAATTATTATATTTTTATGCATACGAGTATACTCGTATATGTATAAATCTATTTGTCAACTGAGTTATTAGAATTAGAAGTTTTATTTTTCAGTTTCAGTTCTAACAATTTATTAATTAATGTTTATTATCTAATCTCTTATTAATTAATTATTCTTTTACACATATATACATATTTTGACAGTACTGTACTCAATCAGTATTCGATAGCCACGGTATATTTAACCAGGAAAAAAGGAAATTTAAATTCCCTTCGGTTCGCCTCGACTGTGCCAGTTAAAGGTTTGTTTAATTAAACTTGGAATTGTAATATTCCACAACAAAAACATTGTTGAAGAAAAAATAACTTCAGTTTGGAAAGAAATAAACAGTATTTGTCTTTATTTACTTCAAACCAAGACTGACTTTAAAACTGCAGTTAACATAATGTAATAATAACTTACGCATTACTATTTTCTCTATCGAAAAGATTAAAAATGTTTAAGTTTTACATTATTTTCTTACATAAAGTTCGCTACGAAGGCACTTCATACAGATATATATATATATATACGAGTATATATATATATATATATATATATATATATATATATATATATATATATATACTTGGCCCCCGCTGACTTTTTCCTCTTTCCAAAACTGAAGACACCGATGAAAGGAAAGCGTTTTGCTACGATTGAGGAGATAAAAGAAAAATCGAAACAGGAGCTGTAGGCGATACCAAAAAAAGCGTTTCAGATATATATATATATATATATATATATATATATATATATATATATATATACATATATATATATATATATATATATATATATATATATATATATATATATATATATATATATATATATATATATATATATATATATATATATATATATATATCTGAAACGCTTTTTTTGGTATCGCCTACAGCTCCTGTTTCGATTTTTCTTTTATCTCCTCAATCGTAGCAAAACGCTTTCCTTTCATCGGTGTCTTCAGTTTTGGAAAGAGGAAAAAGTCAGCGGGGGCCAAGTCCGGTGAATACGGTGGTTGAGGCATGATAACGGTTTTGTTTTTGGCCAAAAACAGCTCCTGAGCGATGTCCATGCGACGTTGTTTTTGCTAAAAATTTAGCAATTTTGGAACAATCTTCGTTTCATGCCTAAAACATCCGTAAAAATTGCTTGGCATGAGCCGAACGATATGCCAACATCATCAGCAACCTCTCTGATAGTGATTCGACGATTATCCAAAATCATTTTCTTCACTGCGTCAATGTTTTCATCACAGAAAATAAGTCAAAATTTCAAATACTTTACGAAATATGAGCCCAAGAAAATTTGCAAATTTTCCAAAAAAAATAAAGTCTGAGAAAAAACTGCAAGTCAAAATCTGGAAGCTCGATTTTCACCGTAGACGTATGATCTAGTGGACTTTTTTGCTCAGTACAATCCCAAGAATCAGAAACGCGAAGCGCTCATTACGATTTTTTTCCTTCCATACTAAACGCCCCACCCTATTCAACACTCCTCCTCAACTCTAAAATCAGTCATTTTTTTTGCATATTAACGATAATAGTAATTCAACTTACATAAACGTTATTATAGACCTAACATTTTCACATACTTTACATGATATAACTTGCTTAAGTTTTTAGCTGATAATTTGATTTCCTTCAGAAACTGCTTTAAAATCACCGCATCTTTCGTTGCAGTTGATAAGGTAGCTACTGCTTAATGCTACGGAAGGTTATTTCTTCGATTCCCACGATACTGTACAGCCTGCATATCACGTGTAAGATTTTTTCTCGGAAGTATCACCTCCCCAGTCCGCGTCGGTATAGCATAGCCTGCTAGAAGAAATGCATATCCCATGTACGATTTTCTCTCCGAAGCATCATCCCCCCAGTCAGTTAACATTCGATGGCCTTCCCAGTTTTACAGTATTGCAGCCCAACTTCAGCCCAACACAGATACTTCAGCATCCGTTTACCCGAATTCATATATTCACTTTGCGGATCACTGTCCTTCTGCGCGAGTTTGCATACGGAGTGCGTAATATCAGGCCTCGTGCACACCGCCAAATATAGCAAAGAACCGACAATCGATTGATATTCTTGTCGGTCAGCTAGTTTGCATTCAGAATCAGCACAATGTACCTGATGTTTAGGTTCAAGTGGAGTTGCTACAGTACGGCAATCAATCAAACCGTGCTGCTGCAACAATTGCTTGATATAGCCCCTCTGGCAAATCGTTATGGCTCCTTTTTCGCCATCCCTTTCAACTTCCATGCTCAGGAGTAATTGGACTGGTCCACAATCTGAAAATAAACCGAAATCTGTTGTTTAATTAAATTCAGTTCTATTTTATCTGAGCTTGCAACAAGCAGATGGTCTACGTATACGGCCGTTATGTTGATTATGGCATCGTGTTGTTTCGTATAGACACATGGCTTGCTGTTGCATTGTTTGAAGCCGATTTCAATCAAAACTAGGTTCAATCTCGCATTCCATTTGAGCCTTTTTCAGTTTTAGTACTTTGTCAGGATGATCATTATTTAGAAATTCCTCTGGCACATCATATACACCTCGTCCTTCAGTTCGCTATTAACGCAGATAGCACATCCACATGATGTAGCTCATACTCTGCTGCTAATGTGAATATTATGCAAATAGTAACATATCGCACAACAGGTGAAAATGTATCAGTATAATTAGCCCCATACACTTGTCTCCATCCTTTAGACACCTGCCTTGCCTTAAACCGATCAATTTCGCCGTTCTTATGCTTTTTTGCAGTAAACACCCATTTGCATCTACACTCTTCTGATTTACAGGCAGCTCAGTCAGTTCCCATGTCATGTTGACCAAAAGTAACTTGTATTCGTCTTGCATTGCTTTTCGCCAGTTACTCTCCTGTTGACTGTACATTGCTTTTTCAACTGTCTCAGGAGCCTCGATATCATACAGCAAATTTACAGTGTGATACGCCTTCTTTGGTCTTCCTGATTTGCCAGTACGCACCAATTTGGGTCGCCATGGAGCGATGCGTGCTACTGCGGGCTGCTTATCACTATCATCTCGTGCAGATTCGAAGTTGCTTTCTACGTCTTCGCTGTCAAGTTCGGTTACACTTGGCAACTTCGTTGCATTCTAAAAACTTTTGATTCACGTTAGTAGATTCCTTGTATTCCCCTTCCCACATATTTTGAATTGGCATCAATAAAAATTAATATATCCACCAACCGATAGTTTAACAGGTCCGCAAATATCCGAATGAACAATTTCCAGTAACATATTATCTCTGGTTTCCTTTGATTCAAAAGGTTTTGTTGCACATTTGCTTTTGATAAATACAGCAAGCTGATGCATTTTGGTATTTTCAGTTGAAGTCCGAGTACTAGATTCTTACTACCCAGTTGTTGCATCCTGGTGCAGTTTAAGTGGCCATTCCAACTGTAGTGTATATGCATGCTGTTCATAGCGCACGATAAGAGTGTGTGCTGGCGGGCTATAGAGCAATGTCATCAAACGACCACCAACACACTGAAATTGTCTTTCGGCGTGTTTATGCATTTTCAAGTACATGCGCATCGAATTGCACGTGGGCAATGCACTTGAAATGGTTGACGCGGCATTATTGCAGAGCGCCTGCCCTTGAACGCGGATAATGATCAGTCATGCCTAGCATATGGATTTCCCCTCCACTTATCAATAACAAAATACTGATGACCAATCAATGCAGTTCACTTTCTCGTAAACGAAGCATTTTATATATTTCAGGAAAGAGTGAGTGAGTTGGCTGGCATTGATTGTAGAGTAAGATATAGAAATTTAGAACTGATGTTAGCTTTCCTTTTTACTAAAAACACAAATTAAAAGGAGGCTTGTGCTCACCTCCAAACGCAACACTTATCTTTTATTTATCTTTGCCTTGTGGCGAATATATATATATGAATATCTGATCCTTGAGGCTTAATTTCTAAGAGCGGCCTTTGGCCTAATTTCTCGGCGTTATATCCACGCCTATATAATAAGGATACCTTTCATATTCAGGGCGCCCCACTGTACTAATGTTCACGTCAGGGCGAATTCTTTGAATAATACATTATAAATATATAGATACATATATTACATGGCGATCCTGCCCAAACGAATTTCGGAACGTTATCCAGAAAATATTTTATAATCAATCCAGCCCCAGTAGATTTCATCAAATTAAATGACGCAGGCAGAAATCTCTATAGTATGAAACTAAAATTAAAGTTCGTTTCAAACCAATCCAAAATGCAGTGCGGAATCCAAAAAATTAATAATTGTGAGCGTTCAACGAACCGAACAAATTTACACGTCTATTCTAACGAGAGTAGTTCCGAAGTGAAGGAGCGAAGGGAGAAGTTCCTAACTGTCAAATATGGTTCCTATCAGATGAATTTAATACGAAACTGACTGGCTCTGGAGATGTGGCTGTACGATGAATTGCAGAATGTCCTTGATCCACCAAGCGAGGGAATTGAGGTGGACATCGATGAAATTTTACACATTGACAGACGACATAAATTTAGCAGTGGTCTTTTGGATCGTGCAAAAACGATATGAACATTCAAAACTATTTTTGTATTTAATTTTCTTAATGAATTTTTGAATTTAATATAATAATATCTTTAACTTTAGTTGTAAATGTTCAAAAATAAATAAAATAGGAAAGGAAATGTTTATAATTTTAACTTTAAATAATTTTGTCTTTAGAAACTTAGTAAACAAAACTTCTTACGAATAATTTTTTTATTGTATTTAAACAACTTAATATTTTTGAATTTTAATTATTTTATATACGTATACGTACGTGACTTTTAATTTAGTTTAAAGACTATATATAATACAAATGTTATTATAAAAATGTTAATACAGCAAATGTATAAATTCCGTAAACTTAGACACAAACAGTTTTCAACGCATGCTATCGCTTGCGCTGAGTGGACGACAAGAGTCGGCTTTCCTTTATATAGATGATATCATTGTATTTGGAGCAAATCTTAGAGAACACAATATTAAGCTAATTAAAGTATTTGAAAAACTGAAGCAATATAATTTAAAATTAAATCCAACCAAATGTAACTTTTTAAAATCCGAAGTAGGTCAATTAATAACTACTAACGGTATCACTACCGATCCAAGCAAGAATGATGCCATTAAAAACTACCCTAAGCGAGTCTTTTCACCCACAAAAATCCCTCTTTAAAACTTACCAGAATTAGGATGGATCTCATGGAATATGATTTCACTATCCTATTCAAACAAGGTAAAATGAATACTAATGCCGATGCCCTATCAAGAATTACGCTTCAGTCTGATGAACTAAAAAACATGCTACCAAAGAGAATAGATATTATAACCCGAGCCATGGCGAGCAAACGCTCAAAAGCTGAAGACGCTCAAAAACAGAACACAGGAGATTCTGTAACAAGAGCAGATGTTGAAACGCGTGAACCAGTGCAGTCTGATCAGCACATATGGCATGCAACTTTCGATATCTGATACTAAGAACATGAATAAATTGCAATTTAAAAAAATTAATAATGGAGGAATGAAAATAAATAAAAAGAGGCCCAATTTAAAAATAAAAGCAGATAAACGAATAGTGATTGCAGGATATGAGAATGACACTCGACCAGAGATAAAATTGGTTTTGAAGAATCTCATATCAAAAATGAATAATACACATATACAAAGACTATGCATAGCATCTGATGACGACCTACTAACTAAAATAGGAGTATCAGAATGTAAGAAAATTTATAATGATCTGCAGAGAACTCAAACAAATAGTTTGAAGTTGCTCATATATGAACCTCCCATAGAAATATCAGACAAACTTGCAATGAAGCAATTGATAAAAAACTACCATGACACAAAATATGGTGGGCATAGTGGCATACAAAAAACCGTAGCTAAACTAAAACAGAAATATATATGGAAAGGTATGAGGAAGATTGTAAAAGCATACATAAATGATTGTGATATGTGTGCAAGAGATAAAATTCTACGTCACACAAAAGAACAGTTTACTGTTACAGAAACACCAAGCAGCTCTTTTAAACTAATGACAATTGACACTGTAGGACCCCTACGGCCGTCAAATGCCTTTAGATACATTCTCACAGCACATTGCGATCTAACCAAGTTTGTGATTGCAGTTCCTTTAGAATCCAAAGATGCAGTAACTGTAGCTAGAACAATAGTTGATCATATCATACTGAAGTATGGATGTTTTAAAAAATTGAGGACAGACAAGGGAACTGAATTCACAAATGAGTTATTAAACAACATATGTAAACTTTTAAATATTGAAAAAACAGTTTCAGCCCCGTTTCATCATGAATCCTTGGGTTCCATTGAAAGAAACCATAGAGTACTAAATGAATACTTTATGTGCCTACAACACCAAGACACATTGGATGAAATTTTTCCATATTACACATTCTTCTATATCACAACACCACATGTAACTACAGGTTACACTCCATTCGAATAGGTTTACGGAAAATTATGCACATTACCATGTGAAATATTTAGAGATAAAGAAATGATATATGATATTGATAATTATTGCAATGAATTGAAATTAAAATTGAAATACGCTCAGCAACAAGCTAGTACACTGTTAGTACAAAACAAAGCTGTACAAAATCTTAACCAAAAAAATGTAAACAGAGCTAAATTTAAAAAAATTACTACGTATATTTGAGAAATTGTAATAGAAAAAAACTAGACTTACCATATAAGGGACCATACAAAATCATAAAACAAGAAGGTCCAAAGAGTTACATAAAATTAAATAACAATATTGTTAAAATACATAATAATAACCTAATTAAATGTAAGCATAAGAAATGTTAAAAAACAAAAATATTTTACATATTTATATAGCTTGCCTTTTATTGTCAACTAGTATAAATAAATCTTTCAGGGGAAGGATGTAGTGTATATGCATGTTGGTCATAGCGCACGATAAGAGTGTGTGCTGGCGAGCTATAGCGCAATGTCATAATGATCAGTCATGCCTAGCATATGGATTTCGCCTCCACTTATCAATAACAAAATATTGATGACCAATCAATGCAGTTTACTTTCTCGTAAACGAAGCATTTTATATATTTTAGGAAAGAGTGAGTGAGTTGGCTGGCATTGATTGTAGACTAAGATATAGAAATTAAGAACTGATGTTAGCTTTCCTTTTTACTAAAAACACAAATTAAAAGGAGACTTGTGCTGACCTCCAAAAGCAACACTTGTCTTTGATTTATCTTTGCCTTGTGGCGAATATATATATATATATATATATATATATATATATATATATATATATATATATATATATATATATATATATATATATATATATATATATATATTTATATATATATATATATATATATATATATATATATTAATATCTGATCCTTGAGGCTTAATTTCTAAGAGCGGCCTTTGGACCAATTTCTCGGCGTTATATCCACGGATACCTTTCATATTCAGGGCGCCCCAATGTACTAATGTTCACGTCAGGGCGAATTCTTTGAATAATACATTATAAATATATAGATACATATATTACACAACTATGCCATTTTACAGCCTCACTAATTAATAAAAGAAATAATTTGTTTTCATTCTTAGTATAAAGGAAAATTCCACAAATTTCCAGCATTCCCACTCTTAACAGTGAGAACGATGTAGCTTTATTGAAATCTTCTTTTCGTTCTTTCCTTCTCTCTTTGCGTTGCGCCCTAAAATGATAATTTCTTCCACAATTGAAGCATTTCAAATTCGACCGAATTCTTTGGTGTTTGTTGTTGCTTGCTTTTTCACTGCTTTACCGTTTAACGCGCGTGCCATGAAAATTTGCACACTACCACAGCAATAGGTGAACCACATTACTTGCGCCTATGCTCCGCTTCCAGTAATTTCATCTTTAATGCACACAGCTTAGGGAGCTCATCGCGCGATTCCAACGCGACGACTGGCAGACTAGCAAGAAGCATTCTAACAAATAGCTCCACCTGCAGATCCATTCCGATATCTGCCAATTTCTCAACAAGAGTCGTAAGATTGCCTACAAAATGTTGCACTAGTTGTATAAAGATTTTATATTAATTTATTGTTTCTACAAAGCGGTGACAATTCACATTATGTATGGACTAAAAATATAGCAAGGTAAAAAAGAAAAAAAAATATACTATGATATTCTATTACTTATAAAATTACTATTTACAGATTAATTAAATCACAATTGACATTAAATACAAAACCACTACTATTATGCAACTTATGCTTGCAGTACACCAGAAATAAAGATATTGTGTTGAAGCATAAAGCTGAGTGCAGCAAAGTGGTGACCACAATTTCGATTTGTAAAAATAATGATGATTTTTTAAAGTGTACTTCTTTCAGGTCTAAGTTAGATGTACCATTTGTAATTTAGGCTGACTTTGAGTGTATTTTAGAGAATGTACAGATAGATGATTCTGAAAATATTTACAGCACTAAAATACATAAGCCTTTAGTTATTACATCGAGTGCGGTTTCAATAATAGCTTAAACAAATTTGTAACTTATTCAGAAGAATCTGCTACACTATGCATAGATAATTTAATTAATGATACTAAGCCTCTATATGTAAATTATTTAAATAGAATAGTACTAATGAAGTCTATAACTTTAGAATAAAATAAAATTAAAATTTTAAAATAATTCAATTTCTCATATTTGTAAGCAAATAATTGATAAAAAAAAAAGATTGCTGATCATTGTCATCTTACGGGTCAATACCTCGGACCAGCACACTCTAGTTGTAGCTTAAATTTTCAAATATGCAAATTTATACCAATTTTTTTAAAATAATTTTTCTGGTTATGACTGCCATCTGTTTATTAAAGAACAAGAATCATTTAAAGGCACATTCAAATAATTCCTCTTAATAAGGAAGTACATATATACTCGTATATCACTTTCGAAAGATATTCATATTAGTTATAAAGAATTCTACGAATTACGATTTTTAAACTCATACTGATTTATGACCTCCTCATTAGATGTATTAGATAAAAATCTTGATGCTGATGATTTTCAAATCTTACACTCATTGTATACAAACATTGAAGAATTCAAACTCTTGATAAGAAAATGTGTTCTCCCCTATGAATACATAGCTTCACAGGTTCGACTTAAAAATATCAATTTATCTTCACGTGAATATTTTTTCTCCAAATTTAATCATGTATAGTGGTCTACTGTGATTATGATCATGCTGAAAAAGTTTGAAATACTTTCCAATGCAAAATTTTACTTGATTATATGCTGCTATATTTAAAAACAGATGTTATACTTTTAGCAGATGTTTTTGAAAACTTTACAAAAATATGTAAAAGTATTTATAGAAACTGTTGATTATCTAACTTCATCAAATTTATTCTCGGATGCAATGTTGATGACAAAAGGTATTGAATTAGAATTATTTAAAGATATTAATATGAATAATTTCATTAAAAGTGGGATTAAAGGTGGTATTGTTCAATGTTCTACACGACATTCAAAGGCTAATAATAAATACCTTCCTGAATATAATCAAAGTTACAGAATGCTTGATGTACTTACATGCAAATAATTTATATGGTTGGGCAATATATGAATATTTACCTTGTGATGGATTTGAATGACTAGAAGATATATGCAATTTTGATATCCTCAAAACAACTACCAAATCAGACTTTGGTTACATTTTAGATGTGGATTTAGATATACTGAAAATATTCATGATACACAAAATGACTTACCCTTCTGTGCTGAAAGTAAAAAAGCACATAGTAAATCAAAAACTAAAAAATGATTATAGAAGTTAACACGACAGCCAACACGCCTACTTGCGTAAAATCTGCTGATACTGGATCTTCCATTTTGCGAGTGCCTTTCATAGCACACGAGTATCTGGTGCAATTCCTTAACGTGGGAACGTTGATCAGTCGCATCATGCGAAGTGCAGCCTCAGCAAAACAGTAGTTAAGCAGGGTAGAAAATAGGCTTAGTTTTAGGATGAATAATTTTGGAACTTTACTTTTTTTGGACCGTCTAGGAGAACGGTAATAAATTCTACAACATAATTTATATTGTTTTCTTTCACAGAATTAAAGGGCCAAGTTGCTGGCCTCGCCTTTAATTTTTTGGAGTACCCTTAGGGGAACTACCTAACTTAGATTTAAATAATAAACGAAATTATATTATTCATTACCTTCTTCAGTGTGTTGCTAATGGTTTAAAGCTTCATGCTAAATTCATCGCTTTTGAAATTTAAGCAATCTAAATGGTTAAAGAATTATATTGATCTGAATACTTTTCATAGAGCACTTGCGAAAAATGAATTTGAAAAAATTTTTTTCAATTATTAAATAATGCAGTTTATGGAAAAACAATGGAAAATGTTGAGAAATGGAAGAATGTAAAGATTGTTACTGAATGGGAAAACAAGGGAAGACATTTAGGTGCACGTGCTCTAATTGCAAGACCAAATTTTCATAGTTTAAAACATTTTACAGATAGCATGATAGCAATAGAACTTTCTCGTGAGCAAGTTGCATATAATAAACCAATATACTTGGGACTTACTGTCTTAGAATTATAAAAATTAAAAATGTATAGTTTTCACTATAACTATATGAAACTTAAATTTAATGAATAATTACAGTTGAATTACATGGATACGGCTTGATTTTTATATTCTACAAAAACAGATGAATTTTATGAAGATATTTATAATGATATTGATTTACAGTTTAATACATCAGAATATCGTAACGAAAATAAGTTCATTTTACCTTTAAAAAATAAAAAAAAAACTGTAGGAATGATGAAAGATGAAAATAATGGTCGAATAATGAAAGAATTAATTGAGCTACGCTCAAGAATGTATTGATATTTTAGATGGTACTGAAGTAGAGAAGTCAGAAGGTGTGAAAAAATGTGTTTTGCCGGAACTGAATATAAACGATTATAAGGAATGTTTACTACAGAACAAAGCATGACAAAACATATGTTTTCAGATCAAAAGTTTTTGAAATTTATAAACAACAATGGATAAAACTTATATTAAGTAATGATGATGATAAACGGCATATTAAAGAAGATAGATAAATACTTACGCTTGGGGGCATTATAAAATTAATTGCAGTAGATAAATTAAATTGTATTATTTTATTAAAATATTTTATTTAATTATTATTGTTACATATTATATATAAATATATATGTATATATATATATATATATATATATATATATATATATATATATATATATATATATATATATATATATATATATGCATATATATACGAGGTGTGCGCAAAAAATAAAGTATTTATTTATTCATCAACAACTATCTTGTCCCCTTCAAATAATTCCCCTCAGATATAATACACTTATGCCAGCGTTTTTTCCAATTCATCAGTGTCTTCAGTTTTGGAAAGAGGAAAAAGTCAGCGGGGGCCAAGTCCGGTGAATACGGTGATTGAGGCATGATAACGGTTTTGTTTTTGGCCAAAAACAGCTCCTGAGCGATGTCCATGCGATGTTGTTTTTGCTCAAAATTTAGCAAATTTTGGAACAATCTTCGCTGCCGCACGTTTCATGCCTAAAAAATCCGTAAAAATTGCTTGGCATGAGCCGAACGATATGCCAACATCATTACCAACCTCTCTGATAGTGATTCGACGATTATCCAAAATCATTTTCTTCACTGCGGCAATGTTTTCATCGGTTGTTGACGTGCTCGGGCGACCAGGACGAGCATCGTCATTGACATCTTCTCGACCTTCCTTAAACCGGTTATACCACAATTGAACTTGTGTTCTGCTCATAGTAGACTCGCCAAAGGCCACAGTCAACATTTCAAATGTCCTTGCGCATTTAATTTCATTTTTTACACAAAACTGAATACAGTTTCTTTGATCCATTTTTTCGAATAGTACAAAATCGAAGAGCACACCAAAACACGACTAACCTTTTTATCTGCCAAAAACAAACTGACAATCCAAAATGGTTGGTATTGCCAACATATATAACAGACATGTGTACCAACATAACAGAAAAAAAATGCGAACATCGAGCATACGTAACTCACGAAAAGATGAAAATAACGGTTATTTATTGATCACACCTCGTATATATATATATAGATATATATATATATAATGTATATATATATGTATATATATATATATATATATATATATATATATATATATATATATATATATATATATATATATATATATATATATATAGACGAATTGATTATTTGGAATTATGTTTTCATGGTCATGGATCTAGCTAAGTCTATCATGCAAAAGTAGGCTTCGAAAACATTGAGCTGATAACATTCCGTAAGTTTATATATAACCTATTGTAGGTAGCTCTGCGAGTGCTTTGCCTGTCAACATATCGTAGCTTGGTGCCTTTTTGTGATTTATTCTTATTTTAAGACAATTTATTATTTCTGGCGTTTTTGTTTTCTTTATTTTGGTGGCAATGTCAATATTTAAGTCATTGCATGTTTCGATATATTTGGCAGTCTCATTTGGAAAAGCTTTTTGAATTGTTAAAAAATAAAAATAGTCCACCGCTCAAATAAACACTTAGTTTCTAATTCACCAAAAATAATTTGTGCATCCTATATACTATACATTTGTTTTTTTATTATTAATTTTTGATATGTTGTGGGCTCTTATTGTTTCATTATTATTTTATTTCTTTTTTGTTTTTGTTTGTTTTTGTGTTGTGTGTTTTTCTTTTCTTATCATAATTTTTTATTTATTTTTTTTTATATTGGTCCTTACATTTTCTTTCCTTTTTTTCTATTATTATATATATATATATATATATATATATATATATATATATATATATATATATATATATATATATATATATATATACTCGTATATATATATATATATATATATATATATATATATATATATATATATATAAATTTAATTTTTTTTGTTGTTAAAAATTTTTTTTATTTTAGTGTTGGACCCTCGGTGAAAGCTGCCGTCCGCTCGTGGTGGTTGCTCTTGTCGTTTGAAATTTCTGCGTATTAGACTTCTTATCCCAAGATAGCTCATTATAACGACTAATTAATAGAGTCGAGGCTGCGCCTACGCCTCCCCCTTTGAACCAAGTTTGGGTTTCGTTGATTCTTATCATATCTTCCTCGTTTTCCGCTTCTTTCGGTAGTTCGTCTACTGTCCTTTTGTTGGACGTCAGCAGTTGTATTAACTCTGAATGACGATGACTGACGGATCTTGTATATTGTTGGCATTGGGGAGTTTCTGGAGTGTACGCGCTGGTTTTTGGAGAGTCGACAGTATACCACGGAGTTCAGTGTGTAGTATTATTGTATCCTTATTGAACTACTCGCCTATGTAGATGAATCCTGTTCACCTTAGTTCAAGACGCATTATCTTGTCTTGGCAAACGGCCCTCGTGTTTGTCTGTAAGTTGAAATGGAATTCGTTGGGATTTAGTGACTCGGTTGCTATTAACATCCCTCCTATTTCCGGAACTACAATATGTTCGCATTCTTCCTGTTCGTGTTTCAGGACTTCAATTTGACAGATACTACTATCTCTTGTTAGCATTTTTCCTGGATACGTACACATGCGCTCTGTTGGTCCCAACACCTTTCTTGTGAGTTAGAATCAAGCTACCTGTTTGTAGTTGACTCACAGCACCAACTCCTAATATACACTAAACATATGGCATAGATAACTTTATATAATTAAATTCATTAAGAAATGCACATATTTTTAGGGTGCAAATATTTTAAATGAATAGTATTTTTGTATTAATTATTATGTACACTTTTAGGGTGTCACAGCTCCGCAGTCGAGTTGACGAAGGGCATTGGAATTTAGAATGCACCATCGACACTTTTCAGAATTTGCAAATTTTAGGATAATCAAATAACATGACTTTGACGGGGAAGAGCAATGAAGGGATATCACTTTTTTCTGCAGAATGGAAAAGGGGAGGAAAGCAGACTAACGATCGGAAGCGTGTGGCATATGCTGGAGAGTGGAAATCAAACATCAAAGGAGCTGGACACCTCAGGAAAGACTATTGTAATTTTTAATAAATATGTATCATTAAGTAAGATGGAATAAAATATTGGAATAAGTTGATAACAAGTTTTAACAATTATTGGGTTTTATTTGTATTTTTTTTGTGGTAATTGGGATAAGCCATCTGTTCTGGCATTTGGGATATGACAGAGAAAGCACAAGGGTTACTGCTGATACAGGAGCAAATTGGCGAAGCGATTGAAAAACTGGTCCGTAAATTTAAGAAAGACGGCAGGTTGCGTAAGGACAACGAGTATTTCCATTAGCGCATAACACAATTGCAAAATCTGGGGAGAGTGTTCAACAATAACCACGGGTTGTTGTTGCCTCGCGCAGTTGAGTACGGCAAAGGAAAATATTTTGCGGAAAATTACGCAAAGTACGTAAATAGTCTGGTCAACGAATGGGCGGATACATTTAGTTCTGATTTAGAGGGACTAGGACAAAAAACTATGAGATTAATTCGCCAGACGAGGAAAAAAGGAACAGATTGAAATCAGTACAGTCAGAGGTGGAACTGTTTACTGGGAAAATAGTTGACCAGTTCGAAGCAATGACGAGCAGGGAAGAAGCTCAGGAATTGTCGAAACAGGCGAACGCCAGAGGAGCTGTGTCAGCATTTGAAGTAGCGGATAAAGCCATAACGGCAATCCAAAAACGGACAGAAGAAAAGTTGTTCAATTTTCATAACAAAACAGAGGATTTGACAGCACAAAAGGAGTATCTCGTAAAGGAACTTTCTAAGAGATTAACGGAAACAGAGGAAGCAGCAGCGCTGTTGGAAGAGGAGTGTGCAGAATTAAAAAGAGGACGGGCGACCAATAGGACCTCACCAAATAAGGAGAGATCAAAATGAGCATCGGTGAACTGTGAAGATTCTAGTACTTAGATTAAGTTTTAATGAGGTAAGAAATTATAGGGCAATTGCCGCATACGCGGTACGAGGGTGTATAGTTAAGATATTGGTGGTAATTTTGAGGGAGTATAGGATCGTAAAGGATAACTGCGGTGCATGGAGGAAAAAACTTGAAGAGTTAGAAAGTAAATGCGCGTCCATGTTGGGAACAAAAGGACGTTGCTTCGTCGTAAGTAGAACGGGAGGTGCATTCATTGAGATACCCTGCAATGAAGCAGCTAGTGGAAAGCTAGTGCTCATGGTAGATTCAGGGGCGGACACCAGTCTCGTAAAATCTAGTGTTTTAGAGAAAGGGTATCAGGATGACAAGTATTAATCAGACTGCCTTAAGAATGGTGAACGGAGCATTTTGAGGTTGCATCAGGACACTGGGATTGCTCAGAATAGGGCACAGTGAAGTCAAGAGCATGGGTTTTAGAGTGCACGCAGTGGAATTGGATAGGGAAGCTATCCCGGCCGATGGGATAATTGGCCGCGTTAATATTTGGGGCCGCACCATACTGGATGCGCTATAAAAGTAGTTATCATTTTATGATGATAATAAGAATAGAATCCTTTCTCTTCCATTAAAGTCATCATAGTAGTTACTATGCATGTAAACACGAAACTTAGGACTGTTGTTTTGCAAAAGCAGCAGCTGGCAGAGGGCGAATATATGGGAGAAACCACAACGCACGTTGACAAGCTTGAGGTGTACGGTTGCGTACTAAATGCATCAAAAGAGGACTACTATATGGATAAGGATTTTAGGCTTAAGTTCACTAGTTATGATAGTTTTAAAGAGCCGAATTATGAATCGGTAAATCAGATTAAGCAGGTAGATATAAGAAGACAGTACTAGAATCACTGAAGTTAGACCCAAGCGTCAATTCAGAAGAGAAGGCATCAATAGAAGCCATATGTACGTCATTCCATGACATATTTTTGCTGGAAGGAGACCAGCTAACATATACACCGGAAGTAGAGCATGAAATACCTACTAGAGTGGATCAACCACCAATAAACCAGAAACAGTATAGACTGCCACAAGCTCACAAAGATGATGTAAACAGGTAAGTGGAAGGAATGTTAAATGATAACAAAATTTCACCGACTATCTCGCCTTGGAGCTCACCGCTAATTTTGGTACCAAAAAATGGGGGTGCTCAGGGTTAGAAGAAGTGGAGAATGGTCGTCGATTTTAGAAAATTGAACGACGGCACTATCAAGCAGGTATTCCCAATCCCAGGGAGATAAGAAATCCCGGAACAATTGGGACTGTTGGGGACCGCGTTCGTTGGTGTCCTCGGAAGTGTCCTCTTGCTGCCTGTCCTAAGCGCGAGTATAGCTGCAACCTAGCACTTTTTTACAGAACAAAATAACACTCACTAGTTTGATTACGAAAACAACAAGAAACTTTATTCTAAAAATACTAATTCATAGAAACTATTTTCAAAAAGCACTTTCAGCCTGCGTACTGACTTTCTGGTGTTCCAGTTCCGCACCTGTTAATTGGTGTCAGTTGGTCAAGCCAACTGTTCTACTGTAAAAGTGTCGGCGCTGAATGCTAAATGTCAATGCCCTTCGTCGACCCGACAGCGGAACTGTAACACCCTAAAAGTTTACAAAATCATTAGTACATAATTCTGGTTACTTATAATACTTGCACCCTAAAAATTGTGCTTTCTTACTTAGCTTAATGCTTAAAGCTAACCACACCAAATGTGTAGTATCTGTTAGGAGTCGGTGCTCTGATTCAACTACTCGCAGGCAGCTTGATTCTAACCCAGAATATCCCTCCCCTCTTTCGAATAGAAGTTAGTGCAACTAACTTCCATTAAACCTTCACAATATTTTTCTTGCACTGGAAACAATTATGTGCATCGATTTAACTCTATAGTACATACATATAATTTGTTTTATTTTTTCTTAAAATCGCCTTATTTGGGTTCTATCACGGTTTTTTTTATTCTTTTCTTTTCCATATATATTTTTCTCTAGCTTTTGTTTTCTTTTGTAGTGTTTTTTCCCTTACTTTGTTTTTGTTTTTTTTTTTATTTTCATCTATAATTTTTTTTTCTATTCCCCTTTTTATAATTTGGTCTTTTATTGACTCTTTTCTCATTGGCGTATATACAAACATCTATACAATAACACAATTCTATTTTATACCTAAAATCTTATGTTATACCGCGACCTCTGCTACCTGCTGATCCGGTTGACGGCTGTCGTTGACGGTATGGTTGTTGTGCTGCGCCGCTGGTGTGGTTGATTCGAGTCTCCGAAGAGCCGTTACTATTGTGCACCATTTTTTTGTAAGAAGTGTCATCACCAGCATTATTACTAGGATGAGACCGGCTACACCGCCTACTCCCCCTTTCATCAGGGGTGTGTAATATCTCGTAGGAATTGGCGAGGTGTGATACTCTTTCAACATCATCGGCCTCCTTTACCAAGTCGCTTATGCTCTACTATTCGTTGTTAGGGTTCTTCGTAGGTCCTGGGAGTGCATAAGCGAGACTGTGTTCGGTGTTGTGAGAATATGGCCAGAGTCACTTTGTTGGTGATTTCCCAGTAGCTCCTGCAGTTCTGTCGTCAATCGGTTTGTTCCCATGACGTTGAAAAATTGAACCGTGACTCTTCTTTATGTACTAAAATTTCTCCTTTACCAATGGTTCTGCAACCTGTTTCGGTTGTCATAAAACCGGTGTCTACCAATTCCAAACGTGTGGTCCTGTCTGAGCACACCGCCGTAATCGTCACCTGGTCGTCAAAATGGTAGAGCCATGTATTTATAGTTCTGGGAGCTGGGAGCTTAGAATTCCTCCCGTTGCTGGAATGGCTATGTGATCGCACTGGTCCCGTTCACGCTTCAGGACTTCTATTTCACAGTATTCGCTTTCTCGGGCTATTACTTTCCCAGTATGGTAGCATAAGCGTTTTGTTTTGCCCACCTCCCGGCATTTCCCTCGTCCTCTATGGACAGGCCGATATAGTGCTCTTGTGCCTGGCTTGCGGCTATATAGTCGTATCTCATCTTTGGTAATACGCACCAATCTAGGTTTAGTCGTTTGGGGATAGGGTACACCTTGTGCATCGTAAATAATTCCAATAATGGCACCGGAATCTTTATGACCAATCTTAAGCCTCTCTCCGCCTCTTCAGTTCGAACCTCGAATAGTTCGCAGAACCGCTCCGGTGCCTCGCTATACCATGCTATTCTCTTCATCGACGTTGGTGCTTCTTGGAGTAACTCGTCCGACGTCAGGAACAACGGGTGTAGCTTGCCATGTAACAGGTCGTCAAGTACCACTATCTCTGTTTGTTATTGATCCTGAATACTCATTAATTCTTCGGAAATAAATTCCCCAACATGAAAGACTGCGCCAAGTTAATTTTGGCTTCCTCCAGTCTCTTTCCAAAGCCGGGTGCATCTGATCGAGCTCTTGGAAAGTTCTATTCACCGTTTCATATATACCCTGATATCCTGTTCTTATGACAGTTACGTCTTTTTCTAGCAATGATAATGTCTTCGACTGTTTATTTTCAAGATCCTGTAGGTGACCTTAAATCGTTCTGAATCCCGGTGGTCCATCGTACCTATCGCCCAGCTCAGAATTTCCCCGCCAGCGTCTATTAGTGACCGGCGTATCCTCCCCTTTAGGGACAATGATTTTTCTTTTTCCAGAAATCTCCTCACTATTGCCTCTATTTCCCGTGTCGAAGCATCGCATCTACGCTTTAGTTCACCGCTAGCCGCTGTATGTCTCTCACATAATTTCCTGATTGTCTCTTGCATGCCCTTAAATTGTTTCAAAATAATCCCCATGGCAATGATTCCCATTCTGTTCATGGCAACTCAGTCACAATCACCCAATAGTCTTTGGCGAACCATACATCCCCTGTTTTCTCCAGTAATATGCCCGTGTCTGGTAATTTGTCCAACCGCACTCCTGCATGTATCCCGTTGGTATCCGCCAGCATCATCACTAATATGATCTAGAACCGTACATAAAAGTAAATTTTTCACTAAACATACGCTTATTCCTGAATATATTAAACAACAATATTTTTATAACATGCTTATTCTATAGTTGAATGCTATATCATTCAATTTGCGACCACTCGTCCTTTCCCCTTACATTATTGGATTTGGTACTGTATCCTAGAGGAAAAGAGGACTGGACTATGTGTTTTCATAGCCATATAGGGCATCGTATTTACTTCATTTAACGTTTTCTAATTCTTCTTTAACAACTGAGTGATTAACTCTATTCAACTCCGAGCAATTTCATTTGCCCTCTGCCAAAAACCAGAATATCCCAGATAAACCAGTTTAAGTCAAGGCATATTATTATTTGGTAAGCTAAATATATTATTCTAATAGAATATATATATGAATATTTCGATTCCCCACACGCTAATTTCCTAAGCGATAAACCGAAAAATCTATGTATATTTACATGTAGCCTGCCGCAGTATGTAAATATCTGCAAATTCCCAATTTCCCAACGTATAACTCTATATACTTACTTTTTTTTAAATATCCGTTAATATATTATACGCCCTCATACATATACATCCAGATTTAAATATACTGTCGGCTTATAGCGACCGAAAAGTGGGAGTTGGGTAACTACGACAAAAATTACTATCAGCAGTCCTGTACTACAGAATAACCTACTTCTTTGCCCGATGGTTGCATTGGTAAAATATTCAAGCGTTGCAACTCAGCTTTTTTTCTCTTTGTGTTTCAACACTTGTTGGTTACATTTTTCCCTGTCAGTCACCCCATATTGCTCCATTCTTCTACTTATGTCAGCAAAATTCCGTACCGAAATCTGCAATAAAACCATGATTTCGCAGCGTATTTCAACAACAGTCAACTTCAACAACAGTCAACTTGAAGTTGAGTGAGGAGGCAACGCCACTACTTCACCCCGCTACTAAAACTCTGGACTTGGAAGAACTTTAAAGATTATTGGATAGACCCTGGGGAGCCGACCCTTCTGCTGTTGAACTACATGCAGGATGTCAATACCCAATGGGACTATCCGGAGGCGGTGGACCTCGCCTGGATATTTCTGCTGTCCCTGAAGCTCAAACGGGACGACAATGCCATCGAAGAAGCGCTAGGGCGACTGGTGGTACTGCTGCACCGGGCGCATGAACTAACCGTTCTAGGATTCCCACAAGGGAACCCGTTCCTAATTGAAACATTTTTTAATATTTAAAAGAAAATAAAAACAAAATCCCGAGAGAAAAGAAAACTTTTCAGATTTTTTATTCACTCTTATTTTACAGATATCACGTAAGTATGCTCTGTCCTTCATGCCCCATATGCTCCATATCCAATATACTTACTTCGCTAGTGGTTCCGTTGCCTGGCGGTAACGCTTACGCGTCAAACCTCGGTGCACAAAATACCCTATGTATGTTTGTATATACTTTAAATTTTACGGCCAGTTTTATATTAGCTACCCATGACTGTCTTATGATTTTTTTCTGTTCGTATTCGAATTTAGTTGTATTATTATTTACAAAATAAAACAATTTTTCTACATAGTACTTCATTCGGCTATAGTGCCTAATAATCATATTTACATTACGTCAATTTTATTCGCCCGAGTTTAATTGGCACACTTCTGCTGGCATAGACTTTGAAAATTGGAGCTGAGCTATTTGATATTCACACGTACGTGATATCAGTTATTTTTATGTTGTTATTCTTGTGTTTACTCTTGTAAAACACTGTTGACACATGTATTTAATTGTGTGGTCTCATGTGAAACAATTTTAATTAATTATTATGTAGCTTTTTATGCTTGCCCTTAATCTTTACGACTGTTGTAACTGGGCTGCGGATCTCTGCTACTACATACGAACCTATCCAAACAGGTGAGAATTTATTCGGATCATCAGCATTGTATGTATACTGAAGCACACACACATTTGCGCTTCAAATTTGCTGGCATGTTGAAATCAAACCCGTAGAGCGTCGTAAACGGACTTTGCTTCGTTGGCACATGCACAGTATTGTTGTGTACATGCATTGCAGTGGTCATCCACTGATAGCAATTCGAGCCGTCCTCCTTGGCAAAACTGCGCAAATACTCGGCCAGAGGTCGATGACTACGCTCCAATGAGCCATTCGCCTGCGGATGATATGGTGCTATATGCAATTTCTTGATTCCCAGCATTTTACACGTTTCCGAGAATAGTTTTGACACAAAATTTGAAACATTGTCGGTTATCAAAACCTTTGGTATGTTGTACCGTGCTATAATTTCGTCAAAGAATGCCTTGGCTACCGTACTTGCTTCAGCATCGATTATAGCCATGCATGCCATATGCTTTGAGAAATCGTCGTCTAACGTCAAGATGTATTTATTTTCCGTAGCTGTCTCAGGTAAAATACCTACAATATCCATATGAACTTTATCAAATGGCTGTTTCGGTGTGTCAGTTAATACCATTGGCATCTTTGTTAGCCTTGAACTTTTGTTGGCCTGGCACTTTGGACAACTCTTTGTAGACATTTTTGTTTCCCGCAGCATACTTTTCCATCCGTATACTCTAATAATGCTGTCATGGGTTTACAGAATCCCTGGTGTCTACCTAGAGTTGAATCAATAAAACCTTTAACACTGCCTGGATATCTTTTTAATCCTCCAGCCATTTGACACTACTGGCTATTGGTTCATTGACATCGAAACCCGCATTGCTAACATCTCTTATTGCATCAGTTTTATCCCCTTGAATTCTCACGGCCTTCTCCTTCTCTGAACTCGCTTTGGCCCTCGTTTGTACTACTGATACCTTCTGTGCCTGCGGTACACTACTGAGCGCATCCGCATTTTGATTCTTGTTCCCAGGTTTGAATATGATTTCAAAGTCATACTCAGACAATTTGTGTCTGAACCAGGCTAGCCTAGACGTTTGGTCTTTCAAATTGGCTATGCCTCTCAACGACTGGTGATCGGTGTGTATTTTAAATGGGCTACCTAAAAGATATGCCCTAAAATTCTTCGTACTCCACACTATGGCTAGAAATTCCTTCTCTATTGTGGAGTATGTAACGCACTTTTAAACACTTCATGTAAATGCACTTTAATGCATTCAAAAGCACTCCGTGTGATGCACCTTAATGCACCCAAGCATACAGACAGCCTTTACGAGTGATATCATGTGCGCAACAATTAAACGGCACACACTACCCCTTGTCTGTCATTCTCCCACGATTTGTTTATCGTTATGCGATAACAAGAAATGAGTATCGGACTCTCCAGACAGAGCTCGACACTCGATACTCATGCCACAACCGTCGCTCAATGCTTTCTCACGCCACGGGCAGAACGACAGACAGACGATCTTGTTGCACATGTCTGCCGCACTGCAGACCATATACTCCATCTAATGCAGTATCAGGTCGCAAGTAAATTGAGCGCACCAATAGGGTACGTGCTCTACACTCGTGAAAGAGTATGCACTACAGGCATGCGCGTTGCACTTAGGGTAGGTAAATTATATAACAGTTTAGATTCCATAAACTGTATAACAAATTAGAATAAGTTTAGTATAACACCTAAAAAAAATACAGAGGATGATCACTCTCAATCCTGCTTACAAACAGAGCACTACTTCCCTTTAATTCCTCGGCAGTTTAAATAGAACTTGCCATTTTATAACCATCATATGAACATTATGAACAGTCCACTGACTTGCCACAATTTATGAACATTTGGGCAGTCTACTGACTTGCCACATACATAAGCAGTGACCAGCATACCAATCTAAACTTGTCCGGACTGACTTATTATATGGCGATCCTGCCGACCAAATCAGGAATTATCAGAAGATATAATATAATCAAATCATAAGTTTGCAAAAGAAAAATTAATGAAACTAAATACTGGAATGCAGAAAGAAGAGTTTGATGCCATCTTTAAAAATTGGGCAAAGCTGTTCCCCCCACAAGAAAACAAACAAACTGCTAACACACTTCCGGTTGATGACGAATACAATCCAGGTTCACCACATCCCGATTGTCCAAAATATACAGAATTAAGACTCGGACCAAAACTCTTAACGATCGAGGAATATCGACAACGCCAAGTAATTAACAAACCAAAGCAGTCCCCGAAACCAGAGCGTAAAAAGAAGTGCAGAGGAGGCCACACAGTACGACACCGCCACACCATCGCTCTACTATACAGAGAACTAAACATAGCCACCACAAATGAAGATAATATGAAAATAAAGAATAAGCTAGCTGAAGTTAGAAAAACATACTAAAATTTATAATATATATATTAAATAAATTAAAAACTTATTTGACAAGACAATTATATAAGTTATGTAAATTATATTAAATTCCAATATACAATATTTTTTTTCTTCTCTTTTAAACATAAATAAAAAAAAAAAAAAATAAAAAAAAAAAAAAATATATATATATATATATATATATATATATATATATATATATATATATATATATATATATATATATATATATATATATATATATATATAAAAATGGGGAAAACTCAAAGCAAACAAGAAAATATTATAGTATCAAATAATAATAATTTAAGCAATTTAAAAAAGAGCCCAAAAAGAATATATTCATCAAATCATATATTAAACCTAAAAAATAATATAGAATTATTAAAAACTGCGTTTAAAAAAGAACTAGAATCACAAAAATCAAATCTCAAAAATTTGATTTTAAAACAAACTTTAAACAAATCCTATTTGAAATCGAAAAAATCATCAAAATTTCGACATACTAAACTGCTTAAAATTAATACCAGATTTCTCAGAAAAAAATCATCAAAATTTCGATATACTAAACTGCTTAAAATTAATACCAGATTTCTCAGGAAAGTATGACGATGCCAATAAGTTTATAAACACCATAAAAATAAGAGGAGACACTGTGCCAACTGATCAATCAATAGTATTTTCAATTTCGTGCTTAACACTAAAATTCCAAATCAACTACGACATAAAGTTGAACTATTATTATCAACAAAAACTCTCGCTAATATTAGAGAATATTTTCAAACCCAAAAAATCACCAAACACAATACTAGAAGAAATCACACGCGCACGATAAGGCAACCAAACAGTCAGCAAATATGCTGAAAAACTTAAGTCTTTAATAACAGAGCTCAACACTTTACAAATACAAAATTTTGGTGAAGCAAATAAGCCAACAATATTAAAATCAAACGACCTGATATCATTCAACGCTTTCAAAAACGAAATTAACAACCAGACTACTGTACAGACAATAACTGCAAGCAGGGTGAAAACGTTCCAAGAAGCGATACAAATCGCAGAAGAAGCTGATGGAAATAATGAAAGCAGAGTAGTTGTTTTCAAAGCACGTCAACAATGGAACAATAACGCACCACATAGATTCCAACACCAACAAGGACGAGGCTATTCTAATAACAACAGACCACCAAACAACTTTGGTCAAAATCATCAAATCAATCAGACACCCCGATATCAAAACCCTCGTAGGACGAATCAACAGCAACACTGGTACCAAAAACGTACTAACCAAAATACTAACTACAACCGAAACGGCAACAGCAACCGAGCAAGATATGGCAATAGGCCAAACAATAGGAGAGTATACACTGTACAAGGTGAAGACATAGAGTCTAGCTTAAATTATGAGGGAAACTCCAATCGCCCCGACAACGAACAATAAAGACAAACTGTTGCTCGGGGAAAACAAAATTGTAAACAAAATTAAAAACATATAAGTTATAAGCAATTACATTAAATTAAATTATTAGAATTACCACCTAACATTTCTGGTCGATAGTGATGCTGACATTTCGCTTGTAAAGATAACTAGCACACAAAATGAATTTATCTCAAAAGACAATGCATGCACAATAACTGGCATAAATGAAACGAATACCTCCACAATAGGCACTTGCAATTTTCGTTTCCAACTACCTATTAAACACCTAGTACATGAATTCCATGCAGTAGACGAAAATTTCCCAATTATACCTGATGGAATATTAGGAAGAGATTTCTTACAAGCATTTGAAACAAAAATTGACTATGGCACTTTTACACTCTCCTTATTTGTTAACAATGCTGAGTACGGATTGGATATGCAAACAAAAATACATAAAATAACCATACCACCTCGAAGCGAACTAATCCACCCCATAAATATTAAATTAACAGAAGACAGTATAGAATGCAAGAAAAATTTAAACGAAATCTTATTTGTAGCAAACACCAGCAAAAGAAGTGAAACACATGCGCATACTAAACATTTCAAACGAAACACAAACACTAGAAAATTTGATTTAGAAGTGAAACCACCTCATTTCCATCATTCAAACTAATACAAAATAAACGCCAAAAAGATGGACTAATTTAAAATCTCAACTCAAATTTTCTTTCCCTGATCAGGCAGCTAACAAAACAGTTGCTGACATACGTAAAATGTTTCAAAATATCTTTCACTTAGATACTGACAAACTCACATGCAACAATTTTTATAAACAGAAACTACACCTTTCAGACAAATCACCCATATACATAAAAAATTACAAACTTCCACAAACACAGCAATCCGAAATCAGCGAACAAGCAAATGCACTCAACAAAGATGACATAATAGAACCATCTGTAAGCCCTTACAATTCCCCATTACTTGTAGTACCAAAAAAGAGTACAAACGACATAAAAAAATGGAGACTTGTAGTAGACTACAGACAACTGAACAAAAAACTTACAAACGACAAATTTCCACTAACAAGGCTCGATGATGTACTCGACGTCATGGGAAGATCAAAATAGTTTTCAACTCTCGACATGAGTAGCTCATTCCACCAAATAGAATTGTAAAAATCTTCAAGACCGTTAACCGCATTCTCAATAAATAATGGACACTTTCAATTCAAAAGATTTCCTTTTGGATTAAAAGTATCATCAAACAGTTTCCAACGCATGCTTACCATAGCGCTTTCAGGGTTAAATAGTGATGCATTTCTATACGTGGATGACATCATACTATTTGGATGCTCTTTAGAACACCACAACACCACAAATCTCACTAAAGTCTTCGAAAGACTTAGACTGTATAATTTAAAACTAAACCCTCAAAAATGTAATTTTTTACAGCCAGAAGTCATTTATTTAGGACACTTAATTACAGCAAACGGTGTAACAACCGATCCGCAAAAATGCAAATCCGTCGAAAAATATCCTGCACCAACCAACTCAGATGAAGTAAGAAGATTCGTTGCATTCTGCAACTACTACCGACGCTTTGTCAAAAATTTCGCCGAAATAGCAAAGCCCCTGAATTCACTCTTAAAGAAAGGAAAAAATTTTGTTTAGAGTTCAGAATGCCAAGAAGCTTTTCAAAAATTAAGACTTGCAATAACACAACCACCTGTACTCCTATACCCAGATTTTAGCAAAAAATTCGTACTCACAACTGATGCATCAAACTATGCATTAGGAGCAGTACTTTCCCAAGGTATCATTGGAAACGATTTGCCAATTTCATACGCAAGCCGCACTTTAAACAAGCACGAGGAGAAAAAGCCAGTTATTGAAAAAGAATTATTAGCCATACATTGGGCAATAAGCCACTGTAGACCTTACTTATATGGCAATACATTCACAGTTATAACAGACCACAGACCATTAGTAGCGATATTTTCACGTAAGGACCCATAATCAAAATTAACTAGAATTAGGTTAGACCTAATGGATTATAATTTTAAAATAGAATAAAAAAGGCAGCATAAATACAAATGCCGATGCTCTAAGTAGAATTAGATAAGACTCTAATATACTTAAGGATATGATACCTTCAGTTTTAATAACAACTAGAAGTAAAAGTAAAAATAGGTTCGAAAATGAACCCAACGATACACAAGCAAATTCTATAATGGAGACTGGCCAACTCTCTATTTGGAATTGCATTTCAGTATCAGAAGTTCGAAAATTAAGAAAGTTAAAATTTATACAAGAAATTAAAAACGCGTCAAAGAAAAAGATAAGCTTATCAGATAAAAATAACAATAAAAGTTTGCCTAATATAAAAATCATCGACAAAGAAATAGTAATGCAAATTAGCGATAATCCAAACTCGGACTTAGGTACAGTCTTGGAGAAACTAATCACTGTTTTACAGAAGAAAAATATAGAAAATGTAGCGCTACAATCAAGTGATTATAATGAAATTCATATGAAAATAATAAAATCAGGACGGCAAACTCCTGTTAAAATTCTCATTTATGACCCACCAATGACAGTGACAGTCACACTGATCAATTACGATTAATCAATGAGTATCACAATTCAAAGGTAGGAGGTCATGTCGGTGTAAAACGAACAATTTGTAAACTAAAACAAAAATACGTATCCCAACGTCTCCACGGGCAATTTTTGATGGCATGCCATTGGCAATTTCAAGCAAATTGCCAATGGAGACTCCAAATTGCTTCAAGTTGGCAATTTATGTTATGAAATATGTTATGCCATAAATTGCCAACGTGCTGTGTTGCAATCAGTTGTCATTTTGTTTGTTTGACAGCCATTTTTCATTTTTTCGTGACGCTCACAGTGGTAGCATCGTCGGACATTTTCGTTTTACCGCATCTATTAAATTAATAAAAACGCTAAAATGAAAGGAGACTGTGCATTTGCATTCTTTGTAATAAAGGATTCACTCAGATTTCGGTTTCCTTCTTTTTTCCTCTTCATCGTATAAATAAAAAATTTTTTCAAGCGTGGATACAGCGAACTAGATTGCTTGACGGCATTTTCAAAATGACAATGGCATAACATCGCAATGCCCACCATTAAATTATTGCCAACCATTGCAATCAAATTTGACAGATGTTATGCCACCAAAAATTGCCCGTGGAGACGTAGGGTATGGCGCGGTATGAACAAAATGGTCAAACATTTTATTCAACACTGCGAAAAATGCTGTAAAAATAAGACAACTCGCCACAATAAAGAAGCTCTAGAAATAACATTTACACCAACAAGCTCATTTGAAATTATTCAAATCGACACTGTCGGTCCACTTAAAATTTCAAATGGATACAAATACATACTAACAATACAATGTGAACTAACAAAATACATAGAAACATTCCCGATGCAAACGAAAGAAGCAATAGAAGTTGCAAAAACGTTAGTAGAGAAATTCATTTTACGCCACGGAACTTTTAAAACACTAAAAAACTCATCAAATCAATCAGACACCCCGATATCAAAACCCTCGTAGGACGAATCAACAGCAAGACTGGTACCAAAAACGTACTAACCAAAATACTAACTACAACCGAAACGGCAACAGCAACCGAGCAAGATATGGCAATAGGCCAAACAATAGGTGAGTATACACTGTACAAGGTGAAGACATAGAGTCTAGCTTAAATTATGAGGGAAACTCCAATCGCCTCGACAACGAACAATAAAGACAAACTGTTGCTCGGGGAAAACAAAATTGTAAACAAAATTAAAAACATATAAGTTAACTATTAACAATAGTATAAGCAATTACATTAAATTAAATTATTAGAATTACCACCTAACATTTCTGGTCGATAGTGATGCTAACATTTCGCTTGTAAAGATAACTAGCACACAAAATGAATTTATCTCAAAAGACAATGCATGCACAATAACTGGCATAAATGAAACGAATACCTCCACAATAGGCACTTGCAATTTTCGTTTCCAACTACCTAATCAACACCTAGTACATGAATTCCATGCAGTAGACGAAAATTTCCCAATTATACCTGATGGAATATTAGGAAGAGATTTCTTACAAGCATTTGAAACAAAAATTGACTATGGCAATTTTACACTCTCCTTATTTGTTAACAATGCTGAGTACGTATTGGATATGCAAACAAAAATACATAAAATAACCATACCACCTCGAAGCGAACTAGTCCACCCCCTAAAAAATTAAATTAACAGAAGACAGTATAGAATGCAAGAAAAATTTAAACGAAATCTTATTTGTAGCAAACACCAGCAAAAGGAGTGAAACACATGCGCATACTAAACATTTCAAACGAAACACAAACACTAGAAAATTTGATTTAGAAGTGAAACCACCTCATTTCCATCATTCAAACTAATACAAAATAAACGCCAAAAAGATGGACTAATTTAAAATCTCAACTCAAATTTTCTTTCCCTGATCAGGCAGCTAACAAAACAGTTGCTGACATATGTAAAATGTTTCAAAATATCTTTCACTTAGATACTGACAAACTCACATGCAACAATTTTTATAAACAGAAACTACACCTTTCAGACAAATCACCCATATACATAAAAAATTACAAACTTCCACAAACACAGCAATCCGAAATCAGCAAACAAGCAAATGCACTCATCAAAGATGACATAATAGAACCATCTGTAAGCCCTTACAATTCCCCATTACTTGTAGTACCAAAAAAGAGTACAAACGACATAAAAAAATGGAGACTTGTAGTAGACTACAGACAACTGAACAAAAAACTTACAACCGACAAATTTCCACTAGCAAGGCTCGATGTACTCGACGTCATGGGAAGATCAAAATAGTTTTCAACTCTCGACACGAGTAGCTCATTCCACCAAATAGAATTGGAAAAAATCCTCAAGACCGTTAACCGCATTCTCAACAAACAATGGACACTTTCAATTCAAAAGATTTCCTTTTGGATTAAAAGTATCATCAAACAGTTTCCAACGCATGCTTACCATAGCGCTTTCAGGGTTAAATAGTGATGCATTTCTATACGTGGATGACATCATAGTATTTGGATGCTCTTTAGAACACCACAACACCACAAATCTCACTAAAGTCTTCGAAAGACTTAGACTGTATAATTTAAAACTAAACCCTCAAAAATGTAATTTTTTACAGCCAAAAGTCATTTATTTAGGACACTTAATTACAGCAAACGGTGTAACAACCGATCCGCAAAAATGCAAATCCGTCGAAAAATATCCTGCACCAACCAACTCAGATGAAGTAAGAAGATTCGTTGCATTCTGCAACTACTACCGACGCTTTGTCGAAAATTTCGCCGAAATAGCAAAGCCCCTGAATTCACTCTTAAAGAAAGGAAAAAATTTTGTTTAGAGTTCAAAATGCCAAGAAGCTTTTCAAAAATTAAAACTTGCAATAACACAACCACCTGTACTCCAATACCCAGGTTTTAACAAAGAATTCATACTCACAACTGATGCATCAAACTATGCATTAGGAGCAGTACTTTCCCAAGGTATCATTGGAAACGATTTGCCAATTTCATACGCAAGCCGCACTTTAAACAAGCACGAGGAGAAAAAGCCAGTTATTGAAAAAGAATTATTAGCCATACATTGGGCAATAAGCCACTGTAGACCTTACTTATATGGCAATACATTCACAGTTATAACAGACCACAGACCATTAGTAGCGATATTTTCACGTAAGGACCCATCATCAAAATTAACTAGAATTAGGTTAGACCTAATGGATTATAATTTTAAAATAGAATAAAAAAGGCAGCATAAATACAAATGCCGATGCTCTAAGTAGAATTAGATAAGACTCTAATATACTTAAGGATATGATACCTTCAGTTTTAATAACAACTAGAAGTAAAAGTAAAAATAGGTTCGAAAATGAACCCAACGATACACAAGCAAATTCTATAATGGAGACTGGCCAACTCTCTATTTGGAATTGCATTTCAGTATCAGAAGTTCGAAAATTAAGAAAGTTAAAATTTATACAAGAAATTAAAAACGCGTCAAAGAAAAAGATAAGCTTATCAGATAAAAATAACAATAAAAGTTTGCCTAATATAAAAATCATCGACAAAGAAATAGTAATGCAAATTAGCGATAATCCAAACTCGGACTTAGGTACAGTCTTGGAGAAACTAATCACTGTTTTACAGAAGAAAAATATAGAAAATGTAGCGCTACAATCAAGTGATTATATATTTAAATGTCATGACAAAGAAAATTTAATGAGAACATATAATGAAATTCATATGAAAATAATAAAATCAGGACGGCAAACTCCTGTTAAAATTCTCATTTATGACCCACCAATGACAGTGACAGATCACACTGATCAATTACGATTAATCAATGAGTATCACAATTCAAAGGTAGGAGGTCATGTCGGTGTAAAACGAACAATTTGTAAACTAAAACAAAAATACGTATCCCAACGTCTCCACGGGCAATTTTTGATGGCATGCCATTGGCAATTTCAAGCAAATTGCCAATGGAGACTCCAAATTGCTTCAAGTTGGCAATTTATGTTATGAAATATGTTATGCCATAAATTGCCAACGTGCTGTGTTGCAATCAGTTGTCATTTTGTTTGTTTGACAGCCATTTTTCATTTTTTCGTGACGCTCACAGTGGTAGCATCGTCGGACATTTTCGTTTTACCGCATCTATTAAATTAATAAAAACGCTAAAATGAAAGGAGACTGTGCATTTGCATTCTTTGTAATAAAGGATTCACTCAGATTTCGGTTTCCTTCTTTTTTCCTCTTCATCGTATAAATAAAAAATTTTTTCAAGCGTGGATACAGCGAACTAGATTGCTTGACGGCATTTTCAAAATGACAATGGCATAACATCGCAATGCCCACCATTAAATTATTGCCAACCATTGCAATCAAATTTGACAGATGTTATGCCACCAAAAATTGCCCGTGGAGACGTAGGGTATGGCGCGGTATGAACAAAATGGTCAAACATTTTATTCAACACTGCGAAAAATGCTGTAAAAATAAGACAACTCGCCACAATAAAGAAGCTCTAGAAATAACATTTACACCAACAAGCTCATTTGAAATTATTCAAATCGACACTGTCGGTCCACTTAAAATTTCAAATGGATACAAATACATACTAACAATACAATGTGAACTAACAAAATACATAGAAACATTCCCGATGCAAACGAAAGAAGCAATAGAAGTTGCAAAAACGTTAGTAGAGAAATTCATTTTACGCCACGGAACTTTTAAAACACTAAAAAACTCATCAAATCAATCAGACACCCCGATATCAAAACCCTCGTAGGACGAATCAACAGCAAGACTGGTACCAAAAACGTACTAACCAAAATACTAACTACAACCGAAACGGCAACAGCAACCGAGCAAGATATGGCAATAGGCCAAACAATAGGTGAGTATACACTGTACAAGGTGAAGACATAGAGTCTAGCTTAAATTATGAGGGAAACTCCAATCGCCTCGACAACGAACAATAAAGACAAACTGTTGCTCGGGGAAAACAAAATTGTAAACAAAATTAAAAACATATAAGTTAACTATTAACAATAGTATAAGCAATTACATTAAATTAAATTATTAGAATTACCACCTAACATTTCTGGTCGATAGTGATGCTGACATTTCGCTTGTAAAGATAACTAGCACACAAAATGAATTTATCTCAAAAGACAATGCATGCACAATAACTGGCATAAATGAAACGAATACCTCCACAATAGGCACTTGCAATTTTCGTTTCCAACTACCTAATCAACACCTAGTACATGAATTCCATGCAGTAGACGAAAATTTCCCAATTATACCTGATGGAATATTAGGAAGAGATTTCTTACAAGCATTTGAAACAAAAATTGACTATGGCAATTTTACACTCTCCTTATTTGTTAACAATGCTGAGTACGTATTGGATATGCAAACAAAAATACATAAAATAACCATACCACCTCGAAGCGAACTAGTCCACCCCCTAAAAAATTAAATTAACAGAAGACAGTATAGAATGCAAGAAAAATTTAAACGAAATCTTATTTGTAGCAAACACCAGCAAAAGGAGTGAAACACATGCGCATACTAAACATTTCAAACGAAACACAAACACTAGAAAATTTGATTTAGAAGTGAAACCACCTCATTTCCATCATTCAAACTAATACAAAATAAACGCCAAAAAGATGGACTAATTTAAAATCTCAACTCAAATTTTCTTTCCCTGATCAGGCAGCTAACAAAACAGTTGCTGACATATGTAAAATGTTTCAAAATATCTTTCACTTAGATACTGACAAACTCACATGCAACAATTTTTATAAACAGAAACTACACCTTTCAGACAAATCACCCATATACATAAAAAATTACAAACTTCCACAAACACAGCAATCCGAAATCAGCAAACAAGCAAATGCACTCATCAAAGATGACATAATAGAACCATCTGTAAGCCCTTACAATTCCCCATTACTTGTAGTACCAAAAAAGAGTACAAACGACATAAAAAAATGGAGACTTGTAGTAGACTACAGACAACTGAACAAAAAACTTACAACCGACAAATTTCCACTAGCAAGGCTCGATGTACTCGACGTCATGGGAAGATCAAAATAGTTTTCAACTCTCGACACGAGTAGCTCATTCCACCAAATAGAATTGGAAAAAATCCTCAAGACCGTTAACCGCATTCTCAACAAACAATGGACACTTTCAATTCAAAAGATTTCCTTTTGGATTAAAAGTATCATCAAACAGTTTCCAACGCATGCTTACCATAGCGCTTTCAGGGTTAAATAGTGATGCATTTCTATACGTGGATGACATCATAGTATTTGGATGCTCTTTAGAACACCACAACACCACAAATCTCACTAAAGTCTTCGAAAGACTTAGACTGTATAATTTAAAACTAAACCCTCAAAAATGTAATTTTTTACAGCCAAAAGTCATTTATTTAGGACACTTAATTACAGCAAACGGTGTAACAACCGATCCGCAAAAATGCAAATCCGTCGAAAAATATCCTGCACCAACCAACTCAGATGAAGTAAGAAGATTCGTTGCATTCTGCAACTACTACCGACGCTTTGTCGAAAATTTCGCCGAAATAGCAAAGCCCCTGAATTCACTCTTAAAGAAAGGAAAAAATTTTGTTTAGAGTTCAAAATGCCAAGAAGCTTTTCAAAAATTAAAACTTGCAATAACACAACCACCTGTACTCCAATACCCAGGTTTTAACAAAGAATTCATACTCACAACTGATGCATCAAACTATGCATTAGGAGCAGTACTTTCCCAAGGTATCATTGGAAACGATTTGCCAATTTCATACGCAAGCCGCACTTTAAACAAGCACGAGGAGAAAAAGCCAGTTATTGAAAAAGAATTATTAGCCATACATTGGGCAATAAGCCACTGTAGACCTTACTTATATGGCAATACATTCACAGTTATAACAGACCACAGACCATTAGTAGCGATATTTTCACGTAAGGACCCATCATCAAAATTAACTAGAATTAGGTTAGACCTAATGGATTATAATTTTAAAATAGAATAAAAATGGCAGCATAAATACAAATGCCGATGCTCTAAGTAGAATTAGATAAGACTCTAATATACTTAAGGATATGATACCTTCAGTTTTAATAACAACTAGAAGTAAAAGTAAAAATAGGTTCGAAAATGAACCCAACGATACACAAGCAAATTCTATAATGGAGACTGGCCAACTCTCTATTTGGAATTGCATTTCAGTATCAGAAGTTCGAAAATTAAGAAAGTTAAAATTTATACAAGAAATTAAAAACGCGTCAAAGAAAAAGATAAGCTTATCAGATAAAAATAACAATAAAAGTTTGCCTAATATAAAAATCATCGACAAAGAAATAGTAATGCAAATTAGCGATAATCCAAACTCGGACTTAGGTACAGTCTTGGAGAAACTAATCACTGTTTTACAGAAGAAAAATATAGAAAATGTAGCGCTACAATCAAGTGATTATATATTTCAATGTCATGACAAAGAAAATTTAATGAGAACATATAATGAAATTCATATGAAAATAATAAAATCAGGACGGCAAACTCCTGTTAAAATTCTCATTTATGACCCACCAATGACAGTGACAGATCACACTGATCAATTACGATTAATCAATGAGTATCACAATTCAAAGGTAGGAGGTCATGTCGGTGTAAAACGAACAATTTGTAAACTAAAACAAAAATACGTATCCCAACGTCTCCACGGGCAATTTTTGATGGCATGCCATTGGCAATTTCAAGCAAATTGCCAATGGAGACTCCAAATTGCTTCAAGTTGGCAATTTATGTTATGAAATATGTTATGCCATAAATTGCCAACGTGCTGTGTTGCAATCAGTTGTCATTTTGTTTGTTTGACAGCCATTTTTCATTTTTTCGTGACGCTCACAGTGGTAGCATCGTCGGACATTTTCGTTTTACCGCATCTATTAAATTAATAAAAACGCTAAAATGAAAGGAGACTGTGCATTTGCATTCTTTGTAATAAAGGATTCACTCAGATTTCGGTTTCCTTCTTTTTTCCTCTTCATCGTATAAATAAAAAATTTTTTCAAGCGTGGATACAGCGAACTAGATTGCTTGACGGCATTTTCAAAATGACAATGGCATAACATCGCAATGCCCACCATTAAATTATTGCCAACCATTGCAATCAAATTTGACAGATGTTATGCCACCAAAAATTGCCCGTGGAGACGTAGGGTATGGCGCGGTATGAACAAAATGGTCAAACATTTTATTCAACACTGCGAAAAATGCTGTAAAAATAAGACAACTCGCCACAATAAAGAAGCTCTAGAAATAACATTTACACCAACAAGCTCATTTGAAATTATTCAAATCGACACTGTCGGTCCACTTAAAATTTCAAATGGATACAAATACATACTAACAATACAATGTGAACTAACAAAATACATAGAAACATTCCCGATGCAAACGAAAGAAGCAATAGAAGTTGCAAAAACGTTAGTAGAGAAATTCATTTTACGCCACGGAACTTTTAAAACACTAAAAAACTCATCAAATCAATCAGACACCCCGATATCAAAACCCTCGTAGGACGAATCAACAGCAAGACTGGTACCAAAAACGTACTAACCAAAATACTAACTACAACCGAAACGGCAACAGCAACCGAGCAAGATATGGCAATAGGCCAAACAATAGGTGAGTATACACTGTACAAGGTGAAGACATAGAGTCTAGCTTAAATTATGAGGGAAACTCCAATCGCCTCGACAACGAACAATAAAGACAAACTGTTGCTCGGGGAAAACAAAATTGTAAACAAAATTAAAAACATATAAGTTAACTATTAACAATAGTATAAGCAATTACATTAAATTAAATTATTAGAATTACCACCTAACATTTCTGGTCGATAGTGATGCTGACATTTCGCTTGTAAAGATAACTAGCACACAAAATGAATTTATCTCAAAAGACAATGCATGCACAATAACTGGCATAAATGAAACGAATACCTCCACAATAGGCACTTGCAATTTTCGTTTCCAACTACCTAATCAACACCTAGTACATGAATTCCATGCAGTAGACGAAAATTTCCCAATTATACCTGATGGAATATTAGGAAGAGATTTCTTACAAGCATTTGAAACAAAAATTGACTATGGCAATTTTACACTCTCCTTATTTGTTAACAATGCTGAGTACGTATTGGATATGCAAACAAAAATACATAAAATAACCATACCACCTCGAAGCGAACTAGTCCACCCCCTAAAAAATTAAATTAACAGAAGACAGTATAGAATGCAAGAAAAATTTAAACGAAATCTTATTTGTAGCAAACACCAGCAAAAGGAGTGAAACACATGCGCATACTAAACATTTCAAACGAAACACAAACACTAGAAAATTTGATTTAGAAGTGAAACCACCTCATTTCCATCATTCAAACTAATACAAAATAAACGCCAAAAAGATGGACTAATTTAAAATCTCAACTCAAATTTTCTTTCCCTGATCAGGCAGCTAACAAAACAGTTGCTGACATATGTAAAATGTTTCAAAATATCTTTCACTTAGATACTGACAAACTCACATGCAACAATTTTTATAAACAGAAACTACACCTTTCAGACAAATCACCCATATACATAAAAAATTACAAACTTCCACAAACACAGCAATCCGAAATCAGCAAACAAGCAAATGCACTCATCAAAGATGACATAATAGAACCATCTGTAAGCCCTTACAATTCCCCATTACTTGTAGTACCAAAAAAGAGTACAAACGACATAAAAAAATGGAGACTTGTAGTAGACTACAGACAACTGAACAAAAAACTTACAACCGACAAATTTCCACTAGCAAGGCTCGATGTACTCGACGTCATGGGAAGATCAAAATAGTTTTCAACTCTCGACACGAGTAGCTCATTCCACCAAATAGAATTGGAAAAAATCCTCAAGACCGTTAACCGCATTCTCAACAAACAATGGACACTTTCAATTCAAAAGATTTCCTTTTGGATTAAAAGTATCATCAAACAGTTTCCAACGCATGCTTACCATAGCGCTTTCAGGGTTAAATAGTGATGCATTTCTATACGTGGATGACATCATAGTATTTGGATGCTCTTTAGAACACCACAACACCACAAATCTCACTAAAGTCTTCGAAAGACTTAGACTGTATAATTTAAAACTAAACCCTCAAAAATGTAATTTTTTACAGCCAAAAGTCATTTATTTAGGACACTTAATTACAGCAAACGGTGTAACAACCGATCCGCAAAAATGCAAATCCGTCGAAAAATATCCTGCACCAACCAACTCAGATGAAGTAAGAAGATTCGTTGCATTCTGCAACTACTACCGACGCTTTGTCGAAAATTTCGCCGAAATAGCAAAGCCCCTGAATTCACTCTTAAAGAAAGGAAAAAATTTTGTTTAGAGTTCAAAATGCCAAGAAGCTTTTCAAAAATTAAAACTTGCAATAACACAACCACCTGTACTCCAATACCCAGGTTTTAACAAAGAATTCATACTCACAACTGATGCATCAAACTATGCATTAGGAGCAGTACTTTCCCAAGGTATCATTGGAAACGATTTGCCAATTTCATACGCAAGCCGCACTTTAAACAAGCACGAGGAGAAAAAGCCAGTTATTGAAAAAGAATTATTAGCCATACATTGGGCAATAAGCCACTGTAGACCTTACTTATATGGCAATACATTCACAGTTATAACAGACCACAGACCATTAGTAGCGATATTTTCACGTAAGGACCCATCATCAAAATTAACTAGAATTAGGTTAGACCTAATGGATTATAATTTTAAAATAGAATAAAAATGGCAGCATAAATACAAATGCCGATGCTCTAAGTAGAATTAGATAAGACTCTAATATACTTAAGGATATGATACCTTCAGTTTTAATAACAACTAGAAGTAAAAGTAAAAATAGGTTCGAAAATGAACCCAACGATACACAAGCAAATTCTATAATGGAGACTGGCCAACTCTCTATTTGGAATTGCATTTCAGTATCAGAAGTTCGAAAATTAAGAAAGTTAAAATTTATACAAGAAATTAAAAACGCGTCAAAGAAAAAGATAAGCTTATCAGATAAAAATAACAATAAAAGTTTGCCTAATATAAAAATCATCGACAAAGAAATAGTAATGCAAATTAGCGATAATCCAAACTCGGACTTAGGTACAGTCTTGGAGAAACTAATCACTGTTTTACAGAAGAAAAATATAGAAAATGTAGCGCTACAATCAAGTGATTATATATTTAAATGTCATGACAAAGAAAATTTAATGAGAACATATAATGAAATTCATATGAAAATAATAAAATCAGGACGGCAAACTCCTGTTAAAATTCTCATTTATGACCCACCAATGACAGTGACAGATCACACTGATCAATTACGATTAATCAATGAGTATCACAATTCAAAGGTAGGAGGTCATGTCGGTGTAAAACGAACAATTTGTAAACTAAAACAAAAATACGTATCCCAACGTCTCCACGGGCAATTTTTGATGGCATGCCATTGGCAATTTCAAGCAAATTGCCAATGGAGACTCCAAATTGCTTCAAGTTGGCAATTTATGTTATGAAATATGTTATGCCATAAATTGCCAACGTGCTGTGTTGCAATCAGTTGTCATTTTGTTTGTTTGACAGCCATTTTTCATTTTTTCGTGACGCTCACAGTGGTAGCATCGTCGGACATTTTCGTTTTACCGCATCTATTAAATTAATAAAAACGCTAAAATGAAAGGAGACTGTGCATTTGCATTCTTTGTAATAAAGGATTCACTCAGATTTCGGTTTCCTTCTTTTTTCCTCTTCATCGTATAAATAAAAAATTTTTTCAAGCGTGGATACAGCGAACTAGATTGCTTGACGGCATTTTCAAAATGACAATGGCATAACATCGCAATGCCCACCATTAAATTATTGCCAACCATTGCAATCAAATTTGACAGATGTTATGCCACCAAAAATTGCCCGTGGAGACGTAGGGTATGGCGCGGTATGAACAAAATGGTCAAACATTTTATTCAACACTGCGAAAAATGCTGTAAAAATAAGACAACTCGCCACAATAAAGAAGCTCTAGAAATAACACTTACACCAGCAAGCTCATTTGAAATTATTCAAATCGACACTGTCGGTCCACTTAAAATTTCAAATGGATACAAATACATACTAACAATACAATGTGAACTAACAAAATACATAGAAACATTCCCGATGCAAACGAAAGAAGCAATAGAAGTTGCAAAAACGTTAGTAGAGAAATTCATTTTACGCCACGGAACTTTTAAAACACTAAAAAGCGACCAAGGCACCGAATTTAAAAATGAATTACTCACTTCCATATGCAAATTCCTTGATGTAAAGCACATAACTTCCACTTCCTACCACCATGAAACAATAGGTTCAATTCAACGCAACCACAGAGTCTTGAATGAATATTAATTATCATTCTCAGACACTGGTGATTGGGAAAACTGGCTTCCTTATTACACTTTCATTTACAATACCACCCCACACACAGATACTAACTATTCACCATTTGAACTCATCTTTGGGAAATTAGCAACATTCCCAAACGAAAAAATTAATAACAACCCAAAATTTTATAACTTAGGAAGCTATTTAACAGAACTTAGAACAAAAATTTTACATGCACACGTAAACAAATTTATGATAAAACATGCGATAGTAGTAATTTTAAAATAGGTGATCTAGTCTTTTTAAAAATCAGCGACCAAAGAGAACATGTAAGCCCATATGAAGGACCATACAAAATAATTGAAAGAAACAATGTAAATTCCACGATACAAATAAAAAACAAAACAAGAGTAGTACAGAACAATAATTTAAAAAAATTTATTTCAGCACACATTTAATTAAATAAACTATATATAAATATTATTACCTAATTAAAATACATTACTTTACAAAAATAAATATATTCTTATCTAATTAATAAATAATTTAAAATATGTAAACCTCAGTGCAACAAACGCCTAGTACAATCTTAAAAATAATTTTATTCTTTGAAACAAAATCATTTTTCTCTAAAGGGTGAGGGTGTAATGCATTTCTAAACACTTAATTCAAATGCACCTTAATGCATTCAAAAGCATTCCGTGTGATGCACCTTAATGCACCCAAGCATACAGACAGCCTTTACGAGTGATATCATGTGCGCAACAATTAAACGGCACACACTACCCCTTGTCTGTCATTCTCCCACGATTTGTTTATCGTTATGCGATAACAAGAAATGAGTATCGGACTCTCCAGACAGAGCTCGACACTCGATACTCATGCCACAACCGGCGCTCAATGCTTTCTCACGCCACGGGCAGAACGACAGACAGACGATCTTGTTGCACATGTCTGCCGCACTGCAGACCATATACTCCATCTAATGCAGTATCAGGTCGCAAGTAAATTGAGCGCACCAATAGGGTACGTGCTCTACACTCGTGAAAGAGTATGCATTACAGGCATGCGCGTTGCACTTAGGGTAGGTAAATTATATAACAGTTTAGATTCCATAAACTGTATAACAAATTAGAATAAGTTTAGTATAACACCTAAAAAAAATACAGAGGATGATCACTCTCAATCCTGCTTACAAACAGAGCACTACTTCTCTTTAATTCCTCGGCAGTTTAAATAGAACTTGCCATTTTATAACCATCATATGAACATTTGGGCAGTCCACTGACTTTCCACAATTTATGAACATTTGGGCAGTCTACTGACTTGCCACATACATAAGCAGTGACCAGCATACCAATCTAAACGGTCCGGACTGACTTATTATATGGCGATCCTACCGACCAAATCAGGAATTATCAGAAGATAAGATATAATCAAATCATAAGTTTGCAAAAGAAAAATTAATGAAACTAAATACTGGAATGCAGAAAGAAGAGTTTAATGCCATCTTTAAAAATTGGGCAAAGCTATTCCCCCCACAAGAAGACAAACAAACTGCTAACACACTTCCGGTTGATGACGAATACAATCCAGGTTCACCACATCCCGATTGTCCAAAATATACAGAATTAAGACTCGGACCAAAACTCTTAACGATCGAGGAATATCGACAGCGCCAAGTAATTAACAAACCAAAGCAGTCCCCGAAACCAGAGCGTAAAAAGAAGTGCAGAGGAGACCACACAGTACGACACCGCCACACCATCGGTCTACTATACAGAGAACTAAACATAGCCACCACAAATGAAGATAATATAAAAATAAAGAATAAGCTAGCTGAAGTTAGGAAAACATACTAAAATTTATAATATATATATTAAATAAATTAAAAACTTATTTGACAAGACAATTATATAAGTTATGTAAATTATATTAAATTCCAATATACAATATTTTTTTTCTTCTCTTTTAAACATAAATAAAAAAATAAAAAAAATAATAAAAAAAAAAAATATATATATATATATATATATATAAAAATGGGGAAAACTCAAAGCAAACAAGAAAATATTATAGTATCAAATAATAATAATTTAAGCAATTTAAAAAAGAGCCCAAAAAGAATATATTCATCAAATCATATATTAAACCTTAAAAATAATATAGAATTATTAAAAACTGCGTTTAAAAAAGAACAAGAATCACAAAAATCAAATCTCAAAAATTTGATTTTAAAACAAACTTTAAACAAATCCTATTTGAAATCGAAAAAATCATCAGAATTTCGACATACTAAACTGCTTAAAATTAATACTAGATTTCTCAGAAAAAAATCATCAAAATTTCGATATACTAAACTGCTTAAAATATACCAGAAATACCAGATTTCTCAGAAAAGTATGTCGATGCCAATAAGTTTATAAACACCAGAAAAATAAGAGGAGACACTGTGCCAACTGATCAATCAATAGTATTTTCAATTTCGTGATTAACACTAAAATTCCAAATCAACTACGACATAAAGTTGAACTATTATTATAAAAAAAAACTCTCGCTAATCTAATACTAATATTAGGGAATATTTTCAAACCCAAAAAATCACCAAACACAATACTAGAAGAAATCACACGCGCACGATAAGGCAACCAAACAGTCAGCAAATATGCTGAAAAACTTAAGTCTTTAATAACAGAGCTCAACACTTTACAAATACAAAATTTTGGTGAAGCAAATAAGCCAACAATATTAAAATCAAACGACCTGATATCATTCAACGCTTTCAAAAACGAAATTAACAACCAGACTACTGTACAGACAATAACTGCAAGCAGGGTGAAAACGTTCCAAGAAGCGATACAAATCGCAGAAGAAGCTGATGGAAATAATGAAAGCAGAGTAGTTGCTTTCAAAGCACGTCAACAATGGAACAATACCGCACCACATAGATTCCAACACCAATAAGGACGACCAAACAACTATGGTCAAAATCATCAACATTTTAAAAAATCAGACACCCCGATATCAAAACCCTCGTAGGACGAATCAACAGCAAGACTGGTACCAACAACGTACTAACCAAAATACTAATTACAACCGAAACGGCAACAGCAACCGAGCAAGATATGGCAATAGGCCAAACAATAGGAGAGTATACACTGTACAAGGTGAAGACATAGAGTCTAGCTTAAATTATGAGGGAAACTCCAATCGCCCCGACAACGAACAATAAAGACAAACTGTTGCTCGGGGAAAACAAAATTGTAAACAAAATTAAAAACATATAAGTTAACTATTAACAATAGTATAAGCAATTACATTAAATTAAATTATTAGAATTACCACCTAACATTTCTGGTCGATAGTGATGCTGACATTTCGCTTGTAAAGATAACTAGCACACAAAATGAATTTATCTCAAAAGACAATGCATGCACAATAACTGGCATAAATGAAACGAATACCTCCACAATAGGCACTTGCAATTTTCGTTTCCAACTACCTAATAAACACCTAGTACATGAATTCCATGCAGTAGACGAAAATTTCCCAATTATACCTGATGGAATATTAGGAAGAGATTTCTTACAAGCATTTGAAACAAAAATTGACTATGGCAATTTTACACTCTCCTTATTTGTTAACAATGCTGAGTACGTATTGGATATGCAAACAAAAATATATAAAATAACCATACCACCTCGAAGCGAACTAGTCCACCCCCTAAAAAATTAAATTAACAGAAGACAGTATAGAATGCAAGAAAAATTTAAACGAAATCTTATTTGTAGCAAACACCAGCAAAAGGAGTGAAACACATGCGCATACTAAACATTTCAAACGAAACACAAACACTAGAAAATTTGATTTAGAAGTGAAACCACCTCATTTCCATCATTCAAACTAATACAAAATAAACGCCAAAAAGATGGACTAATTTAAAATCTCAACTCAAATTTTCTTTCCCTGATCAGGCAGCTAACAAAACAGTTGCTGACATATGTAAAATGTTTCAAAATATCTTTCACTTAGATACTGACAAACTCACATGCAACAATTTTTATGAACAGAAACTACACCTTTCAGACAAATCACCCATATACATAAAAAATTACAAACTTCCACAAACACAGCAATCCGAAATCAGCGAACAAGCAAATGCACTCATCAAAGATGACATAATAGAACCATCTGTAAGCCCTTACAATTCCCCATTACTTGTAGTACCAAAAAAGAGTACAAACGACATAAAAAAATGGAGACTTGTAGTAGACTACAGACAACTGAACAAAAAACTTACAAACGACAAATTTCCACTAACAAGGCTCGATGATGTACTCGACGTCATGGGAAGATCAAAATAGTTTTCAACTCTCGACATGAGTAGCTCATTCCACCAAATAGAATTGGAAAAATCTTCAAGACCGTTAACCGCATTCTCAACAAACAATGGACACTTTCAATTCAAAAGATTTCCTTTTGGATTAAAAGTATCATCAAACAGTTTCCAGCGCATGCTTACCATAGCGCTTTCAGGGTTAAATAGTGATGCATTTCTATACGTGGATGACATCATAGTATTTGGATGCTCTTTAGAACACCACAACACCACAAATCTCACTAAAGTCTTCGAAAGACTTAGACTGTATAATTTAAAACTAAACCCTCAAAAATGTAATTTTTTACAGCCAAAAGTCATTTATTTAGGACACTTAATTACAGCAAACGGTGTAACAACCGATCCGCAAAAATGCAAATCCGTCGAAAAATATCCTACACCAACCAAATCAGATGAAGTAAGAAGATTCGTTGCATTCTGCAACTACTACCGACGCTTTGTCAAAAATTTCGCCGAAATAGCAAAGCCCCTGAATTCACTCTTAAAGAAAGGAAAAAATTTTGTTTAGAGTTCAGAAGAAATAGTAATGCAAATTAGCGATAATCCAAACTCGGACTTAGGTACAGTCTTGGAGAAACTAATCACTGTTTTACAGAAGAAAAATATAGAAAATGTAGCGCTACAATCAAGTGATTATATATTTAAATGTCATGACAAAGAAAATTTAATGAGAACATATAATGAAATTCATATGAAAATAATAAAATCAGGACGGCAAACTCCTGTTAAAATTCTCATTTATGACCCACCAATGACAGTGACAGATCACACTGATCAATTACGATTAATCAATGAGTATCACAATTCAAAGGTAAGAGGTCATCTCGGTGTAAAACGAACAATTTGTAAACTAAAACAAAAATACGTATGGCGCGGTATGAACAAAATGGTCAAAAATTGTATTCAACACTGCGAAAAATGCTGTAAAAATAAGACAACTCGCCACAATAAAGAAGCTCTAGAAATAACACTTACACCAACAAGCTCATTTGAAATTATTCAAATCGACACTGTCGGTCCACTTAAAATTTCAAATGGATACAAATACATACTAACAATACAATGTGAACTAACAAAATACATAGAAACATTCCCGATGCAAACGCAAGAAGCAATAGAAGTTGCAAAAACGTTAGAAGAGAAATTCATTTTACGCCACGGAACTTTTAAAACACTAAAAAGCGACCAAGGCACCGAATTTAAAAATGAATTACTCACTTCCATATGCAAATTCCTTGATATAAAGCACATAACTTCCACTCCCTACCACCATGAAACAATAGGTTCAATTCAACGCAACCACAGAGTCTTGAATGAATATTAATTATCATTCTCAGACACTGGTGATTGGGAAAACTGGCTTCCTTATTACACTTTCATTTACAATACCACCCCACACACAGATACTAGCTATTCACCATTTGAACTCATCTTTGGGAAATTAGCAACATTCCCAAACGAAAAAATTAATAACAACCGAAAATTTTATAACTTAGGAAACTATTTAACAGAACTTAGAACAAAAATTTTACATGTACAAGATGCAGCAAACAGAATGCTCGGGAAAGCAAAATGCACACGTAAACAAATTTATGATAAAACATGCGATAGTAGTAATTTTAAAATAGGTGATCTAGTCTTTTTAAAAATCAGCGACCAAAGAGAAGATGTAAGCCCATATGAAGGACCATACAAAATAATTGAAAGAAACAATGTAAATTCCACTATACAAATAAAAAAACAAAACAAGAGTAGTACAGAACAATAATTTAAAAAAATTTATTTCAGCACACATTTAATTAAATAAACTATATATAAATATTATTACTTAATTAAAATACATTACTTTACAAAAATAAATAGATTCTTATCTAATTACTAAATAATTTAAAATATGTAAACCTCAGTGCAACAAACGCCTAGTACAATCTTAAAAATAATTTTATTCTTTGAAACAAAATCATTTTTCTCTAAAGGGTGAGGGTGTAATGCATTTCTAAACACTTAATTCAAATGCACCTTAATGCATTCAAAAGCATTCCGTGTGATGCACCTTAATGCACCCAAAGATACAGACAGCCTTCAGGAGTGATATCATGTGCGCAACAATTAAACGGCACACACTATCCCTTGTCTGTCATTCTCCCACGATTTGTTTATCGTTATGCGATAACAAGAAACGAGTATCGGACTGTCCAGGCAGAGCTCGACACTCGATACTCGTGCCACAACCGCCGCTCAATGCTTTCTCACGCAGTTGAGTTCGACGATATGACGTACAGTCATAAGAGCGGGCAGAAGGACAGACAGACGATCTTGTTGCACATGTCTGCCACACTGCAGACCATATACTCCATCTAATGCAGTATATGGGCGCAAGTAAATTGAGCGCACCAATTGGGTACGTGCTCTACACTCGTGAAAGAGTATGCACTACAGGCATGCGCGTTGCACTTAGGGTAGGTAAATTATATAACAGTTTAAATTCCATAAACTTATTTACTGATTAAATAAAAATATAGAGGATGATTACTCTCAATCCTGCTTACAAACGGAGCACAACTTCTCTTTAATTCATCGGCAGTTCAAATAGAACTTGCCTTTTTATAACCATTATATGAACATTTGGGCAGTCCACTGACTTGCCATAATTTATGAACATTTGGGCAGTCTACTGACTTGCCACATACATAGGCAGCGACCAACATTCCAATCTAAACTGGTCCGGACTGACTTATTATAAGTATCTCTTCTCCGTATCGCTAAGCGCCCTGCTTGCGAATGCTATTGGTCGGTCATTACCGACTTCCCCTTGTAACAAAGCTGCCCCAATGCTTCATTGCTAGAATCGGTGATCAACAAAAAAGTTTGCTCTATGTCAGGGTACGCCAAAATCGGCGGCGAGCTAATTATTTCTTTTAGCCTCTCGAATGCTTGCTGACAGCTCTCTGTCCATTCGAGCCTTGCTTCTTTTCGTAGCAACTTATTCACTGGCAACGCAATTCCGGCTAGTCCTTCCAGGAACTTTCTATAACAGTTCACTGGTCCTAGGAATGCTTGCACTTCCTTTCTATTTGTCGGAATCGCTAAGTTTTTAACGCAGTCCACCTTCTGCGGATCAGGCAGTGCTCCTGCCTCTGAGCAATGATGGCCTAGGTAGGTAGGTAGGTAAGGCAGCCACCCCAAAAAGGCACACTTAGGCCAACATTGACCCTTTGTGATACCGCATGAGACAACAGGTCTCACCCCTTTCAAAGGTCCAGCCATTTGGAACTTTTAATAAAGCAGTTTATGGAGCTAATCTTTTTTTTTTGAGATATCTCCCAAGGAGTCCAAAAAGTAGTCGCCTAGGAAAGTGCGCCTCCTTCTGGATAAAGCTGGACACGTGCACAACAGGTGAACAGTGGACTCTTCCTCCTCCTCGTACATGCAACTCCTGCAGAAGTCGTTAGAGGCGATCCCCACCCTACACCCGTGTGTGCCTAGAGTCCAGTGTCCCGTTAGGACGCTAATCACGGGACCTATGCTTTATCTATTTAGAGCCAGTAGGGCCTTAGAGCGCTTGACATTTATATATGGCCAGGTTTGTCTAGCTATTTTACATCCTGAAAGTTCAGACTGGCGCCTGCCCGCTGTTCCTAAGGATATTGTATTTACTAAGAGCTTACATGTGGCAATAGGAATACTGAATTGCGACCTATCTGTTTCAATCGGTATGGTAGTACCCTCAAGGGCAAGTTCATCCGCCTTGCAGTTCCCTGGAATATCTCTGTGACCGGGAACCTAGCACAGATGCAGGCGGGTTTGCTTAGCTATCTCGTCTAAAGATTTCCGACTGCTCTTGACGGCTTTTGAGGTGATAATAACCGAATCCAGGGGGCGCAAAACAGCTTGGCTGTCGGACAGAATGCAAATATCAAGTCCAGATATCTTCTTCTTCCTTAGCCAAGACAGTGCTGCCTGTACAGCCGCGACCTCTGCCTAAAAAAACACTGTAGTGGTTGGGCACCCTAAAGGACATGTTAATGTCCAAATCTTCTGAGAATACACCACCTCCCACCCTACTCTGTAGTTTGGATCAATCTGTGTAGATGTGTGGCATCCCCCCTTCTACATGAGGGGGGATGCCATCCTTCCATTCATCCCTGGAGGGAATGGAGATCTTGCACATACCATTGAAGGCATACATTGGTGTGATGTAGTCGAAAGAGTCAGGAATACCCTCAAAATGTCTTAAAATGTACGCATGACCTACATTCCTGGCATCCCATTGAAGCGTATCTTTTGGCCTGATAGCTGAGTTTGCAGCCATTTTTTCGTCAAAAAACCTAACTGGCAGCAGATTGAGCATAATGACCAATGCTGCCGTTGGAGTCGTTCTAATGGCACTACTTATGAATACCTCTGCCGTTCTTTGTACCTTTGTTATCAGGCTATTGTATGTGGACTAACTTAGGGCTGTCCACCAAGCAAGCACCCCATAGAAAAGGACTGGTCGTACCACAGCTGTATATATCCAATAGGCTACCTTAGGCGGTAACCCCCATTTTTTGCCTATGACTCTTTTGCAAGAGTACAGAGCTACCTGAGCCTTCCTAATGCGATCGCCTTTATTCAGCTTCCTATCTAGGATCACGCCCAGATATTTAGCCTCCTCGACAAGGTCAATATCTACACCCATTAGTCTTGGAGCAATAAATTGAGGAATTTTATACTTCCTAGTTAAGAGTACCAGCTTAGTCTTGGTCGGATTAACCCCCAACCCACAGTCAGTAGTCCATTTAGAGAGAATGTTCAGCACGTTTTGCATCAAGTTGATCAAAGTAGATATGTATTTACCCGAGATACTAATAGCAACATCATCCTCATACGCAACCACCTTGGAGCCTTCCCTCTCCAGTCGAACAAGCAGCTGATTTGCCGCAAGATTCCAGAGTAGGGGTGAAAGAACTCCACCCTGAGGTGTGCCTCTGCACACGGACTTCTTGGCCGATGCCATCCCATCCTGCTACTAAGCCTGTTTTCAATCCACCTGCTAATGGCGGGTTCCACCTCCAAGTCTCGCATCGCACCGATTATTGCGTCTGATTTGATGTTGTTAAAAGCTCCCTCAATGTCCAGGAAAGCTAATAGGGAGAACTCCTTGTCGTGCAGGGAGCACTCAATATTAGAGACTAAGGAGTGTAAAGCGGTCTCCATCGATTTACCCTTGAAATAGACATGCGGAGAGACTGACAGCTTCTGTCTGTCTATAGTGAGCCTCAGATGAATGTCTAACAACCTTTCCAGGATTTTTAGACAGAAGGAGGACAGACTAATGGGTCTTAAGTCCCCTGGAGCTGTGTGCGAACTTATGCCGGCCTTGGGTATAAAAATTACCCTCACATGCTTCCATGAGTCTGGACTATACGCTAATTCAAGACAACTATTATAGATCTTTAACAGCCACTCTATTATTAGATTCTCTGACTGCACTCTACCGGTGATCGTGTTATAATGGTAGAACTAGCAACACCCTACGACAAGAACTTCGTCTTAAAGTCTATTGCGAACTTTAAACGTGAGACACATGGTACCTTACAATTACAGCATGCTGGATTCGACTCTACTGTCCCAATTTATACGAACGAATGTCTCACAAAGGTAAATTATGATATAATGCGTGCGGCAGTCCGCTCGAAAAAGCAAAAACAACTGTTCGCGGTTTTTACTTTGAGGGGCTTGGTTTATGTAAAGAGCACAGAGAGTGGAGGGGCAAAGCACATAGACTCAATTCAGCAGATGAGCAGTTTTTTTCGTGGAGAGGATCAATAGCTCTCACAATTTTTACTGCTGCATAATTGATTTCTCTCAACAAATTTTTGTAGATGTAAGTTTAAATTGCTGCATTGTTTATTTACTCTTTAATTTGTACTATTTTGAGTGTTTTGATGTAAAATTCATATATATAGTTTTAAGTCAGTCACTAGTTTGCACGGTTATCCACAGTTCGTTGCGCTACTTCAAATTCTTTTGGAAGCTACTCTTGGGCATAGAGATTAACAATAGTGCCGGTATTGCCATGCCTTTACTTGCTTGCTACAAATATGAATGCTTTAATTAAGTCTTCAGTGAATTCCAATGAAACTAGCTTTGAGATGATTCGTATTCTTAGCCGAATTTAAATGGGAACAAAGATATGTCATATTAATGCACAGAGCTTGGTTAACAAAATTGATGAATTTAGATACTTGTTTGAGGGCTCAGAGGTAGATCTGATTTGTGTCTCGGAAACTTGGTTTGTGCCATCAATGCAGAACAACTTGTTCAGAGTTAATGGTTACAGGCTGTTTCGATCTGATAGAGTGAGCCATGCTGGGGGTAGCTATTTTTGTGCGGGATGACATTGCTTGCCACATCCACAGTAAATCGGGTATTGATAGTGAAATTGAATATGTATTCTTAAGTGTTTGCAATGGTGTTGAGAGTCTACTTGTTGGTTGTGTTTATAGACCGAATCGTAGAATTGATATGCAATTGTTTCTAGACCATCTTCGGGGGATTTCGTTGAATTTTCAAAGTATTGTGGTGGCAGGGGACTTCAACAGCAATCTCTTGATTGAGAATGGATTGATATCTGAAATGTCTGCATTGGGTTTTGTTTCGGTAAATTTATTGTCACCGACTCATTTTACAAAAACTAACAGTTCACTGTTGGATTTATATTTTGTTGACGATAGAGGGAAGGTTAAACTGTATGAACAGCTCTCAGCCACTTGTTTCTCTAAACATGACTTAATTTTTCTGACAATTGATTTTAAACTTAAAATTACGCCAAATATTATAAGTTATCGTGACTTCAATAATATTGACTACCAACATTTATGTACTAAGCTCGACAGTGTCGATTGGGATTCAATCCTGCTGATGACCTCAATAAATGACAAAGTGGAGTATCTGCATTCTAATATTAAGCAACTTTTCGATGAATTTGTTCCCGAAAAAGTGCTCTCTATACGCCATGGAGTGCGGCCTTGGTTTAACAATAAAATAAAGACATTAATAGACTTACGTGACGCAGCATATAAGCGATGGAAACGTTACAAGATACCTCTCTTTCAAGAAACATATAGAAACTTTAGAAGACAGGTCATAAAGGAGGTTAGGATTGCTAAATGTAAATATTATGAGGGTAAATTCTCTAATGCTGTAAGTAGCAATCAGACGTGGAGACATATTCGAGGCATTGGCTTGGGGAAGAGCGGTGCACTTCCAAATATTGATTCTGATCTTAACGAGCTGAATCAGAGGTTTGTTAACTTCCCGATCGAACCAGTGCACGGGAATAGTTATTTAGATTCTTGTAGTCTTGTGTCTTCTGAGTGTATGTTTGGTTTTGGTGGTGTAGAGGAGTCGGATGTGTTGGAGTGTTTTTTGAGTGTAAAGTCGAATGCTTGTGGTACTGATGAGATTTATCCCGTTTTTGTTAAGGCACTTCTTCCTGGGCTGCTTCCGGTCATTTCCCATATTTTGAATACAGCGATAATGACATCAACATCTCCAACATGTTGGAAGGTAGCAAAAATTCTGCCCACACCAAAGTCAGACAATGACTATCGACCAATTGCTATTTTGCCATATTTGTCTAAAGTATTTGAATTACTTATGGCTAAACAAATGAGGAAATTTTTATCGGGAAATGGGATTATCACTGAAAGACAATCTGGTTTTACACCAAGGTGGAGCTGCATAACTGCCCTAATTGATGTAGTGGAAGATATTCGGGTGACACTTGACTCTAAAAGTAAGTGTTTCTTGACACTGTTGGACCATTCTAAAGCGTTTGATTGTGTTGACCATGATATTTTATGTAGAAAACTATCGAAAATGTATAACTTCTCACCCATTGCGGTAAAGTTATTAAAATCGTACCTCACAGATAGAACACAGGCGGTTTACCAACCGTGTAGCAGTACTGTTGTGGCATCTAATTTTCTTTCTGTGGCTCGAGGTGTGCCACAGGGCTCCATTTTGGGTCCACTTCTCTTTTGCATATACATAAATGACCTGCCGACTGTCTTACAATATTGTAATATTCAAATGTATGCTGATGATGTTCAAATTTACATCAGTTGTACACCGAACGAAGTTGCCGATTGTGTCACCAAAATTAATAAAGACCTGAATAATATATATGTATGGGCAGGAAGGAATGGTTTGTGTCTTAATCCGGCTAAATCTAAGTGTTTGGTGATCTACAAGAAACACATCGTAACCGCGGGCCTCCCTGGGATATTTATGCATTCATCGGCAATTAATTATGTAAATGTGATTAAAAATTTGGGGGTCGGTCATATTTGATGGTGCTCTATCGTGGAATAATCATATTGCAGTAACGGTTGGTAAAGTCTATGGTATGCTACGATCCCTATGGGCTACGAAATATTTTACGCCTTTCAGGATTAGAATGATACTAGCCAAGTCCTACCTTATCCCAACTATGTTGTATGGTTGTGAAATATTTGGGAATTGTGATGCAGTAAGTAAGCGAAAACTCAATGCGTTATTTAACACTTAACGAGGTACATTTATGGTTTAAGTCGAAGAGATCATGTGTCTGGGCGCGCAATAGAACTTTTTCACATCATATTCGATCAGCTTCTTGACACTCGAAGTATTATATTGTTGCATAAGATTATTTGCACTCCGGAGCCTCCATATTTGTTTAGGCGCCTTAAATTTACTCGCTCTGGCCGTTCTAATCGGCTTGTCCCGTTGAGACATTCCTAACTTATGTCTGATCGTCAATTTTTCGTTAATGCTGTGAGACTTTGGAATTCACTGCCTGTACGGATTCAAGGTATTCGCAATGCTAATCTATTCAAAATTGAGCTTAATAAACACTTCCAGAGGCAATGAATTTATGAGCTGAATTGGGTTGCGCTAGGATTGTGTGTGACCGCGTACACTGTTTATATGTATGTATCCTTTTGTGACTAATAACAAATTTAAAGCTGTACATTTTTATTGATTCAAAGCTGTATTGTATTGATGAATTGAAAGATGAATTGTTGAAATTCATATTGTAATGTTCTGTGAGCTATTGTATTTTATAGTATAAGTTAAATTATGTCCGGATTATTGTACTAAATGTATCATTTCATGTTATTGGGACAATCTTACAAGGTTTTGCCTTAATGTCGCAAGGTTAATAATAAATAAATAAAAAAAATAAAATAAATAAACGCGGTCTTTTGCTTATCGTGAGTATCGACCAGAAGTTGCTAGTAGCCACTCGATAAATCAAGTGTAGAAAAATGTATAAGTTACTATGTGTACAATTGGTCCGGGATTTCTTATCTCCCTGGGATTGGGAATACCTGTTTGATTGTTGCGTCATTCAATTTCCTAAAATCGACGACCATTCTCCACTTCTTTTGACCCTAGGCACCTCCCTTCTTTGGTACCAAAATTATTAGTGAGTTCCAAGGCGAGATACTCGGTGAAATTATGCTATCCTTTAACATTCCTCATACTTGCCTGTTTACCTCATCTTTGTGAGCTTGTGGCAATCTGTTTCTGGTTAATTGGTGGTTGATCCACTCTACTAGGAATTTCAAGCTCTACCTCTGATGTTTACGTCAGCTGGTCTCCTTCCAGCAAAAATATTCATGGAAAGACGTAAAAATGGCTTCTATTGATGCCTTCTCTTCTTAATTTACGCTTGGGTCTAACTTCAGTGATTCTAGCACGCTCCCCATTATTTTTCTTATATCTACTTGTTTTATGTGATTAACCTATCTATAATTCGGTTCCTTAAAATTATCATAGCTAGTAAACTTAGGCCTAAAATCCGTATCCATATAGTAGTCCTTTTCTGATGCATTTAGTACGCAAGCGCAACCTTACCCTTTTCAACTTGCGTTATGGTCTCTCCCATATATACGCCGTCCGCTAGCTGCTGCTTGTGCAAAACTAGAGTCCTCTTGCATGCATAGTAACTACTCTGGTCGACCTTGCTTTTACTACCTCCATACCATACTTCTTAACCCTAATCACGGTTCCTTCCTGCCATGACTTTAATGGAAGAGAAAGGATTCTGTTGCGCAGAAACGTTTATTTATTTTGTGGCCCAAACTAGCGCTCTAAAAAATTAAACCTTTCGTACGCGTCTCTTACTTTCAACTGATTTTTATTATACAAAGTAATTTGTCACCAGACCACCAAATGCAAAACAAAAACGGAAAGCATTTACTTTAAGCAGCGACTGCAAAAGGGAATAACAATAACAAAGCAGTGGCTGAATGAGCTATTGGAAGTAAATTCTTGCAATTGTGCTGCTGTTGTTGTTGTCATTCTTCCTCTCATCGAAGATGAGACCAAGAGCAACAACAACACACATACATACTGGTCAAACGAAAGAACTAATAACTGTATGTATATACGTATGTTGTTATTTCTTAAACAAAATTAGGGTGGCCCGGAATAAAGGAAATACAAATTAACATTAAATAATTTAAAATTTATAATAATAAATATGTATGGAGCGATCTTATCCAACATGCTCCCCCCGTTGAAGCTCTTGGTTCAACCATCATTTGAAGAGGGTAAGGGAGCCACCTTTTGTATTGGACGACGAAATGAGCCAGTTTTTGATTTTAACTCAACCACTCGAACTCGTCCATCAGAGCCGGCGATAGTTTTGGTTACTCGAGCCAATAACCATTGTTGCGGGGGAGTGTTGTCCTCATGATTTACGACTAGTTGCCCTTCCGTGATGTTAGGTTGTATGTAGTACCATTTTGAGCGTTGTTGCAGCGATGAAATGTAATCACGGGACCACAAATGCCAAAACTGTTGCTTTAAAAAAGAAATACGTTGCCAACGGTTGAGCGACGTTTGTTTGGTAGCATCAAAGGCTTGATCTGGTAAAGCGACTAGTGATGAGCCAATGGGGAAATGGCCTGGTGTGAGCGCTTCGCCATCATTAGGGTCATCTGACAGAGGGCAAATTGGGCGTGAATTCAAAATTGCTTCGACTTCGATGATAAGGGCCTGCAATTCTTCAAAAGTGAGGTAGGCTTGGCAACATTTTTTACGAGGAGCGTTTTTACAGATTTCACGGCAGCCTCCCATAGGCCACCGAAGTGTGGAGCACGAGGGGGTATAAAACAAAATTCAAATCTGGTTTGTGATGAATATGTTCGTATTTCGTGAGCTATGGTTTCACTAAAAAACAACTGCTTCAACTCGTGTAGCTTATTGTGAGCTCCAACAAAATTAGTTGCGTTATCGCAATAAAGCTTATGTGGTATTCCTCTGCGACCAACGAAACGTTTGAGGCACAAAATGAAGTTGTTGGTGGACAAGTCTGACACCAGTTCCAGATGCGTTGTTTTTGAACTAAAACAAACAAAAACGGCAATATAAGTTTTGTATGGAACTTTACCTCGAATACGATAAGACGTTAGAAAAGGGCCACAAAAATCCACGCCGGTAATTATGAACGGACGTTGAGCTCTGAAGCGGTCAGCTGGCAAATTACCCATGATTTGCTCTAGCAATTTCGGTTTATAACGAAAGCAGTGAACGCAGTCACGAACAACTTTTCTAACCACGTCTCTAGCGTTGATTATCCAGACTTTCTGACGCAAGATGCCCAGTAAAACCTTTGGACCTGCATGCAAATGACTTCGATGCAACTGTTCAATATATAATTTCACGAACCGATGGTTTTTGGGCAACAAAACTGGAAACCGTGCGTCGTACGGAATTGGAGCATTTGATAATCGTCCACCAACTCGAATTAAATTGACGAAGCCGCTGCCAACATTGGTTTCATGGAGAAATGGGAACAATTTCTGCAGCGATGGATGAACAATTCTTCCTTTAGCCATTGCATTCAAGTCATCTGCAAAGTAATATCGCTGAATGTGAGCAACGATTCGAAAAAAAGTGTGGTCTAGTTCGATAGGTTGAAGATGGACAAGATCCTGGGCCTTTAATGAACGGTTTACTGGGCATCTGTTGAATAAACGGAAAATATAAGCAATAATTCGAATAATTTTAATATATGATGAATGCTTATCGATAACGCCTTCTATGATGCTTGTGTGACGTCAGAGTATTTAAAAACAGCTGCCTTTCTGCGTTCTAATGGGCTAATGGATGTGTCTTCTTCAGTAGGTGGCCAATTTGAATTGTGTTCCTGAAGAAAAGATGGACCTCTGAACCAAATTGTATGGGGCAAATCCTGGGCACTGCAACCTCGGGAAACGATATCCGCTGGGTTGGTTTTCGAAGGAACATGTCTCCAAAAAATACCTCTAGTGTTTTCTTGTAGTTCTGAGACTCGATTAGCGACGAAACATTGTAAAGTTGATGAATGTAGTTTGAGCCATTGTAGGACTATTTTCGAGTCTGTCCAAAAATAGATTGATGAAACGAATTTTTCAATTTTTGGTTTGATTTTGTGCCATGTTTGGCTTAAAAGAACAGCGGCACATAATTCGAGGCGAGGAAGTGATTGGGCCTTGATAGGAGCAACCTTGGATTTGGCGATCAAAAGAGAAGTTTTGTAAACACCATCAAAGCAAACGCGATAGTAAATACAACAACCGTATGCTCGTTGAGAGGCGTCTGCGAAACCATGAATTTCTCCTCGGTGTGCTAGGGTAGTAAGCACATATCGAGGTACCTCAATTTTGTCCATATTTTCGAGGTCTTCTTGAATTTGTAGCCAAAGTGATTTAAGGGGATTACTGATGATATCATCCCAGTTACAATTTTGGATCCACATTTCCTGGAGTAGAATTTTGGCCCGAACAACAACTGGACTCAAAAGTCCAAGTAAGTCGTAAATTTTTGCAACGACTGACAAAATGGATCTCTTCGTGGGGGCGACAACCTTGGGCAACTGGAATCGAAAACAAAACATATCAATTTTTGGTTTCCAAGACATACCTAATGTTTTGGTGACGTCATCCTCAGCCATTTTAAATTGAATTTCGTCATCTTGCGTGTTGCTGATGTTGACATAGTTGCTGTTCCATTTTGCTAACTCCAGACCATGTAGTTCCAGTATTTTCACAAGTTCGTGTTTATTTTTTAGCAACGTTTCCACGTCGTTCGATCCAGTAAGAACGTCATCGACATAGAGGTCATCACGAAGAACTTGCGAGCCAAGCGGATAAGAGCTACCATATTTTTCTGCAATGAAAATTAAACTACGGATTGCTAGAAATGGAGCCGACGATAAGCCATAGGTGACAGTGTTCAGCTGAAACACTTTTAATTCTTCTTCTTTGTTGCTTCTCCACAATATGAGCTGATACTTAACATCACGCTCATCGACGCGAAATTGGCGATACATTTTGGCTATGTCAGCGGTGAGAGCAAATTTATTTAAGCTAAACGAAAAGAGCGTTGTGATAAGGTCCTGCTGAATCGTAGGGCCTACCATGAGTATATCATTCAACGAATGATTCGACGAAGTTTGAGCCGACGCATCAAAGACGACTCTTATTTTTGTTGTAGTACTTTGTGGCCGAAGAACACAATGATGTGGAATGAAATAATTCGGGCCACTCAACGACTTAGTGTAGGGCGACATGTGTCCAAGCGATAAATATTCTTCCATAAACTCGACGTACATTGATTTTAGAGTTGCATCACGTTCCAATCGTCTTTCGAGCGACAGAAAACGTCTACGAGCCATTTCAAATGAGTGTCCTAATATTTCGGGCGACTTCTTGAACGGCAAACGAACTTTAATTCTGTTGTTTTGATCTATGCCCACGTTTTCCATAAAGTGACGTTCGCATTCTTCTTCTTCCGGTGAATATTTTGCTGGAGAATTAGCGTACTCCTCAACTTCCCAAAACTTGGCCACAATGGAGTCAATGTTTGAAGAACTAGTAGCGAGATTGCAGGTGGGCAATAAAGATCTTGCACCCGCGTTAAAAGTTCCACCAACTATCCAGCCAAAAACTGTATTGGTGAGACACGGCATACCTTCTCCCAAGGAAATTCGGTTATCGAGCAACAAATCGAAAAATATATCGGTACTGATTAACAGATCAATATGTTGTGGTTTGTAAAAAAAAGGATCTGCTAGTTCTAGAGTTTGTGGTATTTTCCAATGATATGTTTGAATGGACTCACCAGGCGGCCGGGCTGATATTGATTTAGTAACTGCAAAAGTAGAGGACCACTGGAATGAACTCACACGAGACTTTACTGTAGCGCAAACTGATGATTTAATGTTTGTGCGTCCTTCGCCAATTCCAGAAACTTCTTAATAATACGGCTGAGATTTCAATCGGAATCTTTTTGCAGTTTCCTCCGACATGAAATTAATTTCGGAACACGAATCAAGCAGAGCCCTTACCGGATGAAAGGTGCCACTGGAATCCTTCAAAAGAACAACAGCAGTGGGGATGAGCGCCCGTTTAAATGAGTGGACTAGGAATGAGACTGGGTTGGTTTGATTTCCAAAAGACGTTTGAGGTTGAACTTGTGATGTTGAATTATCAGCTTGCGCAGAACCACAATATTTGTGCAACAGAGTATGATGCAGAGAGTGGCATACACGACAGCGGGATTTCGATAAGCATTTTGACACCATATGACCTTTACGGAGACAATTGATGCAGCAATTATTAATTTTTATAAAATTAAATCTTTCGGAAACAGCAATCGATGAAAACGATGAACATGTTGATATATTGTGGTCCGAAGAGCTACAGTATGAGCAATTCGAGTTTGAGTTTACAAAGGTATGAGACGACTTGGAGGTGTTTGACTTTGGGGTTGCACCTTTGGATTTGTCACGTACTTCAACCCTTTTTCCATGACTTTCCAAAAACTGACAGCGATGGCTTAAAACATCATAGCAGGTATCCCACGAAGGTAACGATTTGAACTCTTGTTTTTCATCATAGCTCATTTTAGAATCAGCGTCGAATTTTGATAAAACAATATGAGTCAAAAGTCCATTAAGAACATCCATCTCTGACCCGAGCGATAGAAGCGAACCACGAATTGCTGCAACAGTATCAATGATGTTTCGTAATGAATCGCGCCTTTGGGTAACTCTCCTCGGTTACCTGGAATGGTTCCACAACCGCTAAAGCTGGACCCGACAAATAATTTAATAAGTAATTAAATTTGTCGACGTCAGTTATCGAAGAATTTTCATGTACCATGTTGTTAAATGTGGTGATGAAACGTTTGTAATCACCATATTTTCCATCGAACTTGGGCAACTTAAGCGAAGGCAAACGAGTATGATGTGGGGTACAAGGAACTAAAGCGTTGAGTAATGTTTGATCCAATTGTATAGAGCCACGTCGTTTGTTCAGTAAACCTATTATTTTTGCCTTAGCAACAATAAAAAGTTCTTCCAAATCATTCCTTGCAGCATCGGTAGGGATAAGTTTTCCAATTTGCCCTTGGATGTGACATAAATACGACTCCAAAATTTGAAGCCGACATTCCAAAATGGTGGAGTCAGCCTTGTCGCCATCTTTATCTACCTTTTTTTGAATATTGGTGATGTTTCTCTTCATGTTGCTGCGTTGTTGTTTTAGTATTGCCAACTCTGAGTTGGGAGCAGCAGCCTCTATTACACCATCAGCGTTGTTGGTGGCCATTGTCCGTCACAAATGGAGCGACAGTATATAATCAGTTAGATGAAAACTAACGGACAAAGATTGTATATGACGCTTTAAAGTTATGTACAACTTTCGAAACAAAATTGAGAAATTTTGAAAGTATTATGAACCACTAACGACGATAAAAGTTTCCGCTTAAAAAATTACCAATTGTAATTTTCTTTTACAAATATTCGGTCGGCTGTAATAAGTTCTAGCCCAAAATCTCCATGATAACAGCAAAGAGCAACAAATTTGAACTTACGACGCACCACACTTGCTCCAATAAAATTTGTCACTATACTCGACAAATTTGTAATAATTAATGTGCAGCACCGACGACAACCCAATAAAATTTGTCCTCCTTATCGTAGCTCGATGAAGAAAAAAAACCAAAAAAATAATCACTGCTTGCGGCTCACGGATTAACTGGTAATCTCTGTATCAATTCTTATTACAGACCGTCCTGCCACGGTCGCCAAAATGTTGCGCAGAAACCTTTATTTATTTTGTGGCTCAAACTAGCGCTCTAAAAAATTAAACCTTCGTACGCGTCTCTTATTTTCAACTGACTTTTATTATACAAAGTAATTTGTCACCAGACCACCAAATGCAAAACAAAAACGGAAAGCATTTACTTTAAGCAGCGACTGCAAAAGGGAATAACAATAACAAAGCAGTGGCTGAATGAGCTATTGGAAGTAAATTCTTGCAATTGTGCTGCTGTTGTTGTTGTCATTCTTCCTCTCATCGAATATGAGACCAAGAGCAACAACAACACACATACATACTGGTCAAACGAAAGAACTAATAACTGTATGTATATACGAATGTTGTTATTTCTTAAACAAAATGTACAAACACTATTAGGGTGGCCCGGAATAAAGCAAATACAAATTAACATTAAATAATTTAAAATTTATAATAATAAATATGTATGGAGCGATCTTATCCAACAGATTCTATTCTTTTTATCATCATAAAATTATAACTGCTTTTCTAGCGCATCCGGTATGGTGCGGCCCCAAAAATTATCGCGGCAAATTATCCCATTGGCCGGGATACCTTCCCTATCCAATTCCTTTGCGTGCACTCTAAAACTCATGCCCTTAACTTCACTGTGCCCTATTCTGAGCGACCCCAGTGTCCTGATGCATCCTCCGAACGCTCCATTAAGCGTTCTTACATCCTTTGGGTTCACAACTAGTCCTTTCCGTAAAACACTAGATTTTATGAGGCTGGTGTCCGCCCCTGAGTTTACCAAAAGCACTAGCTTTCCACTAGCTGCCTCCTTGCAGGGTATCTCGATGAAAGCATCACCTATCGTGCTCACAACGAAACAACGCCCTTTTGATTCCAAAATGGACGCGTATCTACATCCTAACTCTTCAAATTTTTTTCTCCATGCACCACAGTTACCCTGAACGATCCTATACTCCTTCAAAATTACCGTGAATATCTTAACTATACACTTTCGTACCGCATACGCGGCGATTGGCCTATACTTTCTAACCTTATTAAAACTTAATCTAAGTGCTAGAATCATCACAGTTACCCAAATCAACACGCAATCAAAAATGTTTTCCCGGAGAGACTCTGGCTCCTCCGTATCTTGAACCATTGTTCTTACATTACTCGGTACGTGGTATTGGAGAGCCTCTTGCTCCTCCTTCTCCTGGACTGTAATTCCTACATTACCAGTCACATGTACCTCCGGCCTAACTGTTACTTCCTTTCTTTTGGCATTCCAGTCCACTGGCCTCGACTGGGCCGCTGGAAGTTTCCCTTCTTCCCTTCTTTTTTGGGACTTGTCTATCCCTACATTCCGCTGCCCGATGTCCCATTCGTCCAGATGAGAAGCAGTTCAACCCCTGTTGGGTGTTGCCAATCCTTGGTTCACTTCTGGAACTCCAATTTGGCCGCTGCTGACCACTCCCAGTGTTAAAAGTATTTCTTCCTTGGTTATTTCCTTCCGCTGGGTTAACTCGGGGACTACTACTCCTGTCGTCCCTCAAAGGTGGATCCGGGCGCCTTGTACCCGGCTGCCTTCCACTTTGATCCCATTTAGTGTCTACCTGGCACTGTCTACTTGCCTCATGACCACATGTTTGGCACTCCATACAGTAGGGCGTGTTTTTGCGTGCAATGCACTCATCCCTTGTATGACCTTGCTTACGGCAGAATGAGCAAATGGATTTCCTCGGCTGGTATCTCTCGATTAGGAATCCTTGGTCTCTTTGTTGTGGAACTTGGCCCATCAATCTACCGACTCCACTTGAGTTCCGCTGCTGTACCGGTCCTACCTCTGCAGACACATTAGTCCAGCAGCTTCCACCTGTTGTCATTCGTTGTTGTATTGCTGCTTCAGCGGAAAAGACTGCTTCCACGAACTCTGCCATACTCTCTCACTCCTCTGCGTGAGATTAAGAGTATAATTAGCCAAGTCGCTATTTATCAGACCTGCCTTAAACATAGAAATCATATCTCGTTCTACTTGAGCCTTGTATGCTGCAACGTTTACTGGAAACTGCCTGTTGGCTTCTGTCTCAGCAGCGTTCCCCAGAGACTGGAGTCCCCAGGCTCTCAATTCCTCCCCTGGTTTCCCGAACGAGACAGTCGTACGACTTTTGTTTTAAATATGTCCGATCTAAAAGTGCGTATAACTCCGGCAGGGTGCTTACTGAGCTATGCGCCAGTAAATCAAACGCATCACCTGTGGTGCTTTGTCTAATACACTTTATTAAGTGTTCCCCTTCTGCTTCCGGAAAACTCTGTTGCTCGCTAGCTCACAACCTTCTTTGAAGCGCCGTATCTCAGTTCTTAGATCATACAACTCGACTCCTGAGAACATGGGCACCAACTTCTCCACTGCATGAGCAACTTCCAGAATGCCCATTTTACTCCTACGTGCTTGCTTAATTTCTGATAAAAAGTTAGCGTTATTCTCTGTTGGGGTTTCCAGGTTCTCTTCTACCGAATCTGAAAGGTACTTGGCCAATGACGGACTCAAACAAATCAGTCTTCGCAAGCTCGCTCGCGCGGGCGAAATACTGTCCACAGTATTGGAGCTTTGCTGCACAGTTACTGGTACTGATTCCTTCGGCAGATATTTCTTGTTTTTACTTTGTACCGGCGAAAAAGGTTCGACATCGATTTCAGATGCGCCAAACAACAATTCCGCTTCCCTCTCTTCACTCAATACTACTCTGGGTTTTACCACACGACCTATCCCTTCCGGAGTTAAATATTCCGGCCAGCGAACTACTGGTGGCAAAGCTAGTACTGTTTGCGTATGTATTTGAGAGGTTGCAGCCGATCTTACTCTTGCTGGCTTAGCAGTTGCCCCGATTCTCTTAAGCTCTAGATTTTCCCTCTCCAGATACGACGCAGCTTCCTCGGTTTCTCGGAGTTGCCTAGAAAGTTCTCTAGTTTTATTCTCGAGAAATTCCGTATTTGTCTTCAACTCTTCTGTATCCTTGAAGACTTGAAATAATTTCTCCTCCGATCGACTCTGAATAATCGCTAATGCTTGGTCTGCAGCTTCCAAAGTTGACAAGTTTTCACCGTCCCTCGCAAATCTCCAGAGCACTCTCTATTCTTTCGTGCCTTATTATCCTTCCTACAATTCCTGATTCTCTTCTGGATTGCCTCGCTCTGCAACTTTTCAGCTTCTAGCAATCTTCTAGCTGCTCTTGGCGCTTCCATAGACTGAACAAAGTCTTATCTACGAAACTGTGAATTCCAAAATCAAATTCCAAAAATAATAAATGCTACAACTTGCTTTCTTTTTTTCTATTTTAAAATTATATTAAACATTAAATACTGTTTTTCATTTAGTGGTGACACTTAAACTAACAAATTAATTTGATAACACCGATATTTTTCTCATAGCATGACACGTCTCTTGTATTGCTGCTGCTCCAATTGGCATACCTCTTGGCACAATCAATTTGCTTGTTCCCACGGCATAGGGACCTCCACAGTTTCCTGCTCCTTCAGTATTTCTCTTAAACACGCCAGTCGCTTCCATTCCCGCTTTTACTCTCCTCCTCTTTTCCTAATTCCAAAACGCTTTCCGTTCTTAAGTAACGACGTTCAGTGTTTCGGGGTTCACTTCCCAAACTTGTTTTCTTTAAAATCAAAGAAAAATTGAGGTTGATTATATTATCACTAAACACGATTTCGATTCTACTTTTTTTCATTAAGCGTACCATTTGACTCGAAAAATTACGATTTCATATACTAAAACGAGAAATAGTATACTAATAAATTTAAAATTTTATTATTTAATACAACAGACATTATTCCACACAGGGACACAACTGCAGTGTAATGCCGCGGAAAAAATAAAATTATTAGTATAAAAATTATACTCAAATAATTGCGCAACTACTGAATGTAAATTCTGATTGTTTACAAATTTCCAAATACGAAAAACAATTATAGCAATACTATTTCCATTTCAGTAAAATGCTTTGTTGAGTTGCTTTGCTTCTCCGGGCAAAATATTATATTTTCAATCGTAGTTACGGAACTACTCAAAATTTTACGAGACAACCCTTGTTGTAATTACTTCTTGAATTATTATTGCCTAATACCCTAAGCATACAATGTCAAACAATTAAATTACTTTATTTTCATCTTCAGACTAAATCGATAAAATTCGAACCTTACAGTATGTAACAGAGGGAATACTCCCACATTTACCTTCCCCAGCTCTAATAAATGTGCTGGATGGAAGTCTTAGATTTAACTCTAATTTCAGACGACGCATCAGTCCAGGTAGGAGAATGGAGGGTATCCAACAAGAAGTCCTTCTCGGACCATAGTTGGATAGTTTTCAAGGTAAATTTGAAAACCGTAGATACTATTGCTTACAGAAACCCCAGGAGAATAAAGTGGGATACTTTTACGAGGCTAGCTAGCTCAAAACACAATGAAATTTGAATCTACTGAGGTGGTAGACAAAAAAGTGGGGAATCTTGAGGAAGCTCTTAATATAGCTTACAAGTGCGCTTGTCCCGTCACTAGGAGTAGCAAAACTCTTCCACCATGGTGGTCCAAAAAATTATCGGATCACCGGAAGAGAACCAGGAAACTGTTCAACCAATGTTATAGGGACGAAGATTGGGCACGATATAAAGGGAGTCTCAAAGTTTACAAAAAAATCTATCAGGGAAGCCAAGGAAAATGGCTGGAGAGAATTTTGTGAATCAATTGAGGCAACCTCTACTTCAGCAAGACTCAGCAAGATACTGTCCAAAGAACACACCAGCCCCTCTTTCCTTAGAAAGACGGATGGTGCATGGACGGAAACATCTTCTGAAACATTAGATTTCTTACTTCAAACACACTTCCTAGACTGTAAAGATACAATCAGATGCCACCGGTTTGTGACCTGATATTCACGGACTAAAAAATTAAACACTCGATCAATTGTGTCTCGCCTTATAAATCGCCGGGCTTAGATGGGATTTTCCCAATCATGCTGCAAAGGTTACAGGTTGTGGTGATCCCATGGTTAAAAGGGATATATAAGGCATGTATACACTTCAACTACATCCCCCTCAGTTGGAGGAAGGTAAAGGTAGTTTTCATCCCAAAAGCGGGGAAGATTGGGCATGAGTCGGCAAAAGATTTTAGACCCATTACGTCTTACGTCGTTTCTTCTTAAAACAATGGAGAGGGCTCTGGAAATCCACCTTAGGCATACAGTAGATCAGTTTCCCTCTCGAAGTCGCTAAACGCATATCTCAGGGGTAAATCTACGGAAACAGCTTTGCATGAGGTAATTCGATCAGTAGAATCCACCATAAGCAGAACACGCTGGCGGCCTTTCTGGACATAGAAGGGGCTTTTAACAACGTTAGTAACAAAGCAATTCGAGACTCTCTCACCAGGGTAGGGGTTGAGGAAGTCCTTAGGGAGTGGATAGTCACAATGCTTAGGACTAGGGTCATTCAGTCTGAGCTGGGTAACACGGTTCTCGTCAAACACGTCAGTAGAGGAACACCACAAGGTGGGGTGATTTCACCCTTATTGTGGCTATTGGTAATTGACAACATCCTCGGCATACTAGATTCAATGGGGGTTAAGACGGTAGCATACGCGGACGATGTAGTGATAGCTGTATCAGGCATGTTCCCCTGTGTAATAAGTGATATTATGCAAAAGGGGCTGGACAAACTGAATTCCTGGGCCACAGGATGTGGACTAAGTGTGAATCCAGAAAAGACAGAACTGATACTTTTCACTAACAAGACCAAGATTCCGATCTTTAAGCTTCCGACACTTAACGGACAACAGCTAAAGCTATCGGAGAAAGCGAAATACTTAGGAGTTATCCTGGACCCCAAGCTAAATTGGAGGACCAATATAGAGTTACGGGACAGGAAAACCCACGTAGCTTTCTACGCATGCAAGAAAATGTTTGGGAAAAAATGGGGACAACGCCCCCATATCACTCACTGGATGTCTGAAGCAATCGTGAGTCCAATAGTAACTTACGGTTCAATAGTCTGGTGGCCAGCTCTAGATAAGGGCTATAACGTTCAGAGACTTAGTAGAGTTCAAAGAACAGCTGCCGCTGGCATTGTAGGGAGCCTGAGAACATGTCCAGCGGAGACACTCAACGTATTGCTACACATCCTCCCTATCGACCTGTACATTAAGAACGTAGCCTGCAACAGTGCGCTAAGGTTAAAAGCGACAAACTGCTGGTCTGAGCGAACGTACGGCCATGGTAAGGTGATATACACAGTGCCGAGGGAATTAACACAAATGACAACAGATTACATAGTACCACAACTAGACTTCAAAAAGGACTTCAAGGTTAGATTTCTCTCAAGAAAATTGTGGTCGAAAAGGAAACTCCAAATGGAGTACGATATACCCATTTATACGGACGGGTCAAAAATGGACCTGGGCGTGGGGGCGGGGGTCTTTTCTCCGCACGCTAACAGTAACTACTGTACACGCCTACCCGATACAGCTACAGGTTTTCAGGCGGTAGTACTCGCGATCAGAGAGGCATGTCGACAGATCACCCACCACATTAGAGAAGGGCAGAGGAGAACGGTTGCTATTTTTGTGGACAGCCAGGCTGCCATAAAAGCCCTACAATCAAACACCATCAACTCCAAACTGGTCAGACAGTGCAGGGAGGAACTTAGGGCACTAGGTCACCATGCTGACATCACAATCATCTGGGTCCCCGGACACAGGAATATAGATGGAAATGAGAAGGCTGATGAATTGGCGCGCAGAGGAGCCTCTCTCGATCTAACTCATGTGGAACTAGTACTTGTTTCCATGGGTGCGATTAAGAAGGGCATCTACATGCACTGTCTTACATTTGCGGGCAATAGAAGGAGGACACTTACAACATGTAATACATTCCGGGCGACCTGGCCAGTCTTTAACACAGCGAGATCTAGGGATCTCATAAACAGGGACCGCAGGGACACCAGCCGCCTCACGGCGGCCTTTACGGGTCACTGGCTCGTGGGTACTCATGCAGAGAAATTGCAGAGACCGTACAATACCCATTGTAGAAGTTATGGAAATTCAGAAGAGAAGGAAACCTTAATCCATTTTCTTTGCGAATGTCCGGCTCTGGCGGCCGCAAGAAATAGAACACTATGAAACTATTTCCTAGCGAGTTTATCCGATCTCTCGGGTGTAAAACCGAAAGATCTTTAAATATACCTAAACTCCACAAAGTGGATTTAATGAACAATCCATCGTTTTCTCATGCGTTAGGAGAGGTTGTGGTATCAAAACGTCGCTAAGGCGATAATTGTGATCCATGTGAAGACCGACTTGGATCAGCCACTGAAACCAACCAACCAACCAGGACGAACATACATAGACCGTCCGATCATACTGACGGATTATGGTTGCCCATACAAAGCTGCGTGCAACAGCGCAAACGCGCCTATAGGTTGCGACTTCTTTGACCAGCGCTACGGCGCCTTCAGGGTTGCAGAACAATCTACTTAAATTACGCTACAATACACTCTACTCACCATTATTTTGCACGATAACATTTCCGCCTCCAGGTCCTTTGTCTTGGTGTTATCTTTGGGATTTTGCTGCAGTATGCTTCTGGCATATGTAATAATGGCAGACACGTTGGATTTTTTATACTGACAACGTAAATGTGAATGTTTTCATGCCATTTTGTCCGCTATGCAATTAATCTCAAGTATTATCAGCTTTTTACTTGTTAGATAGAGATTATTGTATTCAGCCGGTACCATCTCCATTTTCTCATAAGTCTTAAATCGTCGTCATCTCGCTCATGGGAAGTTACAAGCTCTTCCACTCTTTCGTATAAAAATGAATTCCCACTAATTTTGATATCCTTTTCTTCCAACCAAAAATTATCTCGGTACATCATCATTTCAAATCTCGTATTTATTCCTTTACGGCCTATTGATTACCCTTTTTCTACGTCTTCTTACTTCTTTTTGTTCGATGCTCTTGCATTTCATCTACCGATCTACTGGATGTTGATTAATATCTAACTCTGTCTTCGACGCTGCAGGAAGTCCCTTCCAGGATCATGCTGCACAAAATTGAACCATCCAGATGTCCTTGTCTGTTCACCAACGCCTTAATACCTAAATACAATACGTTCAAACATGTATCGGACTTGCCGAGTTTTAATTATTCTTACTGGCTATTATATTTATTTCATTTTTAATATTTTTCCTAACGAAAACAGTAAATTTTATGTATTATTTAAATCTATATCGCAAATCTAATACGTCTTAACAACCAAACTATAAATAAGTAATAAAAACTATTTGCCTTACAAATATTGTTAATTAACTATGATACAATTTTTAAAATTGTTACCCGCATTCAAAATTTAAATCCTTCTAAATGAATATACATTTTACAATAATTTGCTTCATACATAACAATTATTTACTATATTAAATTATGTGCCGCCAAAAAAATTAACATTTTTTATCTCAATTCTGATCAAAACTTAGCCCATCTTACACAAGCGAGTATATAAAGGATAAACCCATTCATGTGAAAACATTGTCCATTGCATGACTCAATTTTTCATTGCACTTTATATATTTAAATTTATTTCTAGCCTAATATGTATATATCCATTAACAAGTATACTTTCCTACACCATGTAACCCGCTCGTATATGGTTACATACATACATTCCAGGCACTTTTAATTGCTTAGAATTAATTGCTAACGGTAATTCCCATTAACCTAAACATATTCTTCTATTTCAACATATACATTTTTTCAATTTCCCACACGCTAATTTCCTAATCGATAAAAGAAAAAATAATGAATCAGATTTACATTTACCCTGTTGGATATGTATATATCTGCAAATTCCCAATTTCTCATTGTATGTCCCTATATACTTAATTATACGTACATACCTACTATATAACTTACCCAGGACTCTCTTATGATTTTTTTGTTGTGATTGAATTACTATTTAATATTTAAAAAAAATATATTTTTCTCTACTGCTCTTCATTCGGCTATAGTGCCTAATAAGCATATTTATATTACGTCAATTTTTACTCGCCCGAATTGAATTGGCACACTTCTGCTGACACTGACTTTACAATTCAGAGCTGTGCTATTTGATATACTCACGTACGCGATAACAGTTTGTTTGCGTTGTTCTCCTTGTGTTTACACTTGTGAAACAATGTCAACACATGTCTTTAATTGTATGGTCTCGAATGGAAAAATTTCAATATATTATTATGTAGCTTCTTATACTTGCCCTTAATTGTTACGATTGTCGTAACTGGACTGGGCTTAGTATGTTGTTGTAGGCTTCCCTGGCTACTCGTTTAGCATGTGAAACAATTTTAATTAATAGCTTTTTAATAATGTAGCTTTTTATGCTTGCCCTTAATCTTTACGACTGTTGTAACTGGGCTGCGGATCTCTGCTACTACATACGAACCTATCCAAACAGGTGAGAATTTATTCGGATCATCAGCATTGTATACTGAAGCACATTTGCGCTTCAGATTTGCTGGCATGTTGAAATCAAACCCGTAGAGCGTCCTGAACGGAGTTTGCTTCGTTGATACATGCACAGTATTATTGTGTACATGCATTGCAGTGGTCAACCATTGATTCCAATTCGAGCCGTCTTTCTTGGCAAAACTGCGCAAATACTCGGCCAGAGGTCGATGACTACGCTCCAATGAGCCATTCGCCTGCGGATGATATGGTGCTATATGCAATTTCTTGATTCCCAGCATTTTACACGTTTCTGAGAATAGTTTTGACACAAAATTTGAAACATTGTCGGTTATCAAAACCTTTGGTATGTTGTACCGTGATATAATTTCGTCAAAGAATGCCTTGGCTACAGTACTTGCTTCAGCATCGGGTATAGCCACGCACGCCATATACTTTGAGAAATCGTCTTGGAACGTCAAGATGTATTTATTTCCCGAAACTGTCTCAGGTAAAATACCTACAATATCCATATGAACTTTATCAAATGGCTGTTTTGGTGTGTCAGTTAACACCATTGGCATCTTTGTTAGCTTTGAACTTTTGTTGGCCTGGCACTTTGGGCAACGATTTACATATTTTTTTATGTCTTTGAGCATACCTTTCCATCCGTATACTCGCCTAATTCTGTCATGGGTTTTCCAGAATCCCTGATGTCCACCTAGAGGTGAATCATGGAAACCCTTTAACACAGCCTGGATATCTTTTTTATCCTCCAGCCATTCCACACTACTGGCTCTTTGTCCAGTAGCAGCGTCAATCGCATTGCTAACATTTCTTGTTGCATGAATTTTATCCCCTGGAATTCTCGCGGCCTTCTCCTTATCTGACCGTGCTTTGGCCCTCGTTTGCACTACTGATACCATCTGTGCCTGCGGTACTCTGCTGAGTGCGTCCGCATTCAGATTCTTCTTCCCAGGTTTGTATATGATTTCAAAATCATACTCAGATAATTTGTGTCTGAACCTAGCTAGCCTAGACGTTTTGTCTTTCAAGTTGGCTATGCCTCTCAACGGCTGGTGATCAGTGTATATATTAAATGGGCGTCCTAGAAGATGTGCTCTACACTTCTATTGCTAGAAATTCCTTTTCTATTGTGGAGTATCTCTTCTCCGTATCGCTAAGCGCCCTGCTTGCGAATGCTATTGGTCGGTCATTACCGACTTCCCCTTGTGACAATACTGCCCCTAATGCTTCATTGCTAACATCAGTGGTCAACAAAAAAGTTTGCCAAAGTCGGGGTACGCCAAAATCGGTGGCGAGCTAATTATTTCTTTTAGTCTCTCGAATGCTTGCTGACAGCTCTCTGTCCATTCGAACTTTGCTTCTTTTCGTAGCAACCTATGCACTGGCAACGCAATTCCGGCTAGTCCTTCCACGAACTTTCTATAATAGTTCACTAGTCCTAGGAATGCCTGCACTTCCTTTCTATTCCTCGGAATTGCTAAATTTTTAACGCATTCCACCTTCTGCGGGTCAGGCAGTGCTCCTGCCTCTGAGCAACGATGGCCTCAATAAACCACCTCTCTTCGCAAAAATTGACACTTCTCCGTGTTCAATTTCAGATTGTGTTCTCGTAATTTCTGGAGCACCTTGCACAAACGTTGCGAATGCTGCTGCAAGTTCTTCCCATAAATTACAGTATCATCCAGATACACAAAACAATCTAACCCTTGCAAGCCTGTTAGCCCATGGTTCATCAACCCTTGGAAGGTAGCCGGTGCTCCTGTTAATCCAAACGGCATTCTATTAAACTCATAATGCCCTAAACCGGTGCTGAACGCGGTTTTCTGCTTATCTTGGGTATCCACCAGAACTTGGTGGTAGCCACTGCTATTGAACTTCGGCCTAAAATCCTCATCCATCAGATCAGTCCTTTTCTGAGGCGTTGAGTACGCAAGCGTACACCTTACCCTTGTCAACGTGCGTTATGGTCTCTGCCATATATACACCCTCCGCTAGCTGCTGCTTGTGCAAAACAGCAATCCTAAGTTTCGTGTTTACACGCATAGTAATTACTCTGGTTGACCTTGCATTCACTACCTCCATACAATTTTTAACCCTATTCACAGTTCCTTCCTGCCATGACTTCAATGGTAAAATGAGGATTCTATTCTTATTATAATCATAAAACGATAACTGCTTTTCTAACGCATCCAGAATGGTGCGGCCCCAAAGATTATCGCGGCCAATTATCCCATCGGCCGGGATACCTTCCCTATCCAATTCCACTGCGTGCACTCAAAAACTCATGCCCTTAACTTCACTGTGCCCTATTCTGAGCGACCTCAGTGTCCAGATGCATCCTCCAAACGCTCCATTAAGTGTTCTTACATCTTTTGGGTTAACAACTAGTCCTTTTCGTAAAACACTAGATTTTACGAGGCTGGTGTCCGCCCCTGAGTCTACCAAAAGCACTAGCTTTCCACTAACTCCTATACGTAGGTAGTCACCTTGTCGCGGTGTAGGGGCTTGATATGTGCTGGAATATGTTACATGGAAGACTGGGATGTGGTCCAGCATATAAACAAAGAACTACCACCAACGCACAGGTTGAAAGTATATAACTACGAGTCCTGGTCAGACGTTGAGGGGCTAGCTAGGTTGCCCGCTTGCCGCTAGCTAATTTGTCAGCCCTTCGGGGAAGTGCGGCTATCTTTCAGACCAGTGGCTCATTTTCAGTACGGTCATGTCTCTGCTGAGGTTGAGCCGCCGATAGCCGGGCGGGGAGAAGGAAAACTCCCTGGGGCAAGGGTCCGCCCGTGCTCTGGATCTCCAGTCTGGAGCGCGGACGGGCCTATTGACCCAAACAAACCCCCTAAACCCACAGGGGAATAGCTATGCTTGTGGGCTTGCTTGACGGGGTAGAGCCAAGCTCAATAGCGAACTTGGGGTGCCGATGCAAGGCCCCATTTCAATCCATGCCTTACCGCGCTACCGGGGCACTGGCGTGGTGGACCGATATTTCCCCTTTACTCGTGGGAACAAAATGAACACAGATAAACAAGAACCGAATGGCGAGAGCAGCCACAATAGCTCACACAAAGAGGCCACAGCACCTCAGCAAAGAGAGGTAGAGCAGCCCTCGATTGGCGCGAGCCAAAACGCCGACCACCAAAATCCGATAGGCACGGAAGCAGCAGCTGAAAAGCCTAAAAAAACTCAGCGGCGCGGGCAAAAAGAGGTTCAGTTACTTCCTCAAGAAAGGGTTCAGCAGAGAAGAGGCTTACGCCAAAGCTATGCTCCCTATGCCCACAAACAAGGTCGAAGGCGGAAAACCAGGCCCCAAAAGGCAGAGGTCGGACGAACAAACACCTCCAGAGGCCACATATAAAAAGCGGCTAAGGGATGATCAACCCTCCACCCCCAAGGCCGTAGCAGCAGCAGCAGCAGCGGCTATTAAAACAGCACAAGCAGCAACATCTGCAGCAGACGCGCCAAATTTTATTGAAAATACATCCAAGAAGAGGCAGCCCACTGCCTCCTACAAGGATGTGGTGACAGGCACCAAAATGGCAGTACTCGCAAGGGACTATCCCAATACACCCCTAACAACGGAGAAAATGGACTCCATCCAGGAACTCATCCTGGATAAAATCATAGCCGGAAAACAACAGGCTACAAAACCAGCGTTCCTGGGCGCTATCTACAAAGCAGGATACATGGTTCTGCACTGTAAAGATAGCGCGTCCACAGACTGGCTAATGGCGGCCATCACCAACGCGTCGCCTTGGGAGGGTGCTTCACTGTGGGGCACAGAGGAGTCCAAGATACCTCACTCGCGGATCGCTGCGGGGTATTTTCCCAACTCCCAGTCCCTGGAGACCGCTAGGATCCTGGACTTTTTGCAGGGGCAGCACAAAGGCCTCCACGTCGAGTCGTGGTGCACACTACGAAGAGCTGAAAGAGGCTCTAACGTAACTCTGGTCCTAGCAGTAGACCAGAAATCAGCAGCCAGCCTTGTGGAATCCGGTGATAAGGTCAACTTTAGATTTGGCCAAGTGAGTCTCAGGCTAAAGGCTGCATCCCCCAATGCTGATGAGCTGGCGGATAAAATGGATGCTGTGGAGTTGGAAGAAGAGGACGAAAGTACTCCATCCAATCCCAACTCAGTAGCACCAACATGAAGTGCATCCAGGCAAATCTTCACCATGCTAAGGCTGCAACGGCCGAACTTAGCAGAAGGTTTGCCTGTGGAAGCACCAACATAGGACTTATCCAGGAGCCCTGGATACGTAGAGGCAAGATAGTAGGCCTCAAGACACCAAACACACAGGTAATCTATGACGTGGGTGCAGTCAAACCAAGGGCTGCACTTATCATTGATACCAACATTAAATATCTGCCATTTATAGAGTTTATGAATGGCGACACAGCAGCAGTACTCGTCGAAATGGATGCAAATGGGAAGAAAATAGAGGCTGTCGTAGCCTCAGCTTACTTTCCAGGAGACACCAACGAAGCACCACCACCGAATATCATAGGTCTAGTGAACTACTGTAAGACACAAAACAAGACGTTAATCATTGGTTGCGATGCAAATGCGCACAATACAATCTGGGGCAGTACAGATACAAACACAAGAGGTGAGTCGCTCCTAGAATTTTTACTACAAACTAACATAGCTATTGTAAACAGGGGCAATAAACCCACCTTAGAAAATGCCATACGACAAGAGGTTCTTGACTTAACACTCATAACAAAGAATTCACTTGATATGATCACGAACTGGAGAGTCTCTGATGAGGACTCAATGTCTGATCATAAACATATTCTCTTTGAAATCATGGGGTTAGATAAGAGCGTAATGCTCTATAGAAGCCCTAAATCAACAAACTGGGATAAATACTCAGAGTGCTTAGAGACTAAGCTAACCAGAAGCATGCTTCACATAAGATCGACAGAGGAATTGGATGCATCAGTTGAAGCTCTGACTGACTCCATTATATCCTCATATCACGAATGTTGTCCACTCAAGACAAAAACCTCAACGAAGAGGGTCCCTTGGTGGAACAAAGAACTAGCTAATTTGCGTCAAATAGCAAGGTCTAAATTCAATGACGCAAAGAAATACAAAACATGGGACGAATATAAAAAATCCCTGACACTATACAACAAGGAACTGAGGAAATCAAAAAGGAACTCATGGAAAAACTTCTGTGAAGAACTTAAAGATGTCCCAACGACAGCCAGAATACAAAAATCACTGTCCAAGGGGGTAATTAATCCAATTGGCACTCTAAAGGCACCGGATGGTACTTTCACAAACACTTTTAATGATACACTAGAGCTGCTTCTTAAAACTCATTTCCCTGATTGCCGGCCTAACACAACCAGCGACAACGATCATGGGGCGTCAGCGTACAATCGCTACAGGGCAAGAAACTCTACTATCTTCAGAATAGTAAAATTTGAAAGGGTTGAATGGGCAATCAACTCGTTTAAACCCTACAAATCACCTGGACCTGATGGTATATTTCCAGCCCTACTTTCAAAAGGGACCAGGAGATTAATACAAATTTTGGTTCAAATAATTAGATCTACTCTAATATTGGGATATGTTCCTAAGGTTTGGCGGGAGGCTAAGGCTATATTCCTACCAAAGGGTGGACATAAACCCCCCGAATCTCCCAAATCCTACAGGCCAATCAGTCTAACGTCCTTCATGTTAAAAACCATGGAAAAGATATTGGACTGCTACCTAAGAGAGGAGGTAATCTCTAATACTCCACTACATAAGCTACAATTTGCCTATCAAAAAGGGAAATCTACAGTCACAGCACTGCACACAATTGTGATATTGAAAAGGCACTAGGCCTAAAGGAGGTAGCCCTCTGTGCATTCATGGACATTGAGGGTGCTTTCGACAATGCGAACCTTCAAGCAATAGAACTGACACTCTCCAACAGGGGAGCAGATCCAGCAATAGTAAAATGGGTAAGCAATATGCTAAACCAAAGAATAATCACAGCCTCAGGGCAAGTTAACATGAGTTTTACAGCGGTAAAGGGATGTCCGCAGGGGGAGTACTATCACCACTGCTATGGTCCATACTAGTTGATAACCTAATACAGATCCTTAATAATAAAGGATACAAAACAATTGGATATGCAGATGACAAATCTATAATAATCCAAGGCAATCATCCTGGATAAAAAACTCACCTGGGAGGCACACCTTAACTCGGTAATAAAAAAAGCCACGAAAAACCTTTGGACTACAAAACAACTTCTGGGAAAATCCTGGGGTCTGAGCCCCAAAATGACATTCTGGATATACACCCAAATGGTTAAACCCATCATACTATATGGGGCATTGGTATGGTGGGGAAAAACAAAACAAACAACAGCCAAATTAAAACTGTGCAAATTACAAAGGCTGGCATGCCTAAGCATCACAGGGGCTATGAGAACTACCCCAACTGCTGGCATGGAAGCGCTGTTAAATTTACCACCGCTACACCTAGCAATACAAGAGGAAGCTGCAAGGCAAGCACTCTCAATCCATGCAAATGAAAAATTCAAACCAGCAAATCTCACTGGACACCTAGAAATTCTAAATTTGCTCACAGATGCTATGCACATGACCCAGGCAAGTGACCACACAGACTCAGTACTCAATTTCACCAAGAGGTACAATGTCATATTCCCATCAAGGGAGGAGTGGAACGATAGCCAAACATGGCTACACGATGATTTGCAAAAATGGTATACAGATGGATCCAAAACGCTCCAGGGGTTAGGAGCAGGAATAGTGGGACCTAGAGCACACAAATCAATAACCCTAAGTGCAGATACCACGATTTTCCATGCGGAGCTCTATGCTATAATGGAAACAGTGGAAATCGTATCTAAAAGAGGACTTAAAGGAGTAGAAATTAAAATACTCTCAGACAGTCAATCAGTCCTCAAAGCTCTTAAAAGCTACACATTTACATCAAAAGTCCTTATAGAGTGTAACAACGCACTCAACGAACTGGCCATCCACAATCAGGTCTCTCTGGTTTGGGTGCCAGGACACGAAGGACACGAAGGTAACGAAAAGGCAGACCTTTATGCCAAAAAAGGGGATCATTTATTGGACCCACCCCCTTCTTTGGCTTTAATAAAAACAACATAAAACAAGAGACCAAAAAATGGATCGAACATAAAATCAGCGAATATTGAAATGGCATTGACGGCCTCGATCACTCCAAAAAATTCCTGAGCTTTGACGCTAATAGAGCAAAAATCGCTCTTACCTTAAACAAAAAATGCCTTAGATCACTCTCTGGAGCATTAACAGGCCACTTCGCCTGCAACAAACACCTACACAAAATAGGTATATCTAGCACGAGCACTTGCAGATTCTGCTGTGATGAAGAGTATGTGGGACACTTAATCACCAACTGTGATGCATTAGGCCACAGGAGACACAGGATCTTAGGTTCCTATATACTAGAAGATGAAGACCTTCAAATGCTCTCTCCAAAGAATCTGGTCCGATTCCTTGATATACTAAGTATACTAAATAATTAAGTACGAAGGGGCGCACAATAGATCAAGTTGGTCGCAGTGCATAAAGGCCTTAGCCTAACCCGTACAACCATTACATTACATTACATTCCACTAGCTGCCTCCTTGCAGGGTATCTCGATAAAAGCATCACCTATCCTGCTCACAACGAAACAACGCCCTTTTGATTCCAAAATGGACGCGTATCTACATCCTAACTCTTCAAATTTTTTTCTCCATGCACCACAGTTACCCTGAACGATCCTATACTCCTTCAAAATTACCGTGAATATCTTAACTATACACTTTCGTACCGCATACGCGGCGATTGGCCTATACTTTCTAGCCTTATTAAAACTTAATCTAAGTGCTAGAATCATCACAGTTACCCAAATCAACACGCAATCAAAAATGTTTTCCCGGAGAGACTCTGGCTCCTCCGTATCTTGAACCATTGTTCTTACATTACTCGGTACGTGGTATTGGAGAGCCTCTTGCTCCTCCTTCTCCTGGACTGTAATTCCTACATTACCAGTCACATGTACCTCCGGGCTAACTGTTACTTCCTTTCTTTTGGCATTCCAGTCCACTGGCCTCGACTGGGCCGCTGGAAGTTTCCCTTCTTCCCTTCTTTTTTGGGACTTGTCTATCCCTACATTCCGCTGCCCGATGTCCCATTCGTCCAGATGAGAAGCAGTTCAACCCCTGTTGGGTGTTGCCAATCCTTGGTTCACTTCTGGAACTCCAATTTGGCCGCTGCTGACCACTCCCAGTGTTAAAAGTATTTCTTCCTTGGTTATTTCCTTCCGCTGGGCTAACTCGGGGACTACTACTCCTGTCGTCCCTCAAAGGTGGATCCGGGCGCCTTGTACCCGGCTGCCTTCCACTTTGATCCCATTTAGTGTCTACCTGGCACTGTCTACTTGCCTCATGACCACATGTTTGGCACTCCATACAGTAGGGCGTGTTTTTGCGTGCAATGCACTCATCCCTTGTATGACCTTGCTTACGGCAGAATGAGCAAATGGATTTCCTCGGCTGGTATCTCTCGATTAGGAATCCTTGGTCTCTTTGTTGTGGAACTTGGCCCATCAATCTACCGACTCCACTTGAGTTCCGCTGCTGTACCGGTCCTACCTCTGCAGACACATTAGTCCAGCAGCTTCCACCTGTTGTCATTCGTTGTTGTATTGCTGCTTCAGCGGAAAAGACTGCTTCCACGAACTCTGCCATACTCTCTCACTCCTCTGCGTGAGATTAAGAGTATAATTAGCCAAGTCCCTATTTATCAGACCTGCCATAAACACAGAAATCATAGCTCGTTCTATTTGAGCCTCGTATGCTACAACCTTTCCTGGAAACTGACTGTTGGCTTATGTCTCAGCAGCGTTCCCCAGAGACTGGAGCCCCCGTCCCCTGGTTTCTGAGTTGATTCCTGTATTTCCCGAACGAGACAGTCGTACGACTTTTGTTTTAAATATATCCGATCTAAAAGTGCGTATAACTCCGGCAGGGTGCTTACTGAGCTATGCGCTAGTAAATCAAACGCATCACCTGTGGTTCTTTGTCTAATACAATTTATTAAGTGTTCCCCTTCTGCTTCCGGAAGACTCTGTTGCTCGCTAGCTCACAACCTTCTTTGAAGCGCCGTATCTCAGTTCTCAGATCATACAACTCGACTCCTGAGAACATGGGCACCAACTTCTCCACTGCATGAGCAACTTCCAGAATGCCCATTTTACTCCTACGTGCTTGCTTAATTTCTGATAAAAAGTTAGCGTTATTCTCTGTTGGGGTTTCCAGGTTCTCTTCTACCGAATCTGAAAGGTACTTGGCCAATGAAGGACTCAAACAAATCAGTCTTCGCAAGCTCGCTCGCGCGGGCGAAATACTGTCCACAGTATTGGAGCTTTGCTGCACAGTTACTGGTACTGATTCCTTCGGCAGATATTTCTGGTTTTTACTTTGTACCGGCGAAAAAGGTTCGACACCGATTTCAGATGCGCCAAACAACAATTCCGCTTCCCTCTCTTCACTCAATACTACTCTGGGTTTTACCACACGACCTATCCCTTCCGGAGTTAAATATTCCGGCCAGCGAACTTCTGGTGGCAAAGCTAGTACTGTTTGCGTATGTATTTGAGAGGTTGCAGCCGATTTTACTCTTGCTGGCTTAGCAGTTGCCCCGATTCTCTTAAGCTCTAGATTTTCCCTCTTCAGATACGACGCAGCTTCCTCGGTTTCTCGGAGTTGCCTAGAAAGTTCTCTAGTTTTATTCTCGAGAAATTCCGTATTTGTCTTCAACTCTTCTGTATCCTTGAAGACTTGAAAAATTTTCTCCTCCGATCGACTCTGAATAATCGCTAATGCTTGGTCTGCCGCTTCCAAAGTTGGCAAGTTTCCACTGTCCCTCGCTAATCTCCAGAGTACCTGGGCTTCACTTTTGCTCGTTGCCGCTTCCAATTGTTCAAACAATTTTTCTGCAAACAATTTTACATCCGTCTGTAAAGACCTTAGCTTTTCTTGAGCTTTGTCCTCCTGCGAACTAGGACTATCTTCTTGTGCTTCCAGCTCTTCCAGATCCAATCTGAACTTGGTCAACCAGTTCCGTGTTAAACCGTTGACATATAACGGATAATCCTTGGCAAAGTATGTACTCCTTGTTACCACAACAGTCTTTAAAATTTAACAACTCCTCGTTGTTATCATTGAATGTCTTCAATAAGGCTTCTAGTTCCGCTATGCGTTTATGGAAATACTCGCTATTCTTTCGTGCCTTACTATCCTTCCTACAAATCCTGATTCTCTTATGGATTGCCTCTCTGCCGTTTTTGAGCTTCCAGCAATCTTATAGCTTCCGAACAAGTTCTTATCTATGAAGCCGTGAATTCCAAAATCAAATTCCATAAATGATAAATGCTACAAAGTTGTTTCCTTTTTTTTTTTATTTAAAATTTGTTAATTAATAAATACTTATTTTAATTAGTGGTGACACTTAAACTGACAAATTAATTGCATACAATGCTACTATTCTTATAGCATCCCACGTCTCTTGTGTTGCTGCTCCTCCAATTGGCATACATCTTGCCACAATCTATTTCCTTGTTCCCACGGCATAGGGACCTCCACAGATTCTTGCTCCTTTAGTACCTCTCTTAGATACGCCAATTGCTTCCGTTCCCGCTTTTACTCTCCTCCCCTTTTCCTAATTCCAAAACGCTTTCCGTTCCGTTCCGTAACGACGTTATGTCCTCCAGCTGTCGTTCAGTGTTTCGGGGTACACTTCCCAAACTTGTTTTCTTTAAAATCAAAGAAAAATTGAGGTTTAAAATGAAACTCTTCCAGGTACAATCGATGGATCAATATTATATCCAATATAAACTAAAATCTAATACAACTAAAATTTGCCATATACTCGTAATACTAAGCACCTAACTTTCACTTTGTTTCGATTATGTTCTAACTAAAGCCAATTTCGTTTTCCTGCTCCCGCTTATACTACTTTTCATTAACCTTATCATTTGACGCGAAAATTTATGATTTTATATACTAAAACGAGTAATAGTATAAAAATAAGTTTTAAGTTTTATTAATTAATAAAACAAACATTATTCCACATAGAAAGACAACTGTAGCGTAATGCCGTGGAGAAAATAAAATTACTCGAATTCCGTAAGTATAAAAATTTTACTTAATTAATTGCACAACAACTGAAGGTAATACAATACGTATTCACAATTTTGTTATAATTTTTCTATGAACCCATTTTGATAATGTTATTGGTTTCACGAAATTATTCTCCATATTTTATTCCTAATCAAATTAAATTCCCAAACAACAAAAATTATTTATAGCACTACTGACACATCCCCATTTCAGTAAATTGCTTGAGTTGTTTTGCTTTTGCGTGCAAAATATTAAATAAACATTTTCTTTCTCTTTTTTTTCGCAAATCGTAGTTTCGGAACTACTCAAGCTTTGGCGAAACAACTCCTGTTGTAAGTACTTCTTGAAGTATTTTGGCCTAATACCCTAAGCTTACAATGTCAAATAACACGGTGCGACAAAAAAAAATTCCCGGGAAGTGATACTATTTTTCTGATAGGTATTGTCGAGTACAACAATAACACTGTTCAAGTTTTTGACACGAAATTTCTGGTACAAACGTGAAAACCATATGGTTGTGTTTCGATGAGCCCCCTGAGTACTACTCCATCGATGAAAGTGCCAACTTGGCTCATTGGGAAAATTTTATGGCGTTTTGCTTGAATTTCGGTCAATTAGTGAATTTTTTACCATTTAAGCCCATTTAAGTCGCTATTCCTGTATTCAAAATTTCTTTCGTTATTTTTATACGGCTCGCAATTACTAGTTATACCATTAGAACGCACATTTCAACTAAGAAAATCAAATTTTTTAGCCTATTTTCATGATTTTTGCCCATTTTTCATCGATTTTCCCCATTTTTTGCTGTTTTTATGCGCTTTTTTGAAATTCTTGGGCAAACTTTTCGACATAGTTCTTACAGTTTTTCCTTTTTACAATATACTATGCAATATTATTGCCATTTCAAGCAACTCAACACACTTTTTAAATACAGAAACCATCCTTTTTACGCTTTTTCGGATGATTTTCGCGTTTTTTATTGATTTAAATAAATTTTTTGAATACATTTTTTCGGTATAAAAATGAATGGAAATGCGTGTTTCTCCGTATTAAAGTAATTAATTTTAAATTGGCAATTGAAATATAGAATTATTCAATGGAATATCATTCTTTATCCTCCAATTCCATTAACAAATTCCAGCAAAGATCTGCCAAAGCAGTGATCGAAAAAGTTCTCGGCATTCATCGGGGGGACAATTGGCGTGCCATTGTTGAAGATATGCTGCAATCTTTCGAAAACATCGGTGTTCGAATGTCGTTGAAAGTGCATTTCATGCATCACCACCAAGATCACTTTGAGCGTCAGTTGCCGTCTGAATCAGACGAGCATGGTGAACGTTTCCACCAGGTATCAGCACAGTTGTAACACTGGTACAGTGGAAAAAAATTAGATTCACTTTTGGCAGATCTTTGCTGGAATTTGTTAATGGAATTGGAGGATAACGAATGATATTCCATTGAATAATTCTATATTTCAATTGCCAATTTAAAATTAATTACATTAATACGGAGAAACACGCATTTCCATTCATTTTTATACCGAAAAAATGTATTCAAAAAATTTATTTAAATCAATAAAAAACGCGAAAATCATCCGAAAAAGCGTAAAAAGGATGGTTTCTGTATTTAAAAAGTGTGTTGAGTTGCTTGAAATGGCAATAATATTGCATAGTATATTGTAAAAAGGAAAAACTGTAAGAACTATGTCGAAAAGTTTGCCCAAGAATTTCAAAAAAGCGCATAAAAACAGCAAAAAATGGGGAAAATCGATGAAAAATGGGCAAAAATCATGAAAATAGGCTAAAAAATTTGATATTCTCAGTTGAAATGTGCGTTCTAATGGTAGAACTAGTAATTGCGAGCCGTATAAAAATTACGAAAGAAATTTTGAATACAGGAATAGCGACTTAAATGGGCTTAAATGGTAAAAAATTCACTAATTGACCGAAATTCAAACAAAACGCCATAAAATTTTCCCAATGAGCCAAGTTGGCACTTTCATCGATGGATTAGTACTCAGGGGGCTCATCCAAACACAACCAAATGGTTTTCACGTTTGTACCATTTTACAACTTGAACAGTGTAATCTGTATTTGAAATTTGCCAGTCACATCAGAATTTTGAGATACCGTTAAAAAACCGGTTTTTCGTACCTCTATGCATTTATAAGCCAGTAAATTACTTGTTTATTAACCGATTTTCAGTTACTCAACGGATTTGGAAAGAAGAAACTAGTACGTTTAGAATTGTCTATATATTGTTATGGTTGGCTTAAAAGCTCTTTGTGTATTTCTCCACCAAACACATTTGTTCCCCACTTGTTTAGACATTTTTCAACTTTGGCTATATTTTTACGCATTATTTTATAAAGGAACCGTAAATTTTTTTAAGTTATTCAAAAAATATATTTATTTATGAGTAAAACGCAACTTTGTTTAAAAAAATCCATTAAAAATTTACTGAGTTATCGGTAAAATTTTGTAAATGCAATTCGGAGTATAATAGAAATTGAGACAACAAAGCTCGCCAAACTTTTTTTGCTTGGGGTCAGGGTTCTTATTTATAAAACTTTACATTCTGTAAAATGAAAATAAGTCTTTAAATATATTTTGCTGGAAATATCCTACAAAAAAAAATAAAAAAATTGGAAATTTAAACCAGTTTGCTGCTATCATGCTATAATGAACACAATTGCTATAGTTTGAGGGCCGCAAATTGCAAATCACTGTTATAATAAACTCAAATTAGAATTACAACAATTTGCAATGAGAGCTTAACTCATGTAAAAGTTTTGTTTTTTTTATTTGTTTTGTTTATCCCTGCTTTATCACTTCTTTATCACTGTATATTTACATAAAAAAGTTAACAATTTGGTAATAATCGAGTGCAATTAAAATAAAAATATGCGATAAGTGTGGTAAATTTTGCTATATTTGTGGTTTATTTACGGATATCAGTCATAGACGTGATTTTAGAAACAATATTGGAGTGGTGGAAGTATATAACAAAATCTTCAATCGCTCTTACAAATCCAGTCGCTGGTATGAACCAGAATTTGTTTGTGAATGTTGCTGTGCAACATTAAGAAAATGCAAAGTTCTACCGTCAGTTACTTTGCCCTTTTCTACGCCTATGACTTCGCATCATCAGCTTTTTCATAAGCCAGATGATTGTTACTTTTGTCAAACCAATACTTCAGGCTACACTTTTAAAACGCGCAAAAGTGTAAAATATGCAAATGTTGTAACTGTTACAAAACCTATACGAGTATATGCAAATGATGAAGTTCCGACAACTAGCACATCTGCTGTTGAAACTGAAAAAGAGTTGGAAGACGAAGAGTACCTTCCATCCAAATCCACTACAACGAAACGGCATTTAATTTCGAACGCAGATTTCGCCGATCTCATTCGCGATTTGAATTTGTCAAAACGACAATCTGAAATACTCGGTTCACGAGTAAAGCAGTGGAATTTGGTGGAAAACGATTTTCGTGTAACATCTGGTAGAAGGAGTGACCGTACTTTGTAAGTTGAAGAAAGTTTTAAGACTGATCACAATGACAGTCATTTTGTGTATTGCGTTGATGTACCCAAACTATTATCGGCAATGGCGAGTTTTCATTGATGGTTCATGTAAAAGTATGTTTTCCTTATAAAAAAAATAGTTTTTATTTAATTTTTTTAAATCTGTATTGTTATATCTAGGCTTGAAAGCTGTTTTATTACATAACCAAAATCAGTTACTATCAGTTCCAATCGCATATGCGACAAGCACGAAAGAAACTTACTAAGTAATGAAAACAATACTTCGATTCGTCAGCTATACCACTCATAAATGGAAGTTTTAACAATTTTATTTGGTATGCAAGGGGGTTACACAAAGCATCCATGTTATCTTTGTGAATGGGATAGTCGTGCACCGAATCGGTATGACCGTAAAGTATGACCATCTCGTGAGGCGCATCAAACAGGCAGGAGAAATATTTTAAACGTCCCATTAGTTTCACCTGAGGATGTTATTCTGCCACCACTGCATCTGAAGCTGGGATATATGAAACAATTCGTTAAAAAACTTTATGTAAACAGCGCCGCTTTTTGCTATCTTAAAGAAGTGTTCCCAAAATTAAGTGAAGCCAAAATAAAAGGAGGTATTAAAGTATTTGTTTCCAATTCTAGTACTTTTTTTTATCGTTTTTATCTTTTTCGATCAATTTTAGGTATTTTCATTGGACCTCAAATCCGTAAAATTATGAGAGATGAAAATTTTATTAACAAGTTAAATTCAGTCGAAAAGCGTGCATGGAATAGTTTTGTTGCACTCTGTGATAATTTTCTTGGCAATTACAGAAGCGACGACTATGTCGCTGTTGTTAATGAATTTTTAGGTGCGTATGGTGAAATGGGTTGCAATATGTCCAAAAAAATTCATTTCCTGCATTCGCACTTAGATTTCTTCCCAGACAATCTGGGTCAGTTCAGCGATGAACAAGGTTGTAGGGCAATATACGTGTGTTGATGAGGGTTGAATCAATATCAATTGCGTTGGCCTTGCAAGATCGGCTTACGCATCGATTGCAGGTTTCACACAACGTATGAATGCAATGATATACAGAAACCTAGTGCGAAGCGGAATGTCGCCCTCAGTAGAGATTGTAACCGGCAGAGTTTGCCGTTGGTTACGCTATTGTTTGGTGCTGTTCTGTAACTAAGCCTAGTTAAGAGCACCGAGAGAAGAAATGAGAAATCTAATGCAGGATTGCAGTTTTAGAAGTTCAGATTAATTCTGGTTTATTTGGTGGCTCGCTGGCCCTTTTATATTATTGAATTCTTATTCTTTTCTTATTCTAACTAACATAAAATATATCTATCTTATTTCCACTAGTTACAAATCATATTCCCGAAATTTGTCTCAAGTATCGGATTACCGATATTATTCATTGACGAATCATCGTCTTTGTTTATATTAATAATTTTGAGTGCAAGTTCAGGGCTAAAGTCACTGCACTGTCCAATATGCATACGCTGCAATATAGGCAGCGTGTGTTATTGCACCACCAAAATGCTTGTCTAGCGTATTTGGGTACTGAGTGCAATTGCGCACGTTGCGCTATTGTCAGTTTGTTCGCATATGCGACTTGCTGCTGTGCTTATGACGATGTGTGGTCGTCAGTGTACACTTATGTGGTACACTACACCCTCACCCTTAAGAGAAAAACTAGGGGTGTTAGCGAATAATTTTTCTGGAAATATGGTTTGTGTTGTATTACAATTGTCTTATGTTATGGATTTGTTAGATGATTTTCATATTTTCTAATAATTGGTATTGTTTGTTTATAAATTGTTTCTTATTATTAAAGTTACATTGTAGCGTTTTTAATTATATAGTTAAAATAACAAATTATGTAGGTTTGATATAATTACATATGCTTATGATTACTAATTACATTGTTTTGATTACATATTGTGATAGTTTTAATTATAAATCTTATTGTATAAATTTAAATTACATCGAATGCTTTAATTGATTATTATGTACTTTCTTAGGTGTACCATTATTCTATTAATGAATTTACTCCTAACTTATCTAGTATTTTATATGGTCCTTTATATGGATTCATATTCTTTTTCCTATTTTCTACTTTTAATAGAACTAAATCTCCTATTTCTATATTAAGTGTATTCTTATTAGTTTTTGAGTCAGTTAGTGTACGTTTTTGTTTTGCTTTCATTAGCATTTGTTTTGCCTTTTCGTGGGCATAGCGTAATCTCGCTTTTAGCTCGTTGGCGTAATTTTCAAAGTTGTAAATTTTTGTGTTACTTTCTATTACTTCATTGGGTAAACCTGGGAGTTTCCCATATATTAATTCATATGACGTGTAGCCCGTGTCAACATGTGGCATTGTGTTGTAAGTGAAAGTGAAGTAGGGAATCCACTTATCCCATTCGTCGTCGTTTGTTGATGTCAGTAGGAATTCATTCAAAACTCTGTGGTTGCGTTCTAGTGAGCCTATCGTTTGGTGGTGGTATGGTGTCGAAAATTTTTGTTGTATTTTGAGCAGTGCACATATGTTTGCCATTAGCTCGTTTGTAAATTCTGTCCCGTTGTCAGATTTAAGAATTTTGTCCGTATTTGAGTATAGTCGTTCAACTAATGTTTTGGCTGTTGTGTGTGCGTCTTTTGTTATCATTGGATATGCGATTACGAACTTTGTCAGCTCGCACTGCATGGTCAGTATGTAGCGGTATTCGTTTGAAATTTTTAGTGGTCCTACGGTGTCAATTGATATGACTTCGAAGCTTGTGTTAGGGGTGTCCGTTATGGTTTGTGGTTCTTTGATGTGTCTTGTTTGTTTACACTTCACGCACGTGTCACAGTTGGATACGAATTTCTTTACCATTTGGTTCATATTTTTCCAAATGTATCTTTGTTTTAATTTGAATAGAGTTTTTCTTACTCCGGGATGTCCTGTTTTGTGACATTCATCTATTAGTTTGTATTTTAAAATATCTTCCGTTATTCTCTTTGGAGGTATATAAATTAATATTTTTAGCTGAGGACTTTTGCTTTTCATTTTTATTTTTGCGTACGCTTCTTTAAATTCTTCTTTTGTATATATTTTGAATATTTCATCATTATTTGCAATTGCTAATTCTTTAATTTTTTCTTTCTTCGTTTTGGATATCAATTTCCTCAGAATCGAGTCTAGTCTCGCTGATTTATCATTGATTCCTGCATGCTTTATATTTTCATTTATGTTTTTATTTTTAGGTCGGAGCTTCTTCAGAGTCGAATCTTGATTCGGTGAATTATCGCTTTCGCCTATGTGCACAATATCATTTTTTATATATATATTCATTTTTCCAAGCTTTGATTTTTCTTGTCGACATTAAATTTTAATTTTTTAATATTCTTGACGTCATTTATTGATGTACATTCCCATATTTGAAGCTGATCAGTCTCCTGAGATATGCAATTTCTCAATTTCTTATTTTCATTTTTATTTGCCTCTTCATTTATTTCATTTTTATTTGCCTCTTCATTTGGTTTATTTTTATTTGCCATCCCTCTCGTTATTACTAGGGTTCTTTTGGCTTTTTCATCAATTTCTTTCGGTATCATTTCTTTTAGAATGTCCGAGTCAATTTGTATTGTTGACAATGCATCTGCATTTGTATTCATCTTTCCTGTTTTATATACTATGTTGAAATCATAGTCACTGAGGTCTAATCTAATTCTGGTCATTTTAGAGGAAGGGTTTTTATGAGAGAATAGTGATATCAGTGGTCGATGGTCAGTTACTACCGTGAACTTTTGACCATATAGATAGGGTTTGAAGAAGTTAATACTCCAATATATTGCTAGTAGCTCTTTTTCTATTACTGGCTTATTCAAATCGTGTTTTGTAATGATTTGCTAGCATATGATATTGGTAAATCTTGTCCTATTTCGCCTTGTGATAGTACGGCGCCTAGTGCATAATTCGATGCATCTGTAGTTAATATGAAGGGTATTGCAATAGTGGTGGGTTTATTAATTTTAGTTTAAGAGTTTCAAAAGATTTTTGGCATTCATCTGTCCATACAAATTTGGCTGATTTCTTTAGTAAGGAGTTTAAATATTTTGCAATATCTGCAAATTCTGGTATGAATTTTCTATAGTAGTTGCAGAATTCAACGAATCTTCTTACTTCGTCTGCGTTTTTCGGTTGAGGGTAATTTTTTACAGTCTCGTATTTTGCTGGGTCAGTTTTAACTCCGTCTTGTGTAATCAAATGTCCTAAATATACGACTTCTGGTCTCAGAAAGTTGCATTTTGCTGCGTTTATCTTTAAGTTATGTTGTTTTAGTCTGTCTAGTACTTTGATTAAATTTTGGTTATGGTGGTTTAGACTGCATCCATAGATGATTATGTCATCTACATAAAGGAATGCTTCTGAGTCAACTGAAAGCTGTTGGATGAAATTTTTAGTCCGAAAGGTAGTCTTTTAAATTGATAATGTCCATTGGATGTGTAAAAAGCTGTTAATGGTCGTGATTTTTTTTCTAATTTTATTTGATGAAATGAACTGGTCATGTCTAAGGTTGAAAACCATTTTGCTCTGCCTAACTTGTCTAGAATGTCTTCTAGGCGAGTTAGCGGGAATTTATCATTTACTATTTTGTCATTCAGTTCTCTAAAATCCACTACAAGTCTCCATTTCTTTTTGTCAATAGTGTTCTTTTTAGGAACCAAAAGGAGTGGAGCATTGTATGGGCTGACTGAAGGTTCAATGATATCCTCTTGTAGCATTTTCTTTACCTGTTCATTCACAATTTCTGTGTGTGTGTGTGGCAGTCTGTAGTTTTTAATGTAAACGGGGGTGTTGTCATGTATCGTTATGTTTTGTGTGTAAAAATTGTTTGTCGAAAGTGGTTCGTCTTCAAGATGAAAAACTTCTTGGTATTGTCTTAGGATGTTTATGAGTTGGGTTTTTGTAATTTCGTCTGTGCAGTTAAAATTTAATGTTTCAATGATTTTCTGTAGTCTATTTTCATTGTAATTATCTTGCGTACTGTACTTTAGTATGTCATAATTTTTTAATGAGTCAGTTTCAAATTGTATGCCGTCTAAAATTACCTCTTTGTTTGTTGTATTTAGAATTTTTATGTGGGTTATACCACTTTTGGGTGCTATTGAGTGCTTAGAAATATGCCTTCTTTTAATTCTTTATTTAGAATTATTTTGTCTTCATTTATGTTTAATTTTAAGGCTTGTATTATTTCTGTTCTTGCTGGTATTTTAATTTTTTGAGTATCGTGAGATTTAGTGTGCATGGGTATAATGAATGTTTGTTTGTTTACGTACGCGGAAATTGTAAACGTTTCATAATCGATTTTACATATATATTTTTCAAAAAAATCCCTATCTAGAATGCCATCTGTTTCTATTGGAAATGTTTTGTTTACTAATTGGAAAGGGTGGTTGCACGATTCTTCTCCAATATCTAATTGTAATTCTATTTGACCTTCAGAATATACCTCTTAGTTTGTTATGCCTGTTAATTTGCATTTGTCATCAGGAAAGTATTCGGGGTTTTCTAATTTGCTATTTATTTTGCATAATGAGATGTCGGCACCTGTGTCTATCAAAAAAGTCATTTTTTACTTTTTGTGTGTCAGCGTGACGAAATTTGTGTGGTTATCCGAGATTTTATATACATTAAATTTTGGCTGTCCAGAATGGTTATGCATTCTGGGTCTTGTTCGTTTCCCGCATCGTGTATCATGTTTATGCGGCGGTTTCTGTTTGAGTTGTAATTGTTGTTGTTGTTCTGCTGTCTGCCTTGTGAGTTGTAGCTGTTGTTGTGTCTGCAGTTGTTGTTATTTTGATTATTGGGGTTTGTGTTGTTGTGGTTATTGTTTCTTTGCCTGTAATTTGTATTGCTACGGTTATTGTTTCTGTTGTTTGCATGGTTAGTGTTGTTGTAGTTATTTTTGTCATAGCGTGTGCTGAAATTTAGTCGTATGTTGTTTGTGTATTGTGGAGAAGGGTTGAATGAATTATATTTGCGCGGAGCGTTGAAATTAGACTTTGTACCTTGTGGGTTGAATGAATTATGTCTTACTTGCATCAGCTGTGATGTGTTGGGCATTATTCTAGATTCGCTCTCAAGTTCAAGTGCCAATTCTGTTGCTTCTGCTAGAACTTTTGGTTTTGCCGCAAAAATTGTCGCTTTGTAATTCTCATTCAGTCCTTTCTTGAAAGTGTCCAATGCTAACTTGTTGTTTGTTTTTGTTATTACGTTCTTTTCTGCTTGTAGAGCTGTCTCTCCTAAATTGTGTATGTTAATTCTGTTTAAACTTTCTATTATTGTCAGAATTTTTTCTTTGTACGAGTTGATTCCTGAATTCCTTTGTTGTAGTTTAGTTAGTCTAGCTTGTAGCTGTGGTATTGTTGTCGCGTCTTTGTACCTCTGTTGTAGTAGAGTGGTAAGTGTATTTAAGTGTTCTGGTTTTGTGTAACCTCCTATTGCTGTTCTTACATTGGCAGATAATTTGGCATGGTAGATATACTCCAGTAAATCTGTCTGTCCTGACTCGTTGAGTGATTTGTTTATCAGTTCAGCGGTGATTATGAAACTATCTAATTCTCTGAAGTTGCCCGTAAATGTGGGTAGAGATTTTAATGCCGTTTCTATGCTAAAAGATGCCATGTTGTCTATTGGTTCAGTCTATTCTGTTAATTGTTATCTATTTCTTAAAATTTAAGCTCAAAATGTATTTCATTTTAATCTGATTTTGCAGTACATTTTTGGGAAGTTTGAGTTATAATAATTTTATAATTTTTAGTTTTCTAATGCTTTTGTTTCATTTCAATACATATATGAATTATTACTAATACATAATATAAATAATTTTAGCAATAAAATGTTTATATTTTAAAGCAAACATTAAATTGTTGACTAACATTATAAATCAATATCATATTTTAATTCAATTACTCGTACTAGTCGTACTTTAATATGCTCGTTTGTTTTCTCTATTCTTCTTCCTTTTTCTCCAATTATTTTATCACTGCTTCTTGTTTTCTCTCTTCGTCTAATTCTATCTGTTGCTTCTATTCTATATGCTTCTTTTTCTCCTTGACTTATTCTTTGCTCTCTCCTTCGTCATTTTTCCAATTTTTGAGTCAAATTGGCTGCGTCAGTTGCTCCTTCTTTTTAATTTGTCGCCTCTTGTTCTCTTCGATTGCGGGTCACAGTTGATAATCTTTGATGGGACATAAGCTGGAAATGCATGGTAGTTGGCACGTATTCTTACATATGCAGGAATATTGGTCCACCGTTTCTGGATAATTTTCAGGATCTTCTTCAGGCTATTCATTGATTGCAGGATCGGTTGCAGGATTATTGATTGCCTTTCAGGTCCCAGGTCAGTTGCAGGATCGCCATGTAGGGTAATATAAAGTTAGGCTGGCAGAATCGCCATGTAGGGTAATATACGTGTATTGATGAGGGTTGAATCAATATCAATTGCGTTGGCCTTGCAAGATCGGCTTACGCATCGATTGCAGGTTTCACACAACGTATGAATGCAATGATATACAGAAATCTAGTGCGAAGCGGAATGTCGCCCTCAGTAGAGATTGTAACCGGCAGAGTTTGCCGTTGGTTACGCTATTGTTTGGTGCTGTTCTGTAACTAAGCCTAGTTAAGAGCACCGAGAGAAGAAATGAGAAATCTAATGCAGGATTGCAGTTTTAGAAGTTCAGATTAATTCTGGTTTATTTGGTGGCTCGCTGGCCCTTTTATATTATTGACCTACTATAAAAGTGTCGACGGTGCATTCTAAATTTCAATGCCCTTCGTCGAGCCGAATGCTGAACTGTAACACCCTAAAAGTTTACATAATCATTAGTACATAATTCTGGTTACTTATTGTTGGAATATGGGGTCATCAAAGAAACAAACAGAAATAACTTTTATATTAATTTAATTCAATTTATTATTTGCTTCTTTTAAGCACAACTTGTCGCGGTGATTTTTCTAGAAGAAGTGAAAATAAAATACCAGAAATCAACTCATTAGAAGCGTGTGTACACAGCAAAATCAAAAGAACAGTTATTTCTACAAACAATTTAGACATTAGCTGTCTCTCTTAAACTTCTTCAGTTGCAATACAGATCAATGTTGCTTTTGCTTTGCACACGAATTTCATAACGCTTCCTGCAAGAATCTTTAGAGTGACCGCTTATTACAAACAAAATTAGAGTGACCATAAATCGTGTGCATTCAACACTTATAATACTTGAACCCAAAAAATATGTGCTTTCTTACTTAACTTAATTGCTTAAAGCTAACCTCACCAAATGTGTAGTATCTGTTAGGAGCTGGTGCTGTGAGTCAACTACTCGCAGGCAGCTTGATTCTAACCCACAACAGGACATAGTAGATATTTTTCTACACTTGATTTATCGAGTGGCTACCACCAAGTTCTGGTGGATACCCAAGAAAAGCAAAAGACCGCGTTTAGCACCGGTTTAGGGCATTATGAATTTAATAGAATGCCGTTTGGATTAACAGGAGCACCGGCTACCTTCCAACGGCTAATGAATAATGTGTTAGCAGGCTTGCAAGGGTTAGATTGATTTGTGTATCTGGAAGATATTGTAATCTATGGGAAGAGCTTGCAGCAGCATTCGCAACGCAAGAACACAATTTGAAATTGAACACGGAGAAGTGTGAGCAACTTAAACTATAAAAATCCAAAACCAACGGAGGGCGGTCCTCCCATTGTCTACCACCAATACAAGGGTGGTGGACAGATCGATAGCAGCTGGAGGTAGAGAGGGCTTAAGCGTTGCCCCACTGGCAAAGAGAAAAGGGGTAGTCAGGTTCGTGTTCGTTGACGCGACCGTTCGGATCTACCGCAGCGACGAGCAAGTTTTGTAACCGGAGGAGGTAGAGGGTGACAAGGCTAGCGTTGCTGGCGGTGGTGAAGAAGGGTTGTCCAGCGGCCAAAGGTCGACCGACTCAGAGCAGCTGACCAGGGTCGGGCAGCTCTTTAAGGAGGAGGAACTTCTTGACTACACCGAAGAAGAGGATGACGCGCACGTTACGATGGTGGAGGTAAGAAAGACAGATTCCTATGAAGCTGATCCAAATCCACCTCCACCATTGTAAACTCGCCTCCGCGAATTTGATGGTCCGCCTGGGTTCCGGTGGTTTTGACGTGGCCCACGAGCTGTGGATATGCGGCAACAAAATCTGCGGTTTGAAGATGAGAGGCTTCAAGATGATAGCCGCTCACAGCACAGGTAAGCCTCGTGCTTGTACTCGTATATTAGCAAAGGATAACATTAAGATCTTTTTGCTCCCACAGTTAATTAATGGCGATACGGTGGCGGCAAACATTGAGCTGCAAAATAGCAGTCTCTGGGTAGCCTCTGCATATATGCCACATGACAAGGACGCTCCACCGAAGGAGGTTCCGACATTGGTCATGGAGGCAGCCGTAGCCAACAGGAACTTCGTTATCTCCAGCGACGTAAACGCACACAACACGTTATGGGGAAGCTCGAACACTAACGTAAGAGGTGAGTCAGGTTTAGACTTCATTATTGAGAATAAGCTTAGTGTCTTAAATTTAGGCTCAGAGCCGACGTTTATAACACAAAATAGTAGGAAGTGTTATATATTACCCTGACCTGCAATAAGTTCGCGAACAATATAAAAATGTCGAATGAAAATTCCTACTCTGACCATCGCTATAGAGAATTCGAATTGAACTTCCCAGTAGGTCCAGTTTTTTTTTTCTTTTTTTTATTTCTTCCTCTATATATTACAATCTATAACAATAATATCAAGTAATATTTTGTGCAGGTTTGGATTGAATATGCTCTTTTTGCCAATGCCAAAAGAACTTATTTTATTTATTTGTTTATTAAATTTTCTCTATTTATCCAACATTTTATTTATGTATATAATTAATTATTTATTTTGTTATTGTTATGTATTTATTTTTTTAAACCTTCCTGTAAGTTCTGCAGGGGTAATTCGCTTCAATCTTCTTGGAGTTGCACCCTCCGTGTCTGCTGCACTACGCAGTTCCAGGTTTTGATGGCCTCTCAGTCGGTGTATATGTTTGGTGCTGCATTTTGTGATTGTGTCCGTGATGGTTTCAATGTGTAGGTCACGGTGTATAACCTCGTTCGGGATATACCATTCAGCATTTGTAATAGTTCGCAGTATTGTTAAATGCATTCGTTGTATTAAATTTAAGTTTGATATGCTAGCTGTGCCCCATATCTCGATTCCATATTTCCAGATAGGTGCTATTATTGTCTTGTATATTATTAGTTTGTTGTAGAGAGATAGTCTAGATGCTCGTCCAAGTAGCCAGCTTAATTGTCGGTACTTATTTTTTGCATCGTTTCGCTTGTTAATGATGTGCTGCTTCCAAGTCAATTTTTCGTCTACGGTTATTCCAAGATATTTTGCAGCAGAGTGAGTTTTTATTTTTTTGCCCTTTATAGCAAGGCTGTATTTTGTCGATTTTCCGTTTGTATATACAACTTGAACAGTTTTGTCTTTATTTATCTCTATTCCCCATAAGTCACACCATGCTACTACATTGTCCAATATATGTTGGATTGAATTTGTTGCCTTTTTTTCGTCATTGTGTGATGCCATTAAAACTGTGTCGTCTGCGAATGTTGCTATCATCGCATTGCTTTTCGTTGGAATTGGTATATCTGCTGTGAATATTAAGTATAGTAGAGGTCCTAATACGCTGCCTTGTGGTACTCCAGCTGTCATTGGTAGGATGTCTGAGCAATCCTCGTCATATTTTATGTAGAATTGTCGTTCGCTTATATAGCTATTTAAAATGTCATAATAATTTTGTGGAAATATTCGCTTAAGTTTATATAGAAGTCCTTTGTAGCATTCCTTCGCAGTATTTTTTGTTTTCTATACTGTCAAGGATTTTGTTTACAACCCTGTGGACCTGTTGCACAGTTGAGTGCTGTCTTCTAAATCCAAACTGATGGCTGGGTATTAAATTTTTTGTTGTTAAGATTAGCTCTTATCTGTCCTGTAGTATACTTTCAAATACTTTCGATAGTATTGGCATTAGACTGATAGGTCGGTAAGAAGTTGTTTTGGTGGCATCTTTTCCTGGCTTGCTGATGGCTGTTATCTGTGCAACTTTCCATAAGCGAGAGAAATACTTAGTTTCTAGCATGCAGTTAAATATATTTCGGATATATATTATAGCTATATCAGGCATTTCTTTTAGCATTTTCCCGCTTATCAGATCATATCCTGGCGCCATTTTGACTTTTAATTTTTTAATTTTGTTTTTGACTTCTGCTACTGAAGCCTTTTTTGTTTTGGATTGCGGGATATTTATTACATTGTCAAGATGAGTGGTTTGATTGTCCATTTCACTTGTAAATATTTCAAGGAAATGTTTGGCCAATGTGTTGGCTTTGTCTTTACTTGTTTTCGCCCATGTACCGGTTTGTGTTTTGATAGGAGGTTTGTGTATTATTGCACCAGTGAGTTTTTTCGTAGCCTTCCAAAGAGAGTAATTTGTTGATGTGGTCGTTCCCAAGTTCAGCATATGTTTTTCTAGTTCCTTTTCTCTGTTTTTCTGAAGTAAAATTTTTAATTCATTTGTTGCTTTGTTTAGGTTACGTTTATCTTCCGGATTCCTAGTGATTTGCCATGTTTTCCGGAGCTTCCTTTTCCATTTAATTTTTCCCTTGATGAACGCTGGTGTAGTGTCCGTATTTGTTAACGTTAGCTTTGGTGTTGAAGCTGTGATTGCTTCGATGACGCTATCATTAAAGTATGCGATTGCGGAATCGATTTCATTTTTTGTTTTTAATCGTATATCTATTTTTAGTTGTTTTTCCAGTGCTAGACGAAAATTATTCCAGTCAGTTTTATTGTTATAGATGCCTGAGAAAAGTCTTGTCTCTATTGATCCTAGTAATGTCATTAGGATTGGGGAGTGGTCTGAGGATAATTCTAAACATGATTTAATAGTTAGCTGTTTATGAAGAATATTTTTTGTGATGCAGAAGTCTATTAAATCTGGTTGTTTTTTTGTATCTGTTGGCCAATATGTTGGTTCACCAGTGCTAATGAATCGACCATTACTATATCGTATAGCTTTAAGTAACTCGCGTCCTTTTGCGTTTGTCAACCTTGATCCCCATAAAACATTTTTAGCGTTATAGTCACCTCCGGCTAAATAGCGATTCCCCAGTTCTTTTAAATAGTCTAGATATTGTTCTTTTGTGTTGTTATATTTTGGTGGACAATAGACAGCAGATACTACGATTTGTCCTTTCGAGTCTTTTAGTGCTATTGTGGTTGCTTGAAGGTTCTTTTTTATATGCGTCAAGTTCAATGTAATTCATATTTTTTTTATAATGATCGCCGTTCCACCGTGAGATTTGTTGTCAGGATGATTTGTGTAATGGATGTCAAAGTTAGGGAATTTAACAAATGTTGTGTCTGTAGCATGTGTTTCCGAGATTAACATCACATCTATTGAATTATTTATTAGGAAAGTCTTTAGTTCTAGTTCATGGCGCGACAGTCCATTTGCATTCCATATTGCCAAATTTATTTTATTTACTGCGTTCATATATTTTGCATACAAGCATAGTTACCATGTTCATCATACTGGTCATTTGATTTATTAGTTGTTTCATCATTGTTTTTAATTCAGATAGATCGTCATTGTTTGATATTATTTCATATGTGCTGTTGCTTTTTATTTGATTTGGCTCCTGTGATATTGTTTCCATTTGTGCAGCTTGAGCGTATGAAATACCAGAGATGATTTTCTGGCCATTTATTTTTGTATTGGGATTGTTTTGGTTTGTTTCAATGTTGATTTGTCCATTTGTTTCTTTCTTGCGAAGTGTAGGGTATCTCTGGACTTTTAGAGCTTTATATATCGCACATCCTCTGTAGTTTGCCGTGTGGTTTTCACCGCAATGTACGCATTTAATATTTACTCTATCAGCGTCGATTTTAATTGTGCACATGTTTGTCTTGTGTTTTCCAGCACATTTGACACACACCGGGTCTATCTGGCAGTAGTTTCTTGTGTGGCCGTTCTTTTGGCAATTTGTGCATTGGGGAATTGTTCTCTTTTGTCGGGGTGGCTCAAAGCTAATTTTGCAGTGTAGGAGGTGAGTAATGTCGTATATGCCTTTATTGTTATCTTTTATTTTCAATTCAATTGAAAATAGTGAAAGTGGTTGTTTTATTTTGGCACCATTAGCTATTTGGATGTTATGGATATTTGTCACTTCATGGCCTAGTTCGGCTAATTCGTTTTTAATGTCTTCTGTGTCGGTTGAATGGTGCATATTTCGTAATACCACTCTAAAGCCTCGCTCATCTTTTGGTCGAAATGTGTAATACTTTGTCCCTTTTTGCTTTAATAATTCAATTACTTTTGTGTAGTGTGTGGACTCTTTTGGTTGAATTTTTATTTCGTTCTTGCTTAGAATTTTCATTTCGTACAATATATTTGGCGTGGAATTTAGTGCTTCAGATAAGGCTTTTATATTTTCAACATTCTGAACATATATAGGAGGCGGTTTTTGTAAACGTTGGGCAATTGGTTTTCGTATATTAATGTTCGCATTTGTCCCACTGTTGTTTTGTTCTTCCCTGTTGTCTTGAGAGTCCGTTTTGTCATTGACTGCTAACAGTTCGAATCTGTTTGTTGTGTTTGGAGGGATAGGCTTGCTCAGCCAATATTTTTGGAGTGATGTTTGTGTTGTGTTGAACATTTTATTTTTCGGTCTTTTGTTACTAGTATTTTGTTCATTTAACTTCTTTGGCGATTGTTTTTCGCGGTTTCGTTTTATTTTCGGTAATTTTATTACTGGTTTTAATATTTATATTTTGTACTTGCGTGTTTGTTGTTGCTGATGAAATTGGTGTTGTTCCGATTGCCATTATTGGTGAGTTGCAGCTAATCGTTACCGTCGCAGTCACCGGTTTTACAGTTGTGGTAGAGGAGCTTTGAGTTGTTATTGTGGTTGCTGAAGTAGTAACTGGTGGATAAAACTCCATAGTGGCAGTCGCGCATTGGACACTCCAAGGTAGGGAATTGCTGGCACCTAGTAGAGCGGGAGAGCAAGATCGTGCTCTGCTCTCTGTCACTTCGACCGGCAATTTGGAGTTGCCGTTGTTTTCGTTTGATATGAAAGAAAAATATGCGTTTCTTTTTGTTGCTGTTTTTTGTTTAAGTGTGTCAGCCACACTCATTATAAATTTGTGATTTGTTTTTATTTTATTCTATTTTAAAAGATGTGTCCCAGTAAGTGACCGGTAGATTCGTTCTACTCGATCACTGCACTATTGCACTTTTTCTTTACAACTTAAGTTACTTTAACTTAATAAATTTGTATTAAAGAATTAATTTTTGCGGAGCGAGCTTAAACACGTCTGCACTGTTCAAACTTAATATGGTGTGAGATGTTGAGACCTTTAGAAATATACGGATAACGGACTGGGGGAAGTATAGGAAGACTCTCAGGGCCTCAATGCCAAGAAATCACCTGTCTGATCCCACAGAGCCTGTGGAATTAGACGAGTTGATCAATCAGGTAACCACGGCCCAGAATAGTTCACTGACAGCCGGATGCCCGGTTGTAAAACAAGAACAAACCACCTAGGTGGACCTTCTCCGGAAGTCCAATAGGCGGTTATTTAACAGGGCCCGCGGACTGGGGCTAAAATATACAAGAAAGCAACCAGAACTGCGCAGCGGGAGTCCTGGCAAAATTATTGTAGGGATGTGGAAAGGTCCGGGTGATGTGTGGAGTGAAACGAGCGAGGAATTTTTGGCTCTTCTCTTAGATACGCATTTTCCAGGCAGTACTACAGTGGAGGGTGATAACTCGACACCTAGAGGCTGGCAGTCTGAGATAGGAAATGCGATAGTTACAGTCGAGAAAGTTGAGTGGGCCATTAACACCTTTGGTCCATATAAATCTGCGGGTCCGGATGGAATTTATCCAGCAAAACTGCAACAATCACGGGGCATAATTACGCTCTGGGTTGTGACTGCAATTATAAGCTGTCTTAACATGGACTATATTCCGCTAAGATGGAGAGAAACGAAGGTTACCTTCATACCCAAAGCGGGCAGGTCTTCTCATGTAAATCCTAAAGACTTCAGACCAATCAGTCTCACATCTTTTCTCCTAAAAACACTGGAGAGATTGATGGATGCACACTTACGGGAAGCTATACAAACTGGTAGAATCTCCTCGGCACAACATGCATACACGATGGGCAAATCGACAGAGACGGCGTTACACGTACTTATTGGTATAGTGGAAAAACCCATCCAGCAGAAGGGTTTCGCATTAGCGGCGTTCATTGCTATAGAAGGCGCTTTCAACAACATAAATGCGATCGCCATTACGGGAGCGTTAGAAACTCTGGGCGTCGATCCTAATGTAGTGGCGCTGATAGAGACGATACTCATCAGCAGAAATTAACTGCCAGCTTAGGTTCCTACACCTTAAGCAGACAGGTCTGTAGAGGCACTCCTCAGGGAAGAGTCCTCTCCCCCCTGCTCTGGAATTTGGCGGTAAATTCATTACTGCTAGTCCTAGAGAGGGGGGGTTGCCATGTCCTTCGCCTATGCTGATGACTTGGCAATTGTGATTAGAGGCAAATATCCAAACATCCTTATGGATATTTTGCGCTCTAGCATGGCCACGCTTACTGGCCACGCTATACGAAAGCCATTCTAGGTAATCTCCATTAAAGGTAGGAATTTAAATTTTTGGTAATCTGACATCGGTTGAAACGGACTCGTTTGCAAAAGAATTTGCTCTAAATGTGCTTACATGAAGGCTTGGAGAGGCACCCTTTTCATACTCGGAAATAATATCCAAAAGCGAACCTTTGGCGACAAGAAATTTCGTGATAAAGGTCGTATATAAATCCTCTTGGAGATATGGGACGTCGTTAACCGAGACCGAATTATTGAGAACGTGATCATAAATTTGCTCATGGTTACACTCGAACAATTTATTTATTTCCTCTAATTTTATTAAGAATGTTTGAGCCAGGCCACGAGTTTTGGCGTTAGAAGGAAGTTTTTCGAATTCTTCGATTAATCGCGTTAAACGATCCACAAGCATACGCTGCTCTTCAATTGCTCGCGACATATCCTCCATTTTAAGCACGACGCGAATCAACAATTTAATAAAATAAAGAGGGTACAGTACCTTCTTTCAAAAAAGCACTTAATTCCCGGGTTTGGGCACCATTAAAATGTACGAGTTATTTTGGCTCACTGAGCCAGCCACAAAATAAAACACTTAAGTCCCGATTTCAATAGTGATGAATTTAAACTAGAACTTTATTTATTTAAAAGAAGCAAATACTTAATATTTATTTATATTAACTAATTAATGCTGAGACAGGTCACTTTCTTAATAAAAACGATTTAAGCAGCACGGCAGTTATCGCTTGATTTTACCCTTGACTTCTTGAAAAACCTTTTTCTTCTTTTTTTGATGCTGTCGTTAAAACGATAAAGAGCCAAAAAACCTAATTGTTATTTACATATGCAGGTATGTACATATGTAAATCTTTTCGCATCAGTAAAGTGGTTCGATGCGTTAGAACAACAACAACAACAATACTAAGTTAGCGGACCATACTAAGACGAACAAGAACAGCGACACAAAGCGCAACTAATGAGATTAACATTTACTTTGTATTGTTATTGTTGCGATGCCCTTTATAATAATTGAAATATTAGGGCGGCTCAATTTTTATACGATATACCTTGTAACATAAAATTTATATGAAATAAGAACGATTAATTAAAATCGAGCAATTACAAAGAAATTAATAACAATAACAAATAAAATCTCCAACATTTCCCCCGCACAAAGAACGATTAGTTCATGACTAGAGCCACGAACGATGCGCGGAGGTATTTTATTTGGTTTTTCTGAGCTAACGACGCTATGCCTCGACTCACAGCAACTCGTTTAAAACGTCGGGCTCAGCATTGACGGGAAGAAGGGCAATCTTGGAGACAGGATGTTTTTAACAGTTTCCTTTGGATATAAAGAGACAACTCTGACTCGGCCATCAGCACCAGGATGAACTTCTGTGATGCGGGCCACTGGCCAGGCGATAGACGCTCGTCGAAAATAAGGACCAAATCACCAACTTCTATGTTTTTCTCTGGTTTAAGCCATTTAGGTCGACCTTGAAGACGGCACACGTACTCATTGACCCAACTTTTCCAAAAATATTGTTTAAGCGATTCCACGACCTTCCAGCGAGACAGTCTGTCGATACTAGTATTCAATAGATTTTCCTCAGGGACATTTAAAATTGGTTCACCAACTAGAAAATGTGCTGGAGTAAGCGCTTCACAGTCGGAAGGGTCAGATGAGAGAGGGCATAAGGGCCTTGAGTTAAGACCACCCTCGATTTGCGCCAGAAGTGTAGAAAGCTCTTCATATGTTAATATACGTTGGTCCATTATTCGTTTCAAATGGTGTTTTGTGGACTTTACACCAGCCTACCAGAGACCACCAAAATTAGGGGAAGCAGGGGGTATAAAATGCCAATTTGTACTAGAGTTAGATAATAGTTCAATAAGCTCTTCCGGCAACGAGTCACGACTTCTCCGCTGAAGAATTTTAAGCTCTTTGTTAGAGCCAATAAAATTAGTTCCGCAATCAGTATACAAATCGGTGCAGATACCACGGCGTGAGGTAAATCTTCGGAAAGCGGCGATGAACGCTTCAGTAGACAGACTGGTCACAGCCTCAAGGTGTAAGGCCTTTTTCACCATGCAGATGAAGAGGCATATGTAGTCTTTGGTGGTGGCAGAATTTCGAGCCGTAGATTGCTTGATGGTGATGGGGCCAGCATAATCCACTCCACTGTGCTTAAACGGTCGACAGGGTTGCAGACGGACGGCCGGAAGATCGCCCATAATTTGCTGAGCAGCTTTGGCCTTATATTTGAAGCACGTGATGCAGCGCCTATGGACATTTTTAGCCAAATTGTGAACAGATAAAATCCAGAACCTTCTGGTGACATAGGCTTGCATCTGAATAAGGCCACCGTGCAACGTCTTTACATGAGCGTCTGCAGTTATCAAAAGAGAGAGTGGATTGTTTTTAGATAGTATTATAGGGTGATTGAATTCATAATTGAACTTAGCTTTTTTTATTCGGCCTCCAACACGCAGCACGTCATTTTCGTCTAGAAACAGGCAGAGATGAGCCAGCTTACTTCCAGAGTGAACACTATCGGTTTTCTGAAGTTGCGCCATTTCGTCAGCAAATTCCACCCTTTGCGACATTCCTACGAGGGTCTGCCAGTCCTAGTTCTTCTGTTGAAAGTGAGCCCAGATTCCGCTTTTCTGACTCAGGCTGCCGAGAGTTGCGAATAAAACGCAAAATAAACGCCGTAACACGAACCAATTTCGTTATTGTAGAAATTTTGACAGGATTTCAGGATAATCATTCGTAGTAGTGGTTAAGTTGACAGCAATTTTCGACTTTCTGGCTTCAAGTTCCGTTTCAGAGGAAATGTTTGGTTGTGCGGGCTACAGATGTGGAGACATAGCTAACCAGACAGGACCAGATCACCATAGATTATGATGAAAAAGTTCAACAGACGAGATACCACGGGAAGCACAGTCAGCTGGGTTATCTTTTGTTGATATATAGCGCCATTGTGAGACATTGGAGTGGCGTTAGACCTCTGCAACCCGATTACCCACGTAAACACTCCATTTTGAGCTTTCGCCTCTAAGCCAGCAGAGAGTAGTCATGCTGTCAGTCCAAGAAATGATGTTGGTAATTTCTAGTTCAAGCGTGCTTTTAACTTTTTCCATAAGTTTGGCCAGAAGAGTCGCGCCACATAATTCCAGCCTGGGAATTGAAACCACTTGGGGCAACTTTTGTCTTTGATTGAACTAGATGTGTTGATCCAGAGTCTAAATCTTTTATATAAACGACGGCAGCAAAGGCAGCTTGCGAGGCGTCGCAGAACCCATGTAACTCCACTGAGCTACTTTTTAATGTACCAATCCAGCGCGGGATTTGGATTTTTTCTAAGTCCTTTAGTTCTACGAGATAGTGATTCCAGTTGGACTTTATAGAAGAAGAAACCGGGTCTGTCCAGTCAATGCCCTCGAGCCAAAGTTTCTGGAAAGTGATGTTCGCATTAATTGTGACTGGGGCAAGCCAGCCTAGCGGGTCATAAAGTTTGGCTGCGTCAGACAGCAAGCTACTCTTCGCAACTTCATCTTGAGCCACGAAATTTACTTTAAATGAAAATGTATCTTCGTTAATATTCCAGGCCAAGCCCAGCGCTTTGACAACAGACTGCTCGTCAAAGTCGATCATGTTAATTTTTTCTCGATACTCCTCAGGAGTATGAGCCATTAGTTCCGAAGAGTTTGATGTCCATTTTCGTAGATTAAGGCCACCAGCGGCTAATAAGTTAACTAGTTTCTTTTGAAGATATTGAGCCTCAGAGACAGAATCAGCGCCAGAAACAACATCATCAACGTACGTGGCGGTTTTTAAAATACTGCAGGCCTCGGGATAGGTCTGAGATTCATCTTTAGCTAGCTCGTGTAAAACTCTTATTGACAAATAAGGGGCAGAACTAGTACCATAAGTAACGGTTAAAAGTTTATATATGAAAATCTCAGTGTTAACCGAATCGCGCCAAAGAATTTGTTGGTAGTGAGTTTGATTTTCATCTATACGAATTTGACGGAACATTTTCTCTAAGTCTGAGCGAAAACCGATCTTAAAGCGCCGCCATCGTGTTATAATCGAGGGTAAGTCGTTTTGCAACGCAGGGCCAGGAGAAAGGGCATCATTAAGCGAGGGGTACGGGGGTCGTTTACTACTACCATCAAATACAACACGTAGTTTTGTTGTGGAACTACTTTCCCTAAGAACGCCATGATGAGGCAGAAAATAACTATGAGGGTGCAAGTCACTCGGGTAAACGCCAATCTTTACCATGTGCCCTAACGACTCGTATTCTTGCATGATTTTCCGTTTGAGCGAATTATAATCAGTATGAGAGAATGTAGGTGCCGAATTTCCAGATAAAACCGATTTAAAGGGTAGAGCCACCGTATATCTTCCGTCAGAACTTCTCTGGAAAGTATTTATGAAATAGTCTTCACAAGCCTTTTCCTCAGGAGTTGCCTTTCTCTTCTCAATAAATTCTTCTTGCTCCCAAAATGCTTTAAGCTGTGTATCTAATGAGCACAAATTAACGTTAACTGGAGTACCATAAGAAACAGCAGTTGTAGGGCCAGATACAACCCAACCGAAATGAGACAAGAAAATGCCTTTGGTAATCTTCTTCTGGCTGGGCAGCATTATATCTCCATAAATATCGCCACCGATCAAAATATCAATTTTATCGTTTTTATCAAACTCAGGAACCGCTAATTGGTATTTACTTAAATCTGGTAAATCATTTTTTCTGATAGGACCTGGGCAATATTGGGTCAAAGAAGGCACTACAAAGGCGCAACCATGAAGCTTAAAATCGGCCTCGTATGAAGACGTGAGACAAAATCGAACATATTTTCGAACTAAAATCGAATTTTGGCCGATACCGTTGATGCGGGCGAAAGTATTTTCTCTCTTTAATTTCAAAAGCTGGGCAGCTTGCTCAGTATTCAAAGTGGTTTGTGCGCCTTGGTCCAATATTGCACGAAGCTTAAAAGTGCCAAAAGGTGTTTGCACTAAAACACGAACTGTGGCTAAAAAAACTTGAGGCATTACTGTAGCACTTAGTAGATAAAAGTTGCATTGAAGGGAAGTGCCAGCTTTACTTTGAGCAGCAAAAGTGCTAGGGGTTTCAACAGCAGGACCAACTTGATTATTTGATGAGCTTGGTATATTTGTTGTTTTTGTAAATTCTTTATGTATAATCTGAAAGGCTTGAGGATTTAAGCGTAAGCTATTTAGAAATAAAAACCAGAGTTATTTCCTTAAGATAAATTACTTTACTATAAAATATTATTTAATTAATACAGAGATAAGTTTTACGATGTATAGTGCTTCAGGCAAAACAAAAAGAAGAAGGTAAAAACGGAACTTACAAAAGGAAGAGACAAATCAAGTTGACATAAGTGACATGAAGGTAAAAACGGAACTTACAAAAGGAAGAGACAAATCAAGTTGACATAAGTGACATATTGCATATGTAACAAAAGAAACAAAAAACAATTATCGATATCAATAAAGATGAGCAATTGTAAATTATAATAATCTAACATAATCGTATGATGAGATGCTTTACAAACTTTGCAACGAGTTTGCAGCTTGCAATCTTGAGCATAATGACCAATGTTGAGGCAGTTTCTACAAATCTTCTTTGAGAACATAAGTTCACGCTTGGCAGCAGACGGCAGGGCCGCGAACTTAAAACATTTGTACAACGGGTGTCGTTTTCCACAGCAGGGGCAGTTCTCATCTCCAAGGGCTACCATATGAACACGACGATTTACATTTTGTTTAAAAGAGCTAGGTTTATTCGGAAATGAATTGTGGCATTAATGGACTCAAGGGTACGAAAAGTCATTTCGAGAAAATCGAACAAATCATGAATTTTTGGAATGTCCGTTGAGGCCTTAAGAGATTGTTCCCATTCCTTGCAAGTTTGCAGGTCCAACTTGCCAACCGTAATATGAATAAGAATGGGATCCCAGCATTCACAATTGACTTCCAGTGTACCAAAAAGAGCCAAACAATTGCGAGTGGTATCAAGAATTTTTTTAATGCTCTCACATGAGCCATTAGATTTAGGTATATCAAACAGTTTTCTAAAAACTGTATCACAAATTTATCTCCTATTGTGATAACGCCGCGACAAAGCGGACCAGGCAAGTTCATAACTCGCGTCACAAGCCGGATATTCGTTTACAATTGACAGAGGTGTATCTTTACAAGAGTTTTTTTAAAAATAGTATTTTTGGACTTGGGACAGACGTTGGTTGGAATGGACCAGGGAAACGAACATATCTCTATACGAAAGCTATTCTAGATAATCTCCATTAAAGGTAGGAATATAAATGTTTGGTAATCTGACATCGGTTGAAACGGACTCGTTTGCAAAAGAATTTGCTCTAAATGTGCTTACATGTTCCCTTTTCATGCTCGGAAATAATATCCAAAAGCGAGCCTTTGGCGACAAGAAATTTCGTGATAAAGGTCGTATATAAATCCTCTTGGAGATATGGGACGTCGTTAACCGAGACCGAATTATTGAGAACGTGATCATAAATTTGCTCATGGCTACACTCGAACAATTTATTTATTTCCTCTAATTTTATTAAGAATGTTTGAGCCAGGCCACCAGTTTTGGCGTTAGAAGGAAGTTTTTCGTAATCTTCGATTAATCGCGGTAAACGATCCACAAGCATACGCTGCTCTTCAATTGCTCGCGACATATCCTCCATTTTAAGCACGACACGAACCAACAATTTAATAAAATAAAGAGGGTACAGTACCTTCTTTCAAAAAAGCACTTAATTCCCGGGTTTCGGCACCATTAAAATGTACGAGTTATTTTGGCTCACTGAGCCAGCCACAAAATAAAACACTTAAGTCCCGATTTCAATAGTGATGAATTTAAACTAGAACTTTATTTATTTAAATGAAGCAAATACTTAATATTTATTTATATTAACTAATTAATGCTGAGACAGGTCACTATCTTAATAAAAACGATTTAAGCAGGACGGCAGTTATCGCTTGATTTGACCCTTCCCACCACTTCTTGAAAAACCTTTTTCTTCTTTTTTTGATGCTGTCGTTAAAACGATAAAGAGCCAAAAAACCTAATTGTTATTTACATATGCAGGTATGTACATATGTAAATCTTTTCGCATCAGTAAAGTGGTTCGATGCGTTAGAACAACAACAACAACAATACTAAGTTAGCGGATCATACTAAGACGAACAAGAACAGCGACAGAAAGCGCAACTAATGAAATTAACATTTACTTTGTGTTGTTTTTGTTGCGATGCCCTTTATAATAATTGAAATATTAGGGCGGCTCAATTTTTATACGATATACCTTGTAACATAAAATTTATATGAAATAAGAACGATTAATTAAAATCGAGCAATTACAAAGAAATTAATAACAATAACAAATAAAATCTCCAACATTTCCCCCGCACAAAGAACGATTAGTTCATGACTAGAGCCACGAACGATGCGCGGAGGTATTTTATTTGGTTTTTCTGAGCTAACGACGCTATGCCTCGACTCACAGCAACTCGTTTAAAACGTCGGGCTCAGCATTGACGGGATAAAGGGCAATCTTGGAGACAGGATGTTTTTAACAGTTTCCGTTGGATATAAAGAGACGACTCTGACTCGGCCATCAGCACCAGGATGAACTTCTGTGATGCGGGCCACTGACCAGGCGGTAGACGCTCGTCGAAAATAAGGACCAAATCACCAACTTCTATGTTTTTCTCTGGTTTAAGCCATTTAGGTCGACCTTGAAGACGGCACACGTACTCATTGGCCCAACGTTTCCAAAAATATTGTTTAAGCGATTCCACGACCTTCCAGCGAGACAGTCTGTCGATACTAGTATTCAATAGATTTTCCTCAGGGACATTTAAAATTGGTTCACCAAATAGAAAATGTGCTGAAGTAAGCGCTTCACAGTCGGAAGGGTCAGATGAGAGAGGGCATAAGGGCCTTGAGTTAAGACCACCCTCGATTTGCGCCAGAAGTGTAGAAAGCTCTTCATATGTTAATATACGTTGGTCCATTATTCGTTTCAAATGGTGTTTTGTGGACTTTACACCAGCCTACCAGAGACCACCAAAATTAGGGGAAGCAGGGGGTATAAAATGCCAATTTGTACTAGAGTTAGATAATAGTTCAATAAGCTCTTCCGGCAACGAGTCACGACTTCTCCGCTGAAGAATTTTAAGCTCTTTGTTAGAGCCAATAAAATTAGTTCCGCAATCAGTATACAAATCGGTGCAGATACCACGGCGTGAGGTAAATCTTCGGAAAGCGGCGATGAACGCTTCAGTAGACAGACTGGTCACAGCCTCAAGGTGTAAGGCCTTTTTCACCATGCAGATGAAGAGGCATATGTAGTCTTTGGTGGTGGCAGAATTTCGAGCCGTAGATTGCTTGATGGTGATGGGGCCAGCATAATCCACTCCACTGTGCTTAAACGGTCGACAGGGTTGCAGACGGACGGCCGGAAGATCGCCCATAATTTGCTGAGCAGCTTTGGCCTTATATTTGAAGCACGTGATGCAGCGCCTATGGACATTTTTAGCCAAATTGTGAACAGATAAAATCCAGAACCTTCTGGTGACATAGGCTTGCATCTGAATAAGGCCACCGTGCAACGTCTTTACATGAGCGTCTGCAGTTATCAAAAGAGAGAGTGGATTGTTTTTAGATAGTATTATAGGGTGTTTGAATTCATAATTGAACTTAGCTTTTTTTATTCGGCCTCCAACACGCAGCACGTCATTTTCGTCTAGAAACGGGCAGAGATGAGCCAGCTTACTTCCAGAGTGAACACTATCGGTTTTCTGAAGTTGCGCCATTTCGTCAGCAAATTCCACCCTTTGCGACATTTCTACGAGGGTCTGCCAGTCCTAGTTCTTCTGTTGAAAGTGAGCCCAGATTCCGCTTTTCTGACTCAGGCTGCCGAGAGTTGCGAATAAAACGCAAAATAAACGCCGTAACACGAACCAATTTCGTTATTGTAGAAATTTTGACAGGATTTCAGGATAATCATTCGTAGTAGTGGTTAAGTTGACAGCAATTTTCGACTTTCTGGCTTCAAGTTCCGTTTCAGAGGAAATGTTTGGTTGTGCGGGCTACAGATGTGGAGACATAGCTAACCAGACAGGACCAGATCACCATAGATTATGATGAAAAAGTTCAACAGACGAGATACCACGGGAAGCACAGTCAGCTGGGTTATCTTTTGTTGATATATAGCGCCATTGTGAGACATTGGAGTGGCGTTAGACCTCTGCAACCCGATTACCCACGTAAACACTCCATTTTGAGCTTTCGCCTCTAAGCCAGCAGAGAGTAGTCATGCTGTCAGTCCAAGAAATGATGTTGGTAATTTCTAGTTCAAGCGTGCTTTTAACTTTTTCCATAAGTTTGGCCAGAAGAGTCGCGCCACATAATTCCAGCCTGGGAATTGAAACCACTTGGGGCAACTTTTGTCTTTGATTGAACTAGATGTGTTGATCCAGAGTCTAAATCTTTTATATAAACGACGGCAGCAAAGGCAGCTTGCGAGGCGTCGCAGAACCCATGTAACTCCACTGAGCTACTTTTTAATGTACCAATCCAGCGCGGGATTTGGATTTTTTCTAAGTCCTTTAGTTCTACGAGATAGTGATTCCAGTTGGACTTTATAGAAGAAGAAACCGGGTCTGTCCAGTCAATGCCCTCGAGCCAAAGTTTCTGGAAAGTGATGTTCGCATTAATTGTGACTGGGGCAAGCCAGCCTAGCGGGTCATAAAGTTTGGCTGCGTCAGACAGCAAGCTACTCTTCGCAACTTCATCTTGAGCCACGAAATTTACTTTAAATGAAAATGTATCTTCGTTAATATTCCAGGCCAATCCCAGCGCTTTGACAACAGACTGCTCGTCAAAGTCGATCATGTTAATTTTTTCTCGATACTCCTCAGGAGTGTGAGCCATTAGTTCCGAAGAGTTTGATGTCCATTTTCGTAGATTAAGGCCACCAGCGGCTAATAAGTTAACTAGTTTCTTTTGAAGATATTGAGCCTCAGAGACAGAATCAGCGCCAGAAACAACATCATCAACGTACGTGGCGGTTTTTAAAATACTGCAGGCCTCGGGATAGGTCTGAGATTCATCTTTAGCTAGCTCGTGTAAAACTCTTATTGACAAATAAGGGGCAGAACTAGTACCATAAGTAACGGTTAAAAGTTTATATATGAAAATCTCAGTGTTAACCGAATCGCGCCAAAGAATTTGTTGGTAGTGAGTTTGATTTTCATCTATACGAATTTGACGGAACATTTTCTCTAAGTCTGAGCGAAAACCGATCCTAAAGCGCCGCCATCGTGTTATAATCGAGGGTAAGTCGTTTTGCAACGCAGGGCCAGGAGAAAGGGCATCATTAAGCGAGGGGTACGGGGGTCGTTGACTACTACCATCAAATACAACACGTAGTTTTGTTGTGGAACTACTTTCCCTAAGAACGCCATGATGAGGCAGAAAATAACTATGAGGGTGCAAGTCTCGCGGGTAAACGCCAATCTTTACCATGTGCCCTAACGACTCGTATTCTTGCATGATTTTCCGTTTGAGCGAATTATAATCAGTATGAGAGAATGTAGGTGCCGAATTTCCAGATAAAACCGATTTAAAGGGTAGAGCCACCGTATATCTTCCGTCAGAACTTCTCTGGAAAGTATTTATGAAATAGTCTTCACAAGCCTTTTCCTCAGGAGTTGCCTTTCTCTTCTCAATAAATTCTTCTTGCTCCCAAAATGCTTTAAGCTGTGTATCTAATGAGCACAAATTAACGTTAACTGGAGTACCATAAGAAACAGCAGTTGTAGGGCCAGATACAACCCAACCGAAATGAGACAAGAAAATGCCTTTGGTAATCTTCTTCTGGCTGGGCAGCATTATATCTCCATAAATATCGCCACCGATCAAAATATCAATTTTACCGTTTTTATCAAACTCAGGAACCGCTAATTGGTATTTACTTAAATCTGGTAAATCATTTTTTCTGATAGGACCTGGGCAATATTGGGTCAAAGAAGGCACTACAAAGGCGCAACCATGAAGCTTAAAATCGGCCTCGTATGAAGACGTGAGACAAAATCGAACATATTTTCGAACTAAAATCGAATTTTGGCCGATACCGTTGATGCGGGCGAAAGTATTTTCTCTCTTTAATTTCAAAAGCTGGGCAGCTTGCTCAGTATTCAAAGTGGTTTGTGCGCCTTGGTCCAATATTGCGCGAAGCTTAAAAGTGCCAAAAGGTGTTTGCACTAAAACACGAACTGTGGCTAAAAAAACTTGAGGCATTACTGTAGCACTTAGTAGATAAAAGTTGCATTGAAGGGAAGTGCCAGCTTTACTTTGAGCAGCATAAGTGCTAGGGGTTTCAACAGCAGGACCAACTTGATTATTTGATGAGCTTGGTATATTTGTTGTTTTTGTAAATTCTTTATGTATAATCTGAAAGGCTTGAGGATTTAAGCGTAAGCTATTTAGAAATAAAAACCAGAGTTATTTCCTTAAGATAAATTACTTTACTATAAAATATTATTTAATTAATACAGAGATAAGTTTTACGATGTATAGTGCTTCAGGCAAAACAAAAAGAAGAAGGTAAAAACGGAACTTACAAAAGGAAGAGACAAATCAAGTTGACATAAGTGACATGAAGGTAAAAACGGAACTTACAAAAGGAAGAGACAAATCAAGTTGACATAAGTGACATATTGCATATGTAACAAAAGAAACAAAAAACAATTATCGATATCAATAAAGATGAGCAATTGTAAATTATAATAATCTAACATAATCGTATGATGAGATGCTTTACAAACTTTGCAACGAGTTTGCAGCTTGCAATCTAGAGCATAATGACCAATGTTGAGGCAGTTTCTACAAATCTTCTTTGAGAACATAAGTTCACGCTTGGCAGCAGACGGCAGGGCCGCGAACTTAAAACATTTCTACAACGGGTGTCGTTTTCCACAGCAGGGGCAGTTCTCATCTCCAAGGGCTACCATATGAACACGACGATTTACATTTTGTTTAAAAGAGCTAGTTTTATTCGGAAATGAATTGTGGCATTAATGGACTCAAGGGTACGAAAAGTCATTTCGAGAAAATCGAACAAATCATGAATTTTTGGAATGTCCGTTGAGGCCTTAAGAGATTGTTCCCATTCCTTGCAAGTTTGCAGGTCCAACTTGCCAACCGTAATATGAATAAGAATGGGATCCCAGCATTCACAATTGACCTCCAGTGTACCAAAAAGAGCCAAACAATTGCGAGTGGTATCAAGAATTTTTTTAATGCTCTCACATGAGCCATTAGATTTAGGTATATCAAACAGTTTTCTAAAAACTGTATCACAAATTTATCTCCTATTGTGATAACGCCGCGACAAAGCGGACCAGGCAAGTTCATAACTCGCGTCACAAGCCGGATATTCGTTTACAATTGACAGAGGTGTATCTTTACAAGAGTTTTTTTAAAAATAGTATTTTTGGACTTGGGACAGACGTTGGTTGGAATGGACCAGGGAAACGAACATATCTCTATACGAAAGCTATTCTAGATAATCTCCATTAAAGGTAGGAATATAAATTTTTGGTAATCTGACATCGGTTGAAACGGACTCGTTTGCAAAAGAATTTGCTCTAAATGTGCTTACATGTTCCCTTTTCATGCTCGGAAATAATATCCAAAAGCGAGCCTTTGGCGACAAGAAATTTCGTGATAAAGGTCGTATATAAATCCTCTTGGAGATATGGGACGTCGTTAACCGAGACCGAATTATTGAGAACGTGATCATAAATTTGCTCATGGCTACACTCGAACAATTTATTTATTTCCTCTAATTTTATTAAGAATGTTTGAGCCAGGCCACCAGTTTTGGCGTTAGAAGGAAGTTTTTCGTAATCTTCGATTAATCGCGGTAAACGATCCACAAGCATACGCTGCTCTTCAATTGCTCGCGACATATCCTCCATTTTAAGCACGACACGAACCAACAATTTAATAAAATAAAGAGGGTACAGTACCTTCTTTCAAAAAAGCACTTAATTCCCGGGTTTCGGCACCATTAAAATGTACGAGTTATTTTGGCTCACTGAGCCAGCCACAAAATAAAACACTTAAGTCCCGATTTCAATAGTGATGAATTTAAACTAGAACTTTATTTATTTAAATGAAGCAAATACTTAATATTTATTTATATTAACTAATTAATGCTGAGACAGGTCACTATCTTAATAAAAACGATTTAAGCAGGACGGCAGTTATCGCTTGATTTGACCCTTCCCACCACTTCTTGAAAAACCTTTTTCTTCTTTTTTTGATGCTGTCGTTAAAACGATAAAGAGCCAAAAAACCTAATTGTTATTTACATATGCAGGTATGTACATATGTAAATCTTTTCGCATCAGTAAAGTGGTTCGATGCGTTAGAACAACAACAACAACAATACTAAGTTAGCGGATCATACTAAGACGAACAAGAACAGCGACAGAAAGCGCAACTAATGAAATTAACATTTACTTTGTGTTGTTTTTGTTGCGATGCCCTTTATAATAATTGAAATATTAGGGCGGCTCAATTTTTATACGATATACCTTGTAACATAAAATTTATATGAAATAAGAACGATTAATTAAAATCGAGCAATTACAAAGAAATTAATAACAATAACAAATAAAATCTCCAACATTTCCCCCGCACAAAGAACGATTAGTTCATGACTAGAGCCACGAACGATGCGCGGAGGTATTTTATTTGGTTTTTCTGAGCTAACGACGCTATGCCTCGACTCACAGCAACTCGTTTAAAACGTCGGGCTCAGCATTGACGGGATAAAGGGCAATCTTGGAGACAGGATGTTTTTAACAGTTTCCGTTGGATATAAAGAGACAACTCTGACTCGGCCATCAGCACCAGGATGAACTTCTGTGATGCGGGACACTGACCAGGCGGTAGACGCTCGTCGAAAATAAGGACCAAATCACCAACTTCTATGTTTTTCTCTGGTTTAAGCCATTTAGGTCGACCTTGAAGACGGCACACGTACTCATTGACCCAACGTTTCCAAAAATATTGTTTAAGCGATTCCACGACCTTCCAGCGAGACAGTCTGTCGATACTAGTATTCAATAGATTTTCCTCAGGGACATTTAAAATTGGTTCACCAAATAGAAAATGTGCTGAAGTAAGCGCTTCACAGTCGGAAGGGTCAGATGAGAGAGGGCATAAGGGCCTTGAGTTAAGACCACCCTCGATTTGCGCCAGAAGTGTAGAAAGCTCTTCATATGTTAATATACGTTGGTCCATTATTCGTTTCAAATGGTGTTTTGTGGACTTTACACCAGCCTACCAGAGACCACCAAAATTAGGGGAAGCAGGGGGTATAAAATGCCAATTTGTACTAGAGTTAGATAATAGTTCAATAAGCTCTTCCGGCAACGAGTCACGACTTCTCCGCTGAAGAATTTTAAGCTCTTTGTTAGAGCCAATAAAATTAGTTCCGCAATCAGTATACAAATCGGTGCAGATACCACGGCGTGAGGTAAATCTTCGGAAAGCGGCGATGAACGCTTCAGTAGACAGACTGGTCACAGCCTCAAGGTGTAAGGCCTTTTTCACCATGCAGATGAAGAGGCATATGTAGTCTTTGGTGGTGGCAGAATTTCGAGCCGTAGATTGCTTGATGGTGATGGGGCCAGCATAATCCACTCCACTGTGCTTAAACGGTCGACAGGGTTGCAGACGGACGGCCGGAAGATCGCCCATAATTTGCTGAGCAGCTTTGGCCTTATATTTGAAGCACGTGATGCAGCGCCTATGGACATTTTTAGCCAAATTGTGAACAGATAAAATCCAGAACCTTCTGGTGACATAGGCTTGCATCTGAATAAGGCCACCGTGAAACGTCTTTACATGAGCGTCTGCAGTTATCAAAAGAGAGAGTGGATTGTTTTTAGATAGTATTATAGGGTGTTTGAATTCATAATTGAACTTAGCTTTTTTTATTCGGCCTCCAACACGCAGCACGTCATTTTCGTCTAGAAACGGGCAGAGATGAGCCAGCTTACTTCCAGAGTGAACACTATCGGTTTTCTGAAGTTGCGCCATTTCGTCAGCAAATTCCACCCTTTGCGACATTTCTACGAGGGTCTGCCAGTCCTAGTTCTTCTGTTGAAAGTGAGCCCAGATTCCGCTTTTCTGACTCAGGCTGCCGAGAGTTGCGAATAAAACGCAAAATAAACGCCGTAACACGAACCAATTTCGTTATTGTAGAAATTTTGACAGGATTTCAGGATAATCATTCGTAGTAGTGGTTAAGTTGACAGCAATTTTCGACTTTCTGGCTTCAAGTTCCGTTTCAGAGGAAATGTTTGGTTGTGCGGGCTACAGATGTGGAGACATAGCTAACCAGACAGGACCAGATCACCATAGATTATGATGAAAAAGTTCAACAGACGAGATACCACGGGAAGCACAGTCAGCTGGGTTATCTTTTGTTGATATATAGCGCCATTGTGAGACATTGGAGTGGCGTTAGACCTCTGCAACCCGATTACCCACGTAAACACTCCATTTTGAGCTTTCGCCTCTAAGCCAGCAGAGAGTAGTCATGCTGTCAGTCCAAGAAATGATGTTGGTAATTTCTAGTTCAAGCGTGCTTTTAACTTTTTCCATAAGTTTGGCCAGAAGAGTCGCGCCACATAATTCCAGCCTGGGAATTGAAACCACTTGGGGCAACTTTTGTCTTTGATTGAACTAGATGTGTTGATCCAGAGTCTAAATCTTTTATATAAACGACGGCAGCAAAGGCAGCTTGCGAGGCGTCGCAGAACCCATGTAACTCCACTGAGCTACTTTTTAATGTACCAATCCAGCGCGGGATTTGGATTTTTTCTAAGTCCTTTAGTTCTACGAGATAGTGATTCCAGTTGGACTTTATAGAAGAAGAAACCGGGTCTGTCCAGTCAATGCCCTCGAGCCAAAGTTTCTGGAAAGTGATGTTCGCATTAATTGTGACTGGGGCAAGCCAGCCTAGCGGGTCATAAAGTTTGGCTGCGTCAGACAGCAAGCTACTCTTCGCAACTTCATCTTGAGCCACGAAATTTACTTTAAATGAAAATGTATCTTCGTTAATATTCCAGGCCAATCCCAGCGCTTTGACAACAGACTGCTCGTCAAAGTCGATCATGTTAATTTTTTCTCGATACTCCTCAGGAGTATGAGCCATTAGTTCCGAAGAGTTTGATGTCCATTTTCGTAGATTAAGGCCACCAGCGGCTAATAAGTTAACTAGTTTCTTTTGAAGATATTGAGCCTCAGAGACAGAATCAGCGCCAGAAACAACATCATCAACGTACGTGGCGGTTTTTAAAATACTGCAGGCCTCGGGATAGGTCTGAGATTCATCTTTAGCTAGCTCGTGTAAAACTCTTATTGACAAATAAGGGGCAGAACTAGTACCATAAGTAACGGTTAAAAGTTTATATATGAAAATCTCAGTGTTAACCGAATCGCGCCAAAGAATTTGTTGGTAGTGAGTTTGATTTTCATCTATACGAATTTGACGGAACATTTTCTCTAAGTCTGAGCGAAAACCGATCCTAAAGCGCCGCCATCGTGTTATAATCGAGGGTAAGTCGTTTTGCAACGCAGGGCCAGGAGAAAGGGCATCATTAAGCGAGGGGTACGGGGGTCGTTGACTACTACCATCAAATACAACACGTAGTTTTGTTGTGGAACTACTTTCCCTAAGAACGCCATGATGAGGCAGAAAATAACTATGAGGGTGCAAGTCTCGCGGGTAAACGCCAATCTTTACCATGTGCCCTAACGACTCGTATTCTTGCATGATTTTCCGTTTGAGCGAATTATAATCAGTATGAGAGAATGTAGGTGCCGAATTTCCAGATAAAACCGATTTAAAGGGTAGAGCCACCGTATATCTTCCGTCAGAACTTCTCTGGAAAGTATTTATGAAATAGTCTTCACAAGCCTTTTCCTCAGGAGTTGCCTTTCTCTTCTCAATAAATTCTTCTTGCTCCCAAAATGCTTTAAGCTGTGTATCTAATGAGCACAAATTAACGTTAACTGGAGTACCATAAGAAACAGCAGTTGTAGGGCCAGATACAACCCAACCGAAATGAGACAAGAAAATGCCTTTGGTAATCTTCTTCTGGCTGGGCAGCATTATATCTCCATAAATATCGCCACCGATCAAAATATCAATTTTATCGTTTTTATCAAACTCAGGAACCGCTAATTGGTATTTACTTAAATCTGGTAAATCATTTTTTCTGATAGGACCTGGGCAATATTGGGTCAAAGAAGGCACTACAAAGGCGCAACCATGAAGCTTAAAATCGGCCTCGTATGAAGACGTGAGACAAAATCGAACATATTTTCGAACTAAAATCGAATTTTGGCCGATACCGTTGATGCGGGCGAAAGTATTTTCTCTCTTTAATTTCAAAAGCTGGGCAGCTTGCTCAGTATTCAAAGTGGTTTGTGCGCCTTGGTCCAATATTGCGCGAAGCTTAAAAGTGCCAAAAGGTGTTTGCACTAAAACACGAACTGTGGCTAAAAAAACTTGAGGCATTACTGTAGCACTTAGTAGATAAAAGTTGCATTGAAGGGAAGTGCCAGCTTTACTTTGAGCAGCATAAGTGCTAGGGGTTTCAACAGCAGGACCAACTTGATTATTTGATGAGCTTGGTATATTTGTTGTTTTTGTAAATTCTTTATGTATAATCTGAAAGGCTTGAGGATTTAAGCGTAAGCTATTTAGAAATAAAAACCAGAGTTATTTCCTTAAGATAAATTACTTTACTATAAAATATTATTTAATTAATACAGAGATAAGTTTTACGATGTATAGTGCTTCAGGCAAAACAAAAAGAAGAAGGTAAAAACGGAACTTACAAAAGGAAGAGACAAATCAAGTTGACATAAGTGACATGAAGGTAAAAACGGAACTTACAAAAGGAAGAGACAAATCAAGTTGACATAAGTGACATATTGCATATGTAACAAAAGAAACAAAAAACAATTATCGATATCAATAAAGATGAGCAATTGTAAATTATAATAATCTAACATAATCGTATGATGAGATGCTTTACAAACTTTGCAACGAGTTTGCAGCTTGCAATCTAGAGCATAATGACCAATGTTGAGGCAGTTTCTACAAATATTCTTTGAGAACATAAGTTCACGCTTGGCAGCAGACGGCAGGGCCACGAACTTAAAACATTTGTACAACGGGTGTCGTTTTCCACAGCAGGGGCAGTTCTCATCTCCAAGGGCTACCATATGAACACGACGATTTACATTTTGTTTAAAAGAGCTAGTTTTATTCGGAAATGAATTGTGGCATTAATGGACTCAAGGGTACGAAAAGTCATTTCGAGAAAATCGAACAAATCATGAATTTTTGGAATGTCCGTTGAGGCCTTAAGAGATTGTTCCCATTCCTTGCAAGTTTGCAGGTCCAACTTGCCAACCGTAATATGAATAAGAATGGGATCCCAGCATTCACAATTGACCTCCAGTGTACCAAAAAGAGCCAAACAATTGCGAGTGGTATCAAGAATTTTTTTAATGCTCTCACATGAGCCATTAGATTTAGGTATATCAAACAGTTTTCTAAAAACTGTATCACAAATTTATCTCCTATTATGATAACGCCGCGACAAAGCGGACCAAGCAAGTTCATAACTCGCGTCACAAGCCGGATATTCGTTTACAATTGACAGAGGTGTATCTTTACAAGAGTTTTTTTAAAAATAGTATTTTTGGACTTGGGACAGACGTTGGTTGGAATGGACCAGGGAAACGAACATATCTCTATACGAAAGCCATTCTAGATAATCTCCATTAAAGGTAGGAATACAAATTTTTGGTAATCTGACATCAGTTGAAACGGACTCGTTTGCAAAAGAATTTGCTCTAAATGTGCTTACATGAAGGCTTGGCGAGGCACCCTTTTCATACTCGGAAATAATATCCAAAAGCGAGCCTTTGGCGACAAGAAATTTCGTGATAAAGGTCGTATATAAATCCTCTTGGAGATATGGGACGTCGTTAACCGAGACCGAATTATTGAGAACGTGATCATAAATTTGCTTATGGTTACACTCGAACAATTTTTTTATTTCCTCTAATTTTATTAAGAATGTTTGAGCCAGGCCACCAGTTTTGGCGTTAGAAGGAAGTTTTTCGAATTCTTCGATTAATCGCGGTAAACGATCCACAAGCATACGCTGCTCTTCAATTGCTCGCGACATATCCTCCATTTTAAGCACGACACGAATCAACAATTTAATAAAATAAAGAGGGTACAGTACCTTCTTTCATAAAAGCACTTAATTCCCGGGTTTCGGCACCATTAAAATGTACGAGTTATTTTGGCTCACTGAGCCAGCCACAAAATAAAACACTTAAGTCCCGATTTCAATAGTGATGAATTTAAACTAGAACTTTATTTATTTAAATGAAGCAAATACTTAATATTTATTTATATTAACTAATTAATGCTGAGACAGGTCACTATCTTAATAAAAACGATTTAAGCAGCACGGCAGTTATCGCTTGATTTTACCCTTGACTTCTTGAAAAACCTTTTTCTTCTTTTTTTGATGCTGTCGTTAAAACGATAAAGAGCCAAAAAACCTAATTGTTATTTACATATGCAGGTATGTACATATGTAAATCTTTTCGCATCAGTAAAGTGGTTCGATGCGTTAGAACAACAACAACAACAATACTAAGTTAGCGGACCATACTAAGACGAACAAGAACAGCGACACAAAGCGCAACTAATGAAATTAACATTTACTTTGTGTTGTTATTGTTGCGATGCCCTTTATGTATAATAATTGAAACATTAGGGCGGATCAATTTTTATACGATATACCTTGTAACATAAAATTTATATGAAATAAGAACGATTAATTAAAATCGAGCAATTACAAAGAAATTAATAACAATAAGAAATAAAATCTCCAACATGTTTAAACCCCGATAAAATGGAATTAATCCTCTTTTCCAAGACTTTTTTGTTGACCACCGATGCTAGTAATGAAGCAAGGGGAAGTCGGTAATGACCAACCAATAGTGTTCGCAAGCAGGGCGCTTAGCGATATGGAGAAGTGATACTTGACAGTAGAGAAGGAATATCTAGCCATAGTGCGGGTTACGAAAAATTTTAGGGCATATCTGACGAATCTAAATGCGGATGCGCTCAGCAGATTACCGCAGGTACAGAAGATATCAGTGGAAACGAGGGCCAAAGCAAAGTCAGAGAAGGCCGGGAAAAATCAAGAGGATAATAGTGATGCGCCAAGAGATGTGAATGATGCTGGTTGCGATGCCAGTAAACGCACAGCCGGTAGTGTGGAGTGGCTGGAGGATATAAAGGATATCCAGGCAGTGTTAAAGGGTTTCCATGATTCACCTCTAGAAGGACACCAGGGATTCTGGAAAACTCATGACAGAATTAGAGGAGTATACGGATGGAAAGGTATGCTCCGAGATATTAAAAAATATGTAAAGAGTTGCCCAAAATGTCAGGCCAATAAGAGTTCAAGGCTAACAAAGATGCCAATGGTGTTAACTGACACATCAAACAGCCATTTGATAAAGTACATATGGATATTGTAGGTATTTTACCTGAGACAGTTTCGGGAAATAAATACATTTTGACGTTCCAAGATGATTTTTCAAAGTATATAGCGTGAATGGCTATACCCCATGCTGCAGCGAATACAGCAGCCAAGGCATTCTTTGACGAAATTGTGGCCCGGTACAATAAACCAAAGGTTTTGAGAGCCGACAATGGTTCAAATTTTGTATTGAAATTTTCGCTGAAACTTGTAAAATGCTGGGAATCAAGAAATTGCTCATAACAACATATCATCCCCAGGCGAATGTCTCATTGGAGTGCAGTCATAGACCTCTGGCCGAGCACTTGCGCAGTTTTGTCAAGGAAGACGGCTTGAATTGGGATCAATGAAACTAATGAATACAGGGCACGAAATGAGTCACGGTGCAAGTGATCGACTTCCCTCATCAAAGCAGGCGAAGTATTATGAAAACTCCAGGAGTTACTGAATAAGCTCCTAGAAACGCACTCTCACTACGCCAGCAGCATTTTCGCTATTACACCATCAGGATCTGTGGAAATCACTAAATACCAATAGAAGCAATCAGCGACTAATAATAAGCTGTTAAGGAGGTTAAAGCTGACGAGAAAATAGCGGGCCTCACAGAGACCTACGAGGGAATACATACTTAAAAGGGGGAGGAGTGGGCGCAGCCTCGACTCTATTAATAGTAGTCGCTAATTTTTCCACGACAAGAGCAACCACCATGAGCGGACGGCAGAATTCACCTGCGGCGCAGCACAACACTCACCCCGACACCGGCGGCCGTCGCACGGACCAGCAGGCAGTAGAGGTCGCAGTGTAATGTAAGACCCCATTTATATGTAAAGTAGAATTGTGTTATTGCTATTGTACTTCGAAAATTCTGTTTGTATATACGCCAGTGAGAAAAGAGTCAATGAAGGGCCAAAATACCAAAAAGGGAAGATATAAAAAAAGTATATAAAAAAAAAATGAAATAGAAATAAAAGAACAAATATAAAAAAAAGAAAAAACTGCAAAAGGGAACAAAAGTTAAAAAATATAAAAAAGAAATGAATAAAAAAAAACCAATGATAGAACACAAAATAAGGCGATTTAAAAAAACAAGATATATATATGTTCTATAGGATTAACAATATGCACAGATTGTTTACAGTGCAAAAAAAGTATTGCACATATTCATTAGAAGTTAGTTGTACTAACTTCTTCTAGAAGAAGGGGAGGAATGATAACTCCTAATAGACACTACACATTTGGAGTAGTTAACTTTATACAATTAAATTATTTAAGAAAGCACATACTTTTAGGGTGCAAATATTGGAAATTAATAGTATTTATGTATTAATTATTATGCAAAATTTTAGGGTGTCACAGTTCCGCAGTCGAGTTGACGAAGGGCATTGGAATATAGAATGCACAATCGACACTTTTACATTGAGTAGTTTCGTTGGCTTGACCAACTGACACCAATCAGCAGGTGCGTAACTGGGACACCAGAAAGGTCAATTCTTAGACTGTAAGTGTTCTTTGTAAATAGTATAACAAAATTATGATTTTAAGAATATAAGCTCTGGTGGTTTATCTTTAAAACAGTATAATGTGGTGTTTCTCTAAAAAGTGATTGTTAGGCTTTCATCTACGCGCGCGCCCAATACAGGCAGCAAAAGGATGCTCCCCACAGACAACGGCAAACGCGGACCCCAAACACCTTGCACAGTTCCTTCGTGATTATATTTTGCTCCGTGATTATATTTTGCAAGCTGATGAGTTGTGATAGGTTCGCATTAACCTCTAGCTGGTGTCCTCTTAGCGTTCTGATTGCAGCCTATAAGTGCTCAATGTTTGTGAACGTTTCATTTACAACGTTATTCAGACCTGTGTAACTTGCGCCTTGGATAGTAATGTCTTTAGTTAAAACCGTAACTCTAGTCTGTTTGGCTCCAAGTTCTCGTAAGTGGTCATATATTTTATCGGCATCCTTGTCGTCCATCGTTCCAATTACGCATTTTAACAATTCCCAACCAATTAGTGATATTTTCCCTCTGTGAAAGTTGAGTTGTAGTGATAAAACTTCTGCATTCCTCTTGAGTCCTGCTACCATAGATTCGGCTTCTTTTGCTGACATTTTATACCTTTGTCGTTGAGCATCCTGTTCGACCGCTTTTCCTTGCAACCCGCATAACTCGGTCGTTTTTGCTTGTATCATTTCGAATTGCTCCAGTATAGGTTCAATGCTAATCTTATGTAACTCCGACACGACTACCCATTCGTCCTTAGAGAACCACGCTTCATTCAGGGATTCCAACATTATATCTGCGTCCTCCAGTTGAACAATCAGCACCTCTGATGCCCAGGTAATTGACGCAATGCATATTAGTGATGGCATAATATTATTTATTGTCTAAGCTGAAAATCATTATTTATTTATTACAACATGTATACACATTGGTTTGCTTGAAATATAGATTGTGTAATTATGTGTTAACTCGTTTCTCTCGTCTTTCCCTTTCAATTACAAAAGATTTTACCCATTATTTAAATAGTGATATACGTTGAGAAAGAGAAGCGAAATCTTTAGACCGTGTAATACACTCGCTTTGTACCCTGAATTATAGGAATTTTTTATGACTCTTTAGATATTTCCTATTATGTTCCTCTGAAATGCTCAAGTCCGAAATAAAGCTTGAGTTTTACTTTGGGTTGCTTATGAAATTGCTTGCGCAATTGCATTAGATGGTGTGAGAAAATATGTAACGGCTTCACCGTTTATTGTCAACTCATAAGTCAAACGATCAACGACATGAACGGACCAACTTGGAATGTTGACGGGTGCGTGCTGGAATACGGACAGGTGCTGAAGGGGCTGAAGTAGCACCGGGAGAATTTCGTGCACCCCGGCGTGCACATGTTTACCTCATCAGAGAAGAGGGCTCTGTTAAGTACATCTCTAACTATACCATTGGACACGCTCATATAGTTGGCCAATAGCTGGGAGTATGAAGAAGGGAAAGCATAGCTTAGCCACGATACTGACGTGTATCTCCGTTTTGGGCGGCTTATGGTGTTTTTGCACCGAATTGACGTTATCCGGGGGCCTCTTCAATCTCCGCTTGACCCCGGATTAGTCGCAGAGTTTTAAAATTAAGTTATTATTATAAACCATTCTGCTAATAAAGAAAATATGTATTTTCCCAACCCTATTTTGTACTTATTTTTTTCGGCTCGGTTAGATTGCTTTCATGTGTTCTATATTTCACTAAAGTGGTAGCCCAGGTTTTATATTCCCACAGTCTGCCTAGCCCCTCTGTTTCTGTCCATTCTAGTTGGCGCGGCCACCTGCTTACATCTCCTCTCGTAGATGTTATATGCATGCATCCGTATGTGCTCACAGGTTCCTTCCCGCCATAACCTTAGTGGAAGAGTTAAAATCCTATTCCTATTCTTACCGAAAAGTGATAACTCTTTAGTTATTGTATCCAGAATGCTGCGGCTCCAAAGTTATCAAGCCCGAGTATACCATCAGCCGGAACACCTTCCTTTTCTATTTCTACGTTCATTCTGAAACTTTCTCTCCCACCATTAGTTGTAGTTTTTCTTTATATACCCATACTTCCTACGTGCTAACCTAGATATCTTATCCTAGTACTCCCGTACCGCATTTACTGCTGCCGGCCTATTCTTCCTAATTTTATCCAAACCTAATGCTACTACTAGAATCACCGCTGTAAACCAAATCGAAACACAATCAGGAAACATATTTTGGAGATCCTCATGCTCCTCCCTCTCTTGGGTCATCGGCCCTACCTCGCTTGACACGCGATTGCTTTTCCTTCTTGGCTTTCTAGTCTATTGGCCTCGACTGGGCCGCTGAAAGGTTCGTTGGTATTGTTTTTGCTTGCATTCTGCTGCTCGATGTCCCATTTGTCCACAAGATAAGCATTTCAACCCCTGTGCGGTGTTGTTCATCCTCGCTTCACTTCTGAAATTCAAATTTGGTCGCTGCTGACCACTCCCAATGATTTCTTCCTTGGCTAATTCCCCCCGTTGAATTAACTCGTGGACTACTACCCATGCTGCCCCGCAAGGGTGGATCCGGGCGCCTCGTACCTGGCTGCCTTCTACTTTGATCCCATTTAGTGTCTATTTGGCACTGTCTACTTGCCTCATGACCATATGTTTGGCACTCCATATAGTAGGGCGTATTTTTGCGTGTAATGCATTCATCCCTTGTATTTTCTGGCTTACGACAGAACGAATATGTGTTGTCCTCTGTAAAAACTCCCTGTACGGATTTCTCGGATTCGCGGCTGTATTTTCGGAGACACGAGAATTATACGCTCTTCTCTATATGTTTGGGACGGAATTAGTTCCCTCTCTATCCATGGCAGCGGCAGTGAACATGTCCTGTCTCCTTTTCTAACATATGTACCTCGCCCAAACCGGCCGTACTCCGGTCTACAAGGAATTGTGCTCTAACCGCCTCTGCTGCTAATTCCTCCAGAGTTCCTAATCTGCTATTCAGCATATGATTCTTTAGAGCGGGGTCGCAGATACCCACAACGAAAGCTGTTAACACTAACATGTCAACTTCGTACAATAGAGCTGTATCTCCAACGCCATTGTTTTTGCCCCTCATTATTTCTGTTGCCAGCCCCTGTAGTGATTCTAGACGCCTGGCAAAGGCTCGTATGTCTTCCAAAGTCCTCACCTTAAGGTAAGTGCTCCTCAGCAGCCCGTAAAGCCCGTCCGCATTGCTGAATCGCTTTGGTAGCACAAGGTTGTATCCGAACAACCTCTGCTTCACACAGTCAAAGAAATCCTGTAAATCATCTGGCTTGATGCTCCTCCTCGCAAATTCCCACCCCTGAATGAACCTACTGCAGCACCAGTAAACACGGGTACCACGGCCACGGTACCTGACATCTGGTGGAAAAGCTAGTACTGTTTTTGTATATATTGAGATTTGATTCTCTTGAGTTCTAGATTGTGCCTCTATAAATATGATGCGGCTTCCTCGGTATCTCGGAGTTGCCTAGAAAGTTCTCCAGTTTTATTCTCGAGAAATTCTGTATTCGCCTTCAACTCTTCTGTATCCTTGAAGACTTGAAAAAATGTCTCCTCCGTTCGACTCTGAATAGTCGATGATGCTTGGTCTGCTGCTTCCAAAGTTGGCCAGTTTTAACTGTCCCACGCTAATCTCTAGGGCACCTGGGCTTCACTTTTGCTCGTTGCTGCTTTCAATTGTTCATACAGTTTTTCTGTAAATAACTTTATTTCCGTCCGTAAAGACCTTAGCTCTTGAGCCTTGTCCTCCGACGAAATAGGAATGTCTGCTTATGCTTCCAGCTAGATCCAATCTGAGCTTGGTTAACCAGTCCCGCATTAATTCGTTAAACAATTATCCTTGGCAAAGTACTCCTTGTCACCACAACACTCCTCAAAACGTAACAACACATCGGTATTTTCTTTAAATGTCTTTATCAAGGCTTCTAGTTCCGCTATGCGGTAGTACTCGCTATTCTTTCGCGCTTTTTTGTCCGTTCTACAATTCATGATTTTCTTTTGCATTGCCTCGCTCTGCCGCTTTTGCGCTTCCAGCAAACTTTTAACTTATTTTGGTACTTCCATAGACCGAATTAACTCTTATTTATGAACCCGTGACTTCCAAAAAATAAATGCTACACCTTGGTTTTGTAATTTTTAAAGTTGCCTTGATAATTCCACTTACTTTATAACTTCAAATAATCTCATATGACTACCCCCAACTCATTGAGTCCCCAAAAATAAATTTTTTTTTATTTTTTATTTCAATCATTAATAACTTACCAAATTATACTCAACATCGACTTCACTGTATACCAACTGTTGATTAGGTTGATTTTCTAAACTAACCCGCTTAATATTATACCAATACGTTTTCAGTTCTATAACCTAGTAAAACAAACAGTACTCAACTGTGGCATAATGCCGTAAAGAAAACAAAATTACCCAAATTACGTAAGTATAAAAATTAGATTTAATTTATTGCACAACTACTGAACGTGAATACACATTATTTATATCAATAAATATTTTCGTTTTTTTTTTTTTGTTACTAGTTTTTTATGAACCCATTTTGAATAAGGTGATCGATTTCACAAAATTTTCAAACTCAAAGAATGATTACAGCACTACTGACACATCTCGATTTCTGTAAAATGCTCTATTGATATATTTAGATTTTAAGTGCAAAATATTAATTAATCATTTTTTGCGCAAAACGTAGTTTCGGAACTATACAAACTTTGATGCAACAACCCATGTTGTATGCACCTCTTGAAATATACTTGCCTAATACCCTAAGCTTACACTGTTAAATATTCAAACCAGTCCTAAAACAAAATAAATGTCCCTACCGACACACACACACATTCCCCAACCAAAAAATCTTCACAGCTAGGACGACATACATAGACCGTCCGATCATACTCACGGTTTATATTTGCCCATACAAAGCTGCTTGCAACAGCGCAATCGCGACTGTACGTTGCAACTTCTTTGACCAGCGCTTTGGCACCTTCAGGGTCGCAGAACTATCTACTTAAACTACACTACAATAAATAAATACTTACAATTTTCCCATCCTTTTTCCATCAATGTTTGGGGGCGCTAGGTCCTTATACCGGCTGCGCCAATTATGTTGGGGTGTTGTGCGGGTTTCCTCGCCTAGGTTCTGCTCTTGCGCGGATTGAAACGCGCTCGAATTTAGATGTTAGCAAAAAACATGTTTATTCATAAAACATATGCTTATATACTATTTACATTCATCTTTTCGTATCTTAATGTTCTACTTGAATATTTCTAAGTGACCTTCATTGTTATTTGTAAGAGCTCTACTCTTTGGTTTGGACATGTTGCAATTGTCCGCTAATGCAACCATCGAATGGCACACTTTTGGGAAAATGCTGAGCGAAGGTTCATTGCAGTGCAATTGTTAAATGCGTGCTCCTAAAAGCATGCAATCGGCATTTACTTTATAGTACCATTTTTATTGTATTATACGTGCGTCTTAGGGCTATGCATGTTTATTATTATATTAATAATAAAATCTAGTATCTACTTGGGTTTAGCGGACATTGTGAGTTTGACTCACAACTTCTGGTAGCCACCAAATCTATCAGTAGGTGACCTAATCGTTTTGAGGAACCAATAATGGTTACTGCGGTGTGCTCAGTCAAAGCATATGAAACTAATGGGCACATGCCATAATATGATTGTTGCGGAATACAGAGCACGAGATGAGTCACGGTACAATTTATCGACTCCCTTCATTTGCACAGACTCCAGGAGTTACTGAATAATCTCCTACAAACCCACTCAAAACGCACTCTCACTATGCCAGAAGCGTTTTCGGTATTACACCATCAGGATCTGTGGAAAACACTGATTACCAATAGAAGCAATTAGCGACTTGGTTAAGGAAGCTAAAGCCGAAGAGAAAATAGTGGGCCTCACCGAGTCCTAAGAAAGAAATCACATTTAGAAAGAGGGGAGGGTTCGGCACAGCCGGATTCTTCCGAGTAGTGATGAGAACGATGGTATTCTTGACGAAAATGGCGCCAAACAGTAATTTTTGCCAGGACGTCATACCAACTCTATCGACAACGGAATGCAGAATTCACCGAGAGAATGCAGCACGACATGAGAAGGAGGACGCAGTAGTAGTATAAGTTATAGAAAGAAATTCTAAAATAAAAATAAAAACAAAAAGAACCGACCTTGAAATATACTTTATCTTTTCTTGTGCGTGCGAGTTCAACAATGGGGATGTTTTTTTCATAAACCATCATTAGGAGCATATCTACGATAATTTTCGGTAGAGTACCTTGAATTGATTATATCGACCACATATCTTGTGTATGGCTTTGTAGTGTCTATATAATCACTAACATAAAACTTAGTCCAACCATTTTATATAGGTTGTAAGTTATAATAATATGTCAAAAGAGGTCGTGGCTCTAAAAATAACAGCCCAATTTTTTGTATGGTTTTATGTTAGTATCCACCACCTTCCTGTGAAATTTCATTGATTTATCTTCTATAGGAATCAATTAATGATTTTTCTTAATTGTGGGTGTGGCAGTAGTAAAAATGTGCCCATGTTTGGAATGCACTATAGTACAGACCCAATATATACACTTATAAATTTGTATTAATACGTATATCACCACTAGAAGCATAGATACGGTAATTCTTTATAAGCGGGGTCCCCAAAATTCTTGTATATGATTTTGTAGGTCCATAAACGTATAAACGTAAAATTTCGTTCAAACGTATCTACATATATAATATGATGAATTTTGGCTAATTGTGGGTGTGGCAGTTGTATTATGATCCTCATATTCTGCCCATACACTATTATTGACCCGATGTATATTTCTGCCAATTTTTATTCCGCTGTCATCAATACGAGCATAGGTAGACTAATTTTATTTTTATACCCGAAACTTCCTTATATCAAAAGTGGGCGTGTCTTTTCACTGATCAACCCCATTTGTTGCAAATAGCTTAATAATATCCACATGTCCCTTCCCGTAAAATTTCGTCCGTAAACCTCTACCAGATCTTAAGTAAGTGTTATATGTTAATAGGTGGCGTGGAAGTTAATATATACAGCCCACTTATTGCATAGTGTTTAGTAGGACCAAACATTTCCATAAATGCCAAATTGCGTCATGATTCCATCAATGGGACCGAAAGTATAGTCATTTTAAAAAAGCCTACCTCCCTGATATGGGAGGTAGGCGTGGTCTTTGTGCAAATCGGCCCATATAGCAATCTGGTTCTGTATCTTTATCCAGACTATACTTTTGCAAAATTTCATTACGATAGTTGTAATGGTGTAGAAAAAAGTGGCCACAGACGGACAGACGGACGGACAGACAGACAGACAGACGGACGGACAACATAAAAATTGCCTAAAAATTTATTCTGATTATATCTGTATATATCGGGTTTTTCAATAAGAGCGCTACAAAAGTTTTTTTAAATAAAACAAAACCGGTTTTAGATATCAATGAAATTCTTTATTCCTGTGAAAGTACGTTCGATGCCATTATGTATGGAACTCGATTTCTTTTGCATGGCCACCACGGGCACGCTTGCAGAAGTCCAGACGCTGAACCCAATTTACAGCGGTTTTCAAGCATAAATCGGCCGATACTGCTGCAATTTCACGTTCGATATTCGTACGAAGTTCATCAATCGTCGCTGGCTTGTTGGCATATACCATAGAGTTGACGTAGCCCCACAGGAAATAATCTAATGGCGTCAAATCGCACCACCGAGGCGGCCAATCGACCGGGCCATTTCGTGAGATAACACGTTCACCAAACTTGGTTTGCAGTAAATTGATTGTGGCATTCGCTGTGTGACTTGTGGCGCCGTCCTGTTGGAACCACATGTCCTCCAAGTCCATATTATCCAATTGGGGCCAAAAATATTCGGTTATCATTGAACGGTAGCGATTCGCATTCACATTAATGTGCCGGTCTTGATCATCACGGAAGAAGTACGGCCCAATGACGCCGCCGGCCCATAAACCGCACCAAACCGCAATTTTTTCGGGATGCAATGATGACTCATGGAGTACGTGTGGATTGCTGTCTAACCAATAACGCATATTTTGCTTATTGACGAAGCCATTCAGCCAGAAATGAGCCTCATCATAAACTGGAAAAATGGCAAACCTTACTGAACACAAATGTCAAAAGAGCGGGAAAAAATATGGAGTCGTTTGCTGTCACTATCGATTTACTTTTGTAGCGTTTCTTTTGAAAAACCTTTTACCAATCCTCATTTTTGAAATTGCAACTCCTCTCAAAAGCACAAAATTCGTATACCCTATTTTACCTTTTTTTTATAAAAAGAGGGACGAAAAATATAAGGACCAATATGAAAAAAATAAATAAATAAAATATTGATAAAAATCAGAAAACAAAAAAATAGAGAGAAAATAATAATAAACAAACAATAAAAAATAAAACAAAAAAATTAGGTACCAAAAAAAATAAAAATTATGGAAAAAGAGAGAGACAAATGTCTTGTATGGTATATAGTATGCACAAATTGTTTTGGCGCAGAATTATTTACTAAGAGGTATGTTCATGCAGAACATGAGCTTCAATCCATACAGTCAACCCAGTCACATTCCTAAGTATGTGCTTGTAAATATAAATAATTTATTTAACAAATTTACTCTAATTTCTCACTTCTTATCGCAATGGTGCTGGGAATTTTGTTGCATAATGTCTGACGCAATAAATTCTGCAGTACCTTGCCAATTATGTTTTAATTTAAGTATTGAATTTACTTCGTCCGCTGGCTACCGTGAGAACAAAACCATTCGCACGGTTTTGTGCTGAGACAGCACACGGGCTTAAATAATTATATGTATTACTAATAATTTTAATATAAATATAGGGCAATTTTGTACTTACAATCAGAATAATTCTTTACTTCGAATAAACAAGTTGGATTTTCCCCCACCAGTGGTAAAAGATCCAACTTATATCCAAGGTAGAAATTCTCTGCGTTTTATTTGAAAGCACTAAAAGAAATGTATTTTTAGATGGTCACCCCGAGGTTATACACAAGCTATCAATACATTCACAAATAGTCCCCCACCAGTGGTAAGACTTTATTGTGAAATCATGTGCGTGAGCTAGGCCATAACATAGCTCTGTAAACAGACAATTATATTTACGGTAACTAAATCAAGAGTCAACGAAGATGAATATTGTAAAACTAACCGACACCCAGTCACACATTGGCAAGGAAGTGGAACGTGAATTCGAGAACTTCAGTAAGGCGAATAAGGCACGCAAGGAGAAGGTTGCTTATGTCGAAGGCTGTATTGTCACACTCAATGAATTGTGGGAAGAATTCCAAACGAATCATCAAGCACTGGAAGCTGAAGTCCCACTAGCGAAACGCCAGGAATATCCTTAATTCACCAACAATTTCTTTACTCAAACAAAGGCGGTACGGGACACTTCTTTTCCTAAACTTCAGGAAGTTTGTATTCCATTACAGCAACAGGCCGAAAGAGCCTGATTGAGGACTGTATCATCACCGAGGCCAACTCACATTCAGCATCCTGAGGAATCAACCACCACATCGAAATCCAATATAGCAATTCCAATTATGTCAGCAAAGGTAGCCGGCCAAATCCGCTTACAAGGAATTGCCGCCAAACAACTTGAGGCAACGTTGGAACGTATCACCAAGGTATTTTAAGAACCACAAACTGAAGATTATACGAAGGTGATGTTGGAAACTATATCCACTCAGTGGGCAACTTATTTTGCGCGGCACTAGTTTATCTGTCTTGAAATTGGCGACAACCATATTGAAGGCTATGATGTAAATCGCACATTTTAACTGGAAAATACTGTGCAACAAGTGACTATCAGGCTACATCAAGTACTCAGAGAAGCACGCAAGGGCAATTCCAAACTACAAGAAGTCACATTGCCCAAAATTGAAATCCCCAAATTCAGCGGATCATACACTGAATGGCAGACATTTCACGATTAAATAGCCAAATGATCCATGAATCAAATATTTGGAACGCACAAAAGATGTGGTAACTGAAAAATACTTTGACAGGTGAAGCATCCAAAATAATTTCACATATAACTGTCTCCAGTAATAACTATGACATGGTTTGGCAAACAATTAAGGCTCGGTATTAAAAAAAAGAGGCTCATACTGACTGGTTACTGGACAAACCTTTCAACCTTCCAGTGGTACAAGAAGATTCATCTGAAGGGCTCAGAACACTATGACAATACAAATCAGTGTCTCTTGAGCATTGAAGCGTTGAGCACCGAAATTGATAAATGGGATCCACTGTTGGAATATATGTTAATCAAAAAGCTTGAAAAACGCACGCATGCATTGTTCGAGCAATCTTTGGCTAGCCCTCGTGGATTTCAAAAATTGGGGGAACTCCTCCAATTTATCGAAAAAGATTCCGAGCACTACAGCTCTTGGAAATTAAAGCAAGACCAGAAGTGAAGTGAAGGGTAACATCATTGATTGTTGAAGGCTCGTGCCCTTATAGCAATAAATACCATGTGTGAAGGGTTTTTTAAAATGTCGCCTAAAACCAGATTTTATGAAATAAAAAAACTGTAGGTTTGCATAAATTATTTGAAGCCCGATCATACTGTATCAGAGTGCAAAATAAGAGGATGCACCATCTGTGGCAAAAGACACAACACCTTGCTACACTTCGAAAAACTACAACAGACGATCAAGAAGAACAGTACGAATATCGAATCATTAAGAACAACAACGAAAGGTTCATAAATGTTCTTAGCAACAGCTCTAGTACAAGTTAAAAACAGCAGCGGGAACTTCATCAACTGTAAGGCAATATTGGACTCAGGGAGCCAAGTAAACCTTATATCTAAAATATTTGCAAACAAACTAGGTTTGAAATAAACACATCATTCCTTACAAATCACAGGGATTGGTAACAATACATCGAGTGCAGGCAACTACACAAACATTACCATCGCTTCTACAATTACAGGCTTCACAACCAACATTGACACGCACATAATTGATCAAATAACCAATGATCAACCCATTAATAACATTGACATCAGCAAATGGAAAATTCCAAGACATATAAAATTGGCAGACCCAACCTTTCACCAGTCTTCAAAGGTGGACTTACTAATTGGAGCTGAATTGTACTCCTCTCTAATGTCAATAGAGCAGATAAAAATAGCCAAGCATTTGCCTACACTTCAAAACACTGTATTGGGATGGGAAGTACTGGGAAAGGCTGCAGCTGAAACCAACGACTCTGTAGTCTGCGGACTTGGCTATGACGACAACGCTCTCAATGAACAAGTTTCACGGTTTTGGGAATTGGAAGAAGTCAATAATGAAACTAAACTTTGTTAGTGAAGAACGATGTGAAGACATCTTTAAAACTACAACAACCCGTGATAATGATGGTCGCTAAACTGTACAGTTACCACTAAAAATGGATCCAGTGGTTCTCGGAAATTCTTGCAGCATGGCGAATCACCGCTTCAGGTCGTTGGAAGCTCGCTTGGATAAATCCAGTGAACTAAAGCAAGCATTCAAAGAATATGAAAATCTTGGGCACATGGACGAAATAAAGTACAAAAATATAAGCTAAAGGCTGTACTTTATACCTCATCATTGTGTATTCAAACCGGAAAGCACAACCACAAAATTGAGGGTAGTTTTTGATGCCTCCGCAAAAACATCTAATAACGATTCTCTTAACGATATAATGCTTGGTGGGTCAGTAGTAAAAGACAATCTTTTCTCAATTCTACTGCGATTCAGGCAGCATCCATTTGCTGTGACTTTAGATATTGCTAAGATGTACAGGCAATTCCGCGTGACAGAAGAAGACTCTCATTTGCAAATAATAATTTGGAGGGATTCTGTAACCCAGCCATTCAAGTTCTAGAAACTAAGGACAGTAGCATATGGCATCAAGTCGGCTCCATATCTAGCTACAAGGTGCCGAAACCAATTTGCTGCAGATGAAGGTGCATCCTTTCCATTAGCTGCTGCTGTCACAGTCAAGGATTTCTACGTTGATGACTTAATGAGCTCATTCAAAACCTTAGACGAGGCACTCAGAACTCAAGATGAGTTCATAAAAATGATGAAACGTGGAGGGTTACAACTGCGCAAATGGTGTTTCAATCACGATGCGTTGCTGCGAAACTTAAATTCAGAAGATCGCGGAATCAAACTGGACATTTCTGCAAATGAAGATCAATTCACTAAAACTCTTGGGCTAAACTGGCAACCTCAGTCTGAAAACTTCTGCACTAAATCATCATGGCCACCACCAAAAAGGCTGACAAAACGCTCTGTATTAGCAGATATATTCCAGCTATTCGATCCGCTAGGATTTGCAAATCCAGTAGTAGTTATTGGGAAGGTTTTTCTCCAACAAGTCTGGGAATTGAATTTGGATTGGGATGCCGCCGTACCTCAAGAGTTACATACCAAGTAGCTCAGATTTAGGAACCAGCTCCCTCAATTAGCTACACTTTTCTTACCAAGACATGTGCTTGCTTCCGAACCACTTGGAATTCAATTACACGGTTTCTCAGATGCCAGCGAAATAGCGTATGGGTCCTCAGATCTGAGGACATTAAGGGACACTTTGTGTCGCACTTACTATGTGCGAAGTCCAGAGTAGCTCCGAGGAAGAAACAACCCTTAGCGAGACTAGAGCTTTGCGCGGCAAAACTACTAGTACAACTTATAAGAAAAGTTCAGCAAGCACTGACAATAAAGTTTGATCAAATAGTTTGCTGGACGGATTCAACCATTGTCTTGGCGTGGGTAATATCACCGTCTTCCAGCATGAATACGTTGGTGGCAAACAGAGTGGCCAGCATTCAACGTTCAACAACAGGCAGTCAATGGAGACATATAGCAGGTGACGAAAATCCAGCTGATATATCAAGTGGAATGCTTCCAGACGAACTCATAAAATCGAGGTTATGGTTTCATGGGCCTCCATTCTTATATTCTGATAAAAAAATGTTGGCCTATACAGCCAACCATTACTTCAAACTGGAATCAAGAGCGGAAAAAACAGAAGAAGATTCTCACTACCACGCATCAACCAGCATTCATTGCACAAATAAATTCTCACAATTCATTTAAAAGATTGCAGCGAACAATGGCATTCACTCATAGATTCATAAACAACTGTCGGCTACAAACGGCGAAGAGAACATTAAAAATACATCCCACCATTGAAGAACTAGAGTAGGCGCTAACAACCATTGTAAAGCATATCCAGAAACAGTCATTTACATCAGAAATAAGCCAACTCAAGAAAGGAAAGGAGGTAAATAGCTGCAGTCCACTTTCTCCATTTACTCAATATTTGGTGGAGGGAATCATAAGTGTAGGTGGTAGACTACAAATATCAAAACTTCCGTTTCCGGCTCAACATCAAATATTGCTAGTACAGCAATATAATGAAGACAAAATGCATGCAGGCCCAATGGCATTACTAGCAGCCCTGAGAGAAAAATTCTGGCTGCTGCGAGCTAATGAAATCACAAAATCGGTGTGCAAAAGCTGCCGCAAATGCTTTTTTGTACGCCCCGCAGGTATTTCCCAACTCATGGGAAATTTACCTATTGAGCGGGTACAGCCAGCCAGGCCATTTACAAACATAGGAATTGATTTTTGTGGACCCTTTCAAATACATTATTGTATTAGAGGAAAACGTCCACAAAGGCATACATTGCAGCGTTCATATGCTTATCCACGAAGGCTATTCACTTGGAAATAGTATCAGACATTACAACAGCTGCTTTCATCAATGCGCTCAAAAGATTTTCACCACGATGAGAGTTGTGGTTGAAATTGAAGGCTTATTGAGGCTTATTCTAGACCACTAACACAAATGTCCAAATGTCTTCCCAGCACTTTCACATAATAGCTTTCTTGGGCTTGAACCAATTGGTGGGCAATCAACCCGGCCACCAGGTGAAACCCAATGGAAAGAACTAAAAAAAAATCATGCAACAGTATTGGGAGCGCTGGTCACAGTAGTAACTTCACAGTCTTCAACCTCGAACGAAATGGCGAAAACCTTCCTATAACATCCCGGAAGGTAGACTGGTGCTACTCCAGGATAATACCTTACCTCCACATCAATGGCGACTAGGAAGAATAGTGAAGGTTCACAAAGCAAATGACGGTTTGGTACGAACTGTGGACCTCAAGGTCGGTACAGCAAACACCTCCCGGTCCATACATCGAATTTACCCTTTACCACCAGATTCTCAACCTATAACTCCTATCGATAATTCTTCAGAAACCCAATTGAATTGAAACAGTCTCAATAAATAACTTCCCTCGATAAATCTTCAGAAACTGACCCAAGTGAATTGAAGCAGTCTCAACCAAAGCAGCAGGTTCTTTGCTTATGTAGAACAGGCCGATCTGTCAGGCGAAGAACAATGTTCCAACCAATAAATAAAAACTGGTTACAACCTGAGAGTGCAGCAATATGGACGAATTAGTAAAAATGTGGCAGATCCTGCAAAGGAAACCAGTACGGAAGCTTCGTATAAAAGAAGGAAAATTTCATCAGGTATTCTAGGATTGGTTACCATGAATTTAATCACCACAGCCATAGCTCTCACTTCAAGCAGCAACTTGGTTGAAATTACACCATTTGAGCATAACCCTGGGATTTATTTTGAAAACATGGGCACAATGAATTTGATTCAAAGTTATTGGAATATACTAGTGTATTTGAATTTTAGTTCTTACTTTGCTGAACTTAATGGATTCAAATCTAACTTTTATGACATCAAAAATATATGTGAAAAAACCAACTATTTCTTAAAATACTGTCGTGACACCGTAAATGAGATTGAACACAAAATTGAAGACTCACAACGAATCAGTGAACTGATTCATCACCACCATGTTAGGCTTAAACGTGCACCACTAGAAATCATTGCCAGTATACAACATAGTTTAATTGGTGTCCTCGACAAGGAATATGCTGATTATAATGAGAAGAAATTGCAAAATCTGCTGAAAATGAAAATCATTTACTTCAGCTCGCAAAAAGACACGAGTCCCTGCTCGAATCAACTCGTAATATGTTTCGCAAGACTACTGATCAGATTGAAAACCAGTTCAAGGCACTAAAGAAACATATAAACGAAGCAGTTCAGATCGAAATATTTACGGCTCTATCAGGATACTCACTCACACTAATGAACAACTAAAAGAAATTACAAACCGAAGTTCTCAACATACTAACGGAAGTTTACACAGGCGAAACTAGCACACAATTATTGTCACCGGAACAGCTTAAACAGCAAATTTACTTCATACGAGAGCAGTTGCCTTCCCCCCTCACACTTCCTGTTCAAGAAGAGGACTTATTATCAATTTATAAAATGATGACATCAAAGGGAAGAGTAATAAGAGACAAGATTGTATTCAAACTTCAAATTCCGCTACTAATATTCAGTCTTATGCATCTCTATCCCTTGCCAACTCGAATAGCAAACAAGTTCTTGTTCATTGTTCAACAACCGAGAATTTTGCAATCAACTTACATAGGGACGCTTACTGTCCGCTAAATACAATGGAGCTCAACTCGTGCTATCAAATTAAAAATAGCAAATTTATTTGCACTCAAGGGCGACCCATATATTCTAAGCAACCACCAGTCTTCCAATGCGAGGTCAGCATGTTCAATGACAACAAACCGGACTTAGCTCTCTGCAGGGTTATGACCACGATTCCTTCTCAATAGTGAATTCAGCTAAGGGCTCCCGGGCAATGGATATTTCCGGTATCAACAACATCCGTCATCAATGAGGTTTGCAAAATGCAACATGAAAGAATAGAAATCTCCGGCAGCGGCATCATCAGCCTAGCACCAGGATGCATAATTCACCACAAAACAATGACGATCCAAACCCCACACACTTTCGAGTCCTCTGCAACATACATAATGAATATAAGCAGTAATTTAACAGAAATGATTTTGAATCACTCATATGTGCAGTCACATGCAATTTCACCAGCACCATTGCCAGAATTCGACATCGAAGGAGGCAAGGAGCCACTAATGTCAATAAAGCAGCACACCACGTTTGTATCTCATCGTCGGCGCTGTCATCATACTAGTGATATACACATACCAACACAAAAAAAACAGGCGAAATTTACATTGAGAAGCCTCGGAATACCCTTGGACACCTTTTAAAGGGGGGAAGATGTTCATGAAGAACATGAGCTTCAATCCATACAGTCAACCCAGTAACATTCCCAAGTATGTGCTGGGAAAATATAAATAATTTATTTAACAAATTTACTCTAATTTCTCATTTCTTATCGCAACGGTGCTTTATTTGCTTAATGTCTGACGCAATAAATTCTGCAGTACCTTGCCAATTATGTTTAAATTTAAATATTGAATTGCATTTACTTCGTCCGCTAGCTACCGTGAGAACAAAACCATTCGCGCGGTTTTGTGCAGACACAGCACACTGGCTTAAATAATTATATGTATTAGTAATAATTTTAATATAAATATAGGGCAATTTTGTACTTACAATCAGAATAATTCTTTACTTCGAATAAACAAGTTGGATTTTCCCCACCAGTGGTAAGAGATCCTACTTATATCCAAGGAAGATATTCTCTGTGTTTTATTTGAAAGCACTAAAAGAAGTGTATTTTTACAAGGTAGTAGCACTGCCTACTTAGAAAGATGGGAGGGATGTTGTGAGTCACTCTCACAATGCTCCAAGTAGTTATTAGATTTTCTTATTAATAAAATAATAAACGTGCATAGCCCTAAGGCATACGTACAATGTAATTAAAAGTTATTTTTAAGTAAAAGTCGATTGCATGCTTTTAGGTGCGCGCATTGGAGAATTAAACTGCAATTAACATTGACTACTGACTGGTCAGCACTTTCCCAAAATGTGACACTCAATGGTTGCATTGGTAAAAAATTGCAGAATGTCCAAAAAAAGATTAGGGCAATTAGAAATAATAATGTACGGCAATTAGAAATAATAAAATAGAGCATTAAGAAACAATAATAAATGTAAATAGTATTTAAGCAGGTGTTTTAACAATAAAGATAGCTTTCTAACAAATAAATTCTAGCGCGTGTTAGCTCTCGCGGTTAGAACCAAACTGGACTTAGGCTGGTGACAAGCGCCTAGTAAATGCCCCGCAGGGTTTGAACATTAGGCGAGCACAGACACATCCATTGGCCCCATCCATGAAATCTGGCCCGGTTGCAAAGCTATAATGCTGAACAAATACCATGGCAGTTGAAAATACCAGCCAAAAGGAATCGAGTGCAAAATGACTGGCTACTCAAAAGGGTCAAAAGGATACATGTTATATAAAAAAAACTGGTAAGGTTTATACAAGGCAAGCCGTGATGTAAAATTTATTGAAAATCATGGTCAATCAAATATAAATATTGAAAACGTTTTTATTAATTTTCTACATCGCACAGGTACACAGCAAGAGTCAGCTGATGATGAGGTAACGATGATGTCACCATTAAAGGTGACATAGATGACGACATTGTCGCTGTTGACGGTAATGATGCAATTCGTACAAAACAAAATTGCAGTACACAAAAGCAGAGCGGTGCAAGCATAGAAGCTACCAGTGAAGAAGAAGATTATGAAGATGCAGTATTGTAGGGTGCTGCAGCAGAGAATATTGGCGAAGCAGAGGGCGAAACAGAAAACAACATTGTAGAAGCAAGCCAAAAATTTTGCGAAATGGTAAAAAATGTTTATTAAGTACAAATAAGAGTGGGAAATCTGCTGACAAATCGCACAAATAAAACTTGGAAACTGGTAGATTTACTTGATAATCGTCGCACCATAAAATATAAACGGGTGTTTAAAACATAATATGACAAAGATGGCAAAATAGCGCGCTACAAAGCACGACTTATCGCTTAGGGCTAGCGGCTGGGCCTAGAAAACTCCGAAAATTTCTCTCCGGTGACCCGATGCCCAACTACTCGTTTATTGATTGCCATTGGTGCTGAGTATGAACTTTTGGACACCAGCTTGACGTCACACCTGCATATCTCAACGAGAGTATAGAAGAAGACGTGTATATGTGTCAGCCCACAAAATTTCGTCTACAGCGCAAACAAACATAAAGTTTGTAAACTACAAAAAGAGCTCTACGGACTAAAGCAATCGGGCAGACAATGGAATGCATAATTACACAAAGTATTACTGAGCATGGGGCTCACACGTTGTAGTAGCGATACATGCGTATACATAAAAAGAGGCGTGAATTTGACAATAGTACCAGGATACGTAAATTACATCATAATCGCATGTAAAGAGATGAAAGAAATGAATACCTACAAACAAGAACTAAGCAGTGAATTTGAAATTGTCGACTAAGGTGCTATTGACTATTTCCTAGGTATTTCATTCAAAAGAGAGGGCATTCGTGGTTCTTTCGAATTTAGTCAACGTCAGATCATACAAAAATTTCTCGATGAATACCAAATGACAGAATGCAGAAAGACATCAACACCTCTTGATCCTGGTTTCAAATTACTAAAATGTGACAAATGTCCAAATTGTGATGTAGTCGACAAAACTACGTATCAGTCATTGATTGGTTCTTTGCCTTTCATCGCCATTACAACGCAAACTACCGCAGTACAACGTGTCCCCGAACAAAGAACACATGACGGCACAAAGCATTTGATGAAATATTTTCACTCAACAATCAACTACAAGCTTGCCTCTCGCAAAACAGGGCGCGATCTGGTTGGTTATGCAGATACCGACTAGGAAGGAAACGACGATGATCGTAGGTCGTACAAAGGCTACGTGTCCTTTCAAGCTGGCAGCGCAATATCCTGGGAGTCTAAGAAGCAAACGATAGTTCCGCTCAACAGCACCGAAGCTGAATATATGGCGCTGTGCTTAGTGTCTGAGGAAATAATTTATTTGAGAAATTTTATTGTAGAAATGGGTTTTGAACAAATTGTTAAAAAACCAACAGTATTGTTTGGCGATAATCTTAGCGCACTCCAATTAGTTAAAAATCGTATTTTTCATGCTAGAACAAAGCATATTGATATACGCTTTCATTTTATTTGAGAAATATGAAATGAAAAGGAATTACTTGAAAGTAAATATGTATCAGCGGAAGAAATGACCGCGGATATATTCACTAAAAACTTGTTCATTTTTTAGGAATGAAGACATAATGCACAATTGAGGGGTCATGTTGATATTCCATTGTACATGGCAACTCTGATATCAATTATGTATTAAACTTCAGTATTCTAAATTACATATACATAGCCCTTCCTCAATTTCGTGATTCAAAATCACAGTGTCCTCTCGGTGTAAAATTTAGTTTCACTGGTCTTATTTCTTCCGTCCGAGATGGTAAATGAATTTTTAGCAGTTCTAATGACTTTGCATGCATTGTAATTATTATTTTAACATCATCAACGTAACATGTTAATGTAAAGAACTCATAATTTATTTTTGACATAAATCGAAGTAAGAAATCTCTTCGTATTATTCCATCAGTTTCAATTGGTAAATTATTTTCAACCAACTGAAATGGACGTATTAAATTAGTTTCGTTTAATTCTAACTCCAAATTGAATTCACCTAAAGAGTATATTTGCTGTTGGGTTATGCCCGAAAATTGTATTCTCGTCTTTATAATAAGTCTCGTCTTCGAGTTTTTTTCTGATTTTACACATTGAAAATTCCGCACGTGTGTCGATTTATAAGTCATTACTATTGATTTGTGCTTTATAGTAACATAATTTATGTTACTATCTGAAATCAAAAATTTATATATCTTCCAGCCATTCAAATCCCCCACAAGGTAAATATTCAGATATTGCCCAACCATATAAGTTATTTGCATCTAAGTACATCAAGTATTCTGTAGCTTTACTTTGATCATATTGAGGAAGGTATTAATTATTAGCCTTTGAATGTCGTTTAGAACATTGAACAATACCACCTCTAAACCCACTTTTAATGATATTATACATATTAATATCTTTAAATAGTTCTAATTCAATACCCTTTGTCTTCAACATTGTATCCCAGAATATACTTGGTATAATAATGATAATGAGCAGGATCTAATTCATAAATACTTTTAAATATTTTTCTTAAGTTTTCAAAAACATCTGCTAAAAGTATAACATCTGTTTTTAAATATAGCAGCATATAATCAAGTAAAATGTTGCATTTGAAAGTATTCCAAACTTTTTCAGCATGATCATAATCATCAGTAGACCACTCTACATTATTTAACTTGGAGAAAAATTATTCAAGTGAAGGTGAATTAATATCTTTAAGTCAAACCTGTGAATCTATGTATTCATTGGGGGAACACCTTTTATTATCCAGAGGTGCATTCTTCAATGTTTGTATACAATGAGTGTAAGGTTTTAAAATCATCAGCATCAAGAGTTTTAGCTAATACATCTAAAGAGGAGGTAATAATTCTGTATGAGTTGAAGGATCGTAATTCGGAGAATTCTTTATCATTAATATGAATATCTTTCGAGAGTGATGTATATAATTCCTTATTAAGAGGAATTATTTTAATGTATCCTTTAAATAATTCGAGTTTTTTAATAAACAGATGACAGTCATAACCACAAAAATTATGGAAAAAATTGGTATATATTTACGTATTTGAAAATTTAAGTTACAACTAGAGTGTGCGGGTCCGAGATATTGACACGTAAGATGATAACGATCATCAAACTTTTGTTTCGCTTATTTGCTTATGTTAGCATGAGTAATAAAACACTTAGGAGTACGATGACTATTCAGTTGAGATTTTTTGCAAATACTAAGTCTAAAAGTTTCGTTCAATATAATAGAGAAAGTTTTGTTCAATACAACAGAGTAGTATCTAAATACAATACCGTAATATGTGTATAAACATGTATATGTATATGTAATATATATATATATATATATATATATATATATATATATATATATATATATTTATATATATATATATATATATATATATATATATATATATATATATATATATATATATATACTCGTATATATATATATATATATATATATATATATATATATATACATATATATGAAGAGTTAGAGACAGTTATGGCTGAATTAGAAGTCATTCCTAGCTATATATATATATATATATATATATATATATACTCGTATATATATATATACATATATATGAAGAGTTAGAGACAGTTATGGTTATGGCCTAGTGCGAGTAGCGGAAATTCGAACTTCCTCAGTCTTCACCAGAAGAGGCGTCCATTTTCTCGCGCCATTACCCCTGTCTACCGAAAGAAATCCAATAGAACAACCTGATAAGCAGCCAGCTCCAGTAGAAGAAGCGACAAGTGTCAATGAAGGCACAAGTCATACACCAGCTAAGCGAAGGCGATATATGTCACCCTCGTCAGAATTGTTGCTATGCATATGCTTTCTAATTGGTCTAGTAGTAGGGGATGACCACCATTACGAAGGTGGCTTTCGGAAGCCAAACAGGACTCTATTTCGAAAAAATGGGTGTGACTTACTTAACAACATCAGATTGGAATATAGTTGTGTATTACAATATGTCCCAATACTGGCTTGAGCGTAAAAACATAGTACAAGGAATAACAGCAATCCAATGAGGGTATTCCAGTATCTAATGCGGTACAATTAATTGTGAAAAAACTGTGGGCCATTTCCGTACTAAATGGCTGCTAATCCTTCAAAAAGATGAGTACTTACAATACGACGAGCAAATCCATCTTCAACAGCGATGCGCTCCATTGGCATTTTTTGGAACCTTGACTAATGGTTTGTTAGGAATTTTGGACTCCAACTAAGGTAAAGATATGTCTGCAATTTCCCGCAACGAAGAACATATTCTGCACCTAATTCGAAACCAAACATCAGTAATAGACTCCACAAGCAATATTATAAGAAATCCGACGATAAAATTCAACAACTACACACGCAAATAAACTATGTATATAACCAGCAGGACAACTTCACAAGATCAGAATCCTAACATGCACTCACAGAAATGTTTAATCCGATGTCCGCTCGAATACTTATAGCTATACAGGACTACCAACGAAATCAAGAGCTCCTTTTAGAAGTAATGACGGACACACATCACGTGCGGCTCAATCCTCTTCTGCTGTATCCATCTCAGATCCATCCACAGCAACTGACAGCATTCAATGACCATCTCCCACCAACGTTAAAAGCTTCCAGCAAGAATATCATTAAAATACTTAAACTCATCTCTGTGGAGGCACGCCTCACATCAAATGAGATTATTGTAAGTCTTAAGTTACCATTGAATAATCTAGAACCAAACCTACCTATGGTTGAAGGCACTGGAATTTTTATCTTGGAAGGGAAAATCGAGTATATCTACATCGAGACAAATATTATTCATTATCAGCAGGAGTATTGTCAACATTCACAGCATTTAAATCTAATATGCATGTATGCAAGCAATTACATCCAACACTTCGCATTACATCAACCAATCGATTATGTGAGATGGAGATATTATGTGAAACTTCAAACCCAAAAAGCTGCAAGGTTCATCGCACACACGACTCATCTCAATGGATTCTATTACTTAAGGAAAACTCTGGATCTACATCGTACAACCAGCCCGTACAATCAGCGCCATCTGGTGCTCAGACATCCTTACAAAATTACTGGAGGAACAGGAACCTAAACCTTGAGACAAGGATGCACCGTAAGATATGAGTTTACAACCATAATGGCACATTGGAAATACGTTCCAAAGATCACCAATACGATCATATCGCAAGTGAATCTAATTGAGTTGATCAGAGACTATATGAAGGCTGTAACACACTCATTCGTCCAACTTGACGGGCGATATTCAAGTACTACATAAGCATGTGCAACAATTGCAAAACAATGAGCTAACGCTTAAGAGCCGAGAAGTCCATCAGTTCAGCAACGGATATGTCAGTTTGCTCATCACCTTGATCTGTCTTATCTGGATCTTTTACCAGCGATATTCGAAACAAAAAAGCGACGAGCTCCAAATTTTCGAGTACGGGTTCGCGAAAACCGAATCCAATTCAAAGTTTAGACTATGCTCAACAGGTGGGAGGATATTTGTACCAGCTCCAAAGCAAAAGTACAATCAGCAATCCCATTACCACTGTCTACTCTTGAACGCTGAATAAGCAGTACACCCGACGAACGAATATACAGCGTGTGAAGCCCCATCAGCAGACACCACATATATATATAAAATATTGTAGAATAAGCGTAATTAACCCTATCGAGTATCTGCACCTTGACGTGGTGGTACGTCTTGAATGCACTAATGAAGAGTCTAAGCTATGACGGCGAAGTGGACTATTGTCCACTCTCGTAGGGCCTCCCATGTCGAAGAGGTCAGGCTCTGAGGTGCCAGACCAAGCCAGGTACAGAAAGCACTTTAAGCTAAGATGTGAAAGTATCCGTGTCGATATCTGGATGGCTGGTAGTGTGAACACAACCAGTCGCTAACGGTCCCTCCGACGCCCAGGCAAGGTCGGTTGTATTTAAGTGTACTTCGGTGTGCTGACTCTCCCGGGGCGGATCAAGCTTTCCGTGCATACTCGTGGGAACAAAATACCAAATAAAAAAAATTAAAGAAATAATTAAAAGAAAATTGAGTAGTAGGCATACAGCAGTGGGGGTGCTGGGTACCTCCTCAGAAGATGAACTCCTTGCCTCTACTCAGGAGAACATATAAATCGGTGGTGCCAAGGATGCCAGTCATAGCACCCTAGTACCACCAAGCCAGACAATAACCAAAATTAATCAGCTACCAAAAATGGCTGTGCAAAACAAGAAAAATAAGAAATCTTCTGGCTCGGTACTGAAGACATGGTACCAGAGGTTGCAGGGTGATCAGGTGTGCGGATGGGTTCTCGAAGGAGTTTCTGGAGAGGTACGTTGCTGAGATCAGCAATTCACTGGACGGTTTCACGTTGAAACTTATCCCAGCTTCGGAGATTCTGAAAAAACCTAGGGCGCGCATCAGATGGCTAAAAATTAGCCTGGAGAGCACGAAACTCATCCAGTACCTACGACTACAAAATCCTGGGGTTCCGATGGACGACTGGTCAGTCCTAAAAATAGAGGAAATTCAGAAAAATAGCCAAACTGTGCTGCTGTTGATCAGTGAGGAGTCCCTGGTGTTACTCGAGAAGCAGCAAACATAAGAGAGGCCAAATTAAAAATTTGTCCCATCTCTGTGGCTTCGGACGACAATCTGGAGGAGGTGGCGGTGGCTAATAAGCTGTTGGGAGGCCACAAGCTATCTGATATGGCTGTAGTAGGCGAATCAGCACCAAAAGCGAAGTTTACTGACGGTAAGCTATCCTCAGGCGACAAGAAGGATGATAAGGGTTGCTCAGATTAACCTCCAGCACTCTAAATCAACCACTTATAACCTTCGTGTCCTTCTCGGAGAGGACAACATCGACATCTGGCTAATCCAAAAACCATGGATCAGGCAGTCTCAAGTTATGGGTCTGAGGGACAGACTGCATAACTTGTTCTATTCAAATGGGGAAGGTAAACCAAGGGCATGTATTTTGGCCAAAAATACGTTCAAAGTTTTCCTCTGACCTAATTACAGCTGGTTAGATATTACAGTGGTCGAGGAAGAACCGCTGGGGGGCCAATGTCTTCTAGTCGCCTCGACATATATGACCCATGATCGCCAGGGAGCCCTTGAGGAGGTGCGGTCATTGCATCAACAACCTTAAGAAAGGAAGCTGTTCTGGTAAGCTGGGACGCCAACGCGACACACACATTGTGGGGTAGCGGTGAGACTAATGAACGAGGTGAGTTTCTTTCGATTTCATTATAAATAAAAGCCTGAGTGTATGCAACAGGGGCAGCTCTCCGAATTTTAGCTTTCCCGGCTAGGAAACTTTAAGTGGGTGTGAGGAAGTTCTTGATATCGCTCAAATTCTCCCGAAGGAATGGACTGTGGTGTGTTCAACAGGGTGATCAAAAACAGACTCAATAGTAATATATCATCCATTTCTTCCGCAACGATGCTGGACAAGCGAGTAGAGACGTTGAAGAAAACCTTTCAGGTTGCTCTGGTCTCTTATCCTGTTTTACGTAACAAAAAGACCTTCCATGCCTGGTGATATAGAAATCTTAGAGACTTGAGATCAAGCCTCAGAGGGGTGTTTAACGAATACTACATAAGTCGAAATTTCAAAACTTACCGGGAAAGCTTAAAGACATACAAAAAAGCAGTACGGGATACGAAACGCAAATCCTTGCAAGACCACTGCGAATCTATTGAGTCACTGAATGACTCTCAACCATTGTATATACTCGCGGAGTAAATACGTGTTTGACGATCTAGTCAAATTTCATATTTTTCACAATTCACATTATTATTAATAACAAAAATTAATATTATTTATAACAAAAATAAGCGAAAAGATGCTGCCACTTGGCTTGCAGATCGGATCCAATACAAATCGATTTGCTTTACTTAGCAACGATGATGATAAGGTGGTTCCATCGAAATCCTTTAGGCCGCCACCGATTTACCTCCGAGGAAAAAGTTCAGCCTTTTAGTGAAACATCTAATTCAAATTAGTGGCGCCAACAGTTTCCATGTCGTACCACTTAATAAGGGCGATATCCACGAAATAAAAATCTAGATATACGCAGAAAATAATGACCGCAAGGTTGTTAACTTCCTTGACATGAACAAGCAAAACTAGTACACTTACCAACTAAAGGGTAGCAAAGGGTTAACAGTAGTTATCAAAGGTATCGAGCCAAGCGTTCTCTCCGACGAAATCAAAGAGGCACTAATTGAAGTTGGTTATAACACTAAATCGGTATTGAACATAAAAAACCGGAATAATGTACCGCAGCCACTGTTTCAGATCGAATTAGAACCAGAGCTAAGGAACTCAAACATGGAGAAGCTCATCCCATTTACAACATGCGCTTCCTAATGCATCGAAAAATAACGGTAGAAGAACCTTATAAACGCAAAGGCCCTGTTCAGTGCACAAATTGCCAAGAATTTGGGCACACTAAATCATACTGCACGCTACGTAGTGTTTGTGTCATCTGCAGAGATCTACACACTTCATCCAAATGTATATCTAATAAAATTGATATATCAGTGAAGAAATGCCGCAATTGCGGCGGAAACCACACTGCCCATTATAGAGGTTGCGCCGTGTACAGCACCGTGAAACAAAAATATTCCAATAACATAGGTCAAAACAGCAACAAAAAGACTTCAGCTTACACTGACCGATTAAGATTTCCTACTACAACCCATTCTGCACGACCATTGCAACCTCAACTGGCATCATATGCAACTATAGTAAAAAATACCACCCAGCTCGAAGCCGCAAATATCCAAGCCTAAACCGACCATCCAAAATCAGTAGAGGACTCACTCAAATCACTTGTCCAAACCATGAACCAGTTCATGGTCTCGATGCAAAATATGATACAGGAAATGATTAGAAGCCAATCCCTTCTACTACAAACCCTTTTATCCAAACCATGAGCTCGATCAAACTTTCCCATTGAAACGCAAACGGCTTAAGCCAACACCGATTAGAATTAATTCACTTTCTAAACATCCATCAAATAGGCATTATGCTTATTTCAGAAACACATTTCACAGAAAAAAATAGTTTCAAAATCCCGCACTACAAACTGTATACCACAAGCAATCCTCAAGGCAAAGCCTGTGGAGGCACCGCAATACTAACAAAAAGCAGAATAAAACACCATTCACTAACCAGCTTCAGTAAAGACTAGTTGCATGCAACGTCAATATGCATTGAAGTGTACATTACTAATTTATCAGTCACAGCGATTTATTGTCCGCCGCGGTTTAGTATAACAGAACAGCAATACAACGACTTTTTTGCATCCCTCGGGACTAAATTCATAGTTGCCGGGGACTTCAATGCGAAACACACATATTGGGGTTCCCGTCTGATCACACCCAAAGACAGAAAACTATGGTCGGTTGTCAGTAAACTTGGCCTGGACATTGTATCTTCCAATCAACCAACATACTGGCCCTCAGAGAGGCGGAAAACACCAGATTTGATCGATTTGGGATATTCAAAGGTCTTGCTAGATCGAACACATCTGCGAAACCTTGCTATGATCTATACACAGACCACTCGCCAACAACAATCAAAATCAACTCCACTATTACACCCCCACCAGATTCACATTTAATGCTGCATAATAAATTTACCAACTGGATAAACTACAAAAAATTCATAAGTACTCACCTTCAGCATGACTGTAAACTGACAAACTCCCATGATATAGATTGTGCGATAAAAACATTAAATCAGATGATGCTATCAGGGGCTAAAGTAGACTTTGATTTCGAAGCCCACACAAATATCTCTCGTAATAAAAATGTATTTCAAGCGGTGTACAAAGACCTAAACATTAAAAAATCCCGGGACATGACCAAATAACAGGTAGGATGATAAAAGAACTACCCCATTCAGCTTGTTTTCGTTTAGTGCATCTCTTCATCGCTTCGATTCGGTTATTACCCAATAGACTGGAAAATGTCCAAAATCATTATGGTAGCGAAACCCGGCAAGGATATATATACGAGTATATATATATATATATATATATATATATATATATATATATATATATATATATATATATATATATATATATATATATATATATATATATATATATATATATATATATATATATATATATATATATATATATATATATATATATATATATATATATATATATATATATATATATATATATATATATATATATATATATATATATGTCGTCTGCTTTCGAAAATATATGAAAAACTGTTTGTTGAGGCAATATCCCCTATAATAACAGATGGGCAAATGATCCTTCAACACCAGTTTGGCTTCAGAAAACATCATAGCACGATAGAACAAGTGCATCGCATTGTCTCGATTATTGGGAAGTACTTAGGCATTCATCTTGACCGGAGACTCACATGGGGTAAACATATAGAAGCTAAAAAAACTCAAGTAAAACTAAAAATCAATCAACTTCACTGGCTTGTAAGCAAAAAGTCAAAACTATCCCTATCTTACAAAACACTACTATAGAAAGCCGTTGTAAAGCCAATATGGACCTACGGAATCCAGCTGTGGGGAAACGCATCGTCATCTAATATTGTTAAACTCCAACGTAGCCAATCAAAATGCCTTAGAACAATTACAGGTGCACCCTGGTACTTAAAAAATGAGAATATCCACAGAGATTTAAACGTATCTACAATAAAAGAAGAAATAAAAAAATGTCTGAGGGACAGACTGCATAACTTGTTCTATTCAAATGGGGAAGGTAAACCAAGGGCATGTATTTTGGCCAAAAATACGTTCAAAGTTTTCCTCTGACCTAATTACAGCTGGTTAGATATTACAGTGGTCGAGGAAGAACCGCTGGGGGGCCAATGTCTTCTAGTCGCCTCGACATATATGACCCATGATCGCCAGGGAGCCCTTGAGGAGGTGCGGTCATTGCATCAACAACCTTAAGAAAGGAAGCTGTTCTGGTAAGCTGGGACGCCAACGCGACACACACATTGTGGGGTAGCGGTGAGACTAATGAACGAGGTGAGTTTCTTTCGATTTCATTATAAATAAAAGCCTGAGTGTATGCAACAGGGGCAGCTCTCCGAATTTTAGCTTTCCCGGCTAGGAAACTTTAAGTGGGTGTGAGGAAGTTCTTGATATCGCTCAAATTCTCCCGAAGGAATGGACTGTGGTGTGTTCAACAGGGTGATCAAAAACAGACTCAATAGTAATATATCATCCATTTCTTCCGCAACGATGCTGGACAAGCGAGTAGAGACGTTGAAGAAAACCTTTCAGGTTGCTCTGGTCTCTTATCCTGTTTTACGTAACAAAAAGACCTTCCATGCCTGGTGATATAGAAATCTTAGAGACTTGAGATCAAGCCTCAGAGGGGTGTTTAACGAATACTACATAAGTCGAAATTTCAAAACTTACCGGGAAAGCTTAAAGACATACAAAAAAGCAGTACGGGATACGAAACGCAAATCCTTGCAAGACCACTGCGAATCTATTGAGTCACTGAATGACTCTCAACCATTGTATATACTCGCGGAGTAAATACGTGTTTGACGATCTAGTCAAATTTCATATTTTTCACAATTCACATTATTATTAATAACAAAAATTAATATTATTTATAACAAAAATAAGCGAAAAGATGCTGCCACTTGGCTTGCAGATCGGATCCAATACAAATCGATTTGCTTTACTTAGCAACGATGATGATAAGGTGGTTCCATCGAAATCCTTTAGGCCGCCACCGATTTACCTCCGAGGAAAAAGTTCAGCCTTTTAGTGAAACATCTAATTCAAATTAGTGGCGCCAACAGTTTCCATGTCGTACCACTTAATAAGGGCGATATCCACGAAATAAAAATCTAGATATACGCAGAAAATAATGACCGCAAGGTTGTTAACTTCCTTGACATGAACAAGCAAAACTAGTACACTTACCAACTAAAGGGTAGCAAAGGGTTAACAGTAGTTATCAAAGGTATCGAGCCAAGCGTTCTCTCCGACGAAATCAAAGAGGCACTAATTGAAGTTGGTTATAACACTAAATCGGTATTGAACATAAAAAACCGGAATAATGTACCGCAGCCACTGTTTCAGATCGAATTAGAACCAGAGCTAAGGAACTCAAACATGGAGAAGCTCATCCCATTTACAACATGCGCTTCCTAATGCATCGAAAAATAACGGTAGAAGAACCTTATAAACGCAAAGGCCCTGTTCAGTGCACAAATTGCCAAGAATTTGGGCACACTAAATCATACTGCACGCTACGTAGTGTTTGTGTCATCTGCAGAGATCTACACACTTCATCCAAATGTATATCTAATAAAATTGATATATCAGTGAAGAAATGCCGCAATTGCGGCGGAAACCACACTGCCCATTATAGAGGTTGCGCCGTGTACAGCACCGTGAAACAAAAATATTCCAATAACATAGGTCAAAACAGCAACAAAAAGACTTCAGCTTACACTGACCGATTAAGATTTCCTACTACAACCCATTCTGCACGACCATTGCAACCTCAACTGGCATCATATGCAACTATAGTAAAAAATACCACCCAGCTCGAAGCCGCAAATATCCAAGCCTAAACCGACCATCCAAAATCAGTAGAGGACTCACTCAAATCACTTGTCCAAACCATGAACCAGTTCATGGTCTCGATGCAAAATATGATACAGGAAATGATTAGAAGCCAATCCCTTCTACTACAAACCCTTTTATCCAAACCATGAGCTCGATCAAACTTTCCCATTGAAACGCAAACGGCTTAAGCCAACACCGATTAGAATTAATTCACTTTCTAAACATCCATCAAATAGGCATTATGCTTATTTCAGAAACACATTTCACAGAAAAAAATAGTTTCAAAATCCCGCACTACAAACTGTATACCACAAGCAATCCTCAAGGCAAAGCCTGTGGAGGCACCGCAATACTAACAAAAAGCAGAATAAAACACCATTCACTAACCAGCTTCAGTAAAGACTAGTTGCATGCAACGTCAATATGCATTGAAGTGTACATTACTAATTTATCAGTCACAGCGATTTATTGTCCGCCGCGGTTTAGTATAACAGAACAGCAATACAACGACTTTTTTGCATCCCTCGGGACTAAATTCATAGTTGCCGGGGACTTCAATGCGAAACACACATATTGGGGTTCCCGCCTGATCACACCCAAAGACAGAAAACTATGGTCGGTTGTCAGTAAACTTGGCCTGGACATTGTATCTTCCAATCAACCAACATACTGGCCCTCAGAGAGGCGGAAAACACCAGATTTGATCGATTTGGGATATTCAAAGGTCTTGCTAGATCGAACACATCTGCGAAACCTTGCTATGATCTATACACAGACCACTCGCCAACAACAATCAAAATCAACTCCACTATTACACCCCCACCAGATTCACATTTAATGCTGCATAATAAATTTACCAACTGGATAAACTACAAAAAATTCATAAGTACTCACCTTCAGCATGACTGTAAACTGACAAACTCCCATGATATAGATTGTGCGATAAAAACATTAAATCAGATGATGCTATCAGGGGCTAAAGTAGACTTTGATTTCGAAGCCCACACAAATATCTCTCGTAATAAAAATGTATTTCAAGCGGTGTACAAAGACCTAAACATTAAAAAATCCCGGGACATGACCAAATAACAGGTAGGATGATAAAAGAACTACCCCATTCAGCTTGTTTTCGTTTAGTGCATCTCTTCATCGCTTCGATTCGGTTATTACCCAATAGACTGGAAAATGTCCAAAATCATTATGGTAGCGAAACCCGGCAAGGATATATATACGAGTATATATATATATATATATATATATATATATATATATATATATATATATATATATATATATATATATATATATATATATATATATATATATATATATATATATATATATATATATATATATATATATATATATATATATATATATATATATATATATATATATATATATATATATATATATATATATATATATATATATATATATATATATATATATATATATATATATATGTCGTCTGCTTTCGAAAATATATGAAAAACTGTTTGTTGAGGCAATATCCCCTATAATAACAGATGGGCAAATGATCCTTCAACACCAGTTTGGCTTCAGAAAACATCATAGCACGATAGAACAAGTGCATCGCATTGTCTCGATTATTGGGAAGTACTTAGGCATTCATCTTGACCGGAGACTCACATGGGGTAAACATATAGAAGCTAAAAAAACTCAAGTAAAACTAAAAATCAATCAACTTCACTGGCTTGTAAGCAAAAAGTCAAAACTATCCCTATCTTACAAAACACTACTATAGAAAGCCGTTGTAAAGCCAATATGGACCTACGGAATCCAGCTGTGGGGAAACGCATCGTCATCTAATATTGTTAAACTCCAACGTAGCCAATCAAAATGCCTTAGAACAATTACAGGTGCACCCTGGTACTTAAAAAATGAGAATATCCACAGAGATTTAAACGTATCTACAATAAAAGAAGAAATAAAAAAATGTCTGAGGGACAGACTGCATAACTTGTTCTATTCAAATGGGGAAGGTAAACCAAGGGCATGTATTTTGGCCAAAAATACGTTCAAAGTTTTCCTCTGACCTAATTACAGCTGGTTAGATATTACAGTGGTCGAGGAAGAACCGCTGGGGGGCCAATGTCTTCTAGTCGCCTCGACATATATGACCCATGATCGCCAGGGAGCCCTTGAGGAGGTGCGGTCATTGCATCAACAACCTTAAGAAAGGAAGCTGTTCTGGTAAGCTGGGACGCCAACGCGACACACACATTGTGTGGTAGCGGTGAGACTAATGAACGAGGTGAGTTTCTTTCGATTTCATTATAAATAAAAGCCTGAGTGTATGCAACAGGGGCAGCTCTCCGAATTTTAGCTTTCCCGGCTAGGAAACTTTAAGTGGGTGTGAGGAAGTTCTTGATATCACTCAAATTCTCCCGAAGGAATGGACTGTGGTGTGTTCAACAGGGTGATCAAAAACAGACTCAATAGTAACATATCATCCATTTCTTCCGCAACGATGCTGGACAAGCGAGTAGAGACGTTGAAGAAAACCTTTCAGGTTGCTCTGGTCTCTTATCCTGTTTTACGTAACAAAAAGACCTTCCATGCCTGGTGATATAGAAATCTTAGAGACTTGAGATCAAGCCTCAGAGGGGTGTTTAACGAATACTACATAAGTCGAAATTTCAAAACTTACCGGGAAAGCTTAAAGACATACAAAAAAGCAGTACGGGATACGAAACGCAAATCCTTGCAAGACCACTGCGAATCTATTGAGTCACTGAATGACTCTCAACCATTGTATATACTCGCGGAGTAAATACGTGTTTGACGGTCTAGTCAAATTTCATATTTTTCACAATTCACATTATTATTAATAACAAAAATTAATATTATTTATAACAAAAATAAGCGAAAAGATGCTGCCACTTGGCTTGCAGATCGGATCCAATACAAATCGATTTGCTTTACTTAGCAACGATGATGATAAGGTGGTTCCATCGAAATCCTTTAGGCCGCCACCGATTTACCTCCGAGGAAAAAGTTCAGCCTTTTAGTGAAACATCTAATTCAAATTAGTGGCGCCAACAGTTTGCATGTCGTACCACTTAATAAGGGCGATATCCACGAAATAAAAATCTAGATATACGCCGAAACTAATGACCGCAAGGTTGTTAACTTCCTTGACATGAACAACCAAAACTAGTACACTTACCAACTAAAGGGTAGCAAAGGGTTAACAGTAGTTATCAAAGGTATCGAGCCAAGCGTTCTCTCCGACGAAATCAAAGAGGCACTAATTGAAGTTGGTTATAACACTAAATCGGTATTGAACATAAAAAACCGGAATAATGTACCGCAGCCACTGTTTCAGATCGAATTAGAACCAGAGCTAAGGAACTCAAACATGGAGAAGCTCATCCCATTTACAACATGCGCTTCCTAATGCACCGAAAAATAACGGTAGAAGAACCTTATAAACGCAAAGGCCCTGTTCAGTGCACAAATTGCCAAGAATTTGGGCACACTAAATCATACTGCACGCTACGTAGTGTTTGTGTCATCTGCAGAGATCTACACACTTCATCCAAATGTCCATCTAATAAAATTGATATATCAGTGAAGAAATGCCGCAATTGCGGCGGAAACCACACTGCCCATTATAGAGGTTGCGCCGTGTACAGCACCGTGAAACAAAAATATTCCAATAACATAGGTCAAAACAGCAACAAAAAGACTTCAGCTTACACTGACCGATTAAGATTTCCTACTACAACCCATTCTGCACGACCATTGCAACCTCAACTGGCATCATATGCAAGTATAGCAAAAAATACCACCCAGCTCGAAGCCGCAAATATCCAAGCCTAAACCGACCATCCAAAATCAGTAGAGGACTCACTCAAATCACTTGTCCAAACCATGAACCAGTTCATGGTCTCGATGCAAAATATGATACAGGAAATGATTAGAAGCCAATCCCTTCTACTACAAACCCTTTTATCCAAACCATGAGCTCGATCAAACTTTCCCATTGAAACGCAAACGGCTTAAGCCAACACCGATTAGAATTAATTCACTTTCTAAACATCCATCAAATAGGCATTATGCTTATTTCAGAAACACATTTCACAGAAAAAAATAGTTTCAAAATCCCGCACTACAAACTGTATACCACAAACAATCCTCAAGGCAAAGCCTGTGGAGGCACCGCAATACTAACAAAAAGCAGAATAAAACACCATTCACTAACCAGCTTCAGTAAAGACTAGTTGCATGCAACGTCAATATGCATTGAAGTGTACATTACTAATTTATCAGTCACAGCGATTTATTGTCCGCCGCGGTTTAGTATAACAGAACAGCAATACAACGACTTTTTTGCATCCCTCGGGACTAAATTCATAGTTGCCGGGGACTTCAATGCGAAACACACATATTGGGGTTCCCGCCTGATCACACCCAAAGGCAGAAAACTATGGTCGGTTGTCAGTAAACTTGGCCTGGACATTGTATCTTCCAATCAACCAACATACTGGCCCTCAGAGAGGCGGAAAACACCAGATTTGATCGATTTGGGATATTCAAAGGTCTTGCTAGATCGAACACATCTGCGAAACCTTGCTATGATCTATACACAGACCACTCGCCAACAACAATCAAAATCAACTCCACTATTACACCCCCACCAGATTCACATTTAATGCTGCATAATAAATTTACCAACTGGATAAACTACAAAAAATTCATAAGTACTCACCTTCAGCATGACTGACAAACTCCCATGATATAGATTGTGCGATAAAAACATTAAATCAGATGATGCTATCAGGGGCTAAAGTAGACTTTGATTTCGAAGCCCACACAAATACCTCTCGTAATAAAAATGTATTTCAAGCGGTGTACAAAGACCTAAACATTAAAAAATCCCGGGACATGACCAAATAACAGGTAGGATGATAAAAGAACTACCCCATTCAGCTTGTGTTCGTTTAGTGCATCTCTTCATCGCTTCGATTCGGTTATTACCCAATAGACTGGAAAATGTCCAAAATCATTATGGTAGCGAAACCCGGCAAGGATATATATACGAGTATATATATATATATATATATATATATATATATATATATATATATATATATATATATATATATATATATATATATATATATATATATATATATATATATATATATATATATATATATATATATATATATATATATATATATATATATATATATATATATATATATATATATATATATATATATATATATATATATATATATATATATATATATATATATATGTCGTCTGCTTTCGAAAATATATGAAAAACTGTTTGTTGAGGCAATATCCCCTATAATAACAGATGGGCAAATGATCCTTCAACACCAGTTTGGCATCAGAAAACATCATAGCACGATAGAACAAGTGCATCGCATTGTCTCGATTATTGGGAAGTACTTAGGCATTCAACTTGACCGGAGACTCACATGGGGTAAACATATAGAAGCTAAAAAAACTCAAGTAAAACTAAAAATCAATCAACTTCACTGGCTTGTAAGCAAAAAGTCAAAACTATCCCTATCTTACAAAACACTACTATAGAAAGCCGTTGTAAAGCCAATATCGACCTACGGAATCCAGCTGTGGGGAAACGCATCGTCATCTAATATTGTTAAACTCCAACGTAGCCAAACAAAATGCCTTAGAACAATTACAGGTGCACCCTGGTACTTAAAAAATGAGAATATCCACAGAGATTTAAACGTATCTACAATAAAAGAAGAAATAAAAAAATGCTGCAGAAGTTACTCACAGAAGCTGAAACTACACCCGAACACCTTAGCAAGGGAGCCATTGTCACACAAAGGTCACGAACGATTAAAAAGGAAAGATACCATTAACCTGCTACAATGGAAATTAACTCTGTATACATAATCTCAACTGTACTGTATAATGTAATGTGTACCTATGTAATCCTATGCTAATTCTTGTTATGTTCGGACCATTGGCGAAGAACATATTAATTTTAAATTAGTTCTTAAGATTCGAAAACTTATTGTGAGTTTCTTATATTCTAAGAAAGATTCAATAAATAAGATATATGAAAAAAAAAACTGAAGGACTCTACCAGGCTCGGAAAAATTTTCTCAAGGAGCACTCTAACAGAACCTTTGCAAAACGAACTTGTGGAGTGTGGGCAGAATCGGCGACGGAGACATTGAAAATTATTGTGGATACCCATTTTCCAGACTACACTGAGAATTCAGAGCAGAGTAGCACGTACGCGTATCGAAAACACGTAACAGCTGCATTGCTGGGGAAGATTCTGTCTGTGGACAAGGTTGTCTGGGCAATGAACAGTTTTTCACCATACAAATCCCCGGGTCCGGTCGGCATCATGCCTACAATGATGCAAAAGACACAGGGATCCATAATATCTGAGTTACGGGAAATTTTCACTACGTGTACTTCCATTAAATTATATACCAGATTTCAGACCGATTAGTCTTACTACCTTCTTTCTGAAAGTTGTTGGGAGAGTCGTGGATCGGCACCTTCGAGATCCCTTTGAGAAGCATCCACTTTCTATGGCGTAGCATGCATATTTCAGGGGGAGATCTACGACACTACATGAAGTGGTGCGAGTGGTATGGATCCCTTCATTTTAAACAATTTAATCTTTGCTTTCGTAGACATCGAAGGGACTTTTAATAACGTAAGGGCTGAATCTATTAGCTTGGCTCTTAACAGGGAAGGGGTGGAAGGACCGATTTGTAATTTGATCTCAGCCCTGCTGGCAAACCTACAAATCAGAGCTGAATTAGGTAGTGCCGGAGTTACGAAAAATGTGTGCAGAGGTACACCCCAGGGCGGAATTCTTTCACCTATGCTGTGGCTATTAACTATCGATGAAACTCTGCTAAACTTGTCTCTGAAGTAGTGAAAGTGTTAGCGTATTCCCTACTGTGTTGAGTGACATCATGGAGGGTTGCGTTGGGCAAACTTAGTAGATGGGCGAACAGGTGCGGCCTGGGGCTAAACTCCGATAAAACGGAACTGTTGCTCTTCACAAAAAAATATAAGCCTCAAACTGCCGAGGCTTAACGGTCAGCGACTCTCACTATCATCCAGGGTAAAAGATCTTTGTGCCATATTGGACCCAAACTTTGTTGGAAATCGTGCATCGAAGAAAGCGTACAGAAGGCCTGTGTTGCTTTCTATGCTTGAAAGTCGATGTTTGGAAAAAAATAGGGTCTTAGACCAAGAATTGTGCTCTGGATATAGAATATGGTGGTGCGGCTGATCTTGACATATGGCTACGTGGTTTGGTGGGAAGCTCTGAGCTACAATCTCACGAAACTACAAAGAATCAAGCGCACCGCGTGCATTGGAATTACAGGAGCCAGCCGCACTTGTCCGGGGGTTGATCTAAACGCGATTCTAAAGCTCCTCCCTATAGATCTTCATACTTATTGTATTTCCGCAGAAAGTGCACTACGATTCAAGGAAACTGGTAACTGGAAGGACACCCTATGTGGTCATGGAAGCATTTTGAGACAACTGCCACCAGACATAGTATCCTCGAGAACCGATTTCTTCGTTCCCAATCTAGATTTTGCGAGCTGTGTTAACACAGTTGTAGTGCATGTGCACTATTGCGCACAAACGTAGTTTAGCACAAAGACTACCTATGCAAACTACACATCCAAACCATACCAATACATAAGACACACCCATCCGCTGCACTGCAACACTATGACACTTGACATGTGCAGTATAATTAGAATCCTGGCGTGCGGTCATTGGTGAATTGGTTTGTTTTATATTTGAGTGGATTTTGAGTTAGACTTAAGCGAAAGGGATTAGAAATAAACAATTAAATTAATCGAGATTTGTTCTCGAATTTGTAACTCAAATAAACCATATAAAAACCCTGCTCGGGAATTAAACTAATCAGTTTCCAACTGGCAACTCAAACATTTGCATTTTTATTGCATTCAGCCTTTCTTCGGCTCACTGGTCTTGCCGAGTAACACTGAATTATATACGTTTTTGATATTTTCAATATATATATGTATATATAATTCTCGCACACATATACGTGCATCACATGGCGATCCTGCCAAACTCGTTCCTGCAGATTTTCTGAAATACTTTTAAATGTTTCCTAATTGAGATTTGATGGCGAACATCGAATGAGCAACTGAGGTCAAGGGCAAAATGCCTACCCAAACGCATTAAAGCCACTGGCGAATATAATTTTCCTTGGGTTTCCGATGAAAGTTTTGCACTCAAAACACTCGACGTCGCAGACTACAAAGACTCCCGACTTGGAACGAGGCCACCCAATTGTGGATGAAGATAAATGACATAGAACAGCAACAGCAAAGACGCTGCTGGACAAAGCAAAAACAGTAATAGGGTCCCCTCAGTCGAAAGAGACCACGGTAATTACGGAGAATTTCGCGAATACTAATAACAACAACTTTACTACAACGGGAATTCTGACCGGAGCAGCATCAACGATAGCAGTTATAATATTAATACTATATACATTTTTCAAACTCAACAACTATTTTAATCAATACGTACATAAGTGCGTAAATAAAGTAATTAATGTTTAAAATTTAGTTTAATAATAAAAAAATAAAAAAAAAAATTATTTTAAGTATTTATATTGATAAATACTTTAAAATTTTTATGTATAAGATTTAGTAATATTAAAAATGCTTTACAATTAAAATCCATTTATAAACACATATGGAAGAAATAATTGCAATTTTGAAACGCATTGACGCAAACTTAAAAAAACTCCTCATAAACTATATAAAAAGGAGACACTACTAGAAAAAGTAGAAGAAGTAGAACAATTAAGAAACAGATTCATAGAACTACAAATTAAACCACCAAGTGACCACAAAGTTCGTGCAGAACTTTTGATCAATTTTAAAGAAACATATCACAAGACCAAAGTCTTACTTGCCGAAAAATTAACGGCAGAAGAAGAACATTTATAGAACAACCACCAAATCAAAATACAAATATGAGCAATTTTAATCTAGAAGTGGCTCTAAAAATCATACCAACTTTTTCTGGTCAATACAAAGAATTGCCAGCATTTCTAAAATTGGTAGAACTTTTAGAAGCAAGTTTAAACAATGACAGCAAATTAATACTAATACAGTTTGTATGTGAAGTCAAACTGTCAATTAGCGTTAAAACAGCGATAATTTCAATTTCTCAGCCTACTACTTTCATTGAATTGAAAGCAAGGCTGCAAGATAGATACAAAAGCACGAAGTCAATCGCACAAATTCACACAACTTTGACCAATTTCTCACAGCGTAATAGTTCCATAACTAATTACAGTGACAATTTATTGATTCTCATAAGTGAACTTAACAGTTTGCAAGTAAAAGAATTGGAACCAACTGCAAGCGATATTGAGAAACAGGTCATAAGCAAAACGAATGATAATTATGCTTTAACAATATTTAAGAGTGGACTGGGCGAACAGTATAAGGCAACAGTGTTTGCAGCCCAACCAAAAACTTTATCTGAATCAGTTACTCTAGCTTTAGAATTAGAAAAAAATCAGCAAACAGCAAGTGTAATGCATTTTAATAGAAATGCACAGCATAGAGCTAATTTTCGAAATCCAAGACAGTTCCAAAATAACCAACATCAACGAAATCAGAATACTTTTCGTGGCGACAGTTTTCAAAATTATCAAAACAATAGTAGACCGAACACTACCAGAGGAGTCAATGGATACAATAGATACAATTCAAACGTAGGACAAAGAGGCAATAATCAAAGAAATTTCAGAGATAGAAATTTTAACAACAACAACAACAGCAACTACAATAATAACAGAAACAGTAACAACAATTACAATAATAACGGTAGCAATAACTTCAGACGTATACGTGTAATGAATCATTCGGAAAACGAGCATCACCCGGGGGGTTTGCAAAACAACTTTCCGGGGCAAGAAATGTAAAAATATACACAATATCCCACAATTTGACGAATTACATCACTTTAAATTGTGAGACAGCTGAAACAAAATTAACATTTCTTATTGACACATGTGCAGATATTTCAATCTGCAAGACACAATAATATAAGAGATCAGAAAATTTATACAGAAGAAAAGTGCACACTTACACATAATAATATAAGAGATCAGAAAATTTATACAGAAGAAAAGTGCACACTTACAGGAATAACTTCACAGGAAATTCAATCAAAAGGCACTACTAGATTAAAACTAAAAATAGCTAATGACAGTATAGTCCACACATTCCACATAGTAGATTCAGATTTTCCAATACCAACTGATGGCATAATAGGAAGAGATTTCTTACAGAAATATTTTTGCAAAATAGATTACGAGACTTTTACTATCAAGATAAATATTCACGAAGACGACATAGTTTTACCGATAAAAACAAGGCACACACAGTTAAGACAAATCCGTGTACCTCCAAGATCGGAAGTAATACGTCCTATCGATTTACGTTTAAATCAAGATAGCGTAGTTTTTAATAAAGAAATAGCAAAAGGAATTTTTGTAGCAAATTCTTTAGCACCATCGAGAGGTATAACGCATATTAAAGTTTTAAATACTAATGAATATGGAGCTACTCTTACAGAATTGAACATTTCAAATATACAGACTGAACCGTTAGAAAATTTAAATTAATATTTTACATTACACGCAACGAAATAGTGAAAATGATAATTCTAGATTTAAAAAGTTGTTACAGGCACTTGAAATTGAAGCAATAAATGAGAATGACAGAAACTCAATAATTGGTATATTTCCTAAATAGCAACAAATTTTTCATGTTGATGACGAACCGCTCACTGTGAACAGTTTCTACACGCAAAAGTTACAGTTATCCGAAAAAACACCAGTATAAATAAAAAACTATAGATTGCCACAAGCACACCATGAGGAGATAGAAAAACAAGTCGACAAACTTTTGCAAGAAAACTTAATAGAACCATCAACGAGTGCATACAACTCATCTTTACTCATAGTTCCAAAGAAAGCTTTATCAGGTGAAAAGAAATGGAGATTAGTAGTAGACTTCTGACAACTGAATAAAAAAATCGTCAACGATAAATTCCTATTAACAAGAATGGAAGATGTTCTAGATCGTCTAGGAAGAGCAAGATATTTCTCAACTCTTGATATGACGAGTTCCTTCCATCAAATAGAGCTATGCAAGAATTCGAGACCATTGACAGCATTTTCCACATCCAATGGACATTATCAATTTAAGAGACTACCTTTTGGTTTAAAGACTTCTTCTAATAGTTTCCAGAGGATGCTGACTATAGCACTCAGCGGTTTGGACTCGAAAGCATTTCTATATGTGGATGATATTATAATATTCGGTTGTAGTATAAAGCATCACAACGAGAACTTGACTAAAGTATTTGATCGTTTACTGCAATACCATTTAAAACTAAATCCTCAAAAATGTAGTTTTCTAAAATCAGAAATTGTATACTTGGGCCATTTAATAACTAATGAAGGCGTAAGAGCAGATCCAAACAAACATAAGGTAATCGAGGAATACCCAACTCCAAAGAATTCAGACGATGTCCGAAGATTTGTAGCTTTCTGCAACTATTATAGACAATTTATTCAAAATTTCGCAGCAATAGTGTTTAAACAATTTATTGAAGAAAAATGAACTATTTTATGGACAAACGAATGTCAAGATGCCTTCACAGTTTTGAAAAAGAAATTAATAAATACGCCAATTCTTCAGTATACTAACTTTCACAAAGATTTCATTTTACCCACTGATGCATCAAATTTTGCTTTAGGCACAATACTTTCGCTGGGAGAAATAGGACAAGATTTACCTATCTCTTATGCAAGCAAATCTTTGAATAAACATGAGATGAATAAATCAGTGATTGAAAAGGAACTTTTAGCAATACACTGGGGCATACATTTTTTCAAACCTTACCTCTATGGACGGAATTTCACAGTGGTGACAGAACACCGACCGTTAGTCGCATTGTTTACACACAAAAGCCCATCTTCCAAGTTAACCAGAATAAGGTTAGATTTGTCCGACTATGATTTCGACATTATATGTAAAAAGGGAAAAATAAACACCAATCCGGATGCACTGTCAAGAATTAAAATCGATTCTGACATACTAGAATCAATGATCCCGAAAGAAAACGATGAATCCGTTAACAAAGCACTAGTAATTACGAGGGGCATGTCTGCTAAAAAGAGCACAGACATAAATCAGGAGAAATGTAGCTCTCATTCGAAGTCTGATCAACTTCACATTTGGGACTGCACGTCCATATCTGACGTCAGGAATGTAAGAAAATTGAAATTTGTATTTATGAGCAATAAGAAGGGTACCCATATTATAATAAATAAAGATGAGAAACTTGTGATAAGCAGTGATACTCCATCGAACCCAGCTATTGGAAAAACTACTATAAAGAATAAACAAGTCATATATTAAAGAACTAGCGCTAGATGAGAAAGATGATATATTTAGGTACGTTCCGAAATAAAAATTAAAAGAAGAATATAATAAGTTGCAACAGAAGAATAAACAAAATAATGAAAGCTCAAAGTTGAATATATTGATATATAGAAGTCCCCACAGAATAGTAGATAACGTAATTTAAACTAATCGCATAATATCACGCTTCGCCTTACGGAGGGCATTTTGGTGTAAGAAACACAGTTTTAAAATTGAAACAAAAATACGTTTGGAAGAAAATGGAAAAAATGGTGAAAAATGTTATCACAAATTGTAAAAATTGTGCTAAGAATAAACAAATACGACATACGAGAGAACAGATAGTTATTACAGACACTCCAGCGACCAGTTTTGAAACTGTAGCAATTGATACTGTCGGTCCGCTAAGAATTTCTAATGGGTACAGATATATTTTAACAGCGCAGTGCGAATTGACAAAATTTGTGATAGCGCACCCCATGGAAACCAAAGATGCCGACACTGTAGCTAAAACACTTGTAGACCAATTCATTCTCAGTTTGGTAATTTCAAAAATTTGCAATCGGACAAAGGCACAGAGTTCGTAAACGAGCTAATGAAAAATGTGTGTAAAAATCTAAAAATGAATCAAATATTTTCAACTCCTTATCATCACGAATCACTGGGTTCAGTAGAGCGCATTTTACACATTTGCTTACAATACGACGCCGCATGTCGATACTGGTTACTCACCATATGAGCTTGTGTTTGGTAAACTGCAACACTTACCAAGCGACCTAATTGAAACAAGAGAACCAATTTATGATATTGAAAATTATGCGAATGAACTGAAGTTGAGAATGAGAACGTCAATAAACAAAGCAAGGGAACTGATCGAAGTTGTGAAAAAGAAAAGAAGCATTGAAAGCAAAATAAATGAAAATGCACTTAATGCAACCATAGGAGACCTAGTATTAGTAAAATTAGGTAATCGTAAAAAGTCTCAAAGTCCATACCATGGTCCGTATAGAATTTCAAAACAAGAAGGAGTAAATTCATTTATATTAATAAACGGCATGGAGAAGAAAATGCATAACAATATGCTAAAACGATACAATGTTCTGATATGAGAATACAAATATAGAAATAAAAAAATAATGTATGAATAAAAATATGTATAATTAAAAATATATATATAACTAGCTGACCCCGCAGGCGTTGCCCTGCGTGAAATTATGTGTTTTGAAAAGAAAATAAAATTGAATTTATATTGTGTTGAAAATCATTTATTTGCGATTTTTCTACATTTTTTTCAATGTAACGCAGCTTGATAAACAAAATTTTTTGTTTTCTGTTCCGGTGCGTAAATGTTCAGAGAATATGGGTTTCCAACTCGTGAACACGCCACGTATAGCTGGCCGTGTGAAAAACATGGCATTTCCAGATTTATGCCAGACACTTCCAGCGACTGTCCTTGTGACCTGTTGATTGTCATCGCAAATGCAAGTTTCACTGGAAACAGAATACGTTTGAACTGAAATGGCAAATCGTTGGAACTCAAAGGAATTCGTGGAATCAAGCATTCTGCCCCCTTGTAAGTTGCTTTAATTTTTCTTGTTGCTTTAATTTTATTTAATTTAATTTATTTTAATTTATTTTAAAGCGTTCACATCTAAGACAGGGTCTTTTAAATGCGTCAAGAAGTATCCGAATAACAATGAATTATATATAACAAAAATTACTTAAAATAAGACTAAGAATGTAAGTTAAATTAAACTAAACTATTAGATCAGACAAATAAAAAAGTTAAGATCAGATAAATAAATAATTAAATTCAAAATTCTTGCAACTATCACATTATTCGATAGCTGCGTCACGGTTTTCACGTACCGACACAAATACGATGACTTGAGACATGCGTTCAATTCATCCGCCGCTGTTGATTTCGGAATAACAGGAAGTGTTTGTCGAAAATCGCCTGCTAACAGTATCATTGCGCCACTAAAGCGACGATTATTATTCCGCAGATCTTTCATTTTTCTGTCAAGTGCTTCTAGAGACCGTTTGTGAGCCATTGTGCACTCATCCCATACTATCAGTTTACAATTCTTCAACACTTTTGCCATAGCTGATTACTTTGAAATGTTGCAAACAGGTGTTTCATTGATTTGCATGGTAAACGGAAGCTTCAGTGCCGAATGTGCCTTTCTTCCACCTTATAGTAGAGTTGCAGCAATCCCAGTAGATGCGAGAGCCAACGTAATGCCATTTTGAGATCGTATTTTTGCCAAAATCAATGAAATCAGTAACGTTTTTCCAGTTCCGCCGGGAGCATCAAGAAAAAATAGTCCACCGTTTCCGTCATTGACAGCCTTCATCAATTCATCATACGCACTCTTTTGCTGCTCATTCAAAAATGGAACATTTCTTTGTACTTATTGTTCCAAAGTTATTCTGTCGTATGCACGCTCACGTTCCAATTCACGACTCAGTACATCTCTGATTTGACGATTTGGCGCTTGCATATAAATTTCAGTCAATAGTTTGCCACTCATAAGCAAACACAAATCTTCAATCAACACCAAAGCTTCATTGTAGATGTCATCGTTCATTTGCAATTCTGAATTCCATGTTGCCACTCAAATACGATGTAAAATGTCTTCGGCAATGTAAATTTTGTACGTATCCCATAATTGACGCGGATTTGAGGGCTGACATGTCGAAATGATCATCGCGAAAAGTGTGCGAACTTCAGTGGCATGCGAAGTAGCTATCGCATCGTCCATCGTTTGATTCCAGTGATTATCATGTTCCAGCAATTGTAATTGCTGGCATGCTTCTCGAAAAGTTGCACACACCGTACCATTCACAGTACGCAATGACTCAAATGAAGTTGAACCGCGTACATTAATCAATAGCAACCGAAGGTAGAAGCAATCATCGTTGGGTGGATTGTGTAAATTCGTCCTGATGCATTAGTTGAGAACACACCTAGATCATGACATCGTGACGATCGCTTGCTGATTGACCGCGATTCAATAATTCCGTTATCTGTGGGCATTTTGGATTGCAAGTGAATGTAACAAACAAATCCGGCCGTCCATAATTCCGCATGTATGTCATCGCATCCTGCGAGTACTCGTGCATGTGCCTTGGGCTGCCAATGTATGTTGATGGCAAAATCGTGAGTCGGCCAAGGTTTGTCACATCTTCATCGCTATTGATCGCATCTCGCAAGTGAATATACTCTTCAGATCGAAGCTTGGTCTGATTGAAGCGAATAAAATTGAGTCGTTCTGTCTCCATCGTCACGTACACATCATCTGCATACTGTTGAAATAATCGGCGATATCTCAAGAGATGGTTGTCAATTCCTTCGCGAATCATCAATCGATACGCGTAAAAGTTCATTGCACTGACCTTGTTATTTGTATCGACACCTAAAAGTTAACAAAAAATGAAATTACAATCAAGAGTGTTTGTTTTTCTTTTACTAACCATTGGCAGGATTGATCATGTTGTATCTCAAGTGATATCCATCTTCACCACGGCAGAACATAAGCGGATATTGTAGTGAGTCATACGATCGATGAATTTCACCGATTCGCTCTAATGCATCTCCAGCTCGACGTTTAATAACAATATCACGGAATTCTAAATTATCGCCAACAACAACAATTGATATTTCATCGGCCGTCGGTGCATTATATTGCCGTTCATGAGTGCCTGCTGGTCGTTTGTCCGCTTTTATGACGATTCTGTGATCATCAGATGGCATCCTTTCTAACGAAGTTTTGAATAATCGAATTAGTTCGTTGTGTTCATGCAACATTTCTTGCAATTGCTGCACAATTTTTCTTTTCGTCGCATTGAAAATTGCACAACGTCGATTCACTTCTTCATTTGAATCTCCAAGGAAATATATTTAGAGATATTTGTGATCTAGATCAGGATGCGGCAACAGCGATCCAGCAAGATGATAAATTTGCCCGTGAATCTGTATAGTTGCAGACAAATATGTTAATTTCTGTATTTTATTGGCGAGATAATAAGTGTTAGATTGTTGGTGAACTAACCTTGAATGTGGGATTGTAATTATGTTCATTCACAATTTCCCCACCAAACGACGTCATTTGAAAACAATCGTTATACATCTTGGAATTTTGTAAAAAATGATTCGAATTTGGTGATTCACCGTAAAGCAACGACCGCAATGGCTCTGGTGGAGGAAGTAACTCTGGTAATTTCACTTTTCCGCTTGCGCAACACAATCCGGCCGGTTCTTTTGGAAATTTCAGTGCACCGCAATGCGGGCAAACGACAGACATCGAACCGAAGCGCACCGTATTCAATGTCCGGCTCATATCGAAAGGCTGCACGTTCGATATTCAAATTAGGTAATCGTTGTTGTTGCTGGCATTGTCGGTGAGCAGCCAAACGTTGTTCTCTTGCTTCATGAATTTCCTGAGCACGAACTTGTCTTCTTCTCAATCGTTGTTGCTCATTGTAAGCTTCGTGAGCCTCTTGTGATTGTCGCGCACGATGTTCAATCATTCCGATTTGAGCAGATTCCCTTGCAGTAGCATTTTCCTCTTCCGTACGATGTACTGTATAATTACGTTGGTCCGTTGTACGTCGGGAATGCCGACCGATATTAGCGCGACCTCTTTGTGGCATCGTAACAAATTTCAATCTGTAATTGATCACTTTGTATGAAACACACATAAAGTTTTCACGGAATAATTTTCAATAATTTACCTTTTGAATAGCCGAAATAAAGAAAGCAAACGACCGAAATTGAACGATTCAAATAATTTACAAATCAGCTGAAGAAATAACACAAATAAATTCCAATGGAAATGAGGTTGGGTATTTACCAACAAACGAAATGTTTCAAATGTCAATAATTTCACTCAAAAACTGTGATCCACAGATTTAAAATCATATATTTCGTGAATGTAAACAATTTAACAATTTAATGTAATGAATTTAACTCAAGAAATCAATTAAAATTTGGAAAAATGTCAGAAAGTCAATTGACCGTGCCCGCACTGTTCGAATAAACAAATCAGAAAGAACAAACAATATACGCAGCTGTCAAAATAAATAAGCGTCTACAGCTCCATCTGTTGAGTTATTGGAGTATCAGTCAGTGCTTACAACACCAATATGAAACTAAATGTGCGCGTGCAACACCACGCACATACAAAAAAAATGAGAACAAAAAGTGAGATTAGGTTCTTCTCATTTTCGAATTTTCCGAATTTTCCGACTTTTCCGAATGTTTTGAGATCGTTAGATTTGCAAGAAACAATTGGAAAAAGAATTTGAAAGAAAAAAAATTTTGTATGGAAAAAAGTGCTTTTTGGAATTTTTAAATTTTCCGACTTTTCTTCAGGAAGAGTATAAGGCTTTTTTATTTCTAAACATTCCCAGATCCACAACGAACAACCTCTGAAAATTCCATCAAGATTGGTCCAGTCGTTCTCGAGCCTTAACGTCACTAACAAACAAATATTCATTTTTATATATACGAGTATAGATATTATTAAACTACCATTATAAGAAATTGTAAATTCATAGTTATTGAAAATGTAAATTTTATTCATATTACAATACTAGCGCATAAGAAAAATTACTTCTCATATAAAAATATATATACTAAATACAAATCCAATAAGTAACAACTTAGTATTACATTAAATCCAATAAGTAAAAATAAAAATCAAATAAGTAAGAGCTCATTTCCACCACACACAAACACATAAAAATTTAGTTGTTTTTTTTCTCTTTCAAACAACTGTAAATGTTTTCTTAAAGGGTGAGGGTGTAGTGCATGTGCACTATTGCGCACAAACGTAATGTAGCACAAAGACTACATACGCAAACTACACATCCAAGCCATACCAATACATAAGACACACTCATCCGCTGCACTGCAACACTATGACACTTGACATGTGCAGTATAATTAGAATCCTGGCGTGCGGTCATTGGTGAATTGGTTTGTTTTATATTTGAGTGGATTTTGAGTTAGACTTAAGCGAAAGGGATTAGAAATAAACAATTAAATTAATCGAGATTTGTTATCGAGTTTGTAACTCAAATAAACCATATAAAAACCCTGCTCGGGAATTAAACTAATCAGTTTCCAACTGGCAACTCAAACATTTGCATTTTTATTGCATTCAGCCTTTCTTCGGCTCACTGGTCTTGCCGAGTAACACTGAATTATATACGTTTTTGATATTTTCAATATATATATGTATATATAATTCTCGCACACATATACGTGCATCACATGGCGATCCTGCCAAACTCGTTCCTGCAGATTTTCTGAAATACTTTTAAATGTTTCCTAATTGAGATTTGATGGCGAACATCGAATGAGCAACTGAGGTCAAGGGCAAAATGCCTACCCAAACGCATTAAAGCCACTGGCGAATATAATTTTCCTTGGGTTTCCGATGAAAGTTTTGCACTCAAAACACTCGACGTCGCAGACTACAAAGACTCCCGACTTGGAACGAGGCCACCCAATTGTGGATGAAGATAAATGACATAGAACAGCAACAGCAAAGACGCTGCTGGACAAAGCAAAAACAGTAATAGGGTCCCCTCAGTCGAAAGAGACCACGGTAATTACGGAGAATTTCGCGAATACTAATAACAACAACTTTACTACAACGGGAATTCTGACCGGAGCAGCATCAACGATAGCAGTTATAATATTAATACTATATACATTTTTCAAACTCAACAACTATTTTAATCAATACGTACATAAGTGCGTAAATAAAGTAATTAATGTTTAAAATTTAGTTTAATAATAAAAAAATAAAAAAAAATTATTTTAAGTATTTATATTGATAAATACTTTAAAATTTTTATGTATAAGATTTAGTAATATTAAAAATGCTTTACAATTAAAATCCATTTATAAACACATATGGAAGAAATAATTGCAATTTTGAAACGCATTGACGCAAACTTAAAAAAACTCCTCATAAACTATATAAAAAGGAGACACTACTAGAAAAAGTAGAAGAAGTAGAACAATTAAGAAACAGATTCATAGAACTACAAATTAAACCACCAAGTGACCACAAAGTTCGTGCAGAACTTTTGATCAATTTTAAAGAAACATATCACAAGACCAAAGTCTTACTTGCCGAAAAATTAACGGCAGAAGAAGAAAATTTATAGAACAACCACCAAATCAAAATACAAATATGAGCAATTTTAATCTAGAAGTGGCTCTAAAAATCATACCAACTTTTTCTGGTCAATACAAAGAATTGCCAGCATTTCTAAAATTGGTAGAACTTTTAGAAGCAAGTTTAAACAATGACAGCAAATTAATACTAATACAGTTTGTATGTGAAGTCAAACTGTCAATTAGCGTTAAAACAGCGATAATTTCAATTTCTCAGCCTACTACTTTCATTGAATTGAAAGCAAGGCTGCAAGATAGATACAAAAGCACGAAGTCAATCGCACAAATTCACACAACTTTGACCAATTTCTCACAGCGTAATAGTTCCATAACTAATTACAGTGACAATTTATTGATTCTCATAAGTGAACTTAACAGTTTGCAAGTAAAAGAATTGGAACCAACTGCAAGCGATATTGAGAAACAGGTCATAAGCAAAACGAATGATAATTATGCTTTAACAATATTTAAGAATGGACTGGGCGAACAGTATAAGGCAACAGTGTTTGCAGCCCAACCAAAAACTTTATCTGAATCAGTTACTCTAGCTTTAGAATTAGAAAAAAATCAGCAAACAGCAAGTGTAATGCATTTTAATAGAAATGCACAGCATAGAGCTAATTTTCGAAATCCAAGACAGTTCCAAAATAACCAACATCAACGAAATCAGAATACTTTTCGTGGCGACAGTTTTCAAAATTATCAAAACAATAGTAGACCGAACACTACCAGAGGAGTCAATGGATACAATAGATACAATTCAAACGTAGGACAAAGAGGCAATAATCAAAGAAATTTCAGAGATAGAAATTTTAACAACAACAACAACAGCAACTACAATAATAACAGAAACAGTAACAACAATTACAATAATAACGGTAGCAATAACTTCAGACGTATACGTGTAATGAATCATTCGGAAAACGAGCATCACCCGGGGGGTTTGCAAAACAACTTTCCGGGGCAAGAAATGTAAAAATATACACAATATCCCACAATTTGACGAATTACATCACTTTAAATTGTGAGACAGCTGAAACAAAATTAACATTTCTTATTGACACATGTGCAGATATTTCAATCTGCAAGACACAATAATATAAGAGATCAGAAAATTTATACAGAAGAAAAGTGCACACTTACACATAATAATATAAGAGATCAGAAAATTTATACAGAAGAAAAGTGCACACTTACAGGAATAACTTCACAGGAAATTCAATCAAAAGGCACTACTAGATTAAAACTAAAAATAGCTAATGACAGTATAGTCCACACATTCCACATAGTAGATTCAGATTTTCCAATACCAACTGATGGCATAATAGGAAGAGATTTCTTACAGAAATATTTTTGCAAAATAGATTACGAGACTTTTACTATCAAGATAAATATTCACGAAGACGACATAGTTTTACCGATAAAAACAAGGCACACACAGTTAAGACAAATCCGTGTACCTCCAAGATCGGAAGTAATACGTCCTATCGATTTACGTTTAAATCAAGATAGCGTAGTTTTTAATAAAGAAATAGCAAAAGGAATTTTTGTAGCAAATTCTTTAGCACCATCGAGAGGTATAACGCATATTAAAGTTTTAAATACTAATGAATATGGAGCTACTCTTACAGAATTGAACATTTCAAATATACAGACTGAACCGTTAGAAAATTTAAATTAATATTTTACATTACACGCAACGAAATAGTGAAAATGATAATTCTAGATTTAAAAAGTTGTTACAGGCACTTGAAATTGAAGCAATAAATGAGAATGACAGAAACTCAATAATTGGTATATTTCCTAAATAGCAACAAATTTTTCATGTTGATGACGAACCGCTCACTGTGAACAGTTTCTACACGCAAAAGTTACAGTTATCCGAAAAAACACCAGTATAAATAAAAAACTATAGATTGCCACAAGCACACCATGAGGAGATAGAAAAACAAGTCGACAAACTTTTGCAAGAAAACTTAATAGAACCATCAACGAGTGCATACAACTCATCTTTACTCATAGTTCCAAAGAAAGCTTTATCAGGTGAAAAGAAATGGAGATTAGTAGTAGACTTCTGACAACTGAATAAAAAAATCGTCAACGATAAATTCCTATTAACAAGAATGGAAGATGTTCTAGATCGTCTAGGAAGAGCAAGATATTTCTCAACTCTTGATATGACGAGTTCCTTCCATCAAATAGAGCTATGCAAGAATTCGAGACCATTGACAGCATTTTCCACATCCAATGGACATTATCAATTTAAGAGACTACCTTTTGGTTTAAAGACTTCTTCTAATAGTTTCCAGAGGATGCTGACTATAGCACTCAGCGGTTTGGACTCGAAAGCATTTCTATATGTGGATGATATTATAATATTCGGTTGTAGTATAAAGCATCACAACGAGAACTTGACTAAAGTATTTGATCGTTTACTGCAATACCATTTAAAACTAAATCCTCAAAAATGTAGTTTTCTAAAATCAGAAATTGTATACTTGGGCCATTTAATAACTAATGAAGGCGTAAGAGCAGATCCAAACAAACATAAGGTAATCGAGGAATACCCAACTCCAAAGAATTCAGACGATGTCCGAAGATTTGTAGCTTTCTGCAACTATTATAGACAATTTATTCAAAATTTCGCAGCAATAGTGTTTAAACAATTTATTGAAGAAAAATGAACTATTTTATGGACAAACGAATGTCAAGATGCCTTCACAGTTTTGAAAAAGAAATTAATAAATACGCCAATTCTTCAGTATACTAACTTTCACAAAGATTTCATTTTACCCACTGATGCATCAAATTTTGCTTTAGGCACAATACTTTCGCTGGGAGAAATAGGACAAGATTTACCTATCTCTTATGCAAGCAAATCTTTGAATAAACATGAGATGAATAAATCAGTGATTGAAAAGGAACTTTTAGCAATACACTGGGGCATACATTTTTTCAAACCTTACCTCTATGGACGGAATTTCACAGTGGTGACAGAACACCGACCGTTAGTCGCATTGTTTACACACAAAAGCCCATCTTCCAAGTTAACCAGAATAAGGTTAGATTTGTCCGACTATGATTTCGACATTATATGTAAAAAGGGAAAAATAAACACCAATCCGGATGCACTGTCAGGAATTAAAATCGATTCTGACATACTAGAATCAATGATCCCGAAAGAAAACGATGAATCCGTTAACAAAGCACTAGTAATTACGAGGGGCATGTCTGCTAAAAAGAGCACAGACATAAATCAGGAGAAATGTAGCTCTCATTCGAAGTCTGATCAACTTCACATTTGGGACTGCACGTCCATATCTGACGTCAGGAATGTAAGAAAATTGAAATTTGTATTTATGAGCAATAAGAAGGGTACCCATATTATAATAAATAAAGATGAGAAACTTGTGATAAGCAGTGATACTCCATCGAACCCAGCTATTGGAAAAACTACTATAAAGAATAAACAAGTCATATATTAAAGAACTAGCGCTAGATGAGAAAGATGATATATTTAGGTACGTTCCGAAATAAAAATTAAAAGAAGAATATAATAAGTTGCAACAGAAGAATAAACAAAATAATGAAAGCTCAAAGTTGAATATATTGATATATAGAAGTCCCCACAGAATAGTAGATAACGTAATTTAAACTAATCGCATAATATCACGCTTCGCCTTACGGAGGGCATTTTGGTGTAAGAAACACAGTTTTAAAATTGAAACAAAAATACGTTTGGAAGAAAATGGAAAAAATGGTGAAAAATGTTATCACAAATTGTAAAAATTGTGCTAAGAATAAACAAATACGACATACGAGAGAACAGATAGTTATTACAGACACTCCAGCGACCAGTTTTGAAACTGTAGCAATTGATACTGTCGGTCCGCTAAGAATTTCTAATGGGTACAGATATATTTTAACAGCGCAGTGCGAATTGACAAAATTTGTGATAGCGCACCCCATGGAAACCAAAGATGCCGACACTGTAGCTAAAACACTTGTAGACCAATTCATTCTCAGTTTGGTAATTTCAAAAATTTGCAATCGGACAAAGGCACAGAGTTCGTAAACGAGCTAATGAAAAATGTGTGTAAAAATCTAAAAATGAATCAAATATTTTCAACTCCTTATCATCACGAATCACTGGGTTCAGTAGAGCGCATTTTACACATTTGCTTACAATACGACGCCGCATGTCGATACTGGTTACTCACCATATGAGCTTGTGTTTGGTAAACTGCAACACTTACCAAGCGACCTAATTGAAACAAGAGAACCAATTTATGATATTGAAAATTATGCGAATGAACTGAAGTTGAGAATGAGAACGTCAATAAACAAAGCAAGGGAACTGATCGAAGTTGTGAAAAAGAAAAGAAGCATTGAAAGCAAAACAAATGAAAATGCACTTAATGCAACCATAGGAGACCTAGTATTAGTAAAATTAGGTAATCGTAAAAAGTCTCAAAGTCCATACCATGGTCCGTATAGAATTTCAAAACAAGAAGGAGTAAATTCATTTATATTAATAAACGGCATGGAGAAGAAAATGCATAACAATATGCTAAAACGATACAATGTTCTGATATGAGAATACAAATATAGAAATAAAAAAATAATGTATGAATAAAAATATGTATAATTAAAAATATATATATAACTAGCTGACCCCGCAGGCGTTGCCCTGCGTGAAATTATGTGTTTTGAAAAGAAAATAAAATTGAATTTATATTGTGTTGAAAATCATTTATTTGCGATTTTTCTACATTTTTTTCAATGTAACGCAGCTTGATAAACAACATTTTTTGTTTTCTGTTCCGGTGCGTAAATGTTCAGAGAATATGGGTTTCCAACTCGTGAACACGCCACGTATAGCTGGCCGTGTGAAAAACATGGCATTTCCAGATTTATGCCAGACACTTCCAGCGACTGTCCTTGTGACCTGTTGATTGTCATCGCAAATGCAAGTTTCACTGGAAACAGAATACGTTTGAACTGAAATGGCAAATCGTTGGAACTCAAAGGAATTCGTGGAATCAAGCATTCTGCCCCCTTGTAAGTTGCTTTAATTTTTCTTGTTGCTTTAATTTTATTTAATTTAATTTATTTTAATTTATTTTAAAGCGTTCACATCTAAGACAGGGTCTTTTAAATGCGTCAAGAAGTATCCGAATAACAATGAATTATATATAACAAAAATTACTTAAAATAAGACTAAGAATGTAAGTTAAATTAAACTAAACTATTAGATCAGACAAATAAAAAAGTTAAGATCAGATAAATAAATAATTAAATTCAAAATTCTTGCAACTATCACATTATTCGATAGCTGCGTCACGGTTTTCACGTACCGACACAAATACGATGACTTGAGACATGCGTTCAATTCATCCGCCGCTGTTGATTTCGGAATAACAGGAAGTGTTTGTCGAAAATCGCCTGCTAACAGTGTCATTGCGCCACTAAAGCGACGATTATTATTCCGCAGATCTTTCATTTTTCTGTCAAGTGCTTCTAGAGACCGTTTGTGAGCCATTGTGCACTCATCCCATACTATCAGTTTACAATTCTTCAACACTTTTGCCATAGCTGATTACTTTGAAATGTTGCAAACAGGTGTTTCATTGATTTGCATGGTAAACGGAAGCTTCAGTGCCGAATGTGCCTTTCTTCCACCTTATAGTAGAGTTGCAGCAATCCCAGTAGATGCGAGAGCCAACGTAATGCCATTTTGAGATCGTATTTTTGCCAAAATCAATGAAATCAGTAACGTTTTTCCAGTTCCGCCGGGAGCATCAAGAAAAAATAGTCCACCGTTTCCGTCATTGACAGCCTTCATCAATTCATCATACGCACTCTTTTGCTGCTCATTCAAAAATGGAACATTTCTTTGTACTTGTTGTTCCAAAGTTATTCTGTCGTATGCACGCTCACGTTCCAATTCACGACTCAGTACATCTCTGATTTGACGATTTGGCGCTTGCATATAAATTTCAGTCAATAGTTTGCCACTCATAAGCAAACACAAATCTTCAATCAACACCAAAGCTTCATTGTAGATGTCATCGTTCATTTGCAATTCTGAATTCCATGTTGCCACTCAAATACGATGTAAAATGTCTTCGGCAATGTAAATTTTGTACGTATCCCATAATTGACGCGGATTTGAGGGCTGACATGTCGAAATGATCATCGCGAAAAGTGTGCGAACTTCAGTGGCATGCGAAGTAGCTATCGCATCGTCCATCGTTTGATTCCAGTGATTATCATGTTCCAGCAATTGTAATTGCTGGCATGCTTCTCGAAAAGTTGCACACACCGTACCATTCACAGTACGCAATGACTCAAATGAAGTTGAACCGCGTACATTAATCAATAGCAACCGAAGGTAGAAGCAATCATCGTTTTTCGGGTGGATTGTGTAAATTCGTCCTGATGCATTAGTTGAGAACACACCTAGATCGTGACATCGTGACGATCGCTTGCTGATTGACCGCGATTCAATAATTCCGTTATCTGTGGGCATTTTGGATTGCAAGTGAATGTAACAAACAAATCCGGCCGTCCATAATTCCGCATGTATGTCATCGCATCCTGCGAGTACTCGTGCATGTGCCTTGGGCTGCCAATGTATGTTGATGGCAAAATCGTGAGTCGGCCAAGGTTTGTCACATCTTCATCGCTATTGATCGCATCTCGCAAGTGAATATACTCTTCAGATCGAAGCTTGGTCTGATTGAAGCGAATAAAATTGAGTCGTTCTGTCTCCATCGTCACGTACACATCATCTGCATACTGTTGAAATAATCGGCGATATCTCAAGAGATGGTTGTCAATTCCTTCGCGAATCATCAATCGATACGCGTAAAAGTTCATTGCACTGACCTTGTTATTTGTATCGACACCTAAAAGTTAACAAAAAATGAAATTACAATCAAGAGTGTTTGTTTTTCTTTTACTAACCATTGGCAGGATTGATCATGTTGTATCTCAAGTGATATCCATCTTCACCACGGCAGAACATAAGCGGATATTGTAGTGAGTCATACGATCGATGAATTTCACCGATTCGCTCTAATGCATCTCCAGCTCGACGTTTAATAACAATATCACGGAATTCTAAATTATCGCCAACAACAACAATTGATATTTCATCGGCCGTCGGTGCATTATATTGCCGTTCATGAGTGCCTGCTGGTCGTTTGTCCGCTTTTATGACGATTCTGTGATCATCAGATGGCATCCTTTCTAACGAAGTTTTGAATAATCGAATTAGTTCGTTGTGTTCATGCAACATTTCTTGCAATTGCTGCACAATTTTTCTTTTCGTCGCATTGAAAATTGCACAACGTCGATTCACTTCTTCATTTGAATCTCCAAAGAAATATATTTGGAGATATTTGTGATATTGATCAGGATGGGGCAACAGCAATCCAGCAAGATGATAAATTTGCCCGTGAATATGTATAGTTGCAGACAAATATGTTAATTTCTGTATTTTATTGGCGAGATAATAAGTGTTAGATTCTTGGTGAACTAACCTTGAATGTGGGATTGTAATTATGTTCATTCACAATTTCTCCACCAAACGACGTCATTTGAAAACAATCGTTATACATCTTGGAATTTTGTAAAAAATGATTCGAATTTGGTGATTCACCGTAAAGCAACGACCGCAATGGCTCTGGTGGAGGAAGTAACTCTGGTAATTTCACGCTACAAAAGTAAATCGATAGTGACAGCAAACGACGCCATATTTTTTCCCGCTCTTTTGACATTACTCTTCAGTAAGGTTTGCCATTTCATCATGCAAAGAAATACGAGCCAACAATGAGTCGAAATTATTAAAATTTACTACCGAAATTCGGAGTCAGTCGCCTCAACTTTAAGAGCGCTACGTCCAATTTATGATGAGGCCCATTTCTGGCTGAATGGCTTCGTCAATAAGCAAAATATGCGTTATTCGTTAGACAGTAATCCACACGTACTCCATGAGTCACCATTGCATCCCGAAAAAATTACGGTTTGGTGCGGTTTATGGGCCGGCGGCGTCATTGGGCCGTACTTCTTCCGTGATGATCAAGACCGGCACATTACTGTGAATGCGAATCGCTACCGTTCAATGATAACCGAATATTTTTGGCCCCAATTGGATAATATGGACTTGGAGGACATGTGGTTCCAACAGGACGGCGCCACAAGCCACACAGCGAATGCCACAATCAATTTACTGCAAACCAAGTTTGGAGAACGTGTTATCTCATGAAATGGCCCAGTCGATTGGCCGCCTCGGTCGTGCGATTTGACGCCGTTAGCCAGCGACGATTGATGAAATTGCAGCAGTATCGGCCGATTTATGCTTGAAAACTGTTTAAAATTGGGTTCAGCGTCTGGACTTCTGCAAGCGTGACCGTGGTGGCCATGCAAAAGAAATCGAGTTCCATACATAATGGCATCGAACGTACTTTCAAAAACTTTTGTAGCGCTCCTATTGAAAAACCCGTTTACGCGAATTTTCACCGATGGTTCCAATATGGAATCTGGGGTGGGTGTGGGAATATTTTCAGAACCTCTAAATTTTCTGCTCTCCTTCAAATTGCCATCGACATCAAGTGTCTTTCAAGCAGAGGTCTTTGCAATTTAGCATCCGTGCAGGGCGTTGCAGGGCCACAAGCTGACCAAAAACATATCCACTTACTCCGACAGCCAGGCGGCAATGAAGGCGCTAGCGCCCCTGTTTACCAGCTCCTCTGCAAGGAGGATTTTAAATCTTTGTCAGGAAATAATATAATATCCTTTGTCTGGGTTCCGGGACACAGGAACATTGAGGGCAATGAGAGGGTTGATGAGCCAGCACGAAGAAGCTCATTGTTCACCGATGAAGTATTTTCCTTTATGGACGTGGGCGTCTTCCTAACAATTGTTAAGGAAAATATATATAGTCACTTCCTCCGCAAGGTTCGCGAGAGGTGCAAAAACACTGCGACATGTGCGATTTCTAGAATGATGTGGCCTGATGACAGTGAAGAAGAAGTAACCATCTTCTCAATAAATCAAGACATAAAATTAGGACCCTAATAGCTGTCTGCACAGGTCATTGGACTATTGGGACACACGCTGAAAAAATGGGCATCCCGTTCAAAGTTTATTGCATTTCTTTGTGATTGCCCAGCCCTCGCTCGTTTGAGACTCAAATATCTCGGAAGTTCTTTTCTGGAGAGTCTAGGAACTTTCAGACCTATCCAAATTTGTTAGAAACTCCGGATGGTTGTAAATGTACCAGCATCTTTAGGCTCGCGAGGATATGGCAACAAAACGGATTTATTCCTAATTGAGGCGACCCGTGATCGCCAGTCATTTTACCTACAACCTACCAAACCGAAGTGTGTGCTTAAGGCAACGTACAGAAAGTGAGGCGATCAGGAGCATAAGCAGTTCGAAATTTTTCCCACAATTCTTTACAAATATACAATGGGCCACGCACAGTTCAAACGTTTTTTTATGAAAAGTTGCCGCATGTGAATTTTCCCAAAAACTTTGTATAACTTTATTATGATTCTTAAACACATCTTCAACATAACACTTAATAGTAGTTACCCAAATTACTAGGAACTACCTTATTACATACAATAATATTCTATATTCAGCTAGGTAATATGATATTTTCAAACAATATTCTGTTTAATGAAGAAACATTTATGATTCCGACAAGCCAACACTTAAAACCATTTCATGAAAAAATAACATTCGATGATGTAATACTAAAACCAGAACAAAACATAAAAGAAATAAAAGAGCTTAAATTTCACAAATGTATCAATCATTTAGTAGAAATAGGAGCAATAGTCTTAATTTTAATATGTGTAGCAGCAGTTTTTCTATTGATAAAGAAGAACAAAAAGTAAAAAAAATAAATAAATAAATAAATAAGAAAAGTCAAAAAGCTCCAGCAAGGAAGACCTCGAACTTAAAATCAATATGTATGGCGATGTAATTAACAGATGCAGGATAGCCAAGGTTAGTAATTTAAAGACTAAGTCTAATAGAAAAGCTTATAATACAAGAGAAAATTCAGAACAAATAAAGATAATTTTAGTTCTGTAGGAATTTTCAACAAAGGCCTCAAACAAATGCACGCTTTAACTCAAAGTCAACCCAAAACAATAATTATAATTCACAGATTAATTTAAGACCAGCCCAATATAGGAACAATTATTCTATGAGATCAATGCAGCCAAATACCGTCCAAAGTAAACAAAGAGCAGAAAGAATGGAAACAGATAATATTCAGGGAGAAGAAGACGTAAATAAAAGATAATTTTAGTTCAGTATGAATTTTCAGCAAAGGACGTACATTTTTACAAAGAGCGACAAATTATTCAGTCCTCATAATAAAAATTAAGATCTTAAACGAAGCTCTGAAGTGTCTGAAAGATACAGGTTCTACGACAAGCGTAGTGAAATCAAGTGTTTTAAAAACATTCCTTTAAGAAGACTAAACACAACAAGAAGTTTCAGCACGATCTCTGGGTTAAATACAAAAAAATTACCCCTTTTCCTCTAGAAATCCAAAAATAAGAGCCAATGCTATCCATTCATATAGTTTTTACAAAAAAGTCTTATGCAATATCATTATATTAATCGGTTAAGGCTTTTTTGTTGTACCGATTCCAGAAAAACTACTGGTCCGTTTTTTTTTAAATTTGCATCATCATATAGCATTTTTGCTGCAGATGTACAAAATATATACGATATATTTTCTTATATTTAATTTGTTCATAATCAAATCGTGAAAATAAAAAAATATATGTATGTAACATATAACATACTCATATACATATACTCGTATGTCCGCCACACAGCCGCTGTTTGCGATTGCATAAACAAAAAACAGATGGCACTGTGTCCAAAATATGTGCCTAAAAATAGGTTCCTCTTTATATGAAAAGCGTATGATAAGCAGATTATTTACACAAATGCATAAAAAAACGAGTAAAGAAGTCTGAAGTCGGGTTAGACCGACTGCGAAATACCCTTGAATTTTCCTTGTGCGTGCGAGTTAAACAATGGGGATGTTTTCCTCATAAATCATCATCAGGTGAATATCTACGGTAATTTTCGGTCGGGTACCTTGAATTGATGATATTCGTCGGAGGTTTGGCCTTTATCTGATCGATCCCATTTCTTGTTTATGTCTTTGTAGAATCAATCTGTATACTACTACAAAATATCGTCCAAAAATATTGTATTGGTAAATAATAATATGTCAATACTGGCGTGGCTGTGAAAATTTTTTTTTGTGGTGTTTAATGTTAGCACCCGCAACCTTCCTGTGAAATTTCGTTGCAAAATCTTTAATAAGAAAATAGTAATGTTTTTTGTTAATTGTGGGCGTGGCAGGAGTAATAGGATCCCCATATGTTGCTTACACACTATTATGGACCCCATTTACATTTCTGCAAATTTTTAATCCGATGGCGTCAATACGAGCAGAGGTAGACAAATTTTAGTTTTAGACTCGAAAGTTCCTTATATCAAAAGTCGGCGTGTCCTTTCCCTGATCAACCTCATTGTCAGATAGATTTATAATGTCGGCATGTTCCTTTATGTAAAATTTCGTCCATAAATCTCTACCAGATCTTAAGTTATGAATAACTGTTAATAGTGGACGTGGCAGTTTAAATATACCACCCACTTTTTGCATAGTGATTAGTAGGACCCACATCTCCATAGCTGCGAAATTGTGTCACAGTTTCATAAATTGGACCGAAGCTATAGACATTTTAAAAGAGGTGAGAAATGTTCTTTATATGGGAGGTAGGCGTGGTCCTTGGCCAAATTGGCCCATATAGCAATCTGGTTCTGTATCTTTGTCCAGACTATACTTTTGCTAAATTTTCTTAGAAAATGATTCCGATCATAGCTGTATACTTAAGTCTATACCTACCACGCCTCCTTCTTGAAATTGCAACCCCTCTCAAAAGCACAAAATTAGTATACCCTTTTTGCCTTTTTTAAAAATACTTTTTTTACGTTTTAAAAGTTTAAAAAATGTTTTTGACCACTAAAATATGCAACGCAAAAGTGTAAAGAACTTCAGTTAAATATTGAAGTTTTTTTTTTTTTTTTATTACAAGAATTTATTATTTATTGAATTTGCTTAAATTAAGCCTAACAATAAGTATATCAAATCTTAAAACTAGTCACTAAAAAATAATTTTAACCCAAATTGTATTTGGCCATCAAAATTTCGGTTCTGCTTCGCTCTTCACAAGGCCGGAAGGTGTCTTCTCTGCAGGCGGGATCGGCTTATCGGTTTTGCGAGGGATTTAGCTAGTGGATTCGGGTGATTTTCCAGTTTTGCTTTCTAGAATTTATTTCTGTGATAACTGTTGGTATTTTCAGGTCTTTGTGAATATTATCGTTACGCATGTACCATGGAGCACCTGCTATTAACCTAAGTATCTTCGACTGAAACCTTTGAATTATGGCAATGTTAGAAGCGGATGCATTACCCCACAGTTGAATCCCGTACAATCATATCGGCTTAATAACTGCATTGTATAGGAGGATTTTGTATTCTAGGCTTAAGGTAGATTTGTGGTTTATTAGCCAATGCAGCTTGGCGACCTTCAACTTCATATTTAGAATTTTAGTTGAAAGGTGCGTACGCCAAATTAAACGCCTGTCTAAATGAATGCCGAGATAGGTGACTTCATTAGCTTGTGGAATCTCAATATTATTGAGCCGAATGGCTGGACACGTACCAGGCCTCAAAGAGAATGTTACGTGTTTGCTTTTTTGCTCATTGACTTTTATACGCCACATTCCTAACCATTCTTCTACCCTAACTAAGTGCTCTTGTAGAGCTCTCGACGCCTTTATCGAACATTTATTGCAACTGAGTATGGTGGTATCATCCGCAAATGTTGAAATTAGCGTGCTTTCATTTATAGGAGTATCAGATGTGAATACTACATATAATGTAGGGCCTAGAACGCTACCTTGGGGCACACCGGCTAAAATTGGAAAATCTTCGGAAATGAATTCGTTTACTTTTACCCTGAAACGTCTATTGGATAAATAAGACTCGAGAATTTTATGATAGCTTTTTGGGAGAAACTTTTTGATTTTGAACATCAGTCCTTGATGCCATACCTTATCAAATGCTTGAGCCACGTCAAGGAATATTGCAGAGCAAAACTCCCCGAGTTCAAATGCTTTTCTTATTTCATTTGAAATTCGATTGACTTGCTCAATAGTGCTGTGCTTTTCGCGAAAACCGAATTGGTGTTGCGGTATTACGCTATGTTCATGAAGAAAAGCAGATAGTTTATTTAATAGTAGTTTCTCAAACAATTTGGAAAGGCAAGGCAACAAGCTGATTGGTCTGTATGATGACGGTAGCGTTGCGTCTTTTCCAGGTTTCGCTATCATACATATCTGAGACTTCTTCCATGCATTCGGATAGTAACCGATGCCCAAGATTGCGTTAAAAAGCTTACAGAGAAATGCTGATGCAGAATCTGGTAACCGTTTTAGCATTTTCGGGGTAATATTATCGAATCCAGGTGATTTTTTTGGATTCAGTTGTTTAATTAGTTTGGCTATTTCTGGAAGGGAAATTTTAATAGGCTGAGCAATCTCAGTACTGCAAGGTAAGGCAGGCAGTGCAAAGGAGTTTGTAGCCATATTCGGCTGGAACACGTTGCATAGATGTTGTGCAAAGCAGAGTGCTTTTTCTTGATCGCTTTGAGCCCACGCGCCGTACGGGTTTCTTATAGGTTTTACACCTTCCATTGGAGGCTTAAAGTTTTTAGATGCCTTCCAAAGGGAATACCTTTCGGTAGAATTTGGGGTTACCTTCTTCAGGTACTCTTTTAGGTTTTTATCCTCCTCCTTTGTAAGAGCATCTTTAAGCGCCCTTTCGGCTGCTTTAAGATTGTATTTAGAGATGAGTTGGGTGAGCGATGTTTCTGCCATTCTCGGCGCAGCCGTCGTTTCTGTGCTACAACTTTTTCAATTTGGCTATTTGTACAGGCATACTTGCACTTTCTAGAAGTATTTTTTGACGTTGCCACTACGGCTGCAGTCGCTAGCATGGAGTTGAAAATGTCAATATTATTATCTATATCATCTGCATGTTTTACCTCAACTCTTGTAGAGATATGACTACTAATATACTTTTTGTATTTTAACCAATCGGTTTGGTTGGTCCCTAGGCGAAACTGTGGGCTTGTATATTCTGGTTGTTCATAAAGGTTGATTATTACAGGCGAGTGATCAGAGGACAGATCGACACAGGTTTCCGCTGATACTAAAGACCTATCTATATTTTTAGAAATAGCAAAATCAATAAGATCAGGAATTTTCTTTGGGTCTGTTGGCCAATAAGTGGGCTGTCCTGGTGAGACAAAATCGTATTTACTATGTCTGTTAGTTATTGCATTGTACAATTGTCGGCCTTTTGGATTAACTAGGCGAGAGCCCCAGTGTTTATGTTTCGCATTATAATCACCGCCAGCTAGAAATCTATCACCAAGGGAATCAAAAAGTTCTTTAAATTGAGTTTCTGTTACAGTAAAACGGGGTGGGCAGTATATAGCTGAAAGCGTCAGGTCTTTGCCACGATTTTTAATAGATACTGAAGTAGCTTGCATCCATTGCATCGAATGCGATTGCATAAGATGATGCTTAAGCCGATTTCTGATTAGAATAGCCGTACCGCCATGTGCCTTACCATCAGGATGATTTGTGTTATAAAATTTGAAGCCTGGGAGATGAAAGTTGTATTTGTTTGTGAGATGTGTTTCAGACAAAAGCATAACATCAATTTCGTGGTCATGTAGAAACTTATTAAGGGCTAGTTTATGCTGGTTAACACCGTTTGCGTTCCATAAACCTATTTTTAACAAACTCATTTTTTATTTACAAGAGTTTGGATCATCTGATTTTGAGCTTTAATTAAATCTTGTAGCATATTTTGCACTGTAGACATGAATTGATTCATACACTGAGTAAGATTTAGGATCATGGCTTCTACTCCACTATTATATGCATTGTTATTGTTAACTTGCAGTACGTTACCCTGCATAACACTTGCGTAGGTTGCTTGACCAGAATTAGGTTATTTCAAAATAGGGTCACCTATCTGAGGATTTGTGGCAGGCTGGATATAAATAGGATTTGGGGATAAGTTACGTTTTAATTGTATACTCTGCGACAGTTTTGATTTTAGATCTTTATATACAGGGCAACCTCTGTAATTTGCCATGTGGCTACCACCACAGTTACTACATTTCTTTGCGGATGTGTCAGTTTTAGCTAAGGTGCAAGTACTTGTAGGGTGGAGATCACCGCAAACTACACAAACACTGTGCAGTACGATTTAGAGTGGCCGAATTCTTGACAATTCATACATTGTATTGGGCCGTTACGTTTCTGCGGTTCTTCAACCGTAATTCTGCGGTGTAAAATATATCTTAGGTTATATATTGGGTGCGTCTCGTTCTTTTTAAGCTGGGTTGAGTTGGGGAGCAGTTCAATATTTATCACAACCTTAACGGGGAACCCTTGCTCTTCAAGAGCCTCTTTAATATCGCCAGAATCTACTGTGGCTTCGATTCCTTTTAAAACAATAACAAGGCCTTTTGAGCTCTTTAGCTGATAGGAATACTTATTTTTGTTGTTCCCCGTTAAAAAATTTAGAATATCACGACAGTGCTTTTCACTATATGCCTGTATCTTTGTCTCCTCAATACTACCTTTTCTAAGAGGCACAATGTGAAAATCATTTGTGCCTATAATATTTGCGATGTTCAATACTAATTGATTAGAACTACGCTCGCGCAGGTAAATTGGTGGCGGTCTGGCGTTACTGACTACAGGTTCACCTTTCGATTTATTAGTAGAATTCTCTACACTAAGAAGTGCAAATCTGTTATTCTCCAGAGGAGCACCTGAGTTTGTTGTGTTTGCCCTTTTGGCGACGCCCATGACCTTTTGTGGACTTATCTTTCTTTTAATATTAATGTTTATGTAGCGATCAATACCAGTCTGCACTACCGCCACTTTTTTTATTTTCTTTACCTCACCGTTTATTACCGCCTGCAGAGGCATTGTTGCTGTACTCCTTACTGCTGCTGAGTTTGGTGACGGCGCTATGCTGGGCTGCCTTGCCTTCGTTGTTGTTTCGACGAAAGTCATCGCGCACTTTCCTGTAGCGACAGTTGCTGGGATCGACTTTTCTGTTGAGGTCGCTGCTGTTGCCGACGCTGCTACTGACACAGATGATAACTCTGCTAGTGGCATTGTTGTTGCCGATAATACGCCGTATTGTATTGTTGTAGTGTTATTGCTTGGTGCAACGGGTATATGCACCGAGTGCCGACGCTCTCTATGAGGAGAGTGAGCGACACTCATAGCTTTATGTATATGTTTATGTTTATATTTTTAGTGTTTACTTTTTGAATTATATTTCATATATGTATATAATTTATTAAACGAACTGTTAAATTTCTCGAGATTATTTTGATTTAATTGATAATATTAATACAACAAAATAATATTTGAGAAATATGTAAATCAAACACTGAGCGTACAAAAACACGTCCGAACAGTATAGAAATATACTTCGAGTTGAAGTTAAAGGATTAAACAGTCTGTGTTGACATGGCATAAAGAAAAATGAATATTTGAGAAAGCAAAATGCACGCAGTAATCGCGAATTACACAGAGCCGCTGATGTGAGTTACAACAAAAAAAAATAATATTCAAATTTTCTTTTGAATTTGTTTCCTTTGATTGTATTAGTTTTCGCGGTAAATAATTCGAGAGCAGTATTGGTTTGTTACGGATAAGAGCCAGTCGATTATGAATAGAATTGATTTTAAAAAAAACTTTAATTTGCGAAGTATATTTTTAATTAAAGTAAAATTATTCAAACTACGCAAATACGGATTATCTCTTATTATTAGCCTGCGAAAACAAATAAAATCAACTATTGAGGAGGAGGGATGGCGTAGAGGCATGAATGCTAAATGGAAAGCCTTCAACCTAATCAGGGAAGCCTCGAACATAGAGGACGGTGTTGGTGCAGGTGTCTACTGCCACGAACAGGCTCCTGTCCGCCTGTGATTCCAAATAGTCGCCCATTGCCTTAATCAAAAGATGTCAAATATCTTGGGTTACACCTTGATCGGCGTTTGACCTGGCACAGCCTGGCATCAAACTTACCACCTTTTCAAAGTGAAAGTCACTTGTATTGATTTAGTAGCGTTGGCCCTCATTCTCGATTTGTCAAACCAAATTTTAATTTTATCTAAGTGTTTTTGCATTTAGTTTGTGGCATGTGCCACAATATAAATATAAAAATCTGTTTGAGGCAGTGACTTCTTTAGTTTGAACAGTATGCAAGGGTGCCAAATTTTATTGACTGATTGTGTGATATCAAGGAATGCTGCTGTAAAAAACTGATCCTGTTCGAGGCCATTTCTCACATTATGATAAACTCTGTGTACTTGTTCGGTGGTAGGATGGTGCTCTCGAAACCCGCATTTGTGATTAAGTGTACGATGAAACTTCTTCTTCCGGCTTTCCAGGTTTTGAAATTAGAGTTATTTCAGCAACTTTCCATTATCGAGGGAAATAGACACACGTCAATACTGCATTGTACAAATGAGTGCTGTATTTCATGGCGTTCTTTTCAGCAGCTCTTTTAGAATTTTAGCTGTTATCGGGTCATATCTTTGTGCTTTTATGTTCAGGTGTTTAATCAAAAATTTCTTAACTTCTCTTATTTTCATAGGTAAGATCGGCAATTCCATTTGACCAGGAGCTTCGAAAAACTCATGAATATCGTCGTCATTATGTTGTGGATTTTTGGGAAATGGTGTCAACATATCCGAAAGGTATTTGTGCAAATGTATCTTCTTTGTCTTGCTGATAAATTATGCAATTAGTGCTGAATTTAATCATTTTCTACTGCCACGACTTTATGTCTAAGTTCTTTTGCTGCCTTATTAATACTTTTTTTGTCTTCTGTATGTCTCGTAATGAGCCAAAACTCTCTTAACTTTTGTTTTGCACCTATCATCTCCTGGCGCTGTCCTTGCGCTGACTATCACCATCCCAAGTATGGCAACTTTTTAGTCAGTGCTTGAACGGCGCCACACCGTGGTATCACAATGGGCCATTATGTGTGCTCAAGTGTGCTTTTGGCAAACTGGGCGGCCACTCCTACCTACCTACCTATCATCTCCTCAATAACTTGGTTCATCGCGCAATTTATATGCTTCTCCTTAAGTTTCGGAGTAGCGTCCCAGGCAGCCTTTTGTATAATTTTATTTAGATTTTCGACCGCTTCTTCAATATCTCCTGGGGTTTTGAGCGGTGTTGAATAGTGATGTTTGGCATTATAGTCACCACAGGCTAAGAATCTATATTTTAGTGTGATATAGAACTTCTCGAATTGGCCCTTGTTAATGGAGTGTCTCGAAGGGCAATATAGCGATGTTATCATAAGTTCTTCATGTTGGTCTTGGATAGAGATGCTAGTTTTTTGTATATGAGGTTTATCATGCTTTTCTTGTACTGCATTATATATGTCGCATTTGTCAATTTTTAAGAAACGTTTATTGGTGAAGTGAATCTCTCATATTAGTTCGCTAATATCATTGGACTGCTGTTATGATGAGTCAGAACATTTTGCTGTTCGGCCATTAATTTTTTTCTTGCTGCCAACGCATAAGTGCTTCCTGCTGCAACTTGATTTATGGTGGATTAATAACACTTGATTTGTCTACGACCTTCTCTCGAAGTGTTGGAAATTACTTGAATCTGCAATTCATTATAAACAGTACATCTTCTGTAATTGGCCGGATGGTTGCCTCCATAGAGTAAACATTTAGGCTCTTGCGATCTATCCTTTCGTAGGCAATTTAATGTTGTATGGCTGCCAGCGCACTTCACCCATCTTGGACTATGATTGAAGAATTTTTTCTTATGGTCATATCGGTGACATTTTGTGCACTGTGCAATTTCCCTTTCCTTTTCAGGTGGCTCAATTTTAATTGTGATGTGCATAATAATGTCGATTTTGTATAAATCTGTATTATGTTTGTTTTGTTTTACATTTACATAAAACATTGAGAGCGGGTTTTTGATGATTTTTGTTTTAATTTTGTAACATCAAATCCCTTACGTTTTAACTCATCACTTATTTCGATGATTGGCATAGTGTGATATAGGCCTTTCTAAACGACGTTAAAATTTTGCTCTTGTTTTATGTTGTAAGTATGAAATGCTGTATTTCATCCTACAAGAGCCTTTGTGATAATTCTGAATTTATCAGTTGTCAATGTTATTTTGACTTCATTTTCTTTAAAAAATTTCCACTCATGTTGATTATCTTCAATTGAACGTAGAACGTTGAACCAATAGCGGTGCAAATTGTTTACTCCAGAATCATAGATTGGAGATGGTTTTGGAACTTTAACTTCAATATGCGGGCTATTACAGTCATTCTGATTTTCGGATAGTTCGGTTGGATGGCATTTGGGCTTAAGAATGCCCCCGCAACCTTCAAAAGGTTAATGATTTCAGTTTTTGAAACTATATCAATAGAATCTTCATTGTACACATGGACGACGTATTAGTATTCAGTACATCATTATAAGAACATATGTTGAAATTAATGAACATTTTAGAAGCCTTACGAAATACTGGTCTCAAGTTACAGATCGATAACACAAAGAAACCTACTTTCTGAAAGGCTTGAGGATTTAAGCGTAAGCTATTTAGAACTAAAAACCAGAGTTATTTTGGTATCGATGTGTTTTGAGCGATTGCTCAGCTTTTCATCAGCTATCATTTTTATAGCACTCTGGTTGTCCTCGTTTATTGTTGTAGGCTGATTGCAGCCATAACCTAGGTCATTTAGGATTCGTTGTATCTATACAGCTTCCTTACATGCTTCGGACAAAGCAATAAACTCTGCTCCAGTAGACGAGAGAGCAACACAATATTGACGCTTACAGGACCAACTTACAACACCATTTAATAGAAACACGTACCCAGAATTAGACTTACGAGTGTGGCGGTCTTCAGCCCAATTGGCGTCGGCGCAACCGATGAGTTCACATATACAATAAACATCTAATTGCAGCTCGATATTTCTCATTAGTTGGCAGGGCTTAAAGGTACATTAGAATCTTTCGAATTTTCTAAATCAAATTTCTTAACGACTTCTAAAATATATTTCGTTTGGTCGATTAAATAATAATTATTTTATTTTGTGACTCTAATACCCAAGTAATTAGATATCAGGCCTAACTTATCAATACTGAAATTTTTACGTAAAATATTTTCAATACGATTTACCTGATTTTTGTCACTCCAAATCACCAGTATGTCGTCGACATATATTAATACAAACAAAGACTTTTCATATGTATACAAACAGTGGTCAGCTTTACTTTGCTTTAAGTTTGCTTCTTCAGCAAGCACAGTATGCAGCGTTTGATTCCAGTTACGGGCTGACTGTTTAAGACCGTAAATACTTCTTTTCAGCAAACATACCTTGTTTGAATTATTTTCGTTGATAAACCCGGGCGGCTGACGCATATAAATATCTTCTCCTAATTCACCATTTAAGAATGCAGTTTTTGCATCAAAATGGTAAACATTCATATTCTTAGCAGCGGCGATGGAAAGAAGAATTCGGAAGGTAGCGTGTTTAGCAACAGGAGCAAACACCTGGTCGTAATCGACTCCAAACTTTTGGCTGAAACCTTGGGCAACAAGACGTGCTTTATATTTTTGCACTCTACCTTTATTTACCCGTTCAGATCTTCGCTGTGGCTCGCCTAATTCATCTGGTTGATCATCATTCATATTGTTATTTTGATTCTCATCGTCGGTGTTTTCATTATCGACGTAATCACTACCGGCGTTTTCGTCGACGGACTCGGGACTGTTTCAATTGTTATTGTCGTTTCCAATTGGAATGAAATCTGTTTTATTTTCACATTTTTCTATAATCGTGTTGTTTACAAATTTAACGTCACGGGAAACAACTACTTTTCCTTTTTCTGGAACAAAACACCTAAACGCTTTCAAATGAACATCAAACCCGACGAAAATAGCTTCATCTGCTTTTGGGTCCAGTTTTCGGCACTAACAATCGTGAACTTTAACAAAACATCTTGAACCAAACGTTCTCAAATTTCCATAAAACGGTTTTCGACCATGCCAGATTTCAAATGGTGTGCTTTCTATTGATTTCCATGGTAATAAGTTTTGTAAGTTGTTCGCTGTCATTATCGCTTCACCACAAAATTTGTTCTCCCGCTTGGCATCTAACAACATACAACACGTCATCACAATTAATGTTCGGTTTTTGCGCTCTGCGACGCCGTTCTGCTGAGGTGTATAGGGCGCAGTACGCTGAATCTTTACGCCTCTTTTATTAAGATAATTGACGAAATTTTTGTTGGTATATTCTCCACCACGATCGGTTCTCAGGCATTGAATTTTGTGGCCAAATTTATTTGCTGCTAATTCATAAAATTCTTCAAATTTCTGGAATGTCTCAGATTTCTCTTTAAGCAAATAAACAGTGGTGAAACGTGAAAAATCGTCAATAAAAGTTAATACATATGGCGTTGTAGTCTGCATCGGTCCGCAGATGTCGCTATGTATTAGCTGTAGAACTTCGGTTGATTTATATTTGGCCTCTTTTGGGAACGGCAGCCGTGTTAATTTTGACTTAATGCAGATTTCGCAGTCAGTGTAGTTTTTGCAGCTAGTTCCACACTCCGCTACTTTCATACCAGTCGCTACATTATCATTTCCGATCAAATTGCCACCAATTTCAGGAACATATAAAACGTTTTCGATACGAACTCTGTTTGATTGCCCATCACCGTTTATTGTATGTATGACAACACTGCCTTTGCTAGATGCAGCAACCAATTGACCATTTGCCACTGAAACATTTTCAGTATGTGACCCATCAAAAACATCAAACATTGCACGATTACTAGAAATATGACATGTGGCTCCAGAGACCACAATAAATTCGTCACAGTTCTTTGTGCCAACAAAAAATAAATGTTCAGCAGAATCATTTTGCTCTATAATTTTTGCTTTTGATTTACGTTCTTTGCTTTCTTTGTTAGCCTTCCACGCAGAGTACTCTGTGCATTTACTTCGGACGTGACCTTTTCTCTTGCAAAAAAAACAAGCAATGCTACTCCCACTCTTACATTTAAAATTCATGACCCGTAGGGCATCTGCACCTTCAGACGTAACCACTGTCTTATCTCGATCTTGCCTCCGGCGATACTCTTCAATGATTTTTGCACAAACAAGAGATGGTGTCAAATCTTTTTGATCGTGCGCCTCCATTGCTGTTATTAGTCCATCATAACTACTTGGAAGAGAACCCAAAATTGTAGCCGTCGCTAAAAATTCCCATGTTATATTGCTACCTAACGCAATAAGCTTTTGAAATAGTTCATGCATCTGACCTACGTGCGCCTCCATGTCAGTGTCATCACTGGCTCTCTTCGCCATCACTTCGCGTAGCAACCTTACTTTTACACCTGGAGCATCATGTTCATAAAATTCCTTAAGGGCATCCCATGCCTCTTTTGCAGTCAATTTGTTACGTATGTGATGAATTTGAACGTCTCTAATATACAGGGCTATAGTAGCGTGAGCTTTTTGATCGGTTTTTTCCCATTGAACAAAATTTTCTGCTGGTTTAGCTTCTGTAATTGTCGACCACAAACCCTCGCGCTTTAAAAGCATTTCCAATTTGAAGCGCCAGTTAAAATAATTTGTGGTTGTCAATTTCGGCATTTGATATTGAAAATCAACCATATTAATTTTTTTTTATGATGAAAAAACTACAAAAAAAAATTATACAAATATTTTATTTAAAGTGAATTTATCTCTGAAATCCCTGGGCCCATAACCATTGAAAGGCTTGAGGATTTAAGCGTAAGCTATTTAGAAATAAAAACCAGAGTTTATTTCCTTAAGATAAATTACTTTATTATAAAATATTATTTAATTAATACAGAGATAAGTTTTACGATGTATAGTGCTTAAGGCAAACAAAAAGAAGAAGGTAAAAACGGAAGTTACAAAAGGAGGAGACAAATCAAGTTGACATAAGTGACATATTGCATATGTAATAAAAATATAAAAAAAAACAATTATCGATATCAATAAAGATGAGCAATTGAAAATTATTATTACACCTGAAGGAATGAAACCAAATCCTAATAAGGTCAGCCTTGTTAAAACTCCTGAATACACAAACACAAATCAAATCATTCCTAAGGGAAAAAGCTCACCCTCTAGTTATATACCTAAAGAAATTTGCTAGAGTTAGCTCGAACGATCCAAACTGCATTTCTGCCTTTGAAAACTAATAAATTTGTTAACAAGCCATTAAATTTTAAGATACCCAGACAACAGAAAAAAATTTAAAATAGTCACTTACGCCAGCAGCATGGCGATAGGAGGGGTCCTTACCCAAGATAAACACCCAGTTTGTTATGCTACTTGGCCCCTCAATCATCACAAGAAGAATTATTCAACGAAAATTATTATCGAAAAAGAAATCCTTGCAATCGTTTGGAGTATGAAATATTTCAGACCAAATATTTATGGCAAAGAATTCTAAGTAGAAATGGATCATCAGCCACTAAAGTGGCTCCAAATGAAATGCCTAGCAAAAGATATAATGTTGGTTAGTTCAACTAGGGGAATACGACTTTAATTTGAAATATATTACAGGAAAACTTAACATTAAAATTGTGGACTTTCAAAGTCGAATTAATATCCAAGAAAATTAAAAAGGAGTACTAAAAGTTCAAGGAAATAATTACGAACCAACTGACATTCGACAAGGACATCCCTAATTAAAGCACGATGGTTCAATGGACATGAACATAATCCACTCTCAAGAGGAAGACCTTAACGACTACTTTCCCATTCTCGATACTATCATGAATAGGTTTAAATATCAAATTATAATAGCCGAAGACAAACTTAGCGGATTTGAAAACATATTGGGAAATCATAGAATTTTCATTGAAAGAAGCGATATTCCGCAAAATATTAGCAGCATAGCGAAAAACTATATAAATTTTATACCTAAAGGGCATACCTAGAGGACACAGCTTACAATCAATTGCAGCAAGAACTAATAAGAACATTCAAAAAAAATTGGAATATTTAATTTGTCAAATGTTCCTACTGTATAATTAAGCGCTTTCTACTATAAATTGAAATAAAAGTCTAAAATCCAAATTGAAAATCATAAATGCGTACCGTCCGTTTAATGCTTTAACATTGCTTCTTAATCATTAAGTAATAAGTATGTATATATGCATGTACATGTGTATGTGCATTAAACGGTACATTTCAAAAGAGTAAATAGCCCAAATTACAAAAATGAGAAACAAGCAGTGGAAAACACAGCGTGACCCAACATCCCGGCCCCGTTGAAATTACTTTCAAACAGGCACTAGTGCAAGCTCCCGTATGGGCCGCCGAACAACTCGTTTGTCAGTATGAACATCGACAACTCTAACACGCTCATATCTCCCGGAAACACAGTTAACGATTCGAGCTAGTTGCCAATGATAGGTGGCACATTGTTATCATGAATAGTCTCCATCGCATCATTAGCAACGTTAGTATGGCCATCGATCCATTTTGTGCGCACTTGCAGCTCGTTCACGTAGTCGTGCACCCATCGCTTCCAGCATAGTAGCGTGATGCCACTTACTCTTGCCCACTTTCGAGGTAGTCATACCAGCAGGTACATCGCATTCTGGCAAGGTTCTAAGTGAGCTGCCGATGAGAAATTGAGCCAGATTCAATGCATCATAGTCGCTTGGGTCAGATGAGAGTGGTCTCCTTATCTGCTTGTTGTCAGGAACGTCCTTTCGCTGCCTTTCCTGAGCGCGCGTGTACCTATATGCTAGCACTTTTCCACACAATAAATGATACGCACTAGTTTAGTTGTTAAAAACGACAAGACTCTTCATTCTTAAAATACTAGTTCTTATATACTTTTTACAAAGAGACATTACAGTCTATGTATTGACTTTTCTGGTGTTCTAGTTACGCAATTGTTATTTGGTGTCAGTTGCTCAAGCCAACTGACCTCCTAAAAGTAAAAGTGTTGTCGGTGCATTCTAAATGCCCCTTGCACAAGCGTGCATTCTAAATGCCCCTCGTCAGCTTGACTGCGGAACTGTGACACCCTAAAAGTTTACATCATAATTAATGCATAAATACTACTATTTACAATATTTGCACCCTAAAAATATGTGCTCTCTTAATGAATTTAATAGGAGCCGGTGCTGTGAGTCAACTACGCGTAGGTAGCTTGATTCTAACTCACAACATCCCTCCCCTCTTCCTAAAAGAAGTTAGTGCAACTAACTTCTAATAAATCTCTACAATTATTTTCTTGCACTGTAAACAATTATGTGCATTGATTTAACTCTATAGTATATACATATAATGTGTTTTAGTTTTTTCTTTTCTTTTTTGTTTTAAAATCACCATATTTGGGTTCTTTTCTATTTTCTTTTTTATTCTTTTCTTTTCCATATTATTTTTTTTTCTTCTTACTTTGTGTTCGTTTTCTTTTGTATGGTTTTTTCCTCTGTCATTTTTTTTTTATATATATTTCCCTTTTTATAATTTGGTCTTTTATTAGCTCTTTTCTCATTGGCGTATATACAAACATCTGTACAATATCACTATTCTAGTTTACACTTAAAATCTTATATTACACTGCGACCTCTGCTCCCTGCTGATCCGGTTGACGGGCTGTCGTTGTCGGAGTGAAGTCCCTCGATGAATTGCGCATACCCCTCCCTTTTTTCTGGACCGGTACGTACAAAGATGATGCAAGCTTGTGCGACTAGATGTGCTTCTGACGAAGTCAAAATAAATATTCGATATTCGCTGAGTCAGTGATATTGGATATTTTCTCATTGGAAAAATCGTTACGAAGTTAGCCGATAAAGCTGGGCTATATTATGCTCGATATTTTTGTGGTTAAAACAATTTTTTGCGCCAGGAGATTATACTACGAAGCTAATTGAACGATGGTAGTTGTGACTGTCATTGTTGTTGTAGCCGTTTCTTGCTAAAATTACGGAGTAGCTTTGGGTTTTGGCTAAAATTATCTCTTCTTCGTTCTAGACAATAATACAATATACATACTGACATATACAATAATAGCTGACACGTTGGATTTTCTATACGGACAACGTACATGTTAGTGTTTTTCATGCCATTTTGTCAGTTATGCAATTAAACTCTAGTATTATAAGACCTTTACTTGTCAGATAGAGACTATTGTATTCAGCCGATACCATCTCCATTTTTTCATAAGCTTAAATCGTAGTCATCTCACACATTGGAAGTTGGAAGCTCTTCCACTCTTTCATATAAAAATGAATTCTCACTAATTTCGTTTTCATTTTCTTCCAACCAAAAATTATCTCTGGACATCATCGTTGCCAATCTCGTCTTTATTCCTTTGCGGCTTACTGATTATCCTTCTTCCACGTCTTCTCACTTCTTCGTATTCAGTCAGATTTTTGTTCGCTGCTCTTGCATTTCATCTACTGGTCTCCTGGATGTTGGTTAACCTCTTACTCTGCCTTTGACGCTGCAGGAAGTCCCTTCCCGGTTCATGCTGCACAAAATTGAACCATCCAGATGTCCTTGTCTGTTCACCAACGCCTGAATACCCAAAAACCATGCTTTTATACATGTATCGGACTTGCCGAGTTTTTATTATTCTTACTGGCTATTACATTTATTTTATTTTTAATATTCTTGCTAACGAAAATATTAAATTTTATGTGTTATTTAAATTTATGTATCGTATATCTAATACGTCTTAATAACCAAACTATAAATAAGTAATAAAAACAGTTTTTTTACAAATATTTTTAATTAACTATGATTAAATTGTTAGCAGCATTCAAAATTTAAATTCTTCTCAATGAATATACATTTTATAATATTTTGATTCATACATAACAATTATTTACTATATTAAATTACATGCCGCCCAAAAAAAAATTTTTTTTTATATCAATTCTTGGCAAAACTAGTTGCCCATCTTACATAAGCGAGTATATAAAAGATAAATTTATTATTTATTTTTCTTTCGTTTAGACATTCATAATTCCTTTCATATCATTTTTCTTTTTATATATCTTTTTAAATTTTTCAATTCTGAGCAAATTCTTTTGCCCGCTGACATAAACCAGAATATTTAAGATAAACCGGCTTATGTGAACACATGGTCCATTGCATGACTCAATTTTTCATTGCATCTAATTATTCTATATATTTAAATTTTACCACTAGCCCGGTATGTATATATCCATTAACAAGTGAAGTTCCCTACAACATGTAACCTGCTTTTATATGAATACATACATACATTCAAGGCACTTTCAATTGTTTAAAATTAATTGCTACAGTTATTACCTAATGTGTAATGGTAAGCTAAATATATTGTTCTAATTCAATATACGAGTATGTATACATATACGAGTATATACATTACTATTCCCCACATGCTAATCTCCTAAGCGATAAACCGAAAAATCTATGTACATTTAATTACATATACGAGTAGTTTCAGATAGCCTGCTGCAGCATGAAAATAACTGCAGGTTCCCAATTCCTAATCATATGTCCCTACATACTTACTAAAATGGCCATACCCATTCCTATTAACAAAATTACTTACTTTCCCAAATATACCTTCGTACATTCATTCTGTACATTATACACATATATACATATATATACTTACTCCACCAGCGGTTCGGTTGCCTGGCGTTAACGCTTACCCGTCGAATTTCAATTCATTTTAAGTTAAGATTTTTATTACTTACCCACGACTGTCTTATGATTTTATTTTTCTTATAGGATTATTATTTACTCTACGGTGCTTCATTCGGTGTATGTATGTATATATATTTAAAAATATGTATATATTCTTCTTTATGGTGCCTCATTCGGCTACAGTGCCTAATAAGAACATTTTCATTACGTCAATTTTACTTGCCCGAGTTTAAGCGGCACACTTCTACTGGCCTTGACTTTGAAAATCGGAGCTGTGTGTGTTATTTGATATACACACGTACATGTCTACGTTGTTATTCTTGTGTTTACACTTGAAAACCACTGTTAACACATGTCTTTAGTTGTGTGGTCTTATGTGGAACAATTTCAATAAATTATTATGTAGCTTTATATTCTTACCCTTAATTGTTACGACTGTTGTAACTGGGCTACGGATCTCTGCTACTACATACGGACCTATCCAAACAGGTGAGAATTTGTTTCTTCTAGCCTGATTCTTCATTAGTACCTGGTCACCCACATGAAAGATTACTGGATTTAGTACCTTGTTATAGGCTTCCCTGGCTATCCGTTTAGCACATTCTCCTGATTTCTCTAACCAATTCGTGCACTCGCTGTAGCTGGTACTTTTGCACTTTATTGGGGTCACCAGCATTGTACACTGGCGCACGCTTGCGCTTCAAATTCGCTGGCATGTTGAAATCAAACCCGTAGAGTGTTCTAAACGGAGTTTGCTTCGTTGATACATGCACAGTATTGTTGTGTACATGCATTGCAGTCGTTAACCATTGATCCCAATTTGAGCCGTCTTCCTTGGCAAAACTGCGCAAGTACTCGGCCAGAGGTCGCCTGTGGATGATATGGTGTTATATGCAATTTCTTGATTCCCATCATTTTACACGTTTCTGAGAATAGTTTTGACACAAAATTTGAACCATTGTCGGTTATCAAAACCTTAGGTATTGTTGGATAAGATCGCTCCACTTGAATGCAATGGCTAAAGGAAGAATTGTTCATCCATCGCTGCAGAAATTATCCCCTTTTCTCCGTGAAACCAATGTTGGCAGCGGCTTCGTCAATTTAATTCGAGTTGGTGGACGATTATCAAATGCTCCAATTCCGTACGACGCACGGTTTCCAGTTTTGTTGCCCAAAAACCATCGGTTCGTGAAATTATATATTGAACAGTTGCATCGAAGTCATTTGCATGCAGGTCCAAAGGTTTTACTGGGCATCTTGCGTCAGAAAGTCTGGATAATCAACGCTAGAGACGTGGTTAGAAAAGTTGTTCGTGACTGCGTTCACTGCTTTCGTTATAAACCGAAATTGCTAGAGCAAATCATGGGTAATTTGCCAGCTGACCGCTTCAGAGCTCAACGTCCGTTCATAATTACCGGCGTGGATTTTGGAGCCCTTTTCTAACGTCTTATCGTATTCGAGGTAAAGTTCCATACAAAACTTATATTGCCGTTTTTGTTTGTTTTAGTTCAAAGGCAACGCATCTGGAACTGGTGTCAGACTTGTCCACCAACAACTTCATTTTGTGCCTCAACCGTTTCGTTGGTCGCAGAGGAATACCACAGAAGCTTTATTGCGATAACGCAACTAATTTTGTTGGAGCTCACAATAAGCTACACGAGTTGAAGCAGTTGTTTTTTAGTGAAACCATAGCTCACGAAATACGAACATATTCATCACAAACCGGATTTGAATCTTGTTTTATACCCCCTCGTGCTCCACACTTCGGTGGCCTATGGGAGGCTGCCGTGAAATCTGTAAAAACGCTCCTCGTAAAAAATGTTGCCCAAGCCTACCTCACTTTTGAAGAATTGCAGACCCTTATCATCGAAGTCGAAGCAATTTTGAATTCACGCCCAATTTGCCCTCTGTCAGATGATCCTAATGATCGCGAAGCGCTCACACCAGGCCATTTGCTCATTGGCTCATCACTAGTCGCCTTACCAGATCAAACCTTTGATGCTACCAAACAAACGTCGCTCAACCGTTGGCAACGTATTTCTTTTTTAAAGCAACAGTTTTGGCATTTGTGCTCCCGTGATTACATTTCATCGCTGCAACAACGCTCAAAATGGTACTACATACAACCTAACATCACGGAAGGGCAACTAGTCGTAATTCATGAGGACAACACTCCCCCGCAACAATGGTTTTTGGCTCGAGTAACCAAAACTATCGCCGGCTCTGATGGACGAGTTCGAGTGGTTGAGTTAAAATCAAAATCTGGCTCATTTCGTCGTCCAATACAAAAGGTGGCTCCCTTACCCTCTTCAAATGATGGTTGAACCAAGAGCTTCAACGGGGGGAGCACGTTGGATAAGATCGCTCCATACATATTTATTATTATAAATTTTAAATTATTTAATGTTAATTTGTATTTCCTTTATTCCGGGCCACCCTAATAGTGTTTGTATATTTTGTTTAAGAAATAACAACATACGTATATACATACGGTTATTAGTTCTTTCGTTTGACCAGTATGTATGTGTGTTGTTGTTGCTCTTGGTCTCATCTTCGATGAGAGGAAGAATGACAACAACAACAGCAGCACAATTGCAAGAATTTACTTCCAATAGCTCATTCAGCCACTGCTTTGTTATTGTTATCCCCTTTTGCAGTCGCTGCTTAAAGTAAATGCTTTCCGTTTTTGTTTTGCATTTGGTGGTCTGGTGACAAATTACTTTGTATAATAAAAGTCAGTTGAAAATAAGAGACGCGTACGAAAGGTTTAATTTTTTAGAGCGCTAGTTTGGGCCACAAAATAAATAAAGGTTTCTGCGCAACATTTTGGCGACCGTGACAGGACGGTCTGTAATAAGAATTGATACAGAGATTACTAGTTAATCCGTGAGCCGCAAGCAGTAATTATTTTTTTGGTTTTTTTTCTTCATCGAGCTACGATAAGGAGGACAAATTTTATTGGGTTGTCGTTGGTGCTGCACATTAATTATTACAAATTTGTCGAGTATAGTGACAAATTTTATTGGAGCCAAGTGTGGTGCGTCGTAAGTTCAAATTTGTTGCTCTTTTAATGCGCTTATCAATTGCTGTTATCACGGAGATTTTGGGCTAGAACTTATTACAGCCGACCGAATATTTGTAAAAGAAAATTACAATTGGTAATTTTTTAAGCGGAAACTTTTATCGTCGTTAGTGGTTCATAATACTTTCAAAATTTCTCAATTTTGTTTCGAAAGTTGTACATAACTTTAAAGCGTCATATACAATCGTTGTCCGTTAGTTTTCATCTAACTGATTATATACTGTCGCTCCATTTGTGACGGACAATGGCCACCAACAACGCTGATGGTGTAATAGAGGCTGCTGCTCCCAACTCAGAGTTGGCAATGCTAAAACAACAACGCAGCAACATGAAGAGAAACATCACCAATATTCAAAAAAAGGTAGATAAAGATGGCGACAAGGCTGACTCCACCATTTTGGAATGTCGGCTTCTAATTTTGGAGTCGTATTTTAAACAGTTATGTCACATTCAAGGGCAAATCGAAAAACTTAGCCCTACCGATGCTGCAAGGATTGATTTGGAAGAACTTTTTACTGTTACTAAGGTAAAAATAATGGGTTTACTGAACAAACGACGTGGCTCTATACAATTGGATCAAACATTACTCAACGCTTCAGTTCCTTGTACCCCACATCATACTCGTTTGCCTTCGCTTAAGTTGCCCAAGTTCGATGGAAAATATGGTGATTACAAACGTTTCATCACCACATTTAACAACATGGTACATGAAAATTCTTCGATAACTGACGTCGACAAATTTAATTACTTATCAAATTGTTTGTCGGGTCCAGCTTTAGGGGTTGTGGAACCATTCCAGGTAACCGAGGAGAATTACCCAAAGGCGCGAGAGAGGCTGGAGAGCCGATACGATAACAAGGTGCTCATATTTCTAGAGCATATTTCTACGTTGTTCAATATTACTCCAATGTCCAAGGGTGACAGTAATTCATTACGAAACATCATTGATACTGTTGCAGCAATTCGTGGTTCGCTTCTATCGCTCGGGTCAGAGATGGATGTTCTTAATGGACTTTTGACTCATATTGTTTTATCAAAATTGGACGCTGATTCTAAAATCAGCTATGATGAAAAACAAGAGTTCAAATCGTTGCCTTCGTGGGATACCTGCTATGATGTTTTAAGCCATCGCTGTCAGTTTTTGGAAAGTCATGGAAAAAGGGTTGAAGTACGTGACAAATCCAAAGGTGCAACCCCAAAGTCAAACACCTCCAAGTCGTCGCATACCTTTGTAAACTCAAACTCGAATTGCGCATACTGTAGCTCTTCGGACCACAATATATCAACATGTTCATCGTTTTCATCGATTGCTGTTTCCGAAAGATTTAATTTTATAAAAAGTAATAATTGCTGCATCAATTGTCTCCGTAAAGGTCATATTGTATCGAAATGCTTATCGAAATCCCGCTGTCGTGTATGCCACTCTCTGCATCATACTCTGTTGCACAAATATTCTGGTTCTGCGCAAGCTGATAATTCAACATCACAAGTTCAACCTCAAACGTCTTTTGGAAATCAAACCAACCCAGTCTCCTTCGTAGTCCGCTCATTTAAACGGGCGCTCATCCCCACTGCTGTTGTTCCTTTGCAGGATTCCAGTGGCACCTTTCATCTGGTAAGGGCTCTGCTTGATTCGTGCTCCGAAATTAATTTCATGTCGGAGGAAACTGCAAAAAGATTCCGATTGAAGTCTCAGCCGTATTATCAAGAAGTTTCTGGAATTGGCGAAGTACGCACAAACATTAAATCATCGGTTTGCGCTACAGTAAAGTCTCATGTGAGTTCATTCCAGTGGTCCTCTACTTTTGCAGTTACAAAATCAATATCAGCCCGGCAGCCTGGTGAGTCCATTCAAACATATCATTGGAAAATACCACAAACTCTAGAACTAGCAGATCCTTTGTTTTACAAACCACAACATATTGATCTGTTAATCAGTACCGAAATATTTTTCGATTTGTTCCTCTATAACCGAATTTCCTTGGGAGAAGGTATGCCGTGTCTCACCAATACAGTTTTTGGCTGGATAGTTAGTGGAACTTTTAACGCGGGAGCAAGATCTTTATTACCCACCTGCAATCTCGCTACTAGTTCTTCAAACATTGACTCCATTGTGGCCAAGTTTTGGGAAGTTGAGGAGTACGCTACTTCTCCAGCAAAATATTCACCGGAAGAAGAAGAATGCGAACGTCACTTTATGGAAAACGTGCGCATAGATCAAAACAACATAATTGAAGTTCGTTTGCCGTTCAAGAAGTCGCCCGAAATATTAGGAGACTCATTTGAAATGGCTCGTAGACGTTTTCTGTCGCTCGAAAGACGATTGGAACGTTATGCAACTCTAAAATCAATGTACGTCGAGTTTCTGGACGAATATTTATCGCTTGGACACATGTCGCCCCACACTAAGTCGTTGAGTGGCCCGAATTATTTCATTCCACATCATTGTGCTCTTCGGCCACAAAGTACTACAACAAAAATAAGAGTCGTCTTTGATGCGTCGGCTCAAACTTCGTCGAATCATTCGTTGAATGATATACTCATGGTAGGCCCTACGATTCAGCAGGACCTTATCACAACGCTCTTTTCGTTTCGCTTAAATAAATTTGCTCTCACCGCTGACATAGCCAAAATGTATCGCCAATTTTGCGTCGATGAGCGTGATGTTAAGTATCAGCTCATATTGTGGAGAAGCAACAAAGAAGAAGAATTAAAAGTGTTTCAGCTGAACACTGTCACCTATGGCTTATCGTCGGCTCCATTTCTAGCAATCCGTAGTTTAATTTTCATTGCAGAAAAATATGGTAGCTCTTATCCGCTTGGCTCGCAAGTTCTTCGTGATGACCTCTATGTCGATGACGTTCTTACTGGATCGAACGACGTGGAAACGTTGCTAAAAAATAAACACGAACTTGTGAAAATACTGGAACTACATGGTCTGGAGCTAGCAAAATGGAACAGCAACTATGTCAACATCAGCAACACGCAAGATGACGAAATTCAATTTAAAATGGCTGAGGATGACGTCACCAAAACATTAGGTATGTCTTGGAAACCAAAAATTGATATGTTTTGTTTTCGATTCCAGTTGCCCAAGGTTGTCGCCCCCACGAAGAGATCCATTTTGTCAGTCGTTGCAAAAATTTAAAACTTACTTGGACTTTTGAGTCCAGTTGTTGTTCGGGCCAAAATACTCCAGGAAATGTGGATCCAAAATTGTAACTGGGATGATATCATCAGTAATCCCCTTAAATCACTTTGGCTACAAATTCAAGAAGACTTCGAAAATATGGACAAAATTGAGGTACATCGATATGTGCTTACTACCCTAGCACACCGAGGAGAAATTCATGGCTTCGCAGACGCCTCTCAACGAGCATACGGTTGCTGTATTTACTATCGCGTTTGCTTTGATGGTGTTTACAAAACTTCTCTTTTGATCGCCAAATCCAAGGTTGCTCCTATCAAGGCCCAATCACTTCCTCGCCTCGAATTATGTGCCGCTGTTCTGTTAAGCCAAACATGGCACAAAATACGGTACAATGTATCAACGAAGCAAACTCCGTTCAGGACGCTCTACGGGTTTGATTTCAACATGTCAGCAAATCTGAAGCGCAAATGTGCGCCAGTGTACAATGCTGATGACCCGAATAAAGTGCAAAAGTATCAGCTACAGCGAGCGCACGAGTTGGTCAGAGAAAACCAGGATTGTGCTAAACGAGTAGCCAGGGAAGCCTATAACAAGGTACTAAACCCAGTCGTTTTTAACGTGGGTGATCAGGTACTCATGAGGAATCAGGCTAGGAGAAGCAAATTCTCACCTGTGTGGATAGGTCCGTATGTAGTAGCAGAGATCCGAAGCCCAGTTACAACAGTCGTAACGATTAAGGGCAAGAATAAAAAGCTACATAATAATTTGTTGAAATTATTCCACGTTAGACCACACACCTAGATTCATGTGTTAACAGTGTTTTACAAGTGTAAACACAAGAATAATAACATAAACAAGTACGTGTGTGTATCAAATAACACACACAGCGCCGATTTTCAGAGTCAATGTCAGTAAAAGTGTGCCGCTTAAACTCGAGCATAAAATTGACGTAATGAAAATCTGCTTATTAAGCACTATTGTCGAATGAAGACAGTAGAGAAAATTTTTTTTTGTTTTACGTATTAAATAATAATAAACGGGTTCATTGCACGTATTTAAAAAAATAAAATAAAATAATAAGACAGTCGTGGGTAATTAATATAAAACTTCGAATATGTACGTACATACGTACGGAGGTGTATGCTATGAATTTTTACGCTTGAGCGTTAATGCCAAGCGACGGAACTGCTGGTGAAGTAAGTATATATGTGTATATACATATGTGTATGGGATAATGTGTATTTAGAGGAAAAAAAGTAAGTATTCTAGTTAAAAGGAATGGGTATGTGCGTATGTATATTTTTGCAGATACTGCAGTAGGCTATATGTAAATATAAAAATCTTTTTTCTGTTCTTTAATTAGTTATTTAGTGTATGGGTAAATGAAGAAAGGCATATTAAAGGAATATGGGTATAGGTTAATTGATAAAATAGTGCCTTGAATGTATGTATGTAGCCATGTACGATCTAGGAAGAGACGATCGTTAATGGATATATACATATCAGGCTAGAAGTAAATTTAAATAAAAAGTAATTGTATGCGCTGAAAGATATAGTCATGCAATGGACAAAGTTTTGACACAAACGGGATTATTTTGTATAATCTGGTTTTTGTCGGAGGACCAATGAATTGGTTCAAAGTTGAAATCAGTGATAACTCACGTGTTGAAAAAGAGCACGGAAAATTAATCAAAGTGAAACGAATGCACTATATGGCAATAATAAAACATAGTCCAGTCCTCTTTTCCTCTAGGATGCAGTAGAGAATCCAAGAATGTAAGGGGAGAAGACGAGTGGACGGCAAATTGAATGATATAGCATTCAATTATAAAAAAAGCATGTTGTAGAAATATTGTTTTTTGTTTATATATTCAGGAATAGCGTATGTTTAAGAAAAGTTAAAGATTAAAAAAATTATAATCTGTGTAAAAGTTCAGATTAAGATTAAAGGTAGTTTAGAAAATAATTAGAGTTATAAAAATTAACTGTTTAAAATTTAACTTTATAATGAAATAAGTGTTATAATAAAAAAATACAAATCATACTAAATCAGAAAATTATACAAAAGAGTGTATATAGTACATATAGTGTATTTATTTAAATATTATATAATTTTGAAATTCATCTATTAAATTGACTTGTGAAATGTTCGACAAAAATTAAACATAGAAGAAATATCGAACTAAAATGTATTTTAGAAAATTAAGAAAATTATTATAGGTGTTCTCTAAATAGCTCTGATGATGTGAAGCGAAGCAGGAAGTTCCGGGATATTGGAATACGGCGGGGAATAAGGGACCCACATAGTATTCGGGAAGATGTGTTTTGGAAAATCAGGGATTTCTGGCAGCTATCCAAGGTTTGGGAATCCGGTTGTGACCGCAAGGATGCCAATATATTGGATTGGGGATGAATGGTGACGGATTTGTTTTTCTTTGCGAAACGGCATATGGCCGCAGCATTTGAACGCGTTGTGGATGAGTAATTGACAAGTAACGAAAAATAAGCAAGTTTCCTTGCGGAGTCATGTTTTGAATTGGACAATTTTATATTACAATGTCCACCCATTGTATCACAATCTCAACATAATCGATTTTGGATAAGTTGAAGATGGGTAAAAGCTTAAGGTGGGTGACTGAAACCACCTCCAAATAAAATAAGCAGAGGAGATTTGGCTCACGGAAGTTAATTGCTTCATTGAATTATATGTCCAATCTAGGGTATGAACATATGAAATGTGATTTACATATGATTTAATACAAGAGGACACAGAGACTGGTAACCGACCAGAGTACACAAATTACATCATTAAATGTGTATCTCAGAGAAATACCGATTGTCTCCACATCAAAGCCAAACGATGTCAAATACCATTATGAGGAAGCTCAAGAGAAACACTTCCACCATAAAACGCATTGCTGCAAAGTAAGAAGGAATATTGTAATCTCTCATGTATTCCAAATGTTTTTTACAAGTTGAATACTATAAGCAGAGGCAGTACCACCTACAGCCGTGGGGCACGCTAGATAAATGGAAAGAAGAAGGCCACTAAAAGCAAAGTTTTAATGGCAAACCCAATCGCCAACCTATAACATCTTTGTACGTATCGATCCAGAAAGAAGGGAGGGGTATGCAGAGTTCGTCGAGGGACTTCACTCTCGCAGGACGGACGTTACCAGGACCAACAATTGCAGAGGACCGTATTTATAAGAAGCGTAGCTAAATATGTAATTAGTTTGTAGTTTTGTTTGTATATACGCCAGTGAGAAAAGAGTCGATGAAAGACCAAACATAAAAAGGGATATAACTAAAAAAAAGAAAAAAAGAATAGAGATGAAAAAAAAACAAAATAAAAAAAGAGAAAAGAGAAAAGAAAAAACTATAAAGTAAGAAGTAAAAAAAAAACAATAGCATAAAGAAAAGAATAAAAAAGGAAATAAAAAGAACCCAAAATAAAAAAGGCGATTTGAAAAAAAAAGAAACGGAAACAGATTATATTTATATACTATAGGTTTAAGGAAATGCACAGCTTGTCTAAAGTGCAGGAAAAAGAAAAGAAGATTGTAAAAATTCATTAGAAGTTAGTTGCACTTACTTCTTTTAGAAAGAGGGGAGGGATGTTGTGAGTTAGAACCAAGCTACCTACGTGTAGTTGACTCACAGCATCGACCCCTAATAGATGCCACACTCGGTTGGATTAGCGTGTGCTAAAATTGTTTTACAATAAGACATACTTCTAGGGTCTAAGTATTTTAAGCTAAAATGGTTTATGAAATATTACCTATGTAATAATTATTATGTAAACTTTTAGGGTGCTACAGTTTTGCAGTCGAGCCACTAAAGGGCATTGAAAGTTAGAATGCACCATCAACATTTCAGAATGGCGTAGGTCAGTTGGCTTGACCAACTGACACCAATTAACAGGTGCGAAACTGGAACACCAGAAAGGTCAGTTTTTGTATTGTAATTATGAATTGTAAATAGTATATAAGAGTTAGTATTCTAAGAAATAAAGGCTTGTGATTTTAAAACTAAAAGTGTAATCTAGTGATTTTTCCAAAGAGTGATTTAGGCTTTTCTGATACACGCGCACAGCAGAAGGAAGTCCCCCGTCAAACAAGGACAATACCCCAACACCGGGACGTAGATACAGGAAAACAAGTATACATTGAATAAGTTTATTTGTACAAACATTGAGTTAAGGAAGTAAAATTGTTTTGAATAAGGACTAACAACAGTCCATAATCAATATTCTGAATAAATACACTGAAATTAATTTAACTCGCAGGATTTTTTTTATATTTTCTGTATAAGTCCCCTGGAGCCGCTGAGTTTTACCCCAGCTATAAAAAGAGTCATTACAATATATATATATATATATATATATATATATATATATATATATATATATATATACTTCACCAACGGTTCCGTTGCCGCGTCAAATTTCAGTGCATAAACTGCCTTATGTATATGTGTATATACTTTAAATCTTACGTTCAATTTTATATTATTTACCCAGGACTCTCTTGTGATTTTTTTGTTGTGACTGAATTATTATTTAATATTTTTAAAAAAAAATATTTTTCTGATACTTTCTGATATTTGTAGCTGATACTTTTGCACTTTATTTGGGTCATCAGCATTGTATACTGGCACACATTTGTGCTTCAAATTTTCAGGCATGTTGAAATCAAACCCGTACAGTGTTCTAAACGGAGTTTGCTTCGTTGATACATGCACAGTATTATTGTATACATGCATTGCAGTGGTCAACCATTGATTCCAATTCGAACCGTCTTTCTTGGCAAAACTGCGCTAGTACTTGGCCAGAGGTCGATGACTACGCTTCAATGAGCCATTCCCTTGTGGATATTATGGTGTTATGTGCAATTTCTTGATTCCCAGCATCTTAAAAGTTTCTGAGAATAATTTTATGCAAAATTTGAACCATTGTCGGTTATCAAAACCATTGTTATGTTGTACTGTGCCACAATTTCGTCAAAGAATGCCTTGGCTACTGTACTCGCTGCAGCATCGGGTATAGCCACGCACTCCATATACTTTGAGAAATCATCTTGGAACGTCAAGATGTACTTATTTCCCGAAACTGTCTCAGGTAAAATACCTACAATATCCATGTGAACTTTATCAAATGGTTGTTTCGGTGTGTCAGTCAACACCATTGGCATCTTTGTTAGCCTTGAACTCTTGCTGGCCTGACATTTTGGGCAACCCTTTATATATTTTTTTATATCTCTGAGCATACCTTTCCATCCGTATACTCGCCTAATTCTGTCATGTGTTTTCCAGAATCCCTGATGTCCACCTAGAGGGGAATCATGGAAACCCTTTTACACTGCCTGCATAACTTTTGTATCCTCCAGCCATTCCACACTACTGGCTTATTGGCATCGCCACCCGCATTATTCATATCTCTTGTCGCGTCACTATTATCCTCTTGATTTCTCCAGGCCTTCTCTTTCTCTGACTTTGCTTTGGCCCTAGTTTGATTACTGCCTGCTGTACTCTGCTGAGCGCATCCGCATTTAGATTCTTTTTCCCAGGTTTGTATATGATTTCAAAATCATATTCAGGCAATTTGTGTCTGAACCTGGCTAGCCTAGACATTTCGTCTTTCAAATTGGCTATGCCTCTCAACGGCTGGTGATCTGTGTATATTTTAAATGGGCGACCTAACAGATATGCCCTAAAATTCTTCGTTGCCCACACTATGGCTAGAAATTCCTTCTCTATTGTGGAGTATCTCTTCTACGTATCGCTAAGCGCCCTCCTTGCGAATGCTATTGGTCGGCCAATACCGACTTCCCCTTTTGACAACACTGCCCCCAATCATTGCTAGCATCGGTGGGCAACAAAAAATTTTGCTCAAAGTCGGGGTACGCCAAAATCGGTGGCGAGCTAATTATTTCATTTAGCCTCCCGAATGCTTGCTGACAGCTCTCTGTCCATTCGAACTTTGCTTCTTTTCGTAGCAATATTCACTGGCAACGCAATTCCGGCTAGTCCTTCCACGAACTTTCTATAATAGTCCACTAGTCCTAGAAATGCGTGCACTTCCTTTCTATTTCTCGGAATCGCTAAATTTTTAACGGATTCCACCTTCTGCGGGTCAGGCAGTGCTCCTGGCTCTGAGCAATGATGGCCTAAATAAACCACCTCTCTTCGCAAAAACTGACATTTCTCCGTGTTCAATTTCAAATTGTGTTCTCGTAATTTCTGGAGCACCCTGCACAAGCGTTGCGAATGCTGCTGCAAGTTCCTCCCGTAAATTACAATATCATCCAGATATACAAAACATTCTAACCTTTGTAAGCCTGTTAGCACATGGTTCATTAGCCGTTGGAAGGTAGCCGGTGCTCCTGTTAATCCAAACGGAATTCTATTAAACTCATAATGCCCTAAACCGGTGCTGAACTCGGTTTTCTGCTTATCTTGGGTATCCACCAGAACTTGGTGGTAGTCACTCGCTAAATCAAGTGGAGCAAAATATCTACTGTGTCCCAATTGATCCAGAATTTCTTCTATCCTTGGTATCGGGAACACCTGCTTGATAGTAGTGTCGTTCAATTTCCTAAAATCGACCACCATTCTCCACTTCTTCTGACCCTGAGCACCCCTTTTGGTACCGAAATTATTGGTGAGCTTCCAGACGAGATACTCGTTGAAATTATGTTATCTTTTAACATTCCTTCTACTTGTCTGTTTACCTCATATTTGTGAGCTTGTGGCAATCTGTATTGTTTCTGGTTTATTGGTGGTTGATCCACTCTAGTAGGTATTTCATGCTCTACCTCCGGTGTATACGTTAGCTGGTCTCCTTCCAACAAAAATATGTCATGAAATGATGTACATATGGCTTCTATTGATGCCTTCTCTTCTGAATTGACGCTTGGGTCTAACTTCAGTGATTCTAATACTCTCTCCATCCTTTTTCTTACATCTACCTGCTTAATCTGATTAACCTATAATTCGGTTCCTTAAAGTTATCATAACTAGTGAACTTAGGGCTAAAATACTTTTCCATAAGGTAGTATTTTTCTGATGCGTTGAGTACACAATCATACACCTTACCCTTGCAACGTGCGTTATGGTTTCTCCCATATATACACCCTCCGCTAGCTGCTGCTTGTGCAAAACAACCGTCCGAACTTTCGTGTTTACATGCATAGTAACTACTCTTGTTGACCTTGCGTTTACTACCTCCATACTACAATTCTTAACCCTATTCACGGTTCCTTCCTGCCATGACTTTAATGGAAGAGTAAGGATTCTATTCTTATTGTTATCATAAAACGATAACTGTTTTTCTAGCGCATCCAGTATGGTGCGGCCCCAAATATTTTCGCTGCCAATTATCCCATCGGCCGGGATACCTTCCCTATTCAAATCTGCTGCGAGCACTCTAAAACGCATGCTGTTAACTTCACTGTGCCCTATTCTGAGCGATCCCAGTGTCCTGATGCAACCTCAAAATGCTCCGTTAACCATTCTTAAGTCAGTCTGATTAATACCCAGCCCTTTAAGTAAAACACTAGATTTTACGAGGCTGGTGTCCGCCCCTGAATCTATCATGAGCAGTAGCTTTCCACTAGCTGCCTCCTTGAAGGGTATCTCAATGAATGCACCTCCTGTTTTACTTACGATGAAGCAACGTCCTTTTGTTCCCAACATGGACGCGTATTTCCTAACTCTTCAAATTTTTTCCTCCATGCACCGCAGTTATCCTTTACGATCCTATACTCCCTCAAAATTACCACCAATATCTTAACTATACACCCTCGTACCGCGTATGCGGCAATTGCCCTATACTTTCTTACCTCATTAAAACTTAATCTAAGTACTAGAATCATCACAGTTACCCAAATAAAAATGCAATCAAAAAATTTTCCCCGGAGACACTCTTGCTCCTCCGTATCTTGAACCATTGTTCTTACACTACTCGCTACGTGGTATTGGAGAGCCTCTTGCTCCGCCTTCTCCTGGAATGTAGTTCTTACACTACTAATCACACGTTCTTCTGGCCTAATTCTTTCTTCCTTTCTTTTGGCTTTCCAGTCTACTCGCCTCTACTGATCCGCTGGAAGTTTCCCTGGTCCCTTTGTTGGAATTGTCTATCCCTGCATTCCGCTGCCCGATGTCCCATTCGTCCATATGAGAAGCATTTCAAACCCTGTATGGTGTTGCTTATCCTCGGTTCACTTCTGAAATTCCAATTTGGTTGCTGCTGACCACTCCCAGTGTTGAAAGGATTTCTTCGTTGGTTAATTGTTGCCATTGAATTAACTCGGGGACTACTGAAGTTACCTCCCCCAAACCCGCCGTACCCGTTCCAGGAGGACTTGTGCTCTAATCGCTTCTTCTATTAATTCTTCCAGAGTTCTTGTTCTGCTATTCGGCATATTAACCTTTAGAGCTGAGTTGCGGAGACCCACCACCGACTTGTCAACTTCGTATACTAATGCTGTATGCCCCACGCCATTGTTCGTATTTCTTATTATTTCATCATCTGAAGTGACCCTAAACGCCTGGCAAAGGCGCGTATGTCTTCGCTTGCCAGCTGCTTCTCGATTCTGATCCCTTGGGATATATCTTCCAGAATTCTGTCCTTTAAATAAGTTCTCTTTAGAATGCCGTAAAGCTCGTCCACACTGGCGAATTGCTTTGGCAACACAAGGTTGTATGCATCTCCAAATAACCTTTGCTTAACACAGCCGAAAAAGTCCTGCAACTCATCAGGGTTTATGCATCGCTTTGCAAGTTCACAGCCTTGAATGAAGCTGGTGACTTCTGACCGTAAGTCTTCTGAAAAAACACCAGTAAACACAGGTACTAGCCTGGCCACTGTCTTTGAAATCTTCTCTATAATTTAATTATTTCTGTTTTACGTATGGCTGGTAAAACTCGAGCGTTATCTTTATGGGTGGTTTCCAGAGTCTCTTCTCCCGGATCTGAGGTATTTGAGCAGTGACGGACTCAAACTAATTAGTCTTCGATCGATTGCTCGCGCAGGCGAAATTCTGTCCACTGTATCGAAACTTTGCTGCACTGTTACTGCTTCTGGCCCTGTTTGCGGATATCCCTGATTTTTATTGTTTATCGGACTTCCTGGAAAAAATGGCTCGACACCGATTTCAGATGCGCCAAACAAAAATTCCGCTTGGCTTTCTTCACTAAAAACTAATCTTGGCTTTACCATGCGGCTTATCCCTTCTGGTGTTAAATATTCCGGCCAGCGAACTACCGGAGGCAATGTAAATCCAGCCGATGCTGATTTTGATCTCTCCTTATTCGGAGAGGTCCTATCGGTCGCCTGTCCTCTTTTTAATTTTGCACAATCCTTTTCCAACAGCGATGCTGCTTCCTCTCTTTCCGTCAATCTCTGAGAAAGTTCCTTTACCTTATTCTCAAGATACTCCTTTTGTGCTCTCAAATCTTCTGTTTTCTTATGAAATTTGACCAATTTTTCTTCTGTCTTTTTTGAATTGCCGTCAAGGCTTGATCCGCTACTTCTAATGGTGACACAGCTCCTCTGGCGATCGCCTGTTTCCAGAATTCCTGAGCTTCTTCCCTGCTCGTACTCACTTCGAACTGGTCAACTATTTCCCCAGTAAACAGTTCCACCTCTGACTGTACTGATTTCAATATGTTCCTTATTTCCTCGTCTGGCGAAACTAATCTCATAGTTTTTTGTCCTAGTCCGTCTAATTCAGAACTAAATGTATCCGCCCAGTCCTTGACCAGACTATTTACTTACTCTGCGTAATTTTCCGTAAAATAGTTTCCTTTGCCGTACTCAACTGCGCGAGGCAACAACAACCCGTGGTTATTGTTGAACTCTCTCCCCAGATTTTGCAACTGTGTTATTCGCTTTTGGTAATACACGTTGTCCTTGCGTGACCTGCCGTATTTCTTTAAGTTACGGACCAGTTTTTCAATCGCTTCGACAATTTGCTCCTGTATCAGCAGTAACCCTTGCGCTTCCTCTGTCATATCCCAAATGAAAGAACAGTTGGCGTCTCCCAATATCCAAAAAATAAAATTACAAATAAAACCCAATAATTGTTAAAACTTGTTATCAAATTATCCCAATATTTTATTCCATCTTACTTAATGATTCAATACATATTTATTAAAAATTACAATAGTCTTTCCTGAGGTGTCCAGCTCCTTTGATGTTTGATTGCCACACTCCAACATATGCCACACGCTTCCGATCGTTACTCTGCTTTCCTCCCCTTTTCTTATTCCCAGTCTTTTTCCATTCTGCAGAAAATATTGTATATCCCTTCATTGCCGTTCCTCTGTAACACTTTTCCCCCTCAAAATCATGTTATTTGATTATCATAAAATTTGCAGAATATTAGAAGAACATATATGCGATACTTGTTAATGTTGAATGCAAAATTTCAGTTCAACATTGCTGCGCAAATCGTAATTTCGGAACTACAAAAACTTTGATGCTACAACGCGTGTTGTCTGCACCTTTTAAAATATTTTCACCTAATACCCTGAGCTTACAATGCCAAATATTTAATTCAATTTTTTATTTTGATTTTAAAACAATATGAATGAAACCAATTTAAAAACTATAAAAATATCCCTATCGACAAATAAACACGAATCTCCTACACAAAAATCCTCACGCTAGGACGACATACATAGACCGTCCGATCATACTGCCGGTTTATGGTTGCCAATACAAAGCTGCGTGCAACAATGTGTTGGGGTCCTTATCTGCTTGTTGTCGGGAACGTCCTTTCGCTGCCTTTCCTGAGCGCGCGTGTACCTGTAACCTAGCACTTTTCCACACAATAAATGATACGCACTAGTTTAGTTGTAAAAAACGACAAGAGCTTTATTCTTAAAATACTAGTTCTTATAAATATACTATTTACAAACAAACATTACAGCCTAAGTATTGACTTTTCTGGTGTTCCAGTTACGCAATTGTTGTTTGGTGTCAGTTGCTCAATCCAACTGACCTACTGAAAGTAAAAGTGTCGTCGGTGCATTCTAAATGCCCCTCGTCAGCTTGACTGGCGGAACTGTGACACCCTAAAAGTTTACATCATAATTAATGCATAAATACTATTCATTTACAATATTTGCACCCTAAAAATATGTGCTCTCTTAATGAATTTAATAGGAGCCGGTGCTGTGATTCAACTACGCGTAGGTAGCTTTATCCTAGCTCACAACATCCCTCCCCTCTTTCTAAAAGAAGTTAGTGCAACTAACTTCCATTAAATCTTTACAATATTTTCCTTGTACTGTAAACAATTATGTGCATCAATGTAACTCTATAGTAAATACATATAATGTGTTTTTTTTTTTTTTTTTTAATCGCTTTATTTGGGTTCTTTTTTTATTTTCTTTTTTTATTTTCTTTTTTATTCTTTTCTTTTATTTTTTTTTTTTTATTATATTCCCCATTTTATAATTTGGTCTTTCATTGACTCTTTTCTCATTGGCGTATATACAAACATTTAAACAATAACACAATTATATTCTATACCTAAAACCTTATATTATACTGCGATCTCTGCAACCTGCTGATCCAGTTGACTGCCGTCGTTGTCAGAGTGGGTGGGTCATTCATATTAGTAGGGTGAAAAGGAAAAATAAATTTTTGAGAGAAGAACATCGCATTAAAAGAGGCTATACTTACGTGGACTGGAAAATGTAATAAATAAGAACAGAGAAATTTTTTTTGAATTTTTTTTTATTGATTTTTAAAATATTTAAGAATAAGTTTGGGGTTCGCAATTGGGAACCCCGGCACGGTGAATTCATGGATCCGGTGGAGCAGCACCGACAGGCGCCCTAGCGCCTTCTCGACTTCGGGGTCCTCAGGTTTCAACATCGTCGCGAACAGCAACCGCCAGGCGAGTAGAACTTCCTTGGGGTAATCCCACTGCATGGACACTTCCTTCAGGCAAGTCAGCAAATCTCTCGCTAGCTGGTGTTCGGAATCCCATGACCTGTCCATGAGGTTTTCGATTTTATGCTGTTCCAACATCCTAGCTGCAGCATGTAGTAGGGGTGACGCCTCCTCCGTCAGGGTACGCAACACCTGGGTGTGTTCGAGCGTGCAGCGTCCTAGTTTTAGAGTTGCGTTCAGCATGTTGTTCTAAGTTTTGCAATTAATTACTGTGGGGAATACGCTGCGAAAGCGCGTATTATAGCACAACGGTCAGAGTTTTACTATCGGCAAATTTAAGCAATAAGTGTCGAAAACAAAAAAAATTAAGAAAAAAAAAGAAAAACGAAATTGGCTGAGCTAAAGTGCTGAGACATGTTTTCAATTCGACGAGCGATACAATAATCTGGTCATTCTGTAGTACATGACTGCTGACAATAATTTTGATCATAGTTACCCTACTCCACTTTTCGGTCACTATAAGCGGAGATTACGTTTAGATATGGATATACATTAACGTATATTGAAAAACAAAGACAAGTAAGTATATAGGGTTATACGTTGGAAAATTAGGAATCTGCAAAGATTTACATACTACAGTAGACTACATGTAAAAATACATAGATTTTTCGATTTACCAATTAGGAAGCTATCGTGTGGGATTTGATATATACTTGTATATATTATATTAGAACACTATAGTTAGGTTACCAAATTATAATATGCTTTCCGGACAAGTAGTAAATTGAAATTTATAGAGTAGTTATATGCAGTGAGAAATTTGGTCATGCACTGGAAAATTTTGGTTGCCCTCCTGACAATTCCTCTAACTCTCTGTACTCGGACTCGTACCACTGGATTGTGTAGTAATGAAACAATCGCTGGTTAAAGTAAAATAATTAGCTTTATTTAATTATTGCTATTTACACATTTAATATTAGGCTTAAAGTTTACTTCTTTACAATTTGTACTTTATTTCACAAACCATTAGTCACTTTATTTACTAATGAATTTCATCACTTTACACAATTACAAATACTGCTGCTTTGATTATAATGCTAGATGTACACACTGTTACGGTATCTGATCTACTGCCTTCGACTTTGAACAGTCTTGTCGCTTTTATAGTTTTCGAAGGTTGGAGTAGAAAATTCCGCGATATTCTCGTATTTTCCAGAAGTTTCTATCCACTTCGACAGAAGTCGAGAATATTATTTTTGATATTACCGACAGATGGTTCTTGAATAAGATTTTATTCGAATAGTTCGCATCTTGACTCACAGGGGGCAATCATTCTCCAGATGGGATCCTAAAAGTATGCAATCCCATTTCACTGATATGCAATCACTTTTCAATATGAAATATGATTTAATACAAGAGGACAATGAGACTGGCAACCAATCAGAGTACACAAAATACATCATTAAACGTGTATCTCATACCGATTGTCTCCACATCAAAGCCAAACGATGTCAAATACCATTATGAGGAAGCTCAAGAGAAACACTTCCACGATAAAACGCATTGCTGCAAAGTAAGAAGGAGTATTGTAATCTGTCATGTATTCCAAATGTTTTTTACAAGTTGAATACTATAAGCAGAGGCAGTACCACCTACAGCCATGGGGCACGCTATATAAATGGAAAGAAGAAGGCCACTAAAAGCAAAGTTTTAACGGCAAACCAAATCGCCAACCTATAACATCTTTGTACGTACCGATCCAGAAAGAAGGGAGGGGTATGCAGTGTTCATCGAGGGTCTTCACTCTCACAGGACGGGGGTTACCAGGACCAACAATTGCAGAGGACCGTATTTATAAGAAGCGTAGCTAAATATGTAATTTGTTTGTAATTTTGTTTGTATATACGCCAGTGAGAAAAGAGTCGATGAAAGACCAAATATAAAAAGGGGAATATAACTAAAAAAAAAATATAGAAATAAAAGAACTAAATAAAACAAAAGAAAAAAAAGAAGAAAAAAGATAGAAATAAAAGAACAAAATAAAACAAAAAAGTAAAAAAGAATACAAAAGTAAAAAGAAAAGAATAGAATAATAGAACCCAAATAAGGCCAATTTTGAAAAAAAAGAAGAAAAATCATACATATGTACGATAGGTTTAAGAAAATGCACAGATTGTTTAAAGTGCTGAAATGATTGTAAAAATTCATTAGAAGTTAGTTGCACTAACTTCTTTTAGAAAGAGGGGAGGGATGTTGTGGGTTAGAACCAAGCTACCTACGAGTAGTTGACTCACAATATCGACTCCTAATAGATGCCACACTCTGTGGGATTAGCATGTGCTAAAAATTATTTAAGAATAGAACATACTTTTAAGGTCCAAGTATTTTAAGTTGATATGATCTGTGTAATGTAATTATGTAAACTTTTAGGGTGTTACAGTTCCGCAGTCGAGTCTACGAGGGCAGTGTAGTGCACCGTCGACAATTTCATAGTAGTTGAGTTGGCTTGACCAACTGACACCAATTAGCAGGTGCGGAACTGGAACACCAGAAAGGTCAGTTCACAGACTGATATGAGCATTAAGAAATAGTATATAAGAATTAGTATTTATATTTAGTATTTATATTAGTATATAGAAATAAAGTCTTGTGATTTTTATCTTGAAAACAGAAAGTTTCTGTGTGTTCTCATTTAGAGCTAGTGGTTTTAAAGTTTTCAGCTACGCACCCAGCGGACCGAGACAGGACGTCCCACGACGAGCAGCAAGGACACCGACAACAAGTTCTCTAAAAATGTAGCGCCCATTTTTTGTTTTATGTATTTGCTAGCACTCTGAACCTTCGAATGAAGTTTTGTTGCTAAATCTTGCATAGGGCCCCGAAAATGAATATTGGCTAATTGTTGGCATTTCAGTTGTAATAATCTCCCCATATTTTGCATGTATAATTTAACGGACCGAATATATACTGCTACTAATATGTTTTCATATATCATCATTAATAGCATATATAGCGCAATTTTAATTTAGATCCCCACCCCGAGGGTCGCAGGTTCAAATCCTGCCACGGCCTTGGTCTCCAAAATGCTTCTTTCTATAAAACCTTTTTCTCTTCGAGTCGAAAGCCTCTGTAGCTAGCACTCATTCCCCCAACACCTTGCACTCATAATAAATTATGGTGTAAGATATAATAATAATAATAATAATAATTTAGATCCCCAAAATTAATTATATTGGAGAGAGACGTATCTTTTGTCTGATCGATCCCATTTCTTGTGTATGGTTTTGTAGCGTATACATACTGTTACGAAATTGCCCTCTTGACAATTTACTCTGTTACAAAATTGCCCCCCGGACAATTTACTCTATTACAAAATTGCCCTCCTGACAATTTCTCTAACTATCTGTACTCGGACTCGTACCGCTGGATTGTGTAGTAATCAAACAATCGCTGGTTAAATTAAAATAATTAGCTTTATTTAATTATTGTTATTTACACATTTAATATTAGGCTTAAAGTTTACTTAGTTATTATTTGCACTTTATTTCACAAACCATTAGTCACTTTATTTAATAAGTAATTTCATCACTTTATTTAATAATGAATTTCATCACTTTGTAAAATTACAAATACTGCTAATACTGCTGCTTAGATTAAAATGCCTGATGTATACACTTTTACGATCTCTGATCTACTGTATTCGACTTTGAACAGTCTTGTCGCTTTTATAGTTTTCGAATGGTTGGAGTCGAAAATTCTACGCTATTCTCGTATTTTCTAGAAGCTTCTATCCACTTCGACAGAAGTCGAGAATATTCTTTTTGATATTACCGACGGATGGTTCTTGAATAAGCTTTTATTCGAATAGTTCGCATCTTGACTCACAGGGGACACTCATTCTCCAGATGGGATCCTAAAAGTATGCAATCCCTTTTCACTGAGCTATCACGTTTCAATACTAATATAAAATTTCGCCCAAAAATATTGTATAAGTCGTAATTTATAAAAATGTGTCAATAATAGACCGCCCATTTTTTGTGTGGTGTTATATTGTTAGTTCCCCCAATCTTCCTGTGAAATTTCGTAGATAAATCTTTTATAGGAACCCAGTAATGATTTTTGGTTAATTGTGGGTGTGGCAGTAGTAATATTTCGCACACACACTATTATGGACCCATTGTGCATTACTTTTGTTTCCCATAACAGCAACTCCAGCATAGATAAGCTAATTTTAATTTTAGACCCGACAGTTCATATATTGCTTCTCATTTCTATAAAAGATCTTAAGTTATGAATATTTATTAATAGACGTCGTGGTGTTTATCCAAATCGGCTAATGTAGCAATCTGGATCTGTATCTTTGTCCAGGATATTATTTTACTAAGTTTCATTAAGATCACTATAACGGACTGGAAAAAAATGGCCACAGTCGGACAAAATAAAAATTTCTCAGCAGTGATTCTGTTCATATCTGCATATAAATGTCCATACTTGCCACGCTTCGTTCTGATAGTTGAAAAACCGTTCAAACGCACAAACCTAGTAGACCCTTGTTATTTATTTTAAATGTAAAGGATACAAAGAGTAAATTTAACTGATTTAATAGTTTTAAGTCAACCGTGATTAATTATACTATCGTGAGTTCCAGCGCGGACCGATTAGAAAATTCAATTCTCTCTTGAACGTTGCAGTCCTAGTCTCTCGTTTTAACGGAAATGGATTCAAAAACGAAACCACCGTTTCAACTTATACGTGCCCAACTCTATTTTAATACCGAAGAGCATTCAAAAACCCAACATTTGTAATAAACGCAAAAGTTTTGTTGTCCGTACGTCTGTGGGATCCCGGAAGGTAGCATCAATAGAAATAGATTAAAAAACCCCGTTTCGAACTTAAACTTCCGCAACCCTTGTAATAAACGCAGAATCTTTGGTATGATCGTGGTGTCAAAAAAAACCATAAGATAATTGTAACGAGAGTTTCCTTTGAGTTATTCGTTGCTTGTCTAGTATGCTGTGCAGCAGAATATAAGACAGTGTGCACTGTTGCAATTGCTTTTATAGGCAATGTTGCCCACTAGTTGTTCTTGTGCGAGTCCCGCTGGTCAATTCTTCCACATTCGTTGCAACAATTTGCCCTTGAGCCACCGTAAATAATAATAATTCGTTGTTGTGCTGAAAGATATGCACTAACTGGTTGTATGAGTAGCGATTTTTCTGTAGTCGTCTCTTTTGTACTTCGAATTTGGCTTTTCAAGTTGTTATTTTTATATATTACATTCAGCCACCATTTGTTATAATCATCCCAATTCTAAATACTCATTACGGATTCTTGTTCACGCGGATTTTATTTTCCGTGTGGATTTTTTCCTCCGATTCTAAGTTAATGCGGATTCGAATTTCGTAGTGAAGTTTCAAACCACACTTCGAACTTACAAGCAGTTGAGTTTCTTATGTAATTTGATTTTCGAATTAACACGCAAAAAAGTTTTAAAAAATTATTCCGTAAAATGGGAAAAAATATCTCAGTGTTTCTGTGGATAATAATTTTTTTTTAATTATATATAAAGGTTTTTCCAACAAGAGGTGTTATTTTGGAACATCCGGTATTTCGGTAGATGTCCCTTTTGAAGCTTTTAGTCTTTAACATTTGACAAGTAGAAACTACGCCATTACTAAAAGCGGAACGATACAAGCTTCAACAATGCACTGAAATTATTAAAATTCACTACAAAAATGGTGAAAATTTTGCAGTCACAGTTCGCAAAACTAAAGCATTTTTGGGTTGTCGTGAAGCACCTTGTCGGACCGCAATACAGAAATTGGTGGAAAAATTGGAGCTTTTGGGACAAGTTAGTGATGTGAAGAATAAAATCCGTGCACTTCGCTCTAGAACAACTGAGTATATTGATGCTGTAGCCCAAAGTGTTAAAGAAAACCCAGGTTTGTCCATTCCTCGTCGTTCTTTGGAATTGGGCAATCCACAAATGTCATTACACCGTATTTTGCATAAAGACTTGGGTCTTAAGGCTTATAAAGTTCAGTTAACACAAGAACTCAAGCCGGCCGATCATCAACAACGTCGTGTCTTTGCTGATTGGGTCCTTGAAATGCATGAAAATGATCCGGAATTCCATCATCTTGACTGATTAGGCCCATTTCCACCTCGGTGGCTACGTCAACAAGAAAAATTGTCACATCTGGGGCTCGGAAAACCCAAGAGTGATTGTTGAGAAGCCTCTCCATCCTCAACGTGTGACTGTTTGGTGCGGTTTATGGTCCGGCGGGGTCATTGGACCTTACTTTTTCGAAAATGAGGTTAGATCAACAGTTACGGTGAATGGATTGCGCTATCGAGAGATGATTAATGATTTTTGATGGTCGGAGTTGGATGGTATTGATCTAGAAAACGTTTACTTTCAACAAGACGGAGCTACGTGCCACACAAGCAACGAAACCATTGATCTTTTACGGGAAAAGTTTCCGGACCGTGTTATCTCTCGAAGAGGTGATCACAATTGGCCACCGAGATCTTGTGATTTAACACCTTGCGACTTCTTCCTTTGGCACCACGGTAAAGATAAGGTCTACGCCAACAGCCCAGCGTCGATTCAAGACCTCAAAGATAGAATTCGTGAAGCTATCGAGGACATAGGGCAGCCACTTTGCGATTTGGTTATGGAAAATTTCATGAAAAGGGTATGGTCCAGTAAGAGTGGTCGTGGTGGCCATTCGGGTAATGTTGTTTATCATTGTTAAAGGCATACCTTCCTCTTTATTACGAAATAAACATCCGATCATTTATCTCAAAAAATGGCATTTTTCTTTGAATACCAAAATAACACCTCTTATTAGAAAACCCTTTATGTATAGTATTGCGTTCAGATTGGTAACAGCAGAACCAGATGCAGTGGTAAGATTTAGAAAAATAAATTTGAGGAAAAGTTCTAACCATCTGGTGTTAACTGAATCACTGTGAGTGTAAATAAATTTTGAAAATTTCAGCACCAATATACAATTTTCTTGCAATTTTAGATTTCAGAAATACTACAGATAAGGAAGCTTTCCTATATTTGCTTCAAATGTTAACAGGTGCTTTACAACATAGGAAGAATAGATTTGAAATTCCTCCAATAGTGAAGATATGTGAGTGCTTGCGCTTCTTTGCAGAAGGAGGTTATCAAACTGGAGTTGGAAAGAGCCGCTACGTAGCGATAGATCAATCTAGTTTTAGTAAGGTACTTTCGGGTAGTTTTTAATATTTTTGAAAATCATCTTTGCCTACAATGGATACAAATGACGATAAGAGAAAAGTTGCCTTAGGTTTTTATTTAAACATGGAATACCAGGAGTTACGGGTTGTGTCGATGGAACACATGTCCGCTTCATTGCGCCCTCAAACAACAAAAACTTCTTTTATAATAGAAAAGGGACATTTAGCAATCACAATTTACAAATGTAACATACCTTTTGCATAAAAAGCTTACATTTTTCCTGTGCTTGCTCGCAAAAAAGATCCAAACTTTTAAAAAAATTTATTAATTTTCCTAAAAAAAAATGTACAGATAAATATAGATTATTTTATAACCACATTTTATTAAAAGAATTTCATTTTTAAGAATTTTTAATTAAATACTACCAAAGATTCCACTAACTTCACATCAAAAATCTTGGCGAACAAAATGGAATGATATATGAAAAATTTCCGCTAATTTATATTTTAGAATAACTGTTTGCGGAATTCGGATTTTTTCGCAAGTTCGAAAATTGAAATGTGAAAAAGCGAAGGCGGGTTTTGTGGAGAATATGTGGAAAACGGATAGTCAAAAAAATTCACTGAGTAAAATTATTTTGAATTGTGGTAAATATTCTGCGATACCGGTTTCGCTGTGGGTTCTATTGACGAAATCGGTCTGTGTGGACTTAATGTGGTACTCGTAGTTCTATGTACGAAATGCATAGAAAATTTCTACTGCGTCGGTATTCTATGCACCTGCTTATGGCCTTGATTTTTTTTTAATTGTTGCGATCCCTGCGTAATATGATTTATGGCAATGCATTCGCATATTAATTGGAAGCAGGCGATTTGCAAACGCGGCTGTTTGCCCGTCACAGTATGAATCTGAAAAATATGGTACTGAAGGATTGGACTAATTTGTGATGAATACGTGCGGCGGTATAATTATCGAAATGTATATGACTTTAGTTATTAAATGTTTGAAGAAATAAGTTGCAGAATATAGAATATGAGTTGAGCCAAATTATATAAAAAATTAAACTAATATTAATAATAATTATAATTAATCCCTATGGTTCCGGGTAGGAGCAAAGGACTCTATATAAATATTATTAAATGTATTGCTAAACCATATCAATTGTAGAATATTGTATTTTTATAAACTTTATAATAATGAAATAGTTATAGCCAAGTAAATAAAATATGTATTATATAATAAATATATTCAATGCAGTTCCGTTACCAAATTTATTTCTAATATATTGAATTTTATTTTAAAAATAAAATATTTAATATAGCAGGTTACCCAAATTATAAGAAATCGCATTTCATATATAGAGCATCACATAGCATCAATAGTGAATTCTATGCGTCGGCCAATCATTTCTATATAGTTTGAATATAGAAATACTTTCTGTATGAGTAGTTAACTTTTCTTGAAGTGTGATACATACAAATTCTTTATATATTGAGACTTTTAAAACACAGCTTGGGCCACTGGCGATTATATACTGAACACTATATTTATAATTAGATAATATCTAAAAAATCAAAGGCGACTGGCTTTTTTCTTGCTAATAAATAGTTGCCTATTGTCCTAAAGTGTATATGTATGTGTAAATTATTTACCTGGAAAAGTTTGTAGCGTATTGATTATAAATGAAGACTTTTTCATGAAATGGTCGGACAAGACCCTTTTTTATATAGTCGTAGCAATTCTATTGTAGATCCGGGAAATTTGGCTCTTACATCTATCAAAAAGTGGGGATTACATACGCACATTGACTAGAACAGTTCACAGAGCGCAGAAATATATTTAAAAGTGTCACAATATTCTTACTTGGAATTATGTCAATGTCAGTAAGAAAAACATACTTGGACTGACAACCCTTACGGGCCAGATTTCGCAAATGATTTTGAGGGTATTCATTTTTGAGTCTCCAACGTATTGTTTCTGTAGTACGTATATTTAACAAACGATATAAAGTGCGCTCCGGATATTGACAATCAAATCTATCCATTATTTTCATAGATGCATAATCTGGAACGTATCCACTTGGTACTGCAACGTGAAACGTTACATTGTTGTGTATATAATTATAGCATAGACGCATATATGTAACATAATGTTGTAAAATAGATAATTCCTCATTTCCTGCGACAAAAACAGCTACGGAAATTGGACCAGCCCAATGTCGTGCGACTTGTACTAATGAATATAATCTTTCAACGGAACTCTGAGTAGCCAGACATACAAGATTATTTGTTGAAGATTCATCAAAAGTTTCTCCTACCAAAGCAAAGTCTAAAAATTTATATAACCGGAAATTATCCCACCGTGCAATATTAAAATTTATATCGGCGAATGCTAGTTTTGGTTGATCGATTTAAAGTCAGTGTGATTATTGATGTTTGTGGTCCCTTTAGAAGGGAATTGTGAGGGGAAAGCAGGATTCAGAATAGCCGATGCTTTACGAAAGGTATATATAGATTTGCTAATATTAATGCCAGATGAGCATTCTCTTAAGTGTAGCACCCTCCGAGTCCACATTAAATTTAATAACACAAAAAAAAAGCCGAGCATATAGTGAACGATATTACATTCGATTGCCAAACCTTAAAAAGAAAAAATCTTTTATTTTAGGAAATTAATAATAAAATCTAATTCAATAAATTTTACCATAACTAGAAGAACTTTACCCTGTAACGGTTATTATTTAATGTTTCTTTTGTGATAGAAATGAAAAGTGTTAAATTACAATGACAGAATGTGTTGCAATAATAACCATAGATTCGTATATATACCAGCCACCACACAGACGCGTCACTTAAACATCCCTCGTTTCGTAATCAATTACCCATGCGCAAAATTGTAGTAGTGTGGCTGATTTTCTTCATAACTAATGATAAACAAACCCAGGGCACACCTAAAGCCTCGTTTCACACGAACGGCAACGGCGCGACACGGCGTTGATAAATATAAACAAAACTGATCAAAACTCACAACATCGGCGAAACATGTGTATGCTTGTACCAAGAGCTTCAAATGATCAGACAATCTATGATTGCGGCTGAAAAACAAAACAAAACAAAACAAAAATGCCAAATCAAAATAAAGAATACTGCGCAATTCGCATAGTTGCCGGTGGAAACTTTCAACCGTCCAATGATTTTGTTGTTTATTTAGGCAATTCTGCTTGCATTTTTTTCGAATTTTTTTAAATTTCTGGAGAAAAAAAACAGACAAGACAGACTTTTTTAATTTCTTTGGAAAATTGATTTTGTGGCACTTGCAGAAGAAATTTTTTTAATTACTTACATATGAGACTGCAGAAAGTTCAAATTGAATTATTATTGCCTTAATGCAAAGTGTGTGTACGTATGTATATCTACGCTCCATAGTATAAGAAATCCAAGTAAAACATAAAACACAGAAAAAAGCGTAGACCTTATTTAATTTCTGGGGGAAAATGATTTTATCGCACTTGGTGACTAATTTCATATAGAATCGGACTGCGGCGACGTATATTTAAATATTGTTTTGGTTTTGGGACTTTGTTGTGCAGTTTTGTGTATATTTATCATCGCCGTTTCTTGTTGTTGCCGCTCGGGAGAAATATCTTTTTGTTGTCTTGGTTTTGAGGCTTCCTTGTTTTGCTATTCGAAGCTTTTATTTGTGCATTATAGGTTTGTAAACAAACAAAGTTTGTAATACCGTCCTTGGATTTCTTAAACAAGATAAAGGTTTTAGAAGCGGTTTTTTCAACTAAACCTATTGCTTTAACAGCATTGCATACCCATAGATTACCAATGGCATACCTCTCACTGCACATGCATATTGCTACTCACTGCTCCTGGCAGCAGTCGGCTGTCACTTGTACCCCTACCCTTAGGCAGAGAAAATGAGAAATGAAACTTACGTAACCATTCACAGAATGCACTTGTATTGCTGGCAATTTTTCCCCCACCGGATGTAAACAAACCAATTTTTCATTCCCCACTGGATGTAAACAAACTGGTGAGTTTCGGAAAAAGCACTATTTGGGGTTGTCGTTCGTTAATATTTTAATACTAGTCTCATTCCAAAAAGTACCAAATTCAATTTAGTGAATACTATTTCTGATTAATAGTTTTGATCCTTACTAATATTAGGTACACTACTCTATATGCTAAAATAAATTTATTAAAATTATTATTTAATTCTTATATTCATTTATAATTTATTGGCTTGTTTATTCTTTTTAATGAACTTAATGCCAACAAACGTACAAAAAATTAAAGAAAATATTTATCTATTATAATAAAATATTTATCTATTATAATTTAACTATATTGTTAAACTTACTTTAAATGTATAGTAATAAATATAAGAGAAAAAAGCAACACAATTCTGTAAGTTTATTTAATTAAATAAATGTTATATACTTTGTTTTTGTTTTGATACAACTATTTTTGAGGGCATTTTAATTTCAATTCATTGCTAATAATCTAATGAATACAAAATATATTCCAGGCAAATTACAATGTATTAGTCAAATTATGAAATACCAAAGCAGCAAGCAGTATATAAATATATGAATTCCGCGGAATTTTGTAAATGAAAATAAATAGAATATAATGCTTCTGCGAAAGCATGTCTACATTTAACAATGTACTCAGTATTATTTCAATTACTAATTTTCATATAAATAGATTTGATAGTTTATACAATTATGTTATTTTATTTATTATTATTGAGAATTCATTTCACAAACACCCAATTAGCTAAATTACAAATAACAAAAAACAAATACCATGTAGCGTACAAAATCTTATCTACATGGAATTACTCAACACATTGTCCAAATTCATACAATTTAATGAATCGCTCAGTACCGTATATGTAAGCAATAATATAATATAGTGTAATTTTATTACTATTGTCTTGCAAGAAACATTTAATTAAATACGTTGACTTGTTTTAGTTAAATATTGCATCAGAATTTATCAAAAAACTATATAAAAATCAAACAATTTAATATCAAAATTAAAAATCAAAAATTCTTAACCACCAATTAAGAAAAATAATCGTAATGGGCAACCCAGGTCGAGCTCGGAGAAAAAGTTCACCATTTTTGATTCTGGCATTCCAGTGCATTAATCGGAAACTAAAGCATTTCATATTTTGTAGAGTGAAGTAGTGATTGAGAGTGATTAAATATTAATTGGTTATTAAATATTAAAAGCTTAATTAGACTGTGGAAATTTATTTCACAAAAAGCCTTTGAATATATCGAGCCCTTACCGCGAAAAAGATGTAAGCGACACGGTCACCGATTTTTACTTTTTTCAAGATATCGATAGTTTACAATCATATGTATCATCTTTCAAATTTTTGCAGCTCTGAGATGTGCCGTTATAAAGTTGCGGTAAAAGAAATTTTAATGTAAGTGCCAATTAATTTCTGTTTACATTTTGCTTGACCGCGGTATGTCGCTTACACTTTTATTTTCTGCTTTGAGTTTACTTTCAGTTCATAAGTTTTCCTGCATTATGAGTTATTTGAAACCTGGGGTAAGTACATACATACATATGTACATATTTATAAATTTATTAAGGGTATAATATTTTTTTTATTTCAGCTTTCAGATCTTGGCGCGCTTGTGCCGTACAGTAATACTGACACAGAATCTTGCGAGGATTACGAGGAGGAAACATGTGTAGGGAAAGGGGTTACAAAAGCAGAAACCATTGCCTAAGCGGCTCCTAAAAAATAAAAAGCGGTGTATTGAAGTGCTGGATAGCCCCTGTGTTAATAAAAAATGTTGAAACGCGTGCGCGAAAAATTTCAGTGAAAGCGACTGGAAATTTATAAATTAACACTTTTGGGGTATGGGTAACAAAGTAAGACAAAGGGACTGGTTGATTTCGTGCATACGTCGAAAGAGTGTTCAGAGGAGAAGAGCTCGTAGTTATAAAAGAAGCTATAGCTACGATTACACCATCAAATATAATGATATCAACTCCAAAGTATGCCAAAAATTTTTGATACGTACGTTAAACATATCACAAACATTCCTTATATCAGCTAAAGATAATGCTAAGGGTATAAAAGTTGTTGGTGACACAGAAGAAAAGGCAAACCCTCACAACAAGACAGACGAAGCCAAAGTTGCTGTGATAGAAGCCTTTATTGAGAAGTTGCATGCAGTGCCTTCTCATTACTGCCGCAATAAAAGTAACAAGCTGTACATTTCAAATGAGTTCCAAAATGTAGCAGGATTATATAAATGTTACGTTGAACATTTAAAAAGTATAAATCAACACTCGGCTAAGGTGTCCTTGAGGGTTTTCCGAAATATGCTTTGGTTTTCTTTCTCGAAAAATCTGTGTTCATCAAAAATATAAAAATAACTTATTTATTAGCTGGACATACCATGATGCCCGTCGACTCAATACATAGTACCATTGAGTCATTTATTCGTGAAAGAACTGTTTGGGCTCCAACACAGTGGTACACTATGATTAGTAATTTTAGGACTAATCCAACTGGTTACACTTGTATCTCAATGAATCATTCTGATTTTAAAGATTGGAAACGTTTTTCCCAAGCAATGTTTCCAACTTCAATAAAAATTGCATTTCAAGCATTACGTTCTGCTGCATTTGAAAAAAATAATAATATTATTAAACTCAAATATGGCTACTTTGAACACTCTGAAACCAAAGAATATGATATTAAAATGACTTATCAATCAAGACGTAACCTTTCAATAATAAAAAATGTCCCTCTTCCTGCATATAATAATAAATTAAAAATTTCCTCAGCTAAGTACAAGAACTTAAAAGAACTCTGTGATAAAAAGATAATACCTGAAAAATTTCATAAAGAATATTTAAATTTAAAATACGATGAGGCTGTTAAAGATGCTTTACCAGAAACAGATGAAGACGATAGTGTATAATAATTTATGTTCCAAATATGCAAAGTTTTTGTTGAGTTATAATAATTAAATGTGAATTTTCTAAGTTTTTCATTATCATTCAAAAATAAAAGTAATACTCACAAACTGAATTTTTATTATAGACATACGAGTTTACTTTTCCTACTTTGTACAAAAAAAGAAAAAAAAAGAAATATATTAACACAGGCAATGGTTTTGTTACTGTGGTTATTTTGATGTAACCGCCAAACCTTTCGGGAGTGGCTTAACACTATGACAGCGAAAAAAATGTTGGCGACAAAAAATCCTGCTATGGTACTGATAGAAAAATTTAAGTTATTGCGTTGATCATCTTATACAATATAAACATTGCATACCGAATTTCAGATTAAAGTGTTATTTTATTTCAGAAATAACTAAAAAAAACCTTTTCCTGTAAAATCAAGTTTGTGTCGCTTACATTTTTTTTTTGCGGTTAGGGCTCGATATTATGACCAGAAAACTGTGCCAAGATTAGTTGGAGAACTTTTTTGGTGATATTAGGAGAGGGGGAGGGAATTCTGTTAGAATTACGCCTCATGCATTTTGGGCATATTTCAAAAGCGTTGGGATCTACAATATGTAGATATAGTGGTGAAGGGCAATGTGAGCCAGTTTCAGATTTTAATAATGATCCAATGGTTTTTTCCGCTTTACAAAATGTGTGTCATCAAAACTTAAATTCAGGATATTAGTTTTAGCTCCGTTCAGTTTGATGATAACATTAATGAATCAATCTTTATGCATAGAAATGCTTTCGCTTATGTTTGTGATACCTTTATTTAAAGCTGTACAAGTCCCACAATTGCTTAGAGCCCCTACCTTTTTTTGGAGATGAAGAAGTTTCAGACGAGTTCCTCTTTACAGTAGAAAAGCAAATTGATATTTGTAAACTTAATTACCTCATGTAGGTATCTGAAACTAATAACTCGAAATTATTTATACAATAATCGATTACTTTAACTGCTTTTTCAATTGAAGATACCAATTTATATTTTTCCAGCTGTTATTTTCCGTGAAAGGTGAGTTTGTGTTTGGGGTTGCCCATACAAAGTTTTCACTCGAAATTTGTGTACTTTTATTACAATTTTATAAAATATTTAATTAGCACGATACTGGTATAAGAACATAAAATTTAACACGAAATTATATTCCAACAATGCATTATATTTACTAAAATCAATGGATTTTTTTTAGATATGTAATGTATAAAAAAAAAGCTAACTTTGCATTAATATACGGTGTGATCAAAAGATAACCGTTATTTTCATCTTTTCGTGAGTTACGTATGTTCGATGTTCGTATTTTTTTTATGTTGGTACACATGTCTGTTATATATGTTGGCAATACAAACCATTTTGGATTGTCAGTTTGTTTTTGACAGATAAAAAGGTTAGTCGTGTTTTGGTGTGCTCTTCGATTTTGTACTATTCGAAAAAATGGATCAAAGAAACTGTATTCAGTTTTGTGTAAAAAATGAAATAAAATGCGCAAGGACATTTGAAATGCTGTGGCCTTTGGCGAGTCTACTATGAGCAGAACACAATATCAATTGTGGTATAACCGGTTTAAGGAAGGCCGAGAAGATGTCAATGACGATGCTCGTCCTGGTCGCCCGAGCACGTCAACAACCGATGAAAACATTGCCGCAGTGAAGAAAATGATTTTGGATAATCGTCGAATCACTATCAGAGAGGTTGGTGATGATGTTGGCATATCGTTCGGCTCATGCCAAGCAATTTTTACGGATGTTTTAGGCATGAAACGAAGATTGTTCCAAAATTGCTAAATTTTGAGCAAAAACAACGTCGCATGGACATCGCTCAGGAGCTGTTTTGGCCAAAAACAAAACCGTTATCATGCCTCAACCACCGTATTCACCGGACTTGGCCTCTCTTTCCAACTGACTTTTTTCTCTTTCCAAAACTGAAGACACCGATGAAACGAAAGCGTTTTGCTACGATTGAGGAGATAAAAGAAAAATCGAAACAGGGCCTGTAGGCGATACCAAAAAAAGCGTTTCAGAAGTGTTTCGAGGATTGAAAAAAATGCTGGCATAAGTGTATTATATCTGAGGGGAACTACTTTAAAGGGGACAAGATAGTTGTTGATGAATAAATAAATACTTTATTTTTTGATCACACAACGGTTCTTTTTTGATCGCACCTCGTATATATGGAACTAGGCAAAAAAAAAATTTAAATATAGTTGCATACAAATTTTTTTTATTATTATTATTCTGTATTATATTTTTACTCCATTATACTAATAAAAAATACTATAAAGTGACTAAACATAATTACACTAGTTTACAATTAAAATATTACCCAATTTTTAAAACACTGTATTAACCTTCTGCATTACCTTCAGCAAATGAATTTAAAATGCATTTATGCATTTTAAGCAAATGTAATTAAATTTTGGAACCTTCACTTAATAGCTCATAAGTCCGGTATTTACGCAAAGATTTTGTTCCTCAATACTTTTTTTCTTTCGTAAGATTACGATCTGTACACAAATAATAAGACATTGGGCATAATTTGACGTTTTCTATTTTTGTTTGGCGATAGATAGAAAATCTATTTTTCTCATATATTTTGGACCATAACAGTTAAACTGCTGAACCGATTGAAAAATACTGTTAAAAGAGATTATTGGATTTTTTATTGTTTTTCATATGTGCGTCCCAATTGGAAATTTTATGCACAAGCCCCTATCTCGGAAACCTACCCATAGAAAATTTTTAATTGTGTATTTCGAGTTCAGTAGGTCAAAACACATAAGAAAAATATAATGGCATTGAATATACAGAGATTTTTTTTATTTTTTTGTACTGCTTACCTACACAATAAATGCGCAGTTTCCAAAGCTCTCAATTACGATTTTTCGCAAACTTTTAGCGATTAACATCCGTATACTTCCAGAAAAATCTCCGCATTCCATCAACACATGTTCTGCATTCTCATACCAGCCAACACAGTACAGGCCGTATGGGCCTCCCCATGTCTGTACTTGTGCAGATACTTTCGAAAGCATCCCTGTCCCGATAGAAACTGCTTTAGGTCATAAATAACTTCCCCGTGTCTTCGGGCGATCCATACTTGTATATTTGGGATCGGCTCATGAGTCCATCGTCCTTTGGTGGATATATTCAATCTTTCCTGCCATTCGTTTTGTGAGTTCTTTCTAATTGTCTTAATTTTGGCTGGATCCATTTTGTCTTGGCTATTCGGGTTTCAAATAGCCGCGGTATCTTTTACGGCGATATCTATTGGCATCTATTCCCTATGACGCTGTCTGCTTCAGTGGTTATAGTTCTAAAGTCCACAGTATATTCTCATTGTTTTTAGCCTGTACGGCTCGTTGATTAAGTGCATGTGGGTGCTGTTTACATTAAAATGGAGGTATTTACCCTGGCTAGTAGTTTTCTTAAATGTTGCCTTGGACCTATAATGTTTGGCATGAACCTTTCCAAGGCTGCTCCTTCCCTTGTATCTTTATCACTTGCAGATATCATAATATTTTTTGTTGTTATAGTTTATTTCGGACGCCTAAAGGCGGATAGCGGGACCAGCAGTATTTTGCCCTCGGAGCAGAAACCAACCGAATTCTGCAAAGCACCTTTGTTTTGCTCGGGAACCAATTTCCGCGAAGATAAGAGAAATACTTTGAAGTTCAGTTCAATTCTGACTTTATTTTTGTGTGGAGAGCTCTATTTTTGTTTACACTAATTTTTTATACTTACATAATATTTTTAATAAAGTTTCTTACATAATATAATGTATCCTGTTAGTATGCAATTGTGTATGCATGTCAATGCGTCGCATTACAGTTCACTGCCAGTATTGCTGACCGACACACTTGAGTGTATGTTTCTTGCGGTCATGGTGATAGTGACATACCACTGCACCCTCATCCTAAAGAGGAAATATGGGGTATCAAAAGGATTACCTAACTTTTCCTGTCTGTTCAGTCAAGTCAGAATATTGAATTTGTTACAAAGTAAAAAAAGATTGTATATATTGTTTTTACTTAAATTCTTATGTATACGGTTCTTATGTACTAATTATAATTAGTAATTATTAAGTATTTTCAGCTTATAACAAAAAGAAATATAAATGTCTAGACACTTCATCATGGGACCCAATTCTGCTATTCATTCTAGTTCAGCAGCTCAGCAAGTCAACGCACGTTTTATGGGAACAATCCATCCAGGACCCAACTAAAATGCCATCACTGGAGGAATTCCTAGCCTTTTTGAGGATACGTTTCCAAACCCTGGAAGCGCTGGGAATCAAGAGCAACAAGCCTAATAGCGAAAGGGGCAAGCAGCATGGCAACTACAGCGCTTTAAGTGCCACCACATCAGCTCAAGCGTGTGACATATGTAAGCAGTCACACGCACTCTACCTGTGCCCAAGGTTCCTGAAGATGACTCCAAGTCAACGGTTGAACACAATTCAACGCCTAAAACGATGCGTCAACTGTTTGAAAACTGGTCATGGTTCAAAGAATTGCTCATCAAGAACATGTACCAAGTGTCCAAGGAAGCACAATACGCTTTTGCATTTGCAGCTAGCATCAGACCAAGAAAAACTGGAAAACGCCAACGCAACCAAGCCATCATCAGCAGCTTCGTTAGCAGCGTTGCCTATGCAACCAACTCTTCATAGACCAGCACTGTTGAGTACCGTGTCCATAACGTAAAGATCCGCTTAGGGACAGGAAGTCAAATGTCGCGCGCACCTCGACAGTGGCTCGCAGTTGAATTTCATAACACAAAGCCTAGCAAGGCAATTAGGATTGCGTAACCGAAAAGGCGACACTTCCATCGAAGGAATCGGCAATAGCAAAAAGCGAACCACAGAGACGGTGATCGTCGGATTGGAATCAACGACCACTGGATTCACGACACACATAGAAGCACAAATTCTTCCTAAAATCGTGTCTGATCAGCCACAAAAAACTATTGACATTTCACAGTGGTCAATTCCGAAAAACATAAAGCTAGCAGATCCATCATTCAATGAATCAGCTCGAATTGATTTGCTGATAGGCGCAGGGTTGTTTTACCAAACATTATGTGTCGGACAACTATCACCAGGAGAAGGGGGAACAATTTTACAAAACATACTCTTCGGATGGGTAGTTGGTGGTGCATACAACAGGCAGGATACATCAAGTCCAATTGCAACTTGTGGAGTTTGCACGGACGATGAAAATCTTGAAGAATCATTGGAGAAATTCTGGCGCTTAGAAGAATGTGATGCAACCAAGTCTACTCTCACATTAGCTGAACGACAATGTGAAGAACACTACAACCATCATACCCAACGAGGCACAGATGGCCGCTTCATTGTAAAACTTCCTTTCCAAGGAGACCCTACGCATTTGGGTGAGTCAAGGGACATAGCCCTTCAACGGTTCTTCGCAGTCGAACGCAAACTAGAAAGAAATCCCGAGCTTAAGAACCAGTATGTCGCGTTTATGAGAGACTATGAATCCCTGGGACATATGGAGGAAGTATCAACTGACACCATCCGAGGTCCGCACTATTTCCTGCCACACCATGCGGTGATGAAACCAGACAATTCCACAAAAAAATTACGGGTCGTATTTGATGCATCAGCCAAAACTTCAGCTAATATATCGCTCAACGACATTCTGTTAATTGGCCCCAGTATACAAGATGATGTGGTTCAAATACTACTTCGGTTTCGGTTGTCACAATATGCCTTCACCGCTGACATTGAAAAAATGTATCGGCAAATTTGGGTTGCTAAGGAGGATCGGAAGTACCAGCTTATCTGGTGGAGAGAAGACTCGTCGCAGCCGTTAAAATGTTACCAGCTAGCTACAGTCACATATGGCACATCAGTGGTTCCATACCTGGTCATTAAAACATTGCGGACACTAGCAAACCAACAAGCTCACAAATTTCCCTTAGTAGCAGCAGCAATCAATTCTAATTTCTACGTAGACGATGCACTGAGTGGAGCCAATACATTATCTGCAGCAGTCGACATTCAAACACAGCTACAAAATATGCTTGGATCGGCCGGATTTAAGTTACGGAAGTGGTGCGCCAACCACCATCATCTGTTAAAAAATGTTCCACCTAGTGATCAAGAGCTAGCGTTAAACTGTAGTCAACCCGGAAAGGACAGCATTAAGACAATGGACTTATCTGGCAACCAATAAGCGATACATTCACTCTCAAGATAGTTACTACAGAAGCAAGAAAAATAACAAAACGCAGTACGCTGTCTGACATATCTAGGCTTTTTGACCCTCTTGGATTCATTGCACCAGTCACCGTCACAGCCAAAATATTTCTTCAAACACTCTGGAAGCTCAACGTAGACTGGGATGCATCCTTGCCACAAAATCTTCATACAACGTGGCTACAGTTTCGCACTGAATTAAGGGAACTACAAAAAATCAGTGTCCCACGATACATATTTAGTGGAGCATCACCCAAAAATCCCCAAATACATATCTTCGCAGATGCATCAGAGCGGGCCTATGGTGCAGTGGCATATCTACGATCATCAGATGTCCACGATACCACCATAGTACGATTCATTTGCGCAAAATCTAGAGTAGCTCCTACAAAACAAATTTCGCTGCCTAGACTAGACTTTGCGCTGCTAAACTTGCGGTAGAATTAATGTAGCAGCTAAAACAAGGAGCAACATTCCTCGATACTGAAGTGTTCTATTGGTCAGATTCCACAGCAGTCCTCGGCTGGATCAATGTTGACTCAGCACATTATCATACATTTATCGCCAATCGAATCTCTTCAATTCAACGATGGTCATCTCCAAGACAATGGCGCCATGTCCGATCACAAGACAACCCAGCGGATCTAATATCAAGAGGCCTGACACCAGGGAAGTTGATTAATAACAGTTTCTGGTTCTACGGGCCCTGTTTTTTACATGGATCGATCACAATCTGGCCACTTCAACCAGCTCTAGGAAAATGCGAATTAGAACTACGTCAGGCCAAGGAATTAATAGTATGGGGGTCTGCAGTGAGTAACGACCACCAAAGAATCTAACCTCTTGTCAAGCATCAATCATGGTAACTCTTTCCACCGCTTGCAAAGGATTGTAGCATACATACAACGCTTCAAAAGATTCAAAAGGGATGAAAGATTCGATTCAACTTTTCCCCACTGCAGATGAACAGGAAGGTTCTCTAATAGCAATTGTAAGGCTAATGCAGCAGCAAGAATTTAACAAGGAATTCACACAATTAGCGGAATATTCGACAGTGAGTAACAATAACTCATTCAGTTCTCTTTCCCCGTTCGTTGACACAAATGGAATTCTCAGAGTAGGGGGGCGGTTACAGTCATCCAGCCTTACCTACGACGCCAAACACTCTTGCCTTACCGTCATCCATTAACCAAACTCCTGTTAAGTGATCCACATAAACTACATCTTCACGCCGGCGCGCAGACATTAATATCCATCGACAGGCAAAGATATTGGCCAATCAAGGTAAAGGTGTTAGCCAGGTCAATAATTCAGGGCTGTGTGAGATGCGTAAGAATGAAACCTGTAATGCTACAACAAATAATGGGAAACCTTCCTAAGGACAGAGTGCATTCGGCCAGACCGTTCATAATTTTCGGCGTCGACTTCTTTGGACCAATCTACACACACTTCAAGCTGCGGGGGAAGCGGCCGCTTAAGGCATACGTAGCTGTATTCTGTTGCTTCGCTACCAAGGCCGTACATATGGAAATAGTCAGTGATTTAACAACAGAGGCCTTTATTGGAGCCCTAAGGCGTTTTATAGTACGACGAGGACACAGCAAGAAAATCTACTGTGACAATGCCACTAACTTTGTTGGCACAAAAAATCTTATGTACGAATTACAACAAGTTATCCTAGCTAATGACGCTAAGCTGCACAATATCAGCGAATGTAGTAAGCAGCACATCGAATTTTCATTCATTCCACCCCGCGCCCCACATTTTGGCGGTTTATGGGAAGCAGCAGTCAAATCCGCTAAATATTTACTACAGTCAACATTAGCTGCAGCGGCCTTAATGTATGAAGAAATGGAGACTGTGATAGTGGAAGCTGAGGCAATCCTAAATTCTCGCCCAATAACTCCTTTATCATCGGATCCAAACGACTTAGCAGCACTCACGCCCGGTCATTTGTTGATAGGGGAATCTTTAACATCAATAGTCGACCCAGGAGCACAAGAAAATCATGCCAATTACCATAAAAGATGGCAAATTGTGTCTCACTTATTCTGGAGGAGGTGGACAAATGAATATTTGAACACCTTGCAACATCGATACCGATGGAAGAGCACCTGTCACAGTTCAATCCTGGCATGATGGTGATAATTAAGGATGAAAATGCACCACCACTGAAATGGCCATTAGGAAGAATTACCAAGGTGATAAGAGGAGATGACGGCCTAATCAGAGTGGCAGATGTAAGAACTGCCACAAGCATTCTGAGGCGACCAATTCACAAATTAGATCCACTTCCCATTGTACCTGAGGAAGACAATTCACCTGAAACCACGACAAGTCAGACATACTCCACTGATAATAAACCAGCCTCGAAGGAAACGCCAATCAATGGAGCGCCTCCTACCAAACGTACGCGAATCACAGCCTCGTCATCAATTGTAGCAGTATTGTTGGTGACTCTCTTTTTGCCTGCTTGTTCGCCTTCATCAATACAAAACAAACCATTTTCCTCCGATCCCGGAATATACTTCGAAAACATTGGCAAGGCAGATATTGTAACCAGTCAATGGAGTATCATCACATATGTGGACATGCAATCATATTGGAAGGAGGGTCAAGGGTTATCCACAACTACTCCAGCGATCGTGTGAATCAACCCATGACCCGAAAGCATGCTCCACTACAATAACAATAATACAGCGATTGGCAAATGAATTGGACGCCAGAAATCAATTATTGCAGGCTACTCACAATATACATACGAAACGAGGCGCAATTGACTTCATAGGTAATGTTGCACACTCACTGTTTGGCGTTCTTGACTCAGAATATGCAAACCATTCAAAAAATTCAACAAAACAAGCAACATCTCCAGGACCTTTAGCAGAAGCAAACTTCTGTTATTGACAGTACAATCTACATTATGAAAAGAAGTCAGCAAGAGATAGAAGCTGAACTTCATCTGACAAATACAGCTCTGAACCAAATTCATAACCAGCTCAGAGAGGGAGCAGCAACATTAACACTAACTGAGCTCTCACTACGAACTGCCCTGGAGGCCATATATCTAGAACGCGTCCAGGATGCGATGTTTGACATCCTTGCTGATATACACCATGGAAAGGTCAGCACGACACTATTCACACCTCAACAGCTGCAGACAGAGTTACTTCACATCATGGCAAACCTGCCGCAACACCTCAGACTGCCTATTTCTTCAGATGACCTACTCAGTTACTACCATATAATGACTATAAGAGGGAGAGTGACAATTGACCAAATCATTTTTGAAATTCAAATTCCCTTGAGCATGGCTGACAATTTTGAATTCCTTAAAATGACACCAGTTCCCTGGCAGCTAAATGATTCGTTCGCACAAATTCACAGTAATTTCCAGTACCTAATCATAAATCTTCATCGAGACCAGTACATGCCACTACAAAATGCGGAATTGAGAAGTTGTATTCTGATAAAGGAAGACCACTATCTGTGTCGGCAAACCCGACCTCTGTTCTCTAAAGGTTCTATGAACGAAGGTTCCTGCGAATTAAATTTACTGAATCATGTCGCAGATGAATCATGTCCCATTATAATTATCGGCCCAGGACCACATTGGATACAACTGCACGATCCTAACAACTGGATCTATGCCATCAGCGGAGATCAACTGATAAATGTAGTATGCAACAGCGAGCTGACTCAACTAACAATTCGAAAATCGGGAATACTGACATTGAACGAAAAATGCAATGTCAAACAACCCCGACTTACAATCCAAGGCTATGCAAGCCTGAAGGCCATTCGAAGACAATCATATGTGCCAAACTTAAATGTCAGTGATTTCACACGAATATCAAAGAACACACCCATCCCAAGCAGTGAAATCGCACACTACATTTCCCATCGGCTGGAGTTAGAGGCGTTACAACAGAACATGAGCCGTCTCCGAGGCGAACTATTCGACAACACGAGCCCTCACGACGTACATCAGTATGCGGTCAGTTATCTAGCACTCTTAATAATCGTAATTCTCACAACAGTGTTAGTTGGGAAATACATAAGAAAATCTACTAACATCAACGATCACGATGCAGCTGAATCAGCAGACCTGGAGTTCGTTACAACTTACGATAGATCGGGTAGAGCGACTGCCGCTCAAGGCCGGGAGGATGTTTAACCATATGCCGAGCGTAGCAATCCCACTGCTCCACGAACGAATATGCAAATCAAATTGCAGTTAGCTATATTTGCACATACGTATGCACAATTTTGCAAGCTGTCATTTTTATGTGTGTGAAAATTTATTTTCAATTTCTTTAATTTTAAGTAACATGATATTTCCGTTTGATTTTGTACGTAAGCATTACTTAAATTCCTTCATTGTTATTGTAATTATATGTGTATCAATTAGTATATAAGTTCACACCTTTATGAAATAAATCAGTCAGTTTTAATAATTGACTCCATCAACCACACGCATTTGTGTTCTTTTAAGTTATACTGGTTCATGCGCCATATAACAATCGCAACAGCTATATTGGTACAAGCACCGAAATAGCAAACTAACTAATCAATTTGTGATTAACCTACGTTATACTGGTACAAGCACCATATAACAATTCATCAGCCATTTTGGTACAAGCACCGAACTGGCAACCATTTAAGGAAAAAGATCCTTAAACAGTATGGATATAGACATGCTCTACTCTAATTGAAACTAAATCTCATATTTCTACTTCTAATTTATTAGAATTTGTTTTATTACTAATATATGCATGCTTATTTTTCATTCCCGTTGCAATATTGTATGCTTGACTAATTGTATGCTTCAACTTGGCCTTGAATTCATTCACATAATTTTCGTTAACGAAAAGTATTGTATTTGTGTGTCCCATTGATTGTTTACATTGTTTGTAAGCAGAAACGCGTTGAGTACTCTGTGATTTCATTGTAACCCGCCTATGGTGGTTTGGTGGTGGTCAGGAGTTGAAAATGTTTGATTTATTTTTAATAGAGAACAGATGTTACTCAATAGCTCATTTTTAAACTCAGTGCCACAATCTGATTTTAGAATTATAAAACAATCGTACTTAAGTATAAACTGTTCAACTATGGTGCGTGCGACAGTCGTTGCGTCTTTTGTTTCCATTGGATATACTACAACGTATTTAGTTAGCTCGCATTGCATCGTTAGAATGTATCTGTACTCGTTAGATAATCGCAATCGTCCTTCAGTGTCTATTGAAATTGTCTCAAACTCGTGTGTGGTATGTCAGTTACTATTAAATATTCTTTAGTGTGTCTGGTTTGCTTACTCATTTTACATATTTCACATCTGGATACAAAATCTTTAGCCTTACGACTAATTTTTTTCAAATATATCTTTGCTTCATATTTATTAGCATTCTTCTTATGCCTGCATGACCACCATGCATAGAGTTTGTTACCACACCACTAGTATGATGCAGTGTGGTGGCCGCGGCTAGCTCACTGCATCGGGTGGGGCAACATAAAAAAAGGAAACAAAAAAAACAATAAAAAATCAATTTAGGCGCACACTCACCAACTTTTCCGGTCTGCCATAGCCGGGCATCCTCCTCCTCGGCACCAAAAGATCCCGCCTCATCTCCTCTTACTTAACCTAACATGCTACTTATAAATTTAAACATGCTACTAACTTAAAATTTAAACTACTATATACTTAGCTTTATCTTACCCTTATTTCTAGGGGGGGGCGGCAGCTTCCTTACTCCTCCGGTATCAAAACTTAGCTCTGATTCTCGAAATTGTAGGCGCTTTCAGTAACTATCAAAGTGTAAAGCAGTTGCAAGTGGAAAATTTGGTTTATATTGATAATTTATAAAACTGCTCCCCTTCAAACATTTAACGTTTATTTTCTAGACAAGTGAATTCAAAAATTCTTGTTTGAATCTTTCAGACTTTTAATGTAGCAGAACAAATAACAGGAACAACCGACGAGACGAGAGACTATCCACACAAAATCAGACCTGCACCAACGAACATCTGCACTAGACTCTCTTGACCTCTCCCCAAAAAGGTTGTCCTTTTCCTCTTTTTTTATCTCCGGTTCCTCTTTCTTTTCCGGCTTCATCCGCTATTCCAACTTGACCATTTCAGCGGTCAAGTCGGTCAGTCAACTGACTTTTTTCATTTTTAGACTAGTCTGAAGCTGCGCCATCTCTACCTCAGACTTTGCCTGGTTGCATTCACCAGAATAGCGGACAAAATGGAAACAGGAAGAAGAAGGGGGAATCAAAATTGACAAAATAATAATATAGACGGTGGCGACAACCAAAAACCACGATCGCAACAAGTTGTGATAACTATCAATTATTTTATATGTTTCTAACTTAATGTCTATCTGTTTTGGGCTTTTATAAATTAAAATATTCATTTTGGGGTCTTTTACCCGTGCATAACTTTTCTTAATTCCATCCACCGTGTACAAAGTGAAACTGATATTATTATTTGTAATGGCTGATAGCATTATTGTAATATTCATGTGTACACTATTTTCATCAAAAATTATCTTATTAATCGTTGTACTTTTGTCGACATAAAAATTGAAATTTCTCATATTCTTGACGTCATTTATGGAGTTACATTCCCATATATGAAGTTGATCAGACTCCGTGGGTTTAATGCACTGCTCTATATCTTTGGCAATCTTCTGTGCCATGGTCCTTGTTATTACTAATGCCCTTTTCGCTGTATCACCATCCTCTTTAGGTATCATCTCTTTCAATAATTCTTAAGTTCAAATTGATGCGGTGCATTCGTATTCAACTGCCCTTTCTTGTACATAATTTCAAAATCATAATCACACAAATCTTAGAAGATTGATTTTCGTGTGAAAATAATGAAACTAACTTGTCTATGATCTATCAGCACTGTGAATTTACGTCGGTGTGAATAGGGTCTAAAAAAATGAATACTCCAATTGATTGCAAGTAGTTTCTGTTTTATCACTGGCTTGTTAATCTCATGTTTGTTTAGTGATATGCTAGCATAAGAAATGAGCAAATCCTTACCGATTTCACCATGTGACAGCACAGCGCCTCACGCAAAGTTAGAAGCATCTGTCCTTAAGATGAATTCTTCATCTGGCAGAGAACCAAAGTTTTCGTTGATTTAATTTGATAATAATAATTTTATAAATTTGCCTTCACCCATACATTTTACATGCTACCGATGTACTAAAAATTCACTAATTCATTGGTTCGTATTAGAGGCAAGCCAAATCTGACCTATCCATCAAATATAATTAAATACTGCTTTAGTTTCTGATGCATAATAATATTTTTTTAATAATAGCATTTATATTATATATGGTCTTTAAATTAAAATTGAATTTATATTATATATGGTCTTTAAAAACAGTCACGTATATAGAATAGTAAAGATTCTTAACTAAAATTCAAATGTATTAAGTTGCTTAATTATAATATTAAACAAAAATTATTCGTAAGTTTTGCTTACTACGTAAGGTTAAAATTATAAACATTTATTTGTTATTATTTTTTAATTTATAAACATTTACAACTAAAGTCAAAGGATCTTATTATTTCTTTATATTAAGTACAAAAATAGTTTAAATAAAATCTAAAACCATTTCGCTCTATCTAACTTTCATCTGTCATACTTCTTCTGTGACGACCAAAATTACTGACTAATTTTACTCACACAATAAAATTCCCCAAAAACAATAGTCACCTCGATAATGACTCGATAGCATCACTGGCGAATAAAGAATTTGAATTGCCATAGCCAATTATTTTGCGTGACCCAGCATTGATAAATAAAAAAGAATACCATTGCCCCAAGCGATCGGGCCAATTAAAACCACGGCGAAGGTACGCAGTTTTAAATGTTTGTCAACAAACCACATGCAGATTACACCAACAACTATGCGAGGGCAAAGTCAACCAGAGAACACAGAGAAAAGAAACTTAAACGTCAAACGGCAAAGCAGCGAGAAAAACTGCAGACGGACATTGTACATGACCACTATTTATTCCCAGCAGGAAAATTGACTAAATTAATTGTGAAAATATAAAATTTATTTTGTAAAATACAAAATCTGATTACTATCCCAACAAAACAATAGAAATATTTTTTAGTTTCTTAGTAGCATAGGATATATTTAAATTTACCATTAACAATTTTAACACAAGTTAAAATTTCAACTTTATATAAGAATTGAATAGTTTCGCTAATAAATCTTTGGACAGGCAGTCGTTTACATCATCTTATTTCTTGCAAGATGTTTATATATATATATATATATATATATATATATATATATTCAAGCATATAATATGATGTGAATTTTTGCCTGTCGAAAGATTTATTAGCGAAGTTATTCAATACTTATTATACAAATTTGAAATTGAAACTTGTGTTAGAATTGTTTATATATGTTTTTTGTGTATAATATATATTTCTATGACATTATACATTTTCTGTATGAAGTGAAACATATAAGTATTGTGAATGACACTACCGAAATTCCTGCTAATATGCATGTCTGGTAAAATAAACATATTTTTTTTTTTTTTATGCTTGCAAAGGCACTCGTAGCCAACTTCATGTAAGAAAATGAAGTAAATCTTAAACATTTATAATTGGTTAAAAATTACTATTTTATTAACATAAATTTTACATTATATGTGTTTGTGCTATCATAACTCCGGACACGGCTGCTGGGAAAGACGCAAAAGCAGCAGATTATTCATTGCGCCAAAACCATTTTCAAATTGTACCGATTGCCAATGTTAAAATAAAGTGAAGTTGGGCATAGATCACAAAAAGGTGAATCCACTCAAAGTCAAGGTGAATCCACTGAAAAGCGTGGTGAATCCACTCCAGCGAAAAAGACTTTCCTTTCTCTGTCTTTTCTGGTCAAACATTGTCACACCTCACCATAATTTAACTCTGCAGAAACAATGGACGCAGAAGAGACCTGTATAACATTTTTCGCAAAATCTTATTTGTTTTTCTACACTAATTAATTTTATTTAAATTTCAACTTCAAAGTTGCTAATTCTATATTCAAATTCAAATCCAGGGCACACCGACTGAGCCAATCTAAAATTGGCTTTTAAGTCGTCAAAAGCGAGAGCTTTTTCATTCCACTAACTAGCCAAATTCGGAAAATTGTTGATGTAGACTTGTTGTAGCCTTGCGGCCACTTTCTTAGTGCATACTGAACAAACCAATACAGACCAACTAATGATATTTAAACATCATACAATTTGGTATTTAAGTGTCGCCTCTCTGTGTTCTCTGATACGCAGCTTCGGGAATCCAACAAAAAACCCTATGCAAAAAGGATTGCAATGGAATGTGGGAAACTCATTTTCACCAGAGATCAATATGAATTTACTTATAAGGTGAATACAAGCTGAATTTCGTACCTCCATTATTGTCAAACATAAGCAATGTGGGATTAGGTACTGTTCAAAATTAACGAAATTCAGAGGAATGGAAAAATTCATAAGAGCTGCTGAATGAAAGTTGTAAACAATTTATATAATTTATACTTAATTATTGTTAATCGATTCTCGACCTCCGGTTGAAATTTAATATATTTATTTTTATAGCGAATTCAATTTCCAATGACAAAAATTATCATATATTTCAAATTAAAAATTTAGAGTCTGTAACTTCCATTTAAGTTGATAGCTCTGAAAATTACCCTGTGCAAATTACCGAAATATTAAAAAAATTTAAATGAAATAAAGACCACAAAAACTTTTATTTTAAAATATAAAATATTTTTGATATTTTTGTCATTAGATATTGAACTCACATTAAAAATATATTAATTTCTATTTAATAGTTAAATAGACTCATAAATCCTTTCACTTTTCAGTTTGTGAGTGGGAAATTATACATTATTTAAAATAGCATGTACGTGGACAGAAACGCGCCAGTATTTGAAAATTTAAATGGAGCACATTAATGGAAAGTTACCTGAGACAGGTTTTCCTTTGCCCGAGTTCTTACTACACAGCACACATTTGCTTCGCATATTGTTTATTCTTTTAATTGTTTAATGTTAAAATTTCACAAATTTAACAATGGAAAAACTCTTACTTTATAAAATCAAAACTCAATTTGCAATTGTTTGCATATTTGTTTTGATCGCATTTTTCTATAAATTAACTTTTGACAGCTAATGCAGGAAGATTGTTTAAAGTCACCATATAAGTATATTCCCTTGACAGAGTATTTGACTACAAAAATAACCCTAGTGAAAAAACAACTTATACACCACTTTTTATGAGATTACAAAAGAGTGCTACCGAAGCACTATCTACATATATATATATATATATATATATATATATATATATATATATATATATATATATATATATATATACATATATATATATATATATATATATATATATATATATATATATATTGTTTATATATTACTACAATTTTGCGCATGGGTAATTGATTTCGAAACGAGGGATGTTTTAGTGACGCGTCTGTGTGGTGGCTGGTATATGTATGTATATACGAATCTATGGTTATTATTGCAACACATTCTGTCATTGTAATTTAACACTTTTCATTTCTATCACAAAAGAAAAATTAAATAATAACCGTTACAGGGTAAAGTTCTTCTAGTTATGGTAAAATTTATTGAATTAGATTTTATTATTAATTTCCTAAAATAAAAGATATTTTCTTTTTAAGGTTTGGCAATCGAATGTAATATCGTTCACTATATACTCGGCCTTTTTTTTTGTGTTATTAAATTTAATGTGGACTCGGAGGGTGCTACACTTAAGACAATGCTCATCTGGCATTAATATTAGCAAATCTATATATACCTTTCGTAAAGCATCGCATATTCTGAATCCTGCTTTCCCCTCACAATTCCCTTCTAAAGGGAACACAAACATCAATAATCACAACGACTTTAAATCGATCAAACCAAAACTAGCATTCGCCGATATAAATTTTAATATTGCACGGTGGGATAATTTCCGGTTATATAAATTTTTAGACTTTGCTTTGGTAGGAGAAACTTTTGATGAATCTTCAACAAATAATCTTGTATGTCTGGCTACTCAGAGTTCCGTTGAAAGATTATATTCATTAGTACAAGTCGCACGACATTGGGCTGGTCCAATTTCCGTAGCTGTTTTTGTCGCAGGAAATGAGGAATTATCTATTTTACAACATTATGTTACATATATGCGTCTATGCTATAATTATATACACAACAATGTAACGTTTCACGTTGCAGTACCAAGTGGATACGTTCCAGATTATGCATCTATGAAAATAATGGATAGATTTGATTGTCAATATCCGGAGCGCACTTTATATCGTTTGTTAAATATACGTACTACAGAAACAATACGTTGGAGACTCAAAAATGAATACCCTCAAAATCATTTGCGAAATCTGGCCCGTAAGGGTTGTCAGTCCAAGTATGTTTTTCTTACTGACATTGACATAATTCCAAGTAAGAATATTGTGACACTTTTAAATATATTTCTGCGCTCTGTGAACTGTTCTAGTCAATGTGCGTATGTAATCCCCACTTTTGAGATAGATGTAAGAGCCAAATTTCCCGGATCTAAAATAGAATTGCTACGACTATATAAAAAGGGTCTTGTCCGACCATTTCATGAAAAAGTCTTCATTTATAATCAATACGCTACAAACTTTTCCAGGTAAATAATTTACACATATACACTTTAGGACAATAGGCAACTATTTATTAGCAAGAAAAAAGCCAGTCGCCTTTGATTTTTTAGATATTATCTAATTATAAATATAGTGTTCAGTATATAATCGCCAGTGGCCCAAGCTGTGTTTTAAAAGTCTCAATATATAAAGAATTTGTATGTATCACACTTCAAGAAAAGTTAACTACTCATACAGAAAGTATTTCTATATTCAAACTATATAGAAATGATTGGCCGACGCATAGAATTCACTATTGATGCTATGTGATGCTCTATATATGAAATGCGATTTCTTATAATTTGGGTAACCTGCTATATTAAATATTTTATTTTTAAAATAAAATTCAATATATTAGAAATAAATTTGGTAACGGAACTGCATTGAATATATTTATTATATAATACATATTTTATTTACTTGGCTATAACTATTTCATTATTATAAAGTTTATAAAAATACAATATTCTACAATTGATATGGTTTAGCAATACATTTAATAATATTTATATAGAGTCCTTTGCTCCTACCCGGAACCATAGGGATTAATTATAATTATTATTAATATTAGTTTAATTTTTTATATAATTTGGCTCAACTCATTCTATATTCTGCAACTTATTTCTTCAAACATTTAAAAACTAAAGTCATATACATTTCGATAATTATACCGCCGCACGTATTCATCACAAATTAGTCCAATCCTTCAGTACCATATTTTTCAGTTTCATATTGTGACGGGCAAACAGCCGCGTTTGCAAATCGCCTGCTTCCAATTAATATGCGAATGCATTGCCATAAATCATATTACGCAAGGATCGCAACAATTAAAAAAAAATCAAGGCCATAAGCAGGTGCATAGAATACCGACGCAGTAGAAATTTGCTATGCATTTCGTACATAGAACTACGAGTACCACATTAAGTCCACACAGACCGATTTCGTCAATAGAACCCACAGCGAAACCGGTATCGCAGAATATTTACCACAATTCAAAATAATTTTACTCAGTGAATTTTTTTGACTATCCGTTTTCCACATATTCTCCACAAAACCCGCCTTCGCTTTTTCACATTTCAATTTTCGAACTTGCGAAAAAATCCGAATTCCGCAAACAGTTATTCTAAAATATAAATTAGCGGAAATTTTTCATATATCATTCCATTTTGTTCGCCAACATTTTTGATATGAAATTAGTGGAATCTTTGTGAGTATTTAATTAAAAATTCTTAAAAATGAAATTCTTTTAATAAAATGTGGTTATAAAATAATCTATATTTATCTGTACATTTTTTTTTAGGAAAATTAATAAATTTTTTTAAAAGTTTGGATCTTTTTTGCGAGCAAGCACAGGAAAAATGTAAGCTTTTTATGCAAAAGGTATGTTACATTTGTAAATTGTGATTGCTAAATATCCCTTTTCTGTTATAAAAGAAGTTTTTGTTGTTTGAGGGCGCAATGAAGCGGACATGTGTTCCATCGACACAACCCGTAACTCCTGGTATTCCATGTTTGGAATAAAAACCTAAGGCAACTTTTCTTTTATCGTCATTTGTATCCATTGTCGGCAAAGATGATTTTAAAAAATATTAAAAACTACCCGAAAGTACCTTACTAAAACTAGATTGATCTATCGCTACGTAGCGGCTCTTTCCAACTCCAGTTTGATAACCTCCTTCTGCAAAGAATCTATTCTTCCTATGTTGTAAAGCACCTGTTAACATTTGAAGCAAAATTATTATTATTTACGGTGGCTCAAGGGCAAATTGTTGCAACGCATGTGGAAGAATCGACCAACGGGACTCGCACAAGAACTAGTGGGCAGCATTGCCTATAAAAGCAATTGCAACAGTGCTCACTGTCTTATATTCTGCTGCACAACATACTAGACAAGCAACGAATAACTCAAAGGAAACTCTCGTTACAATTATCTTATGCTTTTTTTTTGACATCACGATCATACCAAAGATTCTGCTTTTATTACAAGGGTTGCGGAAGTTTAAGGTCGAAACGGGGTTTTTTAATCTATTTCTATTGATGCTAGCTTCCGGGATCCCACAGACGTACGGACAACAAAACTTTTGCGTTTATTACAAATGTTGGGTTTTTGAATCCTCTTCGGTATTAAAATAGAGTTGGGCACGTATAAGTTGACACGGTGGTTTCGTTTTTGAATCCATTTCCGTTAAAACGAGAGACCAGGACTGCAACGTTAAGATATGAACGGAATCACTGCTGAGAAATTTTTATTTTGCCCGACTGTGGCCATTTTTTTCCAGTCCGTTATAGTTATCTTAATGAAACTTAGTAAAATAATATCCTGGACAAAGATACAGATCCAGATTGCTACATTAGCCGATTTGGATAAAGACCACGCCTACATCCCATATAAGCCTACTTCGGTCCAATTGATGAGTCACACAATTTGGTAGTTATGTAGATATGGGTCCTACTAAATACGATGGTACATCTGGGCGATATATATTAACTGCCACGACGACTATTAACAAATATTCATAACTTAAGATCTTCTATAGAAATGAAAAGCAACATATGGACATTATAAAGCCAGCTTCCATATAAGGAACTTTCGGGTCTAACATTAAAATTAGCTTATCTTTGCTCGTATTGCTGTTATGGGAAACAAAAGTAATGTACAATGGGTCCATAATAGTGTGTGTGCGAAATATTACTACTGCCAGACCCACAATTAACCAAAAATCATTACTGGGTTCCTATAAAAGATTTATCTACGAAATTTCACAGGAAGATTGGGGGTACTAACAATATAACACCACACAAAAAATGGGCGGTCTATTATTGACACATTTTTATAAATTACGACTCATACAATATTTTTGTGCGAAATTTTATATTTGTACGTATACGCTACAAAACAATACACAAGAAATGGGATCGATCAGACAAAAGATACGTCTCTCTCCAATATAATCAATTTTGGGGATCCCAATTAAAATTGCTCTACATATGCTTTTAATGATGATAAATGAAAACAAATTGGTAGCAGTATATATCCGGTCCGTTATAATATACATGCAAAATATGGGGAGATTATTACCAAATTTTATTCACAAGAAATGTGGACGATCAGATAAAGTCCACGTTTACCTCCATTATAAACAGTCAGGGTACCGAAAATTACCTTAGATATGCTCCTAATGATGATTTATGAATTAAACGTATGCATTGTTTAACACGTGCGCACAGGAAAAGATAACGGGTATTTCGAAATCGATCTCAGCCGACATCAGATTTCTTTGCCCGTTTTCTTACTATTGAAATCATACGACACTCAATATTAATAATTCAGTAAACGGCCCCTGGTAACCCGTGAGGTTCCCCCAGCATAAACAGTTGTTATAATATATACAAACAATGAATGTTTACTGAGTATACATATTATTATTGCCCCTATTATGGTTCACAACTTGAAAAAGTTGAGTTGTAAGCGAGACAACTCAACCTAATTTTTTTTCGGCATTACAATTCACAACTTATTTGAGGTGTTTTATTTATGGTATTGCCATATTAAAAATTGTTTATTTTGACAGTTGATATCGGCATAAAAACGAAAATTTGTGAGAAGTAAACAAAAAATTTTAAAATAAAATGGAAATAAGTGCTGAATTTTTTTTTTTTTTTTATGAAGCAGTGGCGGAAAATTTTGCAAATGTGGCACATGTAAGGAGAAGATTAAGGGATGCGTCCAATCCTTTGGAATTGCCAAATATTAAGTAAGTAATATGAGAGAGGGAATCGCCATCAAATTGAAATTGAAATTGCAAAAAGGAGGCGTTTCTCTATTTACTTAACGAGACGCAAGATTTCTTTAAAAAGTCCACACGCACTTTTCCTATTCCGCCCTTTATTAAGTTGTGCGCCGCTTTGAGATTTTTTGCCGATGAAAGTTACCAGAAGTGCGGAGGCAATGATTTTAATATGGGCCTAGCGCCGCCCACATTCTCGGTTCTTTTCGATGAGGTTTTAAAAATCCTAGAGCGATACTTATGTAGTCGATGGATAAAGCTTCGCTGAATGTGAGCGAAATCAACGATTCGAAATTGGCAGTTTATGCCCAGAGTGGATTTCCAGGAGTTATAGGATTCGTTGATGGTACGCATGTGAGAATCATATCACCGCGGAAGGAGTTACAACATCTGTATTTAAATAGAAAAGGATATCACAGCCTCAATGTAATGATCGTAAGTAATTTGCATTTGAAATCATTATTTGTGCATAATTTTAATCTTTGTTTAGTTTTCTCATTTTAAAATGAATGTCAGGTTTGTAGACGCAAGGTGTCCTGGCGCAAATCACGATTCCCTAATACGGAATGTCAGCACTTTAAAGCAACATCTTGAGAGGAATATGCAGACCAATACATGGATTTTAGGCAACGTTTTCTAATATTGTTCAAATAATGACTTAATTTTATGAAAAAATTCTTTTTAGACGATTCTGGGTATCCTCTTTATTCTCTTTTTATTCTCCGTTTCGCAGTACAGTTGATGGCTCAGGGCAAGCCAAATACAACAATATCCATGCTAAGGCCAGAAACTCTGTGGAAAGGACAATAGGGATATTGAAAAGCAAGTTTCGCTTTATGCCCGTGGTATGTACTACTCACAAAAAAAATCCGCAGAAATTGTAAACGCGTGCTGTGCGCCGCACAATATCAGCCAGCATTTTAAAGTGGAGTATCAAAATGGAATCATGGTCTATGGTGACAACATACAAGTCATTCCTGATGAAGTTTCTGAAGCGAGAAACAACATACATGTACCGGAAACAATCCGAAACAGCATAATGCGTGCCTTCCAATAAAAAATCCAAATTTTGTGTTCAATTAATTTTATATAACAAAAAAAAAATTACATTTTTATGAAAACTAATTAATAAAAAAAAACATTTCATTTTCTTAAAACTAAGTCATATATAACAGTCTTTATTTTCTTAAAATGAGTTCACCAAAAACAATTATTCATTTACTTAAAATTATTTAAAGAAAAAAAAAAACATTTTCATTTACTTATAACTAAAAATCACAAAAAATTAAATTTTTCTTAGATTAAATATTTACATTTCATTTTTTGAAACTTTGCTTTAGCAATTTTTAATTTTATTTTACGGAGTTCGCTCTTCTCTGCATTTGCTTCCTCAAGCAATGCAAATTTTTTTTTCCAAATTATATTTTTATATTAAATCTCCTGTTGTGTCCTTGCCTGCTCTTCCAGAAACTCGAATCGCTTGTCCTTTGTCGATTTCTTACTCAGCCGCATGCGCTTAGGAGTAGGCGTAATTGTCGTAATTGCATTAATTCTGCATTTCCGCAAGCTTATAACCCAAATGCAAGACCGGGTGGGTTTATGGACAGATTTACCTGCGTTAACTGGTAAACCTGTTCCCCAGTTGGGGTCAACTTAACCTCCTGAGATGGACCACTGCCAGTAGCCAACTAATTTTCTTTATTTTTGGCTAATTTCCTCTTTAAATCTGACTTGTAGTGTACCCATACCGAAAAAAGAACTATTATTTTATATTTGTTGTTTTTGATTTTTGAACATCAAACTTACCCTTTGCCACTCTGCTCCTGTTCTAGTTGGCGGTCCTAAGCTATTTAGTTCCACAGAGAATTGTGCCCAAGTTGCGTTTATTACGTGACGGGTGGTCACAAACTATCCTTTTCCTCGGCCAATTTCTGGATTGGTTTCCACCAAATCACAAGACGCTCCAACTGTTTATTTGTGATTTTCCTACAAAACATTATATATATATATATATATATATATATATATATATATATATATATATATATATATATATATATATATATATATATATATATATATATATATATATATATGTATATCTATTATATATATTTTTTACACATATATTAATTATTTATTTATTTATTCATACTTGTGTTAAAATTAAAATTTTAATACAATAAGACTTACAGCTATGACATCTATGGTCTTAAGCTACTTAATTTTATATATATGTTAGATTTCTTTATAGGTGTTAGAGTACTTAAGGTAATTTATCAGCATCTTTAAGTCTATCGGTAGGGTTGTTAAGTAGGGTTGTTGGTTTGATGTTTGGAAGTGATTTTCTGTAGATGTTAAAGTATGTACAATTGTTTAATATGTGTTCGACGTTCATGTTGGGTAGGTTGCAGAATTTGCATATGTTGTTTGTTTTATTGATAATGTATTCATTGGTCAGTTTTGTGTGTCCAAGTCAGAGTCGTACGAGTTTTATTGAGTCTTGTCTGTTTATGTTGGTGTTATGAACGGTTTTAAAATGTTCATAGATAGGTATTTTTGATTTATTAATTTTTTTGTACCAGTCATTAGTAGTTTGGAATAGATCTTTGGCTTTTTTCCGGTGAATGGTTTTTATGAATTTTAGGAAGTCTGATGATAATATATTTTGTGTAGTCGTTAGTGGGGCACATGTGGCATTTTAGGCAATTTTGTCCGCTAATTCGTTGCCTTTTGTATTGACATGTCCGGGGATCCAAATGAGTCTGATTGTGGATTTATGCTTGATTAATATGTTTTTTATATCGTCTATGTAATGGTTGCTGTTTACTGGGTTAGTAATTGCGTCTAAGACTGAGAGAGAATCTGAGCAGATCGCGATTTTCGTTCTCTTTGTGTTTGCGTATTTAGTCGCTTCGTGAATGGCTATTAGCTCAGCTACAAAACTTGTGCTGTAATGTGGTAGGTGTGCTGTTTGAATGGTTTTGTTTTCTTCCCCGATACTATAGCCTGTAAGGTCGTTTTGCTTTGAACCATCAGTGTATATAAACTTAAAGGAGTATAGCTCTGCTTTTAATTTAAGAAAGTTCTGTATATAGATTTCATTTGGTGTATTATTTTTTTTATGTTGTCGTAGGTCAGTATTGACTGAGTTATGAGGAAGTTGCCAGCTAGGAAATACTAAATATTTCTTGTGTACTTTTGTGATTATGGGTACTTCGATGTTTTGGGCGGTCTTCATCACTTTATTTATTGTGGATGGTATTTGTTGGAGTTTTTTAGATTTAAGGATTTGGGCACATAGGGTTGGGAGTGGGGAGTGGTCGTTGATTATAACTGATTTAATAAGCTTAGAGGTGATTAGGTCCCGGGCAAAGGATATTGGTGTAATTTTAGCTTCATACAGGAGGTTGGGAACAGGGGTTGTTCTGAATGCACCTAGTGCAATCCTCGTAGCGGAATTTATGGTAGTGTTTAATTTATTTATGGTTGATTTTGGTGCATACCCAAATAAGTAAATACCATAGTTAATTTTAGATAAGAGGAGGGATTTTGTTATTGAAATTAATGATGCTGTATTGCAGTTGAATTTTTTGCTTGAAAGGCATTAGATTATATTGAGTGGTTTGATTAATGAGTCTATTAATTGATTAATATGTGTTTCCCATCGATATCTTTTGTTCTTGGTAAAAGCGATCAGGCCAGTACCAGCGATCAACCACTCGAGACATCTTTTCGTGAGATACGTATGTTCGATGTTCGCATTTTTTTTCTGTTATGTTGGTACACATGTCTGTTATATATGTTGGCAATACCAACCATTTTGGATTGTCAGTTTGTTTTTGACAGATAAAAAGGTTAGTCGTGTTTTGGTGTGCTCTTCGATTTTGTACTATTCGAAAAAATGGATCAAAGAAACTGTATTCAGTTTTGTGTAAAAAATGAAATTAAATGCGCAAGGACATTTGAAATGTTGACTGTGGCCTTTGGCGAGTCTACTATGAGCAGAACATAAGTTCAATTGTGGTATAACCGGTTTAAGGAAGTCCGAGAAGATGTCAATGACAATGCTCGTCCTGGTCGCCCGAGCACGTCAACAACCGATGAAAACATTGACGCAGTGAAGAAAATGATTTTGGATAATCATCGAATCACTATCAGAGAGGTTGCTGATGATGTTGGCATATCGTTCGGCTCATGCCAAGCAATTTTTACGGATGTTTTAGGCATGAAACGTGCGGCAGCGAAGATTGTTCCAAAATTGCTAAATTTTGAGCAAAAACAACGTCGCATGGACATCGCTCAGGAGCTGTTTTTGGCCAAAAACAAAACCGTTATCATGCCTCAACCACCGTATTCACCGGACTTGGCCCCCGCTGACTTTTTCCTCTTTCCAAAACTGAAGACACCGATGAAAGGAAAGCGTTTTGCTACGATTGAGGAGATAAAAGAAAAATCGAAACAGGAGCTGTTGGCGATACCAAAAAAAGTGTTTCAGAAGTGTTTCGAGGATTGGAAAAAACGCTGGCATAAGTGTATTATATCTGAGGGGAATTACTTTGAAGGGGACAAGATAGTTGTTGATGAATAAATAAATACTTTTTGAAAAAATTGAAAATAACGGTTATATTTTTATCACACCTCGTATATATATATATATATATATATATATATATATATATATATATATATATATATATATATATATATATATATATATATATATATATATATATATATATATATATATATATATATATATATATATATATATATATATATATATATATATATATATATATATATATATATATATATATATATATATATATATATATATATATATATATATATATATATATATATATATATATATATATATATATATATATATATATATATATATATATATATATATATATATATATATATATATATATATATATATATATATATATATATATATATATATATATATATATATATATATATATATATATATATATATATATATATATATATATATATATATATATATATATATATATATATATATATATATATATATATATATATATATATATATATATATATATATATATATATATATATATATATATATATATATATATATATATATATATATATATATATATATATATATATATATATATATATATATATATATATATATATATATATATATATATATATATATATATATATATATATATATATATATATATATATATATATATATATATATATATATATATATATATATATATATATATATAATATATATATATATATATATATATATATATATATATATATATATATATATATATATATATATATATATATATATATATATATATATATATATATATATATATATATATATATATATATATATATATATATATATATATATATATATATATATATATATATATATATATATATATATATATATATATATATATATATATATATATATATATATATATATATATATATATATATATATATATATATATATATATATATATATATATATATATATATATATATATATATATATATATATATATATATATATATATATATATATATATATATATATATATATATATATATATATATATATATATATATATATATATATATATATATATATATATATATATATATATATATATATATATATATATATATATATATATATATATATATATATATATATATATATATATATATATATATATATATATATATATATATATATATATATATATATATATATATATATATATATATATATATATATATATATATATATATATATATATATATATATATATATATATATATATATATATATATATATATATATATATATATATATATATATATATATATATGTGGGAATTAACCAAAGCGAATCAAATAAAAGATTCCAAAGTTCACTTTAAAATTCAGTTTTTTATTTAATATTTTAAGAATTTAAGTTTTAATTAGGTAATATAAAAATAAATGAAAAAATATACTACAGACTTTACATTTCTATTCTTTTCGACTTGACTCTTTACCGACTTTGCTTCTCGACGTTCTCTTTTCGACTAACTCATGTGGCTAAAGAAATTATGAGTACAACTTCATACTTGAAAATATAATAAGTGACAATAAAAAAAATGTTAGTATGCTTATATAAAAATATTGGACTCGACGGCACTATTTTAACTTCCTACAATCGGCCATTCTGAATATCGGATGTCTCAGACGATTCTCCATCACTCCGGTCTTCATATTGCTTCCATCGCTTCATATAGTCAGCTGCCGTTGAGGTGAGTTTCGGCCCATCATGCTCACCAACTTTACGCACCTCGTATCGATCATTGCGTCTCACCTTCGTAACCTCGTACGGACCCAGGTACTTCGGAACTAGCTTAAGTCCAACTCCAAACTGGGTACGCTGAATAGCGACTAAATCACCAACTTTGTACGTGTTTGCTGTTTTGCGTTTTTTGTCAAACTGACCCTTATTCTCAGCCTGAATTTTTAGGATTTGCTGCTTCGCATCGTCGCGCATTTCTTGTCTCGCTTGCTCAAAATCGTTAATAACAGCCTCTTCAAATAGACGTCTTAGCTCTTGCTCTTCAGGAGTAAACATTTTTAGGCCAAACAGTAGCTCAAATGGCGTTCTTTTTGTACTCCTGGAAGTAGAAGAGTTTATTATTATTTGAAGACGACTTACATGTTTAAACCATTTTTGCGGATCATCGAGTGACATTTTTGTCAACATATCAATTATTATTTTATTTATCCGCTCCACTTGGCCGTTTCCTCGTGGAACTCCTGTTGTTATAGCGTGATGACTGATGTTGCGGATTCTGCAATATTCCGCGAAGCTGCCGGCTGTGAAAGCTGTCCCCTTATCGGTTATTATGCGGCATGGATTTCCAAATATTTCACTTAACTTTTCCAGCTTGGTTAGCACATCTGCTGTGGTAGTCGACTTAACCGGAAAAATCCATGAAAACTTCGTAAACGCATCGGTGATAACGAGTAAATATTTGTATGACTTCACAGTTGAGGGTAATGGCCCGATATGGTCCATATGAAAAGTGTGCAATGGTATGTCGATCTTCTCGATTGGATTTAGAAATCCTTCCAACTTTCCGGCTTTTCGATTTGCCAATATACAAGCAATACAATTTGAAATTACTTTCTCAATATACTTTCTGGCATTAGGTATGTAATACTCATGCTTGACCATCGCCTCTACTTTGCTGGTACTAAAATGTCCTTTCTCGTGCAATTTTGTGATCAATTCATTCCTCATCGACTTCGGTATGACTAAAAGGTAAGCGCCTTCTAAAAATTTACATAACACACCGCCTCTTAGCTGGAAATTCTCATGCTCTCCATTTTTCAGTAGTTTTATAATAAGTTGACAAAACTCATCCGTAACCTGTGAGTTTTTGATGGAATGAAGGATAGCATCTTCGACTCGTAACACAACTGGATTTCGACTCAACGCATCTACGTGACGCATGCAGCTACCTGATCGATGCTTAACCGTACAATCAAATTCTTCAATCTGCATAGCCCAATGTGCTACCCTACTGTTGAGTGCCTTCTTCGACATTGTTAACTGAAACGCCTTGCAATCTGTAAAGATATCAAATCTTAAGCCCAATAAATAAATTCTTAGTCGTTTTAACGCTTTGATAATGGCTAAAACTTCTAAGTCGTAACTGGAGTAATTCTTTTCTGCAGCTGTCGTTTTGAAGCTTAAATAAAAAACTGGATGATAATCTTCATGCTTTTGCAGCAACACAGCACCGAATCCTTCCTTGCTAGCGTCTGTATGGAGCTGCGTCGACAGGTCTGGATTGAACAGCTTCAGCACAGCTTCCTCACTAAGTTGGGCTTTGAGTGAAAGAAATGCTTCATTTTCGGCTTCGTTCCATCTAAATGCTACATCTTTTTTTGTAAGGTCGGTCAATGGCTTTGCCAGCAGAGCATAATCTCTTACAAACTTCCGAAAAAATCCGGTAAGGCCTAGAAAACTCATTACGCCGTGTGTGTCCTTGGGCGTTGGAAATTTTTTTACCGCTTTCGTTTTTCCATCGGATGGGCGAATAGATCCGTCTTCTACTACGTGGCCCAAAAACTCAACAGACTTTTCTAAAAATGCGCATTTTTCCCACTTTATTAACAAACCGTGGTCTTCACTAACTTGCAAAACTCTTCTTAGCTTATCGACACCATCAGCTTTATTGTTTGCGGGTATTATTAAATCGTCCATATACACCAGGACTACGCCATCTTTAATAAGATCTTTGAAAATGGTATTAATGTATCTTTGAAATGCTGAGGGCGAGTTACAAAGGCCAAATGGTGCTTTTGTAAACTCGTACTGGCCGTCCGGGGTCACAAACGATGTATATTTAATGCTAGCTTCGTCAACATCTACATGGAAGAACCCATTTTTCAAGTCTAAAGTTGTGTAAATTCGAGAATTGTATAGACCCTCCAAAATCTCTTCAATGTTTGGCAATGGATACCTATCACGGATAACTTTCGCATTTATTTTACGGTAATCCACGCATAACCTATGACTACCATCTTTTTTTTGCGCCAGAACAACGGGACTTGTAAAGTTGGACGAACTAGGTTGAATAATACCACTTTCCAACCACTCTTGTACCTGTATGTTAACTATTTCACGTTCTTTAGGAGCTAATCTTCTTGGCTTCTGGTAAATGGGTTTTTCATCTTCCAAATGGATGTGCATTTTAATACAGGACGTTTTAATACCTTTTGGTTTATATGACGAAATCAACTCTTGAATTGTTAGTCTTAAATCATGAGGTTTAATATTTTGTAATGACTCCAATTCTTTCGGCACCTGAGAGTATTTTATAAGATTGACTTGCGCTAACATAATTTTGTCGTCATTAACGTTATCTTTGTATGTCGTTAATTTACCTTTTTCTATAAGTATGGATGCATATTGTAAAACATTCTTACCCAGTATAATGTCTTCGCTTATCCAATGGTTAGGCACAACATCGAAATCAAGTTGGTATGACTCAGCTTCAATATCAACATCTAACTTAATGAAACCAAGGGTAGCTTTGCTGCAGTCTCCAAACGCTATCACGCTCGTTCCCGGGCCATCAAAATTCTGAATTTGAAATTCATCCTTCACCCACTGTCTTACGATGCTGATGTCGCTTCCCGTGTCTAACATTGCCTTAAAAGTCTTGCCTTGAATTTTGATATCCACGCTCACATCTGGGAATTTGATTCTATTTACGCGAGCAGCAAAATCTTTCTTTTCATCCTGCTTTTCTCTGTTCTTCATTGGACAATTTGGCGCAATGTGGCCAAAGTCACTGCATCTAAAACAGCGTGCACCTTTTTCCTTGCTTGGACAATCGCGAGCCCAGTGTGATTTTGCACCGCAATTATTGCATCTTTTGTTGTTGGAACTTGTGTTTTGACTATTTCCTCTAACTTCGTTTTTCCCAGCAAAATTTTTGCCGCTGCCGCTGTTTCTTACACCACTGTCACTGTTTCTTTTGTCTGTTCCCCTTCCGAAATAACTTTTTTCTTTGCTTTGATCAGCCTTCAATTTTTCGTACGCCACAAAATTTATTTTTAGTTCAGCTAAACTATGTGATTGATACAAAACGGTTTTATTTGCAGCTTCGTCAGGTATGCCGGCAATTATGTAATCAATTAAGTGATGGACTTCTACGTTTCCTCGTGATGCTAGTTTTTTCATTTTGTACATATACTCCAGCAATGTTTCACTGTCACCTTTTTTTGCATTTTCCAACAGCTTGTGTACATTTTCGATCTGACGTGAACCGAATTCGCTCTGCAAAAATACTTTTAAGTCCTTCCAGCTGCAAATGTTAAATTCAGCTTCTACTGCCAATCTTGCCGCTCCCTCCAGCAGCTGTCTAGCATATAAAAATTTCTGCACATCGTTCCATCTGCAAACAGCAGCAATTTGCTCTATCTCACCGAGCCAGTCTCTTACGCTCTTTCCATTCTCGCCGTCGAATTTTTCCAATGACTCTTGCACATCTTTGAGGTGAATATTGTTTGTAACCACGTTGGCTGCGTTCTCTTCTCTGCCGTCGTCCGTCATATCGCCGCCTAGTGATGCGCCGCTATTTAACTGTTGAGGCATTTTTTTTGTTGTGTTGCTGGTTTCGCTTAGCCTTATACCTGCTTCACGAAAATTCTTAGCTTCGTTGTCTGATGACGCGCTTTGCTGTTCTGCGATGTGGTTTTTCTCCATAGATTTTTGTAGCCTTGTGACGAGGTCTTGCTTCTTATTATACCAATAAGGCAATCCCAATAGCTTCAATTTTTCTTGTAATTGCCTTGCGGTAAAAGACGAAAAGTCACCTTCACTCATAAAAACCCAATTTTTCACTGCTACAGTTTTTGTTGCTTCTTTCTTTGGCAATTCCACTCAATTTGTTCAAGCGATCCCACTTCTGCCACCATGTGGGAATTAACCAAAGCGAATCAAATAAAAGATTCCAAAGTTCACTTTAAAATTCAGTTTTTTATTTAATATTTTAAGAATTTAAGTTTTAATTAGGTAATATAAAAATAAATGAAAAAATATACTACAGACTTTACATTTCTATTCTTTTCGACTTGACTCTTTACCGACTTTGCTTCTCGACGTTCTCTTTTCGACTAACTCATGTGGCTAAAGAAATTATGAGTACAACTTCATACTTGAAAATATAATAAGTGACAATAAAAAAAATGTTAGTATGCTTATATAAAAATATTGGACTCGACGGCACTATTTTAACTTCCTACATATATATATATATATATATATATATATATATATATATATATTGTAATGCATTTCTAAACACTTAATGCAAATGCACCTTAATGCATTCAAAAGCACTCCGTGTGATGCACCTTAATGCACCCAAAGATACAGACAGCCTTCACGAGTGATATCATGTGCGCAACAATTAAACGGCACACACTATCCCTTGTCTGTCATTCTCCCACGATTTGTTTATCGTTATGCGATAACAAGAAACGAGTATCGGACTGTCCAGACAGAGCTCGACACTCGATACTCGTGCCACAACCGTCGCTCAATGCTTTCTCACGCCTTTGAGTTCGACGATATGACGTACAGTCATAAGAGCGGGCAGAACGACAGACAGACGATCTTGTTGCACATCTCTGCCACACTGCAGACCATATACTCCATCTAATGCAGTATATGGTCGCAAGTAAATAGAGCGCACCAATTGGGTACGTGCTCTACACTCGTGCTCTACACTGAAAGAGTATGCACTACAGGCATGCGCGTTGCACTTACGGTAGGTAAATTCTATAACAGTTTAGATTCCATAAACTGTATAACAAATTAGAATAAGTTTAGTAAACACCTTAGGTTACTTATTAAATAAAAATACAGAGGCTGATCACTCTCAGTCCTGCTTACAAACAGAACGCAACAGTCTTTTTAATTCCTCGGCAGTTCAATAGAACTTGCCTTTTTCACTGTAACTATAATACATGAACATTTGCTCAGTCCACTGACTTGCCACTTTCATAGGCAGCGACCAGCATGCCAATCTAAACTGGTCCGGACAGATATCTTGTACATGACTAACTAAACAGATATACTATACAAATATATTATATGGCGATCCTGCCAAACTGGCACTACTGATGTCGGATCCTGCCGATTTATAATTAATTATTAAATTGATGTCCGAGTTCATATCCATAAGAAGACGCGCCTGACTTTTAAAATATATTATAAATGAAATGAAGAAGGAAGAATTCGACGCAATTTTTGAGAAGTGGGCCAAACTATTACATCCACAACCAACTACTACAACACCTCCGGCCGCAGACGAATATGATCCTGGCAAACCAAGCCATAACTATCCAGAGTACACACCAATAAGACTAAGACCAAAACCTCTTACAATAGAGGAATGTAGACTACGACAGGAAAGCTGCAAACCAAAGCAGTCCCCAAAGAAAGAGTACAAGAAGAAAAAGTGCAGAGGAGGCCGCACTGTACGACACCGCCACACCATCGCTCTACTATATAGAGATTTCAATTTAGCCACAAAAATGGAAAATAAAAATAAAACATAAATTAAACGATGTTAGACAAACATATAAAAACTTAAATTAAAAATTAAATAGGTTATGTAAACTTCCACACAATTTTAATTTTAATATTAAATTTTAATATACAAAACTTTATTTCTTCTTCTCTTTTATACATAAATAAAAAGAAAATATTTATATAAATAAATATGGGGAAAACTCAAAGCAAAGAGAAAATATTATTGTATCTAATAATAATAATAACGTAATTGCTGAATATGTAATGACTAGAGGCGAATCTGTCATAATATTTACATTAATAGCCATATTTATTGTAAATTTATACAAAATAAACACGTATTACAATCACTATGTAATGAAACAGCTAAACAAAACAAATAATGTCTGATTCTACAGCTGAATTAGAAAAGATATTAAGCAATTTAAAAAAGAACTCAAAAAGAACTTATTCATCAAATTATATAGCCTTAAAAATAATATAGAATTATTAAAAACTGCGTTTAAAAAAGAACTAGAATCACAAATAGATCAATCACAAAAATTTGATTATAAAACAAAATTTAACCAAATCCTATTAGAAATAGAAATAATAATCAAAATGTCAACTTTCGATATCTTAAATTGTCTAAAATTGGTACCTGATTTCTCAGGAAAGCATGACAGGCCAATAAATTTATAAACACCATAAAAATAATAGGAGCCACTTTACCAATTGATCAATCAGTAGTATTTTTCAATTTCGTGCTTAACACAAAAATCCCAAACCAAATACGTCATAAAGTTGAATTATTATTATCAACTAAAACTCTACCGAATTTAATACTAACACTAGAGAAAGTTTTCAAGACAAAAAAATCACCTAACACTATACTAGAAGAAATCACACGTGCACGGCAAGGCAACCAGACAGTCACCAAATATGCTGAAAAACTTGAATCTCTAATAACAGAGGTCAATACGCTACAAATACAGAATATTGGTGAAGAAAGTAAGCGAACAATATTACAAACAAACGACCTTATAGCATTCAATGCTTTCAAAAACGGAATTAATAACCAGACTACGGTACAGACAATAACCGCAAGCAGGGTAAAAACGTTCCAAGAAGCGATACAAATCGCAGAAGAAGCTGACGGAAATAATGAAAGCAGAGTATTAGCTTTCAACACACGTCAACCATGGAACAATCGCGCACCACATAGATTCCAACAGCAACAAGGACGAGGCTATTCTAATAATAATAACAGACGACCAAACAACTATCGTCAAATCCCTCAACATTTTAACAACCAGACACCTCGATATCAAAACCCCCGTAGGACGAGTCAACAACAAAACTTGTACCAACAAAATACTAACTACAACCAAAACGGCAACAGTAACCGTGGAAGATATGGCAATAGGCCAAACAAGAAGAGTATACACCATACAAAAAATTGACTATGGCAATTTTACACTCTCCTTATTTGTTAACAATTCTGAGTACGTATTGGATATGCAAACAAAAATACATAAAATAACAATACCACCCCGAAGCGAACTAGTACACCCCATAAATATTAAATTAACAGAAGACAGTCTAGTATGTAACAAAAATTTAAACGAAAACTTATTTATAGCAAACACTATAATACCAGCAAAAGGAGTGAAACACATACGCATACTAAACATTTCAAACGAAACACAAACACTAGAAAATTTTGATTTAGAAGTGAAACCACTTCATTTATTTTCCATCATTAACACTAATACAAAATCAACGCCAGAAAGATGGACTAATTTAAAATCTCAACTCAAATTTTCTTTTTCTGATCAGGCCGCTAACAAAACAGTTGCTGACATATGTAAATATTTTCAAGATATCTTTCACTTAGATACTGACAAACTCACATGGAATAACTTCTATAAACAGAAACTACACTTTCAGACAAATCACCCGTATACATAAAAAATTACAGACATCCAAAAACACAGCAATCCGAAATAAGCGAACAAGTACATGCACTCATCAAAGATGACTGTTTAAGGATCTTTTTCCTTAAATGGTTGCCAGTTCGGTGCTTGTACCAAAATGGCTGATGAATTGTTATATGGTGCTTGTACCAGTATAACGTAGGTTAATCACAAATTGATTAGTTCGTTTGCTATTTCGGTACTTTTACCAATATAGCTGTTGCGATTGTTATATGGCGCATGAACCAGTATAACTTAAAAGAACACAAATGCGTGTGGTTGATGGAGTCAATTATTAAAACTGACTGATTTATTTCATAAAGGTGTGAACTTATATACTAATTGATACACATATAATTACAATAACAATTAAAGAATTTAAGTAATGCTTACGTACAAAATCAAACGGAAATATCATGTTACTTAAAATTAAAGAAATTGAAAATAAATTTTCACACACATAAAAATGCTAGCTTGCAAAATTGTGCATACGTATGTGCAAATATAGCTAACTGCAATTTGATGTGCATATTCGTTCGTGGAGCAGTGGGATCGCTACGCTCGGCATATGTTTAACCTCCCGGCCTTGAGCGGCAGTCGCTCTACCCGATCTATCGTAAGTCGTAACGAACTCCAGGTCTGCTGATTCAGCTGCATCGTGATCGTTGATGTTAGTAGATTTTCTTATGTATTTCCCAACTAACACTGTTGTGAGAATTACGATTATTAAGAGTGCTAGATAACTGACCGCATACTGATGTACGTCGTGAGGGCTCGTGTTGTCGAATAGTTCGCCTCGGAGACGGCTCATGTTCTGTTGTAACGCCTCTAACTCCAGCCGATGGGAAATGTAGTGTGCGATTTCACTGCTTGGGATGGGTGTGTTCTTTGATATTCGTGTGAAATCACTGACATTTAAGTTTGGCACATATGATTGTCTTCGAATGGCCTTCAGGCTTGCATAGCCTTGGATTGTAAGTCGGGGTTGTTTGACATTGCATTTTTCGTTCAATGTCAGTATTCCCGATTTTCGAATTGTTAGTTGAGTCAGCTCGCTGTTGCATACTACATTTATCAGTTGATCTCCGCTGATGGCATAGATCCAGTTGTTAGGATCGTGCAGTTGTATCCAATGTGGTCCTGGGCCGATAATTATAATGGGACATGATTCATCTGCGACATGATTCAGTAAATTTAATTCGCAGGAACCTTCGTTCATAGAACCTTTAGAGAACAGAGGTCGGGTTTGCCGACACAGATAGTGGTCTTCCTTTATCAGAATACAACTTCTCAATTCCGCATTTTGTAGTGGCATGTACTGGTCTCGATGAAGATTTATGATTAGGTACTGGAAATTACTGTGAATTTGTGCGAACGAATCATTTAGCTGCCAGGGAACTGGTGTCATTTTAAGGAATTCAAAATTGTCAGCCATGCTCAAGGGAATTTGAATTTCAAAAATGATTTGGTCAATTGTCACTCTCCCTCTTATAGTCATTATATGGTAGTAACTGAGTAGGTCATCTGAAGAAATAGGCAGTCTGAGGTGTTGCGGCAGGTTTGCCATGATGTGAAGTAACTCTGTCTGCAGCTGTTGAGGTGTGAATAGTGTCGTGCTGACCTTTCCATGGTGTATATCAGCAAGGATGTCAAACATCGCATCCTGGACGCGTTCTAGATATATGGCCTCCAGGGCAGTTCGTAGTGAGAGCTCAGTTAGTGTTAATGTTGCTGCTCCCTCTCTGAGCTGGTTATGAATTTGGTTCAGAGCTGTATTTGTCAGATGAAGTTCAGCTTCTATCTCTTGCTGACTTCTTTTCATAATGTAGATTGTACTGTCAATAACAGAAGTTTGCTTCTGCTAAAGGTCCTGGAGATGTTGCTTGTTTTGTTGAATTTTTTGAATGGTTTCTGCGGCGTTTTTTGCATATTCTGAGTCAAGAACGCCAAACAGTGAGTGTGCAACATTACCTATGAAGTCAATTGCGCCTCGTTTCGTATGTGTATTGTGACTAGCCTGCAATAATTGATTTCTGGCGTCCAATTCATTTGCCAATCGCTGTATTATTGTTATTGTAGTGGAGCATGCTTTCGGGTCATGGGTCCTTCGAGGCTGGTTTATTATCAGTGAAGTATGTCTGACTTGTCGTAGTTTCTGGTGAATTGTCTTCCTCAGGTACAATGGGAAGTGGGGCTAATTTGTGAATTGGTCGCCTCAGAATGCTTGTGGCAGTTCTTACATCTGCCACTCTGATTAGGCCGTCATCTCCTCTTATCACCTTTGTAATTCTTCCTAATGGCCATTTCAGTGGTGGTGCATTTTCATCCTTAATTATCACCATCATGCCAGGATTGACACTGTGACAGGTGCTCTTCCATCGGTATCGATGTTGCAAGGTGTTCAAATATTCATTTGTCCACCTCCTCCAGAATTATGTACGTAAGTGAGACACAATTTGCCATCTTTTATGGTAATTGGCATGATTTTCTTGTGCTCCTGGGTCGACTATTGATGTTAAAGATTCCCCTATCAAGAAATGACCGGGCGTGAGTGGCGCTAAGTCGTTTGGATCCGATGATAAAGGAGTTATTGGGCGAGAATTTAGGATTGCCTCAGCTTCCACTATCACAGTCTCCATTTCTTCATACATTAAGGCCGCTGCAGCTAATGTTGACTGTAGTAAATATTTAGCGGATTTGACTGCTGCTTCCCATAAATCGCCAAAATGTGGGGCGCGGTGTGGATGAATGAAAATTCGATGTGCTGCTTACTACATTCGCTGATATTGTGCAGCTTAGCGTCCTTAGCTCTGATAAATTGTTGTAATTCGTACATAAGATTTTTTGTGTCAACAAAGTTAGTGGCATTGTCACAGTAGATTTTCTTGCTGTGTCCTCGTCGTACTATAAAACGCCTTAGGGCTCCAATGAAGGCCTCTGTTGGTCTTGGTAGCGAAGCAACAGAATACAGCTACGTATGCCTTAAGCGGCCGCTTCCCCCGCAGCTTGAAGTGTGTGTAGATTGGTCCAAAGAAGTCGACGCCGAAAATTATGAACGGTCTGGCCGAATGCACTCTGTCCTTAGGAAGGTTTCTCATTATTTGTTGTAGCATTACAGGTTTCATTCTTACGCATCTCACACAGCCCTGAATTACTGACCTGGCTAACACCTTTACCTTGATTGGCCAATATCTTTGCCTGACGATGGATATTAATGTCTGCGCGCCGGCGTGAAGATGTAGTTTATGTAGATCACTTAACAGGAGTTTGGTTAATGGATGACGGTAAGGCAAGAGCATTGGGTGTTTGGCGTCGTAGGTAAGGCTAGATGACTGTAACCGCCCCCCTACTCTGAGAATTCCATTTGTGTCAACGAACGGGGAAAGAGAGCTGAATGAGCTATTGTTACTCACTGTCGAATATTCCGCTAATTGTGTGAATTCCTTGTTAAATTCTTGCTGCTGCATTAGCCTTACAATTGCTATTAGAGCACCTTCCTGTTCATCTGCAGTGGGGCAAAGTTGAATCGAATCTTTCATCCCTTTTGAATCTTTTGAAGCGTTGTATGTATGCTACAATCCTTTGCAAGCGGTGGAAAGAGTTACCATGATTGATGCTTGACAAGAGGTTAGATTCTTTGGTGGTCGTTGCTACTGCAGACCCCGATACTATTAATTCCTTGGCCTGACGTAGTTCTAATTCGCATTTTCCTAGAGCTGGTTGAAGTGGCCAGATTGTGATCGATCCATGTAAAAAACGGGGCCCGTAGAACCAGAAACTGTTATTAATCAACTTCCCTGAAGTCAGGCCTCTTGATATTAGATCCGCTGGGTTGTCTTGTGATCGGACATGGCGCCATTGTCTTGGAGATGACCATCGTTGAATTGAAGAGATTCGATTGGCGATAAATGTATGATAATGTGCTGAGTCAGCATTGATCCACCGAGGACTGCTGTGGAATCTGACCAATAGAACACTTCAGCATCAAGGAATGTTGCTCCTTGTTTTAGCTTCTGCATTAATTTTACCGCAAGTTTAGCAGCGCAAAGTCTAGTCTAGGCAGCGAAATTTGTTTTGTAGGAGCTACTCTAGATTTTGCGCAAATGAATCGTACTATGATGGTATCGTGGACATCTGATGATCGTATATATGCCACTGCACCATAGGCCCGCTCTGATGCATCTGCGAAGATATGTATTTGGGGATTTTTGGGTGATGCTCCACTAAATATGTATCGTGGGACACTGATTTTTTGTAGTTCCCTTAATTCAGTGCGAAACTGTAGCCACGTTGTATGAAGATTTTGTGGCAAGGATGCATCCCAGTCTACGTTGAGCTTCCAGAGTGTTTGAAGAAATATTTTGGCTGTGACGGTGACTGGTGCAATGAATCCAAGAGGGTCAAAAAGCCTAGATATGTCAGACAGCGTACTGCGTTTTGTGATTTTTCTTGCTTCTGTAGTAACTATCTTGAGAGTGAATGTATCGCTTATTGGTTGCCAGATAAGTCCCATTGTCTTAATGCTGTCCTTTCCGGGTTGACTACAGTTTAACGCTAGCTCTTGATCACTAGGTGGAACATTTTTTAACAGATGATGGTGGTTGGCGCACCACTTTCGTAACTTAAATCCGGCCGATCCAAGCATATTTTGTAACTGTGTTTGAATGTCGACTGCTGCAGATAATGTATTGGCTCCACTCAGTGCATCGTCTACGTAGAAATTAGAATTGATTGCTGCTGCTACTAAGGGAAATTTGTGAGCTTGTTGGTTTGCTAGTGTCCGCAATGTTTTAATGACCAGGTATGGAACCACTGATGTGCCATATGTGACTGTAGCTAGCTGGTAACATTTTAACGGCTGCGACGAGTCTTCTCTCCACCAGATAAGCTGGTACTTCCGATCCTTCTTAGCAACCCAAATTTGCCGATACATTTGTTCAATGTCAGCGGTGAAGGCATATTGTGACAACCGAAACCGAAGTAGTATTTGAACCACATCATCTTGTATACTGGGGCCAATTAACAGAATGTCGTTGAGCGATATATTAGCTGAAGTTTTGGCTGATGCATCAAATACGACCCGTAATTTTGTTGTGGAACTGTCTGGTTTCATCACCGCATGGTGTGGCAGGAAATAGTGCGGACCTCTGATGGTGTCAGTTGATACTTCCTCCATATGTCCCAGGGATTCATAGTCTCTCATAAACGCGACATACTGGTTCTTAAGCTCGGGATTTCTTTCTAGTTTGCGTTCGACTGCGAAGAACCGTTGAAGGGCTATGTCCCTTGACTCACCCAAATGCGTAGGGTCTCCTTGGAAAGGAAGTTTTACAATGAAGCGGCCATCTGTGCCTCGTTGGGTATGATGGTTGTAGTGTTCTTCACATTGTCGTTCAGCTAATGTGAGAGTAGACTTGGTTGCATCACATTCTTCTAAGCGCCAGAATTTCTCCAATAATTCTTCAAGATTTTCATCGTCCGTGCAAACTCCACAAGTTGCAATTGGACTTGATGTATCCTGCCTGTTGTATGCACCACCAACTACCCATCTGAAGAGTATGTTTTGTAAAATTGTTCCCCCTTCTCCTGGTGATAGTTGTCCGACACATAATGTTTGGTAAAACAACCCTGCGCCTATCAGCAAATCAATTCGAGCTGATTCATTGAATGATGGATCTGCTAGCTTTATGTTTTTCGGAATTGACCACTGTGAAATGTCAATAGTTTTTTGTGGCTGATCAGACACGATTTTAGGAAGAATTTGTGCTTCTATGTGTGTCGTGAATCCAGTGGTCGTTGATTCCAATCCGACGATCACCGTCTCTGTGGTTCGCTTTTTGCTATTGCCGATTCCTTCGATGGAAGTGTCGCCTTTTCGGTTACGCAATCCTAATTGCCTTGCTAGGCTTTGTGTTATGAAATTCAACTGCGAGCCACTGTCGAGGTGCGCGCGACATTTGACTTCCTGTCCCTAAGCGGATCTTTACGTTATGGACACGGTACTCAACAGTGCTGGTCTATGAAGAGTTGGTTGCATAGGCAACGCTGCTAACGAAGCTGCTGATGATGGCTTGGTTGCGTTGGCGTTTTCCAGTTTTTCTTGGTCTGATGCTAGCTGCAAATGCAAAAGCGTATTGTGCTTCCTTGGACACTTGGTACATGTTCTTGATGAGCAATTCTTTGAACCATGACCAGTTTTCAAACAGTTGACGCATCGTTTTAGGCGTTGAATTGTGTTCAACCGTTGACTTGGAGTCATCTTCAGGAACCTTGGGCACAGGTAGAGTGCGTGTGACTGCTTACATATGTCACACGCTTGAGCTGATGTGGTGGCACTTAAAGCGCTGTAGTTGCCATGCTGCTTGCCCCTTTCGCTATTAGGCTTGTTGCTCTTGATTCCCAGCGCTTCCAGGGTTTGGAAACGTATCCTCAAAAAGGCTAGGAATTCCTCCAGTGATAGAATTTTAGTTGGGTCCTGGATGGATTGTTCCCATAAAACGTGCGTTGACTTGCTGAGCTGCTGATCTAGGATGAATAGCAGAATTGGGTCCCATGATGAAGTGTCTAGACCCAAATTCTGAAGGCTTAAAATGCACTCTCGCGTTGTATCATGCAGTAATTTGACTTTCGTAACACTCTCGAGATTTGATGTAGTTTGCGTTAGTAGTCGACACAATGCTGCGTTAACTAAATGCCTCGAGTTCTCGTACCGTTCGTTGATCACTTGCCTTGCGGTCACGTAGTTGTCTGCCGATGTGAGATGACGAATGAGGGCTTCTGCTTCTCCTATAAGGCTGGATTTCAGGTACCAAATTTTTTGGCACTGTGGTATGGGCTGCTTGTCCACCAGTTCCATGAATAAATCTCGGAATTGTCGCCACTGGAGATAATTACCGTCAAATTTTGGTAACTCCACCTTTGGCAATTGTAATTTTGGAGATGCATTTGTTGGCGTGCTTCTATCCACAGCATTGCAGCTGCTCGATTGTTGGCCCATGTCCAAGAGGAGGGCCAATTTGTTGTGAAACTGTTGTTCGCTTTGGAAGAAGTCTTCAATGTCGTACGTGATGTCTCCAGCTTCACACAGTAGTTTGTGCAGACCTTGTACTATCTGCCAATGTTGCTCTAGATTGCTTGCCTGACGCGTGTAGAAACTGCCTGGGTGTATTGGTTGGTTGGCAAGCAATTGATCAATCGTCTTAAAGATGTTAGTGATGAGTAGTCCTTGTAGTTGAACATGCGACAGAACGGGTCGCGAACGGGACTGTTGTTGCATAGCCCCACCTTCCTGAGTTAGTGGTTGTAGCCGTACTAGTCCAGGTGATTGTGCTCTTGGCACTGTTGTTGTTGTCTTCGGGAGTATCTTCGATGCCTTCAGCGTGTTGATAGTGCCTTGCATTTCCTCGCGAAGCTTATAATATTTGAAACCCACCATTGCGTGTATGTCCTTCGCAAAGTATGGGTGAGAAGTGTCATCCCCATAGCTTTTCCGGATCACAACGTCAGATTGGTTGAATTGTTGCCATTGATTATCAAGTTCTTGCAGCCTTTTTTCCATGAATTCTAATATCCTTCGTTCGTGAGCTGTTTTCTTATAGCTTGATATCAGTGTTTGAATGGTCAATGCTCGGTCGTCTTTTTGACGAACCAGCTCTTCCATTGACATGTTGTCGGAAGTCATGATAAATTATTGATGAGCTTTATTCAGCTGATGTCCTCAGGAATGGTATATGTGCCGTGTCCTGTTGATCACGTCGGGGTCACCAAAAATGTTTAAGGATCTTTTTCCTTAAATGGCAGCCATTTTGGTACAAGCACCGAACTGGCAACCATTTAAGGAAAAAGATCCTTAAACACATACAAAAGACCGTACAATGTAATTGAACGCAAATGCGTTAATACTATAATACATGTAAATGGCACGCAAAAAGAATTTCATAACAATCAATTAAAAAATATGTTAACTTAATGTAAAATATATATAACTTTTTATTCACTATTATACACATTTATATTTCTTTTTATTATAAGCTAAAAATACTTAATAATTACTAATTATAATTAGTACATAAGAACCATATACATAAGAATTTAAGTAAAAACAATATATACGATCTTTTTTTACTTTGTAACAAATTTAATATTCTGACTTGACTGAACAGACAGGAAAAGTTAGGTAATCCTTTTGATACCCCATATTTACTCTTTAGGATGAGGGTGCAGTGGTATGTCACTATTACCATGACCGCAAGAAACATACACTCAAGTACGTCGGTCAGCAATACTGGCAGTGAACTGTAATGCGACGCATTGACATGCATACACAATTGCATACTGACAGGATACATTATATTATGTAAGAAACTTTATTAAAAATATTATGTAAGTATAAAAAATTAGTGTAAACAAAAATAGAGCTCTCCACACAAAAATAAAGTCAGAATTGAACTGAACTTCAAAGTATTTCTCTTATCTTCGCGGAAATTGGTTCCCGAGCAAAACAAAGGTGCTTTGCAGAATTCGGTTGGTTTCTGCTCCGAGGGCAAAATACTGCTGGTCCCGCTATCCGCCTTTAGGCGTCCGAAATAAACTATAACAACAAAAAATATTATGATATCTGCAAGTGATAAAGATACAAGGGAAGGAGCAGCCTTGGAAAGGTTCATGCCAAACATTATAGGTCCAAGGCAACATTTAAGAAAACTACTAGCCAGGGTAAATACCTCCATTTTAATGTAAACAGCACCCACATGCACTTAATCAACGAGCCGTACAGGCTAAAAACAATGAGAATATACTGTGGACTTTAGAACTATAACCACTGAAGCAGACAGCGTCATAGGGAATAGATGCCAATAGATATCGCCGTAAAAGATACCGCGGCTATTTGAAACCCGAATAGCCAAGACAAAATGGATCCAGCCAAAATTAAGACAATTAGAAAGAACTGACAAAACGAATGGCAGGAAAGATTGAATATATCCACCAGAGGACGATGGACTCATGAGCCGATCCCAAATATACAAGTATGGATCGCCCGAAGACACGGGGAAGTTATTTATGACCTAAAGCAGTTCCTATCGGGACAGGGATGCCTTCGAAAGTATCTGCACAAGTACAGACATGGGGAGGCCCATACGGCCTGTACTGTGTTGGCTGGTATGAGAATGCAGAACATGTGTTGATGGAATGCGGAGATTTTTCTGGAAGTATACGGATGTTAATCGCTAAAAGTTTGCGAAAAATCGTGATTGAGAGCGTTGGAAACTGCGCACTTATTGTGTAGGTAAGCAGTACAAAAAAATAAAAAAAATCTCTGTATATTCAATGCCATTATATTTTTCTTATGTGTTTTGACCTACTGAACTCGAAATACACAATTAAAAATTTCTATGTAAAAAACGGGGCCCGTAGAACCAGAAACTGTTATTAATCAACTTCCCTGGAGTCAGGCCTCTTGATATTAGATCCGCTGGGTTGTCTTGTGATCGGACATGGCGCCATTGTCTTGGAGATGACCATCGTTGAATTGAAGAGATTCGATTGGCGATAAATGTATGATAATGTGCTGAGTCAGCATTGATCCAGCCGAGGACTGCTGTGGAATCTGACCAATAGAACACTTCAGTATCGAGGAATGTTGCTCCTTGTTTTAGCTGCTACATTAATTCTACCGCAAGTTTAGCAGCGCAAAGTCTAGTCTAGGCAGCGAAATTTGTTTTGTAGGAGCTACTCTAGATTTTGCGCAAATGAATCGTACTATGGTGGTATCGTGGACATCTGATGATCGTAGATATGCCACTGCACCATAGGCCCGCTCTGATGCATCTGCGAAGATATGTATTTGGGGATTTTTGGGTGATGCTCCACTAAATATGTATCGTGGGACACTGATTTTTTGTAGTTCCCTTAATTCAGTGCGAAACTGTAGCCACGTTGTATGAAGATATTGTGGCAAGGATGCATCCCAGTCTACGTTGAGCTTCCAGAGTGTTTGAAGAAATATTTTGGCTGTGACGGTGACTGGTGCAATGAATCCAAGATTGTCAAAAAGCCTAGATATGTCAGACAGCGTACTGCGTTTTGTTATTTTTCTTGCTTCTGTAGTAACTATCTTGAGAGTGAATGTATCGCTTATTGGTTGCCAGATAAGTCCATTGTCTTAATGCTGTCCTTTCCGGGTTGACTACAGTTTAACGCTAGCTCTTGATCACTAGGTGGAACATTTTTTAACAGATGATGGTGGTTGGCGCACCACTTCCGTAACTTAAATCCGGCCGATCCAAGCATATTTTGTAACTGTGTTTGAATGTCGACTGCTGCAGATAATGTATTGGCTCCACTCAGTGGTAGAAATTAGAATTGATTGCTGCTGCTACTAAGGGAAATTTGTGAGCTTGTTGGTTTGCTAGTGTCCGCAATGTTTTAATGACCAGGTATGGAACCACTGATGTGCCATATGTGACTGTAGCTAGCTGGTAACATTTTAACGGCTGCGACGAGTCTTCTCTCCACCAGATAAGCTGGTACTTCCGATCCTCCTTAGCAACCCAAATTTGCCGATACATTTTTTCAATGTCAGCGGTGAAGGCATATTGTGACAACCGAAACCGAAGTAGTATTTGAACCACATCATCTTGTATACTGGGGCCAATTAACAGAATGTCGTTGAGCGATATATTAGCTGAAGTTTTGGCTGATGCATCAAATACGACCCGTAATTTTGTTGTGGAACTGTCTGGTTTCATCACCGCATGGTGTGGCAGGAAATAGTGCGGACCTCTGATGGTGTCAGTTGATACTTCTTCCATATGTCCCAGGGATTCATAGTCTCTCATAAACGCGACATACTGGTTCTTAAGCTCGGGATTTCTTTCTAGTTTGCGTTCGACTGCGAAGAACCGTTGAAGGGCTATGTCCCTTGACTCACCCAAATGCGTAGGGTCTCCTTGGAAAGGAAGTTTTACAATGAAGCGGCCATCTGTGCCTCGTTGGGTATGATGGTTGTAGTGTTCTTCACATTGTCGTTCAGCTAATGTGAGAGTAGACTTGGTTGCATCAAATTCTTCTAAGCGCCAGAATTTCTCCAATAATTCTTCAAGATTTTCATCGTCCGTGCAAACTCCACAAGTTGCAATTGGACTTGATGTATCCTGCCTGTTGTATGCACCACCAACTACCCATCCGTAGAGTGTGTTTTGTAAAATTGTTCCCCCTTCTCCTGGTGATAGTTGTCCGACACATAATGTTTGGTAAAACAACCCTGCGCCTATCAGCAAATCAATTCGAGCTGATTCATTGAATGATGGATCTGCTAGCTTTATTTATTTATTTATTATTATTAATTTACGTTCACCTTGGGACATTAAGGCAAAACCTTGTAAGATTGTCCCAATAACATGAAATGATACATTTAGTACAATAATCCGGACATAATTTAAACTTATACTATAAAATACAATAGCTCACAGAGTACAAAAACAGAACATTACAATATGAATTTCAACAATTCATCTTTCAATACAAAACAGCTTTGAATCAATAAAAATGTACAGCTTTAAATTTGTTAATAGTCACAAAAGGATGCATACATTGTACGCGGTCACACACAATCCATAGCACAACCCAATTCAGCTCATAGATTCATTGCCCCTGGAAGTGTTTATTAAGCTCAATTTTGAATAGATTAGCATTGCCAATACCTTGAATCCGTACAGGCAGTGAATTCCAAAGTCTCACAGCATTAACGAAAAATTGACGATCAGACATAAGTGAGGAATGTCTTAACGGGACAAGCCGATTAGAACGGCCAGAGCGAGTAAATTTAAGGCGCCTAAACAAATATGGAGGCTCCCGAGTGCAAATAATCTTATGCAACAATAGAATACTTCGAGTGTCAAGAAGCTGATCGAATGTGATGTGGAAAAGTTCTATTGCGCGCCCAGACACATGATCTCTTCGACTTAAACCATAAATGTACCTCGTTATAGTGTTAAATAACACATTGAGTTTTCGTTTACTTACTGCATCACAATTCCCAAATATTTCACAACCATATAACATAGTTGGGAGAAGGTAGGACTTGGCTAGTATCATTCTAATCCTGAAAGGCGTAAAATATTGCGTAGCCCATAGGGGTCGTAGCATACCATAGACTTTACCAACCGTTACTGCAATATGATCATTCCACGATAGAGCACCATCAAATATGACCCCCAAATTTTTAATCACATTTACATAATTAATTGCCGATGAATGCATAAATATCCCAGGGAGGCCCGCGGTTACGATGTGTTTCTTGTAGATCACCAAACACTTAGATTTAGCCGGATTAAGACACAAACCATTCCTTCCTGCCCATACATATAGATTATTCAGGTCTTTATGAATTTTGGTGACACAATCGGCAACTTCGTACGGTGTACAACTGATGTAAATCTGAACATAATCAGCATACATTTGAATATTACAATATTGTAAGACAGTCGGCAGGTCATTTATGTATATGCAAAAGAGAAGTGGACCCAAAATGGAGCCCTGTGGCACACCTCGAGCCACAGAAAGAAAATTAGATGCCACAACAGTACTGCGCCAGAATTTCTCCAATGATTCTTCAAGATTTTCATCGTCCGTGCAAACTCCACAAGTTGCAATTGGACTTGATGTATCCTGCCTGTTGTATGCACCACCAACTACCCATCTGAAGAGTATGTTTTGTAAAATTGTTCCCCCTTCTGCTGGTGATAGTTGTCCGACACATAATGTTTGGTAAAACAACCCTGCGCCTATCAGCAAATCAATTCGAGCTGATTCATTGAATGATGGATCTGCTAGCTTTATGTTTTTCGGAATTGACCACTGTGAAATGTCAATAGTTTTTTGTGGCTGATCAGACACGATTTTAGGAAGAATTTGTGCTTCTATGTGTGTCGTGAATCCAGTGGTCGTTGATTCCAATCCGACGATCACCGTCTCTGTGGTTCGCTTTTTGCTATTGCCGATTCCTTCGATGGAAGTGTCGCCTTTTCGCTTACGCAATCCTAATTGCCTTGCTAGGCTTTGTGTTATGAAATTCAACTGCGAGCCACTGTCGAGGTGCGCGCGACATTTGACTTCCTGTCCCCAAGCGGATCTTTACGTTATGGACACGGTACTCAACAGTGCTGGTCTATGAAGAGTTGGTTGCATAGGCAACGCTGCTAACGAAGCTGCTGATGATGGCTTGGTTGCGTTGGCGTTTTCCAGTTTTTCTTGGTCTGATGCTAGCTGCAAATGCAAAAGCGTATTGTGCTTCCTTGGACACTTGGTACATGTTCTTGATGAGCAATTCTTTGAACCATGACCAGTTTTCAAACAGTTGACGCATCGTTTTAGGCGTTGAATTGTGTTCAACCGTTGACTTGGAGTCATCTTCAGGAACCTTGGGCACAGGTAGAGTGCGTGTGACTGCTTACATATGTCACACGCTTGAGCTGATGTGGTGGCACTTAAAGCGCTGTAGTTGCCATGCTGCTTGCCCCTTTCGCTATTAGGCTTGTTGCTCTTGATTCCCAGCGCTTCCAGGGTTTGGAAACGTATCCTCAAAAAGGCTAGGAATTCCTCCAGTGATAGAATTTTAGTTGGGTCCTGGATGGATTGTTCCCATAAAACGTGCGTTGACTTGCTGAGCTGCTGATCTAGGATGAATAGCAGAATTGGGTCCCATGATGAAGTGTCTAGACCCAAATTCTGAAGGCTTAAAATGCACTCTCGCGTTGTATCATGCAGTAATTTGACTTTCGTAACACTCTCGAGATTTGATGTAGTTTGCGTTAGTAGTCGACACAATGCTGCGTTAACTAAATGCCTCGAGTTCTCGTACCGTTCGTTGATCACTTGCCATGCGGTCACGTAGTTGTCTGCCGATGTGAGATGACGAATGAGGGCTTCTGCTTCTCCTATAAGGCTGGATTTCAGGTACCAAATTTTTTGGCACTGTGGTATGGGCTGCTTGTCCACCAGTTCCATGAATAAATCTCGGAATTGTCGCCACTGGAGATAATTACCGTCAAATTTTGGTAACTCCACCTTTGGCAATTGTAATTTTGGAGATGCATTTGTTGGCGTGCTTCTATCCACAGCATTGCAGCTGCTCGATTGTTGGCCCATGTCCAAGAGGAGGGCCAATTTGTTGTGAAACTGTTGTTCGCTTTGGAAGAAGTCTTCAATGTCGTACGTGATGTCTCCAGCTTCACACAGTAGTTTGTGCAGACCTTGTACTATCTGCCAATGTTGCTCTAGATTGCTTGCCTGACGCGTGTAGAAACTGCCTGGGTGTATTGGTTGGTTGGCAAGCAATTGATCAATCGTCTTAAAGATGTTAGTGATGAGTAGTCCTTGTAGTTGAACATGCGACAGAACGGGTCGCGAACGGGACTGTTGTTGCATAGCCCCACCTTCCTGAGTTAGTGGTTGTAGCCGTACTAGTCCAGGTGATTGTGCTCTTGGCACTGTTGTTGTTGTCTTCGGGAGTATCTTCGATGCCTTCAGCGTGTTGATAGTGCCTTGCATTTCCTCGCGAAGCTTATAATATTTGAAACCCACCATTGCGTGTATGTCCTTCGCAAAGTATGGGTGAGAAGTGTCATCCCCATAGCTTTTCCGGATCACAACGTCAGATTGGTTGAGTTGTTGCCATTGATTATCAAGTTCTTGCAGCCTTTTTTCCATGAATTCTAATATCCTTCGTTCGTGAGCTGTTTTCTTATAGCTTGATATCAGTGTTTGAATGGTCAATGCTCGGTCGTCTTTTTGACGAACCAGCTCTTCCATTGACATGTTGTCGGAAGTCATGATAAATTATTGATGAGCTTTATTCAGCTGATGTCCTCAGGAATGGTATATGTGCCGTGTCCTGTTGATCACGTCGGGGTCACCAAAAATGTTTAAGGATATTTTTCCTTAAATGGCAGCCATTTTGGTACAAGCACCGAACTGGCAACCATTTAAGGAAAAAGATCCTTAAACACATACAAAAGACCGTACAATGTAATTGAACGCAAATGCATTAATACTATAATACATGTAAATGGCACGCAAAAAGAATTTCATAACAATCAATTAAAAAATATGTTAACTTAATGTAAAATATATATAACTTTTTATTCACTATTATACACATTTATATTTCTTTTTATTATAAGCTAAAAATACTTAATAATTACTAATTATAATTAGTACATAAGAACCATATACATAAGAATTTAAGTAAAAACAATATATACGATCTTTTTTTACTTTGTAACAAATTTAATATTCTGACTTGACTGAACAGACAGGAAAAGTTAGGTAATCCTTTTGATACCCCATATTTACTCTTTAGGATGAGGGTGCAGTGGTATGTCACTATCACCATGACCGCAAGAAACATACACTCAAGTGCGTCGGTCAGCAATACTGGCAGTGAACTGTAATGCGACGCATTGACATGCATACACAATTGCATACTAACAGGATATATTATATTATGTAAGAAACTTTATTAAAAATATTATGTAAGTATAAAAAGTTAGTGTAAACAAAAATAGAGCTCTCCACACAAAAATAAAGTCAGAATTGAACTGAACTTCAAAGTATTTCTCTTATCTTCGCGGAAATTGGTTCCCGAGCAAAACAAAGGTGCTTTGCAGAATTCAGTTGGTTTCTGCTCCGAGGGCAAAATACTGCTGGTCCCGCTATCCGCCTTTAGGCGTCCGAAATAAACTATAACAACAAAAAATATTATGATATCTGCAAGTGATAAAGATACCAGAGAAGGAGCAGCCTTGGAAAGGTTCATGCCAAACATTGGAGGTCCAAGGCAACATTTAAGAAAACTACTAGCCAGGGTAAATACCTCCATTTTAATGTAAACAGCACCCACATGCACTTAATCAACGAGCCGTACAGGCTAAAAACAATGAGAATATACTGTGGACTTTAGAACTATAACCACTGAAGCAGACAGCGTCATAGGGAATAGATGCCAATAGATATCGCCGTAAAAGATACCGCGGCTATTTGAAACCCGAATAGCCAAGACAAAATGGATCCAGCCAAAATTAAGGCAATTAGAAAGAACTCACAAAACGAATGGCAGGAAAGATTGAATATATCCACCAAAGGACGATGGACTCATGAGCCGATCCCAAATATACAAGTATGGATCGCCCGAAGACACGGGGAAGTTATTTATGACCTAAAGCAGTTCCTATCGGGACAGGGATGCTTTCGAAAGTATCTGCACAAGTACAGACATGGGGAGGCCCATACGGCCTGTACTGTGTTGGCTGGTATAAGAATGCAGAACATGTGTTGATGGAATGCGGAGATTTTTCTGGAAGTATACGGATGTTAATCGCTAAAAGTTTGCGAAAAATCGTGATTGAGAGCGTTGGAAACTGCGCACTTATTGTGTAGGTAAGCAGTACAAAAAAATAAAAAAAATCTCTGTATATTCAATGCCATTATATTTTTCTTATGTGTTTTGACCTACTGAACTCGAAATACACAATTAAAAATTTCTATGTAAAAAACGGGGCCCGTAGAACCAGAAACTGTTATTAATCAACTTCCCTGGAGTCAGGCCTCTTGATATTAGATCCGCTGGGTTGTCTTGTGATCGGACATGGCGCCATTGTCTTGGAGATGACCATCGTTGAATTGAAGAGATTCGATTGGCGATAAATGTATGATAATGTGCTGAGTCAGCATTGATCCAGCCGAGGACTGCTGTGGAATCTGACCAATAGAACACTTCAGCATCGAGGAATGTTGCTCCCTGTTTTAGCTTCTGCATTAATTCTACCGCAAGTTTAGCAGCGCAAAGTCTAGTCTAGGCAGCGAAATTTGTTTTGTAGGAGCTACTCTAGATTTTGCGCAAATGAATCGTACTATGGTGGTATCGTGGACATCTGATGATCGTATATATGCCACTGCACCATAGGCCCGCTCTGATGCATCTGCGAAGATATGTATTTGGGGATTTTTGGGTGATGCTCCACTAAATATGTATCGTGGGACACTGATTTTTTGTAGTTCCCTTAATTCAGTGCGAAACTGTAGCCACGTTGTATGAAGATTTTGTGGCAAGGATGCATCCCAGTCTACGTTGAGCTTCCAGAGTGTTTGAAGAAATATTTTGGCTGTGACGGTGACTGGTGCAATGAATCCAAGATTGTCAAAAAGCCTAGATATGTCAGACAGCGTACTGCGTTTTGTTATTTTTCTTGCTTCTGTAGTAGCTATATCTAGAGTGAATGTATCGCTTATTGGTTGCCAGATAAGTCCATTGTCTTAATGCTGTCCTTTCCGGGTTGACTACAGTTTAACGCTAGCTCTTGATCACTAGGTGGAACATTTTTTAACAGATGATGGTGGTTGGCGCACCACTTCCGTAACTTAAATCCGGCGGATCCAAGCATATTTTATAGCTGTGTTTGAATGTCGACTGCTGCAGATAATGTATTGGCTCCACTTAGTGCATCGTCTACGTAGAAATTAGAATTGATTGCTGCTGCTACTAAGGGAAATTTGTGAGCTTGTTGGTTTGCTAGTGTCCGCAATGTTTTAATGACCAGGTATGGAACCACTGATGTGCCATATGTGACTGTAGCTAGCTGGTAACATTTTAACGGCTGCGACGAGCCTTCTCTCCACCAGATAAGCTGGTACTTCCGATCCTCCTTAGCATCCCAAATTTGCCGATACTTTTTTTCAATGTCAGCGGTGAAGTCATATTGTGACAACCGAAACCGAAGTAGTATTTGAACCACATCATCTTGTATACTGGGGCCAATTAACAGAATGTCGTTGAGCGATATATTAGCAGAAGTTTTGGCTGATGCATCAAATACGACCCGTAATTTTGTTGTGGAACTGTCTAGTTTCATCACCGCATGGTGTGGCAGGAAATAGTGCGGACCTCTGATGGTGTCAGTTGATACTTCCTCCATATGTCCCAGGGATTCATAGTCTCTCATAAACGCGACATACTGGTTCTTAAGCTCGGGATTTCTTTCTAGTTTGCGTTCGACTGCGAAGAACCGTTGAAGGGCTATGTCCCTTGACTCACCCAAATGCGTAGGGTCTCCTTGGAAAGGAAGTTTTACAATGAAGCGGCCATCTGTGCCTCGTTGGGTATGATGGTTGTAGTGTTCTTCACATTGTCGTTCAGCTAATGTGAGAGTAGACTTGGTTGCATCACATTCTTCTAAGCGCCAGAATTTCTCCAATGATTCTTCAAGATTTTCATCGTCCGTGCAAACTCCACAAGTTGCAATTGGACTTGATGTATCCTGCCTGTTGTATGCACCACCAACTACCCATCCGAAGAGTATGTTTTGTAAAATTGTTCCCCCTTCTCCTGGTGATAGTTGTCCGACACATAATGTTTGGTAAAACAACCCTGCGCCTATCAGCAAATCAATTCGAGCTGATTCATTGAATGATGGATCTGCTAGCTTTATGTTTTTCGGAATTGACCACTGTGAAATGTCAATAGTTTTTTGTGGCTGATCAGACACGATTTTAGGAAGAATTTGTGCTTCTATGTGTGTCGTGAATCCAGTGGTCGTTGATTCCAATCCGACGATCACCGTCTCTGTGGTTCGCTTTTTGCTATTGCCGATTCCTTCGATGGAAGTGTCGCCTTTTCGGTTACGCAATCCTAATTGCCTTGCTAGGCTTTGTGTTATGAAATTCAACTGCGAGCCACTGTCGAGGTGCGCGCGACATTTGACTTCCTGTCCCCAAGCGGATCTTTACGTTATGGACACGGTACTCAACAGTGCTGGTCTATGAAGAGTTGGTTGCATAGGCAACGCTGCTAACGAAGCTGCTGATGATGGCTTGGTTGCGTTGGCGTTTTCCAGTTTTTCTTGGTCTGATGCTAGCTGCAAATGCAAAATGCGTATTGTGCTTCCTTGGACACTTGGTACATCTTCTTGATGCGCAATTCTTTGAACCATGACCAGTTTTCAAACAGTTGACGCATCGTTTTAGGCGTTGAATTGTGTTCAACCGTTGACTTGGAGTCATCTTCTGGAACCTTGGGCACAGGTAGAGTGCGTGTGACTGCTTACATATGTCACACGCTTGAGCTGATGTGGTGGCCCTTAAAGCGCTGTAGTTGCCATGCTGCTTGCCCCTTTCGCTATTAGGCTTGTTGCTCTTGATTCCCAGCGCTTCCAGGGTTTGGAAACGTATCCTCAAAAAGGCTAGGAATTCCTCCAGTGATGGCATTTTAGTTGGGTCCTGGATGGATTGTTCCCATAAAACGTGCGTTGACTTGCTGAGCTGCTGAACTAGGATGAATAGCAGAATTGGGTCCCATGATGAAGTGTCTAGACATTTATATTTCTTTTTGTTATAAGCTGAAAATACTTAATAATTACTAATTATAATTAGTACATAAGAACCGTATACATAAGAATTTAAGTAAAAACAATATGTACAATCTTTTTTTACTTTGTAACAAATTCAATATTCTGACTTGACTGAACAGACAGGAAAAGTTAGGTAATCCTTTTGATACCGCATATTTCCTCTTTAGGATGAGGGTGCAGTGGTATGTCACTATCACCATGACCGCAAGAAACATACACTCAAGTGCGTCGGTCAGCAATAATGGCAGTGAACTGCAATGCGACGCATTGACATGCATACACAATTGCATACTAACAGGATATATTATATTATGTAAGAAACTTTATTAAAAATATTATGTAAGTATAAAAAATTAGTGTAACAAAAATAGAGCTCTCCACACAAAAATAAAGTCAGAATTGAACTGAACTTCAAAGTATTTCTCTTATCTTCGCGGAAATTGGTTCCCGAGCAAAACAAAGGTGCTTTGCAGAATTCGGTTGGTTTCTGCTCCGAGGGCAAAATACTGCTGGTCCCGCTATCCGCCTTTAGGCGTCCGAAATAAACTATAACAACAAAAAATATTATGATATCTGCAAGTGATAAAGATACCAGAGAAGGAGCAGCCTTGGAAAGGTTCATGCCAAACATTGGAGGTCCAAGGCAACATTTAAGAAAACTACTAGCCAGGGTAAATACCTCCATTTTAATGTAAACAGCACCCACATGCACTTAATCAACGAGCCGTACAGGCTAAAAACAATGAGAATATACTGTGGACTTTAGAACTATAACCACTGAAGCAGACAGCGTCATAGGGAATAGATGCCAATAGATATCGCCGTAAAAGATACCGCGGCTATTTGAAACCCGAATAGCCAAGACAAAATGGATCCAGCCAAAATTAAGACAATTAGAAAGAACTCACAAAACGAATGGCAGGAAAGATTGAATATATCCACCAAAGGACGATGGACTCAGGAGCCGATCCCAAATATACAAGTATGGATCGCCCGAAGACACGGGGAAGTTATTTATGACCTAAAGCAGTTCCTATCGGGACAGGGATGCTTTCGAAAGTATCTGCACAAGTACAGATATGGGGAGGCCCATACGGCCTGTACTGTGTTGGCTGGTATGAGAATGCAGAACATGTGTTGATGGAATGCGGAGATTTTTCTGGAAGTATACGGATGTTAATCGCTAAAAGTTTGCGAAAAATCGTAATTGAGAGCGTTGGAAACTGCGCATTTATTGTGTAGGTAAGCAGTACAAAAAAATAAAAAAAATCTCTGTATATTCAATGCCATTATATTTTTCTTATGTGTTTTGATCTACTGAACTCGAAATACACAATTAAAAATTTCTATGTAAAAAACGGGGCCCGTAGAACCAGAAACTGTTATTAATCAACTTCCCTGAAGTCAGGCCTCTTGATATTAGATCCGCTGGGTTGTCTTGTGATCGGACATGGCGCCATTGTCTTGGAGATGACCATCGTTGAATTGAAGAGATTCGATTGGCGATAAATGTATGATAATGTGCTGAGTCAGCATTGATCCAGCCGAGGACTGCTGTTGAATCTGACCAATAGAACACTTCAGCATCGAGGAATGTTGCTCCTTGTTTTAGCTTCTGCATTAATTCTACCGCAAGTTTAGCAGCGCAAAGTCTAGTCTAGGCAGCGAAGTTTCCGAGATAGGGGCTTGTGCATAATATTTCCAATTGGGACGCACATATGAAAAACAATAAAAAATCCTAATCTCTTTTAACAGTATTTTTCAATCGGTTCAGCAGTTTAACTGTTATGGTCCAAAATATATGAGAAAAATAGATTTTCTATCTATCGCAAAACAAAAATATAAAACGTCAAATTATGCCCAATGTCTTATTATTTGTGTACAGATCGTAATCTTACGAAAGAAAAAAAGTATTGAGGAACAAAATCTTTGCGTAAATACCGGACTTATGAGCTATTAAGTGAAGGTTCCAAAATTTAATTACATTTGCTTAAAATGCATAAATGCATTTTAAATTCATTTGCTGAAGGTAATGCAGAAGGTTAATGCAGTGTTTTAAAAATTGGGTAATATTTTAATTGTAAACTAGTGTAATTATGTTTAGTCACTTTATAGTATTTTTTATTAGTATAATGGAATAAAAATATAACACAGAATAATAATAATAAAAAAAATTTGTATGCAACTATATTTTAATTTTTTTTTTGCCTAGTTCCATATATACGAGGTGCGATCAAAAAAGAACCGTTGTGTGATCAAAAAATAAAGTATTTATTTATTCATCAACAACTTGTTGGGTTTTTGAATCCTCTTCGGTATTAAAATAGAGTTGGGCACGTATAAGTTGAAACGGTGGTTTCGTTTTTGAATCCATTTCCGTTAAAACGAGAGACTAGGACTGCAACGTTAAGATATGAACAGAATCACTGCTGAGAAATTTTTATTTTGCCCGACTGTGGCCATTTTTTTCCAGTCCGTTATAGTTATCTTAATGAAACTTAGTAAAATAATATCCTGGACAAAGATACAGATCCAGATTGCTACATTAGCCGATTTGGATAAAGTCCACGCCTACATCCCATATAAGCCTACTTCGGTCCAATTGATGAGTCACACAATTTGGTAGTTATGTAGATATGGGTCCTACTAAATACGATGGTACATCTGGGCGATATATATTAACTGCCACGACAACTATTAACAAATATACATAACTTAAGATCTTCTATAGAAATGAGAAGGAACATATGGACATTATAAAGCCAGCTTCCATATAAGGAACTTTCGGGTCTAACATTAAAATTAGCTTATCTTTGCTCGTATTGCTGTTATGGGAAACAAAAGTAATGTACAATGGGTCCATAATAGTGTGTGTGCGAAATATTACTACTGCCAGACCCACAATTAACCAAAAATCATTACTGGGTTCCTATAAAATATTTATCTACGAAATTTCACAGGAAGATTGGGGGTACTAACAATATAACACCACACAAAAAATGGGCGGTCTATTATTGACACATTTTTATAAATTACGACTCATACAATATTTTTGTGCGAAATTTTATATTTGTACGTATACGCTACAAAACCATACACAAGAAATGGGATCGATCAGACAAAAGATACGTCTCTCTCCAATATAATCAATTTTGGGGATCCCAATTAAAATTGCTCTACATATGCTTTTAATGATGATAAATGAAAACAAATTGGTAGCAGTATATATCCGGTCCGTTATAATATACATGCAAAATATGGGGAGATTATTACCAAATTTTATTCACAAGAAATGTGGACGATCAGATAAAGTCCAAGTTTACCTCCATTATAAACAGTCAGGGTACCGAAAATTACCTTAGATATGCTCCTAATGATGATTTATGAATTAAACGTATGCATTGTTTAACACGTGCGCACAGGAAAAGATAACGGGTATTTCGAAATCGATCTCAGCCGACATCAAATTTCTTTGCCCGTTTTCTTACTATTGAAATCATACGACACTCAATATTAATAATTCAGTAAACGGCCCCTGGTAACCCGTGAGGTTCCCCCAGCATAAACAGTTGTTATAATATATACAAACAATGAATGTTTACTGAGTATACATATTATTATTGCCCTTATTATGGTTCACAACTTGAAAAAGTTGAGTTGTAAGCGAGACAACTCAACCTAATTTTTTTTCGGCATTACAATTCACAACTTATTTGAGGTGTTTTATTTATGGTATTGCCATATTAAAAATTGTTTATTTTGACAGTTGATATCGGCATAAAAACGAAAATTTGTGAGAAGTAAACAAAAAATTTTAAAATAAAATGGAAATAAGTGCTGAATTTTTTTTTTTTTTTTATGAAGCAGTGGCGGAAAATTTTGCAAATGTGGCACATGTAAGGAGAAGATTAAGGGATGCGTCCAATCCTTTGGAATTGCCAAATATTAAGTAAGTAATATGAGAGAGGGAATCGCCATCAAATTGAAATTGAAATTGAAAAAAGGAGGCGTTTCTCTATTTACTTAACGAGACGCAAGATTTCTTTAAAAAGTCCACACGCACTTTTGCTATTCCGCCCTTTATTAAGTTGTGCGCCGCTTTGAGATTTTTTGCCGATGGAAGTTACCAGAAGTGCGGAGGCAATGATTTTAATATGGGCCTAGCGCCACCCACATTCTCGGTTCTTTTCGATGAGGTTTTAAAAATCCTAGAGCGATACTTATGTAGTCGATGGATAAAGCTTCGCTGAATGTGAGCGAAATCAACGATTCGAAATTGGCAGTTTATGCCCAGAGTGGATTTCCAGGAGTTATAGGATTCGTTGATGGTACGCATGTGAGAATCATATCACCGCGGAAGGAGTTACAACATCTGTATTTAAACAGAAAAGGATATCACAGCCTCAATGTAATGATCGTAAGTAATTTGCATTTGAAATCATTATTTGTGCATAATTTTAATCTTTGTTTAGTTTTCTCATTTTAAAATGAATGTCAGGTTTGTAGACGCAAGGTGTCCTGGCGCAAATCACGATTCCCTAATACGGAATGTCAGCACTTTAAAGCAACATCTTGAGAGGAATATGCAGACCAATACATGGATTTTAGGCAACGTTTTCTAATATTGTTCAAATAATGACTTAATTTTATGAAAAAATTCTTTTTAGACGATTCTGGGTATCTTCTTTATTCTCTTTTTATTCTCCGTTTCGCAGTACAGTTGATGGCTCAGGGCAAGCCAAATACAACAATATCCATGCTAAGGCCAGAAACTCTGTGGAAAGGACAATAGGGATATTGAAAAGCAAGTTTCGCTTTATGCCCGTGGTATATACTACTCACAAAAAAAATTCGCAGAAATTGTAAACGCGTGCTGTGCGCCGCACAATATCAGCCAGCATTTGAAAGTGGAGTATCCAAATGGAATCATGGTCTATGGTGACAACATACAAGTCATTCCTGATGAAGTTTCTGAAGCGAGAAACAACATACATGTACCGGAAACAATCCGAAACAGCATAATGCGTGCCTTCCAATAAAAATCCAAATTTTGTGTTCAATTAATTTTATATAACAAAAAAAAAAATTACATTTTTATGAAAACTAATTAATAAAAAAAAACATTTCATTTTCTTAAAACTAAGTCATATATAACAGTCTTTATTTTCTTAAAATGAGTTCACCAAAAACAATTATTCATTTACTTAAAATTATTTAAAGAAAAAAAAAAAACATTTTCATTTACTTATAACTAAAAATCACAAAAAATTAAATTTTTCTTAGATTAAATATTTACATTTCATTTTTTGAAACTTTGCTTTAGCAATTTTTAATTTTATTTTACGGAGTTCGCTCTTCTCTGCATTTGCTTCCTCAAGCAATGCAAATTTTTTTTTCCAAATTATATTTTTATATTAAATCTCCTGTTGTGTCCTTGCCTGCTCTTCCAGAAACTCGAATCGCTTGTCCTTTGTCGATTTCTTACTCAGCCGCATGCGCTTAGGAGTAGGCGTAATTGTCGTAATTGCATTAATTCTGCATTTCCGCAAGCTTCTAACCCAAATGCAAGACCGGGTGGGTTTATGGACAGATTTACCTGCGTTAACTGGTAAACCTGTTCCCCAGTTGGGGTCAACTTAACCTCCTGAGATGGACCACTGCCAGTAGCCAACTAATTTTCTTTATTTTTGGCTAATTTCCTCTTTAAATCTGACTTGTAGTGTACCCATACCGAAAAAAGAACTATTATTTTATATTTGTTGTTTTTGATTTTTGAACATCAAACTTACCCTTTGCCACTCTGCTCCTGTTCTAGTTGGCGGTCCTAAGCTATTTAGTTCCACAGAGAATTGTGCCCAAGTTGCGTTTATTACGTGACGGGTGGTCACAAACTATCCTTTTCCTCGGCCAATTTCTGGATTGGTTTCCACCAAATCCACAAGACGCTCCAACTGTTTATTTGTGATTTTCCTACAAAACATTATATATATATATATATATATATATATATATATATATATATATATATATATATATATATATATATATATATATATATATATATGTATATCTATTATATATATTTTTTACACATATATTAATTATTTATTTATTTATTTATTTATTCATACTTGTGTTAAAATTAAAATTTTAATACAATAAGACTTACAGCTATGACATCTATGGTCTTAAGCTACTTAATTTTATATATATGTTAGATTTCTTTATAGGTGTTAGAGTACTTAAGGTAATTTATCAGCATCTTTAAGTCTATCGGTAGGGTTGTTAAGTAGGGTTGTTGGTTTGATGTTTGGAAGTGATTTTCTGTAGATGTTAAAGTATATACAATTGTTTAATATGTGTTCGACGTTCATGTTGGGTAGGTTGCAGAATTTGCATATGTTGTTTGTTTTATTGATAATGTATTCATTGGTCAGTTTTGTGTGTCCAAGTCAGAGTCGTACGAGTTTTATTGAGTCTTGTCTGTTTATGTTGGTGTTATGAACGGTTTTAAAATGTTCATAGATAGGTATTTTTGATTTATTAATTTTTTTGTACCAGTCATTAGTAGTTTGGAATAGATCTTTGGCTTTTTTCCGGTGAATGGTTTTTATGAATTTTAGGATGTCTGATGATAATATATTTTGTGTAGTCGTTAGTGGGGCACATGTGGCATTTTAGGCAATTTTGTCCGCTAATTCGTTGCCGTTTATATTGACATGTCCGGGGATCCAAATAGGTCGGTGTTGACTGAGTTATAAGGAAGTTGCCAGCTAGGAAATACTAAAGATTTCTTGTGTACTTTTGTGATTATGGGTACTTCAATGTTTTGGGCAGTCTTAATCACTTTATTTATTGTGGATGATACTTGTTGGACTTTTTTAGATTTAAGGATTTGGGCACATAGGGTTGGGAGTGGGGAGTGGTCGTTGATTATAACTGATTTAATAAGCTTAGAGGTGATTAGGTCCCGGGCAAGGGATATTGGTGTAATTTTAGCTTCATACAGGAGGTTGGGAACAGGGGTTGTTCTGAATGCACCTAGTGCAATCCTCGTAGCGGAATTTATGGTAGTGTTTAATTTATTTATGGTTGATTTGGTGCAAGCCCAAATAAGTATAGACCATAGTTAATTTTAGATAAGAGGAGGGATTTTGTTATTGAGATTAGTGATGCTGTATTGCCGTTGAATTTTTTGCTTCAAAAGCATTTGATTATATTGAGTGGTTTGATTAATGAGTCTATTAATTGATTAATATGTGTTTCCCATCGATATCTTTTGTTCAGTGTAATCCCAAGTAATCCCATCTTTAAATTGTCAACTTTGTTTATATTTATGTGGGTGCATATGATGTTTGAGGAGCAATTGTGTTTTCTACAGATGTGAATTTGCTTGCATTTTTGTAGCGATAATGCAGCTCCTGAATATGTGCACCAATCCGAATCCGATGGGATCGAAATTGTAGGGGGTTTGTTTCTATTTAGTTTTTTAATTATTAAGTAGTCATCAGCGAATTCGAGAAAGTCAATTTCTTTGTGGAGTGATAAGGTGTTGCTTAGCTTGTTATAGGCTATCAGAAATAGGATTACGGAGAGGGGGGAACCTTGGGGAATGCCATTTTGGAGAGAAAAGCTTTGAGAAAATTGGGATTCGATTTTTACTTTGATGTTCCTATTTGTCATATAGTTTTTTATATAATTATAAATGTTGGGGCCGATTTTCCACAAGTTAAGTTGATCTAAGCATGTACTCCAATTTTATCAAATGCTTTAGCAAAATCCAGTGAGATGAGGGATATGTGTTTTTTGTAAGAGAGGGAATGGGTGATCTGATGATCAAGGTAAACCAGAAAATCAGACATTGATTTCCCTTTTTTGAATCCTAATTGATGGCTATTGAGAAGTTTGTTATTTGATACAAACCATCAAAGTCTGTTGGCAATGATTTTATCTAGTACTTTGGAGCAGCAAGAGTTAAGTGAGATTGGACGATATGATGTTAACATGGTTTTGTCTGAGTTAGGTTTAGATATAGGGATAATGAGACTATTTTTATACATTTGAGGGATAAAACCAGAAAATATTTTATTATATAAGTCAGTAAGTCGACTTTTTACTGCAAAGGGTAGGTGTTTAATCATTGGGTAGGATATTCGATCTATTCCGCGAGTTTTGCCTTTTAGTTGGTTTATTGCCATGTTTAGTTCGATTGGATTGATTTTATCGTCAATAATTAAGGCTGATTTGCTCGGACTAGGTAACCTACTTCTGGATAGGGAGTTTTGTTTGTTTAAGAGGAAGGTAGGAGAGAATGAATTATCGTGTGCTTCTTTGGACCATGTTTCTGCAAGTGTATTGGCTATTATGGAGATATTTGTGATCGAATTTTGGTTAGGTTGGGGTAAGCTAATTGAATGGATTGGGGTATAGGTTTTAAGCCTACAGAATGTGCGAATTGTTGACCAAATTTTTCCTGAAGGTGTAAAAGGATTGATGTTTGAGGTGAAGTTAAGTATTGAGGTTGATTTAGATAATTTTATTTCGCGCTTAAGTATCGCGTTTGCTTTCTTGAATTTTATGATATTATCTAGTGATATGTTTCTGGTTAGGCTATTTCGAAGTTTGTTTCTTTCTTTTTTTAAGTCTTCTAATTTATTGTTCCACCAGGGGACTGTTGTTCTTCGCTTAGGTCTAGATTGAGGAATGGATTCGTTAGCGCTTTGAATTATTATTTTTTGAATATTTGCAGTTTCTTTGTTTATGTTTATACTAACAGCTCTTTTTTCAGATAAGTGATTAGCTAGTATGCTGAATTTGTCCCAATTCGTTTTGCCTAAATTGAATCTAGGTCTACTTGTAGTTGGAATTGTTGTGAGATTGGGGAAGAGGGATATGAGGATAGGAAAGTGATCGCTACCGCATAGATCGGATTCTATTTGCCAGTTGGTTTCTATTGCTAGGATAGGAGATGCAAGTGTAAGATCAATATGAGTTAGAGTGTTATGCGTTGTGAAGTGGGTTGGGAAGCCGTTGTTTAGGAGAGTCAGTGCCGATTCTGTGATAAATTGATCGATTTTTTGCCTCTAGCATTGTTGTAATTAGAACCCCAACTGGTGTGCCAGCTATTGAAGTCACCTGTGATCAAGTGTGGTGATTGTGAGTTGTCAAAAAGATCGTGAAGATCTTTGACTTTGAAAGATTTTGTGGGTGGTAGGTATATTGAGGTAAGTAGGAATTTTTGTTTTGAAAAAATAAAAATATTTACTATGTCAAAATTGTTTGTAGGAAAGTTGGTTGTGCTCTGTTGTATTGAATTATGTATGAGTATGGCTGCGCCGCCAAATGAATTTTGTGGGTGTAGAGATGTGTATAATTGGTAGTTAATGGGAGTAGGTATTATTTTGTCGTCTTTTAGGTGTGTTTCTTGTAGGGTAATGATTTGTGGTTTATGTTTTTTTAATAATATTTCTAGTTCATTATAATTGTTTTTGTAGCCTTTGATATTCCATTGAATAATTTTTAAAGATGCTGTCATTACTGTCAGATTTACAGAGTTTTTGCAGATATTTATATATGTTAAATTATTTAAACAAATGGAAGAGTATTAAGTTGTTTCCATGTCAGGCTTTATTAATTTTCGATCGTTGAGTGATTCGGACGCGTGTCGGGTTGCTCCGTGAAGTTTTCTAAAAAGTGTAAAAATTACTATTTAATAAAACGTTAAAACTTGTGCGTACCTGTAGTGATTTCCGCCCCATTGACTGCTGGTCCAGGGGTCGGTATTCCTGGTGGTAATCAACCACGGTCTTCCTCAGGCGCTAAAAGTGAAAATTTTTTAATAATTAAAGGTTTTTATTTATATACATATTACCTTAATTAACCCAAAAGAGAGACCTGCAAATAAATAAAATAAAAAAAAACAACAGCATATGCTTCACAGCAGCTGTCTCATTGATATAAACAGTTCAATCTATTACTTTGTAAATCTCAGTATAGTTGGTTTGTGTATGCACTAAGTTTTTTTTGCTTAATCCCCCTACACTTAGTAGTATGAGTGTTATCCGCTCCCCCAAAGGGGGTTCCAAAAATGTTAACCCACAAGCGGAAACCATCGCCAAAAATACTGATTGTGATCAGTGCAGTACCGTAGAACCAGGAACAAATAGAAGCGAAGGTTATCGAGGTGAAAACATCACTGGTATGGTGGCTTCAACGAGCCTTAAACTCCCACAATTGGGAGTGGAGGCACCTGGAATATGGCAGAAAGCAAACTCGAAGAGGAATAGATCTAGCCCAGGCGCAACATCGCGTCCCACTCCAAAACAATCCAAATTGGATAATTACTGGCTCGGAACACCTTCTTTAAACAGCTCGAATAGATTCGCTGCACTAGACCAAGCAGAGGCACGTCAAGATGCAACAACTGACGTCCGGAGAGAACCAAAACCTCCACCTATTTTTGTTTCAGGCGTGAGTAATATAATTCCCCTAAAAGAATTACTTGAAGTAATTGCTAAGAAAGAATATGAAATCAGAGTTATAAATGGAGACGTTGTCAAAATACAACCAAAGTCGTCTGAAAAATACTCAGCCATTACAAAGGCTCTAATCGAAAAGAACATTGAGTTTCATACTTTTAAATTGTGTAGTGCATGTGCACTTTTGCGCACAAACGTAGTGTAGCACAAAGTCTACCTACGCAAACTACACATCCAAACCATACCAATACATAAGACACACCCATCCGCTGCACTGCAACACTATGACACTTGACATGTGCAGTGTAATTAGAATCCTGGCGTGCGGTCATTGGTGGATTGGTTTGTTTTACAATTGAGTGGAATTTGAGTTAGACTTAAGCGAAAGGGATTAGAAATAAACAAATTAATCGAGATTTGTTATCGAGTTTGTAACTCAAATAAACCATATAAAAACCCTGCTCGGGAATTAAACTAATCAGTTTCCAACTGGCAACTCAACACATTGCATTTTTCTTGCAAACAGCCTTTCTTCGGCTTCAGCCTTTCTTCGGCTTAAATTAGTAATTTGCTCAATGGCGTCTTGCCGAGCAACGCTATAATATATAATATTTATCATATATTTCTCGCACACAATATACGTGCATTACATGGCGATCCTGCCTGACTCGAGCTTGTAGATCTTCCTATACAGTATTGTATCCTGCAAGGAAACTGTTATCCAGTTCTGATGCCAAACTCGTTCCTGTATTTTCTGAAATACTTTTGAATTTTTCCGAATTGAGATATGATGGCAAACATCGAAGAAGCGATTGAGGTCAACGGCAAAATGCTCGTACCCCAACACATTAAAGCCACTGGCGAATATCATTTTTCTTCGGCTTCAGATGAAAAATTTGGCCACAAAACAGTAGACGGTGCAGACTACGATGACGCCGATCTGTACGATGACGATGAGGTACGTCCTCCACCTCCACCATATGTGCAAGCTATTGGAGCAGCACATACGAGTTGGATTTTCATACAATCAGATTTCGAAGAATCAGAGTCGCAGTTAACAACTGGAGGCGCCAGCAAGCGTTCTCAACAGAGATTCAATGAATTCTTAACCAATTATATATAAGTTACTAGTTAAGCCAAAACTAATTACATACATTTACAACAATTTAAATAGTTTCTAGTTTTACAAATCATTATACTATGTTGGTCATTTTTGTTTAAAGACAAAAAAAAAATAAATAATAATAATAATAATTTAATTAAATAACTTATTGGAATGATACAAAAGCATTAAATTTATATCACAAATTAACACAACTTTGACAAGTTTCTCACAGCATAAATTTTTTTTCAAACCTTACCTCTATGGATGGAAATTTACAGTGGTGACAGACCACCGACCGTTAGTCGCATTGTTTACACACAAAAACCTATCTTCCAAGTTAACCAGCATAAGATTAGATTTGTCCGACTATGATTTCGACATTATATATAAAAAGGGAAAAATAAACACCAATGCGGATGCACTGTCAAGAATTAAAATCGATTCTGACATACTAAAATCAATGATACCGAAAGAAAACGATGAATCCGTTAACAAAGCATTAGTAATTACGAGGGGCATGTCTGCTAAAAAGAGCACAGACATTAATCAGGAGAAATGTAGCTCTCATTCGAAGTCTGATCAACTTCACATTTGGGACTGCACGTCCATATCTGACGTCAGGAATGTAAGAAAATTGAAATTTGTGTTTATGAGCAATAAGAAGGGTACCCATATTAAAATAAATAAAGATGAGATACTTGTGATAAGCAGTGATACTCCATCGAACCCAGGTTCGCTATTGGAAAAACTACTATCAAGAATAAACAAGTCAAATATTAAAGAACTAGCGCTAGATGAGAAAAATGATATATTTAGGTACGTACCGAAAGAAAAATTAAAAGAAGAATATAATAAGTTGCAACAGAAGAATAAACAAAATAATGAAAGCTCAAAGTTGAATATATTGATATATAGAAGTCCCCACAGAATAGTAGATAACGTAATTATGTATAAACTAATCGCAGAATATCACGATTCGCCATCGGAGGGCATTTTGGTGTAAGAAAAACCGTTTTAAAATTGAAACAAAAATAGGTTTGGAAGAATATGGGAAAAATGGTGAAAAATTTTATCACAAATTGTAAACATTGTGCTAAGAATAAACAAATACGACATACGAAAGAACAGATGGTTATTACAGACACTCCAACTACTAGTTTTGAAACCGTAGCAATTGATACTGTCGGTCCGCTAAGAATTTCTAATGGGTACAGATATATTTTAACAGCGCAGTGCGAATTGACAAAATTTGTGATAGCGCACCCCATGGAAACCAAAGATGCCGACACTGTAGCTAAAACACTTGTTGACCAATTCATTCTCAAGTATGGTAATTTCAAAAATTTGAAATCGGACAAGGGCACAGAGTTAATGAAAAATGTGTGTAAAAATCTAAAAATGAATCAAATATTTTCAACTCCTTATCATCACGAATCACTGGGTTCAGTAGAGCGCAACCACCGCACTCTTACTGAATTCATGTTGACGTTCGCAAACGATAATGAGTGGGACAAGTGGATATCATTTTACACTTTTGCTTACAATACGACGCCGCATGTCGATACGGGTTACTCACCATATGAGCTTGTGTTTGGTAAACTGCCACACTTACCAAGCGACCTAATTGGAACAAGAGAATCAATTTATGATATTGAAAATTATTCGAATGAACTGAAGTTAAGAATGAGAACGTCAATAAACAAAGCAAGGGAACTGATCGAAGTTGTGAAAAAGAAAAGAAGCATTGAAAGCAAAACAAATGAAAATGCACTTAATGCAACCATAGGAGACCTAGTATTAGTAAAATTAGGTAATCGTAAAAAGTCTCAAAGTCCATACCATGGTCCGTATAGAATTTCAAAACAAGAAGGAGTAAATTCATTTATATTAATAAACGGCATGGAGAAGAAAATGCATAACAATATGCTAAAACGATACAATGTTCTGATATGAGAATACAAATATAGAAAATTAAAAAAAAATATAATGTTTAAAAATATATATAATTAAAAATATATATATAATATTATTAAACCACTATTATAAGAAATTGTAAATTTATAGTTATTGAAAATGTTAATTTTATTCATATACTAGCGCATAAGACAAATTATTTCTCATATAAAAATATATATACTAAATACAAATCTAATAAGTAACAACTTAGTATTACATTAAATCCAATAAGTAAAAATTAAAATCAAATAAGTTAGAACTCATTTCCACTGCACACAAACACATAAAAATTTAAAGTTGTTTTTTTTTCTCTTTCAAACAACTGTAAATTTTTTCTTAAAGAGTGAGGGTGTAGTGCATGTGCACTTTTGGGCACAAACGTAGTGTAGCACAAAGTCTACCTACGCAAACTACACATCCAAACCATACCAATACATAAGACACACCCATCCGCTGCACTGCAACACTATGACACTTGACATGTGCAGTGTAATTAGAATCCTGGCGTGCGGTCATTGGTGGATTGGTTTGTTTTACAATTGAGTGGAATTTGAGTTAGACTTAAGCGAAAGGGATTAGAAATAAACAATTAAATTAATCGAGATTTGTTATCGAGTTTGTAACTCAAATAAACCATATAAAAACCCTGCTCGGGAATTAAACTAATCAGTTTCCAACTGGCAACTCAACACATTGCATTTTTCTTGCAAACAGCCTTTCTTCGGCTTCAGCCTTTCTTCGGCTCAAATTAGTAATTTGCTCAATGGCGTCTTGCCGAGCAACGCTATAATATATACAATTTATCATATATTTCTCGCACACAATATACGTGCATTACAATTGAAGCAGGAAAGAGACTTTAACGTAGTACTAAGGGGTATGCACTGTTCAACCCCAATCGACGAAATAAGAGAAGCAATTGAGGAGTTGGGTTATACAGTTGTTAACGTTTGTAATATTAGGCAAAGAACTACCAAAAAACCGTTTCCTATGTTTTACATCAGTCTGAAGGAATGCAGCAATAACAAAGGCATATACGAATGTAATGCACTTTTAAACACACGAATTAAAATTGAGCCACCTAGGAAGAAACGTGAGATTCCTCAATGTGTCCGATGCCAACGTTACGGACACACCAAGCGATACTGCAACCGTAGCCCACGATGCGTTAAATGTACAGGAAACCACCTTACTTCCGAATGTTCCCGCAAACTCGTCGCACAAGACGTTCGATGTGTGCTCTGCGAAGGCAATCATCCCGCTAATTATACAACAAAAGTCGTTCCCAGCACTCAGAAACAGAGAAGCGAGGAACATTAACCAGAAAGCGCCTCAAAGATCCGCTCCACGAACAACAACGTCGTATGCAAATGGAGAAACAATACTCCGGTAGAAACCAATACGAACCTAACCACTCCGCTCAACAATCCAAATACTCAACTGAATGAAGATATGACCGAGCTAAAAACCATGCTTAAAGCATTGATGGGTCAAGTGAGTACACTACTTAATCTACTAACCACAGTCGTAGCAAATATGTCGAAATGAATAAATTATTAAAAATCGCAGTCTGGAATGCCAATGGGCTCAATCGTCATATCCATGAAATATCAGCTTTCTTAGCGGACAAAAATATTGACATTATGTTGATATCTGAAACCCATTTCACTGAAAAAAGTTACGCAAAAATTCCGCAATATGACCTATACTCCACAATCCACCCAGCTGGCACTGCGCGTGGGGGAACTGCTGTAATTATTCGCAACAGTATTGCACACGTGGATCACGAATGTTATAAAAAGAAATACCTACAATCAACGGTTATAACAATTGATGATTATAAAGGCCCCATAACAATTGCAGCGGTATATTGCCCTCCCAACCATCCAGTTAACTGCGAACAGTTCCAAGAATTTTATAACTCCCAAGATTCATCGCTGGGGGTGATTATAATGCTAAGCTTCCACAATGGGGGCCTAGAATAACAACTCCTAGAGGCCGTAACCTATATAAAGGTATGCAACAAAACAGCCTGTCCCACCTATCAACGGGTGAGCCAACCTACTGGCCAACGGACAGAAACAAGCTTCCAGACGTTACCGACTTTTTTGTATCCAAAGGTGTACCAAAAACAAACACTTCCATGGAATCGTGCCTGGACCTGTCATCAGATCACTCACCGATAGTTCTAACAATTAGCTGTGAGGTTCAGATCAGAGCAAGAACAATCTGTCTGCACAACAAAAGCACAAATTGGGAGCTGTTTAGACAAAGCATTATCGAGACTCTAGTCACCAATATTCCTTTAAAAAACAAAACAAATATAGACGATGCAGTAGAACTTTTGAACTCAGCCATTCAGCATGCTGCATGGACTTCCACATTGGAGCCCAGCTGTATAAGTAATCATCGTGATGTAAGCCAGGTTGTAAAGGAGCAACAAAAGAAAAGCGGAGACTGCGTCGAATTTGGCAAATGACCAGAAGCCCCTATGACAAAAACCGGTTCAATTGCGCTACAAAGCAACTCAAAAACGCCCTACGGTCAACAAAAAATTCAGAAATACAAAGCTATCTCAGCAGCTTGTCACCTTCACAGGCTTCAGGTTATTCTCTATGGACAGCTAAAAAAAAACTAAATCAACCAACATCACATGTGCCACCTATTAAAACGAAAGATGGCGGATGGACCAGATCTGACAAGGAAAAAGCACAGTCATTTGCTCTTCATTTGTTAGAAGTATTTGCGCCGTTTCCAAGCAAATATCCACAAGAAGACATAAAAATAGCTGAATTACTAGATGCCCCATACCAAATGGATATTCCGATCCAGCATTTTAAAATAAAAGAAATTAGAAGAATTATCAAGAAGACGCTAAAAGACAAAAAATCGCCGGGATATGACCTTATTACGAGCAGAATCCTAAAGGAGCCACCAGATGGCGGCTATAAATTCATTGCCCAATTATTCAATGCGATTATCCGATGTGACCACTTCCCAAGCCAATGGAAAGTGGCTCAAATTATCCTTGTTCCCAAACCTGGGAAACCGGCAGAAGTGGTCACCTCATATAGACCAATTAGCTTGCTTCCGATACTTTCCAAAGTGTTTGAGAAACTTATTTTGAAGCGACTCCTCCCAATCATCGAGTCAAAACAACTTATACCTTCCCATCAATTTGGATTCCGAAAGTATCATGCTACGATAGAACAAATAAATCGAGTATATGCATTTGCACAGAATGCACTAGAAAATAGAGAATACTGTTCAGCTGCATTCCTGGATATCACCCAAGCATTCGACAAGGTGTGGCACCAAGGGTTACTGTACAAATTGAAAATGCATTTACCCTATCACTACTTTGCCATATTAAAGTCCTACTTAGAAAGCAGATTCTTCATGGTCAAAGTTAACAGCGACGTAACTTCCCTCTATCCAATCAAAGCTGGTGTTCCACAAGGGAGCGTTTTGGGACCTGTGCTCTACACACTATTCATGGCTGACCTGCCGCTGACTGTTACCACCTATACCGCAACTTTTGCAGATGATACTGTTGTAATGGCCTGCAACAAAAACCCCGTGTTAGCCTCGAAGCATTTGCAGGAGAACCTGAACCAAATTGACTTATGGCTAGACAAGTGGCGAATAAAAGCAAATGCAATAAAATCAGTGCAAACGACTTTTACCCTACGTGCAGGTTCTTGCCCTCCAGTGACACTAAGTAACTCCCAATTGCCACAAGCAGACCATGCAAAATACCTTGGGGTGCACCTGGATCGGCGGCTTACGTGGCGCTGTCACATCTTCTCCAAACGGAAACAACTTGGACTAACGCTTAGGTCATTGTTCTGGCTACTTGGACGAAGGTCAGCCCTAACACTTGGAAATAAAGTCCTGATATATAAGGTAATACTGAAGCCCATATGGACTTATGGTATTCAAATTTGGGGATCAGCATCCAAGTCAAACCTGGACATCCTACAACGATTCCAATCAAAAGTCATACGACTGTGTGCTAATGCACCTTGGTATGTCAGCAACGACATCATTCATCGCGATCTAAACATCCCAAAAGTAAATGACGAAATCATGAAATATAGCCACTCATATCGCAAACGTCTTAGAGTCCATCCTAACAACCTGGCGGTAGAACTGATAACCAGCGATACCAGCGCGCGAAGTTAAAAAAAATATGTACCATCTGACTTACCATTCAGATTTACCCCTAAGATTAAATTAGAATTAAATATTAAAAGATAAGATAAATTTAAAAATAATAATAATAATAATAATAATCATAATAATAAGGAATGAATGAAATTAATATATATAAAATCTAACTTTGTTAAATTAATGTACCTAATGTATTGAATGCTACTGAAAATTCATACACATGTTTATAACCAAATATAATATAAGTAGTACTGAATGTCCAGCTGGACAGATTGTAGTTAAATAAATGGAGATACTAAAAAAAAAAAAAAATGTCAGGCTCAGAGCTGATTTCTTGTGTGTTGCGTTTATTGATTTGTTGTTGTCTGGACTGTTTCAGTTTTTCAAGGTTTTTTAGGTGTGTGAGTGGAAATTGAGAGAGTTCTGGTGAAGAAGTTTTATGAGTTTCTGGAGAGAGATTGTTTTGGGGAGAGTTTGGTTTGGTGTGAGCGGAATTGTTGTTTGTAAGAGAGCTTGTTGTTGGTATATTGTGTTTTTGAGTGTTTTCTATGTTGTTAGATTTGGGTGAATTGTATTTTTGCGTTATATATGTTTGAGGAGTGTCAGTTTTGTTAAAAGTTTTGTTGTTGGTTTGATTTTTTTCGAGTGTGGAAATTACTGTATTCTTGTCAATGATAGTGTTATTTATTGTTGCTGTTGTAGTTGTTTGTATTGTTTTGTTTTCTCTATTGAAGCTTTTGTTTTTAATGGCAACTGCTTCTTCTAATATTTCGGTTAATGTATGATTCGTATTAATGTTTGTGTTGGGTCGTGTTCAGCTGTTGAACACACGAAACATTTCTTTTCATTTTTGCAGTGTTTTTTTATATGCCCAATTAAGAAACAGTTTTTACATTGCATTGGTGATGGAATGTAAGGTTCGACCTTGACTTTGACCCACGCAACCTCTACTTCGTGTGGAATATCGTAGGTGTTGAAGGAGAGAATGTGGATAGGGGTGTTTATTATTTTCCCGTCTTTTAATTTAGTTATTTTTTTGCATTCCGTCACTTGTTGTGTTTTTAAACCTTGGACAATTTCCATTTCAGTTAAATGTACAAGATGCTCAGAATATATGACTCCTTTCGATATATTTAAGGTCGGGTGCAGTGAAACTTCAATGTTACATAGGTTTGAGAGCTTGTTTGCTGTTAGGAAGCGATTTGCTTGTTGTTAATTTTTTGTCAGAATTAATAGGTGTCCTTCTCTTGTAAAAGTTGTTTGTAAAGGTTGTACAGTAGTTATACTTTCTAATGCTTTGGCCACTGTAAAAATGTTAAACGACCAAATAGGTTTTACTTCGTCAGTGTTTTTTAGTAAAATGAATTTAGGGCAAACTTTATTTGTCACTTTTTTACTGTTTTAATGATTGGAAAGTCATGATTATTGTTTAGGTTAAATTTTCTTTTTTTTTTACTTTCGTCTAGAATGGAGAAGTAGTTTTGGTCTCCTCCACCAGGATCGGATGCCATCATGGCTCGGTGCACGTTCAAATTTTAGTTGTGAGAACAAGTTTTCTGCTGAGTATATTTGGATACTGTTAAAAAAAAAATTAATTAGCACTTGCGCGAGAAATAAGTCGACCGTACTCTAAGAGAGATGATTGGTAACTGTGATATTAATTATACTTACAAAGATTTCTCCATATTTTACACCTTAGCACACGCAGGCAAGAACACAACTGGTAAATCGCAATTATTTGATTTTGTCAGTTCAAACAATGCAACTTTGTCAGGGTTGTGAACCATAATACCGATTTCATAACTACAAGTCAACTTTAATTTCAGTTGTGAACCATAATAGGGGCATACGAGGGCGGATTGATATTGAAGCTACCTAGCGCTAGATGGCAGCACAAACACAAAAACTTTTTTTTTTTAGAAATTGCGATCTGTCAAACGTCCGCTGTTAAAATTTCACCCAAATTCATCGATTAGTTTATTTGTTGTAGTCGTTTGAAGTAAGCAACTTTTGTGTTTCTTGAAAAATTGAAAAAAGCGAATTTCGTGCAGTGATTAAACACTATTATTTGAAAGGGCAAATAGCGAAAGAGACAAAAGAAAAGCTCGATAAACATTACGGTGAGTCTGCTCCGTCAGATTACATGGTAAAATATTGGATTGCTGAATTTAAACGCGTCCGAACAAGCACTGTAACAATACCATCAACAGGAATGCCAAAAGAGGTGGTTACTGAAGAAAATATCAAGAAAATCCTCGATATCGTTATGAATGATCGCCGAGTCAAGTTGCGTGAGATTGTTGAAATGGTAAACATATCATATGAACGTGTGTTCAACATTTTGCATGAACATTTCCATATGAAAAAGCTATCGGCAAGATGGGTGCCGCGTTTGCTCAGTGTCGAACAAAAACGAGATCGGCAGACCACTTCACAGCGGTGTTTGGACATGATAAAGCGTAATCCTGTTGATTTTTGGCGTCGATTAATAACTGTTGATGAGACGTGGGTCCACCACTACACACCTGAAACCAAAAATCAATCGAAACAATGGGTGGAAGCTGGTGGAAGTGCTCCGAAGGAGGCGAAGGCAGTGAAATCGGCTGGCAAGGTTATGGCCACTGTATTTTGGGATGCACACGGAATATTGCTCATCGATTATCTTGAAAAAGGATCCACAATCACAGGAAAGTATTATCGTGCATTATTGGATCAATTGATTGATGCAATCAAGGAAAAACGACCACATTTAAAGAAGAAAAAAATGCTCTTTCTTCAAGACAACGCACCGGTTCACACAGCATTAGATACGATGCTAAAATTACGTGAAATACACTTCGAATTGGTTAATCATCCACCTTATAGTCCAGATTTAGCTCCTAGTGACTTTTTCCTGTTTTCAAACTTGAAAAAATGGCTCGCAGGAAAAAGATTCATCTCAAACGAAGAAGTGATTACCGAAACTAACGCGTATTTTGAGGGGTTCCCGAAATCGTATTATTCAGATGGTATAAAAAAATTGGAATATCGTCTTGCTAAGTGTGTCGAAGTAAAAGGAGACTATGTTGAGAAATAAATGGTTTTTTTCCTCGTTTCTTTTCTATCTCCTTTTTTCCGTATCTTTTAAGTCAATCTAACATTGATTTGCTCTCAAAAATTAAATTGTTGAGTAGTTATAAGCTACTTTAAAAGTTAGGTTTGTTATAATAAAATAAATTTATTTTTTATATAACACCATACTGTACTTTTTTCCCATTCAAAAAATATATACACGAGAATCTAGTGCAGGCATAATAAAACTGTGTTCTCCGTTTTTCTGTTGGCAGTAATGGAAGAAAATAAATTAAACAGCGACTGAGACCGTTTCGGTGGAATGTTTATTGCGAAGGAATTGTGAAACTTACGAGCTAATAACATTAAGTGAAGGAAGAAGAAAAAAGGTTACCACATTTTGGCATAATAATCATAATGAGTGTGGCCATATTTTGGACTTTTTACACTCCTCCTCAACTATTATATACCTATATATACCACACTAGTGTACACTGACGACCACACATCGTCACAAGCACCGTAGTAATTCGCCTATGCAAACGAACTGACAATAGCGCACGCATGCACTGCACTCAATTCCCAAATATGCTAGAAACGCACATTTGGTGGTGCATTGACATGCGCTGCCTATATTGCAGCGTCGTATGCATATTGGAGAGTGCAGTGACTATGGCCCTGCACTTGCACTCAAATATATTAATGTAAACAAACCATATGATTCGTCAATGAATAATATCGGTAATTTGAGACTCGAGAGTATTTTGCAAGTATGATTTGGAATTGCTAAAAATAAGGTAGGTATATTTTACATTAGATAGAATAAGAGAATAATATAATTTGAATGATATAAAAGAGCCAGCGAGCCACTAAATAAACCAGAATTTATCTGAATATCTAAAACTGCAAACCTGCATTAGACTTCTTATTCTTTCTCTCGGTGCTCTTAACTAGGTTTGGTTCAGAACAGCACCAAACAATAGCGTTATTCCGCTTCGCATTAGGTTTCTTTTATACTACAGTATATCACTGCATTCATACACAGTGTGAAACCGGCAGTCGATACGTAAGCCGATCTTGCAAGGCCAACGCTGTCGAAATTGATCCAACCCTACACTTAACTTTATATACATTTTAAATACTTTATACTTGTCTCAAATACAACTATTATGGTACAAACTTTAATTTAAATAAAACTTTAAGTTTACATAAAATGCTCACTCTAAAATATTTAACATTTTTAAAGGAATTCCCCAGGGGTCCCCATTGTCTGTTGTCTTATTTATTATTGCATCCAACGAATTAAGTAACATTATAACTAAATATAAAGGTATAGAACACATAATTTACGCTGATGATGTACTAATTTTCTCAAAAACATATGATACAAATATAGTTAAGGAAGATTTTTCTAGCATGCTGTCAGATATAAACAATTGGTGTAACTATTCAGGAGCTAGACTCTGCTATGAAAAATGTAAAACTTTCCATATTTGCAGAAAACATAATTGTACTAGTATGAATTTAATTTATAACAATGTCAATATACCATCTACAGTCAATTTAAAATTTCGTTGAATTCTTTTTGATAGACGACTTACTTTTAAGGAAGACTGATATACGTACGAAAATCACTGGCTGTCAGGCTGAATATAATTAAGTACTTATCTTCAAAATATTACTATATCCACACATCTACATTAATTAACATTAACATAACAGGTTCAGGGCCAATAAAAACAGCCTCAGAGCCCATCCTGGCCAAAGAGTCAGAGGTCTCGTTAACTGCAATGCCAGCGTGTCCCGGTACCCAAGTCAGCGTCAGACTATTATGTTTTCCAACATAATTTAGCCTGGATTTGCAGGACCTGACTATCGTGGAAGTGGTGGTAGGACTATCCAAGGCCATGAGCGCAGCTTGGCTCTCACTGCAGACACAAATAGATTTGCCTTTCCACCTGTTCCACAACAAAGTCCATCGCCTCAAGTATCGCATACACCTCCGCCTGAAACACAGACGCATGCAGACCAAGGGCAAAGAACCGACGGGTCCCACAAGATTCCACAAAGACACCAGAACCTGAACCTTCTTCAGTCCTGGAGCCATCAGTGAAAATACGGCAGCAGTGTTTGCCGGGCTCGTTCTCTGGATCTAACCATGAACGAGCCTCTGGCAGCAACACATTGTACCGCTTTTCTAGTATGACGGTTGACGACATGGAGTCCGGGGGCATAGACAGGATTGCAGAATCGATGTACACCCCATACCAGTGGCCACTATGTTTCACTCTGCAGATGGCCTTAACGGCCTCTTCGCGGATGAAGACATCTAGTGGCGGGAGATTCACCAAACCATCAAGTGCCGGGCCTGGAGTAGTCGGAAATGCTCCGGTAAAACATATGGCCACAGTACGTTTTAGTCTTGATAGAGCTTTTTTGACCCCTACAAGAGAGAGTCTGCTCATCCAAACCACCGATGCATAGGTGATAATAGGTCTTACCATAGCTGTATAGATCCATAGGACCTTACTAGGGGAAAGACCCCATGTCTTACCAAAAATACCCTTACACTGCCAGAAAACTGACAGTGCTTTGGATGTCTTCAGTTCGACATGTGTTCTCCAAAGAAGTTTGTTATCAAGGATGACTCCAAGATATTTGATTTCCGTGGATAGCTGGATAGTGACTCCTTTTAGTGTAGGCCGAATAAATCCATCAAGCTTTCTCCTTCTGGTAAAGAGGACAATGCCAGTCTGGACAGGATTAGCCGATAGCCCATTCGCACTGCACCAAGTGTCAATCATATCCAGAGTTCTCTGCACCCTTCTGCAGACAACCATAAGGGATGGATCTGTCACAAGACAGCCAACATCATCCGCATATGCCTGAGCGTATACCCCCGAGTCATTAATGGCGTTAAGCAGGGGATCGATTACCATGCACCAGAGCAATGGAGACAGTACGCCACCTTGGGGAGAGCCTCTATTAACCCCAGACGACACCAGCAAATCTTCCTCCGCCCGCACCGTTATGATTTTCTCGGCCAGCATTGAACGTATCCAATTTACTAGGACCCGGTAGGACAAGAGGGGTTAGCCATTACTCACGAATTAACCCACACAATGTCAAACCAATATATTTCCTCCAGTAAAGCAATGAAATTAAAACTTTCGTACGTCTTCGCCTTGGGCACACCTTGCTCACCCACGGGCATCTCCTTAATGGTACCAGCCCATTAAATTGCCCCCGTTGCAAGGTCAATATTGCAACCATCTTACATATACTGGACAACTGCCCTCATCTGCACAACATTTGTTATAACTTCTTTAAAGAAGTAAATCCATCGGCCTTGCTACAGGATCCCAGTGCGGACAACATTCATAAGATTTACAGATTTTTATGTGACTCGCAACTTACTATTTTTATTTAAAATTGATAAAAATTTTTTTATTTTTTTCTTTGTTTTTAGTTTATTTACGATAATATTGCATAATTTTCTTCTTATTTACATACACTTAAGTTAAACTCTATAGTAGGTATAAGCAATAGAATTATCTATCACTAAAAGAAGACCTTAATGCGATAGTTTACATATGTACCTACGCTTAGCAGTATCCATTAAGTAATTTGTACTTTTAAGCCTTACCTATATAATTATCGAATCTAAATATTTATTCCTAATCCACATAAATAACAGCGAGCTGAAAGCCCTGGCAGCTAGTGCTCCTAAATATTGTATGTAGGATAAGAATTGATTCTTATCTTTCTCTTCTAAATAAATAAATAAATAAATAAATTTTAGCCCCAAAAGTACAGTAAATTTACTGTGACTTGTCTTTTGCAAGTTTTTGGTTAATAGGTCCACAATCATTTCATTCGTAGGACGATAAATGAAGTTCATTATTACTATAAACTATTCGAATGAATGAAATTTTATATCAATGTGCTTAGTTCGAGCATGATAAACAAGGTTTTTTTCTTAACTAATAGCACTCACGTTATCGCCGTTTATCTTGATCGGACCATCCTTATTACTAACTTTCATTCTGACTATAATTTGTTACGATAAATGGCTTATTTAGCCGCCTCCAAAAGTGCCATATATTCAGCCTCCGTACTGATTAATGCTACGGTCGTTTGCTTTTTACTTTCCCAACTGAAAGCACTGCCGCCCAAGAAAAATGCATATCCCGTGTATATATACCGTAGTGGTGTAACCACCCTAGTCTACATCGACGTAACCGCGTATCCAATCACCAGTCTCTCTATAAAGCAAACTCAAGTCGATAGTCTTGCTTAGATATCTCAGGATATGTTTCGCTACTGGTTCAGAATGCGAGCCAGCGCTTCGTTGAGCTAATTTACACACAGAATGGAGTATGTCTGGTCTGGTGTTCATCGCTATTTACAGCAGTGAACCGATAAGTGTCTGATATTCAGTTTTATCCAGCTTTCGACAGTCGTCCTTGGTGCCCAAGCTTGATTGCCTGGTTCCAAGGGATCTGACACCGTACGACACACGCCCATATCACATTTCCGTAAGAGCTGCAACACCTATTGCTTCTGTCCTATATTAATAGCTTCAGTAAGCATAATGTGCTCAACCTCCACACCCAAAAATCTATGGATTGGACCCTTTTCAACTATCTGAAAGATACTAGATAGTTTAACTTTGATGTCATTTAACTCAACTAGATCTGAGCACACAATCATCAGATCGTCGAAGTAAATTGCTATCATGTTTAGTGTACGACAGTGGTTCCTCGTATACAAACATGGCTAACTTTGACAAGAAGTATATCCAATTTCTCTTCATACCTAATCAGGTCTCGTGTTCCATACACGTTCTGACTGCTTTAATCCGTATATTGATTTTTTCAGTTTAAGTACTTGATTACCGTTTTGCTCGAACATCTTAGGTGCTGCCATGTAAATATCTTCGTTCAATTTGCCGTTTAAATATGCAATTGAAACATGTATTGAATGTTAAAAAATAACTTTACCATAACGCCATTCGTCGGAGTGTATCAGTTCTAAAATAGTTTCTTTTCGTCTTTCCGGGACTAGAAATGGTTGAGAGCGTATTTTGCTCTTACAAACGATATGCACATGATATATCTTGTATTTTGTAATGAATCTATGCCGCTTGCAATATATTTATTTTCGAGTCTACATAAACTTTGGAAATTAATATGGCCATAGCGGTTATGCCATGTGTTTTCAGCTCGCATAAACATACAAGTTCTCTTCCTTTTTTGCTTTAAGAATTTTTTTGTTGTTTGTTTTTTTTCTGTTTAAATTCAGTTTTTTTTATTGTAACTATAAGTTAAGTATCTCCTGCATCTTTCTAAAATTATAAAGATATTTAATTTGTTTTAATATTATTTTATTTTTATTAAGGTAGTCTTTCTACGTCGAGCTCTGCAAATTGAAAAGATGCGAGCTCTCGTACTCGGGTTCTTTTTATATGTTTTCACCGCCGACAATCGTATGGTGAATGCGCTTCGAGGCGGCATTGCGCGACAGCGTTTCACGGCTGGGTTTGGCGGCACCGACATACAGCACATGTCTCGCCAATTCCTCCGGCACCGAGAACCATCACCGTCTACTGTATCTACGCGTAGCGGCTGTGCCGCGTATTTTGTACAATGCTTTGTACTGCTACACAAGCGCATGGCGCCAATGCTCTTTTCGTGTGTTTTCTCGCGTACCGAGAACCAGCACCGTCTATCGTGCCCCTGCGCAGCGGATGGCAGCAGACCCTGTTGCAGCACATTTCGTACAATGCTTTGACCGCTGCGCTAGCGCATGGCGCCAATGCTCTCCGTCTTGTGTTTTCTCACGCACCGAGAACGAGCACAGTCTACCGTGCCCCTGCGCAGCGGATGGCAGCAGACGCTGTTGCAGCGTTTTTCATACAATGCTTTGTACCGCTGCGCAAGCGCACGGCGCCAACGACATGCAACACGTGTGTTGCTAACTTATATTCTTAAGAGATTGACAATTGTATTCAAATCATAACATTAATAATTAAATATATATATTACAATTCTGCACCAGTGCGCGAATTATTAGTTGACTTCATAAAATATACTATAATGATAGAAGATCTCGTCTTTTCAGCCGTGGTAAGCTTCGAGTGTGTTGAGGGACCTGGGCTAACGAGTTCGGATTATGCAGAAGCCTTGCATGGAATTTTTCAATCAGAACGTCGAGTTCTTCTTTAACGGGTGCAATTTCTAGACCGCGATGAATCTTCACATTTCTCACGCACTATGGTGTGTTCACTATGATTCTTAGTATTCCAGATTGAGCTCGTTGGATTTTCTCTATATTAGAAGAGCTAGCAGTTGATCAAAATTGAGCGCCATATGACCAAATCGGTTTGTTGAGGTTTTGTACAGAAGAACTTTGTGTTCTATCTGAAGGCGAGAATTTTTATGTGGGAAAAAGTTAAATTGTTGGGCTGCTAGCTTTATCTACTTTTGTTTGACTTCTATATGTTTATGCCAAGTCAGCCGTCTGTCGAGATGTATTCCAAGATAGGTAGCTTCACTGGATGCAGAAATGGTGTCGTTGTTGAGTTTCAGGGACGCGTGGCTACTTTGACGTAGTCTAAACGTGACATGCTTGCTTTTCATTTCGTTTACTCTTATGCGCCAGTTACAGAGCCAAGTTTCAATCTTTCGCAAATGTCGATTTAGACTAGCTGATGTAGCATCTGCTACTGAGTGGGAGCATAGTATCGCAGAGTTGTCAGCAAAGTACAGATTTTTGTTTTTTCATCTGTTGGTATATCAGCCGTAAATAAAACATACAAGACAGGCCCGAGAATAATCCCTTGGGGCACACCAGATTTTAAGTATTATCTTGCCGTTGCTCTTGTCTGTTATTGTTGCATAGCCATTTTCAAAAATCGTTTTAAATATTTTTTTTATCGTATTAGCAAACTCATATTTTGCTATTTTCTCATGTATATCACCTACGCCATCACCATTTACACTGTAGTTACCGACCAATTCATTTTTTTCTTTGTGCTCTTTTAAATTTACAAACAAATTTCGATTTGACATATGTGATACCAAATATTACAATTCGAACGTTGTCCGCATGCTGCTGAAAAAATTGTCTGCACAGAGAATCGTAGTGGCCCTTTTTACCACTGTTGCAGCATTTTATTTTCCTTTCATTGCTTTTGTCGCTCTCATTTTGCGTGTTCGTTCCTCTTTTGTTTTTGTTGCTGTTCTTTTTGTTGCTTTGGCTCTGGCTCTGCTTCTTGAAATTTAAATTCCTGCGAAAATTGTCGCGAGCACCAAATGTTTAAATATGTACGACGTTGCCAATACTGTAAATTGTGGGCCGTTCCGCTTCTTCCAATAATTTGCTTTTAAACGAAATTAATTTTCGAGGCTCATCTCTTGTTCCGAGCACCACAACGAAATTCTCAAATCTTCTTTGCAAACGAGTTAGTAACATGATAACTAGTAGCTGATCTTACATAACTATACCAATTTCGGCGAGTTGGTCTATAGTTTTGCAAAAAACATAAATGTGCTCTTGTATACTCTCAACTTCAACCATTTGCATATTAAGTAATCTCTTAAATAGTGTTACTTTCTTTACTGGTACAGTTGGACGATGCAAGCCTTTTAATGTATTCCATACTTCGTTTGCCGTCACCAAATTTTTAACATCATTCAGGGTTGATGGTTTTATGCACAAAAATATTGCTACGACAGCTTTTGGCTTATTGGAACACTATTCCTCTAGGATTGCGTCCGCCTTGCCATCTCCGCTAGAAGTAACTGTCCAGAGATCATAATGTACCAGCACACTTTTCATTAGATGCCACAAGATTACGAGCTTCTGTGAAACTTATGAGGTAATAATATTAATAGCATTTTCGTCTCTATGAAAAAATGTTACACTTTCCTTACAGTGTGTAGATTTTGCGTTCTTTTCTCAAATAAGTGCAACCCTGTGTGAGGGCTGTGATTTCTTTTGTGTATATGTTACACTGAGTACGTGCGAACATGTACATTTTATACCCTGTCATTCAGCGAAAAGGCAGACAGTGTTACTGTTTTTATAACGATCAGTTGGTTTACTACTCGATTGCCGATTCCTTCGGCGTAAAACCGAAGGAACGTGATGATAACTTCAAGTGCAATACCGAAGGAATGTGATGATAACTTCAAGTGCAATGCCGAAGGAACATGATAATAATTTCAAGTGCAATACCGAAGGAACGTGATGATAACTTCAAGTGCAATACCGAAGGAATATATATATAGCTTTTGTATACGAGGTGTGATCAAAAAATAACCGTTATTGTGTGATCAAAAAATAAAGTATTTATTTATTCATCAACAACTATCTTGTCCCCTGCAAAGTAATTCCCCTCAGATATAATACACTTATGCCAGCGTTTTTTCCAATCCTCGAAACACTTCTGAAACACTTTTTTTGGTATCGCCAACAGCTCCTGTTTCGATTTTTCTTTTATCTCCTCAATCGTAGCAAAACGCTTTCCTTTCATCGGTGTCTTCAGTTTTGGAAAGAGGAAAAAGTCAGCGGGGGCCAAGTCCGGTGAATACGGTGGTTGAGGCATGATAACGGTTTTATTTTTGGCCAAAAACAGCTCCTGGGCGATGTCCATGCGACGTTGTTTTTGCTCAAAATTTAGCAATTTTGGAACAATCTTCGTTTCATGCCTAAAACATCCGTAAAAATTGCTTGGCATGAGCCGAACGATATGCCAGCATCATCAGCAACCTCTCTGATAGTGATTCGACGATTATCCAAAATCATTTTCTTCACTGCGTCAATGTTTTCATCGGTTGTTGACGTGCTCGGGCGACCAGGACGAGCATCGTCATTGAACTTGTGTTCTGCTCATAGTAGACTCGCCAAAGGCCACAGTCAACATTTCTAATGTCCTTGCGAATTTAATTTCATTTTTTACACAAAACTGAATAAAGTTTCTTTGATCCATTTTTTCGAATAGTACAAAATCGAAGAGCACACCAAAACACGACTAACCTTTTTATCTGTCAAAAACAAACTGAAAATCCAAAATGGTTGGTATTCCCAACATATATAACAGACATGTGTACCAACATAACAGAAAAAAAATGCGAACATCGAACATACGTAACTCACGAAATATATATATATATATATATATATATATATATATATATATATATATATATATATATATATATATATATATATATATATATATATATATATATATATATATATATATATATATATATATATATATATATATATATATATATATATATATATATATATATATATATATATATATATATATATATATATATATATATATATATATATATATATATATATATATATATATATATATATATATATATATATATATATATATATATATATATATATATATATGTATAATATATATATATATATAATATATATATATATATATATATATACAGGGTTGCCCAAATTCGACGGACCCATGTTTTTGTTAAAAAAATCAAAGAAAAAAATAAAAATTTGGCGGTTGGCAATCTTAATCATTTAATTTGTTCCAAGTAGATTTGTTTACATCAATTTTTGAATATGATATCTCTCAAATGGCCACCTCTGGCGTTGATGGCGTATTGTGCCCTTTTTGCAGTATTTTCCATCGTTTTCGCCAACATTTCGGCCGGAATAGCGGCTATTTCTTCACGAATGTTGTCCTTGAGCTCTTCTACGGTCCTTGACTTGTTAACGTAAACCTTTGACTTCAAATATCCCCACAAGAAGAAGTCAGGCGGCGTCAAATCGGGCGAACGCGGTGGCCAGTCCAAATCACCACTTTTCGACATCAAACGGCCCGGAAACAAATTCTTCAGAAAATCGATTGTTATGCGACTTGTGTGCGGTGGAGCGCCGTCTTGTTGAAACCAGAACTGCCTCATACGCTTTCGACGAATAATTGGCATCACAAAATTGGTCATCATGTCGCGATAACGCTCCTGGTTGATGGTAACAGCATGGCCATTTTCATTTTGGAAGAAAAACGGCCCAATGACCGTTTTCGCACTAACGCCGCACCAAACTGTGACTTTTTCGTCATGAAGAGGCACTTCTTGAATCTCCTGAGGATTTTCAGTGGCGTAAATACGGCAATTTTGCTTATTTACGGTCCCATTCAATGTGAAATGGGCTTCATCGGACATGATAATTTTGTTCCAAAATTGCTCGTCATCTTCGGCCATTTCGATGACTCTTTGGGCCCATTCCAATCGACGAGGCTTGTCCACAGGCAACAATCTTTGCGTCAATTGAATTTTGTACGGGAACAAATGCAAATCAACACGAATAATCCGTTGTAAAGTGGACCGAGCCATGCCCAACTGCTGAGAACGGCGTTTTTGGGATGTTCTTGGGGACCTCTCAACACTGGCTTGTACGGCAGCGATATTCTCAGCCGATCGCCTTGGTCGACTTTTATTTGGCCTCTTCGGATTAGAAAGAGCCTCACCAGTCGAAAATTTTTCGTATAAACGCTTAATGGTGTTCTTAGAAGGCGCACTTCTCACAATTTTTAAGTTTTTAAAAGCACGTTGAGTTTTCACAATTGACTTCTTCTGTTGAATGTAAATTTCAACTATTTCAGAGCGCTCGTGTGGCGTGTATTGTTCCATGGTAAAAATCTGCTTGGACTGACGCTTCAAACGCGGTATGTCATTAAGCGATCTGACATCTCTGTCAAAAGTTATGGCGTTGCCAGATGGGTCCGTCGAATTTGGGAATAATATATATATATATATATAATATATATATATATATATATATATATATATATATATATATATATATATATATATATATATATATATATATATATATATATATATATTAGGGTGGTTTTAAAAAATCGATGTTTTTTTTTATGGGGGCACCCCCTAAAATGTTTCATTTTGATAGATTTTAAGATTGCCAAAGTTTAAGCACAATTGGAAGATGTTAACCCGTGCCACTGGGGCCTCAAAGTTTTGAAAATCTCAATTTTTTGGCAGTTTGGCGACTTCGGCGACCCATATCTCTGGAACGGCTAAAGCTATTTGCCCGTGTCATACATCAAATTAAAGGCCATACTGTTTTTAACTTTTTATATTCTACACAATAAATACGCAACTAGTACTGAAACCGAAAAAATAGAGCCAATGTTCCTAAAAACGGGACTGGGTACCCCTGAGAGCGAAGATGCGTTATTTGTATTATTATTGCTTATTATGGACAAATACTTGTACTTTGGAATCCCATTTCATTTAAATGTGTTTTTTACTATGGTATACCGTTAATTTTAGACCGACAACAATGTTTTTTTTTTTATGTCAGGTATGTATCTATTTTTTCCTCATACTGTATCACTGGCGACCCCAAGCAGGTAAAACCAAACTAGTTTAAAAATGTATTGGGTTACCCTACTACCTATTGTTATATTTTAAGTAGAAGTCCAGGGGTTCAGAGTCTGTTATTAAAAAAAGAAAAGGATAGCTAGGTGGTTCTTGCTTTTATGATTTTGTTTCTTGGTCAGTTGAAAAGTATTCGCTGAACAGTGAAAGTCGTATTTTGTTCTACGTTCGTGTATCGAGTTTAAAAAAACCCACTAAATATTAACTACAAAAGACATTTTTATTTTAATTAGGTCAGTACCTACTAACACGTACTCTTTGTTTTAGTTAGTGTCATTCTGTGTCATTTATTCTTTCTTCTAGTGAACATTTTTATTTCTCGTAAAAGTGATGGCTTCTACATCTGGCGTGAGAAGTAGAGGTAGAGACAAAATTTTTCTAATTGGCTCATCAGATAACTGGATGTGAGCTGCCCTCCAAACGACAAGTTCTATCTACTATGTTCTACAATTTGCGTACTGTGAAGTTAAATGTGAGAGACTCTGCCACAACTACTGTTGACGAGGTTTTCGTTTTTTGGACAAAAGTTCGAATTCCTACAAAACAAAAGAAAAATGTCATAGTAAAGCTGGAAAAACTGTACGATGATTAGAGAAAAATGCAAAAGTACAAGGATAGAAAAACGGAAAGTGCAAGAAATGCTGTAAAAGCGTTTACCCTAAAGTTGGATGATCTCTTTGATATTGCCCACCAAGATGCCCTGACGATGATGATTTCAGAAGAAGACAAGGAGTTTCTGTTGAAACAAAGACAGAAAGGAAGACCAGGCTCCATGCTCGGAGTTGACCTGAAGTTGGCTCCAGCTGAAGAAAGACTACTACAGAAACACCGGAAGGTCTTGGACAAACAACTTGAAGCGGGAAATTTGGGTAAGCATTTAAAAAAAAATATATATATTTTCCTTGTAGCGAAACTTTCTAAGATCTAGATCACTAGCTGAAATTTCCATCATTATTAACTTTATACTTATTGTCTCAATCTCATTGTTCACAGAGACGGTGGAGCTCACGGACGACGAGACAACAGAAGAGTCAGAAGGACGTGAAACGCCGTATGGAGAGCTCGAGATGAACGTAGAATCTGAAGGACCATCTGCCCCCAAGAGAATCAAGCGTGGCTTCAAAGAGGTCCTAACCATGAAATTGTCATTGTTGCTGGACCACTGTAAGGTGTCCGATAGGAACGCTACTCGTATCATTTTGGCTACAGTAGACGCTCTCGGAGAGGACCCCAAAGAATATAAGATCTCCAGAAGCGTTATCCGTGAACAGCGGAGAATAAACCGTGAAAAATACACGGAACAAATTCAAGACAGACTTAAGATACCCCAAACGAGGCTGTTTGCGTGTACTGGGATGGAAAACTACTACCAGGTATCCTCAAAACAGAGCAGAAAGAACTGTTCTGGTATCACATGGGACTAAAGAACAACTCCTGGGCGTTCCTGAAACTGACAGTAGCTTGACTGCAAGTTTGTTTTTGACTGCAAGTTTGGAAGCACATCGGGACCTCAACCAGACATATTCAAGAGATTTCAAAAATAATGTTCGGCGATTGATAAATCCAAGTTCGATGTAGGCGAGAATGTTTTGAAACTACTGCCCAAAGAAGAAGTAGAGAATATCAAAGAAGAATTGTAAAGAAAACTAATGGAATGCCAGCCAAGAGACGACTACAAAGAGCTGTTACAGTTGGCATTGATATATATTGGCCATCTTGACGGAAAAGATGTGCGCTTCAGGTCTCCAGGTCCAGTACACCATTCCCGGTGGATGGCAAAAGCTATTTACTGTCTGAAAATACAACTCCAGTTTAAGCTGACTTCCCAAGAACAAGAGGCCCTAGAAGCACTTTGTGTTTTCATCGTTCGAGTCTACTGTAAAGCCTGGTTTAACGCCCCCAGAGCGTGCTTAGCACCCAAACAAGACCTAGACCTCATTGAAAATCTATTGAAATACGAAAGCATTGACAAAAAACTATCAGAAAAAGGAATTAACAAAATGATAAATCACCTGTGGTATCTTAGTCCTGAACTTGTTGCCCTGGCATTGTTTGACCCGACAGGCGACAAAAATCTTAACAAAACAAGCAGAAGAAAATGAGAAGTGCTCCAGAAATTCCTAGAAAAAGGTCTCCCAGCCCTAATTACAAGTGAGACTTACCTGTTGTTCAAGAGATTAAACATTAACACCGAATTTCTGGAAAAAAATCCTGCAACTTGGCCACAGAACATCAACTACCAGGAGGGGCAAAGGATGGTAAACAACTTGAAAGTTGTGAACGACATGGCAGAGCGAGGAGTCAAGCTCATCACAGTCTACAACCAATTACTTACAAAGGACGAGCAACAAAAACAATACGTTCTCCAAGTAGTCAGCAGATACCGTCAGCTGTATACAGATACTTCCAAAACCACATTATGTCAGTCCCTTGAATAAATTTAAATAACAATAAAATGAAAAAGACATTTATTATACTTGATTTTTTAAATACATAATTGTTTTCATTCCAAAAATTGATAATATAGGAAGGAAAATGGGTTTTTTCGCAATGGGTTCCATATTTGCTCTAAGGGGTACCTAGTCACGTTTTTAGGGACATTGGCTCTATTTTTTCGGTTTCAGTACCACTATATATACGAGTATATATATATATATATATATATATATATATATATATATATATATATATATATATATATATATATATATATATATATATATATATATATATATATAAATTCAAAGAAATAGCATAGGCAGCATTAAAAATCGCCAGAGCAGAGCACATTTTTTCTCTTTTATAAGACATTAGGGGAAAAGCTGCGAGGAGAATTTGAAGTGATATCGTGGTGAAAAGTGCAATTGTGATTGAATAATACTGTGAGAGAAAGCTCTGCGTGTTTATGGGCAACCAGAACTAGCCTGTGTTGGCTGCTGAACAACACACTTCGTGTTTCCGGCCTTTCATTCAACTCTCTTTCTTTTTCTGTGCTGAAGCTGTGGTGACGTGTTATAGAGCGTTGTGTGCAATTAAAAGTTATATTAATTACTGGACTTAACACAATCTCAAGAAATTTGCAGAAACGTATTTTATCATATATTATATATACGATATAACAAATAAATTTGCAGGAACGTATTTTATTGTATATTATATATGCGATATAACAAATATTACTGTTTTTTATTGGCAACGCTACGTTGAGCACGCGAGCAGCCAAATTGGTGACCCCGACGTGATACACGTATTCGCCCCACCCAGAGGGGTATATTATATAACCAGCACACGACGCACAGGATGCTCCACTCGCCAACGGCCTCAGGACCGGCGTCGCCGGCACCACCGGAGCAGCCGCCGACTCAAGCAACGTACGCTCCGCACCAGCAGCTACAACCACCGCACGTGCATGCGCACGCACAGCTGGCTATGCCAACTCCATTGCTGCTACCGACACACCCGCCGTCACACCGTGCAGGGGAACCTGGGGGACACGCCTCCTTTTCGTCGCCGCCCGCGTTCGTGGCGGTGAACAGCTGCCGTCTCCCACTTTTCTGGAGGAGTAACCCCGATCTGTGGTTTTACCAGATCGAGGCCGCGTTCCAAGTACACCATGTGCGCAACGACAACAGCTGCTACAATCTAGTAGTTGCGGCGCTCGACCCGGAGACTATTTCCGAGGTTGCGGATGTACTCCGCACACTGCCGCCCGTGGGGAACTATGAGGCGTTGAAGGCAGCCATACTGAATCGCCTCACCGACTCGGCGGATCGACAGCTCCACAAGCTACTCACCCAACTCGAGCTGGGTGATAGGAAGCCGTCTCAACTCCTGCGGCAGATGCGCGCCTTGGCACGTGACAGGGCCACGGATGACGTCATCCGAGCGAAGTGGCTCGATTTGATGCCGACGTCAACGCGACGGATTCTCAAGATTCTGAAGGCGACCAGCCTAGAGGAGCTCGCAGAGGCAGCAGACGAGCTGGTCGACAATGGACCTACAGTGGCGGCTACGTCACCTCCACTCTCGTCTCCGAGACCCCGCTCTCCTTTCGCGAACAGATTGTCGCGCGATTCAACGGGTAACTCCGTGCTCGCAGAGCTTGTCGCGCTGCGCCTGTCAGTGGCACAGCTCGTGGCGCTAACGCGGGAGAATCAGGAGCTGCTGCGTAAGATAACGCCCCCACTTCAGAGGGGTCGCGCTGATACCCGCAGCCCCAGCCGGCACCGAGATCGCTCCACAGCGCCTAGCCAATGTTGGTACCATCAGAAATACGAGGCGACAGCACAGCAGTGCCGCCCACCGTGTATCTTTGCCGCCGCCGTGGCCGTCGCCTCGACGCCGTCGGGAAACTAGCGCTGCCGACGGCGACTTGGGCGAACGACACCGGCCGTCCACCAACCGAAAAACGCCTACACGTAACGGATCGAACGACATCCACCCGATTTCTCGTGGACTCTGGTTCAGTGGTCTCCTTACTGCCGAGGGGAACGGTCGCCCGCAAACTACAGCGAGACATCCTCACGCTATACGCCACCAACTCGTCGCCGATAGCCACATACGGCCAGCTCACGCTGAAGCTGAACCTCGCCCTGCGGCGGCATTTTACTTGGGCGTTCACTGTGGCCGATGTACAAACCGTCATTCTCGGGGCGGACTTTCTGGCATACTATGGGCTCCTGGTAGACCTGAGGGGACGACGCATCGTAGACCCCCTTACCAATATCGCGGCAACGGGCCGCATGGACTCGGTTCGAATCTACGGCATCTCCACAGTGGCTCGCATTGATGCACCTGTGGGACCACACGGCGACCGGTATAGAGAGCTCGTCCAGCGCTCCCAGCAGGAGTCATGGCCACTGTACCAGACTTGCCGGTACAACACGTTTTCCCGTTTTCGAGCGCCCCCGTAGACTCGTCGGTGAACGACTCGCTGCTGCCAAAGAAGAGTTCGCTGACCTCCTCGACAAGGGGGTGGTACGCCCATCATCGAGCCCATGGGCTAGTCCGCTACACATGGTACCAAAGCCGAATGGAAGCTGGCGAGCCACTGGCGACTACCGCCGCCTCAAGGCGTGCAAATTGCCAGACCGATATCCTCTACCGATCATCGAGGACCTGATCCAGGAGAGCCGGGGAAAAGTCTTCTCTGTAATCGATTTGCAGAAAGCCTTCTGCCAAATCCCGGTTGCCAAAGCTGACATCCCGAAAACGGCAGTCACAACACCTTTCGGCCTCTTCGAGTTCGTGGGTATGCCATTAGGCCTGCGTAACTCCGCGCAAACGCTTCAGCGGGTAATTAATCACCTACTGAGTAAACTCCCCTTCGTGAAGGGCTACGTAGACGACTTGCTTATCGCATCCGAGACGCATGACGAACACCTGCACCATTTGAGCCGATTGTTGGAGACGCTGAAAGCGGCGAATCTACGCATCAACTTGGACAAATGCCAACTTGGTGCCCAGGAGGTTACATTCGCTGGGTATCGGGTCTCGAAAGAGGGGTTTAGGCCCCGCGCCCAAAGATCGAGGCGATCGACGCCTTTCCAAGCCCGACAGACTCTACCCAGCTGAGACGTTTCCTGGGTATGGTTAATTATTACCGCAGGTGTATACCGCATGCCGCGGAACTACAGGCCCCGCTCAACGAACTTCTGAGGAACCTCACGAAGAAGAAGGCGGCGATTAGCTGGACGACGCAAACGGAGCAGGCATTCCAGCAATGCAAGGCGAGTATCGCAGCGGACACAGATTCCTCTACTTCAACGCACGATTTGTCTACGTTCCCGGGGGAGAAAACGGTGTGGCAGACGCACTTTCGCGAACCTGTACGGTCTCGATGCCTTCCATCCTCGACGAAGCCACTATCAGAATGGAGCAAGCCTCTGACGTAGAGCTGCCTCACCTACTGGAGAACCCGCGTATCCAACTGGATCGCCTCGCTTTCAACGACAGCGAGATCTACTGTCTGGTTACCGATGGGGCGACACGGCCCTATTTGCCACCCAACCTGCGTCGAGCGGCGTTTGGCATCATACACTGATCATCCCACCCGAGTGGTCGAGCAACGGCGAAACGTCTGGTGGCGAAATACTTCTGGCCAAACATGCGCAAATCGCACTCCGCTGGGCCCGTGAATGCCAACCATGCCAACGCGCGACGGTCCATCGCCACAATCGCGCCGAGTTGCAAAGCTTCGGGGAGACAGATGACAGGTTCTGCCACGTTCATGTTGACCTGATCAAGCTACCGCTGGTGAGAGGACTTTCGCACTGCCTGACCATCATCGACCGCTTTTCCCGATGGCCGGTGGCTGTCCCACTCCCGGACATTCGAGCTGTTACCGTCGCACGAGCGTTCTTCCACAGTTGGGTCTGCACTTTCGGCATGCCGAACGCGAGGGGGTCAATTCGAGGGGGAGCTATTCACGGCTCTCGCGAAAATGACGGGTGCTAACCATGTTCACACAACGCCTACCATCCACAGTCAAACGGCATGGTGGAGAGACTACACCGCACACTAAAAGCGGCCTTGATGTGCAGTCCAGACACACCATGGCCAAACGCCTTGCCAACAGTGCTATTGGGGATGCGGACGGCGTACAAAGAGGACCTCAAAGCAACTCCAGCCGAGATGCTCTTCGGCACCCAACTCCGCCTGCCGGGGGAATTGTTCGGACAACAGAATGACCCTACCACCCAACCGGTTTTCGTCGAGCAGTTGCGCAAGCTGGTAAAAGCGATCAGGCCAGTACCAGCGATCAACCACTCGAGACATCTTTTCGTGAGATACGTATGTTCGATGTTCGCATTTTTTTTCTGTTATGTTGGTACACATGTCTGTTATATATGTTGGCAATACCAACCATTTTGGATTGTCAGTTTGTTTTTGACAGATAAAAAGGTTAGTCGTGTTTTGGTGTGCTCTTCGATTTTGTACTATTCGAAAAAATGGATCAAAGAAACTGAATTCAGTTTTGTGTAAAAAATGAAATTAAATGCGCAAGGACATTTGAAATGTTGACTGTGGCCTTTGGCGAGTCTACTATGAGCAGAACATAAGTTCAATTGTGGTATAACCGGTTTAAGGAAGGCCAAGAAGATGTCAATGACAATGCTCGTCCTGGTCGCCCGAGCACGTCAACAACCGATGAAAACATTGACGCAGTGAAGAAAATGATTTTGGATAATCATCGAATCACTATCAGAGAGGTTGCTGATGATGTTGGCATATCGTTCGGCTCATGCCAAGCAATTTTTACGGATGTTTTAGGCATGAAACGAAGATTGTTCCAAAATTGCTAAATTTTGAGCAAAAACAACGTCGCATGGACATCGCCCAGGAGCTGTTTTTGGCCAAAAACAAAACCGTTATCATGCCTCAACCACCGTATTCACCGGACTTGGCCCCCGCTGACTTTTTCCTCTTTCCAAAACTGAAGACACCGATGAAAGGAAAGCGTTTTGCTACGATTGAGGAGATAAAAGAAAAATCGAAACAGGAGCTGTTGGCGATACCAAAAAAAGTGTTTCAGAAGTGTTTCGAGGATTGGAAAAAACGCTGGCATAAGTGTATTATATCTGAGGGGAATTACTTTGAAGGGGACAAGATAGTTGTTGATGAATAAATAAATACTTTTTGAAAAAATTGAAAATAACGGTTATATTTTTATCATATATATATATATATATATATATATATATATATATACATATATATATATATATATATATATATATATATATATATATATATATATATATATATATATATATATATATATATATATATATATATATATATATATATATATATATATATATATATATATATATATATATATATATATATATATATATATATATATATATATTGTAATGCATTTCTAAACACTTAATGCAAATGCACCTTAATGCATTCAAAAGCACTCCGTGTGATGCACCTTAATGCACCCAAAGATACAGACAGCCTTCACGAGTGATATCATGTGCGCAACAATTAAACGGCACACACTATCCCTTGTCTGTCATTCTCCCACGATTTGTTTATCGTTATGCGATAACAAGAAACGAGTATCGGACTGTCCAGACAGAGCTCGACACTCGATACTCGTGCCACAACCGTCGCTCAATGCTTTCTCACGCCTTTGAGTTCGACGATATGACGTACAGTCATAAGAGCGGGCAGAACGACAGACAGACGATCTTGTTGCACATCTCTGCCACACTGCAGACCATATACTCCATCTAATGCAGTATATGGTCGTAAGTAAATAGAGCGCACCAATTGGGTACGTGCTCTACACTCGTGCTCTACACTGAAAGAGTATGCACTACAGGCATGCGCGTTGCACTTAGGATAGGTAAATTATATAATAGTTTAGATTCCATAAACTGTATAACAAATTAGAATAAGTTTAGTAAACACCTTAGGTTACTTATTAAATAAAAATACAGAGGCTGATCACTCTCAGTCCTGCTTACAAACAGAACGCAACAGTATTTTTAATTCCTCGGCAGTTCAATAGAACTTGCCTTTTTCACTGTAACTATAATACATGAACATTTGCTCAGTCCACTGACTTGCCACTTTCATAGGCAGCGACCAGCATGCCAATCTAAACTGGTCCGGACAGATATCTTGTACATGACTAACTAAACAGATATACTATACAAATATATTATATGGCGATCCTGCCAAACTGGCACTACTGATGTCGGATCCTGCCGATTTATAATTAATTATTAAATTGATGTCCGAGTTCATATCCATAAGAAGACGCGCCTGACTTTTAAAATATATTATAAATGAAATGAAGGAATAATTCGACGCGATTTTTGAGAAGGGGGCCAAACTATTACATCCACAACCAACTACTACAACACCTCCGGCAGCAGACGAATATGATCCTGGCAAACCAAGCCATAACTATCCAGAGTACACACCAATAAGACTAGGACCAAAACCTCTTACAATAGAGGAATGTAGACTACGACAGGAAAGCTGCAAACCAAAGCAGTCCCCAAAGAAAGAGTACAAGAAGAAAAAGTGCAGAGGAGGCCGCACTGTACGACACCGCCACACCATCGCTCTTTTATATCGAGATTTCAATTTAGCCACAAAAATGGAAGATAAAATAAAAATAAAACATAAATTAAACGATGTTAGAAAAACATATAAAAACTTAAATTAAAAATTAAATAGGTTATGTAAACTTCCACACAATTTTAATTTTAATATTAAATTTTAATATACAAAACTTTATTTCTTCTTCTCTTTTATACATAAATAAAATGAAAATATTTATATAAATAAATATGGGGAAAACTCAAAGCAAAGAGAAAATATTATTGTATCTAATAATAATAATAATAACGTAATTGCTGAATATGTAAGGACTAGTGGCGAATCTGTCATAATATTTACATTAATAGCCATATTTATTGTAAATTTATACAAAATAAACACGTATTACAATCACTATGTAATGAAACAGCTAAACAAAACAAATAATGTCTGATTCTACAGCTGAATTAGAAAAGATATTAAGCAATTTAAAAAAGAACCCAAAAAGAACTTATTCATCAAATTATATAGCCTTAAAAATAATATAGAATTATTAAAAACTGCGTTTAAAAAAGAACTAGAATCACAAATAGATCAATCACAAAAATTTGATTATAAAACAAAATTTAACCAAATCCTATTAGAAATAGAAATAATAATCAAAATGTCAACTTTCGATATCTTAAATTGTCTAAAATTGGTACCTGATTTCTCAGGAAAGCATGACAGGCCAATAAATTTATAAACACCATAAAAATAATAGGAGCCACTTTACCAATTGATCAATCAGTAGTATTTTTCAATTTCGTGCTTAACACAAAAATCCCAAACCAAATACGTCATAAAGTTGAATTATTATTATCAACTAAAACTCTACCGAATTTAATACTAACACTAGAGAAAGTTTTCAAGACAAAAAAATCACCTAGCACTATACTAGAAGAAATCACACGTGCACGGCAAGGCAACCAGACAGTCACCAAATATGCTGAAAAACTTCAATCTCTAATAACAGAGGTCAATACGCTACAAATACAGAATATTGGTGAAGAAAGTAAGCGAACAATATTACAAACAAACGACCTTATAGCATTCAATGCTTTCAAAAACGGAATTAATAACCAGACTACGGTACAGACAATAACCGCAAGCAGGGTAAAAACGTTCCAAGAAGCGATACAAATCGCAGAAGAAGCTGACGGAAATAATGAAAGCAGAGTATTAGCTTTCAACACACGTCAACCATGGAACAATCGCGCACCACATAGATTCCAACAGCAACAAGGACGAGGCTATTCTAATAATAATAACAGACGACCAAACAATTATCGTCAAATCCCTCAACATTTTAACAACCAGACACCTCGATATCAAAACCCCCGTAGGACGAGTCAACAACAAAACTTGTACCAACAAAATACTAACTACAACCAAAACGGCAACAGTAACCGTGGAAGATATGGCAATAGGCCAAACAAGAAGAGCATACACCATACAAGGCGAAGACATAGAGTCTAGCCTAAATTATGAGGGAAACTCCAATCGCCCCGACAACGAACAATAAAGACAAACTGTTGCTCGGGGAAAACAAAATTAAAAACTTATAAATGATCACCATATTACATTAAATTAAATTATAAACATTACCACTTAACATTTCTGGTCGATACTGGTGCAGACATTTCGCTAGTAAATATAACTAGCACACAAAATGAATTTATCTCAAAAGACAAATCATGCACAATAACTGGCATAAATGAAACAAATACATCCACAATAGGCACTTGCAATTTACGTTTCCAACAAATCATGCACAATAACTGGCATAAATGAAACAAATACATCCACAATAGGCACTTGCAATTTACGTTTCCAACTACCTAATAAACACCTAGTACATGAATTCCATGCAGTAGACGAAAATTTCCCAATTATAGCTGATGGAATATTAGGCAGAGATTTCTTACAAGCATTTGAAACAAAAATTGACTATGGCAATTTTACACTCTCCTTATTTGTTAACAATTCTGAGTACGTATTGGATATGCAAACAAAAATACATAAAATAACAATACCACCCCGAAGCGAACTAGTACACCCCATAAATATTAAATTAACAGAAGACAGTCTAGTATGTAACAAAAATTTAAACGAAAACTTATTTATAGCAAACACTATAATACCAGCAAAAGGAGTGAAACACATACGCATACTAAACATTTCAAACGAAACACAAACACTAGAAAATTTTGATTTAGAAGTGAAACCACTTCATTTATTTTCCATCATTAACACTAATACAAAATCAACGCCAGAAAGATGGACTAATTTAAAATCTCAACTCAAATTTTCTTTTTCTGATCAGGCCGCTAACAAAACAGTTGCTGACATATGTAAATATTTTCAAGATATCTTTCACTTAGATACTGACAAACTCACATGGAATAACTTCTATAAACATAAACTACACCTTTCAGACAAATCACCCGTATACATAAAAAATTACAGACTTCCACAAACACAGCAATCCGAAATAAGCGAACAAGTACATGCACTCATCAAAGATGACTGTTTAAGGATCTTTTTCCTTAAATGGTTGCCAGTTCGGTGCTTGTACCAAAATGGCTGATGAATTGTTATATGGTGCTTGTACCAGTATAACGTAGGTTAATCACAAATTGATTAGTTAGTTTGCTATTTCGGTACTTTTACCAATATAGCTGTTGCGATTGTTATATGGCGCATGAACCAGTATAACTTAAAAGAACACAAATGCGTGTGGTTGATGGAGTCAATTATTAAAACTGACTGATTTATTTCATAAAGGTGTGAACTTATATACTAATTGATACACATATAATTACAATAACAATTAAAGAATTTAAGTAATGCTTACGTACAAAATAAAACGGAAATATCATGTTACTTAAAATTAAAGAAATTGAAAATAAATTTTCACACACATAAAAATGCTAGCTTGCAAAATTGTGCATACGTATGTGCAAATATAGCTAACTGCAATTTGATGTGCATATTCGTTCGTGGAGCAGTGGGATCGCTACGCTCGGCATATGTTTAACCTCCCGGCCTTGAGCGGCAGTCGCTCTACCCGATCTATCGTAAGTCGTAACGAACTCCAGGTCTGCTGATTCAGCTGCATCGTGATCGTTGATGTTAGTAGATTTTCTTATGTATTTCCCAACTAACACTGTTGTGAGAATTACGATTATTAAGAGTGCTAGATAACTGACTGCATACTGATGTACGTCGTGAGGGCTCGTGTTGTCGAATAGTTCGCCTCGGAGACGGCTCATGTTCTGTTGTAACGCCTCTAACTCCAGCCGATGGGAAATGTAGTGTGCGATTTCACTGCTTGGGATGGGTGTGTTCTTTGATATTCGTGTGAAATCACTGACATTTAAGTTTGGCACATATGATTGTCTTCGAATGGCCTTCAGGCTTGCATAGCCTTGGATTGTAAGTCGGGGTTGTTTGACATTGCATTTTTCGTTCAATGTCAGTATTCCCGATTTTCGAATTGTTAGTTGAGTCAGCTCGCTGTTGCATACTACATTTATCAGTTGATCTCCGCTGATGGCATAGATCCAGTTGTTAGGATCGTGCAGTTGTATCCAATGTGGTCCTGGGCCGATAATTATAATGGGACATGATTCATCTGCGACATGATTCAGTAAATTTAATTCGCAGGAACCTTCGTTCATAGAACCTTTAGAGAACAGAGGTCGGGTTTGCCGAAACAGATAGTGGTCTTCCTTTATCAGAATACAACTTCTCAATTCCGCATTTTGTAGTGGCATGTACTGGTCTCGATGAAGATTTATGATTAGGTACTGGAAATTACTGTGAATTTGTGCGAACGAATCATTTAGTTGCCAGGGAACTGGTGTCATTTTAAGGAATTCAAAATTGTCAGCCATGCTCAAGGGAATTTGAATTTCAAAAATGATTTGGTCAATTGTCACTCTCCCTCTTATAGTCATTATATGGTAGTAACTGAGTAGGTCATCTGAAGAAATAGGCAGTCTGAGGTGTTGCGGCAGGTTTGCCATGATGTGAAGTAACTCTGTCTGCAGCTGTTGAGGTGTGAATAGTGTCGTGCTGACCTTTCCATGGTGTATATCAGCAAGGATGTCAAACATCGCATCCTGGACGCGTTCTAGATATATGGCCTCCAGGGCAGTTCGTAGTGAGAGCTCAGTTAGTGTTAATGTTGCTGCTCCCTCTCTGAGCTGGTTATGAATTTGGTTCAGAGCTGTATTTGTCAGATGAAGTTCAGCTTCTATCTCTTGCTGACTTCTTTTCATAATGTAGATTGTACTGTCAATAACAGAAGTTTGCTTCTGCTAAAGGTCCTGGAGATGTTGCTTGTTTTGTTGAATTTTTTGAATGGTTTCTGCGGCGTTTTTTTGCATATTCTGAGTCAAGAACGCCAAACAGTGAGTGTGCAACATTACCTATGAAGTCAATTGCGCCTCGTTTCATATGTGTATTGTGACTAGCCTGCAATAATTGATTTCTGGCGTCCAATTCATTTGCCAATCGCTGTATTATTGTTATTGTAGTGGAGCATGCTTTCGGGTCATGGGTCCTTCGAGGCTGGTTTATTATCAGTGGAGTATGTCTGACTTGTCGTAGTTTCTGGTGAATTGTCTTCCTCAGGTACAATGGGAAGTGGGGCTAATTTGTGAATTGGTCGCCTCAGAATGCTTGTGGCAGTTCTTACATCTGCCACTCTGATTAGGCCGTCATCTCCTCTTATCACCTTGGTAATTCTTCCTAATGGCCATTTCAGTGGTGGTGCATTTTCATCCTTAATTATCACCATCATGCCAGGATTGACACTGTGACAGGTGCTCTTCCATCGGTATCGATGTTGCAAGGAGCTCAAATATTCATTTGTCCACCTCCTCCAGAATTCTGTACGTAAGTGAGACACAATTTGCCATCTTTTATGGTAATTGGCATGATTTTCTTGTGCTCCTGGGTCGATTATTGATGTTAAAGATTCCCCTATCAAGAAATGACCGGGCGTGAGTGCTGCTAAGTCGTTTGGATCCGATGATAAAGGAGTTATTGGGCGAGAATTTAGGATTGCCTCAGCTTCCACTATCACAGTCTCCATTTCTTCATACGTTAAGGCCGCTGCAGCTAATGTTGACTGTAGTAAATGTTTAGCGGATTTGACTGCTGCTTCCCATAAACCGCCAAAATGTGGGGCGCGGTGTGGAATGAATGAAAATTCGATGTGCTGCTTACTACATTCGCTGATATTGTGCAGCTTAGCGTCCTTAGCTCGGATAAATTGTTGTAATTCGTACATAAGATTTTTTGTGTCAACAAAGTTAGTGGCATTTTCACAGTAGATTTTCTTGCTGTGTCCTCGTCGTACTATAAAACGCCTTAGGGCTCCAATGAAGGCCTCTGTTGTTAAATCACTGACTATTTCCATATGTACGGCCTTGGTAGCGAAGCAACAGAATACAGCTATTATTTGTTGTAGCATTACAGGTTTCATTCTTACGCATCTCACACAGCCCTGAATTACTGACCTGGCTAACACCTTTACCTTGATTGGCCAATATCTTTGCCTGACGATGGATATTAATGTCTGCGCGCCGGCGTGAAGATGTAGTTTATGTAGATCACTTAACAGGAGTTTGGTTAATGGATGACGGTAAGGCAAGAGCATTGGGTGTTTGGCGTCGTAGGTAAGGCTAGATGACTGTAACCGCCCCCCTACTCTGAGAATTCCATTTGTGTCAACGAACGGGGAAAGAGAGCTGAATGAGCTATTGTTACTCACTGTCGAATATTCCGCTAATTGTGTGAATTCCTTGTTAAATTCTTGCTGCTGCATTAGCCTTACAATTGCTATTAGAGCACCTTCCTGTTCATCTGCAGTGGGGCAAAGTTGAATCGAATCTTTCATCCCTTTTGAATCTTTTGAAGCGTTGTATGTATGCTACAATCCTTTGCAAGCGGTGAAAAGAGTTACCATGATTGATGCTTGACAAGAGGTTAGATTCTTTGGTGGTCGTTGCTACTGCAGACCCCGATACTATTAATTCCTTGGCCTGACGTAGTTCTAATTCGCATTTTCCTAGAGCTGGTTGAAGTGGCCAGATTGTGATCGATCCATGTAAAAAACGGGGCCCGTAGAACCAGAAACTGTTATTAATCAACTTCCCTGAAGTCAGGCCTCTTGATATTAGATCCGCTGGGTTGTCTTGTGATCGGACATGGCGCCATTGTCTTGGAGATGACCATCGTTGAATTGAAGAGATTCGATTGGCGATAAATGTATGATAATGTGCTGAGTCAGCATTGATCCAGCCGAGGACTGCTGTGGAATCTGACCAATAGAACACTTCAGCATCGAGGAATGTTGCTCATTGTTTTAGCTTCTGCATTAATTTTACCGCAAGTTTAGCAGCGCAAAGTCTAGTCTAGGCAGCGAAATTTGTTTTGTAGGAGCTACTCTAGATTTTGCGCAAATGAATCGTACTATGATGGTATCGTGGACATCTGATGATCGTATATATGCCACTGCACCATAGGCCCGCTCTGATGCATCTGCGAAGATATGTATTTGGGGATTTTTGGGTGATGCTCCACTAAATATGTATCGTGGGACACTGATTTTTTGTAGTTCCCTTAATTCAGTGCGAAACTGTAGCCACGTTGTATGAAGATTTTGTGGCAAGGATGCATCCCAGTCTACGTTGAGCTTCCAGAGTGTTTGAAGAAATATTTTGGCTGTGACGGTGACTGGTGCAATGAATCCAAGAGGGTCAAAAAGCCTAGATATGTCAGACAGCGTACTGCGTTTTGTTATTTTTCTTGCTTCTGTAGTAACTATCTTGAGAGTGAATGTATCGCTTATTGGTTGCCAGATAAGTCCATTGTCTTAATGCTGTCCTTTCCGGGTTGACTACAGTTTAACGCTAGCTCTTGATCACTAGGTGGAACATTTTTTAACAGATGATGGTGGTTGGCGCACCACTTCCGTAACTTAAATCCGGCCGATCCAAGCATATTTTGTAACTGTGTTTGAATGTCGACTGCTGCAGATAATGTATTGGCTCCACTCAGTGCATCGTCTACGTAGAAATTAGAATTGATTGCTGCTGCTACTAAGGGAAATTTGTGAGCTTGTTGGTTTGCTAGTGTCCGCAATGTTTTAATGACCAGGTATGGAACCACTGATGTGCCATATGTGACTGTAGCTAGCTGGTAACATTTTAACGGCTGCGACGAGTCTTCTCTCCACCAGATAAGCTGGTACTTCCGATCCTCCTTAGCAACCCAAATTTGCCGATACATTTTTTCAATGTCAGCGGTGAAGGCATATTGTGACAACCGAAACCGAAGTAGTATTTGAACCACATCATCTTGTATACTGGGGCCAATTAACAGAATGTCGTTGAGCGATATATTAGCTGAAGTTTTGGCTGATGCATCAAATACGACCCGTAATTTTTTTGTGGAATTGTCTGGTTTCATCACCGCATGGTGTGGCAGGAAATAGTGCGGACCTCTGATGGTGTCAGTTGATACTTCCCAGGGATTCATAGTCTCTCATAAACGCGACATACTGGTTCTTAAACTCGGGATTTCTTTCTAGTTTGCGTTCGACTGCGAAGAACCGTTGAAGGGCTATGTCCCTTGACTCACCCAAATGCGTAGGGTCTCCTTGGAAAGGAAGTTTTACAATGAAGCGGCCATCTGTGCCTCGTTGGGTATGATGGTTGTAGTGTTCTTCACATTGTCGTTCAGCTAATGTGAGAGTAGACTTGGTTGCATCACATTCTTCTAAGCGCCAGAATTTCTCCAATGATTCTTCAAGATTTTCATCGTCCGTGCAAACTCCACAAGTTGCAATTGGACTTGATGTATCCTGCCTGTTGTATGCACCACCAACTACCCATCCGAAGAGTGTGTTTTGTAAAATTGTTCCCCCTTCTCCTGGTGATAGTTGTCCGACACACAATGTTTGGTAAAACAACCCTGCGCCTATCAGCAAATCAATTCGAGCTGATTCATTGAATGATGGATCTGCTAGCTTAATGTTTTTCGGAATTGACCACTGTGAAATGTCAATAGTTTTTTGTGGCTGATCAGACACGATTTTAGGAAGAATTTGTGCTTCTATGTGTGTCGTGAATCCAGTGGTCGTTGATTCCAATCCGACGATCACCGTCTCTGTGGTTCGCTTTTTGCTATTGCCGATTCCTTCGATGGAAGTGTCGCCTTTTCGCTTACGCAATCCTAATTGCCTTGCTAGGCTTTGTGTTATGAAATTCAACTGCGAGCCACTGTCGAGGTGCGCGCGACATTTGACTTCCTGTCCCTAAGCGGATCTTAACGTTATGGACACGGTACTCAACAGTGCTGGTCTATGAAGAGTTGGTTGCATAGGCAACGCTGCTAACGAAGCTGCTGATGATGGCTTGTTTGCGTTGGCGTTTTCCAGTTTTTCTTGGTCTGATGCTAGCTGCAAATGCAAAAGCGTATTGTGCTTCCTTGGACACTTCGTACATGTTCTTGATGAGCAATTCTTTGAACCATGACCAGTTTTCAAACAGTTGACGCATCGTTTTAGGCGTTGAATTGTGTTCAACCGTTGACTTGGAGTCATCTTCAGGAACCTTGGGCACAGGTAGAGTGCGTGTGACTGCTTACATATGTCACACGCTTGAGCTGCTTGTCCCTTTCGCTATTAGGCTTGTTGCTCTTGATTCCCAGCGCTTCCAGGCTTGGCATTCCTCCAGTGATGGCATTTTAGTTGGGTCCTGGATGGATTGTTCCCATAAAACGTGCGTTGACTTGCTGAGCTGCTGAACTAGGATGAATAGCAGAATTGGGTCCCATGATGAAGTGTCTAGACCCAAATTCTGAAGGCTTAAAATGCACTCTCGCGTTGTATCATGCAGTAATTTGACTTTCGTAGCACTCTCGAGATTTGATGTAGTTTGCGTTAGTAGTCGACACAATGCTGCGTTAACTAAATGCCTCGAGTTCTCGTACCGTTCGTTGATCACTTGCCATGCGGTCACGTAGTTGTCTGCCGATGTGAGATGACGAATGAGGGCTTCTGCTTCTCCTATAAGGCTGGATTTCAGGTACCACATTTTTTGGCACTGTGGTATGGGCTGTTTGTCCACCAGTTCCATGAATAAATCTCGGAATTGTCGCCACTGGAGATAATTACCGTCAAATTTTGGTAACTCCACCTTTGGCAATTGTAATTTTGGAGATGCATTTGTTGGCGTGCTTCTATCCATAGCATTGCAGCTGCTCGATTGTTGGCCCATGTCCAAGAGGAGGGCCAATTTGTTGTGAAACTGTTGTTCGAGTTGGAAGAAGTCTTCAATGTCGTACGTGATGTCTCCAGCTTCACACAGTAGTTTGTGCAGACCTTGTACTATCTGCCAATGTTGCTCTAGATTGCTTGCCTGACGCGTGTAGAAACTGCCTGGGTGTATTGGTTGGTTGGCAAGCAATTGATCAATCCTCTTAAAGATGTTAGTGATGAGTAGTCCTTGTCGTTGAACATGCGACAGAACGGGTCGCGAACGGGTTGCATAGCCCCTTCCTGAGTTAGTGGTTGTAGCCGTACTAGTCCAGGTGATTGTGCTCTTGGCACTTTTGTTGTTGTCTTCGGGAGTATCTTCGATGCCTTCAGCGTATTGATAGTGCCTTGCATTTCCTCGCGAAGCTTATAATATTTGGCACCCACCATTGCGTGTATGTCCTTCTTAAAGTATGGGTGAGTAGTGTCATCCCCATAGCTTTTCCGGATCACAACGTCAGATTGGTTGAATTGTTGCCATTGATTATCAAGTTCTTGCAGCCTTTTTTCCACGAATTCTAATGTCCTTCGTTCGTGAGCTGTTTTCTTATAGCTTGATATCAGTGTTTGAATGGTCAATGCTCGGTCGTCTTGTTGACGAACCAGCTCTTCCATTGACATGTTGTCAGAAGTCATGATAAATTATTGATGAGCTTTATTCAGCTGATGTCCTCAGGAATGGTATATGTGCCGTGTCCTGTTGATCACGTCGCGGTCACCAAAAATGTTTAAGGATCTTTTTCCTTAAATGGTTGCCAGTTCGGTGCTTGTACCAACATGGCTGATGAATTGTTATATGGTGTTTCTACCAGTATAACGTAGGTTAATCACAAATTGATTAGTTAGTTTGCTATTTCGGTGCTTGTACCAATATAGCTGTTGCGATTGTTATATGGCGCATGAACCAGTATAACTTAAAAGAACACAAATGCGTGTGGTTGATGGAGTCAATTATTAAAACTGACTGATTTATTTCATAAAGGTGTGAACTTATATACTAATTGATACATATATAATTACAATAACAATTAAGGAATTTAAGTAATGCTTACGTACAAAATAAAACGGAAATATCATGTTACTTAAAATTAAAGAAATTGAAAATAAATTTTCACACACATAAAAATGCTAGCTTGCAAAATTGTGCATACGTATGTGCATATTCGTTCGTGGAGCAGTGGGATCGCTACGCTCGGCATATGGTTAAACAATGACATAATAGAACCATCTGTAAGCCCTTACAATTCCCCATTATTTGTAGTACCGAAAAAGAGTACAAACGACACAAAAAAATGGAGACTTGTAGTAGACTACAGACAACTGAACAAAAAACGTACAAACGACAAATTTCCACTAACGAGACTCGATGATGTACTCGACGTCATGGGAAGAGCAAAATATTTTTCAACTCTCGACATGACTAGCTCATTCCACCAAATAGAATTGGAAAAATCTTCAAGACCGTTAACCGCATTCTCAACAAACAATGGACACTTCCAATTCAAAAGACTCCCTTTTGGATTAAAAGTATCATCAAACAGCTTCCAACGCATGCTTACCATAGCACTTTCAGGGTTAAATAGGGATGCATTTCTATACGTGGATGACATCATAGTATTTGGATGCTCTTTAGAACACCACAACACCACAAATCTTACTAAAGTCTGTGAAATACTTAGACAGTATAACTTAAAACTAAACCCTCAAAAATGTAATTTTTTACAGCCAGAAGTCATTTGCAAAAATGCAAATCCGTCGAAAAATATCCTGCACCAACCAACTCAGATGAAGTAAGAAGATTCGTTGCATTCTGCAACTACTACCGACGCTTTGTCAAAAATTTCGCCGAAATAGCAAAGCCCCTGAATTCACTCTTAAAGAAAGGAAAAAATTTTGTTTGGAGTTCAGAATGCCAAGAAGCTTTTCAAAAATTAAAACTTGCAATAACACAACCACCTGTACTCCAATACCCAGATTTTAACAAAGAATTCGTACTCACAACTGATGCATCAAACTATGCATTAGGAGCAGTACTTTCCCAAGGTATCATTGGAAACGATTTGCCAAATTCATAAGTAAGCCGCACTTTAAACAAGCACGAGGAGAAAAAGCCAGTTATTGAAAAAGAATTATTAGCCATACATTGGGCAATAAGCCACTTTAGACCTTACTTATATGGCAATACATTCACAGTTATAACAGACCACAGACCATTAGTAGCGATATTTTCACGTAAGGACCCATCATCAAAATTAACTAGAATTAGGTTAGACCTAATGGATTATAATTTTAAAATAGAATATAAAAAAGGCAGCATAAATACAAATGCCCATGCTCTAAGTAGAATTAGATTAGACTCTAATATACTTAAGGATATGATACCTTCAGTTTTAATAACAACTAGAAGTAAAAGTAAAACTAGGTTCGAAAATGAACCCAACGATACACAATCAAATTCTATAATGGAGACTGGCCAACTCTTTATTTGGAATTGCATTTCAGTATCAGAAGTTTGAAAATTAAGAAAGTTAAAATTTATACAAGAAATTAAAAACGCGTCAAAGAAAAAGATAAACTTATCAGATAAAAATAACAATAAAAGTTTGCCTAATATAAAAATCACCGACAAAGAAATAGTAATGCAAATTAGCGATAATCCAAACTCGGACTTAGGTACAGTCTTGGAGAAACTAATCACTGTTTTACAGAAGAAAAATATAGAAAATGTAGCGCTACAATCAAGTGATTATATATTTAAATGTCATGACAAAGAAAATTTAATGAGAACATATAATGAAATTCATATGAAAATAATAAAATCAGGACGGCAAACTCCTGTTAAAATTCTCATTTATGACCCACCAATGACAGTGACAGATCACACTGATCAATTACGATTAATCAATGAGTATCACAATTCAAAGGTAGGAGGTCATGTCGGTGTAAAACGAACAATTTGTAAACTAAAACAAAAATACGTATGGCGTGGTATGAACAAAATGGTCAAAAATTTTATTCAACACTGCGAAAAATGCTGTAAAAATAAGACAACTCGCCACAATAAAGAAGCTCTAGAAATAACACTTACACCAACAGGCTCATTTGAAACTATTCAAATCGACACTGTCGGTCCACTTAAAATTTCAAATGGATACAAATACATACTAACAATACAATGTGAACTAACAAAATACATAGACTCATTCCCGATGCAAACGAAAGAAGCAATAGAAGTTGCAAAAACGTTAGTAGAGAAATTCATTTTACGCCACGGAACTTTTAAAACACTAAAAAGCGACCAAGGCACCGAATTTAAAAATGAATTACTCACTTCCATATGCAAATTCCTTGATATAAAGCACATAACTTCCACTCCCTACCACTATGAAACAATAGGTTCAATTCAACGCAATCACAGAGTCTTGAATGAATATTTATTATCATTCTCAGACACTGGTGATTGGGAAAACTGGCTTCCTTATTACACTTTCGTTTACAATACCACCCCACACACAGATACTAACTATTCACCATTTGAACTCATCTTTGGGAAATTAGCAACATTCCCAAACGAAAAAATTAATAACAACCGAAAATTTTATAACTTAGGAAGCTATTTAACAGAACTTAGAACAAAAATTTTACATGCACAAGATGCAGCAAACAGAATGCTCGGGAAAGCAAAATGCACACGTAAACAAATTTATGATAAAACATGCAATAGTAGTAATTTTAAAATAGGTGATCTAGTCTTTTTAAAAATCAGCGACCAAAGAGAACATGTAAGCCCATATGAGGGACCATACAAAATAATTGAAAGAAACAATGTAAATTCTACTATACAAATAAAAAACAAAACAAGAGTAGTACAGAACAATAATTTAAAAAAATTTATTTCAACACACATTTAATTAAATAAACTATATATAAATATTATTACTTAATTAAAATACATTACTTTACATAAATAAATATATTCTTATCTAATTAATAAATAATTTAAAATATGTAAACCTCAGTGCAACAAACGCCTAGTACAATCTTAAAAATAATTTTATTCTTTGAAACAAAATCATTTTTCTCTAAAGGGTGAGGGTGTAATGCATTTCTAAACACTTAATGCAAATGCACCTTAATGCATTCAAAAGCACTCCGTGTGATGCACCTTAATGCACCCAAAGATACAGACAGCCTTCACGAGTGATATCATGTGCGCAACAATTAAACGGCACACACTATCCCTTGTCTGTCATTCTCCCACGATTTGTTTATCGTTATGCGATAACAAGAAACGAGTATCGGACTGTCCAGACAGAGCTCGACACTCGATACTCGTGCCACAACCGTCGCTCAATGCTTTCTCACGCCTTTGAGTTCGACGATATGACGTACAGTCATAAGAGCGGGCAGAACGACAGACAGACGATCTTGTTGCACATCTCTGCCACACTGCAGACCATATACTCCATCTAATGCAGTATATGGTCGCAAGTAAATAGAGCGCACCAATTGGGTACGTGCTCTACACTCGTGCTCTACACTGAAAGAGTATGCACTACAGGCATGCGCGTTGCACTTACGGTAGGTAAATTATATAACAGTTTAGATTCCATAAACTGTATAACAAATTAGAATAAGTTTAGTAAACACCTTAGGTTACTTATTAAATAAAAATACAGAGGCTGATCACTCTCAGTCCTGCTTACAAACAGAACGCAACAGTCTTTTTAATTCCTCGGCAGTTCAATAGAACTTGCCTTTTTCACTGTAACTATAATACATGAACATTTGCTCAGTCCACTGACTTGCCACTTTCATAGGCAGCGACCAGCATGCCAATCTAAACTGGTCCGGACAGATATCTTGTACATGACTAACTAAACAGATATACTATACAAATATATTATATGGCGATCCTGCCAAACTGGCACTACTGATGTCGGATCCTGCCGATTTATAATTAATTATTAAATTGATGTCCGAGTTCATATCCATAAGAAGACGCGCCTGACTTTTAAAATATATTATAAATGAAATGAAGAAGGAAGAATTCGACGCAATTTTTGAGAAGTGGGCCAAACTATTACATCCACAACCAACTACTACAACACCTCCGGCAGCAGACGAATATGATCCTGGCAAACCAAGCCATAACTATCCAGAGTACACACCAATAAGACTAAGACCAAAACCTCTTACAATAGAGGAATGTAGACTACGACAGGAAAGCTGCAAACCAAAGCAGTCCCCAAAGAAAGAGTACAAGAAGAAAAAGTGCAGAGGAGGCCGCACTGTACGACACCGCAACACCATCGCTCTACTATATAGAGATTTCAATTTAGCCACAAAAATGGAAGATAAAATAAAAATAAAACATAAATTAAACGATGTTAGAAAAACATATAAAAACTTAAATTAAAAATTAAATAGGTTATGTAAACTTCCACACAATTTTAATTTTAATATTAAATTTTAATATACAAAACTTTATTTCTTCTTCTCTTTTATACATAAATAAAAAGAAAATATTTATATAAATAAATATGGGGAAAACTCAAAGCAAAGAGAAAATATTTTTGTATCTAATAATAATAATAACGTAATTGCTGAATATGTAATGACTAGAGGCGAATCTGTCATAATATTTACATTAATAGCCATATTTATTGTAAAGTTATACAAAATAAACACGAATTACAAACACTATGTAATGAAACAGCTAAACAGAACAAATAATGTCTGATTCTACAGCTGAATTAAAAAAGATATTAAGCATTTTAAAAAAGAACCCAAAAAGAACTTATTCATCAAATTATATAGCCTTAAAAATAATATAGAATTATTAAAAACTGCTTTTAAAAAAGAACTAGAATCACAAATAGATCAATCACAAAAATTTGATTATAAAACAAAATTTAAATTGTCTAAAATTGGTACCTGATTTTTCAGGAAAGCATGACAGGCTAATAAATTTATAAACACCATAAAAATAATAGGAGACACTTTACCAATTGATCAATCAGTAGTATTTTTCAATTTCGTGCTTAACACAAAAATTCCAAACCAAATACGTCATAAAGTTGAATTATTATTATCAACTAAAACTCTACCGAATTTAATACTAACACTAGAGAAAATTTTCAAGACAAAAAAATCACCTAACACTATACTAGAAGAAATCACACGTGCACGGCAAGGCAACCAGACAGTCACCAAATATGCTGAAAAACTTGAATCTCTAATAACAGAGGTCAATGCGCTACAAATACAGAATATTGGTGAAGAAAGTAAGCGAACAATATTACAAACAAACGACCTTATAGCATTCAATGCTTTCAAAAACGGAATTAATAACCAGACTACGGTACAGACAATAACCGCAAGCAGGGTAAAAACGTTCCAAGAAGCGATATAAAGCGCAGAAGATGCTGGCGGAAATAATGAAAGCAGAGTATTAGCTTTCAACGCACGTCAACCATGGAACAATCGCGCACCACATAGATTCCAACAGCAACGAGGACGAGGCTATTCTAATAATAATAACAGACGACCAAACAATTATCGTCAAATCCCTCAACATTTTAACAACCAGACACCTCGATATCAAAACCCCCGTAGGACGAGTCAACAACAAAACTTGTACCAACAAAATACTAACTACAACCAAAACGGCAACAGTAACCGTGGAAGATATGGCAATAGGCCAAACAAGAAGAGTATACACCATACAAGGCGAAGACATAGAGTCTAGCCTAAATTATGAGGGAAACTCCAATCGCCCCGACAACGAACAATAAAGACAAAATGTTGCTCGGGGAAAACAAAATTAAAAACTTATAAATGATCACCATATTACATTCAATTAAATTATAAAAATTACCACTTAACATTTCTGGTCGATACTGGTGCAGACATTTCGCTAGTAAAAATATTTAGCACACAAAATGAATTTATCTCAAAAGACAAATCATGCACAATAACTGGCATAAATGAAACAAATACCTCCACAATAGGCACTTGCAATTTACGTTTCCAACTACCTAATAAACACCTAGTACATGAATTCCATGCAGTAGACGAAAATTTCCCAATTATAGCTGATGGAATATTAGGCAGAGATTTCTTACAAGCATTTGAAACAAAAATTGACTATGGCAATTTTACACTCTCCTTATTTGTTAATAATTCTGAGTACGTATTGGATATGCAAACAAAAATACATAAAATAACAATACACCCCGAAGCGAACTAGTACACCCCATAAATATTAAATTAACAGAAGACAGTCTAGTAGGTAGGTAGGTAGGTAGGAGTGGCCGCCCAGTTTGCCAAAAGCACACTTGAGCACACATAATGGCCCATTGTGATACCACGGTTTGGCGCCGTTCAAGCACTGACTAAAAAGGTTCCCATACTTGGGATGGTGATAGTCAGCGCAAGGACAGCGCCTGGAAAGGCACGACTCCCCCGTCATGTTTCAGGAAACCATCCTGATACTTTGATGAACCTGGCTATGTCCCTAATATTAATGGATGACAGCTCTGTCAGGCTTGTAAGAAATGGGGCACCAAACGTGCGAATTCTTCTTCTGCTCAAGGATGGGCAGTGGCATAAGAGGTGGAAAACCGTCTCGTCCTCCTCCTCGAAGGCACAGCCTCGGCAAAAGTCATTTGAGGGTAGGCCCAGTCTTTCTGCGTGCTGTCCCATTATGCAGTGGCCGGTCAAAACCGACACAGTTGTCGACAGTGATACGCGATCAAGTCGAAGAAGTTGATTGGTTCTGTTTTTGTCCATGCTTGCCCAAGTTAGTCTAGGATTTGTAGGCGTCAGCCAGATATTTCCGTTTGACTTCGAGCTTGGCTGTTGCCAGTGGAATGCCGATGTTTACAGAGGGGTGAATGTCGTGCATTAGCGTGCCTGCCTTGGCAAGCTCGTCCGCCCCGCAGTTTCCCGGGATTTCGCTGTGTCCGGGAACCCAGACTAGGTGCACCCGAGAGTAACTTGCGAGCTCATTTAAAGATGTTCGACATTCATGAACTAGTCTTGATGTGGCCGTGGAGCCAAAAAGAGATTTAATGGCGGCCTGGCTGTCTGAGAAGATAGATACGTCAACTGCGCCGATATCACTACTCAGCATCCATTTGGCTGCGTGGTAAATGGCCATGACCTCAGCTTGAAAAACGCTGCAATGGTCTGGGAGACGTAGGGAGATGTTTAAGTCCAGCTTGTCGGAATAAATACCGCTGCCGACTCTACCTCCAAGCTTGGAACCGTCGGTGTAGATTTCGACTGTTTCACCGACGATTCGGTTTTCTGAGGTCCAGTCGCTTCGACTTGGAATAGTGAGGTCGAATTCCCTGTTCAAATCGGGATAGACCGACATATAATCGATAAAGTTGGGGACAGGTGGGTCCTGATTCAGAATTGAAGCATGGCCTGTCAGGGCTATGCGCCAGTGCGAAAGAGCATTAAGTCTAATCGCTGTCAGCTTGGCTTGTTGCTTAACCAGGATCCCCGAGGGGAGCCAGTGCAGCATGGCAAAAAGGGCTTTCGTAGGTGTGCTACGAAGAGCGCCAGTGATCAGTAGAGCAATGGATCTTCTGATTTTATCAAGGGGTTTGATATTACAGGCTTTTTCAAGAGCTTGCCACCAGAAGACCGACCCGTATAACAGGTTTGGTTCAACGATGGCCGTGTAGAGCCAGAGCACGACTCGAGGACGAAGTCCCCATCGTGCACCAACTGCTCTTTTACAGCAGTATATAGCGCATGTTGCCTTACGTGCCCTCTCAGCTAGATTGGCTTTCCAATTAAGCTTTGGGTCGAGAATCAGGCCTAAGTACTTAACGTGTGTGCTCAAAGAGAGCGGAGTGCCGTTTAGACTAGGCATTGTAAACTTTGGAATTTTCTACTTCCTAGTGAAAAGCATAGTCTCGGTTTTGGATGGGTTAACCCCAAGTTCGAATTCGCGACACCAGTTCGACACAATAGAGAGTGAATAGTTAAGTTTTTCGGAAAGTGTTTGTGGGAATTTGCCGGATGCCGCGATTGCTATGTCGTCCGCATAGGCTATCACTTTGCATCCAGTTGATTCCAATCTCACCAGTAGTGTGTTAACTGCCAGGTTCCAGAGGAGGGGTGATAAAACACCCACTTGTGGCGTGCCCCTGTTAACCACCCTCCTGGATTGGGCACTGCCGATCGTGGAAGTGATGATCCTAGATTTTAGTAGAAGCTCTATAAATTTAAGAAGACCTGAATTCAGGTTAAGATTATAGAGTGCGGAGATGACAGCGTTGGGGCATACATTGTTGAATGCTCCCTCGATGTCCAGAAATATGGCAAGTGTGAATTCCTTGTACGCCAAGGATTTGTCAACTTGAGAAATGAGAGATGGGAAGTGCTGTTTCAACCGATTTGCCTTTAGAGTAAGCGTGTTGAGATACAGAGAGAAGAGAAGGGTTGATCGATGTCCTGATATGTAGGTCAAGAGCTCTTTCTAGAACCTTAAGAAGAAAGGATGTTAGACTTATGGGTCTGTAATCCTTAGGTTTGGTGTGCGAGGCCTTCCCAACTTTTGGTATGAAGACGACCCGAGCCGTGCGCCAGCGTAAGGGAATGTATTGCAGTCTGAGGCTTGCATTATATATTTGAAGCAGCCATGGAAGGATAATCTCTTCCCCATTTTGGATATCGGCAGGAATGATGCCGTCCGGTCCGGGGGACTTGTATGGCTTAAAGGTTTGAATGGACCATTCAAGGTGACTTTTTGTCACTTGGAATGTGGGGAGGGTATCATGCGAAACCTGCTCCACCTGGTAGAGTGCTTGATCCGCTGAGGCTAAACTCCCTGGGAAGTGGGTGTCTAGCAGGATATCAAGGGTTTCGGCGCTTGAGTGAGTCCAGCTGCCATCTGGTTTTTGGGTACAGTCAAGGGCTTTGTTAGAGGAGTGGAGAATTTTACGAAGACGGCTAGCCTCGGACGTCGATTCAATGCTTTCGCAAAATTCCCTCCATGACGCTCGTTTCGCTCGCCTAATGGCGTATTTCAACTCTTTTTGTTTATTTTTGAAAGGGGCCCACTCAGCTGTAACTTTAGCTTTGTTGAAAAGCATTCTACAAGTTTTGCGAAGACTTGCAATTTCCGAGTTCCACCACGGAGGTTTAGGTTTGCCCCGTGGTTCGGGAGTGATGCAAGAAATATGAGTGGCTTTTTTAAAAGCTGTGGACAGATCGTCGACCGCCCGATCAATGTCGGGACAGTTGTGGATAATAGGGGGAGTCGTTGCTAAGCATGACCCCAGTTTGAGCCGGAAAAGAGGCCAGTTCGTGTTTTTTCTATTGACAGGTTTAAGAGATTCTGTATTGCCTGTAGTCTCCCTCAAGTCAATGTCAAAGGTGATATAGCAGTGGTCCGAAAAGGAGCATTCCTGTGAGACGAACCAATTGCTTATCATGTTCGAGTAGTTATCGCTGACGAGGGTGATGTCAAGCACTTCCTTCCTTACGGATGTAAGGAAGGTCGGCTCATTTCCCCGGTTAGCAATGCCTAAGTTATTTGAAATGATAAAGTCGAAAAGACACTCACCTCGATCATTTGTGCCGGAGCTGCCCCATATTTCGTGATGGGCATTGGCATCGGCGCCGATAATTACCGGAATCTGTTTCTGGTGGGCTACAGCAACCATTTGCTTCAGTATGTTTGGTGGCGGGGAGTCGCCATAGTCATGAGCCATGTAGTTCGAGGAGATCCAGAAAGTCCGTGGACCCATTTCAATGACCATGGCAACATTGTCTTTGTTACTGAATCTAGGGAGTAAAAGAGCGTTAACGCTGTTTTTTACCAGAATGCAGGATCTTGGTTTACCTTGATCCTCGATATATACCATACGATATCCGTATGCATTGAGTCCAAAAACCCGGTCATTTATGACCCAAGGTTCTTGGACGAGAATGAGCTCCTCCCCTATATCCGAGAGGCGGAGAAGCAGGGCTGCCGAGGCAGTTTTCGAATGCTGAAGGTTAATCTGTAGTACCTTCAGCATTGTCTGGAAGAGTGATTATAGTGGAATTCAACTCCTCCTCTACGGACATTGGAGAGATGTATCCACCAGCCGCATCCGTATCCATGTGGTCGAAGAATTCTCCGACCAGTTCGGAAGTTGAGAAGCGGCTGCTTCTGGTTGTAACGGAGCACATACTCTCATTGTCACTACCCGACAAAGGGGTGAGAGCCGGGCCCGAGCAGCTAGGCTCTTTGGCAGTGGCTTGTGGGACAGCACCAGCTGGGGGAGGCTGTTGGGGGGCTTGGGCATCGCACTTGTAGATGCGGAGAGTGATGGCTCCAAAGCCATAATTAATCACCCCCTCGCGGGAGTTGATGGGAACAAGGGATTGCTCGTTCAAAATGATGGTGACCTCACGCAAAGTGCCTTTGGGGTCACCAACTTTCGCGACCTTCCAGCCATCGGTGGGAAGATCGGTGTTGCTGAGCTTGAGGATCTTTAAGATTGCCTCGGGCTCAGAGGGCTCGGCAGGAAGCCATGTTTTGGAGCGAGGGCGTTGGGGAACCTGGTCCTAAGGTACAGCGTTGAGCTGTGCACCCGGCCATATCTCACCTACCCTATTGATCGCTACCTTGTATAGATCCGCCGAGCGTTGGTCCGAGCAAAATATAATCTTAATATGTCCTTGATACCACCCTGCGTCACGGCAGCTGGGTGAAGGACCAGGGTTGAGGGACATAACCTCAACGAAAATTGGTAACAGTGCCATTTCGACCTGTCTCCAATTGGCAGGAGTAATGGTCCCATCGGCATTGGCAGAGTCGACCACAGCCCATGTGAGGCTCTCTTTCACAATCTCACTAAGCGGTTTGGAGAGCTTAGGCTTGGGAGTAGCCAGCCTTACGCGCTTAGGGATGCTTTGGGTGGATTGGCCCGGGCGATCGGCTGATCTCTGCCTCTTGGGGTTACCGGCTGCTTGTGCAGTGGAGGAGTGGACACGCACATCAGCGTGTGCTTTTGCCCACTCAAGCTTGCCCTTGTCGTATTCTGACAGTTGAGATGGTTCTGAAGCGTTGAGCCTCGTCAAAATACGGTAAGCCGCTCTACGCGTCCTGTACGCCCTTGTACTCGGGTTCACGTTGGTAGGTGCACCTGAAGGAGGAGCGGTACGAGGAGCAGTTACCATCGACTTGTGAGGCAATATCGAGGCGTTTGCTGAAGAGGCTTTAGGCGGAGCGACTGCTGCTGGTTTGTGAGTCAATACCCTAGCAGCCGCTGAAGAGCTCTTGGGTGGCTTATTAGCCGAAGCTGTGGTGCTTGTTGAAGGGGCAGTGCTTATGCTGCTTGTCTTCGAACCAAGGGCGGGGGTGTTGCTGGTGGGCATTTGCCTAGCCAGGGTTTTGTGCGTCCCTGAGGGGATATGCGCGGAAATTTTGTTTGTGTTTGTGTTTGTGTTTTTATTTTTTGTTGTGTCCATGCAATAAGGGTCCCCACTCAAAGCCGCTATCTCAGTCCGAACGTGTGGTCACTAAATATGGTCCCATGGTTATCTGTGCAAGCAGGGAGGCCATGCGAGGGTTGGCACAAGCCCTTATGGGGTCAAGTGCTCAGAGCCAGACCAGTGCTAATCGGGAGTTCCACTCAACCGAACCCACACTACCGACCTAACGGTAACAGACGTCGAACGTACTTTGAGGCCTGCCAAGGTTTTAACGGGACGGGGGCAGCTGCAACCTTAGACTAGAGCCGTTCACACTCAAGTTTCACCTTGGTGCTACCGTGACAAAAGACAGCTAGGTCCAGAAAATTACAGCTACCAGCCCAGGGCAATCAGAACAGTTACATTGGTCCAAAGAGAAGTCCGGGAACGAAGGATGGTGGTCGTGCCAATTGGTGCTACTGAACTCCCGTGCAAGAAAACAGCAGCACCTGGGGGAGTGTAGACCATTTAGCGTAACCCAGGGTGCACCGCGTGGAGGCGGTCTACATTACACCCCCAGAAGTCTAGTATGTAACAAAAATTTAAACGAAAACTTATTTATAGCAAAGACTATAATACCAGCAAAAGGAGTGAAACACATACGCATACTAAACATTTCAAACGAAACACAAACACTAGAAAATTTTGATTTAGAAGTGAAACCACTTCATTTATTTTCCATCATTAACACTAATACAAAATCAACGCCAGAAAGATGGACTAATTTAAAATCTCAACTCAAATTTTCTTTTTCTGATCAGACAGCTAACAAAACAGTTGCTGACATATGTAAATATTTTCAAGATATCTTTCACTTAGATACTGACAAACTCACATGGAATAACTTCTATAAACAGAAACTACACCTTTCAGACAAATCACCCGTATACATACATAAAAAATTACAGACTTCCTCAAACACAGCAATTCGAAATAAGCGAACAAGTACATGTACTCATCAAAGATGACTGTTTAAGGATCTTTTTCCTTAAATGGTTGCCAGTTCGGTGCTTGTACCAAAATGGCTGATGAATTGTTATATGGTGCTTGTACCAGTATAACGTAGGTTAATCACAAATTGATTAGTTAGTTTGCTATTTCGGTACTTTTACCAATATAGCTGTTGCGATTGTTATATGGCGCATGAACCAGTATAACTTAAAAGAACACAAATGCGTGTGGTTGATGGAGTCAATTATTAAAACTGACTGATTTATTTCATAAAGGTGTGAACTTATATACTAATTTAAGTAATGCTTACGTACAAAATAAAACGGAAATATCATGTTACTTAAAATTAAAGAAATTGAAAATAAATTTTCACACACATAAAAATGCTAGCTTGCAAAATTGTGCATACGTATATGCAAATATAGCTAACTGCAATTTGATGTGCATATTCGTTCGCGGAGCAGTGGGATCGCTACGCTCGGCATATGGTTAAACATCCTCCCGGCCTTGAGCGGCAGTCGCTCTACCCGATCTATCGTATGTCGTAACGAACTCCAGGTCTGCTGATTCAGCTGCATCGTGATCGTTGATGTTAGTAGATTTTCTTATGTATTTCCCAACTAACACTGTTGTGAGAATTACGATTATTAAGAGTGCTAGATAACTGACCGCATACTGATGTACGTCGTGAGGGCTCGTGTTGTCGAATACTTCGCCTCGGAGACGGCTCATGCTCTGTTGTAACGCCTCTAACTCCAGCCGATGGGAAATGTAGTGTGCGATTTCACTGCTTGGGATGGGTGTGTTCTTTGATATTCGTGTGAAATCACTGACATTTAAGTTTGGCACATATTATTGTCTTCGAATGGCCTTCAGGTTTGCATAGCCTTGGATTGTAAGTCGGGGTTGTTTGACATTGCATTTTTCGTTCAATGTCAGTATTCCCGATTTTCGAATTGTTAGTTGAGTCAGCTCGCTGTTGCATACTACATTTATCAGTTGATCTCCGCTGATGGCATAGATCCAGTTGTTAGGATCGTGCAGTTGTATCCAATGTGGTCCTGGGCCGATAATTATAATGGGACATGATTCATCTGCGACATGATTCAGTAAATTTAATTCGCAGGAACCTTCGTTCATAGAACCTTTAGAGAACAGAGGTCGGGTTTGCCGACACAGATAGTGGTCTTCCTTTATCAGAATACAACTTCTCAATTTCGCATTTTGTAGTGGCATGTACTTGTCTCGATGAAGATTTATGATTAGGTACTGGAAATTACTGTGAATTTGTGCGAACGAATCATTTAGTTTCCAGGGAACTGGTGTCATTTTAAGGAATTCAAAATTGTCAGCCATGCTCAAGGGAATTTGAATTTCAAAAATGATTTGGTCAATTGTCACTCTCCCTCTTATAGTCATTATATGGTAGTAACTGAGTAGGTCATCTGAAGAAATAGGCAGTCTGAGGTGTTGCGGCAGGTTTGCCATGATGTGAAGTAACTCTGTCTGCAGCTGTTGAGGTGTGAATAGTGTCGTGCTGACCTTTCAATGGTGTATATCAGCAAGGATGTCAAACATCGCATCCTGGACTCGTTCTAGATATATGGCCTCCAAGGCAGTTCGTAGTGAGAGCTCAGTTAGTGTTAATGTTGCTGCTCCCTCTCTGAGCTGGTTATGAATTTGGTTCAGAGCTGTATTTGTCAGATGAAGTTCAGCTTCTATCTCTTGCTGAATTCTTTTCATAATGTTGATTGTACTGTCAATAACAGAAGTTTGCTTCTGCCAAAGGTCCTGGAGATGTTGCTTGCTTTGTTGAATTTTTTGAATGGTTTCTGCGGCGTTTTTTGCATATTCTGAGTCATGAACGCCAAACAGTGAGTGTGCAACATTACCTATGAAGTCAATTGCGCCTCGTTTCGTATGTGTATTGTGACTAGCCTGCAATAATTGATTTCTGGCGTCCAATTCATTTGCCAATCGCTGTATTATTGTTATTGTAGTGGAGCATGCTTTCGGGTCATGGGTTGATTCACACGATCGCTGGAGTATTTGTGGATAACCCTTGAGTTTGTCAAACTCCTTCCAATATGATTGCATGTCCACATAGGTGATGATACTTCATTGACTGGTTACAATATCTGCCTTGCCAATGTTTTCGAAGTATATTCCGGGATCGGAGGAAAATGGTTTGTTTTGTATTGATGAAGGCGAACAAGCAGGCAAAAAGAGAGTCACCAACAATACTGCTACAATTGATGACGTGGCTGTGATTCGCGTACGTTTGGTAGGAGGCGCTCCATTGATTGGCGTTTCCTTCGAGGCTGGTTTATTATCAGTGGAGTATGTCTGACTTGTCGTGGTTTCAGGTGAATTGTCTTCCTCAGGTACAATGGGAAGTGGATCTAATTTGTGAAATGGTCGCCTCAGAATGCTTGTGGCAGTTCTTACATCTGCCACTCTGATTAGGCCGTCATCTCCTCTTATCACCTTGGTAATTCTTCCTAATGGCCATTTCAGTGGTGGTGCATTTTCATCCTTAATTATCACCATCATGCCAGGATTGACACTGTGACAGGTGCTCTTCCATCGGTATCGATGTTGCAAGGAGCTCAAATATTCATTTGTCCACCTCCTCCAGAATTCTGTACGTAAGTGAGCTATTGTTACTCACTGTCGAATATTCCGCTAATTGTGTGAATTCCTTGTTAAATTCTTGCTGCTGCATTAGCCTTACAATTGCTATTAGAGCACCTTCCTGTTCATCTGCAGTGGGGCAAAGTTGAATCGAATCTTTCATCCCTTTTGAATCTTTTGAAGCGTTGTATGTATGCTACAATCCTTTGCAAGCGGTGGAAAGAGTTACCATGATTGATGCTTGACAAGAGGTTAGATTCTTTGGTGGTCGTTGCTACTGCAGACCCCGATACTATTAATTCCTTGGCCTGACGTAGTTCTAATTCGCATTTTCCTAGAGCTGGTTGAAGTGGCCAGATTGTGATCGATCCATGTAAAAAACGGGGCCCGTAGAACCAGAAACTGTTATTAATCAACTTCCCTGGAGTCAGGCCTCTTGATATTAGATCCGCTGGGTTGCCTTGTGATCGGACATGGCGCCATTGTCTTGGAGATGACCATCGTTGAATTGAAGAGTTTCGATTGGCGATAAATGTATGATAATGTGCTGAGTCAGCATTGATCCAGCAGAGGACTGCTGTGGAATCTGACCAATAGAACACTTCAGCATCGAGGAATGTTGCTCCTTGTTTTAGCTTCTGCATTAATTTTACCGCAAGTTTAGCAGCGCAAAGTCTAGTCTAGGCAGCGAAATTTGTTTTGTAGGAGCTACTCTAGATTTTGCGCAAATGAATCGTACTATGATGGTATCGTGGACATCTGATGATCGTATATATGCCACTGCACCATAGGCCCGCTCTGATGCATCTGCGAAGATATGTATTTGGGGATTTTTGGGTGATGCTCCACTAAATATGTATCGTGGGACACTGATTTTTTGTAGTTCCCTTAATTCAGTGCGAAACTGTAGCCACGTTGTATGAAGATTTTGTGGCAAGGATGCATCCCAGTCTACGTTGAGCTTCCAGAGTGTTTGAAGAAATATTTTGGCTGTGACGGTGACTGGTGCAATGAATCCAAGAGGGTCAAAAAGCCTAGATATGTCAGACAGCGTACTGCGTTTTGTGATTTTTCTTGCTTCTGTAGTAACTATCTTGAGAGTGAATGTATCGCTTATTGGTTGCCAGATAAGTCCCATTGTCTTAATGCTGTCCTTTCCGGGTTGACTACAGTTTAACGCTAGCTCTTGATCACTAGGTGGAACATTTTTTAACAGATGATGGTGGTTGGCGCACCACTTCCGTAACTTAAATCCGGCCGATCCAAGCATATTTTGTAACTGTGTTTGAATGTCGACTGCTGCAGATAATGTATTGGCTCCACTCAGTGCATCGTCTACGTAGAAATTAGAATTGATTGCTGCTGCTACTAAGGGAAATTTGTGAGCTTGTTGGTTTGCTAGTGTCCGCAATGTTTTAATGACCAGGTATGGAACCACTGATGTGCCATATGTGACTGTAGCTAGCTGGTAACATTTTAACGGCTGCGACGAGTCTTCTCTCCACCAGATAAGCTGGTACTTCCGATCCTTCTTAGCAACCCAAATTTGCCGATACATTTTTTCAATGTCAGCGGTGAAGGCATATTGTGACAACCGAAACCGAAGTAGTATTTGAACCACATAATCTTGTATACTGGGGCCAATTAACAGAATGTCGTTGAGCGATATATTAGCTGAAGTTTTGGCTGATGCATCAAATACGACCCGTAATTTTGTTGTGGAACTGTCTGGTTTCATCACCGCATGGTGTGGCAGGAAATAGTGCGGACCTCTGATGGTGTCAGTTGATACTTCCTCCATATGTCCCAGGGATTCATAGTCTCTCATAAACGCGACATACTGGTTCTTAAACTCGGGATTTCTTTCTAGTTTGCGTTCGACTGCGAAGAACCGTTGAAGGGCTATGTCCCTTGACTCACCCAAATGCGTAGGGTCTCCTTGGAAAGGAAGTTTTACAATGAAGCGGCCATCTGTGCCTCGTTGGGTATGATGGTTGTAGTGTTCTTCACATTGTCGTTCAGCTAATGTGAGAGTAGACTTGGTTGCATCACATTCTTCTAAGCGCCAGAATTTCTCCAATGATTCTTCAAGATTTTCATCGTCCGTGCAAACTCCACAAGTTGCAATTGGACTTGATGTATCCTGCCTGTTGTATGCACCACCAACTACCCATCCGAAGAGTGTGTTTTGTAAAATTGTTCCCCCTTCTCCTGGTGATAGTTGTCCGACACATAATGTTTGGTAAAACAACCCTGCGCCTATCAGCAAATCAATTCGAGCTGATTCATTGAATGATGAATCTGCTAGCTTAATGTTTTTCGGAATTGACCACTGTGAAATATCAATAGTTTTTTGTGTCTGATCAGACACGATTTTAGGAAGAATTTGTGCTTCTATGTGTGTCGTGAATCCAGTGGTCGTTGATTCCAATCCGACGATCACCGTCTCTGTGGTTTGCTTTTTGCTATTGCCGATTCCTTCGATGGAAGTGTCGCCTTTTCGCTTACGCAATCCTAATTGCCTTGCTAGGCTTTGTGTTATGAAATTCAACTGCGAGCCACTGTCGAGGTGCGCGCGAGATTTGACTTCCTGTCCCCAATCGGATCTTAACGTTATGGACACGGTACTCAACAGTGCTGGTCTATGAAGAGTTGGTTGCATAGGCAACGCTGCTAACGAAGCTGCTGATGATGGCTTGTTTGCGTTGGCGTTTTCCAGTTTTTCTTGGTCTGATGCTAGCTGCAAATGCAAAAGCGTATTGTGCTTCCTTGGACACTTCGTACATGTTCTTGATGAGCAATTCTTTGAACCATGACCAGTTTTCAAACAGTTGACGCATCGTTTTAGGCGTTGAATTGTGTTCAACCGTTGACTTGGAGTCATCTTCAGGAACCTTGGGCACAGGTAGAGTGCGTGTGACTGCTTACATATGTCACACGCTTGAGCTGCTTGTCCCTTTCGCTATTAGGCTTGTTGCTCTTGATTCCCAGCGCTTCCAGGCTTGGCATTCCTCCAGTGATGGCATTTTAGTTGGGTCCTGGATGGATTGTTCCCATAAAACGTGCGTTGACTTGCTGAGCTGCTGAACTAGGATGAATAGCAGAATTGGGTCCCATGATGAAGTGTCTAGACCCAAATTCTGAAGGCTTAAAATGCACTCTCGCGTTGTATCATGCAGTAATTTGACTTTCGTAGCACTCTCGAGATTTGATGTAGTTTGCGTTAGTAGTCGACACAATGCTGCGTTAACTAAATGCCTCGAGTTCTCGTACCGTTCGTTGATCACTTGCCATGCGGTCACGTAGTTGTCTGCCGATGTGAGATGACGAATGAGGGCTTCTGCTTCTCCTATAAGGCTGGATTTCAGGTACCACATTTTTTGGCACTGTGGTATGGGCTGTTTGTCCACCAGTTCCATGAATAAATCTCGGAATTGTCGCCACTGGAGATAATTACCGTCAAATTTTGGTAACTCCACCTTTGGCAATTGTAATTTTGGAGATGCATTTGTTGGCGTGCTTCTATCCATAGCATTGCAGCTGCTCGATTGTTGGCCCATGTCCAAGAGGAGGGCCAATTTGTTGTGAAACTGTTGTTCGAGTTGGAAGAAGTCTTCAATGTCGTACGTGATGTCTCCAGCTTCACACAGTAGTTTGTGCAGACCTTGTACTATCTGCCAATGTTGCTCTAGATTGCTTGCCTGACGCGTGTAGAAACTGCCTGGGTGTATTGGTTGGTTGGCAAGCAATTGATCAATCCTCTTAAAGATGTTAGTGATGAGTAGTCCTTGTCGTTGAACATGCGACAGAACGGGTCGCGAACGGGTTGCATAGCCCCTTCCTGAGTTAGTGGTTGTAGCCGTACTAGTCCAGGTGATTGTGCTCTTGGCACTTTTGTTGTTGTCTTCGGGAGTATCTTCGATGCCTTCAGCGTATTGATAGTGCCTTGCATTTCCTCGCGAAGCTTATAATATTTGGCACCCACCATTGCGTGTATGTCCTTCTTAAAGTATGGGTGAGTAGTGTCATCCCCATAGCTTTTCCGGATCACAACGTCAGATTGGTTGAATTGTTGCCATTGATTATCAAGTTCTTGCAGCCTTTTTTCCACGAATTCTAATGTCCTTCGTTCGTGAGCTGTTTTCTTATAGCTTGATATCAGTGTTTGAATGGTCAATGCTCGGTCGTCTTGTTGACGAACCAGCTCTTCCATTGACATGTTGTCAGAAGTCATGATAAATTATTGATGAGCTTTATTCAGCTGATGTCCTCAGGAATGGTATATGTGCCGTGTCCTGTTGATCACGTCGCGGTCACCAAAAATGTTTAAGGATCTTTTTCCTTAAATGGTTGCCAGTTCGGTGCTTGTACCAACATGGCTGATGAATTGTTATATGGTGTTTCTACCAGTATAACGTAGGTTAATCACAAATTGATTAGTTAGTTTGCTATTTCGGTGCTTGTACCAATATAGCTGTTGCGATTGTTATATGGCGCATGAACCAGTATAACTTAAAAGAACACAAATGCGTGTGGTTGATGGAGTCAATTATTAAAACTGACTGATTTATTTCATAAAGGTGTGAACTTATATACTAATTGATACATATATAATTACAATAACAATTAAGGAATTTAAGTAATGCTTACGTACAAAATAAAACGGAAATATCATGTTACTTAAAATTAAAGAAATTGAAAATAAATTTTCACACACATAAAAATGCTAGCTTGCAAAATTGTGCATACGTATGTGCATATTCGTTCGTGGAGCAGTGGGATCGCTACGCTCGGCATATGGTTAAACAATGACATAATAGAACCATCTGTAAGCCCTTACAATTCCCCATTATTTGTAGTACCGAAAAAGAGTACAAACGACACAAAAAAATGGAGACTTGTAGTAGACTACAGACAACTGAACAAAAAACGTACAAACGACAAATTTCCACTAACAAGACTCGATGATGTACTCGACGTCATGGGAAGAGCAAAATATTTTTCAACTCTCGACATGACTAGCTCATTCCACCAAATAGAATTGGAAAAATCTTCAAGACCGTTAACCGCATTCTCAACAAACAATGGACACTTCCAATTCAAAAGACTCCCTTTTGGATTAAAAGTATCATCAAACAGCTTCCAACGCATGCTTACCATAGCACTTTCAGGGTTAAATAGGGATGCATTTCTATACGTGGATGACATCATAGTATTTGGATGCTCTTTAGAACACCACAACACCACAAATCTTACTAAAGTCTGTGAAATACTTAGACAGTATAACTTAAAACTAAACCCTCAAAAATGTAATTTTTTACAGCCAGAAGTCATTTGCAAAAATGCAAATCCGTCGAAAAATATCCTGCACCAACCAACTCAGATGAAGTAAGAAGATTCGTTGCATTCTGCAACTACTACCGACGCTTTGTCAAAAATTTCGCCGAAATAGCAAAGCCCCTGAATTCACTCTTAAAGAAAGGAAAAAATTTTGTTTGGAGTTCAGAATGCCAAGAAGCTTTTCAAAAATTAAAACTTGCAATAACACAACCACCTGTACTCCAATACCCAGATTTTAACAAAGAATTCGTACTCACAACTGATGCATCAAACTATGCATTAGGAGCAGTACTTTCCCAAGGTATCATTGGAAACGATTTGCCAAATTCATAAGTAAGCCGCACTTTAAACAAGCACGAGGAGAAAAAGCCAGTTATTGAAAAAGAATTATTAGCCATACATTGGGCAATAAGCCACTTTAGACCTTACTTATATGGCAATACATTCACAGTTATAACAGACCACAGACCATTAGTAGCGATATTTTCACGTAAGGACCCATCATCAAAATTAACTAGAATTAGGTTAGACCTAATGGATTATAATTTTAAAATAGAATATAAAAAAGGCAGCATAAATACAAATGCCCATGCTCTAAGTAGAATTAGATTAGACTCTAATATACTTAAGGATATGATACCTTCAGTTTTAATAACAACTAGAAGTAAAAGTAAAACTAGGTTCGAAAATGAACCCAACGATACACAATCAAATTCTATAATGGAGACTGGCCAACTCTTTATTTGGAATTGCATTTCAGTATCAGAAGTTTGAAAATTAAGAAAGTTAAAATTTATACAAGAAATTAAAAACGCGTCAAAGAAAAAGATAAACTTATCAGATAAAAATAACAATAAAAGTTTGCCTAATATAAAAATCACCGACAAAGAAATAGTAATGCAAATTAGCGATAATCCAAACTCGGACTTAGGTACAGTCTTGGAGAAACTAATCACTGTTTTACAGAAGAAAAATATAGAAAATGTAGCGCTACAATCAAGTGATTATATATTTAAATGTCATGACAAAGAAAATTTAATGAGAACATATAATGAAATTCATATGAAAATAATAAAATCAGGACGGCAAACTCCTGTTAAAATTCTCATTTATGACCCACCAATGACAGTGACAGATCACACTGATCAATTACGATTAATCAATGAGTATCACAATTCAAAGGTAGGAGGTCATGTCGGTGTAAAACGAACAATTTGTAAACTAAAACAAAAATACGTATGGCGTGGTATGAACAAAATGGTCAAAAATTTTATTCAACACTGCGAAAAATGCTGTAAAAATAAGACAACTCGCCACAATAAAGAAGCTCTAGAAATAACACTTACACCAACAGGCTCATTTGAAACTATTCAAATCGACACTGTCGGTCCACTTAAAATTTCAAATGGATACAAATACATACTAACAATACAATGTGAACTAACAAAATACATAGAATCATTCCCGATGCAAACGAAAGAAGCAATAGAAGTTGCAAAAACGTTAGTAGAGAAATTCATTTTACGCCACGGAACTTTTAAAACACTAAAAAGCGACCAAGGCACCGAATTTAAAAATGAATTACTCACTTCCATATGCAAATTCCTTGATATAAAGCACATAACTTCCACTCCCTACCACCATGAAACAATAGGTTCAATTCAACGCAATCACACAGTCTTGAATGAATATTTATTATCATTCTCAGACACTGGTGATTGGGAAAACTGGCTTCCTTATTACACTTTCGTTTACAATACCACCCCACACACAGATACTAACTATTCACCATTTGAACTCATCTTTGGGAAATTAGCAACATTCCCAAACGAAAAAATTAATAACAACCGAAAATTTTATAACTTAGGAAGCTATTTAACAGAACTTAGAACAAAAATTTTACATGCACAAGATGCAGCAAACAGAATGCTCGGGAAAGCAAAATGCACACGTAAACAAATTTATGATAAAACATGCAATAGTAGTAATTTTAAAATAGGTGATCTAGTCTTTTTAAAAATCAGCGACCAAAGAGAACATGTAAGCCCATATGAGGGACCATACAAAATAATTGAAAGAAACAATGTAAATTCTACTATACAAATAAAAAACAAAACAAGAGTAGTACAGAACAATAATTTTAAAAAATTTATTTCAACACACATTTAATTAAATAAACTATATATAAATATTATTACTTAATTAAAATACATTACTTTACATAAATAAATATATTCTTATCTAATTAATAAATAATTTAAAATATGTAAACCTCAGTGCAACAAACGCCTAGTACAATCTTAAAAATAATTTTATTCTTTGAAACAAAATCATTTTTCTCTAAAGGGTGAGGGTGTAATGCATTTCTAAACACTTAATGCAAATGCTCCTTAATGCATTCAAAAGCACTCCGTGTTATGCACCTTAATGCACCCAAAGATACAGACAGCCTTCACGAGTGATATCATGTGCGCAACAATTAAACGGCACACACTATCCCTTGTCTGTCATTCTCCCACGATTTGTTTATCGTTATGCGATAACAAGAAACGAGTATCGGACTGTCCAGACAGAGCTCGACACTCGATACTCGTGCCACAACCGTCGCTCAATGCTTTCTCACGCCTTTGAGTTCGACGATATGACGTACAGTCATAAGAGCGGGCAGAACGACAGACAGACGATCTTGTTGCACATCTCTGCCACGCTGCAGACCATATACTCCATCTAATGAAGTGTATGGTCGGAAGTATATAGAGCGCACCAATTGGGTACGTGCTCTACACTCGTGAAAGAGTATGCACTACAGGCATGCGCGTTGCACTTAGGGTAGGTAAATTATATAACAGTTAAGATTCCATAAACTGTATAACAAATTAGAATAAGTTTAGTATAACACCTTAGGTTACTTATTAAATAAAAATACAGAGGTTGATCACTATCACTGGCCACTGTACCAGACTAGCCGGTACAACACTTCATCGTCACGGACGGCCATCCCGTTTTCGAGCGCCCCCGTAGACTCGTCGGTGAACAACTCGCTGCTGCCAAAGAAGAGTTCGCTGACCTCCTCGACAAGGGGGTGGTACGCCCATCATCGAGCCCATGGGCTAGTCTGCTACACATGGTACCAAAGCCGAATGGAAGCTGGCGAGCCACTGGCGACTACCGACGCCTCGAGGCGTGCACATTGCCAGACCGATATCCTCTACCGATCATCGAGGACCTGATCCAGGAGAGCTGGGGAAAAGTCTTCTCTGTAATCGATTTGCAGAAAGCCTTCTGCCAAATCCCGGTTGCCAAAGCTGACATCCCGAAAACGGCAGTCACAACACCTTCTACTGAGGAAACTCCCCTTCGTGAGACGACCTTCGCTGGGTATCGGGTCTCGAAAGAGGGGTTTAGACCCCCGCGCCCAAAGATCGAGGCGATCGACGCCTTTCCAAGCCCGACAGACTCTACCCAGCTGAGACGTTTCCTGGGTATGGTTAATTATTACCGCAGGTGTATACCGAACGTCGCGGAACTATAGGCCCCGCTCAACGAACTTCTGAGGAATCTCACGAGGAAGAAGGCGGCGATTAGCTGGACGACGCAAACGGAGCAGGCATTCCAGCAGTGCAAGGCGAGTATCGCAGCGGCCACAGATTAGAGCTTTCCTCTCGCCTACCGCGCCAATCGCTCTCTTCACCGACGCATCGAGCACCGCCATCGGAGCAGCACTCAACCTAGAGCAACCCGATGGGACCTGGAAGCCTCTGGGGTTCTTCTATAGGAAGCTCAATCCCCCAGAAACTCGTTACAGCGCCTACGACAGGGAGTTGCTCGCGGTGTACGCCGCACTTCAGGAGGATTCTGGAGGCACACGTCTTCACAATCCACACGGACTACACGCCGCTCGCATTCGCCGCACACCAACGCTCGGACAAGGCAGCGACGAGGCAGAGCCAGCACCTGGACTACGTCCTCCAGTTCAACGCACGATTTGTGTACGTTCCCGGGGGAGAAAACTTTGTGGCAGACGCACTTTCGCGAACCTGTATGGTCTCGATGCCTTCCATCCTCGACGAAGCCACTATCAGCCTGGAGCAAGCCTCTGACGTAGAGCTGCCTCACCTGCTGGAGAACCCGCGTATCCAACTGGATCGCCTCGCTTTCAACGACAGCGAGATCTACTGTCTGGTTACCGATGGGGCGACACGGCCCTATTTGCCACCCAAACTGCGTCGAGCGGCGTTTGGCATCGTACACGAATCATCCCACCCGAGTGGTCGAGCAACGGCGAGACGTCTGGTGGCGAAATACTTCTGGCTAAGCATGCGCAAAGACGCACTTCGCTGGCCCCGTGAATGCCAACTATGCCAACGCGCGACGGTCCATCGCCACAATCGCGCCGAGTTGCAAAGCTTCGGGGAGACAGATGACAGGTTCTGCCACGTAAATGTTGACCTGATCAAGCTACCGCTGGTGAGAGGACTTTCGCACTGCCTGACCATCATCGACCGCTTTTCCCGATGGCCGGTGGCTGTCCCACTCCCGGACATTCGAGCTGTTACCGTCGCACGAGGTGTTCTTCCACAGTTGGGTCTGCACTTTTGACACGCCACTCACCATCACCTCCGACCAGGGGGGTCAATTCGAGGGGGAGCTATTCACGGCTCTCGCGAAAATGACGGGTGCTAACCATGTTCACACAACGCCTTACCACCCACAGTCAAACGGCATGGTGGAGAGACTACACCGCACACTAAAAGCGGCCTTGATGTGCATTCAAGCACACCATGGCCAGATGCCTTGGCAACAGTGCTATTGGGGATGCGGACGGCGTACAAAGAGGACCTCAAAGCAACTCCAGCCGAGATGCTCTTCGGCACCCAACTCCGCCTGCCGGGGGAATTGTTCGGACAACAGAACGACTCTACCACCCAACCGGTTTTCGTCGAGCAGTTGCGCAAGCTGGTAAAAGCGATTAGGCCAGTACCAGCGCCCAACCACTCGAGACAGAAGCCGTTCATCTTAAAAGAATTGCGCACCTGCACGCATGTATTCTGCAAGCTGGACAAAATCCGGAGACAACTCGAGCCGCCATATATGGGCCTCCACAAGGTAATCCGCCGGGTCAACGACAAGAGTTTCATCATCTACTTGAACGGTGTCGCACAGCGACATATACATATATATATATATATATATATATATATATATATATATATATATATATATATATATATATATATGTATATATATATATATATATATATATATATATATATTATTATTAAACAGTTTATTACATAATACAATTATAAAATAAACTTAAAACTAAGGCACTAACGACTAGGGTTTTCGGCCTGATTGTAATTCGACTGTGTATGTTTTTGTTTGAGATTTAGCTAGATTAGGAGGTATAAGTTATGGTATTTAAGAATATACATAAGGTTGGATATGTTTTCTGTTGTGTTTTCTTGGAGAATTTTGACTATTGGAATATTTGTGTTATTAACTAAATGGGTACATTCGAAGACTAGGTGTGAGATTGTTAGGAGTGTACTGTTGCATAGTGGGCATAGGGGTGGTTGTATATATATATATATATATATATATATATATATATATATATATATATATATGTATATATATATATATATATATATATATATATACATATGTATATATATATATATATATACATATATATATACGAGTTGTGATAAAAAAATAACCGTTGTTTTCAATTTTTTCAAAAAGTATTTATTTATTCATCAACAACTATCTTGTCCCCTTCAAAGTAATTCCCCTCAGATATAATACACTTATGCCAGCATTTTTTTCAATTCTCGAAACACTTCTAAAACGGTTTTTTTGGTATCACCAACAGCTGCTGTTTCGATTTTTATTTTATCTCCTCAATCGTAGCAAAACGCTTTCCTTTCATCGGTGTCTTCAGTTTTGGAAAGAGGAAAAAGTCAGCGGGGGCCAAGTCCGGTGAATACGGTGGTTGAGGCATGATAACGGTTTTGTTTTTGGCCAAAAACAGCTCCTGAGCGATGTCCATGCGACGTTGTTTTTGCTCAAAATTTAGCAATTTTGGAACATTCTTCGTTTCATGCCTAAAACATCCGTAAAAATTGCTTGGCATGAGCCGAACGATATGCCAACATCATCAGCAACCTCTCTGATAGTGATTCGACGATTATCCAAAATCATTTTCTTCACTGCGTCAATGTTTTCATCGGTTGTTGACGTGTTCGGGCGACCAGGACGAGCATCTTCATTGAAATCTTCTCGGCCTTCCTTAAACCGGTTATACCACAATTGAACTTGTGTTCTCCTCATAGTAGACTCGCCAAAGGCCACAGTCAACATTTCAAATGTCCTTGCGCATTTAATTTAATTTTTTACACAAAACTGAATACAGTTTCTTTGATCCATTTTTTTCGAATAGTACAAAATCGAAGAGCACACCAAAACACGACTAACCTTTTTATCCGTCAAAAACAAACTGACAATCCAAAATGGTTGGTATTGCCAACATATATAACAGACATGTGTACCAACATAAAAAAAAAAAATGCGAACATCGAACATACGTAACTCACGAAAAGATGTAAATAACGGTTAGTTTTTTATCACACCTCGTATATATATATATATATATATATATATATATATATATATATATATATATATATATATATATATATATATATATATATATATATATATATATATATATATATATATATATATATATATATATATATATTAGCGTGACATCCTGTTATATGGAAAAAAATTTTTTTATCAAATTTTTTAAGTCTCACCCCCCAAATCAGTTCTGTTTTATGAAAAAAAAATTACAAAAAAATTTCATAGCGATAAGTTAAGTTTTGGGCGTGAGCACGCCCTTCAAAGTTTTATATGAGCCTTACACTATGAACTATATTGATATTTTGGTCATATATTTTTAAAATGTCTTTTGAGCCTAAAATGGTATTATTATAAGTTGTAGCTTTGATTTTTAAATTATTTAATTTAATTCTAGTCAAAAGGCAGCAAGATTTCAAATCATTTATAGCCCCCCTCCCCCCTAAAGTAAACGTTATAAACGCGACTTGTATAAATGACGTCTGCCATTCAATGGAAAAAAAATTTTGTGCAACACATGAAAAAAACAAAATTATTTTTATGTTAAATACGCAAAAAATGAGCAAGCAATAATGTTAAGAAAAAGCAAGTACCGCTATTTTCCATTGAAGCAAAAGAAACGTAGCAAACATTGTGATTTATTTCATGATTAATTCATTCGAGTTTATTCTTTCCTATTGTTCTGACAAAATAAGATTACTAAAATGAGTGCAAGATCATTACGCGAAAAATATTATTTGATTGGCTATGCCTCTAATCAACTTACGGGTTCCAAGTTACCTTCAAAAAAAGAAGTAATAAAGGTGTTGTTTTTTAATTGGCGTGTTGTAAATATGAGTTTACGAGAAAGTGCTAAGTTAGTTATTGAAGAACTTTTGATTTTTTGGGAAAAAGCGCGCATACCAACAAGAGAAAAGCAACATTGCATTGCAAAACTGGAAGAATTACATACAGAATGGACGAATTTAAAAAAAAGTTGTGGAAGAAATACAGATAACCAGAAAAACAAAGAAAAGACCTGGGTTGAAAGCTTAGAACAAATTTTTGACGTGGCGCATGCAAATGCCTTAGAATTAATAACGGTGGAGGAAGATAAAGCATTCTTGATAAGCCAGTGGCAGGAAGGTCGACCAGGACATATGTACGGAATTGATTATAAGACACTTCAAATGGAGATTCAAGCTGAACACCGCGAACAGATTAAGTTAAAGCGAGTTGAACGTAATAAACGTGAACAAAATATTATAAGTAAGATTAATAATGAACTTAGATTATTAATGAACTTTTCTATAATAGAGGTAATTTTTTTTTTATGTTCAAGGTGAATTCGTGCAATTTCAGTCATCATCTGAAAGTGTTCAAAGTTTACAAGCCACAGAGTCCCACGATGAAATTGTTAAAGTTCGCTCAAAAAATGCAAGAGTAAAACAAACAATTATTACTCCAAAATTAGCTATTGCATTAGATTATTGCAAAATAAGTAACAGAAATGCTGTTCACATTATTTCTGCTGTATTGCAATCTTTAGGAAAAGACATTGTTGACTACATCATTAATTCATATGGCAAGAGAAAAGATGCGTAAGAAAAGAGCGTTGGAACTACAAAAGGATTTTAAATTGAATAAACAAGACATTATAACATTACATTGGGATAGTAAACTTTTACCAATATTAACGGGCAATGCAAATGTTGATAGACTTCCTATAGTCATATCTAGTGGAGAGATGGAACAGTTGTTGGAAATACCTGCAATGAAATGTGGTTCAGGAACAGAACAAGCCGATGCTGTTTATAATTGTATTTCCAAATGGGGTCTACAAAGAGAAATTAAATGCATTGTGTTCGATACAACTGCGGTCAATACTGGGCGCTTGAAAGGTACATGCACGTTACTTGAAAAATCCTTAAATAGAGAACTTTTGGCTGCCTTGTAGACATCACATTTACGAAATTATATTGAAAAGTGTTGTTGAAACCAAATTTGACTGCAGTACAAGTCCCTTCGTAAAATTATTTGAAAATTTTAAAAAATCGTGGAACAATTTGAATATAAACAATTGGCAGGCTGGAATTCAAGATGAATTAGCTATGTATCATTTGCAAGGGTCAAAAACCAGAATAATAAATTTTGTAAATAATGTTTTGAGTGAGAAGCAGCCTAGAGAAGATTATAAAGAGCTTTTGGAGCTTGTCCTGATGTTTCTTGGCGAAAAATTGAACAAGTCCAAAGCAAGCGTAATGATAAGATCACCAGGAGCTTTTCATCATGCACGGTGGATGGCAAAAGCCATTTATAGCTTGAAAATATTTTTTTTGCGGAAGGAATTTGCTTTATCAGAGATTTAACTGGCAGGATTGCGTAAAATTTGTATTTTTATAATCCAAATATACATAGAGGCTTGGTTTTCTGCTTCTTCAGCCATAAAAGCACCAAATACGGACTTTACATTTTTAAATAGACTTCATAATTTCGAAAAAATTGATACAGATTTCGAAAAAATTGATACGAATTATCGCAAGTATCTATAAAAAAGGTTTTAAATCATCTATGGTACTTAGGCTCAGAATCTATAGCATTTGCTTTCTTTGACAATAATGTTTCTGCTGACACAAAAAAAAAAATGAAAGCTGCTTTGCAAAATGAAAATGCAAAAATAATAAAACGCGTGATTTAAAAAAAAGAAAGAATTGCAGATGTATTTGATAATGGACTTGAACAATTTGTTTCTTCCACAACAGCAAGATTTTTCGAAAGATTTAATATTGATAAATCTTTTTTGGAATTAGACCCTTCAATATGGCCTACCCATGAATGCTATCAAACTGCATTTGTATATCTAAACAAATTAAAAGTAGTAAATGATGTGGCAGAAAGAGGAGTTAAATTAATAGAAGATTACAATAAACTTCTGACTAAAAACGAAGAGCAAACACAATTTCTTATGCAAGTTGTGACGGACTATCGCAAACGTTTCCCAAATTCAAATAAATCGACTATATCAAAAGTACTTTAATTTTAATAAACATTTTATAAAAAATGAATATAGAATTTTTTCTACTTTCTTGTAAAACAATTTAAATAAAAAAAAAAATATATATATATGAACAAAATATCAATATAGTTCATACGTTAAGGCTCGTATAAAACTTTGAAGGGCGGGCGCACGCCCAAATCTCAACTTATCGCTATGAAATTTTTTTGTATTTTTTTTTTCATAAAACTGAACCGAATTGGGGGGTGAGACTTGGTAAAATCAAACTTTTGAAAATTAATGTCACCCTAATATATATATTGTTACGAAATTGCCCTCTTGACAATTTACTCTGTTACAAAATTGCCCTCCGGACAATTAACTCTGTTACAAAATTGCCCTCCTGACAATTTCTCTAACTATCTGTACTCGGACTCGTACCGCTGGATTGTGTAGTAATCAAACAATCGCTGGTTAAATTAAAATAATTAGCTTTATTTAATTATTGCTATTTACACATTTAATATTAGGCTTAAAGTTTACTTAGTTATTATTTGCACTTTATTTCACAAACCATTAGTCACTTTATTTAATAAGTAATTTCATCACTTTATTTAATAATGAATTTCATCACTTTGCAAAATTACAAATACTGCTAATACTGCTGCTTAGATTAAAATGCCTGATGTATACACTTTTACGATCTCTGATCTACTGTATTCCACTTTGAACAGTCTTGTCGCTTTTATAGTTTTCGAATGGTTGGAGTCGAAAATTCTACGCTATTCTCGTATTTTCTAGAAGCTTCTATCCACTTCGACAGAAGTCGAGAATATTCTTTTTGATATTACCGACGGATGGTTCTTGAATAAGCTTTTATTCGAATAGTTCGCATCTTGACTCACAGGGGGCACTCATTCTCCAGATGGGATCCTAAAAGTATGCAATCCCTTTTCACTGAGCTCAGTGAAAAGGGATTGCATACTTTTAGGATCCCATCTGGAGAATGAGTGCCCCCTGTGAGTCAAGATGCGAACTATTCGAATAAAAGCTTATTCAAGAACCATCCGTCGGTAATATCAAAAAGAATATTCTCGACTTCTGTCGAAGAGGATAGAAGCTTCTAGAAACTACGAGAATAGCGTAGAAGTTTCTACACCAACCATTCGAAAACTATAAAAGCGACAAGACTGTTAAAAGTCGAAGACAGTAGATCAGAGATCGTAAAAGTGTATACATCAGGCATTTTTAATCTAAGCAGCAGTATTAGCAGTATTTGTAATTTTGCAAAGTGATGAAATTCATTATTAAATAAAGTGATGAAATTACTTATTAAATAAAGTGACTAATGGTTTGTGAAATAAAGTGCAAATAATAACTAAGTAAACTTTAAGCCTAATATTAAATGTGTAAATAACAATAATTAAATAAAGCTAATTATTTTAATTTAACCAGCGATTGTTTGATTACTACACAATCCAGCGGTACGAGTCCGAGTACAGATAGTTAGAGAAATTGTCAGGAGGGCAATTTTGTAACAGAGTAAATTGTCAAGAGGGCAATTTCGTAACAATTGGTGTCAGAAGTGGGATTGTGTATCTGTAATAAACAATGGTTAAATTCGAAAAACTGAGATTGGAGCAGCTCAAGAAGGAGCTTGAGCGCTTAAATTTGCAAACACAAGGGCTTAAAGCGGAGCTGCAGGTGCGATTAAGAAGCGCTTTAGAGGAGCAGGGTATAGATGTCGATGAGCATGAATTCCAATGTGAAGAGCCAACGACATCTCGACACGAAGAAACACCGCAAGAAACTAACACGGGTAACTTTGACATGAGCGCACTTATCGGGATAATGCAATCCTTTAAACAGGATATGCAGCAGCAGTTACAACACAATTCTCAAGCAGCCGATGAGAAGATGCAGTTGCGATTACAACAAAATGCTCAAGCTGTCAGAGAGGATGTTAAAGAACAGTTGGAACAGCAGCTACAGAAAAGCGATGACAAGTTGCAGCAGCGGTTAGAGCAGAGTGAAACACGACTTGCTCTACTAGCGGAACAAAACTCACAGCAGATGAAAGAAATGTCCGAGATGGTAGACAGGAAGGTTTGTGAAATTGAGACACGGCAGGAATCGTTCGAAAAATCTGTAGAACAAAAATTAATTGCGAACGAGCAAAAGCAAAACGAATTAGAGCAAAGAATTCACCTACTACAGGAAGGTGCATTGCCTGTGCCAGCTTTATCCTCAATAAAACTGAAGCCTCCTACCTATGATGGAACCACGACATTTAGCGTGTTCAGAATGCAGTTTGAGACTACCGCTAGCACAAATGGTTGGAGTGCTCGCGAAAAAGTGGCTGCATTAACCGTTTCATTGAAAGGTGCTGCCGCAGATGTGCTTCAAACTATCTCAGAAAGTGAGCGAGACTGCTATGAAAGCTTGATGAATGCCGTTCAGCGCAAGTATGGTAGTGAACACCGGAAGCAGATGTACCAAGTAGAGTTACGAACACGGGTGCAGAAGAGTGGTGAGTCTCTACAACAGTTTGCGGCGGAAGTGGAACGGTTGGCTCATCTTGCCTACCCAGGAGAGATCACTGAGAGGTGTATGATGGACACCTTTGTATATGGCATTCGCGATGCGGAGATAAAGCGTTCTGCAATAACTAATCCGAAAGCTACATATATGGAGACAGTAGCTAGCGCTTTAACTTCAGAGACAGCAGCCTTGGTGTGCCAGCCAGTATACAGAGCCCGTCAGGTACAAGTTGAAAGCGGCCAAAGTTTCACGGGCAAATGCTTCACCTGCGGAGAGGTCGGACACATGGCCCGTAATTGCCAATCGAGACGGAAACGTTCTAGCTCACGCTCACCGGTAAGACCTCCAAAGCAAGTCAGATTCCAAAGTAGGGAATCAGAAAATGTTGAAAAGCCGTCGACAAACTAGATGGAGTCAGTCTCGAGGGGCTTGATCTGACTCCCACAACATGTAGCCCCAGAATCTTCGTTTCTCAGATGGCACGGAAAATCAACAGCCTAACTGTCGACAGCGTAGTAAATGGAAGAAAAATCGTGGTAACATTGGATACGGGTGCATCACATTCCATAATTAGAAGGGATCTCGTTCGGGGAATCGAGCCGCTTCTGGGAATAAGATTGCGTACGGCAACTGGAGATGATGCACCGGTACTGGGAAAAGTTACACGGAAAATAACTATCGGCACCACAACAGTGACGCACGAGTTTGTAGTTGCGGATATTGTGGACGAATTAATCTTAGGTGTGGATTTTATGATTCGGAATGGATTCACCCTAGATTTGAAATGCCGAATGTTGAAGTATGCGAACACCGAAATACCGTTATCCGTTGGTGAGGATAAGTATGGAGGTATCCGACAAGCCATTGTATCGCGGCGGACAAAAATCCCAGCAAAGTCAGAGGCAGTCATATGGGCCAAAATGGACGGAGATGTGGAGAAGAACAAGTTGTGGGTTGTGGAGACGGATGAAAAATTTGTACTGGATGACATCATCATTGGAAAAACCCTCGTAGAAGAACAGCAGAACAGAATAGTGCCAGTAAGAGTGGTCAATCTTGCAAATGCCGCTAAAACCATAGAGAAAGGACAGATAATTGGAAATTGCCGGGCAATTTCGGCAATTGTAAACTGTGAAAGCCAGCCTCGAGACACAAAAATGAAGATACCAGCTGATAAAAAGGTACTCGACGATCTTACGAAAGAATGGAGCAAAGACTTATCCACAGAGCAGAGGAGGACTGCCAGCCAACTTTTGGCAAGACATTGGTCAGTATTTGCTGAAAAGGGTAAAAACGAAGGCAGAACAAAGACGGTGAAACACACAATCAACACTGGTGATGCCAAACCCATTCGTCAAGCGTCAAGAAGAGTACCTCTGGCAAAGAGAGAAGAGGTGAATGTATTGCTGAAGGAAATGCATCAGAACAACGTCATAGAGCCATCAGCGAGCCCCTGGAGTTCTCCAGTGGTATTAGTCAAGAAGAAGGATGGCTCCACACGTTTCTGTGTAGATTATCGTAAACTAAATGAGGTAACGAAGAAAGATAGTTATCCGTTACCTCGAATCGACGATACGTTGGACACACTTTCTGGTTCAAATTGGTTCTCAACGCTGGATTTACAAAGCGGATATTGGCAAGTGGCAGTAGACGAACAAGACAAGGAAAAGACAGCATTCAGTGCCGGTGATGGACTATGGCAATTTTTGGTGATGCCATTCGGACTGTGTAATGCTCCAGCTACATTTGAACGCTTAATGGAACATGTGCTAAAGGGTCTTCACTGGAAAACGTGTCTGGTGTACTTAGATGACATCATCGTTATGGGAAAGGACTTCGAGGACCACTTGAAGAATTTGGAAGAAGTATTGATGCGATTAAGAGCTTCAGGGTTGAAGCTGAGCGCAAAGAAATGCTCGTTCTTCAAGAAAGAAGTCAAGTACCTTGGACATAAAGTCACACCTGAAGGAGTACACACAGATCCAGATAAGATAGACTCAGTAAGGGAGTGGCCAAGACCAACTAGTTTGCATGAGCTACGCAGCTTCTTGGGTCTTTGCACCTATTACAGACGCTTTGTTCCAGGCTTTGCGGACGTGGCTGGTAGTCTGCATGCATTAACGAGGAAAAATTGTCCTTTTGAGTGGAAAAGCGAACAGGAGAAGGCATTCAACAGATTGAAAGAGCTATTGTGTACAGCTCCGATCCTTGCGTATCCAATACCTGGCGAAAAATTTATTTTGGATACAGATGCAAGTGGATTCGGGATTGGAGGTGTCCTGTCGCAAGTTATTGACGGACATGAAAGAGTAATAGCCTACTTCAGTAAGATCTTATCAAAGCCAGAGCGAAATTACTGTGTAACACGGAGAGAACTTTTGGCGGTTATGCAGTGCGTGAAGCACTTTAACAAGTACCTGTATGGACAAAAGTTCTTGTTGAGAACGGATCACGCTGCTCTGCGCTGGCTATTACAGTTCAAAAATCCCGAAGGTCAGGTTGCGAGATGGATTGAGAGACTCCAAAGCTACGATTTCACAATAGAACATCGCAGAGGCGGAAACCACGGGAATGCTGATGCACTATCACGACGTCCTTGCAGTATGGAATGTAAGCACTGTTCTAAAGCTGAAGGGAAAGAAGGAGTAGTCGATGTGCGCTTAATGGCTGTTTTACCAGACGATGAATGGACAGCGGAAAAGATAAAAGAAGAACAACGAAATGACCCAGATTTGGCAAAAATCGTATCAAGTAAGAATGAAGGAAAACGGCCTGATTGGAACGAAATCTCGACTGAAAGCCCCATAACTAAAGCATATTGGGCTCAATGGAATAGCTTAAAGCTGCAAGATGGATGCCTATTCCGCCTGTGGGAGAGCGAAGATGGAAAAACCACGAAGAACTTGATTGTGGTACCCAAGGCAAGAATAAGCGAAATTCTCAAGGAATACCATAGTGGGCCAAGCGGAGGGCATTTGGGAATAACAAAAACAGTCGAGAAAATTAAAACACGATTTTATTGGGTTGGTTGCCAGCAATCGGTAGTTGACTGGATTAGTGCTTGTGAAAAGTGTACAGCTGCCAAGGGACCGAGCCGTCGCAGCCAGGGGAAGATGCATTTATACAACGTGGGAGCGCCATTTGAGCGTATTGCAATGGACATAGCAGGTCCGTTTCCAATTAGTGATTCCGGCAACAAATATGTTCTCGTCGTAATCGACTATTTTAGTAAATGGCCAGAAGTATACCCCATTCCCGATCAAGAAGCTAAGACCGTTGCAGATGCATTTATCAATAATTGGGTCTGCAGATTCGGAGCTCCCCTCGAGTTGCACTCGGATCAAGGCAGAAATTTCGAGTCAACAATATTCAGGGAAATGAGTGAATTGATGGGCATACGCAAAACTCGTACAACCCCTTTGCACCCACAATCCGATGGAATGGTTGAAAGATTTAATCGTACGCTTGAGGAACACCTAAGAAAAGTCGTGGACAGAAACCAGAAAAATTGGGACCAACACATACCCCTCTTCTTAATGGCATACCGATCGGCTACTCACGATACAACATCTACAACACCAGCTAAGGCTATTTTCGGTTGTGACATAAGATTGCCTGCAGATCTGAAATTCGGTGCCTACTCATCTACGGAAGTTTCATGTAGCATTTATGTAGCTGACAAACGAAGACAGCTGAATGAAATTCATGGAACCATCAGAAAGCGCACACAACTGATGAGTGATAAAATGAAAGCCAGATATGATCTACGAGCAAACTCCAAAGGATTTCAGGAAGGGCAGCTAGTTATGCTTCATAATCCGCAAAGGAAAAAGGGATTATCGCCAAAACTGCAAACACACTGGGAAGGCCCTTATAAGGTGATAAAGCGGCTCAACGATGTAGTATACCGCATCCAGTTGGCGAGAAATGCCAGGAGCAAAATGAAAGTCGTTCATTTAGAGAGGTTATCTCCTTATAAAGGTTGCAGTACTATCCTTGTTCGGGACGAACAAGTTTAAGCGGAGGGCAGTGAAACGTGATAGCTCAGTAAAAAGGGATTGCATACTTTTAGGATCCCATCTGGAGAATGAGTGCCCCCTGTGAGTCAAGATGCGAACTATTCGAATAAAAGCTTATTCAAGAACCATCCGTCGGTAATATCAAAAAGAATATTCTCGACTTCTGTCGAAGAGGATAGAAGCTTCTAGAAACTACGAGAATAGCGTAGAAGTTTCTACACCAACCATTCGAAAACTATAAAAGCGACAAGACTGTTAAAAGTCGAAGACAGTAGATCAGAGATCGTAAAAGTGTATACATCAGGCATTTTTAATCTAAGCAGCAGTATTAGCAGTATTTGTAATTTTGCAAAGTGATGAAATTCATTATTAAATAAAGTGATGAAATTACTTATTAAATAAAGTGACTAATGGTTTGTGAAATAAAGTGCAAATAATAACTAAGTAAACTTTAAGCCTAATATTAAATGTGTAAATAACAATAATTAAATAAAGCTAATTATTTTAATTTAACCAGCGATTGTTTGATTACTACACAATCCAGCGGTACGAGTCCGAGTACAGATAGTTAGAGAAATTGTCAGGAGGGCAATTTTGTAACAGAGTAAATTGTCAAGAGGGCAATTTCGTAACAATATATATATATATATATATATATATATATATATATATATATATATATATATATATATGTATATATATATATATATATATATATATATATATATATATATATATAAATAAATACATACATATATATAAATACAAATCTACATATATATATATATATATATATATATATATATATATATATTTAATGTCTCGCTCTATGCGCAAATAAAACACAGTTACACGTCCCGAGAATGATCGAATTCAATGTGTCTATAAATGACAATGAATTAGGAATTGAAAGCTTGGCTTGACATTTTTAGAAATTGTACCGGACAGTAATTTGAGCCAATGTAAGAAGTTGTCGTAACCGCAGAGAACGCAAATGCTCTACTAGCCCATTAATAAATTTACGTCAACAAATTCTTTAGAATTTTGTTGTAACGCCGAAGAGCTAAGCATAACAAAGAATGGGAATGTTCCACTGGCCCATTAATGAATTCATTACTTCATATTACTCGAATTACGTTTGACGCGAAAGAGCGGACAAACAAGCAATTAGAATATTGCAATCGAAATGATTGTAACAATGTATCGATCAATTTAGGAGGGTTGATCAGAATATATTACACCTCCCCTTTTCGGAGAATGAGCCTACAGATAGTGGAGGATCATTCGATTAAATGTGAATTCAATGCCAAACTTCCATTACATATGTAGGTATATTATGAAGAAAATATATAAGTATAACATATAAATTGTAAATATTTTACTTTAGTGTCTTGTTATTTTTTCGAGTTAATTTTAATTGTGTTATTGTATCGTTGTTTATTTTAAACTATTAGTTTTGTTTTATTGTACTTGTTAATTATTTCAAATTAATTCTAACCTTATTTTGTTGCACTGGCCAATACAACGTGTTAAGCTAATTTACTTCTATTTTTATGTATTTTTACAGTTTTATTATTATCTAATTTGATAATACAATTATTAAATTTGTCAATGTCGATAATTTTATAAGGACCTGAATATACCGAGTCAAATTTATGTCTTGCTGGGTCTTCTATAACCACGTAGTCTCCTAATTTTAATGCCTGTGGTTTCGATTTTATATCATGTGTAGCTTTTTATTGAAGCTTATATCTTTCAATAAAAGTTTTTGCTCTATTCTGTGCTATTTGAAGTCTATATTTTACCTCTTTCTCATATGAATCTACATTATACAAAGGATCTACACAATTAGATTCCATGTATTCTATATTGCTAGGTAATTTGCCATAAACTAGTTCATATGGACAATAGCCATGAACTGTTGAGGGTGTAGTGTTATAGCAATATGTGAAATAACTCAACCATTTATCCCAGTCTGATCTGTTTACGGAAATACGAGGGCGGATTGATATTGAAGCTACCTAGCGCTAGATGGCAGCACAAACACAAAAACTTCTTTTTTTTTTAGAAATTGCGATCTGTCAAACGTTAGCTGTTAAAATTTCACCCAAATTCATCGATTAGTTTATTTGTTGTAGTCGTTCGTGCAGTGATTAAACACTATTATTTGAAAGGGAAAACGGCGAAAGAGACAAAAGAAAAGCTCGATAAACATTACGGTGAGTGTGCTCCGTCAGATTACATGGTAAATTTTGGGTTGCTGAATTTAAACGCGGCCGAACAAGCACTGCAACAATACCATCAACAGGAAGGCCAAAAGAGAAGAAAATATCAAGAAAATCCTCGATATCGTTATGAATGATCGCCGAGTCAAGTTGCGTGAGATTGTTGAAATGGTAAACATATCATATGAACGTGTGTTCAACATTTTGCATGAACATTTGCATATGAAAAAGCTGGCAAGATGGGTGCCGCGTTTGCTCAGTGTCGAACAAAAACGAGATCGGCAGACCACTTCACAGCGGTGTTTGGACATGATAAAGCGTACTCCTGTTGATTTTTGGCGTCGATTAATAACTGTTGATGAAACGTGGGACCACCACTACACACCTGAAACCAAAAATCAATCGAAACAATGGTTGGAAGCTGGTGGAAGTGCTCCGAAGAAGGGGAAGGCAGTGAAATCGGCTGGCAAGGTTATGGCCACTGTATTTTGGGATGCACACGGAATATTGCTCATCGATTATCTTGAAAAAGGATCCACAATCACAGGAAAGTATTATCGTGCATTATTGGATCAATTGATTGATGCAATCAAGGAAAAACGACCACATTTAAAGAAGAAAAAAATGTTCTTTCTTCAAGACAACGCACCGGTTCACACAGCATTAGATACGATGCTAAAATTACGTGAAATACACTTCGAATTGGTTAATCATCCACCTTATAGTCCAGATTTAGCTCCTAGTGACTTTTTCCTGTTTCGAAACTTGAAAAAATGGCTCGCAGGAAAAAGATTCATCTCAAACGAAGAAGTGATTACCGAAACTAACGCGTATTTTGAGGGGTTCCCGAAATCGTATTATTCAGATGGTATAAAAAAGTTGGAATATCGTCTTACTAAGTGTATGGAAGTAAAAGGAGACTATGTTGAGAAATAAATGGTTTTTGGAAAAAAAAATGTTTTTTTCCTACTTAGGTAGCTTCAATATCAATCCGCCCTCGTATATGATCTGTTTGATTGTGATATGTAGTTGACGTGATGTGAGTAACTCCTTATAAGTTATACAATTCTGAGAAAACTTGATTTTTATATTCTGTTCCCATGTCTGTTATAACTTTTTTCATGTTTCCAAATTGTAGTATGAATTTCTCAAAAACTGTTTTTGCTACTGTGTTTGCAGATTTGTTCCGTATTGGAATAGTTATTAAATATGTTGTTAAGTCGCAAACAATGGTTTCCGCATATTCATGTTCATTATCTGTCTTTGCTAACGGTCCTATTGTGTCAAATATTACTGTATCAAATGATTGTGTTGGTGTAGGGGTAATAATTAGTTCTTCTTTTGTTGATGGTTTTGGTTTATTAAGAGTGCATTTCGTACAACTTTTTATGTAGGTTTTAACATCCCTTGTCGTTTTTTTCCAGAAGTAATAGTTCTTTAGCTTTTTAGAGTTCTCGTAACTCCAGCATGGCCTCCGTAAATTGGATTGTCATGGTAAAATTTCAACAATTTTAATTTTTCTTCTTTGTTTTCTATAGTTTTTATTTCATGTGTTATCGCGATTTCTAAACTTTTTAAATTTTCATTGGCTAGTCTTTTAAATTCATTTATGGATGATATTATGAAGATATCATCTCTTGCATTAATTTGCAATTTATCAACTCTTACAGTACAGGCTTCTCTTTCAAGCCTTGGAAATAGTTCCTTTAGAGTTACTTTTCCATTGATAATATAGAGTGATATATTTATATCAAGAAGTGTTGATTTACCATGTCTTAGAGCAATTTTCTGATTTTTTGTTAATTGGAAATGCAATTTAGTGAATTATCTTCCGATGCACTGACATATTTTGTGATAGCATCCCCCAAAGATGGAAATTGACCTGCTTGCATAATAATTTTTGTCCTTTCGTTAGTTGAATTTTTTATTAGAGACTTTACTGCCGTCTGTGTAGCATATTTCGATGCCGTTTCAGATGGCAACCCTTCAGAAATGAATGCATTTTGTTTCGCAACTGTATTGGGATTTATGTTTTGCTGCTTTACATTCATAAGCTTTGCAGATAGTGCTTCTGTAGAATCACCTTTTATTGAAAATCTTAGTTTGTTTATAACCTGATCTATTGTAGTTTCATTGGTTATGATATTTCTAGCAGTACCTTTTAGCTTTGTTTTAATCAGAGTAATAGCAATAGTCTCATGCGTGTCGGTTATGAGTTGTACCAACTACAACGCACCCAAAAACTACGCAAATTTTCTGACCTACCATCAAATTCTGGTAACAGCTTTGCTGCACTTATAAGAAAGTCAGTCACTGATTGAGGTATTTTTACTTTTTCTGCTTGTAACTCCGGGTAAAGTGTCTAGGTATCCAAGTCTAAATCCGAATCTGTACCTTCTTGTAATTCAAATGTTAAGTCAAAATTTTCTAAAAAGGATTCAGAAGGACTCTCTGAAATTGAAAACCTGTCAAGAATTCCAGCAAGTCGAGTTTTAAGCTTTGAAAAAATCTTTTCGAAAGAAATGTTCCGGCGATAATTTATCAAAATAATCTTTATATAGTGTCACCAAACTATTATGTTGGTTAACTAAATTAATGATGTGCTTGTGTGCTGTTTCCTTTTTTGGTAAATTTTGTCTATTCAAACATTTAAAAGACCTATCAAATTCATTCTTTATATCATTAATTTGTTGAACTATTGCAATCCACGACATTAGTATATATATATTTTTTCAACACACAAAATTCATTTTTAATTTCCTAGTTGTTCTTATGATAATTTTAATAATATAAGGAACTTATCTTAACTTTCATTTTCTGGTGCCATAAGTATTTGCATTAGCTCTTCCGTTGATTCGATTCCGCGTTGTTCTTCCTTTACCTCTGACAATAGCTCGTTTCCGAAATGAAGAACGATGTCGTATTGTACACAGTCTTCCACTTTTGTAATATTATTTGATTTGTTATAGTTTTTGCTGCTGCTATTGCTGTTCATGTTGTTGCTGCTATTGCTGTTCATGTTGCTGTTGTTACTACCGCAGCCCCCGTCCATGATTTGGGAGGTGTTGGCGCCTCAAGGCAAGGAGGCATTTCTTCAATATTGCTTAGAGATGTAATTTTTTTTAAAATTTGTGACACTTTTCTTTTTTTACTGTTCTATATTAAATTCGCTGTGCGCTTGTTGCCTGTCGAAGTCTATTTTTAATGTAGTTTTTAATTATTATGTACGCGACGATTAAAGTAGCTAACCCACCCTACTAGGCTTATTGCCCAGTAATTGGTTTCATTTTCCTTATGTTCGTTTTTCACAGGTACAGGCGTGTAGTGCACAATATCTTTTTTCTCAGTTTTTTCGTTCCTCACTATCTGACCAATTTCGTAGCCGGTAAAAGCAATGAAGATGGCATTTAATGTCCTTTTCCACCATGCCATGTTATTAATTAAAAAAATGTTATTTATTTATTTTTTATTATTTTTTTTTTTTTGCAGTCTTGCAGTCTTGTCAATAACAACAGCGTTCTTGTTGTTTGAAAATATTGTTCTTCATTTTGTATTTTTTATGCTATGCATTTTTCACTTGCATAGACTGTCCCTTCCGATACTAAACTTTATAATATTTTTCAATTGTTTGAAAACGCTCCTGGCAGGATCCCCATTTAATGTCTCGCTCTATGCGCAAATAAAACACAGTTACACGTCCCGAGAATGATCGAATTGAATGTGTCTTTATTTGAATTACTCAAATCTTTTATATTATTATTATTATTGACAGGCTAAAAGAACACCGCGACCTAAAAGATCTATTGTGCAGCCTCGTACCCAACTAAAACAGTCCTAGACTGTTTATAAATCTCGTAACTGCTGTGGGCTTAATTTTAACTAGGTGATTTGGAGATATGAACCCACTGCCTAGGTACTTATGTCTGCGTCTTGCCACCGCTGGGCAAGTGCATAGAATGTGTTCTGCCGTTTCCTGCTTCTCTTGACAGAGTCGACAAGAATCGTCTTCTACCACGCCTATTTTCTTCAGGTGGTAATTTAGTTTACAGTGTCCTGTTAAAAGTTCAGTGTATAGTTTGATGTCATTTCTGCTGAGGTTTAAAGAAGCATCTACCCTGATGTGTTCAGGATCAATGAGTAGTCTCGACTGCCGCATGCCTTTTTGGGCTCTCCAGTAGTTTAGCAGACTTCGTTTTTCCTGTTCGCACAACAAGTTATTTGTGAAGCTACTGTTTACCCCACAGAAGGGTTCTGGGCCTATAAAGGCAGTGTCTGCACCCTTTTTTGCTAAAGAATCTGCCATTTCGTTGCCCTCATGTCCCTCGTGTCCCGGTACCCACATTAGCGTAACAGAGTTTCTCGCTGCTAGTGTATTGAGAAGTTTACAGCATTCCCAGACCAGCTTTGATTGGAATGAGAAGTTTATTAATGATTTTAGAGCTGCCTGGCTATCTGAGAGTATGCATATTTTGGTGTTGCGTGTACCCCTGCGTAGACATTCTCTAGCACATAACTCTAAAGCGTGGACCTCCGCCTGAAAAATGGAAGCTGTTTTTCCCATTGCAATTGCTTTTTGGAAATTTGGCCCTACAATTCCAGCTCCTGCACTGCCATCTTCCATTTTGGACCCATCTGTATACCACAACTGAGAGTCCTGTTTTATTGTTATTTCCTTGTTTCTCCAAGCTGAACGGTCACTGATGACCACTTTGAATTGCTTTGAGAAGTCTAATTTTCTGTCCATTTTGTCGAAGACCATGAGGCACGGAGAATTCCAGACAGTGTCCAGAATCTTTGCGTGCCCCGAAAGGTTGCCTTCTTTAAGATGGGCTAGATTAGGTAGCCTTAGGGCCGCGCTGGCCGCCATCCTTTTAACTACAAGGTGTAGAGGAGTCAGTCCAGTGATCACTCCCAAAGCTAGTGTGGGGCACGTTCTCATTGCTCCCGTCACACTCAAACAGGCTATACGGTGAATCTTGTTAAGAGTCCTCTGAGCTCCTGTTTGGTTGACTTTTGGCTACCATACCAACGACGCATAAGTAATCATTGGTACTATTATTGTTTTATATGACCACGCCATCATTTTTGGCCGTAGTCCCCATGTTTTACCGTACAACCTCTGGCAAGCATAGGTTGCTCTTAAGGCTTTACTAGTTATGTATGATAAGTGGTTTTTCCAAGTTAGAGTTTTGTCCAGGATTACTCCCAGATATTTCATTTCATTGGACATTGTTAAGTTTGTGGTCCCTAACCTTAAGGTCCCCAGATTCAGTTTCCTTCTTCTGGTGAAGGGTCCCACGTTTGTCTTGTTCGGATTTATCCATAGTCCTTTCTCCTGATACCAGTTTTGCGTGATGTCAAGAGCAAGTTCCATGCGATCTGTTATGAAAGAGTCAAACTTCCCTCTGACCATAATTACCAAATCATCCGTAAAGCCCTGAACTTCGTATCCGAGGTCATTGAGAGTTTGTAAGAGCTCGTCGATAACCAATAACCATAGGAGTGGCGATAGGACGCCCCCCTGGGGACATCCTTTGGTTGACCTGACAATTTGCTTTGCTGTCCCTGTTTCAAAGATTGTCGTTCTGTTTTTCAGCATATTGAGAACCCATGTTATGATCAGTCTTTGTATACCTTTCCTGTTCATCCCCTCCTCAATTGATCTGAAAGTAGCATTGTCAAAAGCCCCCGTAATGTCAACCGATGTACAGAGAGCTATTTCTTTACCCTCAAACGCCTTTTCAATTTTGCTTGTTAAGCTATGTATGGCTGTCTCAGTCGATTTGCCTGATTGGTAAGCGTATTGTTCAATATGAAGAGGAGAATCTTTAAGATAAGTTTCCCTGATATATTGGTCCAGAATTTTTTCCATAACTTTTAGCAGGAATGACGTCAGGCTAATGGGCCGATAGGCTTTTGGCGTGTGGTCCGCCTTTTTGCCTGCTTTCGGTATGAAAGCCACCCTAGCCTTCGTCCAAGGTTTAGGCACTATGCCTAGCTCCAGGCTTATCCTGAAAATGTTTGTTAGCACAGGTGCTAATACATCAACACCTTGCCGAAGTAGGCACGGTTGTATATTATCGACACCTGGCGATTTGAATGGTCTAAAAGTGGAGATAGCCCATTTGGTTTTATTGACGGTGAAGATTCTGCGAGCCAGTGAGAGTTCCCTCCGTGTAGGCATCAAGAAACGAGTATTCTCGATGATTTCACTATCCTCTCCGCTAGTGGCACAGCCTGGAAAGTGAGTGTCCAACAAAAGCTGTCCCGTCTCTTCCAGGCTCTCCGTAAAATTTCCGTCAGGCTTCTTGAGTGTAGAAAGTCCGTTTGAGTGATCTTTATTGAGTGACTTCTGGAGTCGGGTAGCTGCTGGGAGGGTTTCAATCTCCTCACAGTACTTTTTCCATGAGTCTCTCTTAGATCTTCTCAACTCATTATTATAGGCCGTTAAGGCACTTCTATAAGATGCCCAGTCACCATTAGACTTGGCCCTATTAAAGAGTTGACGGGCTTTTTTGCGCAAAACATTTAGCTCCCCGCTCCACCAGGGTACGTTCCTAGAACGTTTCTTCACAACTAAATTGCAGCTACTTTCAAAAGCCTCGATTATTATATTATTTAATTTGTTAACTTCAAGATCTAGTTCCTGAGAGTTACTTATTTTTTCACTAAGGCACGCAATATTTTGCTCTAAGTAAAAGTTATATATCGACCAGTTGGTCTTCCTAACATTTCTCATTTCGAAGGTGCCTCCAATCTCCCCCCCCAGATCAAAGCAAATGTACCTATGGTCCGACAAGGAGACCTCATTAAGCACCCTCCAATTAGAAATGTTATTTGATATGAATGCGCTAGTTAGGGTCAGATCTAACACCTCCCCCCTTATCGCATTCCTAAAGGTAGGCTCGTCACCCCTATTTACCACCACCAGATTGTTTGTCGTAATAAAATCAAGAAGTGACTCACCTCGCCCGTTCGTGTCCGTGCTTCCCCATACCGTGTGGTGCGCGTTTGCGTCGCAGCACACCACCCACTGTAGACTGCGAGTGCGACAGTACTCCGTAAGCTGCTGGAGCTCGCGCGATACCGCGTCCTCTGTGTCGCCAGGTAAGTACATGGAGGCCAGGACTACCGTTCTCCTCCCTTTGGCACTAGGCACTTCTGCCTGTACTGCCACCAGATCGCGTTGTAGAAGCTCTGAAATTGGGAGGAATTTAATATTTTTGTTGATCATGATCGCTGCCCTCGGTCGGTCAACATTATTATCATAGATCAACTTACATGTTTTTGTCTGCAGACCATTTATGCGCCCATTTGTGGCCCATGGTTCTTGAATGGCTACGAAGTCCAGACTCTGGTGTTCCACCAAGGCACTGAGCCTGTAAGAGGCTGCTATAGCCCTGTGGAGATTTATTTGGAGACAGTGAAGCTGCTTCCAAGAGTTTTGCGTTCGTGATGGGGCCTGGGACATTATTTCCCAGACCGATCCTTGCGGATCTTACCACCCTTTGTGCTCCGCAAAGTTTCCGCAGCCTCCGGGTCTTTTCTCTCCCATTTCCTGAGCCTACCAGAGAGAGCAGATGGTCCTGGACGTTGGACACGTGTGTTGCCTCTCTCCGCTCTCGGTACTGGCTTTGTGAAAATGGGCCCCGTTTTCGGCTTCTGGCTACTCTGCTTTGCCCGCGCTGCAACAGATGTTGTTGGTTGCTCTTCAACACCAACAGCAGATTTTGCCCTGTTCCCCTTCAGTCTAGGTCGGAGCTGGGCACTGCCAAAGCCATAGTAGACTTTGTTACCCAGTGTGTCAACCCTTTCAGACGAGATGGGGTCCAGAGCAATTGCCAGCTCGACCTGGTCACCTTTTTGTAGGCGATGGAGCACCCGCCACTCGCTGACACTAATGCCCGAATTCTGCGACTCCACTTGCCCCAGAATTCGGTCATTTTGCCAAGATACCGAGCCGGGAAAGTAGCCAACGAAGATCTTGGCCTTTGGCACTTTTGCCTCGTCCACCACCTTCAACTCAGCCCCCTCCCATGGCTTCATGGCTGGTATCCATTCTTCAGCCCAGGCTACGGTTTCGTCGTCCAGACAGTTGATCGTCAACCATCCAGGCTTGAAACTACAGCCTGCAAAGTGTGGCTTCACTGGGCCCTCACGAGTCTCGAACATCTTGTCGAGAATGCACCGTTGTACCTTCCCAATTTCTTCAGTGGACCATATGCCCTCCGGGAAATTGCTAGGTATAACCCCTATCTTTTTGGAGCAGACTGTCTCCGCTAGAGTAGGCTTTGAGCAGGGGACCCCCAAGGAGGCGCCCTGCACGCCATGTCTTTCAGAGACACTCGCCACCCTCTTACTGGGACCAGGTTCGCCCCCAAGTAAGGTCTCCGCCTCCTTCATCTCACCACACACCGGCGGGTCCGCTGGGGGCACTATTGACATTTTATCAATGTTTTTGTTGCCCTCTTGTGCAAACCGCTTTGTCGGCCTGGAGTTCGATGTCGGCGTGGAGCCATCTGAACGGGATCTTTTAGGGGTCCATCGCGCAGACACGTTCGCTGGATTTGCCGCCAAGGACCGAGCTGTTTCCAGCGATATGCCCCTGGCAAGCAAAGCCTTAAAACGTTTACGTCCAGCTCCGGACAGCTTCACCCTAAGTTTTGGAATCTTCTCTGGAGCAGGTTCAAGAAGATTTCTCTCCTGTTCCGAGGAGATAGACACCCCAGCCGATTCCTGGCTAAGTGGGATGTCCATCTCCTCCGGCCTGTCGGTTAAGGGACCGGGTGCCCCCCCCAACAGGTCGTGCTCCATGCTTTCATTGTCGATGGGACCAGATGCCCCCTCGGCCAATGATGGCTGTTGGCTCATTGTAGCCACAATATGCACATTTGAAGGTGTGCAGTCCATTTTTTTTTTTTCATATAGGCTTAAGTTTTCCATATATTTTTCTTTAGTTTTCTTTTGCGTTTTGGTCACCCACGGGCGCCCCCGTGGTAAGGCTAATTAAAACCGTAGGTTCGCCGGACCTCGTACGGAGTTCGCTATTAAGCTTGACTCTACCCCGTCAAGCAAGCTCACTGGCATAGCTGTTCCACCGTGAATTTAGGGTGTTTTTTTTTTATGGGCCAATATGTCTGGTGAACCCTGCCCCAGGGAGTTTTCTCTCTCCCCCGCCCGGCAATCGGCGACCCAAGTCCAGCAGAGACATGACCGTACTGAAAGTGGGCCATTGGTCTGTAAAGTAATTGCCGCACTTCCCCGAAGGGCTGACCAATTGTTAGTGTCTAGGCGATCCGGCGGTCTCAGTGAGACGTTCGATATTGGCCAGTACGACAACTAACTAGCCTTAACGACTGAGCAGGAATCGTAGAAAACTACTTTCAACCTGTGCGTTGAAGGTAGTTCTTAGTTTGCGTAACTGGACCATGTCACCGTCTTTCATGTGCCATGTTCCAGCACACAGTAAGCCCCTACACCGCAACAAGGTGACTACCCAGCGTAGGGGAAATCTTTTATAACATAAAAGTGTAGACTTAGCTAAAATTTATAAATGACTTAATGAATTAGGAATTGAAAGCTTGGTTTGACATTTTTAGAAATTGTACCGGACAGTAATTTGAGCCAATGTAAGAAGTTGTCGTAACAACGAAAAGTGAAGCATGGCAGAGAACGCAAATGCTCTACTAGCCCATTAATAAATTTACGTCAACAAATTCTTTAGAATTTTGTTGTAACGCCGAAGAGCTAAGCATAACAAAGAATGGGAATGTTCCACTGGCCCATTAATGAATTCATTACTTCATATTTTTCGAATTACGTTTGAAGCGAAAGAGCGGACAAACAAGCAATTAGAAAATTGAAATCAAAATGATTGTAACAATGTATCGATCAATTTAGGAGGGTTGATCAGAATATATATATATATATATATATATATATATATATATATATATATATATATATGTATATATATATATATATATATATATATATATATATATATATATATATATATATATATATATATATATATATATATATATATATATATATGTATACACTTAGCAAGTGGCACTCAAACAACAACAGTTTCTTGCAGCAGGTGCCAGAAGCCAAAAAAGAAAGGGTCGTCGTAAAGGCGAAGATTTTCTTGCAAGACCTGTAGCTTCAGAAGGTAACTTGGGATGAATCATTACCCATGCAGTATCACAGTCAATGGGCTGAGTTTCGTAACATGTTGAAAGCGATGCAAGAGGTCAAGGTTCCGCGTTATATTTTATGCGCAAAAGACGTCGCAAGAGTAGAGATGCACGGGTTCGCTGATGCATCAAAGCGGGCCTACGGCTGCTGCCTCTACGTGCACTCAATCGACAATGATAATGGCGTCAGCGTGCAATTGTGGAGTGCAAAATCAAGAGTTGCGCCCCTCAAAACAAAATCATTGCCCAGATTGGAGCTGATGGCAGCACACCAGCTGTCTATAATGGTGGAAAAGACACAAGGTAATTTTCCGATTCAACCTGATGCGCTGTATCTGTGGAGCGTCTCGTAGATTGTGCTCGAGTGGCTGAGAGCGCATCCATCGACTTGGACATCTTTCGTTGCCAAAAGGGTTGTCTTGATCCAGGAGGCAACTAAATCAGCAATTTGGAGACATGACAATCATTTTTTTGGTTTGTTAGAGGGGCGAATTGAATTCGAAAAAACTCAAAAACGAGTAGCACTATTTCTCTGCCTTTTGCGGCTAATAAAGGGTGTGCAGGAGAGATACCGACGCTCAGCACTTCAATGCTAGACGAAGCGTTAATTCGAATTATACATTGCTTGCAGCAACACTACTTCGGCAAAGAGTACAGAGAGCTACAAAGAAAGGACGAAGTGCACTCACTAAAATGGCGACTGACTTTATTCAGTAAAAGTAGAAACATAATATATAATGCAAAGAAGAATAAAAATGATAAACAGAGTTGCCAGATTTATATTATTTACAATGCTTCCCTTTAATTGAACATCTGGCAACGTGACAAAAAAACATATTTAATTTTGAGTTTACAAAATAATTCTGATACATAAATTTACTGTAAGCCTATCTTGGCGTTTATAGATTTAATCTTAATTGCTGGTACGGCTTTCGTCAAGCCATCTGCCAGCATATCGTTGGTAGGAATGTAGTCCAGCTTGACTGATCTATTCTCAAGCTTCTCTCGTATGAACTTCAACTTTATGTCCACATGTTTAGTTCGGGGTGAAAAGTTGCTTTGCGAACAATGTGGATTGCACTCTTGTTGTCACAATAAAGTATTGTAGCCTCTTTAATGCCAGGAATCAACTCCGATACTAGCCCATTTAACCAAATTAATTCCTGCATCGCACCAACTACTGCCATTAATTCTGCTTCAGTCGATGACAATGCAACCGTCCGCTGCGCATGCGTAGACCAAGAAATTGCTCTACCCTGCATAACAAACACGTAACCAGAAGTCAAGATCTCCAGCCCAGCCAGCATCACAAAAACCAGTAAACCTTCAGCTGATTTCTGATAAACGATGCCTTTCTCAACAGTGCCCTTCAAATACCGAATCACTCGCTTCACTGCAAGCCAATGAGCTTTGCCAGCGTTTTGTGAAAATCGGCTGAGCAAATTGACTGCAAAGCTGATATCGGGACGAGTACTTTGCGATGCATACAGAAGACAACCAATTGCTTCCATATATGCAATATTTTCCATTTCTTTCTTTGCGTCTTCAGTTTGTGGTCACATTTCTGCAGTTAGCTTTTGTGACAAGTCGAATGGCGTTCATACAGCATTACAGTCGTTTATTCCCAAACGCTTCAATACACTGGAAATATATTCAGATTGATCAAGTTTGATTAGTTTTTTTATCTTGTCGCGTTGAACTCGCATGCCAAACACCGATGTAGCTGAACCCATGTCTTTCATTTTAAATCTAGAAGACAGCTCGTTCTTAATACGCTGCGTAGCCTTTTTATCATTGGAAAATACCAAAACGTCATCGACATAAATCGCCACGTCCACCATGCTGCATTCGTTCACGTAATAGTAGATGCATTGATCGACATCACTTCTAATAAGCCCCAAACTGATAAGCGCCGTGTTCAGTATATCGTTCCAAACTTTACTTGCTTGCTTCAAGCCGTACAAAGAATTTATCAACCGCCAAACTTTGCCTGACCCGTCATCGTAACATTCAGGCTGCTTCATGTACACTTCTTCTTGAAGCTCACCTTTCAAGAATGCAGTCACCGCATCTAATTGATGCACTATTGCGAACAAAAATCGTAGTGAATTGTATCTCACCACAGGTGAAAATGTTTCTGCGAACAGCTCCTTACAACTAGCCTTGCTTTGTAACGAACAAGCGCGCCATCAGCATTGCGTTTAACTTTAAAAACCCATTTCGAATTTATGGCTCATTTACCAGCAGGCAATTTCGTAAGCACCCAAGTGTTGTTTGATTTAAGAGAATCGATCTCCTCTTCCATCGCATGTTTCCAAGCGCACGCTTCAGCACTACTGAACGCCTCTTCAACACTAACAGGGTCATCAGCATCAGACACTGCACTCAACAACAAATTCTTTTTTGCCGTGCCTTTGATACGCTCCGAACGACGAACTGGACACATTTTGTTGTTATTCACTGTATGCTGAACAGCTACTTCGCTCTCATCAGGAGTATCATATTCACTGTCAGAAAATTTGTTGACATCTGACAATACGTTATCATTTTCCTCCCCTGAATTGTTAATGTCATAAACTTGCATTACATCACCAATATCGACAAACAAATTAGTTTCTGTATGCTTTGTTGCGCTACTTGTATTTTCTAAAAACGTAACATCACGGCTTACAATAAACTTATAATCAGATTTTCGGTAAAGTCAGTATGCTTTAGAAACTGCAATACCCTACAAATATACACTCATCTGATGTCGCATCAAGCTTCAAACGTTTCTGTTTCGATATATGAACCATCGCCATACAACCAAATATGCGTAAATGCTTTAAATTCGGTTTCACACCAGACCATATTTCTTCTGGACTTTGATTGTTGCCTCTACACGGAATACGATTTACCAAGTAGGATGCTGTATTTGCCGCTTCTGCCCAGAATATGTTTGCCAGACCAGAATCTAGCAACATGCACCTGACACGTTCAATTAATGTGCGGTTCATCCGTTCAGCCACACCGTTTTGCTCAGGCGTATATGGAGCGGTCTTTTGATGAATAATACCACAATCGCGAACAAACTTTCTAAATTGGTCATTGCAATATTCAGTGCCATTATCTGTTCTTAGCACTTTAATTTTACGGCCGCACTGTGTCTCGACTTCGCTCTTGAATTGCTTCAATTTCTCAAATACGTCGGATTTGCGCAAACACTTTTCGAGAAAAATCGTCAATAAACACCAACAAAAATCTTGCACCCCTGAACGACTTTGTGTTAATTGGACCAACAACATTGGAATGTACTATGTCCAATAGATTCTGCGCACGTGCTCCAGCGGATCTATCAATTGTTCTAGTTTGTTTACCTTTACAACATACAATGCACCCTTTATCATTTGCTCCGCTGTAATTAACTCCAACTGTTGAATTTTGTACCTGCTTCATGCTTTGTTTACAAATATGTGCCAACCTACGACGCCAAATCTCAAAACTATCAATCGTTGTCATTGCTCTTCCAACTGGAATTTGTTCGCAGTCTAACTTATACAACTCGTTATCCGCATGCGCTGTTGCAATCAATTCGCCCTTCGAATCGAAAATCTTACATACATTGCTTTCGAACACCACCTGTTTGTTTTGCTTTATTATTTGCCGCACAAAAGATTAGCGCAAAGACTAGGAACATACTCCACATTTCGAATATTAGTTACAATTTTTCTTTTGTTTACATTCAGAACTAAGCTGCTATCGCCTACGCTTTTGACAGTCACTCTTTCGAATAGTTACTGGGCCCGTAACCTATTGAGCAGAGAAATAACACGCACAGTTTTAATGTAAGATGGCGACTGACTTTATTCAGTAAAAGTAGAAACATAATATATAATGCAAAGAAGAATAAAAATGATAAATAGAGTTGCCAGATTTATATTATTTACAATAAAAGGGCCTATAGTGCAAGATGACTTGCTGATTTGCGTATCGTCAGGCGTGGGTTACGGAAGAAGACACAAACTATCAGGCAATTTTGTGGAGACGATCTAGTGAGGAGAAACTGGAAGCGTACCGGCTGCTCACGATCACATATGGAACTACAGCAGCTCCATACCTAGCCACACGCTGCCTAAACAAGTTGGGCGAAGATAATGCTAATAGGTTACCATTGGCATCGCAGAAAGTGCAGTCCGATTTTTATATGGATGATTTCATTAGTGGAGCTGACACCGAAGAAAAGTTATTCGAAATCTACGGGGGCGTGTCAACGCTCACAAACTCCTCAAATTTTACACTGAGCAAGTGGCACTCAAACAACAACAGTTTCGTGCGGCAGGTGCCAGAAGCCAAAAAAGAAAAGACGCTGCGTGTTAACGATGCCGAAATCATCAAAACACTTGGTATTTTTTGGGAACCAGCATCGGACTTCTTCAGGTATGTTTGGCCAGATATATCCCCCTCCAAATCCATAACCAAAAGGGTTGTATTGCCAGAAATGTCGACATTGTTTGATCCCCTTGGACTAGTGAATCCGGTCGTCGTAACGGCGAAGATTTTGTTGCAAGACCTATGGCTTCAGAAGGTAGCTTGGGATGATTCATTACCTATGCAGTATCACAGTCAATGGGCTGAGTTTCGTAACAAGTTGAAAGCGATGCAAGAGGTCAAGGTTCCGCGTTATACTATATGCGCAAAAGACGTCGCAAGAGTAGAAATGCACGGGTTCGCTGATACATCAGAGCGGGCCTACGGCTGCTGCCACTACGTGCACTCAATCGACAATGATAATGGCGTCACCGTGCAATTGTGGAGTGCAAAATCAAGAGTTGCACCCCTCAAAACAAAATCATTACCCAGATTGGAGCTGATGGCAGCTCACCTGCTGTCTATAATGGTGGAAAAGACACAAGGTAATTTTCCGATTCAACCTGATGCGCTGTATCTGTGGAGCGACTCGTAGATTGTGCTCGAGTCGCTGAAAGCGCATCCATCGACTAGGACATCTTTCGTTGCCAACAGGGTTGCCTTGATCCAGGAGGCAACGAAATGCCAACCATTTTTTTGGTTTGTTAGAGGGCCAATTGAATTCGAAAAATCTCAAAAACGAGTAGCACTATTTCTCTGCCTTTTGCGGCTAATAAAGGGTGTGCAAGGAGAGATACCGACGCTCAGCACTTCAATGCTAGACGAAGCGTTAATTCGAATTATACATTGCTTGCAGCAACACTACTTCGGCAAAGAGTACAGAGAGCTACAAAGAAAGGACGAAGTGCACTCACTAAGATGGCGACTGACTTTATTCAGTAAAAGTAGAAACATAATATATAATGCAAAGAAGAATAAAAATGATAAATACAGTTGCCAGATTTATATTATTTACAATACTTCCCTTTAATTGAACATCTGGCAACGTGACAAAAAAACATTTAATTTTGAGATTACAAAATAATTCTGATACATAAATTTACTGTAAGCCTATCTTGGCGTTTATAGATTTAATCTTAATTGCTGGTACGGCTTTCGTCAAGCCATCTGCCAGCATGTCGTTGGTAGGAATGTAGTCCAGCTTGACTGATCTATTCTCAAGCTTCTCCCGTATGAACTTCACCTTTATGTCCACATGTTTAGTTCGGGGTGAAAAGTTGCTATTGCGAACAATGTGGATTGCACTCTTGTTGTCACAATAAAGTATTGTAGCCTCTTTAATGCCAGGAATCAACTCCGATACTAGCCCATTTAACCAAATTAATTCCTGCATCGCACCAACTACTGCCATTAATTCTGCTTCAGTCGATGACAATGCAACCGTCCGCTGCCTATGCGTAGACCAAGAAATTGCTCTACCCTGCATAACAAACACGTAACCAGAAGTCAAGATCTCCAGCCCATTCAGCATCACAAAAACCAGTAAGACCTTCAGCTGATTTCTGATAAACGATGCCTTTCTCAACAGTGTCCTTCAAATACCGCCCCAAACTGATAAGCGCCGTGTTCAGTGTATCGTTCCAAACTTTACTTGCTTGCTTCAAGCCGTACAAAGACTTTATCAACCGACAAACTTTGCCTGACCCGTCATCGTAACCTTCAGGCTGCTTCATGTACACTTCTTCTTGAAGCTCACTGTTCGTAGTAACACTATATTTAATTATAAATAGTCGTATTTTAGTAATATAACAATGTCTCTTAATATAACAATGTCTCTTAATATAACAATGTTTAACTCTCTTAATTTAACTCTCTCTCTCTCTCTCTCCTCCTTTAATTTTGTATATGTATTTTTGATGTATTAGCATTGCTTGCACTGTGCAAATAAAATTCTCCCCAGTTGATCATATACCTTAAGCACACGTAGTTGCAGTTTTTATTATCGGTCGTTTAAAAATTGAATAGTTCAAGCGGTTGGTAAAAAGGCTTACCATTCCCATAAACATTTGGTGACCCCGACGTGATATCGGTTGCGTTTTTTCGTTTAATTCGTTTTTGGATTGGGTATTCCAACGGGCATTTACTTGGTCGGAACTTTTCCTGCCAAAATTGGTTGGCTGGAAATTACACCGACGCCTTCTTTTTGACTTTTTGTGACCTTCGGGGATAATTGGGGATTCAAACACTTGGTTTGATTCTCACATTAAACATTATCTGCTCGCTGCCGCTGCCAGCGCAATTTCGCTTACTTCGTTTACCTTTCGTTGCCGGTGCATACGAGTATATTGCTTTCTCGCTGCTTCGTTTAGTGTCGCTACAGTTGTGTTCGGTCAATTCAGTTCGCTGCAATCGTGCTGCTACCCATATTGTCATATTAATTGATTACTTTGTGATCGTGACTTTCTATAACACAGTTTTAGTGTTCGGACATTCGGTTTAATAAGTTCATTAAACGTGTGCATTTAAATGCAAGGCTTAAAATAATTACCTAAAGTTTAGAGGCAAAATAAATACGGTTTCGGGCATAACGGTACTCGCTATTTCTCAGTTTACCTTTCGTTGTAGCTACACTAGACAATATCGGTACTTTTCGTTCGTCATATCGGTTTGTGATTTTTAGTTTACAGCAAATACTACCATGTCAAGATCAAAGAAAGGTCGACATTCCGTGTCAAATCCAGCGGTTCTGGAAAGGGTTAATAAAAATCGGATGTTCTTGGCGCGTAAAAGTGCATGGTTCATCTCGCAATTGCAGTTAATACAGAAGGGACTAACTGAAAATGTGTTACGTTCATCTGATGAATTACTGCTTTCCATCAAATTGGAGCAGCTCAATCGATTGCAAGAGCAGTTCGAAGACGTGCAATCTCAATTGGGGATGGGGGACCATGAAGAAATTGAGAGTGATGCTCGATGCCAATTTTTTGAATACTTTTCGGAGATTAAATCTGCTATTGCCAAAGAGCTAAAGGAGCGTGCGTCTTCAGGTGCGATGGCATCTACTCCCAAGACAGTTTTTAGTGGAGGCTCAGATGTTTCAAACTGTAAAACTTCGTATTTGCCGAAGTTAGAGTTGCCACGTTTCGATGGTACGATCACTGAGTGGCCTGACTTTTGGTCATTGTTTAAAATAATAATTGGCAACCATCAAAATTTAAAAGGCGTGGCAAAATTCCAGCATTTAAAATCTTGTTTGAGTGGAACAGCGATGGATGCCATTCGGTCATTGGAAATAAATGACCAAAATTATATGAATGCGGTAACTTTGCTAAAATCTAGATTTGATATTAAACGCATTCAGTTTCAGACACATGTTAAGGAAATTTTCAATCTAAAGACGGTTCGTGATGGCTCTGCCATTGGTTTAAGGCAAATGTGTGATAAGATTAAATCTCACCTTCGAGCCTTGTACTCTATTGCCGGTCGAGATGAACTTCTTGATAGTGTGCTCATATATCTGGTTAACAGCAAGGTCGATGCTGGAACCAGAGCGAAGTGGGAGGAGGAATCTCCTTCGAACGACATACCAACGTGGGAATCTATGTTGGAGTTCCTGGAGAAGAGATGCCGGATAATGGAAGGTATAACTGCAGCCTCGGTAAGCCAGACACTGAGCAAGCTGGTGGGTACTAAACATGCGTTCGTCACAGTTCATCCTAATCAACCTTGCACATTTTGCAATGTAAGGGAGCATACCTGTTCGCCTTTTTTAAGGTTATCTCCCACCTTACGGTTTAAAGAAGCCAACAAGCGACAGCTATGTATTAATTGTTTGAAACCAGGGCATATTATCAAAAATTGCAAATCTGTCTGTTGCAAGCAGTGCTCATCTAAGCATCATACACTATTACATTTTGATCGCATTGCTTCGCCTCAAGCTGCTGCTGTAATATCAAATTGTTCTAACCTTTCTGCTCCTGCCCACAATTCACAGGCAGCCCTGGTGTCAACTTCACTTCTGAACTCTCAGCTTGCCACATCAAGCGCAATGCCTGAAGATTTTTTTTTCTCGCTACTGCAATTGTGTTTTTGAAACCAAGAACAGGAAACCCGATTCCATTCAGAGCAATCCTTGATTCCGCGTCACAATTAAATTTTATAACAAATCGTGCCGCTAGTCAGTTACAACTCAAAACAACCAAATCAAAAACCCAAGTGTCTGGAATTGGTGAAAGGGATTTTGTGGCTGACCAAACTGTTGATATCTGTTTTCAATCTCATGATGGTGGTTATCATACCTCAATCACAGCCGTTGCTATTCCTTCGATCACCGACCATCAACCCAATATCTCTTTAAATGCAAACATTTTGGAATATACCTTCAAATATAACTCTTGCCGACCCAACATTCTTCAAATCTCAGCGTGTGGATATTTTGATTGGAGCCGGACTCTTCTTTGATTTGATGTGCGTCGGCCAAATTCGATTGAGCCCAACCTTACCACTCCTTCAGAAAACAAAGTTAGGCTGGATTGTATGTGGTGGAAGACAACCTTCCACTAGTAAAATTGTATTTTTAGCAGTCGTCGATAAACGTGCTTCAGAAAATGATTCTGATGGCTCTTTAGAGCAGCTATTAAGGAGTTTTTGGGAGGTAGAGCATTTTGTTGAGACTGAGCGTAAGGCTACTAATGAAAGCTCTGAGTGCGAATTGCACTTCAAAAACAATGTTAAACGTTTAAGTTCTGGCGAGTACTCTGTGCGTCTTCCCACAAAACATAGCATTGACCTCCTTGGTGAATCGTATCAGCAAGCATTATTGCGCTTTAAGTCTTTAGAAAGAAAGCTTCTTCGAAACACTGAATTACGAATTCAATACTCATCATTTATTAAGGAGTACAGAGATTTAAATTACATGTCACTTGCCGACGATTGTTACCTTGGCACTCCAACGTATTTTTTGCCTCATCATTGTGTTTTTAAGTCAGACAGCACAACAACAAAATTGCGAGTTGTGTTTGATGCGTCGGCATCAACTTCCACTGGCTATTCGCTTAACGATTTGCTGATGGCTGGACCTACAATCCAGCCAAATCTTTTCAGTATTCTATTACGCTTCCGAACCTTTGAGATCGCTCTAACAGGATATATATGCAAAATGTACAGATGTGTACGAATGCAGCATCCTGACAATTTTCTTCAATGCATTTTATGGCGTGAATCTCCAGAGGAAAATATACAAATATATAAGTTAGATACGGTCACATACGGTACCAAATCGGCGGCATTTTTGTCTATTCGTACCATGCATCAATTAGCTTATGATGAAGAGCGAATTCTGCCAATCGGTGCAGAGACAGTTCGCAGAGATTTCTATGTTGACGACCTCATTTCAGGAGGAAATTCTGAAGACGAAGCCACGGAGATTATGCGTCAAACAACTGAGCTCCTTAATAAAGGAAATTTCAAATTAAGAAAATGGTCATCCAACAATTCTAAGGTGCTAATCCAAGTTCCAGAAGAAGAGAAACAAAAATATTTGAGACTTAGTGATGGGAGCGACGTGACCAAAACTCTTGGCTTGGTATGGGATCCTGTGGCAGATTCTTTCTTGTTTTTATTCATGCCACACTCACTTCCGGGTAAAGTGACAAAACGATCGGTATTGTCCACCATTGCCCGATTTTATGACACATTAGGCTTGATTGGTCCTGTCATCACTAAGGCCAAAATCTTGCTTCAACAACTATGGAAGGACAAGGTAGACTGGGACGAGAGCTTACCCCAGACACTTTATTCAACTTGGGTAAATTTATCACGAGTTTCTCCACTAAAAACCCTGACAGTCCCAAAACTAGAGTTATCTGCAGCTATGCTCCTATCGGAACTTGTAAGCTCAATTTCAAAATTAGGAATTTTTTAATGTGATTTTCACGGCTGGTCAGATTCCATGGTGGTATTATCATGGTTACGAAATGAACCGTCAAACTTCACAGTATTCGTTTCAAAGAGTGAATAATATTCAAATTCTCACTGCAGGAATGAAATGGCATTTTGTACCAACCACAATGAATCCTGCAGATATTCTGTCAAGGGGATCCACACCACGTGAATTACTGAAATGTAAGCTTTGGAAGCATGGCCCTCCATTTCTTCAAGGTGATCGAGATACGTGGCCAGATTCCCCAGGTTATGTTAAAGAACTACCCGAGAAGCGCAAGAATATTTTGCTTTCAACATCAAACATGTCGGACTTATCATTAAAATGCAAATTTCTTAACTCCTTTGGAAAGCTGCAACGAGTATTCGGCTATATTTACAAATTTATTTCGCGAGGCAAGGAAAGCAGGGGTTCACTTACAGAGGATGTTCATCAAGGCACATATTTATTGATTCGAATGGTACAACAAAGGCACTTCCCAGATTACAAAATACTCAAATCTGGTAGTCGCGTAGCATCATCTAGCAAAATCTGCTCTCTCACACCATGTTTAGATAACTTTGGTTTAATGCGAGTGAGAGGACGCCTCCAGCATTCAGCTCTGGACATTGAATCGAAGCATCCAATTATATTGCCCCAAGGGCATCCGGTTACAAATTCGATAATAGAATTCTTTCATCGCAAATTATTGCATGCAGGGACGCAGGCATCATTAGCCGCAATTCGTTTACAATATTGGCCAGTAGGTGGTCGCAAGGCAGTAAGCCACATCATTAATAAGTGTATCAGGTGCTTGCACGTACGGCCTAGGTTAACGGAGTACATCACGGGAGATTTACCGGAAGGAAGAGTAAAGGCAAACAGAGCCTTTCTAGTGAATGGTACGGACTTTTGTGGGCCATTCTACTATCGGTCTGAAGTTCGGAATAGACCACCAATAAAATGTTACGTCTGCCTATTTATTTGCTTTTCTACAAAGGCTGTCCACTTGGAACTGGTAAAGGATTTGTCTACTCCAGCATTCTTGGCAGCTCTACGCCGTTTTACATGCACTCGAGGAAAACCGAAAACCATTTGGTCAGACAACGCAACAAATTTCGTAGGGGCGAAAAATGAATTGGTTTCTCTAAAAAGGTTGCTCTTCAATGAGACACACTTAAGGGCAGTTGAGCAGCAGTGCCTCAGCGATGGAATTGATTGGAAATGCATACCACCTAGATCTCCACATTTTGGAGGACTCTGGGAGGCGGCTATTAAAACCGCCAAGTTTCATTTTTATCGAGCTGTCGGTTCAAACATTCTAAATTTCGAAGAGCTCCGTACTCTTGTGTGTCAAATATCCGCAATTGTAAATTCACGTCCTCTTTGTCCCATTTCAGAAAATCCTGACGATTTAGACGTACTAACTCCTGCCCATTTTCTTATTGGCGGTCCCTTCACCGCTATAATAGAACCGGATGTCACTCCTTTTAATTTCAATCGATTAAATCGTTGGCAACGCGTTTGCTATATGCAGCAACAATTTTGGAGAAAATGGAGTTCGGAGTACTTCACTCTTCTGCAGCAAAGAACCAAATGGCAACACGCTTCAGCAAATCTACAAGTGGGAGCTCTTGTTTTGATAAAAGACGAAAATATTCCACCTTTAAAGTGGCAAATGGCAAGAGTAGCGGAAACAATTAAGGGTGATGACAATGTTGTTCGTGTGGCGGTTCTTCGCACATCAAGTGGTATACTCAAACGAGCCGTGACCAAACTATGCCACAGATCCTGGCAATGTTGAAAGCGTGACACCCTTCGAACGGGGGGAGGATGTTCGTAGTAACACTATATTTAATTATAAATACTCGTATTTTAGTAATATAACAATGTCTCTTAATATAACAATGTTTAACTCTCTTAATTTAACTCTCTCTCTCTCTCTCCTCCTTTAATTTTGTATATGTATTTTTGATGTATTAGCATAGCTTGCACAGTGCAAATAAAATTCTCCCCAGCTGATCATATACCTTAAGCACACGTAGTTGCAGTTTTTATTATCGGTCGTTTAAAAATTGAATAGTTCAAGCGGTTGGTAAAAAGGCTTACCATTCCCATAAACACTCACCTTTCAGGAATGCAGTCACCGCATCTAATTGATGCACTGACATGTCATGCTTCGCCGCTATTGCGAACAAAAATCGTAGTGAATTGTATCTCACCACAGGTAAAACTGTTTCCGAAGAGTCAATGCCCTGTTTCTGCGAACAGTCCTTTACAACTAGCCTTGCTTTGTAACGAACAAGCGCACCATCAGCATTGCGTTTAACTTTAAAAACCCATTTCGAATTTATGGCTCATTTACCAGCAGGCAATTTCGTAAGCACCCAAGTGTTGTTTGATTTAAGAGAATCGATCTCCTTTTCCATCGCATGTTTCTAAGCGCACGCTACAGCCCTACTTAACGCCTCTTCAACACTAACAGGGTCATCAGCATCAGACACTGCACTCAACAATAAATTCTTTTTTGCCTTGCCTTCGATACGCTCCGAACGACGAACTGGACACATTTTGTTGTTATTCAATGTATGCTGAACAGCTACTTCGCTCTCATCAGGAGTATCATATTCACTATCAGGAAATTTGTTGACATCTGACAATACGTTATCATTTTCCTCCCTTGAATTGTTAATGTCATAAACTTCCATTGCATCACCAATATCGACAAACAAATTAGGTTCTGTATGCTATGTTGCGTTACTTGTATTTTCTAAAAACGTTACATCACGGCTTACAATAAACTTATAATCAGATTTTCGATAAAGTCGGTATGCTTTAGAAACTGTGCAATACCCTCATCTGATTTCGCATCAAGCTTCAAACATTTTTGTTTCGGTATATGAACCATCGCCGTACAACCAAATATGCGTAAATGCTCTAAATTCGGTTTCACACCAGACCATATTTCTTCTGGACTTTGATTGTTGCCTCTACACGAAATACGATTTACCAAGTAGCCTGCTGTATTTGCCGCTTCTGCCCAGAATATGTTTGCCAGACCAGAATGTGGCAACATGCACCTGACACGTTCAATTAATGTGCGGTTCATCCGTTCGGCCACACCGATTTGCTCAGGCGTATATGGAGAGGTGTTTTGATGAATAATACCACAATCGCGCACAAACTTTCTAAATTGGTCATTGCAATATTCAGTGCCATTATCTGTTCTTAGCACTTTAATTTTACGGCCACACTCTGTCTCGACTTCGCTCTTGAATTGCTTCAAATACGTCGGATTTGCGAACGATTGGTATCGCAAAAACTTTTCGAGAAAAATCGTCAACAAACACCAACAAAAATCTTGCACCACTGAACGACTTTGTGTTAATTGGACCAACAACATTGGAATGTACTATGTCCAACAGATTCTGCGCACGTGCTCCAGCGGATCTATCAATTGTTCTAGTTTGTTTACCTTTACAACATACAATGCACCCTTTATCATTTGCTCCGCTGTAATTAACTCCAACTGTTGAATTTTGTACCTGCTTCATGCTTTGTTTACAAATATGTGCCAACCTACGATGCCAAATCTCAAAACTATCAATCGTTGTCATTGCTCTTCCAACTGGAATTTGTTCGCAGTCTAACTTATACAACTCGTTATCCGCATGCGCTGTTGCAATCAATTCGCCCTTCGAATCGAAAATCTTACATACATTGCTTTCGAACACCACCTGTTTGTTTTGCTTTATTATTTGCCGCACAAAAGATTAGCGCAAAGACTAGGAACATACTCCACATTTCGAACATTAGTTGCAATTTTTCTTTTGTTTACATTCAGAACTAAGCTGCTATCGCCTACGCTTTTGACAGTCACTCTTTCGAATAGTTACTGGGCCCGTAACCTATTGAGCAGAGAAATAACACGCACAGTTTTAATGTAAGATGGCGACTGACTTTATTCAGTAAAAGTAGAAACATAATATATAATGCAAAGAAGAATAAAAATGATAAATAGAGTTGCCAGATTTATATTATTTACAATAAAAGGGCCTATAGTGCAAGATGACTTGCTGATTTGCGTATCGTCAGGCGTGGGTTACGGAAGAAGACACAAACTATCAGGCAATTTTGTGGAGACGATCTAGTGAGGAGAAACTGGAAGCGTACCGGCTGCTCACGATCACATATGGAACTACAGCAGCTCCATACCTAGCCACACGCTGCCTAAACAAGTTGGGCGAAGATAATGCTAATAGGTTACCATTGGCATCGCAGAAAGTGCAGTCCGATTTTTATATGGATGATTTCATTAGTGGAGCTGACACCGAAGAAAAGTTATTCGAAATCTACGGGGGCGTGTCAACGCTCACAAACTCCTCAAATTTTACACTGAGCAAGTGGCACTCAAACAACAACAGTTTCGTGCGGCAGGTGCCAGAAGCCAAAAAAGAAAAGACGCTGCGTGTTAACGATGCCGAAATCATCAAAACACTTGGTATTTTTTGGGAACCAGCATCGGACTTCTTCAGGTATGTTTGGCCAGATATATCCCCCTCCAAATCCATAACCAAAAGGGTTGTATTGCCAGAAATGTCGACATTGTTTGATCCCCTTGGACTAGTGAATCCGGTCGTCGTAACGGCGAAGATTTTGTTGCAAGACCTATGGCTTCAGAAGGTAGCTTGGGATGATTCATTACCTATGCAGTATCACAGTCAATGGGCTGAGTTTCGTAACAAGTTGAAAGCGATGCAAGAGGTCAAGGTTCCGCGTTATACTATATGCGCAAAAGACGTCGCAAGAGTAGAAATGCACGGGTTCGCTGATACATCAGAGCGGGCCTACGGCTGCTGCCACTACGTGCACTCAATCGACAATGATAATGGCGTCACCGTGCAATTGTGGAGTGCAAAATCAAGAGTTGCACCCCTCAAAACAAAATCATTACCCAGATTGGAGCTGATGGCAGCTCACCTGCTGTCTATAATGGTGGAAAAGACACAAGGTAATTTTCCGATTCAACCTGATGCGCTGTATCTGTGGAGCGACTTGTAGATTGTGCTCGAGTCGCTGAGAGCGCATCCATCGACTTGGACATCTTTCGTTGCCTTGATCCAGGAGGCAACTAAATCAGCAATTTGGAGACATGACAACCATTTTTTTGGTTTGTTAGAGGGGCGAATTGAATTCGAAAAAACTCAAAAACGAGTAGCACTATTTCTCTGCCTTTTGCGGCTAATAGAGCGTAAATTCGAATTGTATATTGCTTCCAGCAACACTAGTTCGGCAAAGAGTACAGAGAGCTACAAAGAAAGGACGAAGTGCACTCATCAAGCAAGGTGAAGGGCTGGATTGTTTTCATCCAAAGTTGCCATGGCGTCGATATTCTCCAAGTAGGAGGCCGTTTACAGAATGCAAGCTTGCCGTATGATGAAAAACATACTATTTTGCTATCTGGCAATAGTAACTTCGTTCGCTGTTATGTGCGATATGTGCATGAGAAACATATGCATGTGGGCACGCAAGCTTTGATGGCGATCCTGCGACAGTGATTTTGGATCGTGCATGCAAGAAAATTGGTACGATCGGTGACGACGAAATGGTTGCGGTGTTTTCGATGTCGCCAGCGTCGGGAGCAACAAATTATGGGAAAGATGTCGCGACTACGACTTTGGCTAAAGAGGGTTTGCTTAAAACAACTACAGGTGTACGTGTGTTTATTCTGTAAAATAATTCAATTTAGTACATTGATGATCAATTACCACAAACTCACCGCAGTTTTGCACCCTCTTTTCACTCGTTCGATGTTAAAGATCAAATGGCCGTTTTAGGCAGCGCTTTGATGAACATATTAAAAGAAAGAAAGAAGAAAGCGCAACATTCGTTTAACTATAACCCATACTTGTACAAAACGGGTATCTTAATTTTAACTATAAATCTAACGAAAGCTAATAATACTATTGTTATTTTATTAGTTAATTAAACGCAGTATATAATTGTTAGAAGAACGTACGTCTTTCCACGTTGGTAATTTATTTAAGAAGGAAAGAAAAAAGCATACTACAAAAGTATTGTCTGTCAAGTATGACAGCTATGTGTGAGAACTTATTTGATTATCATGGTTGCATTTCAAATACAATTCTCAATGCTTCCACTTAATCAATGAGTTGAATAAATCGAATAGAAAGTGGAGCATGTAAAACTAAACAATTCAAAACTGTAGATATTAAGCCCCATTTCTTTTATGCAAAATAAATGTTTTTCACTTGACATGGCTTTAGTCAAATTATCTGCAATCATTTCATTAGTGCTTACTTTGATAATTTTAACCAGGCACTTACTTATGTAATCTCTTATAAAATGACGGCGAATTGCAATGTGTGTCACCCTAGGACTAAACGTTCCAGCTTCTCTTTAAGTCGACGGCTCTTTGCCAGCACAGTGTAACTCCAGTGGCGGCGAACCGTCTTTACTTATTTCATCCTTTAACTGATTAAGCAACAATGCTTCTTGTGTCGCTGCTGATAAACTTATATACTCTGCTTCGCATGTACTAAGAGCCACTGTTGGCTGCTTTTTACATGTTATCGCTGCATTCTGCCATAGAAATACATAGCCAGTACAGGATTTAAAGTCCTGAAAGCTTGATCCCGAATCTGAGTCAGCATACCCGCTGGGACTGCCACTTTCCCTTTTATATGTAAGTTTGATATTTAGTTTACCTTTCAAATATCTCATTACTCTTTTCACCCCTTTCCAGTGCGCCATTCCAGGGTTTTTATTAAACTGACTTAAATTGGTGATACTAAACGAAATATCTGGACGCGTGAGTTACGTACCCACACCCCAACATTCAACTCGGATCGAATAATAATGTTGAGGTCGACGACATCAACATTATTATTCAAAAATATCTTGCACCAGCAATAAAGTAAATGAAATAAAAACCACTTACACCAGCAGATCCGAAATGCTTTGCTGGAAATTATAAACTTTAAAGAAACAATAAACAAATAAGTCAATAGCCTCAGCATGTGCAGCGTCAACGTCGTTGAACGTTTCCGCTGCTTGTGCTTAGAAAGCATTTTTATATGAACAGAAATAAATGTATTTAAAAAATATAGTTGGTGTTAAGAACATACTCGATAGACGAGGTTTAATAAATTAAATCTTAGAATTAAAAACTGAAGTTTTATTAATTGAGTTCGATTGAAAATCCAAATATCATAAATCACGTATCTGGCGCAGTCAACGGAGAACCTAATTTTTTCAGCTAAAGCTAGAAAAATATAATACATAAAAGAGTTTGGCGGTATTACTGAGCTTTTAAAGACTAAATAAAGTGAATAAAATAAAGTGTGACATTAGTGGCGTTAAAAACCTTTTTTTCACAAAACTACATCTACGTTATTCGTCAACAATTTATGAGAAGGCAGAGAATTTTCGATAACAACCGGGGTTTGAACATGGAGCATGAACAAGTCATCAGAAGACAAGAGGAGGTGATTAATCAACTGCAACAGCAGCTGGAACAAATGCAACAACAGTTGTAACAACAACAACTATTGCAACCACAGCAACAACAACAACGACAACAGGACTTCCTCTTATCAAAAAAGGATATACTCCAACAATTTCGGCAACTAAGAAGCCTTGATAAGGACCACAACGTATTGGAGTTTAATAATTCGGTGGAAGCAATCCTTGCCTTATGCCCACCAGAGGACCAGCAATTGAGAAATTTGGCCATGTCGATAGTGGCAAACGACAAAGTGAGCGGTGAAGCTGCTAATTGCGTATTGGAGGTAGGACCCAACCCAACGTGGAGCGAGATCAAATATAAGCTGCTGGACCAATACCGGCCAAGAACGACCTACGGAGATGTAATAAAAAAGTTAAGGGAGCTCAGAGTAAGTAATTTGAAAGAATTATTGGAATACGCTAGGCAGGCAAAATTCGAGATAAATCAAATATATAGCTATGACGAGGATAAACCCCAGTTATATAGGCCAGAATGTGTAGATAAGGATATAGTCAGTATTGTCATTGGCAAGATCGATGTACCCGTTAGATCACATTCCGACAAACAATGTACGTTAAATGAATTAGCTACAAAATATTCACAGATAGAAGCATTAGACGATTATAGAATCATCCATGAAAAATTTAGAAAATTTAATTTAAAAAAATTTAATACTAACATATATCAACCAAGGAACATTACAAGTAACATGAGCCAAATTCCAAAATATAATAACGTTAACAATAATAACCAAAAAAGATTAACAAACACTACCCAAACCAATAACTTTAGACAGGGCGAAAACCAACCACACTAATACCAATTTATCAGAGGTGGTCAGAGCTGTAGGGAAAATAACTCAGGTCAGAGCCGTAGGGAAAATAACTCAGGTCAGACACGAAACTCACACAGGAGCGTCGACACGCAAACACCAACCTCAACCAACGACCCTGTATACATGGAGGTAGATACCATTGAAGAAAATACGGACGGTGAGGTAAATTTTTTAGCATTCCCTCAAGAGCGGCACTACCGATAGTGACTGTTTCCATTGGCAAGCAGAATATAAGATGCTTGATTGACGAAGGATCAACAATCAGCATTCTAAATCACGATTCTTTAAAAGAAAACTACCCACTAACAGTACTAATAAAACCATGTTACTATAAAATCCTTAACGGGCTCAAGGAAGTAAAATACGCAGTAACGACCCCATTTCCGCAGGAGTTTCGCTGTGAAGGAACGCTTCAGTGGAAGGTCATAAATTTTTCCAACAAAAATTTGTCTGGCATAATTGGGCAAAATTTTCTAGCAGCATTAAAAGCCAAAATAAACAATGAACAAAAGTTTGTTGAAATATTGGGTAATAAAATGTATTTCGAAGAATACGAATACCCGGAATATACGAGTATGCAACATATATGCACACTGCAGTCTAAAGTAGGCAGTAGTATCCACGAACACTTTAATTTGAGCCATATGAATCATGAAGAAAAACAAGCAACCTTAAGGCTGCTCACCGATTTCGAGGACCTGTTTTTCAAGGACGGAGACATTCTTTCTTCAACGGACGAAGTGACTCATGAAATAGTCACTACAACAGATAGACCATTATATTCAAAAATATAAAGGTACCCACAAGTCCACGCGGTGGAAATCGAACGGCAAATTAGAGAAATGTTTGACCAAAACATCATAAAGGAAAGTAACTCCCCGTATAACAGCCCGTTGTGGATAGTGGAGAAGAAATTGGACAACTCGGCAAAAAAGAAATATAGAATTGTCATAGACTATAGAAAACTAAATGAGTTCACAAGAGACGACAAATACCCTATCCCAAATCTAAACGCACTATTGGACAAATTAGGTAGGGCTCAGTACTTTACTAAACTTGACCTCGCTATTTCATCAAATCACAGTAAAGAAAGAAGACAGACACAAAACAGCATTTTCTACACCCTCAGGACACTTCGAATTTGTCCGTATGCCGTTTGGGCTGAAAAATGCCCCTTCAACCTTTCAAAGGATGATGAACAAAGTCCTCAAAGATCAAATGAATAAAACCTGTGTCGTCTATATGGACGACATACTGGTTTTCAGCACTTCATTAGTCGAACACATTACTAATTTAAGGAGCATATTTAAAGCTCTAAGAAAAGCCAAACTAAAAATCCAGATAGACAAATATAACATCCTAAAGAGGGAGACGCAATTCCTTGGACATCTACTGACAAACCAGGGAATTAAACCAAACCCCCAAAAAGTATCAATAATTCAAAATTTAAAAATCCCAACCACACCCAAGAAAACCAAAGCATTTCTTGGAATGACAGGGTTCTATCGAAAGTTTGTGAAGGACTATTCAAAAATAGCCTACCCAATGACCCGTTATTTGAAAAAAGGTCAAACTATGAACACTAACGATCCCAATTTCATCGCAGCGTTTGAAAACCGCAAGGATATCATAATTAACTCCCCGATTCTTCGATATCCCAACTTCGAAAAAAATTCAAAATAACAACTGACGCTAGGAACTTCGAAATAGGAGCCGTACTATCACAAGATGGACATCCTATTGCATACGCCTCAAGGACACTCAACAAACACGAGGGAAACTACTCTACAATAGAGAAAGAACTTTTAGCCATCGTCTGGGCGGTGAAATACTTCAGACCTTATGTGTTTGGCAGGGAATTTGACCTCGAAAGTGACCATCAACCACTTAAATGGTTGATGACAAAGTATTCAGGAAAGGATATAAGTCCAAAGCTTCAGCGATGGTTGATAGATTTAGGGGAATACAACTTTTCACTAGATTATATTAAAGGCAAAAACAACTACATAGCAGATTTCTTGAGCAGAATTCAGGAGGACGAGATAAATCTTGGGCATGAAGAAACTCATGCCGGAGAGACGCAGGAAACACAGACTGTAAACCCACAGGGAGAAGACTTAAATCAGAACATACCTGCTACAGAGGAGAACGATAATGACTCAATGGAGGTACAAACAGTTCATTCCCAGGAGGAGGACATGGGATATAGCTGTAGTGTACCACACAAGTGTACACTGACGACCACACATCGTCATAAGCACAGCAGCAAGTCGCATATGCAAACAAACTGACAATAGCGCAACGTGTGCAATTGCACTCAATACCAAATACGCTAGACAAACATTTTGGTGGTGCAATAACACACGCTGCCTATATTGCAGCGTATGCATATTGGACAGTGCAGTGACTTTAGCCCTGAACTTGCACTCAAAATTATTAATATAAACGATGATTCGTCAATGAATAATATCGGTAATCCGATACTTGAGACAAATTTCGGGAATATGATTTGTAACTAGTAGAAATAAGATAGATATAATAGATAATAGATATATTTTATGTTAGTTAGAATAAGAAAACAATAAGAATTCAATGATATAAAAGAGCCAGCGAGCCACCAAATAAACCAGAATTAATCTGAACTTCTAAAACTGCAATCCTGCATTAGATTTCTCATTTATTCTCTCGGTGCTCTTAACTAGGCTTAGTTACAGAACAGCACCAAACAATAGCGTAACCAACGGCAAACTCTGCCGGTTACAATCTCTACTGAGGGCGACATTCCGCTTCGCACTAGGTTTCTGTATATCAATGCATTCATACGTTGTGTGAAACCTGCAATAGATGCGTAAGCCGATCTTGCAAGGCCAACGCAAATTGATATTGATTCAACCCTCATCTGCACACGTATGTCTACCCTACATGGCGATCCTGCAACTGACCTGGGACCTGGAAAGCAGCCAAAGATCCTGCGATCGATCCTGCCACTGACCTGGAACTAAACTGAAAAGTAGGCACAAATCCAGCAACAGATCCTGCTACAACTAACATCAAACTAACATCAAACCCTATATTAAAGAATTAGCAATCGCAATCGATTAATAGCCTGAAGAAGATCCTGAAAATTATCCAGGAACGGTGGACCAATATTCCAGCATATGTAAGAATACGTGCCGACTACCATGCATTTCCAGCTTATCAACTGTGACCCGCAATCGCAGAGAACAAGAGGCGACATTCCGCTTTGCACTAGGTTTCTGTATATCATTGCATTCATACGTTGTGTGAAACCTGCAACCGATGCGTAAGCCGATCTTGCAAGGCCAACGCAATTGATATTGATTCAACCCTCATCAACACACATGTATTACCCTACATGGCTATACAAATTATAGTAAAAGAAACAATAACAACACATATCCCAATAATCAAAATAATAACAGCTTCAGACACAATAACAGCTACAACTCACAAGGCAGACAGCAGAACAATAACAACAATAACAACAATTACAACTCAAACAGAAACCGCCGCATAAACATGATACACGATGCGGGAAACGAACAAGACCCAGAATGCATAACCATTCTGGACAGCCAAAATTTAATGTATATAAAATCTCGGATAACCACACAAATTTCGTCACGCTGACACACAAAAAGCAAAAAATGACATTTTTGATAGACACAGGTGCCGACATCTCATTATGCAAAATAAGTAGCAAATTAGAAAACCACGAATACTTTCCTGATGACAAATGCAAATTAACAGGCATAACAAACGAAGAGGTATATTCTGAAGGTCAAATAGAATTACAATTAGATATTGGAGAGGAATCTTGCAAGCACCCTTTCCAATTAGTAAACAAAACATTTCCAATAGAAACTGATGGCATTCTAGATAGGGATTTTTTTGAAAAATATATATGTAAAATCGATTATGAAACGTTTACAATTTCCGCGTACGTAAACAAACAAACATTCATTATACCCATGCACACTAAATCTCACGATACTAAAAAATAAAAATACCAGCAAGAACAGAAATAATACAAGCCTTAAAATTAAACTTAAATGAAGACAAAATAATTCTAAATAAAGAATTAAAGAAGGCATATTTCTTAGCAACTCAATAGCACCCAAAAGTGGTATAACCCACATAAAAATTCTAAATACAACAAACAAAGAGATAATTTTAGACGGCATACAATTTGAAACTGACTCACTAAAAAATTATGACATATTAAAGTACAGTACGCAAGATAATTACAATGAAAATAGACTACAGAAAATCATTGAAACTTTAAATTTTAACTGCACAGACGAAATTACAAAAACCCAGCTCATAAACATCCTAAGACAATACCAAGAAGTTTTTCATCTTGAAGACGAACCACTTTCGACAAACAATTTTTACACACAAAACATAACGACACATGACAACACCCCCGTTTACATTACAAACTACAGACTGCCACACACACAGAAATTGTGAATGAACAGGTAAAGAAAATGCTACAGGAGGATATCATTGAACCTTCAGTCAGCCCATACAATGCTCCACTCCTTTTGGTTCCTAAAAAGAACACTATTGACAAAACGAAATGGAGACTTGTAGTGGATTTTAGAAAACTGAATGACAAAATAGTAAATGATAAATTCCCGCTAACTCGACTATAAGACATTCTAGACAAGTTAGGCAGGGCAAAATGGTTTTCGACCTTAGACATGACCAGTTCATTTCATCAAATAAAATTAGAAGAACAATCACGACCATTAACAGCTTTTTACACATCCAATGGACATTATCAATTTAAAAGACTACCTTTCGGACTAAAAATTTCATCCAACAGCTTTCAGAGAATGTTAGCAATAGCACTCTCAGGACTTGACTCAGAAGCATTCCTTTATGTAGATGACATAATCATCTATGGATGCAGTCTAAACCACCATAACCAAAATTTAATCAAAGTACTAGACAGACTAAAACAACATAACTTAAAATTAAACGCAGCAAAATGCAACTTTCTGAGACCAGAAGTCGTATATTTAGGACATTTGATTACACAAGACGGAGTTAAAACTAACCCAGCAAAATACGAGACTGTTAAAAATTACCCTCAACCGAAAAACGCAGACGAAGTAAGAAGATTCGTTGCATTCTGCAACTACTATAGAAAATTCATACCAGAATTTGCAGATATTGCAAAATGTTTAAACTCCTTACTAAAGAAATCAGCCAAATTTGTATGGACAGATGAATGCCAAAAATCTTTTGAAACTCTTAAACTAAAATTAATAAACCCACCACTATTGCAATACCCAAATTTGGATAAACCCTTCATATTAACTACAGATGCATCGAATTATGCACTAGGCGCCGTACTATCACAAGGCGAAATAGGACAAGATTTACCCATTTCATATGCTAGCAAATCATTAGAAAAACACGATTTGAATAAGCCAGTAATAGAAAAAGAGCTACTAGCAATACACTGGGGTATCAAACCCTATCTATATGGTCAAAAGTTCACGGTAGTAACTGACCATCGACCACTGATATCACTATTCTCTCATAAAAACCCTTCATCTAAAATGGCCAGAATTAGATTAGACCTCAGTGACTATGATTTCAACATAGTATATAAAACAGGAAAGATGAATACAAATGCAGATGCATTGTCAAGAATACAAATTGACTCGGACATTCTAAAAGAAATGATACCGAAAGAAATTGATGAAAAAGCCAAAAGGACCCTAGTAATAACGAGAGGGATGGCAAATAAAAATAAAACAAATGAAGAGGCAAATAAAAATGAAATAAATGAAGAGGCAAATAAAAATGAAAATAAGAAATTGAGAAATTGCATATCTCAGGAGACTGATCACCTTCAAATATGGGAATGTACATCAATAAATGACGTCAAGAATATAAAAAAATTAAAATTTTATGTCGACAAGAAAAATCAAAGCTTTGAAAAAATGAATATATATATAAAAAATGATATTGTGCACATAAGCGAAAGCGATAATTCACCGAATCAAGATTCGAATCTGCAGAAGCTCCGACCTAGAAATAAAAATATAAATGAAAATATAAAGCATGCAGGAATCAATGATTAATCAGAGAGACTAGACTCGATTCTGAGGAAATTGATATCCAAAACGAAGAAAGAAAAAATTAAAGAATTAGCAATTGCAAATAATGATGAAATATTGAAAATATATACAAAAGAAGAATTTAAAGAAGCGTACGCAAAAATAAAAATGAATAGCAAAAGTCCTCAGCTAAAAATACTAATATACATACCTCCAAAGAGAATAACGGAAGATATTTTAAAATACAAACTAATAGATGAATGTCACAAAACAGGACATCTCGGAGTAAGAAAAACTGTACTCAAATTAAAACAAAGATACATTTGGAAAAATATGAACCAAATAGAAAAGAAATTCGTATCCAACTGTGACACGTGCGTGAAGTGTAAACAAACAAGACACATCAAAGAACCACAAACCATAACAGACACCCCTAACACAAGTTTCGAAGTCATATCAATTGACACCGTAGGACCAGTAAAAATTTCAAACGAATACCGCTACATACTGACCATGCAGTGCGAGCTGACAAAGTTCGTAATCGCACATCCAATGATAACAAAAGACGCACACACAACAGCCAAAACATTAGTTGAACAATTTATACTCAAATACGGACACTTCCAAATTCTTAAATCTGACAACGGGACAGAATTTACAAACGAGCTAAATTTTCGACACCGTACCACCACCAAACGATAGGCTCACTAGAACGCAACAACAGAGTTTTGAATGAATTCCTACTGACATCGACAAACGACGACGAATGGGATAAGTGGATTCCCTACTTCACTTTCACTTACAACACAATGCCACATGTTGACACGGGCTACACGCCATATGAATTAATATATGGGAAACTCCCAGGTTTACCCAATGAAGTAATAGAAAGTAACACAAAAATGTACAACTTTGAAAATTACGCTAAAAGCGAGATTACGCTATGCCCACGAAAAGGCAAAACAAATGCTAATGAAAGCAAAACAAAAACGTACACTAACTGACTCAAAAACTAATACGAATACACTAACTGTATAAATAGGAGATTTAGTTCTATTAAAAGTAGAAAATAGGAAAAAGAATATGAATCCATATAAAGGACCATATAAAATACTAGATAAGTTAGGAGTAAATTCATTAATAGAATATAATGGTACACCTAAGAAAGTACATAATAATCAATGAAAGCCATACAATATAATTTAAATTTATACAATAAGATTTATAATTAAAACTATCACAATATGTAATCAAAACAATGTAATTAGTAATCATAAGTATATGTAATTATATCAAAACTACATAATTTGTAATTTTAACCATATAATTAAAAACGCTACAATGCAACTATAATATAAGAAATAATTTATAAACAAATAATACCAATTATTAGAAAATATCAAAATCATGTAACAAATCTATAACATAAGACAATTGTAATACAACACAAACCATATTTCCAGAAAAATTATTCGCTAACACCCCTAATTTTTCTCTTAAGGGTGAGGGTGTAGTGTACCACACAAGTGTACACTGACGACCACACATCGTCATAAGCACAGCAGCAAGTCGCATATGCAAACAAACTGACAATAGCGCAACGTGTGCAATTGCACTCAATACCAAATACGCTAGACAAGCATTTTGGTGGTGCAATAACACACGCTGCCTATATTGCAGCGTATGCATATTGGACAGTGCAGTGACTTTAGCCCTGAACTTGCACTCAAAATTATTAATATAAACAAAGACGATGATTCGTCAATGAATAATATCGGTAATCCGATACTTGAAACGAATTTCGGGAATATGATTTGTAACTAGTAGAAATAAGATAGATATATTTTGTTAGTTAGAATAAGAAAACAATAAGAATTCAATGATATAAAAGAGCCAGCGAGCCACCAAATAAACCAGAATTAATCTGAACTTCTAAAACTGCAATCCTGCATTAGATTTCTCATTTCTTCTCTCGGTGCTCTTAACTAGGCTTAGTTACAGAACAGCACCAAACAATAGCGTAACCAACGGCAAACTCTGCCGGTTACAATCTCTACTGAGGGCGACATTCCGCTTCGCACTAGGTTTCTGAATATCATTGCATTCATACGTTGTGTGAAACCTGCAATCGATGCGTAAGCCGATCTTGCAAGGCCAACGCAAATTGATATTGATTCAACCCTCATCTACACACGTATATCTACCCTACACAGCATACCAATCGTGGAGACAGTTGTCAATAGATTTAAAACACAAATTGTTTTTGTCGAAGAAAAAGAAAACCTGATAACAATATCTTTTGGAAACAAACGAATTTTCATAGAAAAAAGAGACTTAAATAACAACCAGGCCCTAAACATCTTACGTAGGGAAATAGTAAAAGGTAAGGTAGGAATAGACTCACACCTTGACAATCACGAATACTACATACTCCAAAAAATAATAGAAACCGAATACAGAATGAACGCTTACATCAAATTTGTAAAATGCACTAACTTTGCAAACGACATTGAAAGCCAGGACGAACTGGACAAACAAATTGCACTCTTTCACAACAACGAAAGCGGCCATTGTGGCCGCTTACGAGAAGTTGAAGAAGAAAATTTACAATCCCACGCTTAAAAATAGCATACATAGGATAATAAACAATTGCGTTATATGTTCAGGCGCCAAGTACGATCGACATCCCATAAAAAACAGGTTCGCAAACACCGAGACTCCAACGACAACGAACGAGATTGTCCATATTGATACTTATGTTAATAGTAAACAATCCTTTATAGTCTTTATCGACAAATTCTCAAAACATGCAGTTTGCCTTCCACTTCCTGATAGAAATAACAGGACAATATTGGACCATATCCAACAATTTCTAGCGATAAAAGGCAATGTTAAGAAATTCGTTTTCGACAACGAATTCAATTCCACAAACGTAAGGGAATTCTTAGAAGGAGAAGGCATAGAATATCATGCCACAAAGCTAAATAGTCACACGGGAAATAGTGATGTGGAAAGGCTCAATAACACTTTAACAGAGAAAATAAGAACCCTTAATGTAGAGAATAAAATACCTATAATGTCCCAGATGAACAAGGCAGTAAGTTACTACTACGATACATTCCATAGCGCAATTAAATACACACCGTCAGAAGTCCAAAACCACCTAGTGAAACATGAAACTATCCTCAACAGGTTAACTAAAACAAAACTAGTACAAATAGAAAAAGCAAACAGAACTAGAGAAAGTTACCAAGAACAAAGAGAAGGGTTTATTAAAAACTACCGAAATCTAAGACACAGAAAAACACACAAAAAAATTTAGGAAAGCACAATTGAGAAATATCCACACAATTAACATTAAACGACCTAATAAATTTACAGGTGATCGTCATAATACTACTACTTGTAGGTATAACCCCGACATCAGCAATGGTGAAGATCACTCCCATCCAATCTGAAGTAGGATTCACAACACTGCAAACATCAACAGTTGAAATTATTGACACAACCGATATCATAGTGCGTATTATAGAGCCATTAGAATTAATAGCAGTGGTAACCAGTATAGAGCAAAATATAGGAAGCATATCAGGAGAAAATAGACATCAACTTAATGTCGAAATCGCAACATTGCGTTCGAAAATACGATCACTGACCCGCAAGATAGACAGAAACGTGGATTGTTGAATATTGTCGGTACGTCATATAAATGGTTATTTGGCATAATGGACGACGAAGACCGAGAAAACATACTCGAAAATTTAACACTTAACCAGATCAATAGTCACCAAGCTATAGAAACCACAAATAAACAAGTTTATATTAACACTAACTTTAATGACTCTATAAACATACTTAAAGCAACAATACAAGATGATCGAAAAAAATAAAACAATATGTCAACACCATTCGAACCCACGACAATGATATTAGAAGTAATATAATATTCCACGACCAAATTATAAAACTAAAATTTTTACAAGATAAGATAGACGATATACTCGACACGATAGCTCGATCTCCTAGATATAACTTACTACATCCATCAATACTAACCACCGAAGAAAGAAACAAATAAATATAACATTGTCTTTTATAAAATTAAATTAATCAAAACAGGGGTAATGTTCCATAACGATGCACTAATATTTGCAATCAAAATACCAACTAACTTCATACAAACAAAAGTAATTCTAATAGCACCCATTACTAACAGGCAAAACTTCAGAATAGAAAGCAAATACGAGCAAATAGTAAGCATACAGAATAAATCGTATACATACCAAAAAGAAAAAACTTGAAAGAACTAAAATTAAGCAAACATTGTATCTTTTCTAACAATTGTAAATTAATATATGATATAAGAACGCAAATAAAGACCATAGACGATGGCATAATTTTATTGAGAAATAATAAAGAAACACTTGTCAGACAAAAATGTGGTCTATTGGAAACAGAAAATATTGTAAAAAACAACAATTTAATAGAATTCACAAACTGTTCAATTACCATAGAAGATCAGAATTTCTACAATAACAAAGAAACTTATGTAGAAACATTTATTGAAACTAAACCAAAAGAACAATACAATTTCACTAACGAATTAACCTTTGAGGAAATAGTAACAAAACAGTTGGAAAATATTGAAAAAATTAAAGAACTAAAAATACATACACAAGTGTCAAATATATCAACCGTAGCAATAGTTTGTATCGTTGTAATTGTACTAATAATAATGTATGAAGTCAAAAATAGAAATGTAAACATAAGTATAAAAAAATAATGTAAAGAAAGAAAGGATCCAGGAGAATCCTTTAACAAAAGGGGGAGGAGTTACGTACCCTCACCCCAACATTCAACTCGGATCGAATAATAATGTTGAGGTCGAAGACATCATCATTATTATTCAAAAATATCTTGCACCAGCAATAAAGTAAATGAAATAAAAACCACTTACACCAACAGATCCGAAATAAAAGATTATTGCTTTGCTGGAAATTATAAACTTTAAAGAAACAATAAACAAATAAGTCAATAGCCTCAGCATATGCAGCGTCAACGTAGTTGAACGTTTCCGCTGCTTGTGCTTAGAAAGCATTTTTATATGAACAGAAATAAATGTATTTAAAAAATATAGTTAGTGTTAAGAACATACTCGATAGACGAGGTTTAATAAATTAAATATTAGAATTAAAAACTGAAGTTTTATTAATTGAGTTCGATTGAAGATCCAAAGATCATAAATCACGTATCTCGTGCACTGTGCTAAATACATAATACTACCAATGGCCTCCTGATATGGTCCACATTTTCTCATGCTCATCTTCGGTCGACGGACACATTTCTGCAGTAAGTTTTTGATTTGGATCACTTGGTATTTTCATCGGATCGCAAACAAACTTCTTAAATTTAGGCAGAATCAATTCTGTATACTTTTGTTGGTCTAGTCTAATAATTCCTTTATCATAATTGTAGTTTATTCGAATTCCAAGAACGTTCATTGCTGTGCATAGATCCTTCATGCGGAAATGCTTCTTCAATGTTGATTTAATCTGTTGATCTTTCTAAGCATAGTTATTAAAAAATATCAGTAAATCATCGACATGCGCAGCAATCACCACAATGAAATTTTCTTTGTGTCGTACATTAACACAGGAATCGGTTTTACATCGCTTATACCCTGCACGCTGCAGTACTTCGTTGAGTTTAAGATTCCACTATCTGCTGGCCTGCTTCAGACCATACAAAGATTTATTTAATTTGCATACACGACCACTTTTGTCGTCATATAAAGTATCTCGTGAATATCACCGTGCAAAAACGTTGGCACGACGTCCATTTGCTCAATTTTCCAGCCAAATGTTACTGCCATCGCCATCAACAATCGAATCGATGAATATCGAACTACTGGCGAAAAAGTATGCACGTAGTCGACGCCTTCACGCTGACTATAGCCTTTTGCCACAACTAGCGCCTTGTATCGCACAATTTCACCTTTTGAGTCAGTTTTTCGTTTAAAGACCCACTTGCAGTTGATGACTTTACGACCATCAGGTAAATGTGTTAGATTCCAGGTCCCATTATCAATAAGCGATCGACACTGTTCGTCCATTGCAGGTGTCCAATTTTTCACTCCCACTTAGGGCTTCCTCGACTGTTGTAGGTTCACTATTGATGGCTACATTCGCAAAATGTGTTCACGTTCCGATTGGCTCCAAATGGCTATCTCCTGACTCGATCCTGTTCATTACTAGATGCATCACTCGATCTCAAAAAAAATTTGGTGGCCCAGTGCCTCTATCTGCACCGAATAATCTGCACTTCGCTATCATAGTCTACGTCCAAACTGCTGTCATCTTAATCATCATACAGAGATTCTTCTGTACTGCTAATCGTTTCATCAAAATTGTCATTGTGATCTTCAAATTGATCACATTCTACAACATTGTTCAGGCCATGTTGTACGCCTCCTCTATTTGCAACACTGTTCTGGCCATGTTGCACGCCAAGTGAATTTAAAACATCACTTACAACATTGTTTTGGCCATGTTGCACGCCATTTAAATTTAAAACATCACTTACAACATTGTTTTGGCCATGTTGCACGCCATTTGAGCTACTGCTTGCCGAACTATCTGATTCAAAAATATCCGCAGCAAATTGGAAAATTTTGTTATTAGATATCAAGATAGTTGAAATGCTCAACGCTGCTTATGATCACTTTATAGATTTCCTTGTCCATTAAGCGATATCCCTTTTGAGCCTCGTAATATCAAACGAATAGATTTTCTTTTGATTTGGCGTCTAACTTCTGCGTCTTCTCTTTGGGTAGAAATGCCATTGCACGTAAACCACATACTCTAAAATGACATACGTCTGGCTTTATTCCGCTCCATATCTCAATAGGTGATTTTCCTCCCAAAATTACTGATAACGTTTGATATTTTATGTATGCTGCGGTATTCAGTGCTTCTCCCCAAAATCAATTGTGTAAATTAGCATCCTGCAATATACACCTCGCTTTTTCCGTAAGAGTTCGAACTGTTCTCTCAGCTAAGCCATTTTGTTGTGGTGTAAATGGTACGCTGGTTTGATGCTCGATTCCATTCTGGTCAAAAAGTGCCTTAATCTTATTGCAACAAAACTCGGTGCCGTTATCACTTCGGAATTTTTTAATTTTTAAACCAGTTTGATTTTCAACCAACGCCTTAAATGAACAAAATTTGTCATAAGTTTCGTTCTTATGCTTCAACATGTACACCAAAGTTTTTCTACTAAAATCATCGATAAGCACGAAACAGTAATTACTTACTACTTGGAGCTACACTCCATCTTTCCAGCTAAGTCCGCGTGTATAACCTCTAACATGTGTGTCGCTCTCGATCCGTCTTTTGGAAATGGTCGTCGTGCGAGTTTACCCTTACAGCAAGCAACACATACTTCTCTGTCACTACCGACAAACGATACACCACTCACAGAACCATTTTTCATTCTCCTTAAGTCAGACATATTCAAATGACCAAACCTTCGATGCCATAACTCCATTGAATTTTCTGACTAAATTGATGTCAGTACCACGTTTTTCATAGCATCCAATTTAAACAAGCCGCCAACTGACGACTCTGTTGCCAACAAACTTCCGTGTTTGTCATGAATTGTGCAACCCTAGATGTAAAATTTACCAAGTAACCCTTTTCTGCAATCTTACTTACTGAAAGTAAATTTGTAGTTAAGTTTGGCACAAATAGCACGTCTTTGACGTTTATTTCCACACATTCTCCTGAAACATCAATTTTGAGGTTAACTTCGCCACTGAATTCAACTTCCATCAAATCATTATTTGCCGCTCGAATTCCTGCGAATACTTCTTTTGTCCCGTAATCCATTCTCTGTGCATCGTCATGTGGTTGGTATCGCCAGAGTCAATATACCAATCACTGGTATCAATTTTACCTGTTAAAAACACTGCACTGAACGTCACATTGACTTTGTCTGCATTCTTGTTGTTGTGTTTATATCTGCTGAAAAACTTTCTGTTCGTAGTATTCGCTATTTTTGTTTTTTGTGGCTGCAAAGTGGCTTTTCTGGTTGCATGAATAGCAAATTATGACATTTTACGAGGTGGTCTTTTGTTTTTTACAAGCTGTGCCTTTTCAACTGCTGATATCGAAGCAGTCGTCTCTTGCAGTAATTTTGTTTTAACAAGATCACTTGAAAGTGCCTTGTCAAGTCCTCCCAACGCCATTATCATTGGCTACTCCTCTGTCAAGCCACATAATAAAAAAAACAGCTAACCACTCGTCGGTCACTGTAAATCCAAGATCAGACATCTGCTGCGTAGCTGACATAATTTCAGAAACATAAATGTTCATCGAATCACAGTTTTGCAGCTTTGTACTGACAGCACGCCTCGTTAGTGTGATACGTCGTGCCAATCCTCTATCCTCAAATGTTTTCTGTAAATTTTCCCAAATGTTCTTGGCGTATATTTCTGATTTTACGTGGACAGAAATTGATTTATCAATACTTAAAGCAATATCGGTTTTTGCTTTTGCACATTTTTTTATATCAGTCTCTTCACCGGTTAAACATTTTGATAGATCCTCCAACGCCAAATAGTTTTCCATAGAGGATTTCCACTAAGAAAAATTCTCGCGGCCTTTTAGTTTTTTAATTGATGCTAAAATTCCTGCAGCCATCTCAAACAAGCAACTTGTTTCTAACTTGGTTCCAGTCCAATTATTTTTTTCTTTTACAGTTTGCAGTTCTCGTAATTGTTGTTGTTCAGTTGCCGTTGTAGCGAGCTCTAATATTTGTTGTTGTTCTTCTGATTTGATCTTACTGTCCATGTTGTTCTAGTAATATTGAAATTAAATGTAAATTTTTTTGTTTGGTTTTGGTTTTTTTTGTTAGAGGAGAAATAGTAATTTTGTTAGTGACCCCATTTTGGGTTCGTTTGATATATTTCCCAATTTCGGGATTTTTAATTTCTACGTTAGTTTTGTGTTCTTTGCTTTGCTTAGCTTTTAATTTTTGTATCCCAATTTTGGGTCCTTAAAATTTTAAGCTAGTATTTTATTTCTTACCGTGGGGGTTTTTTTTGGGTCTCTTTAAGCTTTCTAGCTTTTTATTTCAAATTTCCTTTTAAATAATTTTTGCAACCTTTGTCTTTTTCTTTTTTGCCTTCGATCCATTTATAAAGCTTTACAGGATACAACATACACTTTTTAATTTTTGATGTGGGACTTATGGATTTTTTCCCTGTCTCGGTGATTACTGTGACCGTATTATCAATTGGAACGAATTCTTTATTATAAAGAGGCTTTTGTTTGCCTTTTATTTGTGTCAGAATAAGCGCAATGAACAAAAACACCACCGTTCAGTTTAGCAGGTTTCTTAGAAAAGAAAAATGATTACATGACACAGTAAGAACAAGAATTAGATCTTGACAGCAGTTGGGTTGCCTATGCTTATATTAACTTTGGTACACAAAATTATACAAACATTTAATCAGATTCAAGAATTTACATAGTGGCAAAATCTTCACAAAAATATAGTTCAATCGAAAATTAAGTAAATTAAATTTTTAACAGTTTACAAAAAATGTGATGTTTATCTTTAGTTAGACATTTTGTAAAAACATCAGCTACATTTTCCGAAGATGGAATGTACTGGATACCAATCTCGTTCGAAAGATGTTTGTCATGAATATTATGGTACTTGATGTCTATGTGTTTGCTGCGTTTATGTGCAATGGGATTTTGGACCAAAAATTGCGCACCTTGGTTGTCACAAAAAATTGTTGTTGCGCGATTTACGTAGGCCTCAAATTTCATCTCCTTTAGCAAACTTCGGTGGAATGAAATTTCTTTCGCTCCCTGGCACATCGCGATATATTCCGCTTCCATGGAACTTAGCGAAACCACATGCTCTTTTTCGACTCCCATGCGATGGGGGTGCCACCAAAGAATAGAATAAATCCACTGTAGGATTTGCGATCAGTCGACTCAGAACCCCAATATGCGTCTGTAAAACATACCAAATATTTGTTATTACATGTGTATGTTAACGTACCTTTAGTATTTGCTTTTAAATATCGCAAGACATGTTTCGCCGCTGCGGAGTGCTCCTTGTGCGGATGTGCGTGAAACTGCTCTGCGTAAACGAAGAATCTATCCTTGGCGTTTTCCACAGCTTGATCTGCGACAGCTGCATCACTTAATATAATTGAGTTTTCGAAGAAATTGACGTCCCGAGCAATAGTTATAGTTTTCGATGCATTGTTATAAAGCCTATAACCCTTCGTATTGCTCGCGTAGCCAACAAAAACTAGTTGTGTACCTTTTGGCTCAAATTTCGACCGATTCCAATTCTTGTCGAGTGCAACAGCATTACAGCCAAACGTTCGGAAATGTGCTACACATGGTTTCGTTTCGAACCAACGTTCATATGGAGTTTCGTCATTCAATATATTTGTAAGAGAACGATTACGTATGTACGTAGCAGTACTTACAGCCTCCGACCATAAGCGTTGAGGAAGACGCGCTGTTTCCAGCATACACCGAGCCATTTCGACGAGCGTTCTATTAGCTCTCTCCGCTATGCCATTCTGCTATGGTGTGTAGCTAACTGTACTCTGATGCACGATGCCATATCGTTTGAAGAAATTATTGAAATTTGAGTTTACATACTCCAACCCGTTGTCGGTCCTTAAGCATTTCAGCTTGCGTCCAGTCTGCTTCTCCACACGCGTTATGAAGTCCACGAATGTTTCAAAAATTTATTTTATTTATTTAAAAGGATTAATCACAATAATAAATTATTATAACTAATTTAAGAGGAAGAGTCATAGCAACCAGGGCCTTCAACTCGATTTTAATATATTATTTTACATATTTACTTATTTAGGTATTTAAATATAATTTTGGATGTGGCATTCTTTTAAGAATTTATTAATCTTTGTTATATTATTCTTTGATGTATCTTTTAGAGAATCACTTGGAATCTGGTTATGGAATATATTTTTACGGGTTTTTTGGAAGTTGGGGCAGTTATTTAGCAGGTGTAACGAGGATATTGATTCCCCACAGAATTGACAGTTAGGTCACGGTTCCCCACGTAGCAAATGCTCGTTTGAGCATTTGGTGTGTCCGATGCGGAGTCGTACGAAGTTTTTTGTTTGTTGTCGAGAGCAAGTTACAGGATAATATGGTTTCATTCCATTTGTGTTGAAGGTGGTGTAAAAGTGTTTATATTTTTTCCAAGCTCAATAGTTCGTGGCGACATGGAGAGATATTATATGTCGCAGTAGGTATTTAGTTTCTGTGACTTGGAAGACGTAGTTTGGAGCCGTAATTGACTCTGCAGCAGCTATATCTGCAAGTTCGTTACCTGGTATCCCCGAATGTCCTGGGACCCACATAATTTTTATTTTCTTGGGGTATTTAATACACGTGTTACGGATATTATTTATGGTCCTGCTGCTATCATTATTGAAGTTTCGAATGGCTTCAATAGTCGATTTGCTGTCTGTACATATGAGGAAGTTTCCTTTATTTTTGTGAGCAAAGTCGATGGCACATTTAACAGCAAAAGCTTCGGCAGTAAATACAGAGCTAAAAGGAGGAAGACATCCTGACGTAATTAAATTTCCGTTGTGGTGGACTACAGCAAATGATGTGACAAGAGTTCCTTTTGATCCGTCTGTATAGAGTAGGCTCCATTTTTTGTTTATATATTCACTTGCCGTTTCTGTAGAAAGTTGTCTATTAACTTTGGGATCGGTAACTGTTTTTGGATATTGCAGTAAATTCAATGCAAAGGAGCTATCTTTTATATTCCAAGGTGGCTCACTTTGTCGCTTAGTTTGACAGACTTTTATATCCCAGTCAAGGTTTTTGGAGAGTTGGACACATCTTCGAATTATGGATTTAATTTTATATTGTCGTTTGTGCTTGACAACCTCCATTATGTCTTTCTGCAGTACTCTGTTGTTAGTAATGAAGAGTTTAGGGATGAGTTTTGATGTTGACAACGATAATTGCTGTTGAATAGACGGTGGCCCACCTTCAGCGAATATATTTTTTAAAGGTGATGTTGAAAAGGCGCTGATGCTCCTGCGGACAGCTGTGTTGTAAGGGGCTTCCAAAGATTTTAGGTTTTTTTGAGAACAGCATCCATAAATTGGCAATGCGTAATCTATTTTTGAAAGTATGAGAGCTCTGATGATGCTAATTAATGTTGAAATGTGTATTACACTGTGTTTGGATGTTAGGTATTTAATAATGTTGAGGCGGGTAGCTAGACTTTTTCTTAACTGTAAACAATGCACCTTAAAGTTAAACTTATTATCAAAAATAACACCAAGAATTCTCAGATGTTTTACAAGTTCAATATTTACATTATCATATTTAATGCTAAAACAATTACAATTGGTTTTCTTACATATATGTAGTATTTTACATTTACTAACAGATAGTTTGGCGCCAGAGAAGTTACCCCAATTTGTAATTTCATTAAGTATTTTTGTGAAAGTAGATTTGATAGAATCGAGATCTTTTGTTTTAGAAAATATAATGGCGTCGTCTGCGTAAATTGTGTGTTGAATATTTTTGTATCTATCGAGTAATTTACTGAATTGGTGGAATGCAATAATAAATAGAACAACCGATAGGGGGAACCCTGCGGAATGCCATTGACGAGGGGGTATGTATTTGATAGTTCTGTATTAAGTCTAACTCATATGTTTCGGTTTGATAAGAAAGCTCTGACGATATTAAAAATTTTCTTTCCTATACCCCAAGTCGCCAGTTGTTGAAGGACAACATGTATTCCTATGCGGTCAAAGGCTCTATGAAAATCAGTAGCTAAAACGGTAACATGGTTTTTGGTGGAAAGTGAAGTTGTAACGTAATGTTCAAAGTGAAGGAGTGCATCAATTGTGCTTTGTTTTCGCTTGAAAGCTACTTGGTTATGACTCGTTAAATTGTTTTTTGATATAAACTACATTATTCTTTTAGCTATTAATCTCTCGAGTATTTTTCCGGTGCAAGGTAATAGGGATATAGGTCTGAAACCATTAAACTCATACTTGCTTTTATTGGGTTTTGGGATGGGAACAACCTCAGCTGTTCGCCAATTTTGGGGGTAAATGCCTTGTTCAAGTATATTATTGTATAAATTTATGATTGTAATTTTTGCGTGTTTGGGTAGGTGTTTCAACATTTGGTACGATATACGGTCAAAACCAGGAGTTTTGCTCTTAGCATTGGATAGGGCGGACTCGAATTCTACTATGGTTATATTTGATTCTATTTGTTTGGCTGAGGTAGACAATTTTTTGGGTTTATATTGGGTTTGAAGTGCTGTGTTGTTTTCAATTCTAAAGTGTGGGTGAAACTTATGGTTCTGCGAGAGATTAGACCATGATGTGGCGAAGAAATTTTTTATTGTTTTTATTTTTCCAAGGTGCTTGCCTCCTACAAGGACCCTAATGTTGGACCAGATTTTTTTGGGGCTGGTTTCCGGGTTTATATTTTCCGTGAGTTTTTCGAGACAATCTGCTTTGGAGTTTTTGATTGCTTTTCTGAAGACAGCATTGGCTTTCCTGTATAAGATCAGATTAGGTATACTTATATGTTTCTTATATCTGTACCATGAATTTTGTTTTTCCTCTCGCAGGTTGGATAAGTGGGTACTCCACCAAGGAAAAGTAGCTTTAACTACATTTCCTTTAGACTGGGGATTGCTACATTTGCGACACTACGGATGATTTTTTGTTTTTTTGCAGCATCTTTATTCACATTACTGGATTGAAGGCAGGTTGGAAACTGTTTCTCACAAATTGAGTTAAAAAGTGTCCAGTCGGCTAGGTCTATTTTAAATTTTGGTTTTATTTTACTTTTTTCTATATTGAATTTAGAATTTATTGCTATGAAGATCGGGAAATGATCGCTTCCGTGCAAATATTCAGAAATTTTCCAAGAATATATAGGAGCAATTTGTGAGGAGCATATGCTGAGATCTATGTGTGAAAAGGTTTTATGAGTAGAAAAATGCGTAGGCGACTCATCATTTAAGACTATTAAATTTTCACATAAAATAAGATCCTCCAAGATTCTTCCTCGTTGGTTGGAATTTCTTGATCCCCATAGCGGATTCCATGAATTAAAGTCACCTACTATAATGTAGGGTGTATTTATGGAGCGTGTAATTGAAATTTTGCGAAGAGAAGTTTTGACATGGGTGGATATACATATTGATTATATTGAAGATGATGCCAATATTGATTTCGATTATGTGTGTTGCTAGAAGAGAATTAACTGAAACCAGTTTGTGAGGGATGTGTTTTTTATGAGCAAACTTATGCCTTGTTTAGAAGTAGTGTTGGTTGTCAAGTTATGAAAGTGCCCTACATATCGTTTTGGTACTATTGTATTATTTGTGTGTTTCTTGTAGCGCAATTATGTTCGGGTTAAAGTCTTTTATTAACAATTGTAATTCGTGGTAGTTGTTTACAAATCGTTTTATGTTCCACTGTAAGAGTTTAAGGTTCATTTATTGTGTACCAAATGGAGAAATAAAAAAATAAAAACAAAAAATGCGTTGTTTAATTTATTATTCTTCTTCGTCAGACGAAAGAAGTGTTTTGTGTGTTGTTTTGGATGAAGAATTATCTATATTTCGAAGAGAATTAAAAATGGGTAGTGTATTATTGTTTTGGGATTCAAGAGAAGAATTTGTAAAATGGTTAAGAGATGGTTTTTGAATAAGAGAGGAAGTGTTAGAAGTAGAGGTGTTTGAAGCGTTGTCATTTTTTGTTTCTTTGTGTGTTAAGAAACTACTAAAACTGGTTTGTTTATTGTTGTTGTTGGATTCGAGAGAGAAGCTGGTTGAAGTAGTTGTTTTTTTACTAGTAGTGGTTAGTTCTGTTGTGGGAGTAATTTTTACTTTATTTGTTATATGGTTTGTGGTTTAATTGTTTTCGTTTAGTTTTGTTTCTGTTTGATTTTTTGGAGTAGTGTGTTTTATGTTAGAAGAGGAAAGTACGGAAGCATAGCTATGTACAGAGGGATTTAAAGGTGTTTGGTTTCTATGAATTTGCCTGGCTTCCCTTATTGTGCATTTGTTTTTTGTTTTTATGTGCAGAATTTCTTTTTCTTGGATGAACCTTTTGCAGTTTCTGGAAGAAGAAGGGTGATCTTCTGCACAGTTAGCACAGAAAGTGCGGGAGCAGTTAATGGGATTATGTGGTGGGAGGGCACAGTTCGCACAAGCAGGGGTTCCTTTGCAGCGCTTAGCTGTATGTCCCAGCTTATGACACGATTTGCAACGCATCGGATTGGGAATGTACTCCCTTATCTTTACTGTATGCCAGGAAATATCAATTTTGTCCGGAAGATGATATAAATCAAAGGTTAAGAGTATAACTCCGCTAGGGTGTGTTTTACCTTCAGTGATTTTTTGGAATTTGTGGATGGAAGCGACTCCTAGGGAACTTAGTTCACGAACGATTTCTTCGTCTGAAACAGTATTTAAATAGGGCGCATATATTGAAACCTTTGTACTATTTAGGGAGTTGTGCAATGTGCATTTAATTGGGCATAATCCATGTAGTGTTTTAGCTGCCAAAAATTTCTCGGCTATCGTTTAGTTTTTGACTAGAGGCAGCAATGTGCCGTCACGAAGCTCTGAGATGGAGGTGTCTTTGCTAATGAGCTGAAGAGATTTTTGCACTGAGAAACAGGAGAAGTTTGACAACGGAGTTTTTTCATCTGTATGGTTTTTGGGAGATTGGGGAAGGTGATGGAGGAACTAAGGTTGTGCCGTTTCTTTTTTTTTGTCTCAGGGCCGTCCGCAAGTAAAGCAAAACGGTTGCCTTCGACGGAGGGGGCCCCGGGGGCCATGATCTACTTTATGTAGTTGTACACTATTCACTTGATGGAAAGTATTTATTGTGTAAAAATACAAGTACGAACCGTAGTAAAGATAATGTGGAGTGAAACCGCGAACGGTATGCAAAAACTTGAGAAAAAAAACTCAGAAAGAAACCGGAATATACACTTGTGTCTGCTCGCCAATTAGTCGGAGACTGGCAAAAATTTAGTTTCTACATACCTCGTGTAATCATCAATGAAGGTGATGAAGTATCTCGAGCCACCTTGTGAGCAAACGCGCATTGGACCACAAATGTCGGTGTGGACCACTTCTAGAGCACTAGTTGTATTTACATTAGGATAGCACCTAAACGACTTAGTGCTAATTTTGCAAACTGCACAAGTGACACATTGAAAATCTTTTGGATTGTCTATATTTAAACCACGAACCATATTTTTCTCAGACAGTTTGTACAAGTCATTAGCATTTATATGCCCATACCAGCGATGACACAGTTCGATTTCTTGCTTTTTAGTAAACGTGGTATACAAATATTCATTTTTACCACTTTTTAGAAATTTAGTACAGAAAATGCCGCCGTTCATTTTTGCTGAGAACACTAATTTATTATGCTGCGTTTTAATCACCGCTTCGTCTTTGCGAAATTGTACCTTATGACCATTACTGATTATTTTATTCACTGACAAGAAATTAGAATGTAAGTTCGGCACATACAACATGTCGCACAATGTAATGTCAGAGGTAACTGATTTTATAATCACATTACCTATACCCATTGCATTCACACTTTCGCCCGAAGCTAGTATTACTCTCTGCGCGCGATTCTCAATCGAAGAAAAAAAATTGTTTTCTCGGCACATATACGACGATGCGCCACTATCGAGTGTCCATACGTCGCTGCTTACATCAAGCTCGTTAGTAAGGCTTAATGAAACAGACGATGTTCTGTTTTCATTTGTTTTGCATTCCGATCGTTTATGTCCCCGCTTACCGCACTAATAGCACTTTATATTTCGCCTCGCTGACATATCTCTACTGGCTCTTTTTCCCAGTGACGTCGACCTGCTTGACCTTCAGCTGATTCGCTGCAAAAACGCTTTCTCCGCTGACGTCTTTCCGCTCATCTCGTTGCTGCAGCACTTCCAATAATTTGACCTTCAACTGCTCGACATTTGGTAGCACGTCGCGACTCTCCATTGCCACAACAAAATTGTCCATATCTTCCGGCAAGCTGCATAGTAGCAATATGCTGAGTAGATCCTTTGGAACGTCGATTCCAATGTCTTTTAGATCATCCGCAAGGGTACAAAACTCATTGATTTGCTCAGCCCATTTTTCAACGATTTTGAATCGAACGCGAGCCAGTTTTCTGAGCAAACTTACCTTGCGCGCTGGTGCGTTTGTTTTATATAAATTGCTCAATATATCCCATGCGCCCATTGCGGAAGCACACCTTCTTATGTGGATTAGCTCCGATGACTTGACACACAATGTGATCGTTGCTAGCGCCTTTTTGTCCGCCTTTTCCCACGTAAGTGGTTCAGTCGCCGTTGCTGTTGCTGGACATGCGTTTTCCACGACATCCCATTGATCCTGTGTTATTAACAGACTTCGCATCTGGACCGACCTAGATGTATAATTTTCACTGTTCAATTTTTCCATTTGTGAAAACGAATTACTCATTTTTAATTTTCATTCGACTAACGATTTTAAGAACACTTTACAAAAAACTTCCGAAACACGTGTTTGATTGGCTATTTGATCTGGGCCCATAACCTTTGTCAGAATAAGCGCAATGAACAAAAACACGACCGTTCAGTTTAGCAGGTTTATTAGAAAAGGAAAATGATTACATGACACAGTAAGAACACGAAGTTAGAGCTTGACAGCAGTTGGGTTGCCTATGCTTATATTAACTTTGGTACTATATACCTATAATTTGTTTATTGGAGACGTCGCCGGATTTAAAGCTTTTGGGTTGAGGTTTTTTTCGTGTTTAACCGTAAATTCCTTATTTTTTCGTTTTCTTCAATTTGACCGCGAATGTCATTGTTGAATTTTTCGCAAAAGTTCGCAACACCTTGGTAGTTGGCCCTTTCGCTTAGATTAAAAAAAAATATCATTTGGAGAATATATTTAATAAGTAAGTCTTGAAAGTTGTTTCTTATGCACCTGAAGATTTCTATTATGGTCGAATGTAATCTTTCTACCTGCCCATTAACCTCGCTTTTCAGAGGTGGCGTTCGGTAAATTTCGATATTCAATGATCTAAGGAACTTTTTATTGATGGGGGTAAGGAAACCACGTTCATTGTCCATAACCACTATTTTGCATGAAAAACAGGGTTAGATTTGGAACATGGAACGTTTGAACGTTTTTGGAAGCCTCACGACTAGCCTAGGTGAGCAAAGAGTTCGTAAGCTACAATTTGCTAGATGGCCTGACTGTGGAGAAGTAACAACGTAAGATGGTTTGAGCTTAGTATACCCCGGAAAGTCCAGCGGCCAACAACGGTACAGTGGGGTTAGGTTGTTGCTATCTTAGCAAGCACGCGCAGCTCTAATCGAGTGAATTCCACACTCCGATCGTATTATAGTGGCCCGTTTTCGATGCCGCGTCGGAAACATCACCTGCATCGAATGTTATGCACCAGAGGCATTCTATAGTCTTCTATCAAGGGTATCATCAAATGCCAACAAAGGTGATATAGTGCTGTTATTAGGAGACTCCAATGCTCAAGTCGGCCTGGACAATAGAAGCATGGAGCGTGTTATGGGTGTATATGGTTTGGGTAGGATGACCGAAAAGGGTGATCTCCTCACCGAATTTTGTGCCAGTAATAATCTGATCATTGGAGGCACAATAAGCCCAAACATAAAATAACGTGGGTATCACCCGATCACGTATCCAAAAATCAAATCGATCACATCGCAATAAGCCGCACTTGGAGAGGCTCTCTTTTGGACGTGCGGGATAAGCGAGGAGCTGACTGCGCCAGTGACCACCATCTGCTAATAGGAATAGCACGTCTTAAAGTTGCTGCTATCAACAAATCACATCAGTCGGAGGTTCAGCGGAAATTCATCATACAAAATCTCCGAAACCCAGTGATACGCCAAAGCTATGTCCAATCACTGCAAGTAGCCGCAAACGCTTTGAACGCCGAACAATGCCGTGATTGGACGACAATCAGAAACATCTTCTGTGAGTCTGCTAAACGGCACGTTGGGTATCCGCGGCTGAATCGAAAGTGTTGGTTATCTGATACAACCTGGAACCTCATACAGCGTAGGAAGCAAGGCGGTTATAGAGTGGTTGAGGTTGTGGAGATTGCTGAGAGTGAAGTTTTTTTGGAGGTATATCTGAATTGGCTATTGTAAACTTTTTTTTGAATAAATTATTGCTGCTATTGATTGAAAGTCTAGCTACCGCTGATAATTGTAGAAATGATTTACAATAATACAGCGGATGGTTTGTGCCTTAACAAAAGTTGCATTTCGTAGTCGCAGTCCCTAGTTTTGAAACTACTCTTGATCAATATCTTCTTTCTCGGTCACCGAAAGTTTCCAGAGATTGGAAGCGATGACCGAAGAAGTCCAGAAAGTCTTCCAACTACAGCAACTGACTCTGGTGGTCTAATTTCTTTACGAGGATGTGCAGCAATATTGGGCCCCACGAGGATGTCTCGACTCCTATATTGTTGATGGCCACGACGCTTTCTCTACAACATCATTGAGGTTTTTTATTGCTCCTGAGGAAGTGTTTTCTGGTGATAGGCTTCAATGCCCTATGATTTGTTGAAGTACTGTTGAGGCCAGCACTCGTTTGTTGTGGTAACGGTCTTAGAGGAGGTTCCACGCTGTCTCATAATTCTCCTGGGTTAATGGTAGATGCCTGATTAGTCTTTATGCTTCTCCAGTGACATTCGACTTCAAGTACCATATTTTTCGTGGTGTCTGGCGAAGACACATTAATAACGCTTGATGTTTGCGCATTATGCCGCTTATGTTGGGTGTGGCACCGTTCACTTGCTTCTCTGTAGGCGATGGAATCCTTGCGGCCTTTCGGGGTTATATTTCCTTTGAATGAGTACGGTCTGCCGGCGTTGTAGGTGCTGGATGATGGGTGCTGGTTCTTACCATCAATGCAATTTCAAACTCTTCTCGGTATTGGGTGACAAGGTCTGAGATTTCATGGTAGTAGTCAGTCATGAAATACGGATTGTATTGTCGGTTGTTTCCAATTGTGCCCATGCCTCATTTAGACATCGACAGCGTTCTTCAAAATAGGATGTGGACTTTTTTCGTTCCACCGAATCCTTTTTGTAGTTCCGGATTATTTTCCGGATTTATTCTCCGGTTTCCTGCCGCGATGCAACTAAATCGCTGAATTTGTTCATATTGTTGCTTTTTTGTGCACACTGATTTTATTGCTGCTTGTTGGTTCGCAACGTTGGACGTTGTTGGTTTGCTGAATGATAGTACTGATACTTGCACCAGGATATCGCGAATGTTACATGTTTTAATCACATCGAGGTCACCAATATTTATACCCTTTACCTTTAAAAAAGGTAAAAAGGGTATACTAATTTTGTGCTTTTCAGAGGGTTTGCAATTTCAAGAAGTAGGCGTGGTAGGTATGGACTTAAATAAACAGATATGATCAGAATCACTTTCTAAGAAACATTTTTTTTGTCCGTATGTCCGTCTGTGGCCACTTTTTTTCTACACCGTTAGAGCTATCTTAATGAAATTTTCCAAGAGTATAGTCTGGATACAGATACAGAACCAGATTGCTATATGGGCCGATTTGGACAAAGACCACGCCTAACTTCCATATAAGGAACTTTTCTCAACTTTTTAAAACGACTATAACTTAGGTCCAATTGATGGAATAGTGACGCAAGGTTGGCAGTTATGGAGATCTAGGTCCTACTAAACACTACGCAAAAGGTGGGATGTATATATTAACTGCCACGCCCACTATTAACAAATATTCATAACTTAAGATCTGGCAGATGTTCATGGACGAAATTTTGCGGGAAGGAACATGTGGTCATTATAAAGGTAACTGCAACAAATGGGGCTGATCAGGGAAAAGACACGCTCACTTTTGATATAAGTCTAAAATTCAAATTAGCCCACCTATGCTCGTATTGATGCCATTGGAATAAAAATTAGCAGAAATATACTTGGGGTCCATAATAGTGTGTGTGCAGAATATGGAGAACATCATACACTTGCCACGCCCACAACTAGCCAAAACTATTACTAGGTTCGTTTTAAAGATTTGTCAACGAAGTTTCACAAGAAGGTTGCGGGTACTAACATTAAACAACAATATAATCAATTCAAGGTACCCGACCGAAAATTACCGTAGATCTTCTGGTAATGATGATTTATGAAGAAAACATACCCATTGTTTGAGTCGCCCGCACAAGGAAAGGTAAAGGGTATTTCGAAGTCGGCCTAACCCGACTTCAGACTTCTTTACTCGAGGTACACAGAATTAGTAACACATGCAGCGATTTAATGAGAATAATATGGAGTACTTTGGGGAAATTTAATAACAAAACGAACCCGCAGAATTCAAAAACATTTAAGCCGAATCAATTTGGAGTGTTCAGAATGAGCGTCGACTCCCAGCGACTTAACCAAAGTAGTATGATGGACATTAGTAATGTAGAAGAGAACGAAATAAATTTTCTGACAATGCGTCAAAAAATAGACTATCCATAACATTGCTCACAATAGGAAAAACAATAGTTAAATGCCTGATCAATACGGGATCCGATGCAAGTATAATCAAACCATAGGTATTTGAGGGAAATTATCCAATGCAGAAACTAACTAAAATTATGTATTACCGCAATCTTAATCTCGGAATTAAAAAAGGAAAAACTTAAAATTACGACACCCATTCCTAAATAATTTTTATGTTCTGGTACTACGTCCTGGAAAGTCGTAGATTTCTTCAACCCAAACTACGATTCGATAATAGAATCAATAAAATCATTATTATTCGAATTTAGAGAAATATTTTTTAAGGAGGGAGATACACTATTGACCACGAATGAAATCCAGCATTAAATAGTAACCACTATCGATTGGCCCTTATATTCAAAAACATATAGGTACCAAGAAATTCACGAAAAGGAAATGGAAAAACAGATACAGTAAATGCTGTCTCAGATTATTATTAGAGAATCCAATTCCCCATATAAAAGTCCACTATGTTTCGTGCCAATAAGTCCCATAGCTCGGGAGAGAAAAAATGGAGCTTAGCCGGCGATTACCGTAAGCTAACCGAATATATGGTCGATGACAAATTCCCAATCGCTATAATATTTTAGATAAATTTGGCAGGGCACAATTCTTTACAATATTGAATCTTGCAAAAGGTTTTCATCAAATATTGGTGAGAGATGAGGACAGGAAAAAATACATTTTTTTCAACTCCATTCGGACGTTATGAATTCATCCGAATTCCATTTGGTGTGAAAAATGTACCATCAACCTTTTATAGGCTAATGAATTCTATACTGAGATATTTTTTTAATAATATCTGCATGGACGACATACTAGCATGCTGCACTTCATTGACAGAACATTTGACGAACTTATATAAAATATTTATAACATTAAAACAGGGAAAACTAAAAATTCAAATATATAAATTCGACTTTCTGAAGGAATAAACGCAATTCCTCGGATACATTCTTACCGTGAAAGGAGTGAGACCCGACCCAGAAAAAATTAATATAAATCGAAATCTTAAATTACCTGCCAACCAAAAGAAAATTAAATGGTTTATGGGAATGCCAGGGTTCTACAGAGAATTCGTGAAAGATGACGCAAAAATTCCCAGCCCAATGACTAAGTTTTTAAGAAAGGGCCAAAAGGCCAATATTCATGATTCAACCTACATATTAGCATTTGAAAAACTCAAAGATATTATTACTCATGCCCCAATTTTGCGATATCATAATTTTAAAAAGCGGTTTAAACTTATTACTGATGCAAGTAATTTCGCTATTGGTGGCGTCAAGACGGCTAAACCGATAATACAGACGTTGAACGATTGAATAATACTCTAAGAGAAAAAATTAACGTATTAAATATCGAAGAAAAATAACCAATCAGTACACAAATAGCAAAATCAATACACTTTTATAATAACTCCTAAAGTTCTTTTAAATGCACTCGCAAAGATGTACAAAATTATAAAATACACCATAAAATTATTCACAATATTCTGATCCAAAATTACGGTGTTACATATCATAGATATTAAGCAAATCGCAAATTTAATAAACATTTTAGAGAAAATATAGAACCAATGTAATAAATGAACACTTTAATAAATGTATTGACATTCTAAAAACAACCCTTGAGTCTGACAGGAACAAAATCGACAAAGTACTTAATGAAATAAAGAATGAACATACTAATTAAAATCTCTCGGAACAAATAAATAATGCAATACAAGATAAAATTGTCTCTTCAAAATGTAACATGTTCCATCCTAACATCCTATCAACAGAGGAGATAAACAATTATAAAATCAATTTTTTCAAATTGGGTTAAGCTGGGAATTTTGACTTTGGATAATACAAAAATTGTAATTGCTATTAAAATACCTGAGGACTTGTATTTAATAACTCTAAAATAAGCATTAAAAACCAAATCAAAATAAAAAGGAACGTATTGAAGAAACATATGCATACGAAACTTAAAATTTCGTAAATTTTACAGAAATCAAGCAAATAAAATTTAACAACATTATACTTGAACATTCTGATAATCTAAAAAGCACAAAAACATAAATTATAGCATGAATTCTTTCTGCATTTTATTAATTGTAATAATTGCTGCTTTGGCTGGCGTTAATTAAAATAAAAAGCAAAGAAATAAAGTTAACGTTACTAACACGATTCTGGAGAATTCGGCATCAGGGGTGGAGGAGTTACGTCCCCAGAACCCATTCAAGAAACTTTAACAAAATATACATCGCAAAATTGCTGAAGAATCACTTTCGCATCGTAAACAAAATTAATAAATTTAATTTTTAATTTTCGTTCTCATTATATTGCTGAGTTGACTAAAAGGTTAGTGGTTCAATTTTTAAATTCAATTGCAGTTTATTTTATTTTATTTATTTTTTGTTCAAATCAGTTTTTTATTGTATATTCTACAAGAGATTGACAATTGTGTTCAAATCCTAACATTAATAATTAAATATATACATTATGATTCTGCACCAGTGTGCGTATTATTAGTTGACTTCATAAGATATATAATAATGATGTCGACGTTATCGTGTGTGTTGCAGGACCTGGGCTAGCAGTTTCGGATGGTGCATAAGCCTTGCTTGGTATTTTTCAGTCAGAATGACTAGTTCTTCTTCAACGGATGAATATTCACATTTCTCACGTTTCATGGTGCGTTCACGTTGATTCTTAGCATTCTAGAATGAGCTTGTTGAATTTTCTCTATATTAGAAGTACTAGCAGTTGACCATAACTGAGCGCCATATGACCAAATCGATTTGATTGCAGCTTTGTACAGAAGAACTTTGTGCTCTATCGGACGGCGAGCATTTTTATGTAGGGAAAAGTTTAATTTTAGGGCTGCTATATTTATCTAATTTTGTTTGGGTCTATATGTTATATATGTTTGTGGCTATATGGTATATGTACGAGGTGTGATCAAAAAATAACCATTATTGTGTGATCAAAACATAAAGTATTTATTTTTTCTTCAACAACTATCTTGTCCCCTTCAAAGTAATTCCCCTCATATATAATACACTTATGCCAGCGATTTTTGGTATCGCCAACAGCTCCTGTTTCGATTTTTCTTTTATCTCCTCAATCGTAGCAAAACGCTTTTCTTTCATCGGTGTCTTCAGTTTTGGAAAGAGGAAAAAGTCAGCGGGGGCCAAGTCCGGTGAATACGGTGGTTGAGGCATGATAACGGTTTTGTTTTTGGCCAAAAACAGCTCCTGAGCGATGTCCATGCGACGTTGTTTTTGCTCAAAATTTAGCAGTTTTGGAACAATCTTCGCTTCCGTAAAAATTGCTTGGCATGAGCCGAACGATATGCCAACATCATCAGCAACCTCTCTGATAGTGATTCGACGATTATCCAAAATCATTTTCTTCACTGCGTCAATATTTTCATCGGTTGTTGACGTCCTCGGGCGACCAGGACGAGCATCGTCATTGACATCTTCTCGGCCTTCCTTAAACCACAATTGAACCTATGTTCTGCTCATAGTAGACTCGCCAAAGGCCACAGTCAACATTTCAAATGTCCTTGCGCATTTAATTTCATTTTTTACGCAAAACTGAATACAGTTTCTTTGATCCATTTTTTCGAATAGTACAAAATCGAAGAGCACACCAAAACACGACTAACCTTTTTATCTGTCAAAATCAAACTGACAATCCAAAATGGTTAGTATTGCCAACATATATAACAGAAAAAAAATGCGAACATCGAACATACGTAACTCACGAAAAGATGAAAATAACGGTAATTTTTTGATCACACCTCGTATGCACAGTCAGCCTTCGACAGATATATTCCAAGATAGGTAGTTTCACTGGATGCAGAAATGGTGACGTTGTTGGGTTTCCAGGCCGCGTGGCATCTTTGACGTAGTGTAAACGTGACATGTTTGCTTTTCGTTTCGTTTTCTCTTATGCGCCAGTTACAGAGCCAAGTGTCAATGTTTCGCAAATGTCGATTTAGACTAGCTGATGTAGCATCTGCTACTGAGTGAGAGCATAGTATCGCAGAGTCGTCAGCAAAAGTACAGATTTTTATTTTTACATCTGTTGGTATATCAGCCGTAAACAAAACATACAAGACATGCCCGAGAACACTACCTCGGGGCGCACCAGATTCGTTACTTCGATGTGGATTCGATGCACATGTACACAACATTTTCTGTTTTTCATGTACGATTCAATGGTAGTGTGAAATTCCGCAGGAAGCGTTTTTTTCAACTTGTACATGAGTCCCTCGTGCCAAACCTTATCGAATGCCTGAGCTATGTCTAAGAATATGGTAGTACAGAACTGCTTAGACTCAAAGGCATTGCGTATTTCTTTGGTGATTCGATGCACTTGCTCAATTGTTCCATGTTTTCTCCAAAAGCCCAATTGGTGACTTGAGATCAGTTGTCGACATACGGTTGCATTTTGTTCAAAAATAATCTTTCAAACAACTTGGAATGTATAGACAATAGACTGATAGGTCTGTATGAAGAGGAATAGGTGGGTTCTTTACCCAGATTGCAGATCATTTTTATTACTGACAATTTCCAAATTTTTGGGAAGTATCGTACTCGAAAGAACTGCGTTGAACAAGTTTAGAATTAACCTGATTGCATATTTTGGTAATTGAGCTATCATCTCTGACGTTATCATGTCGTAGCCAACAGCCCTGCTCGCTTTAAAGTTCTTTTGTTTATAGTAAGAGCCAATTCTTTAAAACTGAACTTTACCTGATGGTGAGTTTTAGGAACTTAAATATTTGGAATTGTGAAGTTGTTTGAAGATGGATTTGGCTTAAACACACCTTTGATGTTGTTCGCAAATGTATTTGATTTTCAGCATCGCTTCTAGCCCATTTCCCATTTTCAACTCTATGGGATGGATTGTGTTCTTGCGGACTTTTGGCGAATTTACATGTTTTCCACAAATAGTTGTTTGTGTCCTGAAGTAAGTTTTGCCGTAAACGCTCTTAAACTTATATCCCTATAATTTCTAAGGGCTTCTATTAGACCAGCTTGAGCTAGTTGTTGCTTCAACATGGGTGATCGAGCCCTCTGCCACTCTTTTCTAATACGTCTTTTCTCAGTTGCCAGCGCGTCAATATCTCCGGAAGTGACAGTTCTTTTAGAGTATAAAGATAATTTAGTTGTAGCAGTTGCATACACGGCTACCGAGACCAGAAATGCGCTAAGTTCATCAACAAGGAAGTCCTCTTCTGTTTTTAACAGTGGATCAGTCTTTAGATGGCTGCTGATGCATTGACGATATTTTACCCAACTAGTTTTTCGATTTGTTATCTTCATTGGCTGTGCATTACGCATGGGAAGTTTCTGCAAGTTAATTATAACAGTGACGCCAAAATTGATTAGATCCGGAATTTTGATAGAATCCCATGGCCAGTAGGTAGGTTTACCAGTAGATATAATATCCAGTTTATTTCTCGTATTAATTACAACAGAGTACAGCTGCCTTCCTTATAGGCTTATAAGCCGAGAGCCCCAAAGCGTATGATTGGCATGAAAGTTTCCTGGTGCCAAAAATGTTGAGCCGAGTATGTTGAAAAAGTCAGGGAATTGATCTTCAGTTATGTTGTACCTTGGAGGGCAATACACTGCTCTTATTATAATTTCATCACCCCAGCACTGTAGCGAGACCGATATTGCTTTTATGTACTCTTTTGCGTATGCTTCGATTGCATAGTGCTTAGTATGACTTTTCACTAGAATTCCTGTTCACACCATGTGCTTTACCGTCTAGTCGATTTGTGTTATAAAATGTATAGCCTGGTAGTTTGAAATAGTTGTTTGAGGTTAAATGGATTTCAGATAGCAGTAGAATGTCAATTTCATTTGTTTGCAGGAATTTTGCGGAAGCTGTTTTCTGTGGCTGCTTGGATCTTCGTCTCCTTTATGGCACCTTTAAGTATTGAGACGATGTAGAAATCGCTGCCTACTAGACGCGCTAATTCAGGGACTATCTTGTTTGTGCACTATTCTTGTAAATATATAGGTGATGATTGTAGCCTCTAAAAATTGTTAAAACTGTTATAACAACAAATTTAACAAATTTCTACCAATTTTACAAATAACAATTACTTCACTTTTAAAGTTTTTGGATGGAGGTCCACAATTTTTCGATAATTTAATTAAAATCTAAAATCGCAACACTGGAAAAATTAGTCTTCAATGTCTGTTGTAGCCGTTGTCCGTTGTCTCAATCTCTCTTTAATTTCATTACGTGAAATTATGTATGTATGTACTTTGAATACGTGCATCAAACCACAAGAATAGTGGTTTGATGCACGTATATTTTTTTTAGCGGTACTCTTTTGACAATGTGCTTAAATATTGTTTCAGAAGAACATTCTATTGGGTTCAGAAGAACATAAGAAGTCCAGTAAAATAAAGAGCTTGCAGCTGTCCATATCCACTAAAAGTGCAAGTGCGAGCGCCAAAAAATCTAAAACTTACACTTATTCGACGAATTTAGTTACAGCATTTGTTGGGATTCCTGGGATTCCTTTATGGAAACTTCAACATCCAAGCATTAAAAGGTTATTTTTACAAAAACATAAAAACGTTTTAAAGTTTTGGGGGTAGGCGAAAAAGTGGGCGGATCACGCCCATTGTGATAGAGATTCGTTAGAACAGTTGGCTTCCTGCTGCCTTTTACTATCCGGAACATTTTTCGGACATAAAATTGTGCGTACTCGCGTTGCAGTTGGACTCAGGGGCAGTTCTAAAATTGAGAAAAAAAAAACCACCGAAAAGACGAACTTAGACTCAGTCTTGTATACTATATAGGAATAAAAATGTTTGACTGAAGCAATTACATATTTTGCAAAACAAGGATTAACCGTAGACCAACAATTAGAGATTTTGTCAGCTGGTCCGGAAATCTAAGGCTCTAAGTTAATAAAACTTCAAAAAGTTTTGCTTAAAAATCCCGACGTAATTTTTTTTGACAAGTTGCCGATCAATCAAAAAATTAAATACAAATATTCACCAATGACTTCAGTAGATGTTGAAAGTTCGTTTTCGATTTACTGATATATTTTCTAAGTAATTCTCTAACTGAATCAAATTTAGCCATGCTGAATGTCATTCAGTACAATAATTTCCAAAAAGATCATTCAGATGTAGTAAACGAATTTTTTTAATAAATTGATTTAACAATTCTTTTGAACAATTTTATTTTTTTTCTTACAATTTCAGTTGATTTACCTTAACAATTTTTAGACGCTCTAGTAATGGTTTAGATGGCTTGACTGTGGCAGTGTTAGAGCCGCTATTTGTCGCAAAAAGAGCAAATCTATTTTCACCCAGATGATTTTCTTGTTCTGTTTTTACAATTTTGCGGATTGGCTATTCGTTTTAGGTTGGGGCTTATTTTTTTATTTGATTGTACGAGAATGTAGCGGTCAAGTGCCGTCTCGTATTGCCGGCGATAATGTTTTTACTGCTGTGTGTGTTAAAGTTTCAGTAAAAATTTTTTCCTTGTACTTGCTCTGGGAGGAAGAGATTTCAAAACATTTTGAGAGAGCTATTGTTGTTGTTTGTGTTGATGTTAAATATAAGTGATTGCTTGTTGTGAGTTTGTGTAGTATCAGGTGTTTTTGGCTGGGGAGTACGGCATTGTGCACTCCAAGACGAGTTTAGTTGCACTTGTATCTGCATAGAAGCGTGCGACTCAGCGTAGCCGACCACGTGAGGAGGCGATTAAAACTCTAATAATAAAATAATAATAATAATAATGATAATAATATTAATAATTAAACGCATTATTTACTAGCACAAATGCACAATTTAAATTAATTGACAGAGCGCGCAGCAACTTTCATTTAATTAATTTTTTAAACTCAGTTTTATTGTATTGCTAAGTTAACAGAAATATGAACGTCGATATGGTTGAAGCCAATATAATGAAAACGTGGCATATAAGGTAAAGAGTGGAACCAGTTGGCATTAAAGCTTTCGTCTTAAGATTCGCTTGTAGAAATAAAGTCACGGGTTTGGTTAGAGAAAACCAGGATTGAGCTAAACGGGCAGCTAAGAAGCAAGGGAATAAACCTAGTAGTATTTCATGTGGGTGCCCGAGTACTAATGAAGAACCAGACAAGGAAGATAAAATTTGTTCTGAGTGGTTAGGGCAGTATTCGGTGGCGGAAATCCGCAGCCCGGATACCACGGTGGTAGCGATTCAAGGCAAGCCCAGGAAACTTCACAATAACTTGGTACAGTTATTCCATTTGCGAAGTCACAACTAAAAAACATGTGTCTATGGTATTCTACACTCGTAGACCCTCATATTCCTAGTTTGCGGAGCAACTGAAATCAGCATTTTATTAGTAAGGATAAAAGAGTGTCAATTTCATTTTCATAGTCATGGCCAGTGTGAAATTGGACCAGCTTGACTAAGTTCCCTAACAAATTGTAGTATGTGAATATGCAAGCAAGAGAGAGACAGAATTGGGGAAAAATATTAAGTACGAAAAAAATTAATAATGAATGATCGTAAAAAAAAGTTGATAAAAACAAATCAAAACTCATTTGAGGACAGAAGAGTATGGATGGAGGTTAATTTAGTGTATTCGGGCAAACCAAAAGTGCATTGACACAATCAGTTGTCCAAAGTGCAAAGTGGAGTGCAGGCAGGACGGACATGTGAGCAGTGCATATATGCTTGTAGAAGTACATTCGTACAAACTTTGCATGAAGATAGAGGGCATGTATGTTTTTAGACGTACATTCCTACAAACTTGGACCGTAATATGAAGATGGTCACAATCTGTCCTTATTGCAATACAATAGGAAATATGTAATGGGCATGCATTCTCATAAGTATCTTAGAGAAATTGGCAGTAAGTATATTTTGTGTTTGATTAGGTTGAATATACTTCAACGAAAATATGCTTTAGAAGACGGGGAAGAAAGGGTGAATTTATTAAAAAGTAGGAATACTCGTACACAATTTTAAGTAAGTATTGAAATCAAGCTAAAGCAGCTATCATGTAAAACGAAAATTACATACATAAAAAAATAAAAGTATAATACTAATATACCGTTCTGGGCACTGTCCATGCAGTCAAATGTGCCCGTTATCATTCTACACTGATAAACTGACTATGTATGTAAGTAAATAAAGCACGTGTACAATATGTAATGTGCACACACGCGAACATACATATGCAAGCAACGGCATCAGATTATTTTGATATTGGGTTCGAAACAAAATATGTAGAGAAGGGAAGAAGGTGTTAACAGAAACAGAAATGAAATACAGTGTATATTGTAAGAAGCTTAAAATCGAGTATGTGTTATTTGCTTGAGGAGTATGAATTTAGCCATTAAAAGTGTCTGGAGGTATGTCCATATGTAGTCATATACGAGCAAGTTACAATTTTTATTAACCTAAATTAGAAAAAGTGCTGCAGTGCGATAGGACGTTTAACTTAGATACTAAATGGTTATTTTATTTTGTGCACATTGTAAACAATACATTTTAATTATTCTGTATTTAAAAAGAGAAAAGCAGTGTTACACAAGTACGTACTTTCGTACCATTTAGAGTACCTTTTTATATTGCGAGTACTTTTTATTTTGGAACTAGTACTTAATATTTTTTCAAATTATTATAATTGCTTTTTTATAGTACGAAAATTTACGGGAAGTTTGGAAGAGCGCATTTTCTATAACAAGGTAGGTTCTCAAAATATATTTATTTTCTACAAAAAGGTAAGTTCTAAAGAGCACATTTTCTATAACAAGGTAGGTTCCAAAAATAAATTCATTTGCTACAAAAAGGTAAGTTCTTAAGAGTACATTTTCGGCAACAAGGTAGGTTCTAAAAATATATTTATTTTCTACAAAAAGGTAAGTTCTAAAGAATATAGTTTCTAAAAATTCAAAGTTCTCAAAACGATATTCTCTAAAAGGGGAAGTTCCTAAAAAATTTAGTTGGGAGTTTTTTATTTTTCTTATTTTTTTTTAAAACAAGAGTACTTTTTTATTTTTCTCTCGTGCAACACTGTCTTGAACCGTGGTAGCATGTTGCACTCGAAACTCGAATTGGTGATTAGGTGTAAGTTATTTCTTAAGCAGTATTGGTTGAAACTTACTCAATAGCAGTTTTTCAAAAATTTTGGAAATAATTGGTTGCAAAATTATCGACATATATGATTAAACTTCTACTTCCGGCTTTCCATTTATTTCATCTACCTGTTATCTTATCAGCAGATATGTTATACATTTTAAAAAGTTAGAATAGTTTAAATATGAAACCTTTAACAAACAGAGATTTTTCAGTGCTTCTGAATCCACAGCTGTAAACTTTTTTTAAACAAAATCACACATTAGACGACAAATTTACGATGAATTTCAATGTAGTTAATATGTACCAACAAATCATACGAAAGTGTTGCTGTTTCATACTTTGGTAGAGACAGGGAAGAACCATAAGAAGCGAAAAAGACAAAATTATTTGTCTATATTGCATTGCGTAGTGCAAACTGCTGTGTCTGTGTATAAAAACACACAGCCTGTTCCTAAGTACTTTTTCAAAAACAAAAGTGCACCATTTGTTTAGGGCTTGGGCACCATTGACGTAGAGTATTAGATCTTATAGAGTTAATAATTGAGGAACGTTCTGATGACAAATCCAATGACGAAGCCATTGCAAGACAGTTTCTAGGATGCCTAGTTGCTTGTATGGTTTTGAATAATTCTTTTGCTTTTGGATTCATAGTCCTTGATCCCAGTATCGACGCCAGTCGTTATAGTCACAACACGCCAATGATCTATCTCCTAGGGTCCTAAAGAATTGCTTGAATTGGCCTTTTTTAATGGAGAGTCTCGGCAATATACCGATATTGGTCTTGGACATAAATGTTAGTCACTTTTATATGAGGTTTATAATACTTTTCTTATAGTGTATGTCCTGTTTTTTATAATAATAGCGGTAACACACCGTGAAGTGCTCGCTGTGAGATATGTGTCGTATATCCTGCATAGGCCAATGTTTAAGAAACTTTTAATATTTTTTATCAATGATGCTATCTAGAAAAAATATTTTGAATTCATTACTACCTTGCAGAAATCCTTTCATATTCCACACTCCAATTTTAATTGATTGGATCATTATGACATTTTAAAGATGAGCGTTGTTAGTAAGTTGAGCAAGGTTCCCACAAAAGGGAACAGGTCGAGGCCGTGATCTTCTCAACCTACATGAAATGCGATTCGATACTCTCTCCACCAGTAAGAGAAGTTCCAGACGTAGGAGAACGCAGTATATGGTATCACTAACCACTAGCAACTTGCGGTGTAACATGATGTTTCGTTGTACACAATGTAAGTAACAATACCACTTTTGTGATGCACAGAAGCCAAAAAGTTGATCTAACTAATAGGTTGCTAGCAGATCAAATAAAACAGTGGAAGGTACGGGAAGAGGTATCCCTCTCGGATCACTGTTTGATTGAATTTGATTTGTCGTTGACAAAAAAATAGTGCTGGAAGGTTTAAATCCACGAATGGCGGGACAAACTTGGGGTTCTGGTTGAGGAGGGAATTCCCAGGTTTCCTAAGCTCAGAGCCATTGCGATAATCGAATTGGCGGCCAAAAGGGTAACGACAAATTTTTTAGCTTGCTGTGAGGAAATGTGTCCGTTAAAAATGGGCAGGTAGGGTAGAGCTGTTCCATGGTGGATTGCTGAACTTTCAAAGCTTCGTAAATGGTCCAGAAAACTTCTGATTAGGGCTTTAAAAACCCGAAAAGAAGAAGACTGGAGAAATAGCGCAGAGAATGTTAAAGAAGAACATTCGATCAGCCAATGTGGACTCTTATAGAAATATAGAAATATAATGAAAAGGATAACATGAAGGAGTAGGCTAGGCTGTGCAGGGTGTTTCAGCGGGACCGTTCAGTTAGGCTTGACTCTCTTCTCAAGTCTGATGGTTCTTATCCAATTCAGTGGTTGAAGTCTACAATACCCTCCTGAAAACCCACTTCCTGGGAAGCAGAATCATTAGTGATACAGGAATTAGGATCAATGTTGACAGCTCGAATGGTGGAATCACAAGACGAAACTTGTATACGGCAGCAAATATTGTGACAGAGGACTCAAAGGGGTTTTCTCTTTCCTCTTTTGACAACTTTAAGTCACCTGGCTCTGAAAATGTATACCCAGTAATGTTTAAGAGAGGAGGGGATAAGTCTAATAAGGCCTTGAAAAAAATCTACATTGCTTGTCTTGCTCTAGGTTAAGTACCAGGTCTTTGCGACAGGTTAGGGCGGTCTTCATTCCCAAACCGGAAAGGATGATTACAAAGTAGCGAACAGCTTTAGGCTGATTAGTTTGACATCGTTCATATTGAAAAGTCTGGAGTTATGGTGGAGTAGTATATTAGGGCGGGTTTAGTGTTGAAAGATTGAAACAGGGCTGGAAACTGTTGATAATATGAGGATTTGTGGATATTGGGGGGCACTTGATAATGCTACCTTTGACTCTATGGGCTTGGCTGTTAAAGACATGGTTGTGGACGAAACGATTGTCAGGTGGATCCTTTGCATGTTATCAGAAAGGTTGTTGGGGAGACAAACGACAAATGCACCAAAGCACAAGCTCGAGGATGCCCTCAGGGTGGCATAGTCTCTCCTCTTTTGTGGCGTTTTGTGGTGGGATCTCTTCTAACTGAATTAAGGAACCACGTGGTGTACTTTCCAAGGACTTACTATCGATCCGAGTAAGATAACTGCGGTATTGTTTACATGAAAGTTTACATGAAAAATAAAACGGGTAGGACTGAAACTACCAGTACTAAAAGGTAAGTGAAATATTTAAGCGTCGTTCTTGATAGGAAGCCCACTTGGGGAACGCATGCTGAGCTGAAGGTTCTTCGCGCACAAAAAGTAGTTGTGCAGTGTCGAAGACCATTTGGTAAAACTTGGAGTCTTTAACTAGCTGGTGTATTTTGGCTATAGACAGAACTGATCAGTTCAACAATTTTGTGTGCTGCTGTGGTGGCGCAGAACAGGGGTTAAATCCACATATTTGGGGGTAAACAGACTACAGAGAAGTGTATGCTTGAGCATTACAGGCGCCATGAGGACTACATCTGAAGACGCTCTGAATGTTTGTTGAACTTGTCTCCACATGAATATATAATCCAACTGGATGTGATGAAAACGATATGTCGGTTATATTCTTATGGGTATTGGCATGACGACAAGAACTTTGGACATAGAGAGATATACAAGATGTTGTGGGAAAAATAGCCATTACCACCTTTCCGAAGCATATAGAATCTGTAGTTTTCTTTCTTAGAAACGGCGATACGATTTTTAAAGTTTCATCACTGTGGATTCTTGACATAACCAGGTATTTTAGAACTCCTATGTACTTTTTTGTGTTTGTCACCCGGTATTTAGAGGTATTCCACAGTTTGTTGTTTCTTGTTATTATTATTTTTGTAGAGAAAATAAAACACTTAACAATATTACAAATTCTTCTTACCATATGTAGGTACGCGTGTGAAAATAACAGATAGAGTATACACCGAAACCGTAAGAATAAGGGAAATGCCGTGAACAATAAAACTAGCAAACACTTCGTACAAATCACACATCTAAATGGAGCGAGAGTAAGTCGCTGGTTTTGACAATAATTTATAACTAATAATTTATCATCAGAATTTATGAATATGGACCTGGAACATAAGTATAAGATCTTTGTCACTGTCCGTGGAAAGCAAAGTGACTTGGTAACAGTCGAAAATTCTACATTTTCTCAAATTTGTCATTTATATTATTCTGAACAATTGTTTTCAATTGGAAACTAAGTAATAGTTTTCTCTCTGTATTAAAAATTTTCATTAATTTTTCAATTTTTACGAGAATTTTGTTGTAAATGGGATACAAATCCGATGCTAAATGGTTTAACGGTGTTGATAATCATCATTGTTATTTTGAAAAGAAAACTTTGTGTTTATTTTATAACATATGTTATAATGCTACACGGACATCTATATGCATTAAAATTGTCAGATATGTGTGGTATGATTTGAATTCTTAAATGATTTATGGAAGTTAGCAGTGCCTTTTTCTTGTCGTTCGCAGTTTTGACAGAAACGCATGCACCCGCGAATATGATCGGCTAGCGACCCGTGGAATCCAAGGTAATTAGCCGTTCAGCGGAAACGGCCTTTATGCTCGAGTTACGAACATGGGAAATGCAATGTAAGGGGTTTTGACTTCATAGGCCGTTGGATACTCGCAGGTAGCTGGGTAGGAAAAAGATTTTGAAGAATTGTGTGGGAATATGGGAATAGTACTGAACGGTCGCCAAATTAATTTCTGATGAAAGAAATATGTAATTATAATTGTGATTGAAACATTTTATCAGAGTAAAAGACACTAATCTATTGAATTGATCTTGAATAAATAATATGATTCGTATTGTATTCTAATAAATGCTTTTTAACAAACCAGAACTGAAGTGTAAGCTAAACCAAGCAGTTATAAATTGAAGGCAAATAAACTGAATTGTCGAATGACAAATTAAACTCAAACGTAATGAATTAAAACAAAAATAATAAAGTAAAATAACTAGTGACATAAAGTATTGCTTTTATTGGGTCATATTATTAAGTATGCATATTTTGTAAATTTTCGTATTAAATTTTTCAAATGAAACTCCCGACAGGCGATTTTAAGTTTTAAGTTTCTGTATCTCGTGTTGTATAAGTGCAATCGGATTACGCTAGATGTCGTTAGAAAAATAAGAGTTCGTACTAAAAAAACTTATCAGCTGGCTTTGTGATTTCTTGACTCAGATTTGTTTGAGCGCGAGTTACGTTAATTTGCCATGAATATTATAAAAAATAAATTAACACAACAAATATAACTTTTGAACTTACTTTTTATTAAAATGAGTGTTACAATTCAACTTTCAAAAAGGACACCAGCAAAGATAAAATACGCCATATTTCAAAGTTTTGCTTCGATTAAGGCGAAAAAAAGGCAAGGCAGGCGGCCGAGAATGTGAATAATGTTTATGGGCCTGATACTGTAACAGCCAACCACGCGCAATTTTAATTTCACCCAATCCCTTCCAGTAGTTTTAATGCCAAAGATACACCACGCTCTGAAAGGCCAATTTCCGAAAATGTCGATAAATTCCTGGAAATCGTCGAGTCCGACCGTCATGTCAGCACTGTTTCGATTTCCCAGGAGTTAAATAATCCAGAAAAAACCGTTTGGAACCACTTAAATAAGCCTGGATACAAAAAGAGGCTCGTTGTATGGGTGCCGTACCATTTAACGCAAAAAAACCTCATGGACTGAATTTCCATCTGCGAATCGATTCTGAATCGCAACAAAATCGGTACATTTCTGGAGCGTATGGCGACTGGTGATATAAAATGGGTCACTTATGGTCCAATCACGGTAAGCCGGCGCAATACTGTTATGTATTTGGTGGGATTGGCACATAATCATCTAGTATGAGCTTCTGTTAATGGTTCAACCACATAACGGTAAATTTTATTGATTGTAGTATACCGAGTTCATGTACAATTTATTTCTATACAGCGACTGACAGAAAACTCAACATAGAATAATAAAAGCCCAAGAATGATGAAATAGAAGATTGCGCCAATGCTGCTACGAAAATTTCCTCTCTCTGCGCATCTCGTCACTAGCCACATACGAAATGAGAGAACAGCCAAAATGCATACATTTTGTATGAGAAATGTGAAACTTTGTGTTTAATATTAAATATTTTAATATTTATCGCATTCTATGATAATATTTATATAAATAAATATGAAATAATATATTTCTATTGATTTGGCACTAAAATTTTTGTTCTATTCAAAAATTTGTTGGTTAAATTTGTGCCATGAACGTTGTTATTTACTGTTTTCGTGCGATAATGGGAATATAAAATGAAAATATTATGGGAAATGAAATTCTAATATGTGTATATTTATTAAATATATGTATATTTATATGATATTAATATATTTATATATATTAAATCAGTACACAAATTCACTTTTTCTTTCTTGGAAAATGAAAATCCGCTTAATCCGCTGCTTAAGTGATTTTTATTGGAACGAGTTTTTCAATAATTTGTACTCGCTTACTTGCAAGTGCATTTGTTAACTTATATATAATTCAAAATAATTAAACAGCGTTTAATATACAAATTATTGGCTTTGTGTGTGCATTTCACACAAATCACAAAATATTTGAAAGTGCTACCTGACGTCACAGCCAATCAGCTGTACTGAGTTTTTGTCGAGAGAGGAATAGCGGACCTGCGCATGGCGCAATCTTCTATTTTATCATTCTTGTATACAGCCAGTGTTGTCAATTCCAATAGTCTAGTTGTATTTTATATTGGTGTTTTAAAGTTAATAGGTTTATATATACGAGTATGCTACATCATTTTCATTTTGTAAAATAAATAAAACCTACAACAAAACATTTTTTGCACAATTTTGAATTTCGATAAGATATTAATTCACGTCTAAATTTCAGTTGGATATCCAATACACAATCTGAATCCGAAATTTGTATTACGCACATTGTAACAAATTTTGAGTTCTTGTATGAACCATTTTACATTGCACTTGATAATGCTCCTGCTCATGATGAGAGATTTATTGGATATGGTTTCACCAGAAATTCACAGGTAATTATATCACAATATTAAATAGTGCCAATGTTTTATATTGTCATTTGCTTTTATATATTTGTTTAGGTGTATGAAATGTACATGGCTGGATATTCTTTCTATGTATTGTCACCCATTTTTACTTGTCATTGGGGATTGCAACACAAAAAGGCTAGACCTACTTGGCGTGAGCAGCAGAATAATGTGAATCGTAAACGTTTTGAAACATTTAAAAATGAGATTTTGGCTCGCTACAAACATGACCCTTTATTCATATTCAGTCCTAAAGAAAATTGACGAGGAAAGTGATTTATCGATGTTCTGGTGAAAAGTAGATGTTAAATATTTTAAATGTATTTTTTTATGCAACGTAAATGCAATATTAGTAATATAAATAATTAATTCATTTTTGGTGTGTACTAATACAGTTTTTAGATTACAATCTTTATGCACTACATACACAATGAAGTGTGTTCTTTAGGAATATTATTAATAAACCTAACTACACGACCACACTTAGAAGAGTATAAAATACATTTGAAACAATTTTTGAAGTGTTATTTTTCCGTCATTTTGGGATATTAAATCAATCCTTTTATATGCACTTATCTGTCCAACTTCATCATAGTATTTACAAATAAAAAACCGAATTTCTGTATTTGTTTTTATATATAATGTTGTATTCGCTTTATTATATATATTATATATTATTTTTCTGTTTGATAGAATTTCTAAAATGGGGTTAAAGGTAATTTCATGTGGACAGCCAACCTAAAGACTCCAGATGTTATTGATTTTGGAGTAGTAAAGGGCGTACCCACCAAAATATTTCTAGTTGACGCCTCACTAGAATTATCCTCAGATCATTCTCCCAGTATTGTTACCATACGCAACCCCCGAGAAACCTGTGATTTGGCAACGACAGTTACACATGTTAACTGGTTGAAATACAAGAAATACCTCAGTGTCCATTGCACGGATAACATGCAGCTAAGAACGCTTGCAAGCGTGGATGACTTTATTAGAAAGCTAGATGTAATCCTCAAGCAAGCTGTTCAACATGCTACTACCAATCGACAGATCAGCTACAACAGAATCCACTCTGTAAATGTAGAACGGCTTTTGTCTGAAAAAAGAAGATTTCGAAGAGAATGGCAACGATACAGATCCCCGCAGCTAAAAATTAGGCTTAAAGAATGTAACAAACTTAGAAAATTATTAGAATATAAAAAATGTGCATCTCCAAGATCTCGTCGCAACGACACAAACAGATCATTAATTTGGATTCAGAATAAAACATAGCACTATTGAACAAACACATAGACTTGTAACCGTAGTTAGAAAATCTTCATCGACGTTTCCCAGACTTTTGATAAAGTATGGCATGAAGGTTTAATTTTGAAATTAAAGCAAAACTTATTCGCAAACACTCATAAGCTATTTAAAAGATATTTAACTGAAGGAAAATTTATCATTAAAGAAGGTAATTTTCTGTGCACACCCCAACTGATTCAAGCCTTATTTTGGGTCCTATCTTATATTTGATATATGCCTCTGATATGCCAAAAAAAAAATCATATTCTCGCATCAATATGCGCTGATGATACAGCTTTCCTAAGCGTCACGAAAAGCCTCAAAAAGCATCTCGCAAATTACACGAATATATATCTCAGTTCGAAAAATGGCTAAAACAATGGAGGATAATGGTTAACGAACAAAAATGTGTACATATTACATTTACATTGCGCAAGGAAACATGCCCGCCCAGACTATACCGCAACACAGCGAGCTTAAATACCTCGGTATTCATCGCAGAAAATATTTTTTTTTATCTAGCATTGGCTGGACTTATAAATAAACAGTTTTAGAGTTAAGATTTGATTACTTATTGTTAATCCAATTAATAATAATTGTTACAATAAATTGAGAGAAAAAAATTTATATATATATATATAAATATATATATATATATATATATATATATATATATATATATATATATATATATATATATATATATATATATATATATATATATATATATATATATATATATATATATATATATATATATATATATATATATATATATATATATATATATATATATATATATATATATATATATATATATATATATATATATATATATATATATATATATATATATATATATATATATATATATATATATATATATATATATATATATATATATATATATATATATATATATATATATATATATATATATATATATATATATATATATATATATATATATATATATATATATATCTATATATATCTATATATATATATATATATAAAAATAAGTTGTCCTATGTTCGTGATTTTATAACTCGAGAACCACTCAACCGATTTTCAAACGAGTATATGCGTTGGAAAGGTCTACTTTCACTGATGGTTTATAAAAAAAAACATCGAAAAATTTTTACGAATATGCGTTATACGCACAATTTTATGATGGTGTATTTTCCCCATATAAAATGTATTTTTTTTCTTATGAGAATTACATTTTGTCGGTATAAGGCTCTGCTTGCTCGCGTCATTTGACTTATTTAATTTCTGTGTGTTTATTGATTGTCATTTAAGTTTACAGTGTGAGCATTGACATTTTTTAATTATTGATTTGTAATCTTTCAGTTAAAATTAAAATCTTTTGCATAAAAAAAAAATTAAAAATTAATCAACAATGCCGCGACGAAGCCATTCACAAATTGGCCGACGAAGCCGTTCACAAATTGGCCGACGAATACGCCACAGCAGTCAAATACTTTTAAATAGATCTAGTCAGGATGAACAAGAGCGATTAGAAAGTAATGAATTAGCAAGGCAACGAAAAGCACGATCAAGATCAAATCAAAATCAAGAACAAAGAGAATAATGTATTAAAAGCGTGAGAGTTAGAAACAGAAGAGATCGTGAATGTAACACTGAACGTGACAATCAAAACAGGCAACAATGGAGACGTAGCCATTCAATTGGAAATTTGGATCGTGCAGGTTTTAATTATGATCATAACACTGATTACGCTTCGCATCCATCTATTCAAATTGGCAAAATGGATGAAGTTTGTAATAAATGCAACGCATTTAAATTTAAAAATGAAACCGATGGAATGTGTTGTGCTGGCGGAAAAGTTAAATTAACACCATTAAGTTCACCACCTGAGCCATTATTCTCTTTGGTTGGTGGCAGAACAAATCAATCAAAACATTTTTTGAAATTCATTCTGTCGTACAATTGTTGCTTTCATATGACATCATTTGGAGCACAACACATTGTTCGTGATAGATTTATGCCAACTTTTAAGGTAAACAATGTGGTTTCAGATATTAATATATGTTTTGATTTATACGAAAACTCTAACCAAATTTATACGAAAATACGAAAAGATTCAGGGTCAGGTGTACCATAAAATTGGTTCGTTATCGCTTTCTACAAGAAGAAGTTGATCAGCCTTATTCAATAAATCCGAAATTAAACAAACCAATTATTCGTGAATTACAAATATTATTACATGAACATAATGAATTGGTTAGAATGTCTAAATCACAAATTGATAATGTGCCTGCTTTCAATTATGGAATAAGAATAAATGCGGATAAAACGCCAGCTGGCCAACATGTAGGAAGATTTAATGCACCAAGATTTGAAGATGAAGTAGCGATTATCATGGTTGGAGAAGAATTCAATAGGCGTGATATTATTTTGCAACGTAGAAATGACCAGTTGGAAAATGTTAGTGAAACACACCGTTCTTATGATTCGTTGCAATATCCGCTAATTTTTTGGCAAGGTGAAGATGGGTACCATTTCAATTTAAGAATGATTAATCATTCAACCGGTGCGCACAAAATAAAATAATTTTAAGGAATGAAATTAAAACATAATGCAATTTATTTTTATTTCTTAGCTAGCGCTATGAATTATTACGCGTATCGATTAATGGTTCGACAAAATGAATACAATCACATTTTGCATTGCCGTAAGGTTTTTCATCAGTACATTGTTGATATGTATGCAAAAATTGAAACTGAACGTTTAAATTTCATCAAATATAATCAAGCAAAACTACGTTCAGAAGAATACATTCATTTGCGTGATGCTATTAACAATGATGTGGATCCTAATGATATTGGCAATATGGTGATTTTACCATCGTCATATGTTGGTGGACCACGACATATGCATGAATACGCGCAAGATGCAATGTGTTATGTGCGTCATTATGGAAGACCTGATTTATTTATAACTTTCACGTCCAATCCGCAATGGACAGAAATTAAAGAACATTTATTTGAAGGTGAAGGGCCAGCAGACCGACATGATATAACTGCACGTGTATTTAAGCAAAAGATGAAATCATTAATGGACATGTTGATAAAATTAAAAATATTTGGTGAAGTACGTTGCTGGATGTATTCGATTGAATGGCAAAAGAGAGGACTACCACACGCTCACATTTTAATTTGGATGGTTGACAAAATAACACCAGAACAAATTGATAGCGTTATATCAGCAGAAATTCCTGATCCTGAAATTGATCCTGAATTGCATGAAATTGTTACCAAAAACATGATTCATGGACCATGCGGTAGTTTGAATATGAATTCAGTATGTATGCAAGATGGAAAGCGTACAAAAAATTATCCACAAGCATTAGTTTCTGAAACCATTACTGGAAATGATGGGTATCCAAAATATCGTCGACGATCAACACAAGATAATGGTAGATCAACAACTGTCAAAGTGGGAACACAAAAAATCGAGGTCGACAATCGTTTGATTGTCCCATTTTCACCAATTTTATCAAAAACTTTTAAGGCTCACATTAACGTTGAAAACTGCAACTCAGTTAAAGCGATCAAATATATTTGTAAATATATCACGATAGGTAGTGATATGGCTGCTTTCGGTGTTGCTGAAAATGATGAAATAAAACATTACCGAACTGGTCGATACATCAACAGTAATGAAGCAGTATGGCGTATACTCTCTTTTGCAATACATGAAAGATACCCGACCGTTCAATATTTAGCTGTTCATTTGAAAATGGTCAGCGTATTTGTTTTAATGAACAAAATGCAGTACAAAGAGCAATTGCGCCACCAAATACAACTTTGACCGCATTTTTTAAATTGTGCCAAGAAGATTCATTTGCAAGAACATTGCTTTATGCTCAGGTTCAATCATATTATACTTGGAATGCATCAAAAAAGGAATTTCAACGTCCAAAGCAAGGCAAACCTGTTCAAGGTCATCCAAATGTGTTTGAAACTGATGCTTTAGGTCGAATTTACACAGTTCACCCAAATAATGATGAGTGTTTTAATTTGCGTTTGCTTTTGATAAATGTTCATGGTCCAACATCATTTAATTATTTGAGAACTTGATGGACAATTATGCGCCACTTACCGTGAAGCATGTCAAAAACTAGGATTGCTTCAGCACGATACACATTGGGAAAATACATTAACTGATGCATCGGTATCAGCATATCCACAACAAATTAGAATTTTATTTTCTATCATTATCTCAACGTGCAATCCGGCTAATCCATCTGATTTATGGATGAAATTTCGTGATTACATGACGGAAGATATTTTACAACGAATACGCACCTTAAATATAAATGCTGAATTGAATTATACAGAGGAAATGTATAATGAGGCTTTGATATTGATTGAGGATATGTGTTTAGGAATGGCGAGTAAACCTTTGGCTCAGTTAGGTATGCCATCACCAAATCGTTCAAGAAATGATATTTTTAATCAAGATTTGCTCGAGAACAGAATTACGATCCAAATGTGCTGACAAATTATGTTCAAGAAAATATTCCTAAATTAAATCAACAGCAAAAACTAGCTTATAAAAAAATTATGCAAGAAATTGATAATGGTAATGGTGGAATGTACTTTTTGGATGCACCTGGTGGTACTGGCAAAACTCTTTTGATAACTTTAATTTTAGCAACTGTACGAGCACGTGGTAGATTTGCTTTGGCACTTGCATCTTCTGGAAATGCAGCCACTTTATTGGATGGTGGTAGCACAGCGCACCATCATGCAATTTATCAAAAACCTCTGGCATGGTTGGAGTTTTGAAACAATTTGATATTTTGTTGTGGGATGAATGCACAATGGCACACACGAAATCAATTGAAGCTTTGGAACGAACAATGAGAGATTTCCGTGGAAATCAAAATTTATTTGGTGGTGCTTTAATATTGTTAGCAGGAGACTTTAGACAAACACTACCTGTTATCTCAAAATCAACACCAGCTGATGAAATAAATGCGTGTTTGAAGCTATCAAATGTATGGAGATACGTTAAAACGTTAAGACTCACCACCAATGTTCGTGTGCAATTGCAAAATGATCAATCAGCTGCAACATTTTCAAAGCAATTGCTTTTAATGGGTGATGGTAAAATGCCAATTGATAATGATGGTTTCCTTACAATTCCGAGAGATTTTTGCATATTCACACAATCAAAAGAAGAACTAATTGAAAAAGTCTTCCCAAATATACAAAAAGCATGCTTGGTTGAGTGAAAGAGCTATTTTGGCAGGAAAAAATAAGGATGTCAATGATTTGAATTTCATCATTCAATCTCAAATAGATGGTGAATTAATCACATATAAATCTGTTGATACTGTGAAGAATCAAGAAGACGTAGTACATTACCCAACTGAGTTTTGAATTCTCTTGATTTGCCTGGAATGCCACCGCATAATTTACAATTGAAAATCAGATCTACAATCATTATGCTTTGTAATATAAATCTACCAAAATTATCCAACGGAACAAGACTTGCGGTAAAAAAATTAATGAATTATGTAATTGAAGCAACAATTTTAAATGGGAAATTCAAAGGCGAAGATGTTTTAATACCACGCATCCCAATGATTCCCACTGATATGCCATTTCAATTTCAACGATTACAGTTTCCCGTTCGTTTGGCTTTTGCAATGACTATTAATAAAGCTCAAGGCCAGTCGTTGCAAGTTTGCGGAATAAATTTAGAATTTCTGTTTTTCACACGGTCAACTTTATGTTGCACGTTCACGTGTTGGGAAGCCGTCGTCTTTATTCATTTTTTGTGAAAATGGCAATACTAAAAATGTCGTTTACCACCAAGCTCTGCAATAAATTTTTTTCTTTTTGATGTTCTCACTTTAAAAAATTTATATTATTTTGCACTTTTTTTTCAGGAAAATGTCTATTTTTTCTAGAAAATTTAATTTTTAATACAAAGACGTAAACGTATGTTATTGTATTATCCAGCAACGCGGGCAGGGTTACTCTAGTATATATATATATATATATATATATATATATATATATATATATATATATATATATATATATATATATATATATATATATATATATATATATATATATTATATATATATATATATATTATATATATAAGGGACATGTTCTGTTTGATACAATTACTAAAATGGGGTTAAAAGTAATTTCATGCGGACAGCCAACCTACTGGACACCAGATCGAAAAAGACTCCAGATGTTATTGATTTTGGAGTGGTAAAGGGCGTACCCAGCGAAATGTTTCTAGTTGAGGCCTCACTAGAATTATCTTCAGATCCCTCGAGAAACTGGTTGAAATACAAGAAATACCTCAGTGCCCATTGCACGAATAACATACTGTTAAGAACGCTTGCAGACATAGATGACTCTATAAGAAAGCTAGATGCAATCCTCAAGAATGCTGTTGAACATGCTACTTCTACTAACCGATAGGTCAGATACAATAGAATCCACTCTGTAAATGTAGAATGGTTTTTGTCAGAAAAAAGAAGAGTTCGAAGAGAATGGCAACGATACAGATCCCCACAGTTAAAAATTAGGCTCAAAGAATGTACCAAATACCTTAGAAAATTATTAGAATATAAAAAATCAGCATCTCTGCAGAAGTTTCTCCAAGATCTCGACGCAATGCCACAAACAGACTATTCGCTATGGCGAGCAACTAGAGGACTTAAAAAAACTGAGATATGTTAGCCTCCACTACGAACTTTGGGCGGAGAGAATGGATGCATTCCAGATCATCAATTTGGATTCAGAACAAAACGTAGCACTATCGAACAAACACATAGACTTGTAAACGTAGTTAGAAAAAGGTTCGAAGAAAATAAATATTGTTCTGCCTTCTTCATTGACTTTTCCCAGGCTTTTGATAAAGTATGGCATGAAGGTTTAATTTTGAAATTAAAGCAAAACTTACCCGCAAACATTCATAAGCTATTTAAAAACTATTTAACTGGACAAAAATTTATCATCAAAGAAGGTAATTTTGTGAGCACACCTCAACCGATTCAAGCCGGAGATCCCCAAGGCAGTATTTTGGGTCCTATCTTATATTTGATATACGCCTCTGATATGTCAATAAGCAATAATATCCACGTATCAACATTCGCTGATGATAGAGCTTTCCTAAGCGTCCACGAAAACCCTCAAGAAGCATCCCGCAAATTACAAGAATATGTATGTCAGTTGGAAAAATGGCTAAAACAATGGAGGATAAAGGTGAACGAACAAAAATGTGTACATATTACATTTACATTACGCAGGGGAACATGCCCGCCTATCCATATCAACACCCAGACTATACCGCAACACAGCGAGGTTAAATACACTCGGTATTCATCTTGATCGTCGATTAATATGGAAAACCCACATAGAAGCAAAGTTGATCCAAATGAAACTAAAAACAGTTCAAATTAACTGGCTTATTGGGAGAAATTCGACACTAAGCCTAGATTGTAAACTTCTACTATACGACTCGATTATAAAACCAATATGGTGCTACGGTATTCAGCTATGGGGTACTGCCTCAGCATCAAATATAGAGAAAATTCAAAGGCGACAAAACAAAATCCTCCGAATGATTACAGCCGCTCCGTGGTATGTCAAAAATTCGTGCATTCACAAAGATCTAAACGTCCCGATGGTAAAAAATGTGTGTTTCAAAACATGTGGCAACGTACAAAAAGAAGCTTGAGTTCCACCCAAATCCACTGGCCCGCAATATTCTTAATCCTTCTCACACTCGGCTGAGAAGGAAGGACACCCTTGCTCTCAGCCGATTAGGTGAGACATGAAAGACAGAAGCAATTGTAGAAACTATATTTTTTTGTCTAGCATTGCACTATAGGTTAAACGATCGATTTCACTGGCCAAAAGTCATAAAATTAAAAATAGTATTTTATTTAAATCAGAATAACTTTCATCAGCTTTGGGAAGGAAAATGGAGCAAAATTGAAGAAAAATATTAACCGTTTATGGCCCTAATGCATTGCAGGTTCCTTAACCCTTTGGGGACAAAAAAGAGTTCATTCATATATTTAATACGTATGTATTATGGGTTTTATTTTTGATTAATACAGTAAATTATTGAATATCATTTCGCATATAGTATTTAAATTATATCTATTTCATTTTCTAAGTCTAAGTTATTAAGAATATTTACATAAGATTGAAGTCCGTCTTCATTAAAATCGTCGCTGTCATCGTATACTTCGTCTTCTTCTTCAACGTTTTGATTTAAATTTGACTGTATTTCAGATTCTAATTCTTCGTTTGGATTATGATATTTTAACATTTCGACAACTTCCTGTGGAAGTTGTAAACGTTTTCGTTGCTGCATGCGTTTGCTTAGGCTCATTGAAGATATTAAAGGATCCGATGTATCCATGGCCCTATTAAATATATCAAGGATATTATTCGTTCGACTGCTCTTACGAGCGTGGTGTAACCTGTCGGCCTTATATATTTTATGCCGAGATTCAGCAGCATCCAAGGAAACCCAATGGAAGTACACAATTTTCCATTATTTGCTTCGAATGAATAAGCACCTTATGTACAGTAGCAGTCATAGGCAACCAAGAATATTTTGCCAATATTATATCAGCTGTTTCATAACAAAATGTTTGAAATTTACTTAAATCCAAGGGAAACTGACACGTTAATGAAATCAAAATGATTTTAAGGCGAAATATAAGATTTATGTCGACGCCAGTGATTTCAGAAAAGGCCTCATGGTCTGCAAATGCTCGACGTGCAGTATTCCCGTCATTTGTGCTGCCAAATCCACCAACTTTTGGTTTATCTACACGGAGTCCAAGCTTGTTCCAAAATGCGCTTTCTTGCATCCTATTTTGAACTGATAATTTGTCGTTTTCCTTTCGAATTTGCCATTTTTTTACTTTGCATTTGTAGCCTGTATGCAACACAAATTCGAAAAACCGAATCCAGCAGTGCAGGGGACTTATTCCATATTTTAAACTCGATTCTTTAGCGCGAAATACGTCAGAGCTGTAATTTGCAATTTCCATGAATTGTTTTGGTGTTGCATCACAAATAGGACAAGATTGATTAGATTTAGTCCCAGTTAAAATGTTTAAAACCTTTCCATCAATAAGTGTTAAAAACAATTTAAAAGTAATGCATACAATTCTTTCTTCTCCGATTTGTATCTGCATGGATTGAAGATTCTCAATTTCCTTTTTCAAGTCGAAATCTTCCTTTCAAATTTTTTCCTTCGTTTCCTTTGCGTATTCTAATTTTAGAGGCCGGCAAAATCTTATGGATTGAGGTGTACGGTTGTTCCAAATAGGATTTCCAGAGGAGATCATTCTCAAAGGAATAATTGCTGTGGCTAATAGAGAAGAGTCAGAATCGTGGGATGTGCTTTTTTCAATGTATGATTGTTTATATTGAGCTTGACCTGTACTGCTATCGAAACCGTAGCTTAGAATCAATTCCGCATTTATGTAGTTTGTGTTTTCTGCACTCATTATAACATCAATAACTTCTTTTTGCATCTCTGCAATTCTTGCTGCAGTGTGAAATAAAAGTGATTCCAATGAAACTTTTACCAATTTCTCACTAACTTCTACGTCCTCAGGTCGGCACTTTGATTTAGCAGCAGCAACTTGATTGTAATGCGGATAAATGTCGCAGTTTCTCAACTTACTTTCGCGACGTATGCCACAATATTGGGCCTTTGTAAAATTATGTTCTAAGAAAAATGCCAGTGCTTCATCTGGCGATAATTTTACTTGCTTCTGATTCTGTTCGGAAAATAGTTTTTTTATTTTAGATGGCCTTGTTGGACTTTTTATGGTTTCTTTTAGAACTGTTGCTAAGGTTACATGCCCTTGTTTTCGAGCTGATGTTGCTGCTGCACATACCAATAGGTCCGTCTCACCACACAATGTTTCTGAAAGGTCTGCTGCTTCTCTTCTCTTTCCACGATTAGATTTTTCACAAAATGGAAGCCGCGGACGTCCGATAATCGCAGCACCTGTTTCCATTGGGTTTGGTTTTTTTTTCTAATGTTAATGTGCCTTTAAACCAGTCGGCGTTCTTACAACGAAAATCTGATAGCTTTCTGTGGCATTTATCCCATTTTAAAGATAAGTATTTACAAAAGTTTCTTACTTTTTCCTTTAAATCAGTGGGAATGTTATCGACTCCAATTTGGCTAACAATATATCCATACACAGCATCTTGCTTTTTTTCTTTGGTTAGTGGTTTAACCCAGACTTCAAATAAATCAATATTCTGGAAAATGTGTTTACCTAGAAAAAGTGATAGAATTAGAAAAACGCAAAAAACCGCAAAACCAAATGAGATTTTCCAGATTCAGCACGAATCGACAAACAAATTTCAATTTTCATTTCCATTGCCAAACGTTGCCTACTCTTTAAAAGCTTGCATAACCTCAAAATTTAAAATTTTCTGCCATCAATCTAAGGTAACATTGAATATGTTACGATTGATACACAAAAATAACTATATAGACAGATTTTTTGATAAAAAATATCGAATACTTACTTTTTAATGCGTTATTCATATTAACACATTGGTTTTATTTTCACTTTTAATGTTTAAAGGTAAAGACACAACATTAGCACGTTTTCAATGACTCCTCAATAATTCACATTTGACAGCTTGTCATGTAACTGTAAAATTGTTTTTGCAAAAACCAAATGCATTTTTATTTACTTTGATGTGTTTCTTACAAGATTCTAACACAAAAGAAGTGATAAGACAATGTGCCAAATTTGACTTTTGGCCAGTGAAATCGATCGTTTAACCTATAGTGCATTGGCTGGACTTAATAATCAACAATTATAGAGTTAAGATTTGATTACTTATTGTTAGTCCAATTTATATTGAAGATACAGTAAATAATAAATGAAAAAAAGTAAATATATAAGTTAATACTCAAATATGCTAGCATCATACTAAGAGTCATAAAACTACCACAAGCTGTAATCGAGTTTATTGATTCCAGTTTCTTTCTTCTCCTACTTAGTTCTTATTTTCTACTTATAGTTGTTCTCTTTTATATGAGTTAGTTAAAAAACAATACTCAATCCAGCAAGGTTTGTAAGCTCCGCATAATTTAAAACGATTTTTAGGTGCCGTCTAATAATTTTATAATTAAAATAAATAATTTATCGTTTTATTAGTTTATATATATATATATATATATATATATATATATATATATATATATATATATATATATATATATATATATATATATATATATATATATATATATATATATATATATATATATATATATATATATATATATATATATATATATATATATATATATATATATATATATATATATATATATATATATATATATATATATATATATATATATATATATATATATATATATATATATATATATATATATATATATATATATATATATATATATATATATATATATATATATATATATATATATATATATATATATATATATATATATATATATATATATATATATATATATATATATATATATATATATATATATATATATATATATATTAGGTGTTGCTCTAATTTGTTGCAGTTTAAGTTCGTGTACATGCGCATGTATATATGTACCACAATAATTCCATTTCATATTTCGAAAATTTTTTTTTGTGAACTTTTGTCCAAAATTCTCTTTCTATCCTGGCATTCGATTCAGTTTTCCTCAAAGGTATTTGTTTCTATCACCATAATATTCGATTTGCCTCAAAAAAATTTCAGGAATACAGTAGAACCCAAACTGTGAGACAGGATTTTTTAATATGATCAAAAGTACTACAAATGCATTTACTGATACAAACGAATCCGTTCCATTTAAAACAAACTTGGTGGCGACGATTCGTACAAAATATGAGGAGCAGATTTAAATAAATTTTGTTAACGACAAGGTAAAGGAACTATCACTTAATGGCATTATAAAATAATCGCGATCACCTTATAATAAGGTGTATAATAAGGGTACTGGTTAATTAGGCAACGGAAGGAAACGTCTAGTAATGGACTTTCGGAAGCTTAAAGTACTCTTGACGATAAATATCCCATACGGTAACGTTATGGCGATATTGTCAGATATGAGAGAGTCTAAATGCTTCAGAATCCTTGATTTAAAATCAATATTTCGCTAGACTCAGCTCCCAGAACGAGACAGGCATAAAACTTCCTTCTCAATTCTCAACGGGAAATCGAATTCTGTAGGTTGCCGTTTGGCTTAAAGAACGCATCTAGTATTTTTCAGAGAACAATACACGGTGTTCTTAGGAAACAAATTGGGAAAAATTGTTTCATTTACGTCGATGACATATTTATATTTTCAGAAACAAAGCAACAGCATGTTAAAGAAATAGACTGTGTGTTGAAAAACCTATATGATTCGAAAATTAGAGTCTCATCAGAAAAAACAAAATTTTTTTAAACTGAAACTGAGTACCTGCGATTTGTACAAACATATCCTAGCAAGATAAACACGATGTTAAATTTTTCACACCATACTACGTTATACGGAGTAAGGTCTTTTTTAGGGTTAGCCAGTTACTTTTACAGTTACATTTCATAAAATATTTTGCCAGTATAGCCAAACCTTTGACCGACATTCTGAAAGGCGAAAATAGAAGAACACGTGCCAATCAGCCAAATAAAGTAAAAATTTCATTCGATCCAAAGCAAATCCAAGCATTCAATGCTCTAAAACAAATCATCGGAATATGTAATGATTGGGTACCCAGATTTCAAAAAGCATTTCATTTGACGACAGATGCTTCTGGTCATAGTTTGGGCGCTGCTTTATCTCAAGAGGGAAAGCCAATAACCATGATTTCGAGAGCTTTGAAAAACAAAGAGCTTCATTTTGCAACCAATGAAATGAAACTTGTGGCAATAGTATGGGCACTTAAGAAACAGCGAAACTATCTCTATAGCGTAAAGAACCTTAATATTTTTACAGGTCACCAGCCGATAAATTTTGCTGTTTCGGATAAAAACACAAGTGCCAAAATCAAGCGTTGGAAGACATTTATCACCAAATATAACGCAAAATTGCATTACAAGGAGAACTGGGATGCTGATGCTCCGTCCCATCAACATATAAACGCGATAGAGGAAAATTGGGATTCTGACGCAGCAACTATTCATAGCGAGCAATCATGACTTACACTATAGAGATGGTTGAAAAGCATGTAAATTGATTTAGAATCCAGACTGTTATTGAGGAAGCGCCGGTTCCATCAAAACGCACTTTCATAATATTTGAAAGCAAAACCAGGCACGTTATACAATTTCAAGACAAAGCACTCTTTTAGATATAATTCAAGACGCTGTGAATACCGACGTAGTTAATGCAATTCATTGTGACCTGTTCTAGCTTACATTCAGCTTGGTTTAGTACAAACATTTCTAAATACTAAATTTAGGGACACAAAAAAATTCGTAGCCGATATCTTTGATGCAAATAATCAGTTACAGATAGTAGGATCAGAACATAACCGTGCATACCGCGCCGCACAATGAAATATGGAACAAATTTTGAACGACTATGGAAGAAAGGCAAAGTAAGTCGCAACAAGTTGTAAAATATGATCGCAGTCATGTACAATAGGCATCAACAAAAGATGGGAATTGCTGTAACCCCAATACCACCGTAGCCGGTGGAAATTCTTTGTCGACATCTTTTCTACCTACTCAAAATATTTTATGAGTGCCAGTCCAGAACATTAAAGAGTAGACATTAAACTCCATCTGCTACAACTTATATATATTTTATAGCACAATATCTATATACTGCGATAATTAAAGATCGCTAAATTCTCATACTATCAAATATCTCTTAGCTAGTAATATTAATATTAAAATCATCAACTCTCCACCGACCCATAGTACCTGTGGGATTGAAAACCAGAGTTGTCGGTTCGATGTTTGCTATTCAATTTCTTTTAATCGAATGACCAAAACGAGTAAAAATACAGCATAAAGCATAAGAACAAAAAAATGAGAGTTAATACATAATACATACATACGAGTATGTGCATTTGCTGATTAAAGACTATTTTTAACAATTAGTTTTGCTATGTAAGAGTACTACTCGTATAAATAGGCGTAGGAATTTACATTGAAAATAAAAAAAAAATATATGTGAGCTTATACAACCAAAACTGATTGAGTTTAAATACATTACTAAAGTGTACTACTGCAACTTTAAAATTAGTGTTGCTACTTTTACATTAAACGTTACAGTTAGGAAACGGTTACAGTTGTATATGCAAATTAATTGCAATAACATTGTTTTATAATGTAATTATTTCAATTCAAACAGTGCCTCGAATGGGCAAATGGAGATATTTCACAGCACGTTGGTGGAAATTGCTAGGTGCATAAAAATAGAAATATGTATAGTGACACGAGGGATTCAATTTTGCTGTCAACCATTAAATACAACATCCGCTATTGATTATGTGGTAAAGAGCCAATTGACTTATTCCTATTCGCACAGCTACTATAAATAACCAAGTATCAGGAATGATAAGACGGGCTCAGGAATCCGAACTAAAAATACATAACAGAGATAGAACATAACGTATCTTTAATCAGGGAGACAAGGTAATGGTGAAAAGAAGTAAGAAACTAGGGAATAAGTTAGTTCCCCTATATGAAGAACAAGCATTCGAAAATTATATGGCAACGACACTTCTTACACTTGAAGGGAGGGTGGTCCATAAGGACAATTTAAAATGAATAATAATTTCTAAGCATCTGAAGGTGCAAGTTTATTTCCATTTTAACTCACAGTGATGATTTGAAAATTTTTAACGAAAATATAGCAATCGAGCAATTCTCCAGTAAGATACTGTAAGAAGTAGTAAGTAAGTAACAAAATTATTAATATTGAGTTGCGAGAGTTTGAATTAAATGATTTTAGCCTGATTGATACAGCGATTGATAGATACAGCAATGTATAAATCGCAAACGACACATTTTCTCCAATGAGCTTTAGAATCGTACTTTCCGCTTTCGGTTCATATCCCCATCACTATCACGAGTGCATCGCTATAGCTATGTATTCCATCTGACAGCAGCTACTTGAACCGATCGTCATATGAAAGCTTACAACCCAAACAAAGAAATTGTAGGCAATAGTAAAGTCAATCAATGGGATGGCATATAATGGATCAAGGACGCTCCTCACTAATAAACGTAGCAGTTAGGCCGAAAAGCTATAAAGTCATCTACGGGCTTATTTTCCGACGAGCTTACTCTCTGAAGAGTTAAAGTAGAAACATAACAACAAACAGCATCGGCAATATTTACTCTGTGTGGGAGAGGTGTGACCGAGACGTGACTGAGCGCAGACCCGTAACAAAGTTGTTAGGGCTTGTCTTCAGTATGCTTTTATATTATTTTTGGACGAGGCACATGAGCCTTTTTCTAATTAGCGTATACTTGGTACATTAACCAATTATACTTCGCTGGAGTAAGATCAGAAAGCATCTTGTACTGTTGGTTTTAATAACACAACTGTCGACAAACTATTTATATGTACAATTTAGGACATTTGTGACATATAAGAAAATGCTGACAACATAAGTGCAATGAATTGCTGCTTGGCCTTGAATGCTGGCGCAAGTTCGCAATATTATGCAATGTAGGCATTTTTAGTCACATTGCACTGGTACCCTAAAGTTTATTCTGCTGAACATGGAGTTTTGTGGGCATTGCTATTTATTTGTTTGTCCTTTTTGTATTTCCCATTATGACCTTTTCGAAAATATTCATTTGCTGATGGGATTCACTCAAGATTGACACCTCTAATTGGGATCTTATTTTTGTTTTCTTGAGCTCCGTTCGCTTACCAAAAAACTCCCTTTCTCTCTGGGAAGAGTCATTAAAACCCAAGACTAATATCCCGCAATGGAAGCAGTTGATCGATATCTTGACGGTCATACCGTTTCCGATTTGAGCTCTCCTACCATGTCTACATCGCGTGCATGGAAGAATCCTGCCTCTACCACGTCGAATATATCATCGCATCACACACAGGTCGGGTGCGCAAGTTGTTCAGTGTGCAGTCCGCAGAAGCATCCGTTCTACACCTGTCGACAGTTTGTTCAACTCGCAGTGGAAGAGCGTATTGCTACTGTCAAGAAGTCGCGCCGCTGTTTCAACTGTTTGTCCGAACATCATAAATCAAAGGACTGTCTAAGTAAAAGCACTTGCTCCAAATATCATCAACGTCACCATTCTACCCTGCACCGCGACACGATCTCTACTAAATTTACTCTTGCAACCATCAACAGAAATTGTAACTCTTCTTCCAATCGCAGGTCAAACATTTTGTCGAATGATCACAGCGCAGTTCCAGATAATCAAATACAGTCCGTTATAGAAGAAACGTCAGAACAACAGTTCACTACGTGTCTCAACACTACATCAAAACGCGTTCATTTAGGCACTGCCCCTGAACCAGTATACCATCGCGGTTCAACAAATACTGTTCGTGCTTTCATCGACCGCGCTTCGGTAGCATCCTTCGTTTCAGAGAGGCTAAAACGTTTCTTACGTTTGCCTTACAAAGGATGCGTTGCTACGGTATCCGGCTTTAATGACGTCAGCACTAACTCAAGTCAATTATCTACTTTTTGGTTAGGTTCGTTCCAGGATACCAAATTTCAACTGGGGATCTCGACTTTCGTGGTTTCCAAAATCACTGTCACCCTGTCTTCGTGTGGGCTTGATCCTGAATAACTGAAATTATTGCCACGTCTGGATTATGCAGACCCAACGTTCTCCCAAGGCGCCCTAGTCGATCTGTTCCTGGGTGGCGACTTGTATCCTCTTATTATACGTGAAGAACTCAGAAGTAATATCCTCAAATCACTCGTGGCACAACGCACCTCCTTTGGGTGGATATTTACTGGGCTGTTGGTTGAGGAACGTGGTACATCGGTCCGTGCTTCTCTATATGCCCACTTTACCAAAGTTTTTATTGACGTAGAGCTTAAGAAGTTCGGAGAAGTGGAAGAAGTTTGTGCGCCTGTCGCAGGCCGATTTTGAGTGCGAAGAAATTTTCACAAAAACGACTCGCCAATCTTCTTCTGGATGTTACGTTGTTCATCTCCCATTGAAGAAGTCAGGCATACGTGAAACTCTGGGGCAATCTCGCGTGCAAGCAGCTCGTCTGCAATGAAAGAACATTGATACAGCGCCCGGAGTTGAAGCTATAATACGATAAAGTTCTAACAGAATATCTAGACTTAGGACATATGATGCCAGTAATGCAACCTCCGGCCGACATGCCTCTACGACACTATTATCTGCCCCATCATGCGGCCATCAAACCTGACATCACCACCACGAAGCTGCGTGTAGTAGTTGAGGCGTCTTTCTCATCATCGAGCAGTCGTAGCTTAAAAGATATTTTTCATGTCGGTCTTGTGCTACAACAGCATTTAACTATTCTTATTTTTAAGTGACGATTTTATAAAATTGTATTTAACGCCGATATTCAGAAGATGTGTCGTCAAATTTTAGTTAACCCCAATCAGATAGCCTATCAGCGGTTAACCTTTCGAAAAACTCCAAATCAGAATTTACAGGACTTCGAATTGAGGACAATAACTTTTGCAATTAACTGTGCATCTTACTTTACTATATGTACACTCCACCCATTGTCGTTTGATGAACGCCATCGTTTTCCAATGGAAGCTCAGATCTTGAGTGAAAATATGTACGTAGATGATGATCTAGCGGGTGCTCATTCGGTTGCCTCGGCAATTCATGCTCCTGACGGCCAAAACTCTAGGTATTAGATGAAACCACAATTTTTATGTGTTTTTCTAGGTCCAGTCATTAGCAATCAAGACCTCCTACACAAAACGAGTCGTGCTGTCTACAAACGCTACAGAATTTGATCCTGCAGGATGGCTGTCTCCGGTTATTATACTCTCCAAATTTTCTATGCAAAAACTGTGGATGGAGAAGATGAACTGGGATGAAGCAATTAGTGCAACGTCACTCCACCAATGGCAGACGTTTGTCAGTCGGTTCTTCGAGATCAACTCAATTAAAGTTTGTTTTTGTATACGCTATTGTCCTTCCGTAGTGACTGAATTCCATATATTTGCAGATGACGCTATTTACGCATGTGTGAGGGACTATGGATCAGTTTCCTGCCACCTAGTAAAGTCGGTTTCTCTACCTCGTTTGAAACTTTGTGGTGCAGTTCTGGCAACGAATCTATCGGAAACGGTAATGAGACAGCTTCCTGTCACAGACACATTTCTGGACAGATTCGACAATTGCTCTCGCTTGGCTTAAGAAACCTGCTCGTACATGGACAACATTCATTGCAAATCGCGTCTCACTTATCGAGAGAAAGTTGGTACTCACAACTGGGGTCACGTTAATTCTCATTCGAATCCCGCTCATATCGCTACTTGGGGAAAATACGCATAAGAACTGTCGCAATGTGAGTTATGGTGGAACGGCCCATCTTGGCTAGTTCTGGAAAAAGCGCATTGGACCTCAGAAATGGTAACCGAAGTGGAAGTGACTTTGAAACAAACACGGCACTACGTGTCTTTGCATATATTCTCAGGTATCGGGTTCGCGTTCTCAATCCCAGCCACACCACCATGTCAAATTGTCTGGCCCTGAAATAACACAGGCGAAGGCACGATTGATTCAATTGACACAACTACGGCACTATTCAAAGGAATTCGATGCACTCACCAATCCCCCTACAGCCTCTTCGCGGAGTAATCTCCTCAATCCAAAGGCCTTCTTAGAGCTAACGGTCGCTTATCTTCCGCAACTGGATTGACCTACAATAAAAGACACGCAGTCATCCTACCGTACACTTGTCAGTTATCACACTTGCTTGTGCAATTCATCCACGAACTTTCTCTACATGGCGGAAATCAGCTCATGCCTCACCTTCTATGCCAAGAGTTCTGGATCTCACGAGCGAAAGCCTTAATCAAGCCAATAGTATTTAAAAGCAAAAACTGCACCATCGATAAAGGTAGAACATTCCAACAAATAATGGCTGCCTTATCCGTTGAGCGCACTACCTTATCCAGGACCAATCACGTACGCCTGCGTATTCGCTTGCTTCGCTACACGCTCGGTCCATCTAGAACCGGCGAGTGACCTGTCTACTGCTGCATTTCTAGCTGCGTTCGCTCGCTTTACCTCTTGAAGAGGTTATCCCAGTCGCTTGTACTCGGACAGTGGCACCAATTTCGCTGGAACCACTGGTATCTTCCACAATGAAGCGGAAATTTTATGGTTCTGTCAACCTCGATGACTGTGACACAGTACGGCTGTCAAGACCATCCGTGGCATTTTATTCCAGCGTCAGCTCCACATATGGGCGGTCTATGGGAAGCGGCAGTCACGGTTTTTAAAATGCACTACCGACATATATCGGATCATAACAAATACACATTTGAGGAGTTTGCAACTGTTCTGTCCGGGATCGAAGCATGCATGAACTCCCGTCCCTTAAGTACCAGTTCATCCGACCCATCCGACTTGACAGCACTTACTCCCGGCCACTTCTTAATTAGGGGCCCATTATTGTTACGGGCCGCGCCCGACACGAATTCTGACTCCATCAGTTTGTTCAATCGATGGCAAAAGATTAGAGCTATATTGTCCAAGAATTTTGTCACCGACGGAAAAACAAATACTTAAAGGAATGCACAAACGCAACAAATGGATGACACCCCATGTTAATGCTCAAATTGGGGATCTTGTGGTAATTCGGCATGACACGACCATACCACAAGAATGTCTTCTTGCGTGCATTAAAAAAATAGACAGAGGAAAGCATGATCGGGTCCGAGTGGTAGACCTCATTACTAAGAACGGAGCACTGAGACGACCAATCCATAAACTTGTACACATTCCAACTAACTAATTCCGAACTGCGACCGTGGCGTTCAATCATCTTTGTTTGTTCAATACAGATCTTGGAGAACATTTTACATCCATTTTATAGACGCATGTCACCGCCATTTACTTCATCGACACCAAGTTGCAGATACTGTAAGAGGGGTGCTATGTTCACGCCACTGGCGATCTATTTGATGTTCACACCACTGGCGTACGTTTTGTCTGCAGACATTGCATGAGAGAGTCTGCATTAGAAGTTTCGAGACGGACTCTTTCTTTTCCGTTTTTGATTTCGAAGCTGAACGCATCGTGGGACTGGACACACATATTTAGTTACAATTTGAATCAGCTTTAAATAAAAAAAAATAAACTTTGTACTGCGAAATTAACATTCAGCATAAAATCAAATGAAAATATAATTTGTAATAAATATAATTCTCTCCGTGATCACTTGTATTGTTTTGAATAATTCTTTTCATTTTGGATTAAGTCATTGACCGTAATATCGATGGCAGTCGTTATAGTCACTAGGGGCTAAGGATCTATATCTTAGGGTGCTAAAGAATTGGTCGAATTGGCCTTTATTAATAGACAGTCTCGACAATGTTCCACATATTAGTTTTGGATATAAATGTTAGTCACATGAGTATTATCATACTTTTCTTATACTGTACGAGTATGTCCTTTTTTTTATAATAATATCGGTACCACTCCCTGCAGTGTGATCTGTGTCGTATATCCAGCTTAGGCCAATTTTTAAGAACCTTTTAATAGGGAAGTTAGTCTTTGATATTAGCATAATGTCAATGCTCCTATCAAGAATAAAGATTTTGAATTAATTACTACCTTGCGAAGTCCATTCGCATTGCACACTCCAATTTTAATAGATTAAATCAATATGTCATTTTAAAGATGAGCGTTGTTAAGAAATTGAGCAAGGTTCCAACTGACCTGTAGATTGAGAAGATAACAGGTCGAGGCCAAGTTCTTCTAAACCTACATGCAATCCAATTCTATACTTTCTCCACCATCAAGAGAAGTGACAGAGGTCATTCAGTATGCAGAATCCAATATGTTGAGCCTGATTGTAGGAGAAGACATTATGGGGAATCACTAGCAAATTCCTGTGTAATAAGATGTTTCCTTATACACAATGTAGGTAACAACTTGTGATGCACAGAAGCCAAAAATTTGATCTAACACTAACTAATAGGTTCAGATCAAATAAAACAGTGGAAAGTTCTGGAAGAGGTATCCCTCTCGGATCACTATTTTATTGAATTTGGCTTGTCGTTGACAATATAATAGTGCTGGCAAGTTTCAATCCACGAAAGGCGGGACAAGTTTGGGGTTCAGGTTGAAGAGGGGACACCCAGGTGTCGTAAACTCAGAACAATTGCGACAATCGAAGAGACGACTCAGAGGGTAACGACTACTTTCTTATCATGCTGTGAGGATATGTGTCCGTTAAGAATGGGCAGGCAGGGTAGAGCTGTTCCATGGTGGAATACCGCAATTTCAAAGCTTCGTAAATGGCCCAGAAAACTTCTGAATAGGGCTTTGAAACCCCGAACAGATAATCGGCTACCGACCCAAGGCTAAACGGTCTTAATACTCGAGTTACGAGCATGGGAAATGTAATGTAACCTCATAGGCTGTTGGATTCTCGCAGGTAGCTGGATAGGAAAAAGATTTTGAAGAATTGTGTTGGAATATGGGAATAGTACTGAACGGTCGCCAAATTAATTTCTGATGAAAGAAATATGTAATTATAATTGGGATTGAAACATTTTGTCAGAGTAGAAGACACTAATTTATTGAATTGATCTTGAATAAATAAAAACTGTTATAAATTGAAGGCAAATAAACTGAATTGTCGAATTAGAAATTAAACTCAAATGTATTTTAAATACCAATGAATAGTAATGAATTAAAACAAAAATAATCAAGTAAAATAAATAATGACACAAAGTAATGATTTCTTGGGTCATATTATTATCTTTGCATTGTTTGTTAATTTTCATATTAAATTTTTCAAAAGAAACTCCCGACAGGCGGATTTAAGTTTTAAGTTTCTGTATCTCGTGTTGTAGAAGTGCAATCGGATTACGCTAGATGTCGTTAGAAAAATAAGAGTTCGTACTAAAAAAACTTATCAGCTGGCTTTGTGATTTCTTGACTCAGATTTGTTTGAGCGCGAGTTACGTTAATTTGCCATGAATATTATAAAAAATAAATTAACACAACAAATATAACTTTTGAACTTACTTTTTATTAAAATGAGTGTTACAATTCAACTGCCAGAATAATATTAATTAATTATTACTTATATCTTAAGCTATTACAAGTTATTTCTCATATTTCTCTTTATGCTTTATTCTTCGCTTGCCTTCAGCTGTGAAGTTCCAAGTATATGGGTGTTGGAATCACCTGAATGGTGTGAACTGTATTGAACTTACGTTATTAGGAAATTTGGACTGAGAAATTTGGCTAGTGAATCGTCATCGAATATTGTGGTTGAAGGTTGCATTATCCAATTTTAGTGAACTGGCTGGATCAAACAGTTGAGCTATAATCGATAGCACCTTGCGTTTGGTGGCTCGTGGGTCAAAGCAAATGGGCTGGAGATGAAAGTAGAAATGATCAGTCTTTGCATTCCACCGAATTCCTAGTGTCTTAGTTAAACTCGCTTCATCCAGCTTCAAAAAATCCTCTCGGAGTAAGTGGTCCGGAGGCAAAGAGGAGAGAATGGCTTCCGTATTAGCTGTCCACTTTCGCATGGAGAAGCCGGCAGAGTCGAGTGCACGGATCAACTCGTCTCGAGTCTGTATTGCTGCGTTTACATCATGTGTGCCGACCAAGGCGTCGTCCACGTACATACATTCACGCAGTACCCGGGCTGCTAAGGGTAAGTCCTCCTCGACATCCGTCGCGAGCTGTTCCAATGTCCTAATCGCTAAGTACGGTGCACAGTTGACTCCGAAGGTAACCGTTTGTAGCTCGTAATCGGAGACTGGCGCTGCAGGAGAGGCCCTAAAGACAATTCGCTGGTACGGGGTGTGCTTTGGAGCTACTCTAATCTGCCGATACATCTTTTGCAGATCCCCATTAAAAACGAACTGATACATTCGCCATCGCACGATAAGTTGGGTCAAGTCAGCCTGCAGGGTGGGACCCGTATATAGGACATCATTCAAGCTGAGGGTGCTAGTGGTTGCTTGAGACGCATTGAATACCACTCGCAGTTTGGTGGTCGTACTCGCAGGTTTCATAACCGCATGATGAGGCAAATAATAGTGAGCAAGAGCTCCTGAAGGTGGAGGCGGGACTTTGACCATATGATCAAGAGTCAAGTACTCCTGTACCACGGAGTCATATTGGTCTTTCTGCTCAGGGTTACGGAGTAACCTGCCTTCATTGCGCTCGAACTGCTTTAACGCAATGTGCCGAGAAGCTCCAAGCGACTCCTCAGGCAGATGCTTTGGTTTGAACGGTAGTTCTACTACATACCGCCCAGAAGGCTCTCTGTAAGTGGTCCGGGAATACAAATCCAGGCAAGCCTGGTCACCGGGTGACAACCGTTTCTCCCTAGGTGGTTCCTCCACCTCCCAGAATCTCTGCAAGAGCTCTTCAACCGGGTGGCCGGTCGTAACTTGTACTCTAGCACAGAATGTCTGTGTCGAGTTCTCAGGCATGGGTCCTGTGAGGATCCACCCAAATACAGTTTCCTGTGCAATTAATGACCCAATAACGTCACGTTTCAACCCATCAAGCATCACCATCGGGTATAAATCACCCCCTATCAAAATGTCAACTTGTGAAGAGTTTGAAAGGCTTGGATCAGCCAGTCGTAAGCCGGCCAATTGGGTATAATGTTGCGTTGATACCTCTAGTCGGGGTAATTCGCGGGTCAAGGTGGGCAGCACTAATGCTGACACCGGGAGCCGCACAGTACTGTCGAGAGGTGACCCTAACATTAAATCGCACGCTTTTGTCACGTTAGCTGCCACCACATTGCTTACCCCGGACACTTGGGCATGCACGGTACGCGTAGGGAGTCGCAGGCGTCGTTGGAGCTGATCAGAGATGAAAGACCCTTCCGACCCAGGGTCGATCAATGCACGGGCCATGTAATTGACTCCCTGATACCATACGTGAATGATGGCGGTACCTAATAGCACACGTTTGGGTAGCCGACCTCGAGCTCGATATGGACCGGATCGTCCCTGGACTGTAGCAGGTACCACCTGTGCAGCGTGGGCGAAGGAAGGTGTAGCAGGTTGAGCCAACGTGGTGGCCGCGTTGCGTCCGTTGGATGATCGTCTGCCTCGAGGCGGCGTCGTGCGTGGTGGGCCTCTTATGCTCCGGTTCGGGAGCGGCTCACGGTGTAGCAGAGTATGGTGCCGCTCTTGACACGTAAAACATCGGTATTTACTCGTGCAATTGGACACACGATGATCCCCCTTCAAACAATTCACGCACAAGTGGAAGCGATTCACCCATCCCCATCGCTCTGATACATCAGCGTTGATGAAAGTAGAGTAGTGGGAGACCCGATGGCCTGCACGTGGCTATTGCGGAGTGGTGTTGAGCGGCTCCCCCCAGGCTCCCGCGCATGCTCCGTCTGGCAGACATCAGAGACCGCTTCCAAAGTTTGGAATCGTTTCGAGAGGAATTCCTCCATCGCCACCCAAGTCGGGATATCCGCATGATCTGCAAGGGACTGCTCCCAGAGAGAAAGGGTCCTCTCCGGCAACCGAATGGAACTCCAGTATATAAAAATTGGATCCCAACTGCCTACATCCACCGACAGCTCCTTCAATGCCATAATGCAATTGCTCACTTCCCGCTGCAGCCTTTTTAGCTCCGACCCACTTTCTCTGCCGATGGTACGCATTGTGAATAGGGACTTCAGCTGACAATTAATGAGCTTACGCCGATTTTCGTATCGTGCCGTAAGCCCCGCCCACGCCTGTTCAAAACCGCTATTGGTTAGTTGGCATTGGTCCACGATTTCTCGCGCCTCCCCCCTAGTCTTTGCTCTCAGGTGATACAACCGCTCGATGTTAGATAACCGGGCGTTCCGCAGGAACAGCGCCGTGAACATATCACGGAAGGTGATCCATTTGGAGTACTCCCCCCCGAAAATCTCAATATCACAAGGAGGCACCGGAATAGTGTGGGATTGAGAAGACAGCTCAGCCGACGTCTCGGAAGGCACCGTTGGAGAGACGGTCAGGGATTGTATTAGTCCACTGATCCGAGCATGACCCTGTTTGTACATGGCAAAACTTGCTGCGAATCGTTGCCGTATAGACTCTTTAATGGCTACGCATTTCTCGTCTAAATTTGCTTCAATGACCGCTGCAGCCTTCGCCTCCTTCAACGCCTGCCATAAGTCTGCCAATTCAGTCAGATCAAGGCGAAGATATTCGAGATTTTGAGGGGCGGAAGAGTTCCGCTCGAACTCAATAACGAACGCGGTCAGGCCATCAGCCGCGTCTATCAGCGGAGTCAACATAGTTGCAGACCGCTTGACCTGAGAACGCAGCTCAATGATGGCAAAACGCAAGCAAAACCCGGGAAAACACTACACCTTCACGTTGACACACCCAGTTACCCAGCTATATGTGTACCCAGCTGGCCTGCTGACGTGACCGGTATAACACCCGCCTTATTTTCGCTGAAGAGTCCACACAACTTAAAGACAATCCCTAGGAGGAATGAAACTACGCGAAGCCTAGGCAATGACGACAGCACTGGCCAACTACAATTGACAAACAAGGAAATTGAATTATAACCCCTACTTCAGATACCCAACGCAGCGCTATGAACTGCTGTATGTGACCCGGACCTTGCGTCGCTCGTGGGTTAACCGATACAGGGTTATCAAAGACAAAAGGGCAGCACAAGTTGGCAGCGCTGCGAGCTGCAAAAAACTGTGACGTACGGAGATCAACGAGCGTACGTATTTTTCAGCGTCGTAATATGGGGATGTTCAAGCACCGCTGGCACACGGTTTACTGTAAAAAGGCGTCGGCAGCGCTGTGAGCTGCGGACTGCGAACCTAATTACACCGCACTCGTGTCGAAAACTTCGATCCTCCACCACGTTAACGGTTGTTGACCCGTTAGTCCGAAAAACCTACCGGCAACGGTATAAGTTACCGGTTCATCAGCAACGGTACACAACGTACAGTAACCAAGCTCTGGGCAGCGCAGTGAGCTGTAGACTCCCACGCCAATGTAGAAGCAAGAACAATATGCTCCCACCGCTTACTGGCACCACGAAGCGACTTCAACGCGGCGATATACGCACGCAATACGGATAACCCGAACAGCTGACCCACAAGAGTTGTGAGTGTGACACCCGCCTTAATTCGTTTCAATGAACAAAGCAACACTCAAAAGTAGGGCATTGACTGCACAACGGAACAGCGGATAGCGGCAATGGCAATAGCATGCACAGCGGCTGTGGAAAAATCTGCGCACAAGCAGCTGTACACAGCTTATCGTAACCGGCGTCGGCAGCGCTTTGAGCTGCAGACTGCGAACCGAATTACGCAGCGGCCGTGCTGAGAATTTAAAAAATGTAAATTCCAGTACCTGCTGCTGTGCCGAATCCACACACACGCACACACTCACACAAGTGACGATACGGAAATGTACCGTTTGCCGCGACGACCGTACCCAAACGCGAATGACGCGATAAAGAATATAAATCGCAAATTACAAATTAAAAGCGTAAATAAATAGCTGTGCAATTAGGTAAAAATAAGTATTAAAAACTTACCGGGCGCAGCTGCGATCCGGCTCGAAGGACCATGTTTCTTAGTGTGGAGACTCTCTCCAGTTCCATTGTATGTTGTGTGATAAATTACCTTTTGTCACCTTTAAATTTTCTATATATTATTTATAATAATAGATCCACAAGGAAAAATGCGTTCTTTAATGTATTTTATACCACTTCCTTTACTTTAAAACTTGTAATATAATTTTTAAATGATTGCAACAAAGTTTCTGCCACACGGCGTCGGTTAATTATACTTTTATGATTGATGCACGTATGCGACACGTTTAACGATTGACGGCTGAACATCAACTGGTTCGGCACGCAGTATTGCCGACCAGCTCTCCTCCGCTGCCTGCGTCAGCACTCTCCTCAAAATAAAGATGGCTGCGGCCTGCTACACGACTTTGGCGGGACCCAATGAGGGGAATTCTCTCCGCACTGAGCCCCGCGCAGAGTCGCATGGTGACGGTGCGCAGGCAGCAGCCGTTGACAGGAGGGCTCCGGCGCGAACAATTGTAACAACGCTTTTCGCGGAGTGAAGCAGTGAATTGTGAAGCAAACAAAAATGGCAACTGAAAACAAATTAAAATTGGTTAAATTTCATCATGTCCTACTATTTTTCGAATGTTTCTTCGTCCATCGCCATATCATTTCATTAGTCTTTTGGGTCATTTTCTTTTAATTTCTTCAACAATATTACATCTCCTCTTCCTCGTCTTTATACAAACGTTAGTACGTCACTCATTTCGAAAATTTGCCTTTCTTCCGCGTATGTCCGTTTGATTACACAATACACACAATAATGAAGTTGCCGGTTGCCCTCGTGTGTATTTAATAAAAAAAAACAGGTAGCATCAACACGTTGCTTCGACGGTTGCCTCGTGTTTATGCAGCATTAGGAATGTTATTAATAAACCAAACTTCACGACCACACGTAGAAGAGTATAAAATACATTTTAAGCAGTTTTTGAAGTGTTTTTTATTTTTCCGTAATTTTGGGAAATGAATAACTTTTTGATATTAAATCAATCGTTTTATATGTACTTATGTGTCCAACTTCATGGTAGTATTTACAAATAAAACATATCACCTTTTATTTCTAAGGCAGGGTAATATCTGCCGCGCACAGCCGCAAGGTTACCAGAATATTAGTTAAGCTGAAAATAGGAAAATAAATATAGCATTTACTATAGCATGTGTTGGGGTCCGTGCTTGTCGTCGCTAACTTTGCTGGCGGTAATAGGCGGGGGCGTAGACGAGGAACTAGTAGTTCCTGACAAGGGAAATACCGTGTTGTTCTCATTTAAATGTCAGGCAAGACAAGCCATTTCATTCTTAAAATCACAGGTCTTATATACTATTTACAATGACCACTTACAGTCTAGGTAACCACTTTCTGGTGTTCCATTTACGCATGTGTTGATTGGTGTCGGTTGGTTAAGCCAACTGACCTACTCGATATGAAAATGTCGATGGAGCATTCTAAGTATCAATTTCTTTGTCAACTTGATTGCGAAACCGTGACACCCTAAAAGTTTATATAATAATTAATAAATAAATACTATTTATTTATAAGATTTGCACTATAAAAATATGTGCTTTCCTAATTAGCTTAATTGTAATACTTATAAATGTTGACTACACCAAATGTGTAGTGTCTATTAGGAGTGGGTTCTGTGAGTCAACTACGCGCTGGTAGCCAGATTCTGACTCACAAAATCCCTCCCCTCTTTCTAGAAGAAGGTAGTGCAACTACCTTCTAATGAATATCTACAATATTCTTCTTGCACTGTAAAAAATTTTGTATATATATATATGCAGGGTGGCCCAAATAAGACCAGCTGATGTGAAACACAAATAACTTTTTTATTTTTAAACATAATTTATTTTTTCTTTTTGCAGATTATAACTGAACTCTTGGAAATTTAAAATGAATACGTATAGTCCACAACAACGCATTAAAATTATCGAATTTTATTATTCTTCTCAACGATCAATTGTTCTGACGCAGCGAAATTATCGCCGTTTTTTTAACGTAAGATCAGCGCCCACATCTTCCATGATTACAAGTTTTCTTCGCCGTTTTGAGGAAGTGGGTTCAGTTGTAGACCGTCCAGGAAGAGGTGCTCATCGAAATATTCGTACTGAAGACAACGTGGAAGCTGTGCAGCAGAGTGTTGCAAATGATCCATATGTCTCAACTCGTCGCCGTTCCGGCCAATTGGGTATACCCAGAACAGCATTACAGAGAATTTTAAAGTTGGATCTTAAGATGTATCCATACAAAGTTCAAATTGTGCAACAGCTTCTACCGCAAGACCCCCAACAACGACTATAGTACGCTATTCGCTTTACACAATCAGCCATACAAAATGATTTTTTAAATAATCTTTTGATGACGGATGAAGCGCATTTCCATTTAAGTGGTTATGTGAATAAACAAAACTGTAGGATGTGGGGCTCCGAAAATCCAAGGGCAATACATCAGCATCAGTCACACCCAATCAGATGCACTGTTTGGTGCGGTGCTATGGCCACAAAAATCATCGGCCCATATTTCTTTGAGAATGAGGATGAAACGCCAGAAACGGTCTCCGGGGCTTCTTACAGAACAATGATCGACAACTTTTTGCGGCCAATGGTGGAGCAACATCCTAATTTGTGGTTTCAACAAGATGGAGCCACTGCGCATACTGCTAGGCAAACTATTGACATGCTGCGTGAAATTTTTGGTGAACGCATAATTCCAAGAAATTCAGATTTCCCTTGGCCTCCTCGTTCACCAGATTTAACTGCGCCCGATTTTTTTTATGGGGATATTTAAAAGACAAAGTGTATGTTAACAAACCACAGACACTTGGACAGCTCAAGCAGAATATTCGAGACGAAATACGGCGCCTGCAACCAGAAACATTACGCCGTGAAATGCAAAATGCGCTAAAAAGAGCCAATGCCTGTATTGAGCAAAATGGTGGTCATTTGTCTGATGTCATATTTCACACATAGTCACGTTAAATTTCCATAAAATGTATTTAACATATTAAAATAAATCACTAAAAAAAACCCGTTATTACAAGAGTTACACGTGTTTAACATCACTAGGTCTCATTTGGGCCACCCTGTATATATTATATATATATATATATATATATATATATATATATATATATATATATATATATATATATATATATATATATATATTTATATATATTTATATATATATATATATATATATATATATATATATATATATTAATTTTTTGTGTGTTTTGGTCCTTCATTGACTCTTTTCTCATTGGCGTACAAACAAAATTTTTAAGTATATTAACAATAACATAATTCTATTATATATATATAAAAAGGTCTTACATTACACTGCGACCTCTGCTACCTATTGTACCTATTGTGACGGCCGCCGTTGTCGGAGTGAAGTCTCTCGATGAACTCTGCATACCCCTCCCTTCTTTCTGTACCGGTACGTACGATATTCTAGACTGGCGATTAGGTTTACCATTAAAACTTCGCTTGTTGTGGCGTTCCTCTTTTGACTGATATAGCGTGTCCCAACGGACCTAGGCGGTAGGTGGTACTGCCCCTGCTTATAGTATTCAGCTTGTAAAATGCATTTGAAATACATGAGAGATTACAATACTCCTACGTTATTTACTTTGCAGCAATGTGTTTTATGGTGGAAGTGTTTCTCTTGAGCTTCGGCATAATGGATTTTGACTTCGTTGGCCTCGATGTTTACACTATCGGCATTTCTCTAAGATAAACGTTTAATTACTTGTGACTTCCGTGAGCCAAATTTCCTCTGCTAATTATATTATTTTGTGGTGGTTTCAGTCGCCCTCCTTAGGCTTTTGCCCATCTTCAACTCATTGAAAATCGATTTTGTTGAGGTTGTGATACACTGGGTGGACATTGTTGCGTAAAACTGTCCAATGCAAAATATGACTCCGCAAGGAAACTTGTTTATTTTTTCAGTGCTTGTCAATAAACCCATCCACAACGTCTTCAAATATTGCGGCCATATGCTGTTTCGAGAAATATTACAGCAGTCGCCATTCATCCATCCATAGAATAATACTTTGGTCCCTTAGTCCGCACCGTCTTCCGATATGCGCTATTCCTGGAACTTGCTGCTTCGATTCACATCATCAGAGCTGAATACTTATAATAATTTTCTTAATTTTCTAGTTTACATTTTAGTTTCATATTTTTCTATATTTAAGTTTATTCGAACATTTCATAAGTTAATTTAATAAATAAATTACAAAATTATGTAATAATTAGATAAATATACTATACTCGTATATACTATATATACTCTTGGATATAATTTTCGTATTTAGTATAATTTTTGTTTTCTTTGAAATATTACATTTACTTCATTATAAATTCAGATTGTTTACGCCCCAAATGAAATACGTGGACTGTTGCCGGATGAAGGTTGAAGAAGAATTTTTATTAAATTACTCAATTGCTGTTGCAAATTTATAATAATTAATTTATGGTAATCTTGGTATATTGACGGTTGCTGCTCAATATTGATTTGTTTCAGTCGTTATATCGACGGACTGTTGCCGGATGAAGGTTGAAAACGAAGTGAGCGCAGATCCAGAGCCGAGAGCGCAGGAAATTGGGTGCAGCCCGCGAGGACGTGGTTCGCACTGCCACACATTTTACAGCGCGTTGATACTGTGGGGTGATGTTGCTGAGCTGGCTTTCCCCCAGTGTCCTGATGTTGAGCGGGACGTCGTGACCCCCCGGTGGAAGGCCCCATGGCAGGGACAGGTTGCTGCATGCTAGGTGGGAGAGGCAAAAAAGAACGGCATTAGTACGGGTACAACGATCGAGATCTACAGAATGGCATAAGTGAAATATATAAAAGGTTTACGCTTCCCCTCGCGAGGGAGGGCGCTCCGCCAATGGGAGTATCACCATCTTATTAAGAGGTCTGGTGAGTACGCCTCTTGCTGTCTGCACATCTGCGACACGCACTTTCCCATCGGGTCCTGGATGCGTGTGGGTAATTCGTCCCAGGCGCCAGTCCTGCGGCGCTAAGTTGTCCTCCTGTATAATGACGAGGTCTCCGGTCTTAAGGTTTTCTTGCACGGTTCGCCACTTGCTGCGTCGCTGGCATTCCAGGAGATACTCCGTTTTCCAGCGCGCACTGAATTGCTGAGCGAGTTCACGCAATTTTTGCCACCGGTTCATAATTGAAAGGTATGGAACCGCCTCCTCAGGTTCTGCAGGCGACAACAGAGGTCCACCCACCAGGAAATGGCCCGGGGTTAGCGCCTGTAAATCCGTGGGATCTTCTGAGAGAGCGCTGATGGGCCGAGAGTTGAGACACGCCTCAATGCGAGCTAAAAGAGTCAATAATTCTTCGAGAGTAAATTTTAGTTGCCCTGCCATGCGTTTAAAATGGTGCTTGAAACTTTTAACCACCGCTTCTCAAAGACCCCCCATATGTGGCTCATGTGGTGGAATGAACTCCCACTCAACCCGATTGAGGGGCTGCCCTGTTACGGCTTTCTCCCGCATTTCCCGGAGCACCCGCTGGATTTCAAGCTTTAATGCTTTCTCCGCCCCCTCAAAGTTTCTGCCGTTATCCGAGTAGATTTTTAATGGGGACCCCCTACGTGAAACAAACCGAGCGAACGCCGCTAAAAATACCGGAGTACTGAGGTCAGATGTCGCCTCGAGGTGTGCTGCTTTCGTAGCAAAGCACACCAAGATACAGACATACCCCTTGGTCACCCCGCACGCTCGCCCCTGATAGCTCTTGATATCAAACGGCCCTGCAAAGTCTACTCCCGTATAGGTAAATGGCCTGGTACATGTTGTTCGCTCTATGGGAAGAGCCGCTATACTTTGACTCCTTTGACTCTTCTTGAACAGCACGCACGTCTCACACTGCAGGATCGTGCTTTTGATGAGAGTCTTCGCTCTCGGGATCCACTATTGGGTTCGGATTAAACGCAACATTAATTGATTCCCCCCGTGGAGGGACACCTCATGGATGAATTTCACTGACTATAGTTGGATAGGATGATGGGGTGCTTCTCGGAGAATGGCAACTGGGTAGTCAAAGCGAGCCTTCCGTTGACGCGCAGGGTCCCGTCCGAATGAACGAAGGGTTTCAAACTAAGGATAGGACTAGAATTGGGCAGCGGTTTTCGCTCAGTTAATTCTCGATACTCGATACTTGGGTATTACATTTGTTGAGCCAACACTATGAGGCAAGTTGTCGTTTCATCTATTTCCCCCCGCGTTATTGGGACCCCTCGGTCTGGGGTGACTGCTCGGCCATTTGAGTAGCACATGAACCGGCGAACGAAACCTATCACACGCAAAGCTCTAGGTAAGGAGGAGAACCGCAGAATTGGGTCGTCCTTAGAGGACACTTATACTATGTGGCACTTAGCAGGGCGTTGCTCTTCCTCAGTCGCGATCAGGGTTTCTTCTAGCAATGGTGGCCAGTGCTCCCTGTCAAGCTGGAGCCATGCTGGTCCTTCCCACCAAAGCGTGTTGTTGAGTAGTCCGTCAGGGGATACTCCTCTACTTGCCAAATCCGCTGGATTATCTTCATAGCGGACATGACGCCAGCGATTCACCCCTACCTTATTGGTAATAGTGGTGACTCTATTCGCCACAAATGTCTTCCACAATTAGGGCAGTTTCCTCAACGAAGCTAACACAATCGTGGAGTCAGTCCAACACATCAAGTGATATAAGTTTCGCCAGCAATGTCGCCCCGCATAATTCCAACCGAGGAAGCGAGACCGTTTTCAAAGCAGCTACCATCGATTTACCTACCAGCAGATGTGAGCAGATGGAATCTTGTCCTTTACACCGAACGTAGAGGGCTGTCGCGTTTGCCAGTCGTGATGCGTCGGAACACGCGTGAAAGTCGATATCGCTATCAGGAGCAAATCGTACTCAGCGATGTACGCGTATTTGGGAGATTGCTTGATATTGCGATAAAAATTGAGTCCACCTAGTTAAGGTGGCGGGAGTAAGTGGATCATCCAAATTTATTTGATCCAATCAGATTTGCTGCATCAAAATTTTTGCGGTGATGACGATTGGCGCCAACCACCCCGCTGGGTCGAACAGTTTGGCGAATAACGACAGCAATCTTCGCTTGGTGTATGTCGCCTTTGTGGCAATTCCGCCACATGAAAATAAAACCAGTCCCCCCGCGCAATCCATCTAATGCCTAATGTGCTGGTGGCACTAGTCTCCTCTAGTTTGAGAAAATTCTCTCGTAGTAGATGCTCCGGAGGGAGGTTTGCAAGACTGGCTGCACAATTTGCCGCCCACTTTCTCATGGACAATCCCGCTGACCCTAGACTCGCGATCAACTCATCCCGCGTTAGGATGGCTGAGGCCACATCATGGGTCGATCAATGCGTCATCCACGTACATTGCCCCCACAACACCCGAGATGCCAACGGAAACCTACTCTCCATATCATTTGCCACTTGCAGCAAGGTCCTTATTGCCAAATAAGGCGCATAATTTACCCCATAGGTGACCGTTTTTAATTCATAATCTGAAATCTCAGAATGAGGAGAGTCCCTAAAAACAATTCGCTGATATGGTCTGTGGCGTGGTTCCACCAGGATTTGTCGATACATTTTCTAGATGTCCCCGGTGAGCACATAGCGGAGCATGCGCCACTGAATAATCAGTCTGGTCAGATCAGCCTGCAGAACTGGCCCAGTATGCAACACGGCATTCAAACTGACTGTGTTGGATGTCGCTTGGGAAGCGTTGAAAACCACTCGAAGTCGAGTGGTGGTGCTCTCGGTTTTGATTACTGCATGATGGGGCAGATAGTAATGAGGCACCAGAGTTGTTGACGGCGGGGGTACCTTTTCCATGTGATTTAGCGTCAAATATTCAAGGACCACCGCGTCGTATTTCTGTTTGTCTACTGGGTTCTTGCCCAGTCGAGCTTCATTTCGTTCAAACTATATTCCGATGCAACCTACCCAGCAAAATTTGAGGATAGAGATCCCCTCCTAACAACAAATTGATTTGGGTTGAGTGTGACGTGAGTGCGTCTGCCAAATTCAAACCATTGAGTTTGTTTTCGTCTCCTTTGCTCAACACAAGCGGCGGCAATTCCCCGGTCAAGGTGGGCAACACCAACGCCGCCACCCGTAGGCGGACAGAGGCATCGTACCGGGACCCAATAGTGAGATGATACGCTTTGGTGACGATGCCAGCAAGTGTGTTGCTGACCCCCGCCCCCTGTGCGTGTACAGAGTGAGCCGGCAGCCTAAGGCGCTTGTGGAGGCGGTCTGAAATGAAGGACCCCTCAGAACCGGAGTCTATCAGAGCCCGGGCCCTATACGAAACTCCCTGGTGTTCAATATTTATTAACGCCGTACCCCAGAGAACCCGGTTGGAGAGGCGACCACACGGATGACTTGGAATCGGCCCCGCCTTATCTGCCGGCTGCGAAGTCTGCGAAGTGTGGTACGAAGACTTGGGTACGGCTTGAGGTGCCGGGGTAGTGTGCTCATTTAGATTAGAGCGACCCCCCAGATGCTGATGGCGGGTGTGGCGTTGAGTCGAATGGGTGGTTTGTTTACAAATTTTACACCCTTTTGGGGTGACTTTCGCTTGGTGGGTCTGCACCCGAGCTGAGCAAGGCGGGTTTGGCTGAATCCTTGTGTTGGATTGCTGACTGTTCGCTGGTCGGGTCCCCGCTATCGCCTCAAGTGTCCGGAATAGCTGATGTCGCGCTGGAGGCGTTTAATTTCGCCACCATCTTCGCGCTTCACCGGGTCTACTTCCAATAAGGCCTTCAATTGTACATTGATTTTCTGGCGCTTATTTTCATATCGCTCAAGTAAATGGGACCACGCCCCACAATATCACGTGGTTCGCCCCGAGTTTTTAGAGTAAAGTGATACATCCTCTCTACTTTAGAGAAACGCGAGTTATTGATGAATAGTGCGGTAAACATATCCCGAAAGGCGGGCCATTGAGCGTAGGTCCCCTCAAACAGAGGAATGTCGCAAGAGGGTACCAGGAAGCGCAGGAGTCATCGCCTCAACGTGGCCGGGGCCAGGTCTCCCTGGCAGCATACCTTATTGCAGTCCTGCGATTACGACCCGCCCCTTCCTGAAGACGTCGAAACTCGCCTCAAGGCGCTGGGCCACCACATGCAGAAGTTGGTCCCGCTCCTTGGCCTCGCGCGCTTCCGCTAGCACTTGAGCTTTCGCTACTTTAAGAGCGGCCCACCTCTCACTTAACTCCTCCTCAACGACCTGGAGCGACCCTAACGAGTAACTGTCTGCCAGACGACACTCAAAGATGTTGACCAATGGGGCCAATATCTTTCCTGCTTTGCCTGACCCTGATCGAAGCTCAATGGTGGATCTGTTACGCCGCAAAGGGATCTAATCGCTAAACGAATGCGACAAACCAAACTCAAACGCCCCTAAATACCGATGGCGCACATCTCAAATACAAATTCCCTACGCCCCAAGCGAGAGGCAATCGACTGCAGGCTCAACGGCTCACAAAAACACGCCTCTAAAGGTAAGGGCCCCAACAAACACAAATCCAAACGCCCCACTAACTCGGCCCTGTACGGCAGTAAGTCAGCTGATCGCACTGACCTACTTTCGTAATTCGTACTCCGCAGCGCCGGCGCCGCCATCGAAACCGTAACGAGCAAATTGCCAATAAACGCACCAACAAATATGAATTAAAAAACGGCGCACGCTGCAGCAGCGAAACCGTTTTCTCTGTCGTATGCACAGCATACCGCAAGACAGAGCAACTTAAAGCGAAATGCGCAGAATGAGTGAAGATGTGTGTAATGTCTCCACTCTAAAATATGTGCAACTGTGCGTGACTAAATATTAGTTTTTTTTTTGTTTTTGTTTACGCCATATTGGCCGACAATTGTCTGCATGTACATACACACCAATTGCATATATTTACGAGCTGGAGTAAATACACATAAATTATAGATTATAGAGTATACACTCACCTGGTTCCAATCCTGGGTTGAAGCACCATATATTTACGCCCCAAACGAAATACGTGGCCTGTTGCCGGATGAAGGTTGAAGAAGAAGCTTTATTAAATTACTCAATTGTTGTTGCGAATTTATAATAATTAATTTATCGTAATCTTGGTATATTGACGGTTGCTGCTCAATACTGATTTGTTTCAATCGTTATATCGATGGACTGTTGCCGAATGAAGGTGGAAAACGAAGTGAGCGCAGATCCAGAAAACTCGCAGCTCGTGGCTAGTGGTACCACGAGGCTGCTGAATATTTCAGCAAAAGATGTCCGCCATCCGGTGCTGAATCCGCCGTACCGCGCGATTCAGCAAAGCACAGCTGTGCTTTACTTATCGCAGGTCATGGCAGCACCAGCACCGGGCGGCGGCGCATATTAGAAGGTTCTTGACGTGAACACAGATTTTAAATAATTCATTTCTGTAACTATAATTATTTTCTAAACCACGTTTGTTTTTAATTTGAAATTTAACACAGACTATAATTTATAAATTTATTACTTTTCTTAATGCATGTATATTATGCATATTAAATATGCAATAATCCTTTCATATCATTTTTCTTTTTATATCATATCTTTTAAAATGTTTCAATTCTGAGCAAATCTATTTGCGCCTCCGACAAAAGCAAGAATATTTGAGATAAATTCGTCTATGTCAAAACTTTGTCAATTGTATGACTCAATTTTTCATAGCATCCAATTACGTACTTTATTTTAATTATATATCATTATCGCGTGATATGAACGAGTATATTTTCCTACACCATGTAACCCACACTTATCATGTTGTAACCCTGAGTAGACTTGAAATATTTTGCTCCGCAAATATCTGGTAAAAGAGGAAAAGTTTGCGCGGTAAATAAATTTTATTTTGTGCTAAGTATCCTGGAAAGGGTAGCCAAAGTGCGCACCCCGTGTAGTGGATGGAGCGGCTTGAATTGTTTGACGCGATCGAGTTAAAAGTGCTTTAATTCGGCTGTTTTTTGCCCATTGATTTGCCGCAGTTTTAACTCTGTAGCGGTTAATCCGTTGTGCTGAGCGCGATCTATACCGATCTCTGCTTGGGTAGATCCCAGCTGATTGTGGCCGAAAATACCAAACATCTGCGTGGCGGGGACTAGGCGAAACCTTTTCTTGGGTTTATCTACTAAATCGTGATTAATTTGCCTACGCGTATCGCCAAATAGTTCTGCAGACTCTCGCCTCTCAACTGGTTTATCCAAAAATAAATTGAGAGAGCGTAGGAGGTTGTGTATGTGTTCAGCTGAGAGGAGAGAGAGTACTCTCAATAAAATAAGAAAACAGTGTTGACAATACGCCTGGACATCATATAAGTATTCTTTTTTGTGTACTTTTTCTTTCCCCCTTTTGGTTTTTTTCCTTTTCCCCCTTTCGTTTCTTTTTCCCCTCTTTTGTTTCTTTTTCCCCCTAAGGGATTAATTAATATATAATATAAAAAGAGAAAGGGAACATATAACATATAAACATAATCTTGCAAATTTACTTGAAATATGAGCGTCCAGCGATCGCCCCCGGGGTGCGCAAAGCGATTGCGTGCATTAGTGCACCGCTCATTGTACGGGGATTAGAAAATGACGATGAGAATTGTGACACCGATATCGAGGTAGTTTCGACTCCAACATTTTTCTGCACACTACTTATGCTAACACCGACTGGTAACCCCGAGAAGCTAGAGAACGTTTAAATGAAGGGCATTGTGCGTGTGGATACTCTCATTATAATGGGAAGAAAAATCAAGGAGCTGACCGGCATAATATAAACAAATCAGCGCAATATAAACAAGGCGATGAGATCCCTTCTGGCGGGCATCAGTAGGCTCCACCAAACAGCAACGAGAGAGCAGATCCGCAAAAACAGGCGAAGCCAAAGCGAAGGCAACACAAAACGTCACCTTGGATTAGCAGAGTGCATTCCAAGAGAACGAGGACAGCAGCGGAAACTGACGGCATGGTGGAGGTATCCCCACTTCCAACAAAAAAGCGCACTCGTATTGGGTCTCCGAAGCCGCAGCGACAACAGCTGCAGCAACAGAACAATAAAGCAGCACTAAACAGTTCGGAGCAAGCCACTAAGACCGATCGGCAGCTAGTGCAAAGGAAGACAACAGCGAAGCGGGATATCAGAGCCAAGGAGCCCACAAAAGCTACAGAAAAAAGTAGTCAAGGAGATCCGTCCGAGGCCCGATGCTCACACTATTGCAAAAACCTTGACGCATCGTATGCAGAAATTTTGCGGAAAGTAAAAGCAAGCACAGGACTTAAAGCTCTTGGCGAGGACGTCAAGACCAAAGGCGCACTGATTTTCGAATTGAAACGGACTGAAGAACGCAAGACAACGAGTTACGAAGTTGCGAACGCAGATGTGCTGAAAGAGGAGGCAATGGTGTTAGCACATGCATACCATGCATGCAGAGACCTCGATGAGATTACCACCCCAAAGGAGATTTGCAATGCATTGCACGAGCAATGCGGCATCAGGCGACCAAACGATGCAGCCGTATGAAGTATGCGAAACGGATATAACGGCACTCAAACCGCTTATATCAGCCTGCCAGTGGACGACGCAAAAAAGGTCCTGAAGGCCCAGCCGGTGCGCATTGGGTGGGTTTCCTGCAGGGTCGAGAATCGGTGACACTCAAGCACTGCTACAAATGTAGGGGCTACGGACACGTGGCTCAACAATGCAAGGAAGAGGTAGACAGAATCGATGTGTATAGGAAGTGCGGCGGAAACAGCCAGAAAGCAGTGACGTGCACCAATAAGGAAAAATTTGCCTTGTGGAAGGGGGATCATGCGGCGGGTAGTTATAAGTGCCCAGTACACCAGCAGGCGAAAATAAATAGCGGTATATGAGTGCAGCTAAATCTAAACCACTGCGCGGCAGCCCAAGACCTACTGCACCAAACGGTGAACGAGCAGAATTTCGATATAGCCCTACTGTGCAAACAGTATAAAAACATAGATGGGCACGAGTGGGTGGCGGATGCCAGTAATAAAGCAGCCATCTAGGTCCTGAACGGTAGGTGCTTTCAACAAAGAATGGTTGCTACAGAAAATGGCTACACCTGGGTCAAATTCGATGGCCTATACCTATTTTCCTGTTATGCCCCGCCAAGAATGAGTATAGCAACTTCGAACGTATGCTCACATTCATGGTGGAGAAGATACGAGGGAAATCGCCGGTGGTCATTCCGGGAGATTTCAACTCTTGGTCTATAACTTGGAGGTGCACGCGCACTAGTCAGCGGGGCAGAATTCTGCTGGAGTGCCTGGTGCCCTTGGACCTCGTCATTCACAATCAGGTCGGTCAGTACACTTTTAACTCAGGGGGTGCGTCTTTAATAGACCTGACCTTCGCGAACAGCACTGCTGAGCGCAACGCGCGATGGTCTATCAGTAACATATATACGCAAAGCGACCACGTGGCCATAGTTATTGGGATGAATAACGGGGCACAATGGCGTACAAAACTGATGAGCAATGCACAAGACAAAAGGGTGGAAAGTGCGGGCTTTTGATACAGAGGTCTTTGATCTAGTTTGGAAAGAAGAACAAATCAGCATGGGTACTGCCACGACCATAACGGATAGCATCACCAACGGACTCAGCAAAGCCTGCTACGCGGCGATACCAAGGGTGTTAAATCGGCATGTTAGAAAACCAGTTTATTGGTGGAATGAATAGATCGTAACCGCCAGGAAGGAGTGTATTCAAGCCCGCCGAAAGGCTCAGAGGGCTTGAAATAGCCCGTCATGGGATACACTATGAGCGGAATACAAAAAATCCGGAAAAGCATTGAAGGTGGCCATTCGCAACAGTAAGAATGAGTGCTTTAAGTCACTGTGTGAGAATGCTGATGTGGATCCATGGGGAAAAGCCCACAAACTGGTCATGAATAAGCTAAAAGGGGCCAGGTCACCGCAACCAACCGACGCCGTCCTGATGAGAACTATTGTAGATACACTCTTCCCACAGCAGACAGATAGAATGCCCAATCATAGCAAGGGTCCAATTACCGACATCCCAGCTGTTACCAGTAGCGATGTAATCATGCTCCTGAGGAGAATCGCTGACAACAAAGCTCCCGGTCTAGGTGGCATTCCAAATGTGGCATTAAAAGCGGCAATAGAGGTGAGGCCAGAGGCTTTTGCTTTGATGTACAATGCGTGCATTAAGGAAGTGATATTCCCAGATAGATGCACAGCATAGACTGATACTACTGCTCAAGATGAGAAAGCAACCAGATCAACTCTCAGCATACCGACCGCTGTGCATGTTAGACACGATAGGCAGAATTTTGTAACGAGTCCAGGAGGCGGTAGAAAAACATGGTGGACTTTCAGACCACCAATATGGTTTCCGAAGGGGACGTTCGACGGTAGATGCCATTCAGGCCGTAATGGACATAACCCGTGAAGCAACAAGTGGCAAGCGATGGCGAAGTGGTCAAAGAAGTATTGCGCGGTGGTCACGCCGGCCATAAAAAATACGTTCACGTCAGCGAGCTGGCTTCTAATTATGGAAGCGCTGCGGAGTTCCTGCGTTCCGGTGTACTTACAACGGTTGATATCCAGCTATTTCCAGAACAGAGTGCTGTTATGCGACACTGATGAGGGCTTTCGTCGCTCTGCAGTCACGGGTGGCGTCCCACAAGCATCTGTACTCGGCCCTATCCTGTGGAACATCATGTATGATGGCATACTCCGCTTGGACCTACCAATGGATGTAACGCTGATCGGGTACGCAGACGACATCGCAATGGTGGCGGTTGCAAAACACATCCACACACTGCAGAACAGATGCAATGACGCAATTGGGTGTGTTATGGAATGGCTCACTAGTGCAAAGCTGGAACTGGCCGCACATAAAACAGAGGGAGTACTACTGAGTACGAGGAAAGTAACCGAGAGGTTCACCATCACAGTGGGAAGCCATCAGATCGTATCCCAACCACAACTTCGGCACCTGGGAGTAATTATTGACTCCAACCTCACCTTCAAAGGGCATCTGAAAGCAGTCTGCGAAAATGCCACGAGATTAAACGGAGCACTTACACGCATGATGCAGAATATTGGAGGCCCACGCTCAAGTCAACGGAGACTGCTATCGACGGTTACCAGCTCCATCATTTTGAACGCCGCGCCAGTCTGGGTGGAAGCCCCTACGGTGGAAACCTTCATTATATGCATCCAGTCAGTAAATAGGTCCCTGGCGTGGACGAGAACGCACAGCTCGTGCTTTTCGACTGCCCACACTTCAATGGCGCCCGGGATGAATTGACTGATGTCCTCGATGAACCACCAACAATGGACAACCTCTGTGAGCACATGTGCGATACGCTCATCAAGTGGGAAGCAGTTTGCTCGGCAGCGGCCACCATCATGAAGGAGCTGCGAAAACCAGGCCCCAAAAGGCAGAGGTCGGACGAACAAACACCTCCAGAGGCCACATATAAAAAGCGGCTAAGGGATGATCAACCCTCCACCTCCAAGGCCGTAGCAGCAGCAGCAGCACCGGCTATTAAAACAGCACAAGCAGCAACCTCTGCAGCAGACGGAAATACATCCAAGAAGAGGCAGCCCACTGCCTCCTACAAGGATGTGGTGACAGGCATCAAAATGGCAGTACTCGCAAGAGACTATCCCAATACGGCCCTAACAACGGAGCAAATGGACACCATCCAGAAACTCATCCTGGATAAAATCATAGCCGGAAAACAACAGGCTACAAAACCAGCGTTCCTGGGCGCTATCTACAAAGCAGGATATATGGTTCTGCACTGTAAAGATAGCGCGTCAACAGACTGGCTAAAAGCGGCCATCACCAACGCGTCGCCTTGGGAGGGTGCTTCACTGTGGGTCACAGAGGAGTCCAAGATACCTCACTCGCGGATCGCTGTGGGGTACTTTCCCAACTCCCAGTCCCTGGAGACCGCTAGGATCCTGGACTTTTTGCAGGGGCAGAACAAAGGCCTCCACGTCGAGTCGTGGCTCACACTACGAAGAGCTGAAAGAGGCTCTAACGTAACTCTGGTCCTAGCAGTAGACCAGAAATCAGCAGCCAGCCTTGTGGAATCCGGTGATAAGGTCAACTTTAGATTTGGCCAAGTGAGTCTCAGGCTAAAGGCTGCATCCCCCAATGCTAATGAGCTGGCGGATAAAATGGATGCTGTGGAGTTGGAAAAAGAGGACGAAAGTACTCCATCCAATCCCAACTCAGTAGCACCAACATGAAGTGCATCCAGGCAAATCTTCACCATGCTAAGGCTGCAACGGCCGAACTTAGCAGAAGGTTTGCCTGTGGAAGCACCAACATAGGACTTATCCAGGAGCCCTGGATACATAGAGGCAAGATAGTAGGCCTCAAGACACCAAACACACAGGTAATCTATGACGTGGGTGCAGTCAAACCAAGGGCTGCACTTATCATTGATACCAACATTAAATATCTGCCATTTATAGAGTTTATGAATGGCGACACAGCAGCAGCACTCGTCGAAGTGGATGCAAATGGGAAGAAAATAGAGGCTGTCGTAGCCTCAGCTTACTTTCCAGGAGACACCAACGAAGCACCACCACCGAATATCATAGGTCTAGTGAAATACTGCAAGACACACAACAAGACGTTAATCATTGGTTGCGATGCAAATGCGCACAATACAATCTGGGGCAGTACAGATACAAACACAAGAGGTGAGTCGCTCCTAGAATATTTACTACAAACTAACATAGCTATTGTAAACAGGGGCAATAAACCCACCTTTGAAAATGCCATACGACAAGAGGTTCTTGACTTAACACTCATAACAAATAATTCACTTGATATGATCACGAACTGGAGAGTCTCTGATGAGGACTCAATGTCTGATCATAAACATATTCTCTTTGAAATCATGGTGTTAAATAAGAGCGTAATGCTCTATAGAAGCCCTAAATCAAAAAACTGGGATAAATACTCAGAGTGCTTAGAAACTAAGCTAACCAGAAGCATGCTTCACATAAGATCGACAGAGGAATTGGATGCATCAGTTGAAGCTCTGACTGACTCCATTATATCCTCATATCACGAATGTTGTCCACTCAAGACAAAAACCTCAACGAAGAGGGTCCCTTGGTGGAACAAAGAACTAGCTAATTTGCGTCAAATAGCAAGGTCTAAATTCAATGTCGCAAAGAAATACAAAACATGGGACGAATATAAAAAATCCCTGACACTATACAACAAGGAACTGAGGAAATCAAAAAGGAACTCATGGAAAAACTTCTGTGAAGAACTTAAAGATGTCCCAACGACAGCCAGAATACAAAAATCACTGTCCAAGGGGGTAATTAATCCAATTGGCACTCTAAAGGCACCGGATGGTACTTTCACAAACACTTTTAAGGATACACTAGAGCTTCTTCTTAAAACTCATTTCCCTGATTGCCGGCCTAACACAACCAGCGACAACGATCATGGGGTGTCAGCGTACAATCGCTACAGGGCGAGAAACTCTACTATCTTCAAAATAGTAAAATTTGAAAGGGTTGAATGGGCAATCAACTCGTTTAAACCCTACAAATCACCTGGACCTGATGGTATATTTCCAGCCCTACTTTCAAAAGGGACCAGGAGATTAATACAAATTTTGGTTCAAATCTTTAGATCTACTTTAATATTGGGATATGTTCCTAAGGTTTGGCGGGAGGTTAAGGCTATATTCCTACCAAAGGGTGGAAATAAACCCCCCGAATCTCCCAAATCCTACAGGCCAATCAGTCTAACGTCCTTCATGTTAAAAACCATGGAAAAGATATTGGACTGCTACCTAAGAGAGGAGGTAATCTCTGATACTCCACAACATAAGCTACAATTTGCCTATCAAAAAGGGAAATCTACAGTCACAGCACTGCACACAATTGTTCGTGATATTGAAAAGGCACTAGGCCTAAAGGAGGTAGCCCTCTGTGCATTCATGGACATTGAGGGTGCTTTCGACAATGCGAACTTTCAAGCAATAGAACTGGCACTCTCCAACAGGGGAGCAGATCCAGCAATAGTAAAATGGGTAAGCAATATGCTAAACCAAAGAATAATCACAGCCTCTTTAGGGCAAGTTAACATGAGTGTTACAGCGGTAAAGGGATGTCCGCAGGGGGGAGTACTATCACCACTGCTATGGTCCATACTAGTTGATAACCTAATACAGATCCTTAATAATAAAGGATACAAAACAATTGGATATGCAGATGACATATCTATAATAATCCAAGGCAATCATGAAAGGACTATTGGAGACCTGATGCAAGATGCCTTAGACACAACATGGGAGTGGTGTAGGAAAGAGGGGCTATCAATCAACCCCACCAAAACCACTATTGTCCCCTTCACCAGGAAAAGGACATTTGATATCCCAACATTAAAAATAAATGGAATAGAGGTACCCTTACATGAAGAGGTAAAATATCTAGGTATCATCCTGGATAAAAAACTCACCTGGAAGGCACACCTTAACTCGGTAATAAAATAAGCCACGAAAAACCTTTGGACTACAAACCAACTTCTGGGAAAATCCTGGGGTCTGAGCCCCAAAATGACCTTCTGGATATACACCCAAATGGTTAAACCCATCATACTATATGGGGCATTGGTATGGTGGGGAAAAACAAAACAAACAACAGCCAAATTAAAACTGTGCAAATTACAAAGGCTGGCATGCTTAAGCATCACAGGGGCTATGAGAACTACCCCAACTGCTGGCATGGAAGCGCTGTTAAATTTACCACCGCTACACCTAGCAATACAAGAGGAAGCTGCAAGGCAAGCACTCTCAATCCATGCAAATGAAAAATTCAAACCAGCAAATCTCACTGGACACCTAGAAATTCTAAATTTGGTCAAAGATGCTATGCACATGACCCAGGTAAGTGACCACACAGACTCAGTACTCAATTTCACCAAGAGGTACAATGTCATATTCCCATCAAGGGAGGAGTGGAACGATAGCCCAACATGGCTACACGATGATTCGCAAAAATGGTATAAAGATGGATCCAAAACGCTCAAGGGGGTAGGAGCAGGAATAGTGGGACCTAGAGCACACAAATCAATAACCCTAAGTGCAGATACCACGATTTTCCATGCGGAGCTCTATGCTATAATGGAAACAGTGGAAATCTTATCTAAAAGAGGACTTAAAGGAGTAAAAATTAAAATACTCTCAGACAGTCAATCAGTCCTCAAAGCTCTTAAAAGCTACACATTTACATCAAAAGTCCTTATAGAGTGTAACAACGCACTCAACGAACTGGCCATCCACAATCAGGTCTCTCTGGTTTGGGTGCCAGGACACGAAGGACACGAAGGTAACGAAAAGGCAGACCTTTATGCCAAAAAAGGGGCTGAAGGATCATCTATTGGACCCACCCCCTTCTTTGGTTTTAATAAAAACAACATAAAACAAGAGACCAAAAAATGGATCCAACATAAAATCAGAGAATATTGGAATGGCATTGACGGCCTCGATCACTCCAAAAAATTCCTGAGCTTTGACGCTAATAGAGCAAAAATCGCTCTTACCTTAAACAAAAAATGCCTTAGATCACTCTCTGGAGCATTAACAGGCCACTTCGCCTGCAACAAACACCTACACAAAATAGGTATATCTAGCACGAGCACTTGCAGATTCTGCTGTGATGAAGAGGAGTCTGTGGGACACTTAATCACCAACTGTGATGCATTAGGCCACAGGAGACACAGGATCTTAGGTTCCTATATACTAGAAGATGAAGACCTTCAAATGCTCTGTCCAAAGGAGCTGGTCCGATTCCTTGATATACTAAGTATACTAAATAATTAAGTACGAAGGGGCGCACAATAGATCAAGTTGGTCGCAGTGCATAAAGGCCTTAGCCTAACCCTTACAATCATTACATTACATAATCATTAATACTGACGTATGAGCAGTAAATGCTCTTACGGCCGAAGTAAAACCTAATAAGAGTCGCCGGGGGGGAAACACCGTAATGACGAGAGGAGGTGTTAGCGGAGTTAGAGTCCCGAACTAACTGGGTTCTGACTTTAGATGTTTTCCTCTTCGTTAAATATAAAAATTAACACCTGTAACCCGCTCGAATATGGCCACATACATACATGCAAGGCACTTTCAATTGCTTATAATTAATTGCTACAGTTATTACCTAATATTGTAATGTTAAGCTAAATACATTCTTCTATTTCAACATATACATACATATTACTTTCAATTTCCCACACGCTAATTTCCTAAGCGATAAACAGCAATGTGTATATTTACATATATCCTGCTGCAGTATGTATATATCTGCACTTCTGCTGGCATTGATTTTGGAAGTCGGAACTGTGGTATTTGATATACGTATGCGATATCAGTTTCTTTCCGTTGTTCTTCTTGTGTTTACACTTGTGAAACACTGTCAACACATGTCCTCAATTGTGTGGTCTCGTATGGAACAATTTCAATAAATTATTATGTAGCTTATTATGCTTGCCCTTAATTGTCACGACTGTTGTAACTGGGCTGCGGATTTCTGCTACTAAAGACGGACCTACCAAACAGGTGAAAATTTGTTTCTCCTAGCCTGATTCTTCCTGAGGACTTGGTCACCCACATGAAAAACTACTGGGTTTAGTACCTTGTTGTAAGCTTCCCTAGCTACTCGTTTAGCACAATCTTGGTTTTCTCTAACTAACTCGTGCGCTCGCTGTAGCTGATATTTTTGCACTTTCTAGGGATCATCAGCATTGTATACTCAGCATTGTTTGCGCTTCAGATTTGCTGGCATGTTGAAATCAAATCCATAGAGCGTTCTAAACGGAGTTTGCTTCGTTGATACATGCACAGTATTATTGTGTACATGCATTGCAGTGGTCAACCATTGATTCCAATTCGAGCCGTCTTCTTTGGAAAGTACTCGACCAGAGGTCGATGACTACGCTCCAATGAGCCATTCGCCTGGGGATGATATGGTATTATGTGCAATTTCTTGATTCCCAGCATCCTACAAGTTTCTGAGAATAATTTCGATACAAATTTGAACCATTGTCGGTTATCAAAACCTTTGGTATGTTGTACCGTGCCACAAATTAGTCAAAGAATGATTTGGCTACCGTGCTTGCCACGCACGCCATATACTTTGAGAAATCATCTTGGATCGTCAAGATATACTTTTCTGCCGAAACTGTCTAAGGTAAAATACCTACAATATCCATATGAACTTTATCAAATGGCTGTTTTGATGTGTCAGTTAACACCATTGACATCTTTGTTAGCCTTGAACTCTTGTTGGCCTGACATTTTGGGCAACTCTTCACATATTTTTTTATGTCTCTGAGCATACCTTTCCATCCGTATGCTCGCCTAATTCTGTCATGGGTTTTCCAGAATCCCTGATGTCCACCTAGAGGTGAATCATGAAAACCCTTTAACTGCCTGGATATCTTTTTCATCCTCCAGCCATTTGACACTACTGGCTGTTCGTTTATTGGCATCGCCAACCGCATCATTCACATCTCTTTTAGCGTCCTCTTGATTTCTCCCGGCCTTCTCCTTCTCTGAGATTGCTTTGGCCCTAGTTTGCACTACTGATACCTACGGTGCCTGCGGTACTCTGCTGAGCGCCTCCGCATTTAGATTATTTTTCCCAGGTTTGTATATGATTTCAATATCATATTCAGACAATTTGTGTCTTATCCTGGCTAGCCTCGACGTTTGGTCTTTCAAATTGGCTATGCCTCTCAACGGCTGGTGGGCAGTATATACTCGTATCTTAAATGGGCGACATAGCAGATATGGCATTAAATTTTTCGTAGCTCTCCCTATGGATAGAAATTCCTTCCCTATTGTGGAGTATCTCTTCTCCGTATCACTAAGCGCTCTGCTTGCGATTGGTCGGTCATTACCGACTTCCCCTTGGGGCAACACTGCCCCCAATGCTTCATTACTAGCATCAGTGGTCAACAAAAAAGTTGGGGTACGCCAAAATCGGTGGCGAAATAATCTCTTTTAGCCTCTCGAATGCTTGCTAACAGCTCTCTGTCCATTCGAACTTTGCTTCGTTTTGTAGCAACTTATTAATCGGCAACGCAATTCCGGCTAGTCCTTCTACGAACTTTTTGTAATATTGCACTAGTCCTAGGAATGCTTGCACTTCCTTTCTATTACTCGGAATTGCTAAATTTTTTACGCATCCGCCTTCTGCGGGTCAGGCAGTGCTCCTGCCCCTGAACAACGATCGACTAAATAAACCACCCCTCTTCGCAAAAGTTAACACTTCTCCGTGCACAATTTCAAATTGTGTTCCCGTAATTTCTGGAGCACCTTGCACAAGCGTTTCGAAAGCTGTTGCAAGTTCTTCCCATAAATTACCATATCATCGAGATACACAAAACAATCTAACCCTTGTATGCCTGTAAGCATATGATTCATTAGCCGTTGGAAGGTATCCGTTGCTCCTACTAATCCAAACGGCATTCTATTAAACTCATAATGCCCTAAACCGGTGCTGAACGCGGTCTTTTCCTTATCTTGGGTATCCACCAGAACTTTGTGGTAGCCACTCGCTAAACCAAGTATAAAAAAATATCTACTGTGTCTCAATTGATCCAGAATTTCTTCTATCCTTGGTATCGGGAACTCCTCCTTGATAGTGGCGTCGTTAAATTTTCTAAAATCGACGACCATCCTCTACTACTTCTGACCCTGAGCACCCCCCTTTTTTGGTACCAATATTAGTGGTGAGCCCCATGGCGAGATACTCGTTGAAATTATGTTATCATTTAACATTCCGGTCTCTGCCGAACTATCTCAATCGGATGTGTTTTTCGGTTGCTCCTCAATTATATGGTGATTTAAAGTGAAATAATTTAATGTTTCGAGTTTTAAACCCAGCGAAATAGACGCATTATAAAAATCAGTGAGTGAAATTGGCAAAAGGAGTTTGTGCGAAATATCAAATATCAGTTTTTAAACTTAAAATTTGAATTTGTGTTAGCTTCTAATAAAGAAGCGGAACTATAGCGGTCAGTGGATGAGCGTATTGCGCTCTCCCACTCACCCAGTGTGCTCTCCTGTTCAGCGCATGCGCTCTCAAAGTGTGCCTGCACTTGCACCAATACCTGATTTCCTCAGTCGGTTTCCCAGCAGCGTCCGGTAATCGCGCAACTGACTGAGTACAGTATGTTACCTTCTCTCCCTAATGCAAAGTCGGATGTTCTCGGGATGACTGTCGATAGCGGTTTGACGACGAATGTGGTTCGCTCAACACATTTTCCAGCAAAACAGGGACAAGCGAGCGGAGGTAGCATGTCCCACAACGGCGAGCGGCCGGGCAGCGGCCCTCATGCGACTGCAACTCCACAGAGTTCAATTGCGACTGCACTTAACAATGCATGTGCAAGAACACACAGTTCGCACTCAAACCAGAACCAATGTACAAAAGTGTCCCTGGCACTCTCTGCGCATGCGCTCTCTTGGAGCGTGCAAACAGGTTCCACCCACGTCTCTCTCTCACTCGTCCGATCGTGCTAGAACAAATTCGCCAACAGTGGCTGAGCGCACTGAAAATGCACTCACACCAACCATCAATGCAAACCACTCAACCAAAAATTTTTCAAGCAACCCAGAAGGGAAAAGTGGAACAACACAAACCGGTTTAGATAGGTATATCCTTATAAACAAGCGGAAGCGAAGCCCAAAATCGAGTCCAATCAAAAATAACATCGCAAAAATCAGCAAAACTAGCGAGAGCCTAATCTCTAGTAATAATCGCTTCGCACTACTTCAAAGTGCTGAGGAGGCAGACGCACCCAAACCTAATATTATATTCAAACCACCTCCCATTTACCTACGAGAACGTAACTCCAGTAAATTATTTGCAAAGCCTACCGAGCTCATAGGTCCTAAAAATGTCCATGTCACCCCTCTTGTTAAAGGAAATATCCAGGAAACAAAAATCCAAATACATAGTGAGAGCAACTATAGAGTGATTATAAAAAACTTCGACAATGATAAAAAAAGCTACTACACCTATCAGCTTAAAAGTAGCAAAGGCCTTGCCATTGTCATAAAGTGACTTGAATCAGATATTCCCCCTGCTGAAGTGAAAGAAGCACTACATGAAGCAGGGTTCGCTGCCCGCTCTATTATAAATATAATAAATCGCAACAGAATCCCTCAGCCATTCTTTCGCGCAGAATTGGAGCCTGTAAGCAAAAAGCTTAAAAAAGGAGAAGTGCATGGTATTTATAATCTCCGCTATCTTATGCATCGCAGAATTACTGTGGAGAAGCCTCTCAAACGAAACGGCCCAGTTCAATATTCTAATTGCCAAGAATTTGGGCACACAAGGTCCTACTGCACTCTTCGTAGTGTATGTGTTGCCTGTGGTGATTTACACCCCACATCAGAATGTACGAAGACTAAAAGTAATAGAGCTGCTAGAAAGTGCAGTAATTGTGGTGGTAACCATACAGCCAACTACAGAGGTTGCCCTGTATTCCAGGAAATTAAGAACAATGACCCTCAGTTAAAGTATAAGCGCACTCAACCTAGTCCAAATATACCGCCCATTGCACAACCACAGAAGTCAATTCCATACCCCGACACAGGGACGACGTATGCAGGGGTACTTAAGTTAGGGATGGATCAGCAGTCCGGGACTGGTTCAAATCTGCATAATTTTGAAGGAATGATAGCAACGCTCACACAATGTATGACGCAGTTCATGACCTCCATACAAACAATGATTCAAGAAATGATGAGAAACCAAATCCAACTCATGCAGCTTCTGCTATCTCCGAAATGAACATACTGAAGATCTGTCAATGGAATGCAAACGGTGTAAGCCAGCACAAGTTAGAAATCAACAAGTTTTTACTCACTAATGAAATCGACATACTTCTTATATCCGAAACAGATCTAACCGATAAACACAATTTTTACATACCGGGATATAAATTCTATGATACAAAGCATCTCGCTGGTAAAGCCCATAGTGACACTGGAATCCTACTCAAACAAAGAATAAAACACTTCGTTATGGAAGAATACAACAAGGAGTACCTACAAGCAACATCAGTTTGTCTGGACGGATGGGAGGATAACTTAACAATATCCGCTGGGTACTGCCCACCTAGATTTAAAATAACAAGTAACCAGTTCTCAGACTTCTTCTCCACACTTGGAACAAGTTTTCTAGCTGCTGGCGACTACAATGCCAAACACACTTACTGGGGCTCACGGCTAACAACACCAAAAGGAAAACAATTATATAACTTCATGCTTTCTGACACCAAGATTGATATTATCTCTTCAAGACAACCATCGTACTGGCCGACAGACCCACGTAAGATACCTGACCTTATTGATTTTGGAGTTGCTAGAAACTTATAACGAGAGTAACTCAAAGTAGAACACCTTAACGACCTCTCTTGAGATCACTCTCCTTGAAAGGCTTGAGGATTTAAGCGTAAGCTATTTAGAAATAAAAACCAGAGTTAGTTCCTTAATATAAATTACTTTATTATAAAATATTATTTAATTAATACAGAGATAAGTTTTAGGATGTATAGTGCTTAAGGCAAAAAAAAGAAGAAGGTAAAAACGGAAGTTACAAAAGGAAAAGACAAATCAAGTTGACATAAGTGACATATTGCATATGTAACAAAAGAAACAAAAAAACAATTATCGATATCAATAAAGATGATCAATTGTAAATTATAATAATCTAACAAACTCCTCCTTAATTTACAATATTAAAATTTACTTTAAATTTAATACATTTTTCTAAACATGACAAATTTTTCTTTTGGTAGGCCTTTGGTGAATAATATATTTATTCAGTTGGACAGAGCTCAACTTGGACTAGTTTCTTTTCGACGTAGTCTTTCACGAAGAACGTTTTGGTATCGATGTGTTTTGAGCGATTGCTCAGCTTTTCATCAGCTATCATTTTTATAGCACTCTGGTTGTCCTCGTATATTGTTGTAGGCTGATTGCAACCATAACCTAGGTCATTTAGGATTCGTTGTATCCATACAGCTTCCTTACATGCTTCGGACAAAGCAATAAACTCTGCCTCAGTAGACGAGAGATCAACACAATCTTGACGCTTACAGGACCAACTTACAACACCATTTAATAGAAACACGTACCCAGAATTAGACTTACGAGTTTGGCGGTCTTCAGCCCAATTGGCGTCGGCGTAACTGATGAGTTCACAGTCTGATGATTTTCCTCCAAGTTTCAATTGCATAGATGATGTTCCTTTTAGGTATCTTATAAGTTTCTTTACTTCATTCCAATCATACTGATTAGGATTTTCCACCTTTTGTGAAAGTATGCTAACGGCAGCAGAAATATCAGGTCGTGTGTTTGTTGAAATATACAATAAACATCCAATTGCAGCTCGATATTTCTCATTAGTTGGCAATTTGTCACCTTTTGGTTGTTTGTAATATGCCGGGCTTAAAGGTATATTAGAATCTTTCGAATTTTGTAAATCAAATTTCTTAACGACTTCTAAAATATATTTCGTTTGGTCGAGTAAATAACTATCATTTTCTTTTGTGACTCTAATACCCAAATAATTAGATATCAGGCCTAAATTATCAATACTGAAATTTTTACGTAAAATATTTTCAATACGATTTACCTGATTTTTGTCACTCGAAATCACCAGTATGTCGTCGACATATATTAATACAAACAAAGACTTTTCATATGTATACAAGCAGTGGTCAGCTTTACTTTGTTTTAAGTTTGCTTCTTCAGCAAGCACAGTATGCAGCGTTTGATTCCAGATACGGGCTGACTGTTTAAGACCGTAAATACCTATTTTCAGCAAACATACCTTGTTTGAATTATTTTCGTTGATAAGCCCGGGCGGCTGACGCATATAAATATCTTCTCCTAATTCACCATTTAAGAATGCAGTTTTTGCATCAAAATGGTAAACATTCATATTCTTAGCAGCGGCGATGGAAAGAAGAATTCGGAAGGTAGCGTGTTTAGCAACAGGAGCAAACACCTGATCGTAGTCGACTCCAAACTTTTGGCTGAAACCTTGGGCAACAAGACGTGCTTTTTATTTTTGCACTCTACCGTCTGCATCTGTCTTTAATTTATAAACCCATTTGCAGCCCATTAGATTTTTGCCATTAGGTAAATTTGCTAATTCCCAAGTGTTATTTTCGATGAGAGAGCTATACTCCTCCTCCATGGCAGCAATCCAATGACTACCCTTCGAACATGACACAGCTTCATTGTAATTGGATGGCTCGCCATTGATAACAACATCAATTTCTTGGATAAACCGCATTGGACCAATACCTTTATTTACCCGTTCAGATCTTCGCTGTGGCTCGCCTAATTCATCTGGTTGATCATCATTCATATTGTTATTTTGATTCTCATCGTCGGTATTTTCATTATCGACGTAATCACTACCGGCGTTTTCGTCGACGGACTCGGGACTGTTGCAATTGTTATTGTCGTTTCCAATTGGAATGAAATCGGTTTTATTTTCACATTTTTCTATAATCGTGTTGTTTACAAATTTAACGTCACGGGAAACAACAACTTTTCCTTTTTCTGGAACAAAACACCTAAACGCTTTCGAATGAACATCAAACCCGACGAAAATAGCTTCATCTGCTTTTGGGTCCAGTTTTCGGCGCTGACAATCGTGAACTTTAACAAAACATCTTGAACCAAATGTTCTCAAATTTCCATAAAACGGTTTTCGACCATGCCAGATTTCAAATGGTGCGCTTTCTATTGATTTCCATGGTAATAAGTTTTGTAAGTTGTTCGCTGTCATTATCGCTTCACCCCAAAATTTATACTCCAGCTTGGCATCTAACAACATACAACGCGTCTTGGGGCAACACTGCCCCCAATGCTTCATTACTAGCATCAGTGGTCAACAAAAAAGTTTGCTCAAAGTCGGGGTACGCCAAAATCGGTGGCGAAATAATCTCTTTTAGCCTCTCGAATGCTTGCTAACAGCTCTCTGTCCATTCGAACTTTGCTTCGTTTTGTAGCAACTTATTAATCGGCAACGCAATTCCGGCTAGTCCTTCTACGAACTTTTTGTAATATTGCACTAGTCCTAGGAATGCTTGCACTTCCTTTCTATTCCTCGGAATTGCTAAATTTTTTACGCATCCGCCTTCTGCGGGTCAGGCAGTGCTCCTGCCCCTGAACAACGATCGACTAAATAAACCACCCTTCTTCGCAAAAGTTAACACTTCTCCGTGCACAATTTCAAATTGTGTTCCCGTAATTTCTGGAGCACCTTGCACGTTTCGAAAGCTGTTGCAAGTTCTTCCCATAAATTACCATATCATCGAGATACACAAAACAATCTAACCCTTGTATGCCTGTAAGCATATGATTCATTAGCCGTTGGAAGGTATCCGTTGCTCCTACTAATCCAAACGGCATTCTATTAAACTCATAATGCCCTAAACCGGTGCTGAACGCGGTCTTTTCCTTATCTTTGGTATCCACCAGAACTTTGTGGTAGCCACTCGCTAAACCAAGTATAAAAAAATATCTACTGTGTCTCAATTGATCCAGAATTTCTTCTATCCTTGGTATCGGGAACTCCTCCTTGATAGTGGCGCCGTTAAATTTTCTAAAATCGACGACCATCCTCTACTACTTCTGACCCTGAGCACCCCCCTTTTTTGGTACCAATATTAGTGGTGAGCCCCATGGCGAGATACTCGTTGAAATTATGTTATCATTTAACATTCCGGTCTCTGCCGAACTATCTCAATCGGATGTGTTTTTCGGTTGCTCCTCAATTATATGGTGATTTAAAGTGAAATAATTTAATGTTTCGAGTTTTAAACCCAGCGAAATAGACGCATTATAAAAGTCAGTGAGTGAAATTGGCAAAAGGACTTTGTGCGAAATATCAAATATCAGTTTTTAAACTTAAAATTTGAATTTGTGTTAGCTTCTAATAAAGAAGCGGAACTATAGCGGTCAGTGGATGAGCGTATTGCGCTCTCCCACTCACCCAGTGTGCTCTCCTGTTCAGCGCATGCGCTCTCAAAGTACAGTATGTTACCTTCTCTCCCTAATGCAAAGTCGGATGTTCTCGGGATGACTGTCGATAGCGGTTTGACGACGAATGTGGTTCGCTCAACACATTTTCCAGCAAAACAGGGACAAGCGAGCGGAGGTAGCATGTCCCACAACGGCGAGCGGCCGGGCAGCGGCCCTCATGCGACTGCAACTCCACAGAGTTCAATTGCGACTGCACTTAACAATGCATGTGCAAGAACACACAGTTCGCACTCAAACCAGAACCAATGTACAAAAGTGTCCCTGGCACTCTCTGCGCATGCGCCCTCTTGGAGCGTGCAAACAGGTTCCACCCACGTCTCTCTCTCACTCGTCCGATCATGCTAGAACAAATTCGCCAACAGTGGCTGAGCGCACTGAAAATGCACTCACACCAACCATCAATGCAAACCACTCAACCAAAAATTTTTCAAGCAACCCAGAAGGGAAAAGTGGAACAACACAAACCGGTTTAGATAGGTATATCCTTATAAACAAGCGGAAGCGAAGCCCAAAATCGAGTCCAATCAAAAATAACATCGCAAAAATCAGCAAAACTAGCGAGAGCCTAATCTCTAGTAATAATCGCTTCGCACTACTTCAAAGTGCTGAGGAGGCAGACGCACCCAAACCTAATATTATATTCAAACCACCTCCCATTTACCTACGAGAACGTAACTCCAGTAAATTATTTGCAAAGCCTACCGAGCTCATAGGTCCTAAAAATGTCCATGTCACCCCTCTTGTTAAAGGAAATATCCAGGAAACAAAAATCCAAATACATAGTGAGAGCAACTACAGAGTGATTATAAAAAAACTTCGACAATGATAAAAAAAAGCTACTACACCTATCAGCTTAAAAGTAGCAAAGGCCTTGCCATTGTCATAAAGTGACTTGAATCAGATATTCCCCCTGCTGAAGTGAAAGAAGCACTACATGAAGCAGGGTTCGCTGCCCGCTCTATTATAAATATAATAAATCGCAACAGAATCCCTCAGCCATTCTTTCGCGCAGAATTGGAGCCTGTAAGCAAAAAGCTTAAAAAAGGAGAAGTGCATGGTATTTATAATCTCCGCTATCTTATGCATCGCAGAATTACTGTGGAGAAGCCTCTCAAACGAAACGGCCCAGTTCAATGTTCTAATTGCCAAGAATTTGGGCACACAAGGTCCTATTGCACTCTTCGTAGTGTATGTGTTGCCTGTGGTGATTTACACCCCACATCAGAATGTACGAAGACTAAAAGTAATAGAGCTGCTAGAAAGTGCAGTAATTGTGGTGGTAACCATACTGCCAACTACAGAGGTTGCCCTGTATTCCAGGAAATTAAGAACAATGACCCTCAGTTAAAGTATAAGCGCACTCAACCTAGTCCAAATATACCGCCCATTGCACAACCACAGAAGTCAATTCCATACCCCGACACAGGGACGACGTATGCAGGGGTACTTAAGTTAGGGATGGATCAGCAGTCCGGGACTGGTTCAAATCTGCATAATTTTGATGGAATGATAGCAACGCTCACACAATATATGACGCAGTTCATGACCTCCATACAAACAATGATTCAAGAAATGATGAGAAACCAAAACCAGCTCATGCAGCTTCTGCTATCTCCGAAATGAACATACTGAAGATCTGTCAATGGAATGCAAACGGTGTAAGCCAGCACAAGTTAGAAATCAACAAGTTTTTACTCACTAATGAAATCGACATACTTCTTATATCCGAAACAGATCTAACCGATAAACACAATTTTTACATACCGGGATATAAATTCTATGATACAAAGCATCTCGCTGGTAAAGCCCATAGTGACACTGGAATCCTACTCAAACAAAGAATAAAACACTTCGTTATGGAAGAATACAACAAGGAGTACCTACAAGCAACATCAGTTTGTCTGGACGGATGGGAGGATAACTTAACAATATCCGCTGTGTACTGCCCACCTAGATTTAAAATAACAAGTAACCAGTTCTCAGACTTCTTCTCCACACTTGGAACAAGTTTTCTAGCTGCTGGCGACTACAATGCCAAACACACTTACTGGGGCTCACGGCTAACAACACCAAAAGGAAAACAATTATATAACTTCATGCTTTCTGACACCAAGATTGATATTATCTCTTCAGGACAACCATCGTACTGGCCGACAGCGTAAGATACCTGACCTTATTGATTTTGGAGTTGCTAGAAACTTATAACGAGAGTAACTCAAAGTAGAACACCTTAACGACCTCTCTTGAGATCACTCTCCTTGAAAGGCTTGAGGATTTAAGCGTAATCTATTTAGAAATAAAAACCAGAGTTATTTCCTTAATATAAATTACTTTATTATAAAATATTATTTAATTAATACAGAGATAAGTTTTAGGATGTATAGTGCTTAAGGCAAAAAAAAGAAGAAGGTAAAAACGGAAGTTACAAAAGGAAGAGACAAATCAAGTTGACATAAGTGACATATTGCATATGTAACAAAAGAAACAAAAAAACAATTATCGATATCAATAAAGATGATCAATTGTAAATTATAATAATCTAACAAACTCCTCCTTAATTTACAATATTAAAATTTACTTTAAATTTAATACATTTCTAAACATAACAAATTTTTCTTTTGGTAGGCCTTTGGTGAATAATATATTTATTCAGTTGGACAGAACTCAACTTGGACTAGTTTCTTTTCGACGTAGTCTTTCACGAAGAACGTTTTGGTATCGATGTGTTTTGAGCGATTGCTCAGCTTTTCTTCAGCTATCATTTTTATAGCACTCTGGTTGTCCTCGTATATTGTTGTAGGCTGATTGCAACCATAACCTAGGTCATTTAGGATTCGTTGTATCCATACAGCTTCCTTACATGCTTCGGACAAAGCAATAAACTCTGCCTCAGTAGACGAGAGATCAACACAATCTTGACGCTTACAGGACCAACTTACAACACCATTTAATAGAAACACGTACCCAGAATTAGACTTACGAGTTTGGCGGTCTTCAGCCCAATTGGCGTCGGCGTATCTGATGAGTTCACAGTCTGATGATTTGCCTCCAAGTTTCAATTGCATAGATGATGTTCCTTTTAGGTATCTTATAAGTTTCTTTACTTCATTCCAATCATACTGATTAGGATTTTCCACCTTTTGTGAAAGTATGCTAACGGCAGCAGAAATATCAGGTCGTGTGTTTGTTGAAATATACAATAAACATCCAATTGCAGCTCGATATTTCTCATTAGTTGGCAATTTGTCACCTTTTGGTTGTTTGTAATATGCCGGGCTTAAAGGTATATTAGAATCTTTCGAATTTTGTAAATCAAATTTCTTAACGACTTCTAAAATATATTTCGTTTGGTCGAGTAAATAACTATCATTTTCTTTTGTGACTCTAATACCCAAATAATTAGATATCAGGCCTAAATTATCAATACTGAAATTTTTACGTAAAATATTTTCAATACGATTTACCTGATTTTTGTCACTCGAAATCACCAGTATGTCGTCGACATATATTAATACAAACAAAGACTTTTCATATGTATACAAGCAGTGGTCAGCTTTACTTTGTTTTAAGTTTGCTTCTTCAGCAAGCACAGTATGCTGCGTTTGATTCCAGATACGGGCTGACTGTTTAAGACCGTAAATACTTATTTTCAGCAAACATACCTTGTTTGAATTATTTTCGTTGATAAGCCCGGGCGACTGACGCATATAAATATCTTCTCCTAATTCACCATTTAAGAATGCAGTTTTTGCATCAAAATGATAAACATTCATATTCTTAGCAGCGGCGATGGAAAGAAGAATTCGGAAGGTAGCGTGTTTAGCAACAGGAGCAAACACCTGATCGTAGTCGACTCCAAACTTTTGGCTGAAACCTTGGGCAACAAGACGTGCTTTTTATTTTTGCACTGTACCGTCTGCATCTGTCTTTAATTTATAAACCCATTTGCAGCCGATTAGATTTTTGCCATTAGGTAAATTTGCTAATTCCCAAGTGTTATTTTCGATGAGAGAGCTATATTCCTCCTCCATGGCAGCAATCCAATGACTACCCTTCGAACCTGACACAGCTTCATTGTAATTGGTTGGCTCGCCATTGATAACAACATCAATTTCTTGGATAAACCGCATTGGACCAATACCTTTATTTACCCGTTCAGATCTTCGCTGTGGCTCGCCTAATTCATCTGGTTGATCATCATTCATATTGTTATTTTGATTCTCATCGTCGGTGTTTTCATTATCGACGTAATCACTACCGGCGTTTTCGTCGACGGACTCGGGACTGTTTCAATTGTTATTGTCGTTTCCAATTGGAATGAAATCGGTTTTATTTTCACATTTTTCTATAATCGTGTTGTTTACAAATTTAACGTCACGGGAAACAACAACTTTTCCTTTTTCTGGAACAAAACACCTAAACGCTTTCGAATGAACATCAAACCCGACGAAAATATCATCTATATCGACATCTGCTTTTGGGTCCAGTTTTCGGCGCTGACAATCGTGAACTTTAACAAAACATCTTGAACCAAATGTTCTCAAATTTCCATATAACGGTTTTCGACCATGCCAGATTTCAAATGGTGCCCTTTTTATTGATTTCCATGGTAATAAGTTTTGTAAGTTGTTCGCTGTCATTATCGCTTCACCCCAAAATTTATACTCCAGCTTGGCATCTAACAACATACAACGCGTCATCTCAATTAATATTCGGTTTTTGCGCTCTGCGACGTCATTCTGCTGAGGTGTATAGGGCGCAGTACGCTGAATCTTTACGCCTCTTTTATTAAGATAATTGACGAAATTTTTGTCGGTATATTCTCCACCACGATCGGTTCTCAGGCATTGGATTTTGTGGCCAAATTTGCTGTTAATTCATAAAATTCTTCAAATTTCTGGAATGTCTCAGATTTCTCTTTAAGCAAATAAACAGTGGTGAAACGTGAAAAATCGTCAATAAAAGTTAATACATAGCGCTTACCTGATGGTGTTGTAGTCTGCATCGGTCCGCAGATGTCGCTATGTATTAGCTGTAGAACTTCGGTTGATCCATATTTTGGCCTCTTTTGGGAACGGCAGGCGTGTTAATTTTGACTTAATGCAGATTTCGCAGTCAGTGTAGTTTTTGCAGCTAGTTCCACACTCCGCTACTTTCATACCAGTCGCTATATTATCATTTCTGATAGAACGTATTGCATCCATGCTGCGATGACCCAATATGCGATGTCAGTCATGTAAACAAAATTTCTCATCGTTTGAAACAAAATTTGCTGTATTTTTTATTCGCAGTCTATACAGGTTATTTATGACGTCTGCATAGCTATTTGTTTATTATTTTCTGTTCGTATATCACATATGTTTTGTCAAAATGTGACTTTCATGCCCTTTTCTGCCAATCGTTTAACAGAAATCAGATTACCCCCAATTTCAGGAACATATAAAACGTTTTCGTTACGAACTCTGTTTGATTGCCCATCACCGTTTATTGTATGTATGACAACACTGCCTTTGCCAGATGCAGCAACCAATTGACCATTTGCCACTGAAACATTTTCACCCATAAAAAACATCAAACATTGCACGATTACTAGAAATATGACATGTGGCTCCAGAGTCCACAATAAATTCGTCACAGTTCTTTGTGCCAACAAAAAATAAATGTTCAGCAGAATCATTTTGCTCTATAATATTTGCTTTTGATTTACGTTCTTTGCTTTCTTTGTTAGCCTTCCACGCAGAGTACTCTGTGCATGTACTTCGGACGTGACCTTTTCTCTTGCAAAAAAAAACAAATAATGCTACTCCCACTCTTACGTTTAAAATTCATGACCCGTAGGGCATCTGCACCTTCAGACGTAACCACTGTCTTATCTCGATCTTGCCTCCGGCGATACTCTTCAATGATTTTTGCACAAACCAGAGATGGTGTCAAATCTTTTTGATCGTGCGCCTCCATTGCTGTTATTAGTCCATTATAACTACTTGGAAGAGAACCCAAAACTGTAGCCGTCGCTAAAAATTCCCATGTTATATTGCTACCTAACGCAATAAGCTTTTGAAATATTTCATTCATCTGACCTACGTGCGCCTCCATGTCAGTGTCATCACTGGCTCTCTTCGCCATCACTTCGCGTAGCAACCTTACTTTTACACCTGGAGCATCACGTTCATAAAATTCCTTAAGGGCATCCCATGCCTCTTTTGCAGTCAGTATCCACCAGAACTTTGTGGTAGCCACTCGCTAAACCAAGTATAAAAAAATATCTACTGTGTCTCAATTGATCCAGAATTTCTTCTATCCTTGGTATCGGGAACTCCTCCTTGATAGTGGCGCCGTTAAATTTTCTAAAATCGACGACCATCCTCTACTACTTCTGACCCTGAGCACCCCCCTTTTTTGGTACCAATATTAGTGGTGAGCCCCATGGCGAGATACTCGTTGAAATTATGTTATCATTTAACATTCCGGTCTCTGCCGAACTATCTCAATCGGATGTGTTTTTCGGTTGCTCCTCAATTATATGGTGATTTAAAGTGAAATAATTTAATGTTTCGAGTTTTAAACCCAGCGAAATAGACGCATTATAAAAGTCAGTGAGTGAAATTGGCAAAAGGACTTTGTGCGAAATATCAAATATCAGTTTTTAAACTTAAAATTTGAATTTGTGTTAGCTTCTAATAAAGAAGCGGAACTATAGCGGTCAGTGGATGAGCGTATTGCGCTCTCCCACTCACCCAGTGTGCTCTCCTGTTCAGCGCATGCGCTCTCAAAGTACAGTATGTTACCTTCTCTCCCTAATGCAAAGTCGGATGTTCTCGGGATGACTGTCGATAGCGGTTTGACGACGAATGTGGTTCGCTCAACACATTTTCCAGCAAAACAGGGACAAGCGAGCGGAGGTAGCATGTCCCACAACGGCGAGCGGCCGGGCAGCGGCCCTCATGCGACTGCAACTCCACAGAGTTCAATTGCGACTGCACTTAACAATGCATGTGCAAGAACACACAGTTCGCACTCAAACCAGAACCAATGTACAAAAGTGTCCCTGGCACTCTCTGCGCATGCGCCCTCTTGGAGCGTGCAAACAGGTTCCACCCACGTCTCTCTCTCACTCGTCCGATCATGCTAGAACAAATTCGCCAACAGTGGCTGAGCGCACTGAAAATGCACTCACACCAACCATCAATGCAAACCACTCAACCAAAAATTTTTCAAGCAACCCAGAAGGGAAAAGTGGAACAACACAAACCGGTTTAGATAGGTATATCCTTATAAACAAGCGGAAGCGAAGCCCAAAATCGAGTCCAATCAAAAATAACATCGCAAAAATCAGCAAAACTAGCGAGAGCCTAATCTCTAGTAATAATCGCTTCGCACTACTTCAAAGTGCTGAGGAGGCAGACGCACCCAAACCTAATATTATATTCAAACCACCTCCCATTTACCTACGAGAACGTAACTCCAGTAAATTATTTGCAAAGCCTACCGAGCTCATAGGTCCTAAAAATGTCCATGTCACCCCTCTTGTTAAAGGAAATATCCAGGAAACAAAAATCCAAATACATAGTGAGAGCAACTACAGAGTGATTATAAAAAAACTTCGACAATGATAAAAAAAAGCTACTACACCTATCAGCTTAAAAGTAGCAAAGGCCTTGCCATTGTCATAAAGTGACTTGAATCAGATATTCCCCCTGCTGAAGTGAAAGAAGCACTACATGAAGCAGGGTTCGCTGCCCGCTCTATTATAAATATAATAAATCGCAACAGAATCCCTCAGCCATTCTTTCGCGCAGAATTGGAGCCTGTAAGCAAAAAGCTTAAAAAAGGAGAAGTGCATGGTATTTATAATCTCCGCTATCTTATGCATCGCAGAATTACTGTGGAGAAGCCTCTCAAACGAAACGGCCCAGTTCAATGTTCTAATTGCCAAGAATTTGGGCACACAAGGTCCTATTGCACTCTTCGTAGTGTATGTGTTGCCTGTGGTGATTTACACCCCACATCAGAATGTACGAAGACTAAAAGTAATAGAGCTGCTAGAAAGTGCAGTAATTGTGGTGGTAACCATACTGCCAACTACAGAGGTTGCCCTGTATTCCAGGAAATTAAGAACAATGACCCTCAGTTAAAGTATAAGCGCACTCAACCTAGTCCAAATATACCGCCCATTGCACAACCACAGAAGTCAATTCCATACCCCGACACAGGGACGACGTATGCAGGGGTACTTAAGTTAGGGATGGATCAGCAGTCCGGGACTGGTTCAAATCTGCATAATTTTGATGGAATGATTGCAACGCTCACACAATATATGACGCAGTTCATGACCTCCATACAAACAATGATTCAAGAAATGATGAGAAACCAAAACCAGCTCATGCAGCTTCTGCTATCTCCGAAATGAACATACTGAAGATCTGTCAATGGAATGCAAACGGTGTAAGCCAGCACAAGTTAGAAATCAACAAGTTTTTACTCACTAATGAAATCGACATACTTCTTATATCCGAAACAGATCTAACCGATAAACACAATTTTTACATACCGGGATATAAATTCTATGATACAAAGCATCTCGCTGGTAAAGCCCATAGTGACACTGGAATCCTACTCAAACAAAGAATAAAACACTTCGTTATGGAAGAATACAACAAGGAGTACCTACAAGCAACATCAGTTTGTCTGGACGGATGGGAGGATAACTTAACAATATCCGCTGTGTACTGCCCACCTAGATTTAAAATAACAAGTAACCAGTTCTCAGACTTCTTCTCCACACTTGGAACAAGTTTTCTAGCTGCTGGCGACTACAATGCCAAACACACTTACTGGGGCTCACGGCTAACAACACCAAAAGGAAAACAATTATATAACTTCATGCTTTCTGACACCAAGATTGATATTATCTCTTCAGGACAACCATCGTACTGGCCGACAGACCCACGTAAGATACCTGACCTTATTGATTTTGGAGTTGCTAGAAACTTATAACGAGAGTAACTCAAAGTAGAACACCTTAACGACCTCTCTTGAGATCACTCTCCTTGAAAGGCTTGAGGATTTAAGCGTAATCTATTTAGAAATAAAAACCAGAGTTATTTCCTTAATATAAATTACTTTATTATAAAATATTATTTAATTAATACAGAGATAAGTTTTAGGATGTATAGTGCTTAAGGCAAAAAAAAGAAGAAGGTAAAAACGGAAGTTACAAAAGGAAGAGACAAATCAAGTTGACATAAGTGACATATTGCATATGTAACAAAAGAAACAAAAAAACAATTATCGATATCAATAAAGATGATCAATTGTAAATTATAATAATCTAACAAACTCCTCCTTAATTTACAATATTAAAATTTACTTTAAATTTAATACATTTCTAAACATAACAAATTTTTCTTTTGGTAGGCCTTTGGTGAATAATATATTTATTCAGTTGGACAGAACTCAACTTGGACTAGTTTCTTTTCGACGTAGTCTTTCACGAAGAACGTTTTGGTATCGATGTGTTTTGAGCGATTGCTCAGCTTTTCTTCAGCTATCATTTTTATAGCACTCTGGTTGTCCTCGTATATTGTTGTAGGCTGATTGCAACCATAACCTAGGTCATTTAGGATTCGTTGTATCCATACAGCTTCCTTACATGCTTCGGACAAAGCAATAAACTCTGCCTCAGTAGACGAGAGATCAACACAATCTTGACGCTTACAGGACCAACTTACAACACCATTTAATAGAAACACGTACCCAGAATTAGACTTACGAGTTTGGCGGTCTTCAGCCCAATTGGCGTCGGCGTATCTGATGAGTTCACAGTCTGATGATTTGCCTCCAAGTTTCAATTGCATAGATGATGTTCCTTTTAGGTATCTTATAAGTTTCTTTACTTCATTCCAATCATACTGATTAGGATTTTCCACCTTTTGTGAAAGTATGCTAACGGCAGCAGAAATATCAGGTCGTGTGTTTGTTGAAATATACAATAAACATCCAATTGCAGCTCGATATTTCTCATTAGTTGGCAATTTGTCACCTTTTGGTTGTTTGTAATATGCCGGGCTTAAAGGTATATTAGAATCTTTCGAATTTTGTAAATCAAATTTCTTAACGACTTCTAAAATATATTTCGTTTGGTCGAGTAAATAACTATCATTTTCTTTTGTGACTCTAATACCCAAATAATTAGATATCAGGCCTAAATTATCAATACTGAAATTTTTACGTAAAATATTTTCAATACGATTTACCTGATTTTTGTCACTCGAAATCACCAGTATGTCGTCGACATATATTAATACAAACAAAGACTTTTCATATGTATACAAGCAGTGGTCAGCTTTACTTTGTTTTAAGTTTGCTTCTTCAGCAAGCACAGTATGCTGCGTTTGATTCCAGATACGGGCTGACTGTTTAAGACCGTAAATACTTATTTTCAGCAAACATACCTTGTTTGAATTATTTTCGTTGATAAGCCCGGGCGACTGACGCATATAAATATCTTCTCCTAATTCACCATTTAAGAATGCAGTTTTTGCATCAAAATGATAAACATTCATATTCTTAGCAGCGGCGATGGAAAGAAGAATTCGGAAGGTAGCGTGTTTAGCAACAGGAGCAAACACCTGATCGTAGTCGACTCCAAACTTTTGGCTGAAACCTTGGGCAACAAGACGTGCTTTTTATTTTTGCACTGTACCGTCTGCATCTGTCTTTAATTTATAAACCCATTTGCAGCCGATTAGATTTTTGCCATTAGGTAAATTTGCTAATTCCCAAGTGTTATTTTCGATGAGAGAGCTATATTCCTCCTCCATGGCAGCAATCCAATGACTACCCTTCGAACCTGACACAGCTTCATTGTAATTGGTTGGCTCGCCATTGATAACAACATCAATTTCTTGGATAAACCGCATTGGACCAATACCTTTATTTACCCGTTCAGATCTTCGCTGTGGCTCGCCTAATTCATCTGGTTGATCATCATTCATATTGTTATTTTGATTCTCATCGTCGGTGTTTTCATTATCGACGTAATCACTACCGGCGTTTTCGTCGACGGACTCGGGACTGTTTCAATTGTTATTGTCGTTTCCAATTGGAATGAAATCGGTTTTATTTTCACATTTTTCTATAATCGTGTTGTTTACAAATTTAACGTCACGGGAAACAACAACTTTTCCTTTTTCTGGAACAAAACACCTAAACGCTTTCGAATGAACATCAAACCCGACGAAAATATCATCTATATCGACATCTGCTTTTGGGTCCAGTTTTCGGCGCTGACAATCGTGAACTTTAACAAAACATCTTGAACCAAATGTTCTCAAATTTCCATATAACGGTTTTCGACCATGCCAGATTTCAAATGGTGCCCTTTTTATTGATTTCCATGGTAATAAGTTTTGTAAGTTGTTCGCTGTCATTATCGCTTCACCCCAAAATTTATACTCCAGCTTGGCATCTAACAACATACAACGCGTCATCTCAATTAATATTCGGTTTTTGCGCTCTGCGACGTCATTCTGCTGAGGTGTATAGGGCGCAGTACGCTGAATCTTTACGCCTCTTTTATTAAGATAATTGACGAAATTTTTGTCGGTATATTCTCCACCACGATCGGTTCTCAGGCATTGGATTTTGTGGCCAAATTTGCTGTTAATTCATAAAATTCTTCAAATTTCTGGAATGTCTCAGATTTCTCTTTAAGCAAATAAACAGTGGTGAAACGTGAAAAATCGTCAATAAAAGTTAATACATAGCGCTTACCTGATGGTGTTGTAGTCTGCATCGGTCCGCAGATGTCGCTATGTATTAGCTGTAGAACTTCGGTTGATCCATATTTTGGCCTCTTTTGGGAACGGCAGGCGTGTTAATTTTGACTTAATGCAGATTTCGCAGTCAGTGTAGTTTTTGCAGCTAGTTCCACACTCCGCTACTTTCATACCAGTCGCTATATTATCATTTCTGATAGAACGTATTGCATCCATGCTGCGATGACCCAATATGCGATGTCAGTCATGTAAACAAAATTTCTCATCGTTTGAAACAAAATTTGCTGTATTTTTTATTCGCAGTCTATACAGGTTATTTATGACGTCTGCATAGCTATTTGTTTATTATTTTCTGTTCGTATATCACATATGTTTTGTCAAAATGTGACTTTCATGCCCTTTTCTGCCAATCGTTTAACAGAAATCAGATTACCCCCAATTTCAGGAACATATAAAACGTTTTCGTTACGAACTCTGTTTGATTGCCCATCACCGTTTATTGTATGTATGACAACACTGCCTTTGCCAGATGCAGCAACCAATTGACCATTTGCCACTGAAACATTTTCACCCATAAAAAACATCAAACATTGCACGATTACTAGAAATATGACATGTGGCTCCAGAGTCCACAATAAATTCGTCACAGTTCTTTGTGCCAACAAAAAATAAATGTTCAGCAGAATCATTTTGCTCTATAATATTTGCTTTTGATTTACGTTCTTTGCTTTCTTTGTTAGCCTTCCACGCAGAGTACTCTGTGCATGTACTTCGGACGTGACCTTTTCTCTTGCAAAAAAAAACAAATAATGCTACTCCCACTCTTACGTTTAAAATTCATGACCCGTAGGGCATCTGCACCTTCAGACGTAACCACTGTCTTATCTCGATCTTGCCTCCGGCGATACTCTTCAATGATTTTTGCACAAACCAGAGATGGTGTCAAATCTTTTTGATCGTGCGCCTCCATTGCTGTTATTAGTCCATTATAACTACTTGGAAGAGAACCCAAAACTGTAGCCGTCGCTAAAAATTCCCATGTTATATTGCTACCTAACGCAATAAGCTTTTGAAATATTTCATTCATCTGACCTACGTGCGCCTCCATGTCAGTGTCATCACTGGCTCTCTTCGCCATCACTTCGCGTAGCAACCTTACTTTTACACCTGGAGCATCACGTTCATAAAATTCCTTAAGGGCATCCCATGCCTCTTTTGCAGTCAGTTTGTTACGTATGTGATGAATTTGATCGTCTCCAATACACAGGGCTATAGTAGCGTGAGCTTTGTGATCGGTTTTTTCCCATTGAACAAAATTTTCTGCTGGTTTAGCTTCTGTAATTGCCGACCACAAACCCTCGCGCTTTAAAAGCATTTCCAATTTGAAGCGCCAGTTAAAATAATTTGTGGTTGTCAATTTCGGCATTTGATGATGAAAATCAGCCATATTAATTTTTTTTTATGATGAAAAATTACAACAAAAAAAATATACAAATATTTTATTTAAAGTGAATTTATCTCTGAAATCCCTGGGCGCATAACCATTGAAAGGCTTGAGGATTTAAGCGTAAGTTATTTAGAAATAAAAACCAGAGTTATTTCCTTAAGATAAATTACTTTATTATAAAATATTATTTAATTAATACAGAGATAAGTTTTACGATGTATAGTACTTAAGGCAAACAAAAAGAAGAAGGTAAAAACGGAAGTTACAAAAGGAAGAGATAAATCAAGTTGACATAAGTGACATATTGCATATGTAACAAAAGAAACAAAAAAACAATTATCGATATCAATAAAGATGAGCAATTGTAAATTATAATAATCTAACACTCCTATTATAATACATCTAAACAAAAAGTTACGCCCTACCTACGAATTCACACCCACTAAAACTAACTGGCTGAAATACAGAAAATACATCAGTAGTCATCTCAGCCTAAACCCACGTCTCAAAACTAATGAGGACATTGAAACATTTCTGGAACAATTTACCTCGACCCTAAGATTAGCTGTGCGCCACTCTGCGGACAAGCGTAACAACATCTGCAGCTGCATCCGTCGCCCACAAACCTCAACCCAAATCGATATTCTCCTTACTGAAAAAGGAGGACGCGTCGTGAATGGCAAAAATCCAGGTCCCCTTTCCTAAAACGGAAGTTATCTATTGCCAGTGAAAATTTGAGAAAAGCCTTGCGTCTAGAATCAGATCGTTGCCTGGACCAATATATCCAAAACCTTTCTCCGACTGACGTCACCAATTACTCTCTGTGGAAAGCTGTCAGAGAAATGAAAGCACCTACACGCGGAATTCCACCGATTCGTACAAAAAACGGAAACTGGGCAAGAAGCGATGACGAAAAGTCTGCTGTTTTCGCCGAACACTTAAGATATGTTTTTACCCCCAACTCACCTCCCAATACCAATAACCTAATATTAACCCCCTCGCCAGATACAACATGCTCGCCTATTAAATTAAAAACAAAAGAAGTAAGTAATGCGATTAGTAACCTTGCTCTTAACAAAGCTCCAGGACACGACCTCATTACTGGAAAAATGATAAGGGAGTTACCCCAAATGGCCATCATCTTATTTACTTCACTATTTAATGGCTTGTTCCGCTTAGGATGCTTTCCTAATGCCTGGAAAGTTTCAGTAATCTCAATGATCCCGAAACCAGGAAAAGACCCCTCCCAATCGTTATCATATAGACCGTTTAGCCTCCTGCCTATCTTATCAAAACTCCTAGAAAGGCTTTTTCTTGCAAAACTAATGCCGCATATAAACGAAAAACGCACTATTCCCACTCACCAATTTGGCTTCCGCGAACACCATAGTACAATAGAGCAGGTTCATCGAATAGTGAACGAGATAAAAAACGCATTCGACAAAAAGCAATATTGTTCAGCCATCTTTTTAGATGTGGCGCACGCATTTGACAAGGTCTGGCACGAGGGGCTTATTTACAAAATAAAAAAACTGTTGCCCATAAAAGTACACAACATATTGGAATCGTATCTGAGGGGCAGAAAGTTCAAGGTAAGGTACAATAATGCTGACTCTAAATGCTTTGACATTAGGTCCGGTGTTGTATCTATTATTTACCTCAGATCTGCCTACCAATAAATACTTAACAACAGCAACTTTCGCAGACGATACAGCTATCCTTAGCATTCATCCGAATTCCAAAATCGCATCCCGTGACTTAGAAGGTCATCTGGTCCTAGTAGTAACAAATTGGTTGGCTGACTGGCGAATAATCGTAAATGAATCGAAAAGTACGCATATTACCTTTACTATAAAAAAAGGTACATGTCCAGCGATAAGACTCAACAACGTTCCTATTCCTCAAGCAAAGGCGGTGGACTACCTAGGAATTCATCTTGACTCACGTTTGACATGGAAGCGCCACATCGAAGCCAAAAAAAAAACAAATGACTTTGAAAGCAAATAGCCTACACTGGCTCATGCACAAACATTCCAGGTTGAGCCTAGAATATAAAACACTGCTGTACAAAGCCATCATAAAACCAATTTGGACTTACAGTAGCCAGTTGTGGGGCGGCGCAAGCAACTCTAACATAGAACTGATTCAAAGAGCGCAGTCCAAAATTCTAAGAACCATTACTGGTGCTCCTTGGTTTATAAAGAATACCAACATACACAAAGATCTGAACATTCCGCTCGTAAAAAAGGAAATCTTTGACACAAGCTTAAAATATGCGTAAAAAATCAAAGAGCACCCAAATCATCTAGCTAGGTTACTAGCATGTAATAGGGTTCCAAGCCGCCTAAAACGTACGAAATCACCAGCACAACTAACATCGACACCTTAATCATGTACAAGCACTAATATAACATTTATAACAGTAACTAACATATAACATTGTGATTACTAAACAGCACTAAGCATTGGCAAGGTGTATTATTATTAATTATTTAGTTTGTAAGATATGCTTACTTATTGTTAGTCTAAGCTTAGAAGATACAATAAATAAATATATGAAATAAAAAAATTAAAAAAATTAACATTCCTTCCACTTACCTGTTTACCTCATCTTTGTGAGCTTGTGGCAGTCTATAGTGTTTCTGGTTTATTGGTGGTAGGTATTTCATACTCTACTTCCAGTGTATGTGTTAGCTGGTCTCCTTCCGGCAAGCATATGTCATGGAATGACGTTCATATGGCTTCTATTGATGTTTTCTCTACTGAATTTAGGCTTGGATCTAACTTTTGTGATTCTAGTACTCTCTCCATCCTTTTTATTATATCTACCTGCTTAATCTGATTGACCGATCCATAATTCGGCTCTTTAGAATTTTCATATCTAGTGAACTTAGTCCTAAAAGCATTATCCATATAGTAGTCCGCTTCTGATGCATTTAGTACGCAAACGTTCACCTTTGTCACCGTGCTTTATGGTTTCTCTCATATATACGCCCCCCGCTAGCTGCTGCGTGTGCAAAACAACTGCCCGAAGTTTCGTGTTCCCACGGAGAGTAATTAATCTCATTGTGCTCGCTCCTATCATTTCCTGACTGCTGTTCTTAACCCTATTCAAGGTTCCTTCCTGCCATGACTTTAATGGAAGAGTAAGGATTATATTCTTATTATTATCATAAAACGATAATTGTTTCTCTAGTGAATCCAGTATGGTGCGCCCAACTATCCCATCCGCCGGGATACCTTCCCTATCCAATTCCACTGCGTGCATTCTAAAACGCATACCCTTAACTTCACTGTGCCCTATTCTGAGCGACCCTAGTCTTGCTGCAAGTTCCAAACGCTCCGTTAAGCGTTTTTACGTTCGTCTGATTAATACCCAGCCCTTCCCGTAAAACACTAGATCTTACGAAGCTGGTGTCCGCCCCTGAATCTACCAAAAGCACTAGCTTTCCACTAGCTGCTTCCTTGCAGGCTATCTCAATGAATGCGTCTTGCGTTCTACTTACGACGAAGCAACGGTCTTTTGTTCCCAACATGGACGCGTATTTACTTCCTAACTCTTCTAGTTTTTTCCTCCATACACCGCAGTTATCCTTTACGATCCTAAACTCCCTAAAAATTACCATGAATATCTTAACTATACACCCTTGTACCGCGTATGCGGCAATTGGCCTATACTTTTTTACCTGATTTAAACTTAATCTAAGTACTAGAATTATCACAGTTACCCAAATCAAAACGCAATCAAACATTTTTTCCGGGAGAGACTCTTGCTCCTCTTATCTTGAACCATAGTCCTTACGTTACTCGGTACGTGGTATTGGAGAGTCTCTTGCTCCTCCTTCCCCTGGAATGTAGATCTTACATTACTAGTCACTTACAGTACTTCTGGCTTAATTCTCTCTTCCTTTCTTTTGGCTTTCCAGTCTACTGGCCTCGCCTGGGCCGCTGGAAGTTTCTCTGGTCCCTTTGTTGTCATTGTTTTTCCCTGCATTCCGCTGTCCTACGTCCCATTAGTCCACATGAGAAGCATTTCAACCCCTATATGGTGTTTCTTATCCTCGCTTCACTTCTAGAATTCCAATTTGGTCGCTGCTGACCACCCCCAGTGTTGAAGGGATTTCTTCCTTGGTTAATTCCTTCCATTGAATTAGCTCGTGGACTACTACTCCTGCTGTCCCTTAAGGGTGGATCCGGGCGCCTCGTCGCTGGCTGCCTTCTACTCTGATTCCATTCAGTGTCTACTTGGCACTGTCTACTTGCCTCATGACAAAATGTTTGGCACTCCATATTCCACATTCATCCCTGTATGACCTGGCTTATGGCAGAATGAGCAAATAGGTTTCCTCAGCTGGAATCTCTCGACTTAGAATCCTTGGTCTCTTTGTTGCGGAACTAGGCCCATCAATCTGCCGACTCCCCTTGGGTTCCGCTGCTGTACCGTTGCTACCTCTGCAGGAGCATTATTCCATCAGATTCCACCTGATTGCTGCCATATTCCTCTGCGTGAGATTAAGAGTATAATTAGCCAAGTCCCTATTTATCAGACCTGCCTTAAACACAGAAATCATAGCTCGTTCTACTTGAGCCTTGTATGCTGCAACATTTCCTGGAAACTGCCTGTTAGCTTCTGTCTCAGCAGCGTTCCCCAGAGACTGGAGCCTTCGTCCCCAGACTCTCAATTCCTCCCCAGGCTTCTGAGTTGAATCCTAAATTTCCCGTATGAGACAGTCGTACGACTTTTGTTTTACGTATGTTCTATCCAAAAATGCATATAATTCTGTCAGGGTGTTTACTGAGCTATGCACCTGTAAATCAAAAGCATCACCTGTGGTCCTTTGTCTACTACACTTTATTAAGTGTTCCCCGTCTGTTTTCGGAAGACTCTGTTGTGCTAGCTCCCAACCTTGATTGAGCGCCTGATCTGAGTTCTCAGATCATACAACTCGACTCCTGAGAACATGGTCACCAACTTCTCCACCGCATGAGCAACTTCCAGATTGCCCATTTTATTTCTTTGTGTTCTCTTAATTGCTGGTAAAATCCTAGCGTTATTAATCTCTTGGGGGGTTTCCAGATTCACTTCTCCCGGATCTGAGAGGTACGTGACCAGTGACGGACTCAAACTAATTAATCTTCGACCGTTTGCTCACGCAGGGGAAATACTGTCCACAATGTTGGGGCTTTGCTACTCTGTTACTGTTTCTGGCTCTTTTGGATGATATACCTGGTTTTTATTGTGTACCGGACTTCCCGGCGAAAAAGGCTCGACACCGATTTCGGATGCGCCAAAAACTAATCTTGGCTTTACCACCCGACCTTCCGGTGTTAAATATTCCGGCCAGCGAACTTCCGGAGGCAATGTCAATACTGTCTGTGTATATCCAGCCGATACTGATTTTGATCTCTCTCTATTCGTTGAGGTACTATTGGTCATCCGTCCTTTTTTTAATTCTGCACACTACTTCTCTCACAGCGATGCTGCTTCCTATATTTCTGCCAATTTTTGAGAAAGTTCCTTCACCATCTTCTCAAGGTATTCACTTTTTGTGCTCTCAAACCTTCTGTTTTTTGAATTTGAACAATTTTCAGTTCTACCTCTGACTGTACCGATTTCAATCTGTTTCTTATTTCCTGGTTCGGCGAAACTAAACTCATAGTTTGCTGTCCTAGTCCCTATAATCCAGAATTAAATGTATCTGCCCACACTTTGACCACCGCATGAGCAATTCCAGAATGCCCATTTTACTCCTTTGTGTTTTCTCAATTGCTGGTACAAACTTAGCTTTATTAATCTCTTGGGGGGTTTCCTTATTTGACTGCGTTAGGCAACAACAACTCGTGGTTTCTGTTGAATTCTTGCTTGTCGTCGCTAATGGTGGTGGCGCCCTTTGCTGCCGGTAATAGGCGCGGGCGTAGACGAGGACCTAGTAGTTTCTGACAAGGGAAATACCGTGTTGTTCTCATTTAATTATTAGGCAAGACAAGCCAATATTTGCACCATAAAAATATGTGCTTTCTTAATTAGCTTAATTGTAATACTTATAAATGTTTACTACACCAAATTTGCTGGTGCTGTGAGTCAACTACACGCAGGTAGCTTGATTCTGACTCACAACACATGGTTTCGCATTTGCTATAGCAAATTTTCGCTTCCAAAATCTTTCTCCTTTATTTTTGGTTTATATTTGTCTTTTATAGAGAATTTATCGATTCTAATATCTAGAAATGTTTATAAATTTAATTCGACAAACTCTTATAGAGAAGGAGAGAGCTAAATCTTACACACATTATATATTTCACTTATTGATTCCTTTGTAAACATATTTGCTTAAAATCAGTTCACAATCTCCTTCAGTTCAACGCTCTGATTCACGCCAATGAAGTCCGAATGGAATGTGCCATTTGATAAGGGCTACATATTACATTGCATATGAATGTGCGATCAGTGATCTGTCTCACTGATGTTCATTCATCTACTTTTTAACAGTATTAGGTTGTTGTTCTAATTTGTTGCAGTTTAAGTTCGTATACATGTGCACGTATATATGTACAACAATAACTCCATTTCATATTTCGAAAACATTTTTTTGTGAACTTTTGTCCAAAATTCTCTTTCTATCCTGGCATTCGATAAAATTTTCCTCAAAGGTATTTTTTTCTATCACCATAATATTCGATTTGCGTCAAATCATCAAAATATTTCCCCACATACAAAATGGAAGGACATTGGCAAGTGAAAACAGTATTCGTGATTTGTCGAATGTGGTGTTTACTGATGAGTCTACTTTTTTTTGGGCACCTTCGGGTGAAGCATGGCTAGCTAAACAGCAATAAACAATACAATGCGCCGTGTAACACCCTGTAAAAGCTAATATCTGGGAATCACATAAAATTTGAATGCAGAATTGATGGTGAAATTATACGTGCGTGGCCTTCCAAAAGAAGATGCTTGAAACCAATAATTAAAATTGGGTCCTACTAGAAGACAATGACCCAAATCGTCGGAGTCGTCTCTGCTGCTTTAAACATATTTGAATCTAAGTCTTTGTCAGCAGTGGATAAAAAATGCATGACGGCCGTAGAGAAACGTAAAGTTGCTCTGAAATTTTAGAGTAAGCATGGCAGATGAGGCATTAATGCTCCCAAGGAAAATAAACAATTATATAATAGAAAGGGTACATATAACATAAATGTGGTGATAGTATGATTGTGTTAAGGATTGTCTAAGAAATGTCAATGCAGCCCTGTTTTATATTATTCTAGATTCCTTTTATTCTTTTTTTTTTTATTTCTTCCTCTATATATTACAATCTATAACAATAATATTAAGTAATATTTTGTGCCGGTTTGGATTGAATATGCTCTTTTTGCCAATGCCAAAAGAACTTCTTTTATTTATTTGTTTATTAAATTTTCTCTATTTATCCATCATTTTATTTATGTATATAATTAATTATTTATTTTGTTATTGTTATGTATTTATTTTTTTTTAAACCTTCCTGTAAGTTCTGCAGGGGTAATTCGCTTCAATCTTCTTGGAGTTGCACCCTCCGTGTCTGCTGCACTACGCAGTTCCAGGTTTTGATGGCCTCTCAGTCGGTGTATATGTTTGGTGCTGCATTTTGTGATTGTGTCCGTGATGGTTTCAATGTGTAGGTCACGGTGTATAACCTCGTTCGGGATATACCATTCAGCATTTGTAATTGTTCGTAGTATTCTTGACTGCATTCGTTGTATTAAATTTAAGTTTGATATGCTAGCTGTGCCCCATATCTCAATTCCATATTTCCAGATAGGTGCTATTATTGTCTTGTATATTATTAGTTTGTTGTAGAGAGATAGTCTAGCTTAATTGTCGGTACATATTTTTTGCATCGTTTCGCTTGTTAATGATGTGCTGCTTCCAAGTCAATTTTTCGTCTATGGTTATTCCAAGATATTTTGCAGCAGAGTGAGTTTTTATTTTTTTGCCCTTTATAGCAAGGCTGTATTTTGTCGATTTTCTGTTTGTATATACAACTTGTACAGTTTCGTCTTTATTTATCTCTATTCCCCATAAGTCACACCATGCTACTACATTGTCTAATATATGTTGGATTGCATTTGTTGCCTTTTTTTCGTCATTGTGTGATGCCATTAAAACTGTGTCGTCTGCGAATGTTGCTATCATCGCATTGCTTTTCGTTGGAATTGGTATATCTGCTGTGAATATTAAGTATAGTAGAGGTCCTAATACGCTGCCTTGTGGTACTCCAGCTGTTATTGGTAGGATGTCTGAGCAATCCTCGTCATATTTTATGTAGAATTGTCGTTCGCTTATATAGCTCTTTAAAATGTCATAATAATTTTGTGGAAATATTCGCTTAAGTTTATATAGAATTCCTTTGTGCCACACCTTGTCGAATGCTTTTGCAATGTCCAAGTATACAGCTACGCAGTATTTTTTGGTTGTCTATACTTTCAAGGATTTTGTTTACAACCCTGTGGACCTGTTGCACAGTTGAGTGTTGTCTTCTAAATCCAAACTGATGGCTGGGTATTAAATTTTTTGTTGTTAAGATTGGCTCTAATCTGTCCTGTAGTATCTTTTCAAATACTTTCGATAGTATTGGCAATAGACTGATAGGTCGGTAAGAAGTTGTTTTGGTGGCATCTTTTCCTGGCTTGCTGATGGCTGTTATCTGTGCAACTTTCCATAAGCGAGAGAAATACTTAGTTTCTAGCATGCAGTTAAATATATTTCGGATATATATTATAGCTATATCAGGCATTTCTTTTAGCATTTTCCCGCTTATCAGATCATATCCTGGCGCCATTTTGACTTTTAATTTTTTAATTTTGTTTTTGAGTTCTGCTACTGAAGCCTTTTTTGTTTTGGATTGCGGGATATTTATTACATTGTCAAGATGAGTGGTTTGATTGTCCATTTCGCTTGTAAATATTTCAAGGAAATGTTTGGCCAATGTGTTGGCTTTGTCTTTACTTGTTTTCGCCCATGTACCGGTTTGTGTTTTGATAGGAGGTTTGTGTATTATTGCACCAGTGAGTTTTTTCGTAGCCTTCCAAAGAGAGTAATTTGTTGATGTGGTCGTTCCCAAGTTCAGCATATGTTTTTCTAGTTCCTTTTCTCTGTTTTTCTGAAGTAAAATTTTTAATTCATTTGTTGCTTTATTTAGGTTACGTTTATCTTCCGGATTCCTAGTGATTTGCCATGTTTTCCGGAGCTTCCTTTTCCATTTAATTTTTCCCTTGATGAACGCTGGTGTAGTGTCCGTATTTGTTAACGTTAGCTTTGGTGTTGAAGCTGTAATTGCTTCGATGACGCTATCATTAAAGTATGCGATTGCGGAATCGATTTCATTTTTTGTTTTTAATCGTATATCTATTTTTAGTTGTTTTTCCAGTGCTAGACGAAAATTATTCCAGTCAGTTTTATTGTTATAGATGCCTGAGAAAAGTCTTGTCTCTATTGATCCTAGTAATGTCATTAGGATTGGGGAGTGGTCTGAGGATAATTCTAAACATGATTTAATAGTTAGCTGTTTATGAAGAATATTTTTTGTGATGCAGAAGTCTATTAAATCTGGTTGTTTTTTTGTATCTGTTGGCCAATATGTTGGTTCACCAGTGCTAATGAATCGACCATTACTATATCGTATAGCTTTAAGTAACTCGCGTCCTTTTGCGTTTGTCAACCTTGATCCCCATAAAACATTTTTAGCGTTATAGTCACCTCCGGCTAAATAGCGATTCCCCAGTTCTTTTAAATAGTCTAGATATTGTTCTTTTGTGTTGTTATATTTTGGTGGACAATAGACAGCAGATACTACGATTTGTCCTTTCGAGTCTTTTAGTGCTATTGTGGTTGCTTGAAGGTTCTTTTTTATATGCGTCAAGTTCAATGTAATTCATATTTTTTTTATAATGATCGCCGTTCCACCGTGAGATTTGTTGTCAGGATGATTTGTGTAATGGATGTCAAAGTTAGGGAATTTAACATATGTTGTGTCTGTAGCATGTGTTTCCGAGATTAACATCACATCTATTGAATTATTTATTAGGAAAGTCTTTAGTTCTAGTTCATGGCGCGACAGTCCATTTGCATTCCATATTGCCAAATTTATTTTATTTACTGCGTTCATCTATTTTGCATACAAGCATAGTTACCATGTTCATCATACTGGTCATTTGATTTATTAGTTGTTTCATCATTGTTTTTAATTCGGATAGATCGTCATTGTTTGATATTATTTCATATGTGTTGTTGCTTTTTATTTGATTTGGCTCCTGTGATATTGTTTCCATTTGCGCAGCTTGAGCGTATGAAATACCAGAGATGATTTTCTGGCCATTTATTTTTGTATTGGGATTTTTTTGGTTTGTTTCAATATTGATTTGTCCATTTGTTTCTTTCTTGAGAAGTGTAGGGTATCTCTGGACTTTTAGAGCTTTATATATCGCACATCCTCTGTAGTTTGCCGTGTGGTTTTCACCGCAATGTACGCATTTAATATTTACTCTATCAGCGTCGATTTTAATTGTGCACATGTTTGTCTTGTGTTTTCCAGCACATTTGACACACACCGGGTCTATCTGGCAGTAGTTTTTTGTGTGGCCGTACTTTTGGCAATTTGTGCATTGGGGAATTGTTCTCTTTTGTCGGGGTGGCTCAAAGCTAATTTTGCAGTGTAGGAGGTGAGTAATGTCGTATATGCCTTTATTGTTATCTTTTATTTTCAATTCAATTGAAAATAGTGAAAGTGGTTGTTTTATTTTGGCACCATTAGCTATTTGGATGTTATGGATATTTGTCACTTCATGGCCTAGTTCGGCTAATTCGTTTTTAATGTCTTCTGTGTGGTTTCGTAATACTACTCTAAAGCCTCGTTCATCTTTTGGTCGAAATGTGTAATACTTTGTCCCTTTTTGCTTTAATAATTCAATTACTTTTGTGTAGTATGTGGATTCTTTTGGTTGAATTTTTATTTCGTTCTTGCTTAGAATTTTCATTTCGTACAATATATTTGGCGTGGAATTTAGTGCTTCAGATAAGGCTTTATATTTTCAACATTCTGAACATATATAGGAGGCGGTTTTTGTAAACGTTGCGCAATTGGTTTTTGTATATTAATGTTCGCATTTGTCCCACTGTTGTTTTGTTCTTCACTGTTGTCTTGAGAGTCCGTTTTATCATTTACTGCTAACAGTTTGAATCTGTTTGTTGTGTTTGGAGGGATAGGCTTGCTCAGCCAATATTTTTGGAGTGATGTTTGTGTTGTGTTGAACATTTTATTTTTCGGTCTTTTGTTACTAGTATTTTGTTCATTTAACTTGTTCGGCGATTGTTTTTCGCGGTTTCGTTTTGTATTTTTATTTTCGGTAATTTTGTTACTGGTTTTAATATTTATATTTTGTACTTGCGTGTTTGTTGTTGCTGATGATATTGGTTTTGTTCCGATTGCCATTGTTGGTGAGTTGCAGCTAATCGTTACCGTCGCAGTCACCGGTGTTACAGTTGTGGTAGAGGAGCTTTGAGTTGTTATTGTGGTTGCTGAAGTAGTAACTGGTGGATAAAACTCCATAGTGGGAGTCGCGCATTGGGCACTCCAAGATAGGGAATTGCTGGCACCTAGTAGAGCGGGAGAGCAAGATCGTGCTCTGCTCTCTGTCACTTCGACCGGCAATTTGGAGTTGCCGTTGTTTTCGTTTGAGACGAAAGAAAAATATGCGTTTCTTTTTGTTGCTATTTTTGGTTTAAGTGTGTCAGCCACACTCATTATAAATTTGTGGTTTGTTCTTATTTTATTCTATTTTAAAAGATGTGTCCCAGTAAGTGACCGGTAGATTCGTTCTACTCGATCACTGCACTATTGCACTTTTTCTTTACAACTTAAATTACTTTAACTTAATAAATTTGTATTGAAGAATTAATTTTTGAGGAGCGAGCTTAAACACGTCTGCACTGTTCAAAACTTATTATTTTTTTTGAATTTTGTTTTATTTCTTTTTATTCTAAGTTTCGTGTTTGTGTTATACTAAATCTCTTGGTTTTTTTATTTGGACAATTTTCCCAAACATTGGCATCCCTTGCGGGGACCTTCCAAACTACTTCCAAACTAAACGCGAGTGACTACAACCTAAACCTTATTCCGTGTGTGGCGTGACGAAGAGGGTCTACCTCCACCGGCTGTGATAAAAATGTTCAAAACAAGGGAATCTATTTCCACAACAAATAATATTATCCGTGCGGGTTCTGCAACGTTGTTCTCCAAAGTTGAACATTTGCAAGGGCAGAGTGGGACAATTTTTCCTCATGTCGCGAAAACCCTAACCTCAAACCAGCGCAATCACATTTTCGGAAAAGTGTCTAAGGGCAGAGCAGTCTCCGTTTAGCGCGTCGCAGCGACGTCGGCAATATCCGTCTCTTTCGAACATAAAACACCAGCTAGCACAACAGGGAAGAAAAAACAAAACACAGCAAAGTGTGAGACGTGCGCGAATTATGTTATCTCAGTAGTGGAGAGCGAAAAAAAACACAACTTATGCTTTCAACAATCAGTTTATTTCTAAAAACTTCTTTGTAATATTCTTAAACTAGATACAAATGTGGCTTTAAATAAATGATTATGTAAGCGATTAATAAATTGGCTTAAAATAAATACATATTTATGTTATTTCGCAATATTCTTATTATTATGAATTTTGGTTTGAATTTGATACTTTGCATTTCCTGTTAGCTGTAGGCAATTAATAAATGATTATGTAAGCAATTAATAACTTGGCTTAAATTAAATACATATTTATGTTATTTCGCAATATTCTTATTATTATGAATTTTGGTTTGAATTTGATACTTTGCATTTCCTGTTAGCTGCACTGGCCAAGTATTGAGGGTGTAGCGGGTAGCGGCCTCTATTGCTGACAAAGCTTACTGTTGATGTAAGTGAGTTCTTGTTGATGTTGTTGTTGGTGCAGTGTACACGTAACTCCTCCCCCCTTAGTCTGAAGCGGAGAGATCGAAGGGATTGTAGCTTCAGTATGGATGTCAAGTTTTCTTTTCTTGGTGTACATTCTTTTGAAGATTAGGATAACCGAAGTGATGATTAATAGCCACATAAATGATTCATTTTAGAGGATAACGCGAGGATTTCTTCTTTTTGCTCCATGTCGTATTCCGATAACTTCTTGAGGGTGATAATTTTAGTTTCTGTTGAAGCGTGGATTTCGGCCAGAGGTGCTGGTGCTATGTAAATGTCCTCCCAGAAGGTGTTGGTATCATCGTCGTATGTTATGTTGTTGACTTGAATTTTGCAGTTTTTATAGTGTAGTAAGGCTGTTCCTTCGATGGATCTATTGTTGATGTCACAAGTTGTTTCTATTTGTATTTTTGGTGTATTAATGAATAGAATTAGGTTCGGTTCTGGCTGTTCTATAGACTGTGTTTCACCAATGTCGTTGATTACGCAGTCAGCATTCTGGTTATTCAATAAGTGGCCAATGCATTTAGAGTTTGCAACTATTTCTTCGTTTTTGGATTTTGAACAATAAAATATTTTTTCTATCTTTTGGCATCTTTGTGAAAAGTATACAATTTTAAATTGGTTATATAATACGTATGGTTCTGTGACAATAGTTTTTGTTTTATTTATTGGTAGAGGAACTATGTGTAAGAATTGGTAGGAGTTAGGATCAAGGTTAGGGATTTGGATATTGAAGATTATATTGGATCCATTGTAATAGGCTTGGAGGCCAAGAAGTTCGTATATATTTTCTATGGAGTTTGTTTTAATAAACTGGTTTTCTAAATGTTCGCTTATTTGTTCGATTTCGTCAGGGTGAAGAATTAGTTTAGGGATAATGTTTAGTTTTGCCAGTATAATAGCTTCTGATATGTCATTAATGTGGTTGGTTAGTATCTCTATGTTGTAGTTCAGCTGGTTTAGATATTGTACCTCCCTGATTATATTGTCTGTAGTTTTCACAAAATGGTTTGCTTGATCTACGTTTCTATTCATGAAAAATTCTATTGTATTCTGGACCTCGTTAATGTGATCGGTGATGGTTTTGAACCTAGCTTTCATTTTAAGATTAAGATTATGATCGTTTGATATGCTCATATTTATTTTTTCCTGGTTTAATTCAAAGTTTCTTATCTGTTGGTTTATCTCTTGAGCGTCGTATGCGTCCATGTTACCGGATATTAATTTAATAACATGACCAATTCCGTCCATTAGTCCTCTTTTGCTGCGTTTAGTGTTTAATATGTTTAATCTGGATTGTAATTCTTTCAGTTTCAGTTTTGTAGTGTCAGTGTAGAGTTTCGTTGATCTATTTCTCTCGAATAATTTAATTGTGTTATTAATCTGGTCTATCTTCTCAGTGTATTTGTCCAAATTGATGACATGTTGTGATAGTGTGTATGTTGTCTCTTTTTATTTTTTGTTTAGAGAATCGTGGTGTTATTTTATTCCGCCTACAATTTCTTCTATAAATATTTTCGTCTATTTCCCTGATCTCAGGTTCTGTTCTAGTTTCATTAAGCTTGTCAATACGATTTGAGACAGCGGTTTCTAATTTGTCTTTAATGGAAGGGTACAAAAGTTCTTGGAATTTATTTAATTTTTTTAGGTAATCGTGTTCGTTATTAAATTTTACGTTATTGTCGAATTTGTAGGTCCTGCCATGAAATAGTTCGTATGGGGTGAGTTTTGTGGCAGAATGAATAGCATTATTGTAAGTTATTAGTGTCTCTAGTAGAGTTTCTTCATGGTCTGTTTCTAGCTTGTTTTCCTTTCGTTTAGTCAAAATAATGCGATAGATTTCTGTAAGCGTTGAATGCAACCTTTCTACTGGTGCGTTGCTACTTGTCTGTTGGAAAGATGTGTAGTGTAAGCAAATGTTGTATTGTTTACAGAAATCTTTGAAAATGAAATTCAAAAATTCTGTACCCTGGTCGCACACGATTTTTTTTGGGATGCCAAATTGGCTTATGAAATATTTTAACGATTTCAAGATGGAAATACTAGTCCTATTTGGAAGTGTAAAGGCGGCGGTAAATTTAGAAAATTTATCAATTATTGTTAGCATTTGGTTATTATTTATTGTATAAATGTCTAAATGAAGTATGTCTAGTGGTCGTAGGGGTGTTTCAGGCTTTTGAAATTTGGGTTTTTGTGGGTTCCTATCATATTTTAATGATTGGCATTTTTCACAATTGCTGATTGTTTGTGTTATTCTATTTTTTAGAAAGGGGAAATAATAGTTTCTTTTAAGATGTAAAAGTGTTTCATTAATTCCCCTGTGGTTGTTATTTAAGTGGTATTCTCTAATGATGCTTTCCTGTTCGTCAGGTGTCTTTACATCTATTACTTTTTCGGTGCACCGTATGATTCTGAAAATTTTGCTATTTGCAAAATATTTCGAATAGGTGGATTGCACAACGCGAAAAATTTCATCCTCGGTGAAAATTGCATTTAGTTTGTTTGGGGCTAGGAATTTTTTAAAAATGTCCGTCATTATGTTTTCGTCGAAGTCTGGGCGCCTTATAGTTCGTCTCTGTTTATTTCTAAATATTGTCTCTAGAGTCATAGGTGAGCCTGTATTGGATTTTTCTAATATTATCTGTAAATTAAATTCGTTCAAAGTTTTTCCAGAAATGTAAATGCCATCGTCGAGGTTTTCATCGGCTGAGTGCATAATGGTACCCTGAGTGCCTTGATTTGAAGCGATTTCGTTCATATTGAGGTCGATACAGTCTTTTTCTATTTGAACCCTGCTGAGTGCATCAGCATTTGTATTTTGTTGACCTTTTTTGTAGTGGATTTCGTATTCAAACTCTTCTAGTTTTAACCTCCACCGTACTAATTTAGAGTTAGGGTCTTTTAAACTCATAATCCACGTTAGTGGACGATGATCCGTGACAATTTTGAATTTGCGACCATACAAGTATGGACGAAAATACTTTGTTGCCCAAACTATTGCAAGAAGTTCTTTCTCAATTGTTGAGTAGTTTACTTCAGATTCACATAAAGTACGGCTCGCATAGCAAATTGGTCTATCATTACCTATTGGGCCTTGCGATAATATTGCTCCAATCGCAAAGTCGCTTGCATCGGTGGTAAGGACAAAGGGCTTAGAAAAATCCGGATACTGTAGTATGGGATCGTTACATAACAAATCTTTGCATATTTCAAACGCGTTCATATAGTCTTGATTGAAATCTATTTTCCTGTTTTTCTTGAGACATGATGTAATTGGTTTAACAATTTTTGCAAAATCCTTAATAAATTTTCGGTAATAGCCGAGAAGGCCTAAAAATGATTTGATCTGTTTTTGTGTTCGGGGTAATGGAAAATTTTTAATTGCCTGAATTTTCGCAGGGTTTGGTTTTATACCCTCAGTAGACACTATGTGCCCTAAGAAACTGATCTCTTTTTTGAGAAATTCTGATTTATTAAGCTGTATTTTAAAATTAGAGGATTCTAATCTTTTAAAGACTTGTTTCAGGTTTAAGATGTGTTCTTCGAGTGAAGTAGAAAATATAATAATGTCGTCAAGATACACTAGGCAAATTTTCCCAACGAGATCTTTTAGTACATTATCCATCACTCTTTGGAACGTTGAGGGGGCGTTTTTAAGGCCAAATGGCATTCTGATGAATTCAAAATGTCCACCTTCGACTGTAAACGCCGTTTTTGGAACATCCTTTGGTTCCATCTCAATTTGGTGAAACCCACTGGCTAAGTCCAGTGTTGAAAAATATAAGCATTTACCTAGTTTATCCAAAATCTCTGATATATTTGGTAAAGGGTACTTGTCGGATATAGTTTTTTCATTTAGCTTCCTAAAATCTATGACAAGGCGCCATTTTTGTATTTTGCTAGCGTCTTGTTTCTTGGGGACAATCCATACAGGAGAGCTCCAAGGTGAATATGAAGGCTTAATGATTCCTTGGTCTAGCATGCTTTCTATTTGTCTTTGGACCTCCTCTTTGTGTACGTATGGATATCGATAAGATTTCGTGTGAATTGGTATTTCATCTGTTGTTGTTATTTTATGTTTTACTTGATTCGTAAAAGTAAGGTTCTGACTTTCTCTATAAAAGACAGAGTCAAATTGCCTACAAAGATGAAGAAGGGCTTTTTGTTCTTCTTTATTTAGGTGGTCTGTTCGTATTAATGTTTTTATGTCTGATTGGTCTGGTATTGTTAGTGGTTCTGGGTTAATACAATTAAGTTCTACAAAACTGGCTGAATCGTATGGTTCCGCTTTTATTGGCTGTTCGAGAAGCAGTATTTGATCTTCGTTCGATTTGTTAACTATTTCTAGATTACTCAACCAGTTGTTTGCTATATAAATGCCTTCAGAGATTTCTAAACAATCTGAGATGTTGGTTAATTTAACAAAAATTTCTCCATGTTCAATATCTACCGGAAGTTCTACGATCGATTTTGAATTGGCAGTTATAAGGTATTTGTGAGAGGTTGTTGTAGGTTTCATTTGTAAAGGGATGACTGTTTTAGGTGTTATTAAGTTATTATTTTTGAGGTCAATGTTCGCTTTTAAATTTTGCAATATGTCGACTCCTAGGAGGCCATCAAAATAATTATGAAACTTAAATATTAGAAATAGTTATAGTTATAGGTTGGCATTTTATGTGGTTTTTCTGAGGTACAAATTCCGGATTAATAAATGCCGAAGAGGCTCCTGAATCGATTAGGAAGCGTAATGACCGACCGAAAGGTGATGATATTAATATAAATGGTAGTTTAGATCCATGCTTATTTATGTCTACGTATCCTGTGGGGTTTTCAAGGCTGATGATTGAAAATTTACACTATCATCAATGTTGAATAAGTTTGCGGGGTCATTGTTTATAGAATTATGTGTCTGATTGATGTTGTGGAAATTGGAATTTTGTTGTGTTTGAGGTTCAAAGTTGCGTCTTGCTGTGTTTGTTCTATTGAATGAGTACGATGTGCTTGGTCTAAAATTTGTACGAGTTGTATTATTGTCCACTGGTTCTGGTTTTGGAGGCATGATAGCGTTTCTATTGGTAGTGGTGTGCTGTTCTACTCTATTGTTGTTATTGTAATACCTATTAGAATTGTATTGGGGTCTATGGAATTCTGGGTTTACTGGTTTTTGAAATCTATTTTGGAACACAGGATTAGATTGTCTGTAAGGTTGGACTTGTTCTCTTGCATATGGTTTTGGTTGGTATGGTTCGTAGTATGGTCTGTAGGGTCTTAGAGGTTGTTTAAATGAGGTGATGTTTTGCTCCTTTATGCAGTAAGCGAGAGCTGTCGGTAAATTGTCTGGACGCATGGCTCTAATTGTTGCACCAAGAGGTTCTCTTAGCCCTGTTAGAAACGTGTTAAGGCACATTTCTGCAAATAATTCTCTTTTTGAACGAATTATTTTTTGCTCTTTTTCATTCATTAGAACATTGTTAAGAAGAGCTGCTTGGATTTCTAAGATTTCTGCATGGAATTGTTCTAAGGATTTACCAGCCTGTCTGATATTATGGAGATCTCTTATAAGAGTAGTTTCCGTTCTTTTATCTGCGAAGGCAGAAATTAAATTTGTTTTGATTTCATCCCAGTCGAGCTGGGTTAGGTAAGTGTTAAGAACTTCATTTGCAGCTCCTGTGATCTTATTTCTGATAGCTCTCAGAAGGATTTGACCGTAAGGTGTTTGTTCTGTGCCTTTTAAGAATAGTAAGATTTCTTCAACATTAGTAATAAAATTGTGTAGGAGACGAGGGTTTCCGTCAAAGTAAGGAAGGTCCTTGATCACATCAGGGATTTTGAAGAAATTGAAAACTTCTTGTGCACTAGCTACATTTTGGGGATGGGATTGGGATTGGTTTTGTGGTGTATTCATATTATCTAATATATTCGTACGTTTTTCAAGATTATTTTCTTCTGGAATGCTTTCTAAATTTTTTGTTCTTTTTCTTAATTGAAGTTTTTCCAGAGCTAAAGTTTTTGCTTTTCTCTTAAACATATAGATGTATATAGCAACTTAATTAATTTTTTTTGCTTATATATTTTTTTTTTTTTATATAATAATGTTCTTTAATAATAATCATGAACTTACAAATAATATATAATAATGGTTGAGAAACAAGCTGATCGCATTTTGCCAAGTAGATTGTGTTGCTCTTCTTTTGTTCGCAGTTGTTAATGGATTAAAGTCCAACGGTGCTAATGCTTCGATGACGTACGATGCTATTTGTTGTTTAGCTGAAATTTTTTTTGTTGTTGTTGTCGTTGTTTTTTTCTTTTTGTTTTTGTTGTTCTTTTGCAGTGATATGCTTTCACTGTGTTTTATTTTAATCAAAAAAAAATGTGTCCTTTATTTTGCAGTGATATGCCTTCACTGTGTTTTATTTTAATCAAAAAAAAATTTCGTTATTTATTTTGCAGTGATATGCCTTCACTGTGTTTTATTTAAAAAAATTTTATTTTTTATTTTTTATTTTTTATTTTTTTTTTTTATGAGTCCTTTTAAATTCACAAGATTTTTTAAAAATTTTTAGAGTCCTCGAAGCACACGAACCGCAACTGCGCCTTTCGACTGCGCCAATTATGTTATCTCAGTAGTGGAGAGCGAAAAAAAACACAACTTATGCTTTCCACAATCAGTTTATTTCTAAAAACTTCTTTGTAATATTCTTAAACTAGATACAAATGTGGCTTTAAATAAATGATTATGTAAGCGATTAATAAATTGGCTTAAAATAAATACATATTTATGTTATTTCGCAATATTCTTATTATTATGAATTTTGGTTTGAATTTGATACTTTGCATTTCCTGTTAGCTGTAGGCAATTAATAAATGATTATGTAAGCAATTAATAAATTGGCTTAACATAAATACATATTTATGTTATTTCGCAATATTCTTATTATTATGAATTTTGGTTTGAATTTGATACTTTGCATTTCCTGTTAGCTGCACTGGCCAAGTATTGAGGGTGTAGCGGGTAGCGGCCTCTATTGCTGACAAAGCTTACTGTTGATGTAAGTGAGTTCTTGTTGATGTTGTTGTTGGTGCAGTGTACACGTAACTCGCGCAGTTAATATTTTCGTTTTTTCCATTCCATATTTTCTGTGTTACTTTCATATTTTGTTTTCTTTTCGGCATTTTTCTTAATGTTTGCTCTAAAAGGAGAAAATAATAAATTTCGACGACTATTTTGATTCTGTTTCGAACTGTGAAATTTGAAAATACCTTTTAACATATTTTGAAGTACATAACCGGCATTAAAATCGAAAAAAATGGACAAGTTAAAGCAGCTGAAGACAAGTGAAGCAATTATCACCAAATTTGCCGCAAATACGCGAAAAATTGCTAAAGTAAAATAAACCAAAGGGTTTTTCACTGCACGCAGACAACTTCTGGAACAATATTGGGCAAAGTGAGCTTAGAAACTGATTTCAAAGATAAATCTACTGAAGTGCATTTAGTCGAGTATGATGACGTTGAATGTAGTTACGCTGAGGCTATAGGTGATTTACATGAGTTACTAGACTTGATCACACCACCAGCGAGCTCCGTGGATGCTACGTAACAACAATCATCTTTTGTTGTTCACCATAGCCTAGCTCAGAATCTACCTCGACTGAAGATTCCTCCATTCGACGGATCCTTTTTAAAATGGTATCCATTCAAGGATGTCTTCACGTCTGTGGTCATAAACAACACATCACTTGCAAACATTCAGCGGTTGATAGATAGATAGCCTTACCGGTGCAGCAGCGCACGCACTCGAGAATATAACAATGATTGATGGAAACTTTTCTATTGCTTGGGAGTTGCTCAGAAGCAAGTACGAGAATAAGCGCGTCATCATTAACGCGCACTTAGCTGAAGTTACTCACCTACCAGCCGCTCAAACGGAAAGCGCATCTAATTTACGAAAGTTGCTCGATGGAGGTTCGCGCGCTAGAACAACTGAATCGCCCTGTTGAACACTGGGATGATTGGCTAGTTTTCATGATCGTCCACAAACTGGACCCAGTTACCAGAAAAACCTGGGAGCTTTCCCTCCCTTCTGGTGATGAAATGCCTACTTTCTATCAACTTAAAGAGTTTTTAGAGAATCGTACTCGATCTCTAGAAATTTTCCAGAGCTCTCTGGATGCGAAGCCTGCCTTCAAAGATATAGAGCTATCTAAAAATAAACACCACCATGGAGTTAAAAATTCTCATGCCTCTGGACGCTGTCCTGGGTGTGCCGGCAAACACATCATCATGTTTTGCGAAGAATTTAGAAGGAAGTCTCCTCAGAAGCACTACAAGTTTATTGAAAAGTGCAACATGTGTCTCAACTGTTTGAGATATGGGCATCAACAGTCAGCATGTTCATCAAATCGACGCTGTCAGCATTGCAACAAAATGCATCACTCTATGCTGCATGAATATTTCAGCCCTAATGTCAGCACGAGCCCATCAACGCATACAGTTCCTAAACCGACAAACGTAAATGCAAATAACGCTACGATTTCCAACGATTCATCACCAAAATCCATTCCTGAGCTTTCACCGGTGCTACTAGGAACAGCTTTAGTTTCAATAGTCTCTAACAGTGAACACAAACTCACGCTCAGGGCATTACTCGGTAGCGGAGCTGAGGCGTCATTTATAAGCGAATTTGCTACGAAACAATTACAATTAACACGAGTGGCCACTCAACTGCAACTTCACTATCGTCGACCTGGATGAATCTCTGCGTAGATTTTGGGAATTGGAAGAGGAAAATTTGAGTCCTGCACTCACAAAGGATGAACGCGCTTGTCAAGAATTCTTCGACAAAACTACCAGGCGTCTAGATAGCGGCCACTACGTTGTCAGATTGCCAGTGAAGGAAGGAGCTGACGTAACACAGCTTGGATCAACATATCAGGCATCCATGAATCTATTGAAGTGCATGGAGCTCCGACTTCTTCGCGATGCAGTCATGCAGCAAAGCTACGACAAATTCTTGAACGAGTATCTGATGCTTGGCTATATGGAACAAATTGCGGATCATTCAACTAAGAACGATGTCTGCTATTTGCCACATCATGGCGTAATAAAAGAATCAAGCGCAACTACTAAACTGAGAGTGGTTCTTAACGCCTCGCAAAAGAGCGATTTGGGTGTGTCGCTTAATGATTGCTTGCATGTTGGCCCCAAAATGCAAAACGACCTCACAACAATTGTTCTTAACTGACGTCGATATCAGATAGCCTTCACTGGTGATATCGAAAAGATGTATCGCCAGATCTGGATCGACAGGAGAGACACTGATCTCCAACGAATTTTATGGCGAACAAGTACACGTGATGTACCGACACCATTTCGGCTCTTAACCGTCACCTATGGAACGAACTGCGCGCCATACCTTGTGATTAACGTTCTTCGCACGCTCGCTAGCGATGAAAAACTGCGCTATCCAGACGCATCAAAAACACTGTTAAATAATTTTTACGTCGATGATGTGCTGTCTGGCTTTGATGACCCAGCCGCTGCAGTAAAGGAAGCCCAGCAGCTCAAGGCACTACTGCAAAAAGTGGATTCACGTTAAAGAAGTGGAATTCAAACTCTTCGTCGTTTTTGGAGACCATCGCACCGAATGAGGACAAACCTGCGGATAACCTAGAGGTATCATTCGATGAAGCATGATCTTAGCATCATCTGGTACACTCAGACGGACGAGTTCAGCTACAGAGTTAGCCTTGACTATACAATCAAGATTTTTACAAAACGACATCTGCTCTCGGACGTGGCTAAACTGTTCGACCCCCTTGGATTCGAACAAGTCCTGGTAAGTTGAAATAGTTTGTAGCTAACCGAGTTATACAAATCCAGGATATTTCATCCGTATGGGTTTAGAACTACGTCCCGTTAAAGGTTAACCCGGCGGACTGTGCCAGCCGTGGCATAACAACAAGCGAACTGATTGACCACCCGCTTTGGTGGTCCGGTCATTCGTGGTTGAAGGTAGCCCAAGCACACTGGCCACAACAAAAGCCATAAATTCCTGACGAGCTGCCCGAACTGAAACAGGTACAAGTTTGCATAGCTCAAGCCGAGGCTGCGCCATCGTTTTCATTGGAGACCTACTCCACAGCTTGGTGTCAGCGGTTTGTCAATGCCGTCCGCTAAAAACTACATGCGACTGAGTCTTTCTGCTTATGGTCTGAGCGCAACGCAGCATTATTTTTTTGGGTCAAGCGAGTTCAACACGATGTTTTCCGACAAGAAATTCATTGTCTGCAACGCAACCAACCGCTTCCTGTAAGCAGCCAGTTTATCAAATTGAATCTGACATTAGATGCTGAGGGAATCCTGCGCCTCAGTGGGAGGTTGAACAACGCGCACATTCCTTTCAGCGAATGTTATCCTATATTACTACCAAAGATCAATCTTTTGACTGCACTACTCATCAAAGACGCACATCAACGAATGCTACATGGAGGCACACAAGCAACGTTGCAGTTCCTTCGCAGACGATGGTGGAATATCAACGGCCGCACTGTGGTCAAAGGAAGAATTCGAAACTGCATCCCATGCTTTCGCCAATCATGTGCGCACACAAATTATGGGAAACTTGCCATCTGAACGCTACAATCCATCCTTGCCCTTCATACACGCCGGTGCGGACTATGCCGGGCCCTTTAGCGTTCGCACTTCCAAGGGTCGTGGACACCGAAGTTACAAAGGTTACGTCGCACTCTTTGTTTGCCTGCCAACCAAAGCGATCCATTTGGAGCTGGTAAGCGACTTGACAGCAGGAGCCTTCATCGCCGCATTGAGCAGGTTCATTTCAGTGCGTGAGATCTGATCCGATATCTACAGTGATCGCGGAACGAATTTTATTGGCGCGAACCCCTTTCTAAAAGAAGAACTACACGCTTTTCACGCCCAACAGAGCGCAGCTGCACTACATGTTTGCAATTTTTGATATCAGCTCACGTTATAAAAGCAAAGATCGGAAACAATTTGTAATACAATACATAACAAAAATTCAATAAACACTCAAAATTTATTTGTAAGTCTTTTATTTCAATTCATTGTAAATCACATTAAATATTTATTAAGCTAATTATTTATACAAATTTTTTAATTGGTTATAAAATATTTTATTATTCATCATAACGAAAAATTAAGATAATGAACCAGAAAAAAAGAATGACTAGGCTATAATAACCTTTTTCCACTCAGTTATAATTTTCATCGGTGGTCCTACAGAATTGAGCTTCAATCGCATGTTAATCCATACTCTGGCCATATCCTCCTTAGAAGTGAATTTAGAGAACTCTCGTGCAATACCCTTATTCGCCTGCATTAGCCCCACCGAAGTCTCTATTTACAACTTATTCGTGGTTTTTGACCTAAATTAAAATATAATATACTTTCATTAAAAGCAATCAAAATTATGCACCAACAATTAGTTCAAATCTTACATTGATTCATACTTACAGTTAAATATAAAACCACCTGTAACTAATATCTATTCGTTTTAAGATCTTTTTATTACAAATAAAATATGCTAATTACACTTTTTACAAATACAGTCAAAATTTTAATAAATTTTTGCAAGTTCCCGAATAAAAATATGGAGCAAAATTTTAACAGATATTCCTAAAAATATCTCTATTTTTTTAGTTTTAGAAGGGGGTTTTCCCATGTGCGCAATTGTTGAGAAGTGGAGAAAGGGGAAAAATATTCCGGGGATTGCTTGTTTAGAATAGAAGTAGGGAAAAAATTCAAATTTTTCACGGGATATTTAGGGAATATTTAGAATAGGGCTGACTATTTCATATTTATATAATAAAGTTTAAGCTGAAGGATTCTTACTTCCAATGTTCATTTCATTTGTGGATACGGAACTTTCGTCAAAGGGACTAATTTAATTTTTTTTTAAATTTTCAATTTAATATCTTTCATAAAATCCCAACACAGCTTCATAACCCATAGAATCCATCTCCAACAACAATAAAAGGTTATTCACCTTTTTTATTATCTAATATTAAACGGAGCCAATTGATTTTTGGTGTCTAAAATATAATAATATTGCGTGTGTGAAGTGCTTCGATATCCTATGGTTCATTACTGGGCCCGGCGTATTAATGTATATAGTTTTTTTTTGTTTTTAACTGCTTAAGACATTAAACACAAGAGCGGGAACAAGAGTGTAGTGGGTCGATAGCGGTTTCACGATGAGTGTTGCTCGTTCTTCACCATTGACACCAAAACAAGAACAATTGAGCAGTAGTATCAATGGTAACATTTCTCGTAATGTGGAGAAACCGGTCGCGCATGTAACTGCAACTCCTCACAGTAAAATTGGGACTGTTCCCAGCAACGCAAGTAACCAACGATGGCACTCAGATAAGAGACAGTGCCCAACCGAGACACTAGCACTTTCCGTGAATTCACACTCTTGGAGCGTTCAGTGTTCAACACCCAACGACGTACACAACAAAAGAGTGCACACAAGTTCAATCGATACCTCTCTCTCACTCGACTGAGCGTGTTAAAGCGAAGCCACAACAGTAGCTAAGTGCACTTTTATTACTGTAAATGCTCTCAAACCAACAAGTGGTTTAAATTACCCAGCAGAGAATCTAGCAAGTAACCCAGCAGGTATAAGTGGAACCACACAAACTGGTCTTGATAGATATATTATTATAACTAAGCGTAAGCGAGGTCCACAATCAAGTGCCATCAAAGCAAACATCCCAAAAATTATTCAAGCCTGTGAGACCCAACTGTCTAGCAACAACCGATTTGCCTTACTTCAACGTGTTGAGGGTACAGATGCACCTTAACCTGAATTTAAGCCACCCCCCATATATTTTCGTGAACGTTACTCTAATAAGCTAGTCAAGAAGCCAACTGAACTCATAGGTTCATACAGCTTCCACGTGACCCCGCTCGTTAAAGGTAATATACAAGTATCCAAAGTTCATATATATAACGAGGGAAATTGTAGGGTCGTTATGAAAAACTTCGACACAGAAAACAAAAGCTACTACACTAACCAGCTCAAAAGTAGCAAGGGGCTTACAATTGTTATAAAGGGACTATAATCAGATATTCTCCCGCAGAAATCAAAGAAACATTAAATGATGTAGAATTCGTAGCACGCTCAATTATTAATATAATTAATCGCAACAAAAGCCCCCAGCAACTGTTTCCCGTAGAGCTTGAGCCAGAAACCCAAAAGCGTAAAAAGGGGAAGTAACCTCCGCTACCTTATGCATCGTAAAATTACAGTGGAGGAGCCCCACAAATGAAATCGTCCAGTACAATGTACTAATTTCCAAGAGTTCGGGCACAATATATCCTACTGAAAACTTCGTAGTATGTGTGTTGCCTATGGTGATTTACACCCTACATCAAAATGTACCAAGGCCAGAACTGACATTGCTACTAGAAAGTGCAATAATTCTGGCGGTAACTACACTGCCAACGACAGAGGTTGCAGTGCTTACCAGGAAATTGGGAATAAGGATCCTCAGCTCAGGAACAAGCGCCCTCAAGTTAGCTCAAATATTACTGTCATTGCACAACCACAGAAGCCCATTTTATATTGCAACACAGGAACAACTCGCAGTGAGTAGCGGTACAAATCAACAGAGCCTTGAAGAAATGATAGCAACGCTCACCCAATGTATGACTCAGTTCATGAATTCAATACAAACTCTGATCCAAGAAATGATGAGAAACAAAATCAGCTCATGCAGCTTGTGCTATCTCAGAAATGAGCGTGTTGAAAATCTGTTAATGGATGCATACGGTTTAAGCCAGCATAAGTTAGAAGTCAATAACTTTTTATTCTCGAATGAAATCGATATACTTCTCATGTCGGAAACATTTCTAACCGAAAAGCACAATTTTTGTATACCAGGTTATAAATTTTATGACACAAAGCATCCCACTGGTAAGCCACATGTTGGCACTGGAATTTTAATTAAAAATAGAATAAAACATTTTTTTATTAAAGAATAAAACAAAGAGTACCTTCTAGCAAGATCAATTTGTTTGGTTGGGTGGGATGATAACATAACTATTTCTGCTGTGTACTGTCCTCCAAAGTTCAGAATAAGAAATCAGTTTTAAGATTTCTTCTCTTCGCTATGAACAAGTTTCCTTTCTGCTGGCGACTACAATACTAAACACACCCACCGGGGCTACACACCCAACGGAGCAACGCCAAAAGCAGAACGACTGTATAAGTTCATGCTTTCTGACACCAAGATAGATATCATCTCTTCAGGACAACCATCGTACTAGCCAACAGACCCACGCAAGATCCCTGACCTTATAGATTTTGGAGTTACTAGAAACCTAAAACGAGAGCAAAGTGGAGACCCTTATCGACCTCTCTTCACTCATCACTCCCCTATAATAATATATCTAAACAAAAAGTAACGCCCTACATTCACACCCCTTAGAACGCATTGGCTAAAAAACTTCAACTAAAATTCAACTTCTTCTAACTGAAAAAGGGAGGACACGTCGTGACTGGCATATATTCAGATCTCCTTTCCTAAAACGGAAGTTATCTGTTGCCACCGAAAACTTAAGAAACGTATTGGGTCAAGAATCAGAGCGCAGTTTGGAACGGTATATTCAAAATCTTTCTCCAACTGACGTTACCAACTACTCCCTATGGAATGCTGTCAGGAAAGTGAAATCACCTATGCACGGAATTCCACCCATTCGAACCAGAAACGGGAAATGGGCAAGAAGTGATGAAGGAGAGTCTGCTATTTTCACAGAAAATCTAAGGGATGTTTTTACCCCAAACCCACCTAAAAGTAACAACAAAGTAATAGTCTCATCGTCAGATTACACATGCTCGCCTATTAAATTAAAACATAAAGAAATAAGTGACGCAATTAAAAACCTTGCTCCCAACCAAGCCCCAGGACACGACCTCATTACTGGGAAAATGGTAAAGGAGTTGCCACAAATAGCGATTATCGTGATTACCTCAATATTTAATGGATTGCTTCACCTAGGATACTTTCCCAATGCCTGGAAAATGTAAATAGTATCAATGATTCCGAAACCAGGAAAAGATCTGTGCCAATCGGCAGCCTATAGACCGAGTAGCCCACTCCCTATCATGTCAAAACTCTTCGAAAAACCTTTCCTTGGTAAATTAATGCCGCATCTAAATGTAAAACACATTATTCCGAATCACCAATTTGGCTTTCGCGAATACCATTGGATCGAATAGTTAACGAAATAAAAAATGCCTTCTTTTTAGGCGTAGCCCAGGCGTTTGACAAAGTATGGCTCGAGGGGCTTATCTTCAAAATTAAAAAACTGTTGCCTGCAAAAGCACACCAAATACTGGAATCGTATCTTAGGGGCAGGAAATTCAAAATGAGAAATAATAATGCTTACTCTAAGAACTATGATATCAAAGCCGGCGTACCACAAGGAAGCGTGCTAGGACTTGTGTTGTACTTAATATATACTTCGGATTTGCCTACAGACAAACATTTAACTACAGCAACTTTCCCCGATGACACTGCCATCCTTGCCACTCACCCAAATTCCAAAATTGCATCTCGTGAACTAGAAGACCATCTGATTTTAGTAGAAAATTGGGTGGCAGAGTGGCGAATTAATGTCAACAAATCGAAATGTACGCATTGAACATGTACATTGAAGCCAAAAAAAGCATATGCTACTAAAAGCTAATACATTGGCTAATGCGCAATACATCCATATTATGTTTGGAGTACAAACGAGTACAGAAGTCTGATGTCGGATTAGACCGACTTCGAAATACCCTTTACCTTTTCTTGTGCGTACCAGTACAATAATGGGGATGTCTTCTTCATAAATCTTCATTAAGAGCTTAATTGAGTACATCAACCCTATTTATTGTGTATGGCTTTGTAGTGTCAATATAACTACGAATATAAAATTGCGTCCAAAAATTCTGTATAGGTCGTAAGGTATAATAATATGTCAATAGTGGGCGTGGTTATAAGAATAATACGCCTATTTTGTGTGTGCATTTAATATTAGTACCTGCAACCTTCCTGGGAAATTTCGTTGGTGAATCTTTTATAAGAACCTATTAATGATTTTTGTTTTATTGTGAGAGTGGCAGTAGTAATAATCTGCCCATATTTGGAATGCATACTTCTACGGACCTAATGTATATAGCTAGCAATTTGTATTCATATATCATCACTAGAAGCATAGATAGGGTAATTGCTTTTAGGTGGGGATCCCAAAGTACATTGTATGGGAGGGAGGCGTGTCCTTCATCTGATCGAACCCGAATCTTGCATATGGCTTTGTATTGTATAGGTCATAAGTTATAATAATATGTCAAGAATGGGCGTGGCTATAAAAATAACACGCCCATTCTTTGTGTGGTGTTTAATGTTAGTATCCGCAACCTTCCTGACGAATTTTATTGATAGATCGTGAATAGGAACCTAGTAATAATAGGAAACTATTATTGACACCATGACTATTTCTGCCAATATTATATTCCGCTGGCATCAATACGAGCATAGGTAGGCGAATTTTAATTTTTGACCCGAAAGTTCCTTATATCAAAAGTGGCCGTGTCTTTTCTCTGATCAGCCCCAATTGTTGCAGATAGCTTTATAATGTCCACATGTTCCTTCCTGTAAAATTTCGTCCGTACATCTCTACCAGATCTTAAGTTATTAATATTTATAATAGTGGGCGTGGCAGTTAATATATACCGCCCACTTTTTGCACAGTGTTTAGTAGGACCCACATCTCCATAACTGCCAAATAATGTCACGATTCCGTCAATTGGACCGAAGTTATAGTCATTTTAAAAAAGGTGAAAAAAGTTCCTTATATAGGAGGTAGGCGTGGTCTTTGTCCAAATCGGCCGATACAGCAATCTGGTTCCGTATCTTTGACCAGACTATAGTATTGCAAAATTTCATTAAGATAGCTCTAACGGTGTAGAAAAAAGTGGCCACAGACGGACAGATGGACGGACAAAATAAAAATTAGAAACTAGTTAGAAAGTGATTCTGATCATATCTGTATATATATATATATATATATATATATATATATATATATATATATATATATATATATATATATATATATATATATATATATATATATATATATATGTCCATACCAGTCACGCCTCCTTATTGAAATTGCAAGCCCTCTCAAAAGCATAAAATTAGTGTACCCTTTTTACCTTTTTTAAAGGTAAAGGGTATAAATACTCTCTGTACAAAGCTATTACTAAACCAATTTGCACTTACTTACAACTGTTGTGGGGTGGCGCAAACAACTCTAATGTAGAATTAATACAAAGAGCACAATCTAAAACACTTAGAAGCATTACTGGCACACCTTGGTTCATTAAAAGCATTTACATACACAACAACCTGATTATACACTCGTGAAAAAAGAAATCAATGATTTATTCCGGAAATATACGCAAAAGATTAAAAGTCATCCAAACCACCTAGCTAGAACCCTGGTATATAATAAGCACTTTACATTTCTATGCATCTCAAGCTACAAGATTATTTCGATTTTAACTCGCAGTTATGATTTGAAAATTTTAAACAAAAATATAGCAATCGAGCAATTCACCAGTAAGATATTGTAGGAAGTAATAAATAAGTAACGAAATCATTAATATTAAGTTGTAATAGTTTGAATTAAATATAATTAAATCATTTTAGCCTAGATTCAAAAGAAAACATTATCTAATCTCCTGTCGAACACGCGGATGGCTGCAACAACGCAAAGGACGACGACAGCTGTAGGAGTTTGGCCGAAAGGCTTACTCTCTGAACAGTTAAAGTAGAAACATAACAACAAACAGCATAACCAGTATTTGCCCTGTGCAAACATATGCTGACTGCTTCAGCAGCTGCATAGTAGGGAGAGGTAGCGAAAGAGACGCCACTGAGCGAAGACCCGTAACATAGTGTTTAGGGAGATATATTGCAATTAGTAATTTAGTTCTTTAAAGAAGCTTGTTTGCACAGAAAACCTTTGTTCTAAAAAGAAAAGCGATTTTAATTTTTAGGTGCTCTTATCTATATGTAGTTACAGGTATATGTATGTGGATACTAACATATGGATATATAAACGAGGTGGGATGCATAGAAAAACGAGTAAAGAAGTCTGAAGTCGGGTTAGACCGACTTCGAAATACCCTTTACCTTTTATTGTGCGTGCGAGTTCAACAATGAGGATATTTTCTTCGTAAATCATCATTAGGAGCATATTTACGGTAATTTTTGGTAGGGTACCTTGAAATGATTATATCGCCCCCGTTTCTTGTGTATGGCTTTCTAGTGTCAATATAACCACTAATATAAAATATACTACGTTCAAAAATATTGTGTAGGTCGAAAGTTATAATAATATGTCAACAGTGGGCGTGGCTGTAGAAATAATACGCCCATTTTTTGTAGTGTTTAATGTTAGTACCCACAACCTTCCTGTGAAATTTCGTTGAAAAATCTTTAATAGGAACCTAGTAATGATTTTTGGTTAATTGTGGGCGTGGCAGTACTAATAATCTGCCCATATTTGGAATGTATGCTAGTACAGACCCAGTGTATACATCTACCAATTTGTTTTCATATATCATCACTAGTAGCATTTATAGGGTAATTGTCTTTAAGTGGGGTCCCCAAAGTTCATTATATGGGAAGGAGGCGTATCCCTCCTCTGATCGACCCCGAATCTTCTATATGGCTTTGTAGGGTGCATATACGTACCAATATAAAATTTCGTCCAAAAATATTGTATAGGTCGCAAGTTATAATAGTTATTATAGTGGGCGTGGCTGTAGAAATAACACGCCCATTTTTTGTGTGGTGCTTAATGTTACTACCCACAACCTTCCTGGGAAATTTCATTGTTAAATCTTGAATAGGAACACAGTAATGATTGTTGGCTAATTGTGGGCGTGGCAGTTGTATTATGATTTCCATATTCTGCACACACACTATTATGGACCCCATGTATTTTCCTTTGAGCTAAAACACACGAAGACAGCAATGTAAGTTTTATATGGTACCTTACCCCGAATGCGATAAGATGTCAGAATTGGGCCACAAAAATCGACACCAGCTACTAAGAACGGACGTTGAGCTCTAAGGCGATCAGCTGGCAAATTACTTGCTCCATTAGTTTAGGCTTGTATCGAAAGCAGTGAACACAATTACGAACCACTTTTCGTACGACATCTCTGGCGTTTATTATCCATATCTTCTGACGCAGGATGCCCAGTAAGACATTGGGACCAGCGTGTAAATGAGCTCGATGAAGATATTCGATATACAGCTTGACGAAACGATGAGTTTTGGGCAACAATGCGGGAAATCGAGCGTCTTATGTTGTAGGTGCATTTGACAATCGGCCACCAACTCTAAGTATGCTTACGGAGCCATTTCCACATATCGAGGTACTTCAATTTTTTGAATAAATGGCGGATCATTTTGTATTTAGATCCACAGCATTCTGAGTTGACCAACTATGACGTCATCCCAAACACAGTTTTTAAGCCACGTTTCTTGTGGAAAAATCTTACATCGAATTACAATGGGACTCAAAATTCGCAGTAAATCGTAGATTTTGGCAACAACAAACATAATGGACCTCTTTGTTGGAGCGGGGATTTCGGGCAACTCGAAGCGGAAGCAAAATATATCTAACTTCGGTTATCAGGACATCCCCAAAGTTTTGGTGACGTCATCTTCAGCAAATTTGATTATGGTTTCGTCGTCATGATTCGAATCAATTCTAGCACAGTTGCTTGCGCTAATTCAAGGCCGTGAAATTTCAAAATGTGAACTAGTTTATCTTCCTTCGCCAAACAGTGTACCGACGTCATCAGCACCTGCTAACACGTCGTCCACATGAAGGTCTTCACGAAGTACTGTAACGACTATTTTTATAGCTGGGGTAAACTCAGCGGCTCCAGGGGTCGTATACAGAAAATATAATACTCCGGCGAGTTAGATTTTTATGGTGTTTATTTAAATTCAAAAAAATCAAACTAAATTACTTAATAATCCTATTCCTATACAATAGACTTAACCTTTGTGATCTCGTTGTCAGTATTTCTGTATCGGCAAGTGTATCGTCCAGTAACACAGGTACCCCAGTAAGAAACCGATTGGAAACCTGGTGTTCTTATGGAGTTGCTATGTCCTGGTTGTGTACGTGACTTAGTAAGAAATCAATTGGAAACCTGATGTTCCTACTAAGTCTCGGAGGTTATTCCCTGAAAAAGAGACTGCCACACGGCTTATAAAGCCCAATTTGTCACAGCGGCTGGTGCATGTTGTTGTTGGCGGGCCATCGTTGTGTGATTTCACTTCCGTTGGGCAGCCTCGCTTTCTGCTAATCGCCTCGCTTGTTGTTGTTGTGGCCAGGCTTGTTGTTATTGTAACATTTAGCCTTTGGGCCACCTTCAACTCCTGTCGGTCAGCCACCTCACTCCAGCGGTTTCTAGTTTGCAGTATTGTTTGCTGCAAGCAGCGCTGTCCGAAATCCTGTAGTTTTGTTGTTGTTAAATATTATTATATTCATTCAACTTGAAGCCAGCATATTCTTTCTCATTCTTCCTTCTGCTTTGTAATTGTTGACGGTGGGCTTGGTGGCCGCTCTGTCGTAGTCCCTCTTGTGCTTTCCTCTCGTTGCTGCGTGTTGTTAGCGTAGAATTTACCGAGCGAGCGTACTCGGCAAATTCCACTGCTTGAGTTCGTGCACTCACCTTCTCTTGTCCTGCATGTATTTGTTGTATTCTTCGTCGCTGCGTTTTTTTCTCTCTTCGCAAGCGTGGCGTTGGTTGGCAAGATCGCTGGCTGTGCGTGAGGTTGCTTTTGTTGTAATCCTAGTTATTATTCCAACTGTTATAATATGCTGATGGTGATCGGTGCTCCCGCCACTGCTGCGCTGATAGTTACAACGTAAGCAGTTTTTCTTTAAGTTTCTAATGCAGTTGCTTCGGTTCGGGTATTTTATCGTGATGTGTTTGTGGAGATAGTTGCGTAGCGACTCTGTCACCTGTATTGTGGGCCAACATTTCCCACAGAAGATTTTTGTCCTCACAGTACCTGCGAGCCAAGGGGAAACGAGGCACCAAATTTTTTTGCAATGAAAAACAAACTACGAATTGCTAAAAATGGAGCATATGAAAAACCATAAGTGACAGTATTCAGCTGGAACACATTTTGCTCTTCTTTTTTATGGCTTCTCCACAATATTAGTTGGTATTTTCGATCGCTCTCATCGATTCGAAATTGGCGATACATTTTAGAGATATCAGCAGTGAGATCAAATTTATTTAACCGAAACGAAAATAGGGTGGTGATGAGGTCCTGCTGGATCGTTGGGCCAACCATGAGTATATCATTTAATGAATGACTTGAGAGCTTTTAGTCGATGCATCAAAAACGACACGAATTTTTGTTGTAGTACTTTGTGGTCTGAGGACACAATTTGTGGTATAATGTAATTCGGACCACTCAACGAACGATTGTAGGGTGACATGTGTTCAAATAACATATATTCCTCCATGAACTGGACATACATGGACTTCAGGGCTGGATCGCGCTCCAACCGTCTTTCGTGCGATAAAAAACGTTTTCGAGCCACTTCAAAAGTGTCTCCTAAGACCTCAGGCGATTTTTTGAAACGCACACGAACTTGAATTTTGTTATCTTGGTTGACGCAAACGTTTTGTACAAAGTGCCGTTCACATTCTTCTTCTTCTTTTGTGTATTTGGAGGGCGAATTGGAATACTCCTCTATTTCCCAAAATTGTTTCAAAATTGAATCAACAGTACAAGAGGCGGAACTAGTGGCGAGGTTACATGTGGGCAACGATGATCGTGTGGTCGACTGCAACGTACCGCCCACTATCCAACCAAAAACTGTATTGGTGAGACGCGGCATCCCATCTCCCAACAAAATACGACCATCGAGCAACAAATCTAAAAATACTTCAGTGTTAATATGCAAGTCAATACGTGGCGGCTTGTAGAATAGGGGGTCGGCCAACTCTATCGATCGTGTTACACTCCAATCAGATGTTTGAATGTATTCACTAGGTTGTTGATTTGATATTGATTTGGTGACGGCGAAAGTCGAGGACCAGTGGAACGAATTAACTCTAGATTTCACTGTGGTAGCTACGGATGACGTTATATTCGTGCGAACTTCACCAATTCCGGATACTTCTTGATTATATGGCTGGAAGTTTAACTGGAGCCTCTTTGCAGTTTCTTCAGAAATGAAATTTATTTCGGAACACGAATCAAGAAGAGCTCTTACCGGATGAAATGCACCACAAGAATCTTCTAGGAGGAACACCGCTGTTGGAATTATTGCTCTTTTGAATGACCGAACTACTAATGATAGAGGGTTACCATAAGTATTTGATGAGGTTTGAGGTTGATCTTGATGCGCTGTTGAAGGACCAGTTTGCTTGGGAACTCTAAATTTATGCAGCAGCGTATGATGAGAAGACTGGCAAATTCGACAGCGAGATTTCGATGGGCATTTCGAAACTAAATGACCCTTACGAAGACAATTTATACAATGCCCATCGATCTAAAGCCATAAGCGACGAAAATGATGAACATGTCGATATATTGTGTTCCGAAGAATTACAGTATGAGCAATTGGAAGTTGAGATCACAAATGTCTGGGAAGGCCGATTAAAATTTGATTTTGGTTTAGCACCTTTCGACTATTCAGGTACTTCTGCCTTTTTTCCATGACTCTCCAAAAATTTGCAGCGATGGCTCAATATATCATAGTGTATGTGTTCCACGGAGGAAGCGATCTGAATTCCTGCTTCTCGTCGTAATTCTCCTTGGTATCAGAGTCCAATTTTGTGAGTACAATATGAATTAAAAGTCCATTTAGAACATCCATCTCTGACCCGCGACAAAAGCGAACCACGAATTGCCGCAACAGTATCAATGATATGCCTTAAAGAGCCACTACCACCCTTTGACATCATAGCAATATTGAACATCAACGCATTAATATGTTCTAAAAATATAAGCACCTTGTTGTCGTACCGCTCCTCTAGCCTCTTCAGCGCCTTTGGATAGTTTTTCTCGGTTACCTGGTATGGTTCCACCACTGCTAACGCTGGACCAGATAAACAATTCAATAAATAGTTAAACTTATCAACCCCAGTAATAGAAAAACTTTCGTTGACCATATTGTTGAAAGTCGAAATGAACTGTTTGTAGTCCGCATAATTTCCAGCAAAATGAGGCAACTTCAGCGAGGGCAAACGAGTCTGATGTGAAACTCCAGGGACCGAGTCCCTCGACATTTTGAATTAAGAGAAAGACTCTCCACACAAAAAAAGAGAAAAAAACAACAATTTACGTTAAAAATGTATTTCCCGTTATGACACTATCGAAATATATTTCGATGATTATATGCGACCCACAAACAACGATAACGATGATTCAACGACGAGAATTCCAAAAATCTGTAGCTCAAAAGGTGGCTCGAAATAAACTGCTGCTCCCCGAAACACTCTAACTTAAAAAATTAATCAATGTATTACGGACTGTCCTGCCACGGTCATGTTTGCACAAAAACCTTTGTTCTAAAAAGAAAAGCGATTTTAATTTTTAGGTGCACTTATTTCCTTTAATGTTTCTTTTTGACTGACTTCTATATGTAGTTACAACTACAGTATGTCAAGAATTGCATTACACATTGAAATATAAAATGAATTTTTTAACTCACTTAGCAAAAAATTTTATTTTTTGTTAATGCACATACAATTTTTGTATCAGTTATGGTTATTTACAGTATTTACTAAGTAATAATAAAAAAAAGTACTAATATAAAGCAAAAGAATTAAAAAAACATAACATAAACATAATCTACTCCCTTTTGCAAGTGTCAAGAAATGCATTACACAAAATTTAAAAAAAGGGCTTTAGCAACTAAAACTTAAAGTTAAACTTAAGTTTGGGATATTTAATATTTAGTGTGGCCACCTCTGGCGTCAATCACATGTTGTAGCCGTTTTTTCATTGAATTTACCAACTTTTTCATATCATAATTACTTGGTATTTTTTGCCATTCTTCAAGTATTGCAGTTTTAAGCGCTGGTTTGTTTTTTGGATGCCTTTTGGCCACCCGCTTTTTTAAAAGGGCCCACACATTTTCTATGGGATTTAGATCCGGACTTTGGGCTGGTGTTTCCATAACTTTTCGGCAGTTATATAGCAGCCACATCCGTACTATATTCGCCTTATGTTTCAGATCGTTGTCTTGGTAAAATTTTAAATTTGGTTTGTTAGTGTAATGCATTTCTTGACACTTGCAAAAGGCAGTAGATTATGTTTATGTTATGTTTTTTAATTCTTTTGCTTTATATTAGTACTTTTTTTTATTATTACTTAGTAAATACTGTAAATAACCATAACTGATACAAAAATTGTATGTGCATTAACAAAAAATAAAATTTTTTCCTAAGTCAGTTAAAAAATTCATTTTATATTTCAATGTGTAATGCAATTCTTGACATACTGTATATGTATGTGGATACTAACATATGAGTATATAAACGAGGTGGGATGCATAGAAAAATAAGCTCTGCCACATGGTTGTATTTTGAGTATTGCAAAAAATGTTTCTTTTTGGCAATCTCATCCGACAAAGCTCAAAAGCTTCATGCAACAATAAACTGTCAATTCTGCATTTAATTATATTCTTTAATTTACATATAGAATAAATAGTTTTTAAATTGAATTGTAAGTAAATTTTCTTATTCGTTAACCTATCTATGAGATCATTAGAGGGATGAGATTATTAACTTTAGCGTAATTCTGTTCAACGTATGGAAATCTATAAACATTCTTAAGCCTCCCTTTTTTTACTAAAACAATGGGAAGAACGAAATCATTTATGCTCAATCTAATAATTTTCTTAGACAAATATTCACTATTTAGTTTTTGTAATTGTGATGTCTCCGCCGTTGGGACACTGAGTTTCAATTGTTAACTGCATCTAGTTTTCCGAAGCCGAGGAAAGGCTGAAGAATCATATCAACCCAGAAACTTTCGCACTTTGCAGTACCAATACTTTGCAAAAACGAAGATTACATAGAATCAAACCTAGCGATCTTGCCAGATAAATCCGTACTGTTATGGAACTGAGAATATTAGTTTATATTTGATATTAGACATAAATTGCTTGCTAGTTAATCTAAAACTAGTTTGCAGTAGTACAATAATAAAAACAAAAAAAATTTAGTTTTTCGTAAATTAATCGGCAGGACGCTAGGGTATCACATAATTCTCGTTAAATATTTGAAACAATTTATTATTTCTTAAAATGCTTATGTTTTCTAAAATATTTGAAGTCTTTACTCTCGTTTTCATACTAAATTTTGTGAGAGATTTTGCAAAATAAAAATTACTCTCATTTGCGACAATAGATACGAAATTGTCATTATCTCATTTTAATATTCAGCCGTATTCTAAATATTCCCTGGAATTTAATTTTCCCCGGGGATAAAATTATCGTATCTTAAATATTCAGGAAAAAAATTTTCCCACAAAATTGGCGAAGAGAAATCCGAAAAATTGTTGTGGTTTCAGCTCTTTAGTAGTTAATTGGATTTTCTTTTATTACATGCTTAATTTATCTCTCTCTCTCTCTTTCTCTTTTTCTCTTGTAATTTTGGGTTAATCGTTTCCTCCTCTTTTATACCATATACCTCCGTTGTTTGTTACAATAAAGGATCGGTCGAGTTCACAACGTGTGTTTTATTTCTCTTCAAATCCGAGTAAATTCAAAGCTTTATTAAGTTCTAACCCCGTATCTTAAATCTACAAATAGACATAGAAACAAATCTCAACAAGTAGTTTTTGATATTTCCCTTTTATGATTTTATGAAAATAAAATTTGTGAAAAAATTAATGTTATTAATATAACAAAAATAAAGCAGAAAAATGGAGAGCATTGAACTTCGAAAACTATTAAAGGAAGAAGAAGTTGAGGCGGTACGACCAAGGGCAATAAAGATAAGACGAAGGGATTCCGAAAACCCTTTGGAGTTAATCGGTTTTGGTTCAAACCTATATAAAAATTGTGAAATTTTCTTAACAATATTCAATTTAGATTTGAGAGATATTATCGGGTCAATAAATATATTTGTATAGAACTTGTGCCCCAAAAGGAAGGAGTTTGGTATCGCTCCTATTATGAAGTTAAGCGCATGTTTGCGTCTTTTTGGGGAAAACGGATACCAAATATGAAAATGACCGCTTTGTTCTTCTTGGGCACATATGAACATAGTGCTATATCGCCTTCGTTGAAGCCGAACAATGTGCTGTTGACAGGACGCGTATGATTTTTTTGGAATTCCCGAGGCACACATGTCTTATTCGAGCGCACTGTTCCAACATATGCGGTTTTCTTCCTGATCAAAGTACGCGCCAAATCCAAAGTTGTGAAAAAATTGTCGGCATAAATTGTGCCTGTATTCAAATATCTCTCCGAAAGTTGAAGTACAACATTCTGCCCTTGATTCACCTCTCGTGCCTGGTCAGGCAATTTCCCAGAGTAAATCATTCCTTTGACAGGATAAAATGATTTTGAGTCGCACAACCTCCATATCTTTATACCGTACTTGGCAGGCTTCGATGGAATGTATTGTGTGAAGCGGGTGCGGCCTCTGTATGGGAATAACTGCTCATCAAAGGTCACTGCATCAGGCGGAGTGTAAGCTGCTACCAAGTTAGACTGCAACATTTGCCAAATATCATCAATAGTCGCAGTTTTGCTGTTGATTAGTCGCAGCGGACCTTTTCACACGTTCCTAAACGCATTTAAATCTCAATAGAAACTAAACTATTGGTTGGATCGCTTCTCATGGATCATCAAGGAGTAATTTCAGTTTGAAAATGAAAAAGGGACCCCAGGGACCTTCTCACCCGCCGGAAGCGTAAACAAGCCTTGAATACTTTAGAGATTTTCTGTAAACGACTCCTGGCAATCCGGCGAGCTTACCCCGGCGAAAACGAGTCGTTACAATACTTTATATGTTATTGATTAACTTTTTTGTTTCTCATTTTATTCCTAGTGATGTTAAATTTGTGCAGGTAATCGGTTAGTCTGTAGTGTGTGCGGCCGTATTGGCTTTTTAATTTATGCTTTGTTGTCCTTAGTTATGCTTTTGTGTTTGATGCTGCTTGTTCTGAGAGTGAGTTAAGACATTTGAGAGTAGTAATGTTGATGGTATTAATGGAAATCATAGGGCCTTGGTGCAGAATGTACAAAATTATTAGGTATTATTATTAGGTATTATTAATAGGTATGTTTTTGAAAGTTCCTCCATGGATGTGATTTGTGTAACTCAGACTTTGTTTAATGATGGGGTGGCTAACACACTTATAGAGTTGAGTGGGTTTGATTTGTTTAGAAATGACAGAGTTTCCAAAAAGACGGGGTGGTGTAGCAATCTACTGCAGATCTACCCTTAAATGTAAACTTATAAAAAGGTGGTACGGAAGTTGAGCTGTTGTGTGTTAAAGCCTGAAGCTGCAGGTGTAACAGTCTATCGCGCAATTTTTCTCTGAATTGTATACTGAGCTCACAGATTATGATCATTATGCATTGTGTGGTGACTTCAAGTGAATCTCCTTGATAATGAAAATACAGGCAGCAATTTGCGGGATTATCTTGCAGCTGCGGGTGTCTCAATTGTCAACATTGTCATGCCTACCCGCTTTGGGAATAACGTCACTCCTAGCTTACTTGATGCCTTTATTATTTCAGACTTATCTTCTTTATTACGATTTGATCAAATTTCGTTTGTATCTGACCATGAGCTTGTTTTCTATTGCTGTGACATAAATTTAAACCATAACCCTATCCCGACAATATTTTCCTATCGTGACTCCAAGTCTGTGAATCTTAAGAATTTATTTAATGTATTGTACACTGTTGATTGGAATGATTGTTGGTACTGTGGCACAGTTGATGAAAAGTTACAAACATTTTTAGATAAAATGCGCTCAGTATTTCATGAGCATGTGCCGTTACGTACTGGTTGTGTTAAAAATAACTCCTGCTCTTTGTATACTAGTTACATAAAGATTGCTATTGGGAAACGTAGATTGTATAACAAATGGAAAATGAATTCCACAAACCATAATTGGGATATGTAGAAAGTTGCACGTAATGAAGCTGTATCTGATATTAGGCAGGCTAAGGCTTTATTATCAATCGAAAATGAATTTGTCGCTACCTACGAAAGTGCTTTGGAATATTTTGAAGAAGCTGAAAGTGTGTAATAGGGGAGCTTCTGATTGTTCTTTGCGCCCAATTATCCTCAATGATCACTTTTCTGGCCTTGTTTGTCGTAATAGTGATGTCACCCGGAGCTTGCTGCAGTTTCAAATGCTCCATTGTTCATTTCGAATTACTAGTGTAAATGAAGATGATGCTGAGTGGTGCGTTATAAATATAAAGTCTTGTGAGAGAAGATAGAATACCTATTCATTTTATTAAGCATGAATTACGAAATTTTGTCTCCATTTCAGTTTGGATTTCGAGGGGGACATAGTTGTGCCACTGCTATATTGAAAGTTTCGGATGATGTTCGAATTGAACATGATAAGCAATTTTTGACATTATTGCGTTTTCTCGACTTTTCTAAGGCTTTTGACAGTGTTAACCACTCCCTGCTGTGTGAGACGTTGAAGCATATTTTGGATTTAGTGACTGTGTTGTTGGTCTTATGAGCAGCTATCTTGGAGGTAGATTGCAGAGGGTTCGAGTTGGTGACAATTTTTCAGAGTCATTAATATGGGAGTGCCGAAGGGTTCTGTCCTTGGACATATGCTGATGATATTCAAATTAACTTGTCAAGACGATCTGGTCTAATATGGCTGTACAAAAAACACGCCCATTTTTGGTGTGGTGTTTAATGTTAGTACCCGCAACCTTCCTGTGAAATTTCATTGATAAACCTTTAATAGGAATACAGTAATGATTTTTGGCTAATTATGGGCGTGGCAGTTTTCTTATGATTTGCATATTCTGCACACCCACTATTATGGACCCATTGATGGGTCAAGTGAGTACATTACTTAACCTACTAACCACAATCGTAGCTAATATGTCCAAATTAATAAATCACTAAGAATAGCAATCTGGAATGCCAATGGACTCAGCCGTCATATCCGAGAAATATCAGCTTTCTTTGCAGACAAAAATATTGACATTGTGCTGATATCTGAAACCGATTTCACTGAAATAAGTTACTCAAAAATTCCGCAATATGACATATACTCCACAAACCACGGAGCTAGCACTGCGCGTGGGGAAACTGCTGCAATTATTCGTAACACACGTGGAGGATGAAGGTTATCAAAGAAAGTATCTACAATCAAGGGTTATAACAACTGACCATTATAAAGACCCCATAAGGCAGCATTATATTGTCCTCCTAATCATTCAATTAACTGCGAGCAGTTCCATGACTTTTATAACTCCCTCGGATCACGTTTCATCGCTGGGGGTGATTATAATGCAAAATATCCGCAATGGGGGTCTAGAATAACAACTCCTAGAGGCCGGAACCTGTAAAAAGCTATACAAGAAAACAGCCTGTCCCACCCCAACGGGTGAGCCAACCTACTGACCAGCGGACAGTAAAAGCAAGAACAATGTGTTTGCTCGACAAAAGCACGAACTGTGAGTTGTTTAGGCAAACCATTATTAGGACTCTAGTCAACAATATTCCTTTAGAACTTTTGAACTTACCCATTCAGCGTGCTGTATGGTCTTCCACTTTGGAACCCAACTACATTAGTAAAAATCGTGAAGGGTTGTTAATTAGCAACTAAAAGAAAAGTGTAGAAATACAATGCTATCTCAGCAGCTTGTCACCTTCACAGGCTTCAGATTACTCCCTATGGAAAGCTACTAAAAAACCAAAGCAACCAACATCACATATACGACCTATTAAAACGACAGATATTTATTTTTTCCTTGATTGGGCGTATTTGAACCGTTTCCAAGCAAATATCCACAATATGAGATCAGAATAGCTGGATTCCTAGATGCACTATACCAAATGGAAGTTAGAGGAACCATCAACAAAATGCTAAAAGACAAAATGCGCCGGGATATAACCTCACTACGAGCAGAATCCTGAATGAGCTACCAGATTGCGGCTATAAATTCATCGCCCAATTATTCAATGCGATTGAATAATTGTGCCCATTTCCCAAGACAATGAAAAGTAGCATAAATTATCCTTGTTCCCAATCTTGAGAAACCTCCCATTCATCGAGTCAAAACAGCTTATACCTTCCCAACAATTTGGAATCCGAAAGCATCACGCTACGATAGAGAAATTAAACCGAGTATATGCATATATATTGCACGGAATGCTCTAGAAAACAAAGAATACAGCCACATTGTTCGATATCAAATTGAAAATGCATTCACCCTATCACTACTTTGCCATATGAAAGTCCTACTTATGACCGCGTTTTAGGACATGTGCTCTACACACTATTCACGGCTGATCTGCCTCTGACTGATACCACATAATCCGCAACTTTTGTAGATTATACTGTTGTAATGGCCAACAACAAGAACCATGAGCTAGCATCGAAGCATTTCCATGTGAACCTGAATCAACTCGACTTATGACTAGAAAAATTGCGAATAAAATCAAATGCAATAAAATCAGTGCAAACTACTTTTATTCTACGTGCAGATTCTTGCCCTCCAGTGTCACTAAATAACTGCCAAATGCCACAGGCAGACTATGGAAAATACCTTGAAGTGCACTTGGATCAGCGCCTTATGGGGCCATGTCCTATCTTCTCCAAACAGAAATAACGTGGACTAACATTTAGGTCATTGTTCTGGCTACTTGAACGAAAGTCAATGGAATATAAAATCTTGATATATAAGGTAATACTGAAACCCATATGGATTTATGGTATTAAAATTTAGGGATAAGCATCCAAGTCAAACTTTGTTAAATTAATGTACCTAATTTAGAAGCTAGTGAAAATTCACTCATGCTGATAATCAAACAATATAATATACGAGTACGTAATACTGAATATCCAGCTGGACAGATTATAGTTAAATAAATGGGGAAAAAACAATATACATCTTACATATCCTTATTCTACCACATGCACACTTCTTTTTCTCTCAGGTTCCATACTATCATGACTGTAACAACCACCGAGTTAACGCTTTGGTTTTTTGCAAGGTGTCCCAATGAAAAATGTATTTATGGCGAAATTCAGTGACAATTGAGTAACCATACCAATGCGTTGCCTCAGAGCAATTTTTTGAAAATGCCTGTTACCGTTTAGTTTTACACATATAGAACTACATGCTAGTCTGCATCCAGAACTCCTTCTATATTGCATTCTATTAGTTCTTCTTTATCTATTTCCACTATTTTTTTCAAGTTTATGTTTGTCTATTTTAATACAATATTTACAATAATCTTCAAAATAAGGAGCTCAAAAGTATTTAAGGAGAAATAGAGACCAACGATAAGTATACCGGTGTATATATTAAACTAACTAAAAATACATAGCAAGGATAGAACATAACGTACCTTTAATGTGGGTGACAAGGTAATGGTGAATAGAAATAAGAGTCTAGGAAATAAGTTAGTTCTCCTATATGAAGAACAAACAGTGGAAAATGATATAGGAAGAGACAATTCTTAAAGTTAAAGGGACATGAGGACAATTTAAAATGAATAAGCACTTTACATTTCTATGCATCTCAAGCTACAAGATTATTTCGATTTTAACTCGCAGTTATGATTTGAAAATTTTAAACAAAAATATAGCAATCGAGCAATTCACCAGTAAGATATTGTAGGAAGAAATAAATAAGTAACGAAATCATTAATATTAAGTTGTAATAGTTTGAATTAAATATAATTAAATCATTTTAGCCTAGATTCAAAAGAAAACATTATCTAATCTCCTGTCGAACACGCGGATGGCTGCAACAACGCAAAGGACGACGACAGCTGTAGGAGTTTGGCCGAAAGGCTTACTCTCTGAACAGTTAAAGTAGAAACATAACAACAAACAGCATAGCCAATATTTGCCCTGTGCAAACTTGTGATGACTGTTTCAGCAGCTGCATAGTAGGGAGAGGTAGTGAAAGAGACGCGACTGAGCGAAGACCCCTAACATAGTGTTTAGGGAGTTAGTAATAAGTTATATTGTAATTAGTCATTTAGTTCATTAAAGAAGCTCAAAAGCTACATGCAACAATAAACTGTCAATTCTGCATTTAATTATATTCTTTAATTTACATATAGAATAAATAGTTTTTAAATTGAATTGTAAGCAAATTTTCTTATTCGTTAACCTATCTATGAGATCATTAGAGGGATGAGATTATTAACTTTAGCGTAATTCTGTTCAACGTATGGAAATCTATAAACATTCTTAAGCCTCCCTTTTTTTACTAAAACAATGGGAAGAACGAAATCATTTATGCTCGATCTAATAATTTTCTTAGACAAACATTCACTATTTAGTTTTTGTAATTGTGATTTCTCCGCCGTTGGGACACTGAATTTTTATAGTTAACTTCATCTAGTTTTCCGAAGCTGAGGAAGGCTGAATAATCATGTCAACCCAGAAACTTTCGCACTTTGCAGTACCAATACTTTGCAAAAACGAAGATTACATAGAATCAAACCTAGCGATCTTGCCAGATAAATCCGTACTGTTATGGAACTGAGAATATTAGTTTATATTTGATATTAGACATAAATTGCTTGCTAGTTAATCTAAAACTAGTTTGCAGTAGTACAATAATAGAACAAAAAAAATTTAGTTTTTCGTAAATTAATCGGCAGGACGCTAGGGTATCACATAATTCTCGTTAAATATTTTAAACAATTTATTATTTCTTAAAATGCTTATGTTTTCTACAATATTTGAAGTCTTTACTCTCGTTTTCATACTTTGTGAGAGATTTTGCAAAATAAAAATTACTCTCATTTGCGACAATAGAGACGAACTTGTCATTATCTCATTTTAATATTCAGCCGTATTCTAAATATTCCCTGGAATTTAATTTTCCCCGGGGCTAAAATTATCGTATCTTAAATATTCAGGAAAAAGATTTTCCCACAAAATTGGCGAAGAGAAATCCGAAAAATTGTTGTGGTTTCAGCTCTTTAGTAGTGTTGGGTTGTTAATTGGATTGTCTTTTATTACATGCTTAATTTATCTCTCTCTCTCTCTTTCTCTTTTTCTCTTGTAATTTTGGGTTAATCGTTTCCTCCTCTTTTATACTATATACCTCCGTTGTTTGTTACAATAAAGGATCGGTCGAGTTCACAACGTGTGTTTTATTTCTCTTCAAATCCGAGTAAATTCAAAGCTTTATTAAGTTCTAACCCCGTATCCTAAATCTACAAATAGGCATAGAAACAAATCTCAACAAGTAGTTTTTGATATTTCCCTTTTATGATTTTATGAAAATAAAATTTGTGAAAAAATTAATGTTATTAATATAACAAAAATAAAGCAGAAAAATGGAGAGCATTGAACTTCGAAAACTATTAAAGGAAGAAGAAGTTGAGGCGGTACGACTAAGGGCAATAAAGATAAGACGAAGGGATTCCGAAAACCCTTTGGAGTTAATCGCTTTTGGTTCAAACCTATATAGAAATTGTGAAATTTTCTTAACAATATTCAATTTAGATTTGAGAGATATTATCGGATCAATAAAAAGCTTTTGTATATTTGTTGGAATTGCTCACAAAGAACTTGTGCCCAAAAGGAAGGAGTTTGGTATCGCTCCTATTATGAAGTTAAGCGCATGTTTGCGTCTTTTTGGGGAAAACGGATACCAAACATGAGTCGGAAAATACCATGATGTTAAACTAGCTCAATGTATCTTCAGCAAAATTCTTGGTGAGATTTTAAACATATTTGAATCTAAGTTGTGGCCGCAGTGGATAAAAGATCCACGACGGCCGAAGAGAAACATAAAGATGCTATAAAATTTTACAGTAAGCATGGCAAATGGGAACCATGTCCGCATTATTACTCCCAAGGAAAATAAACATTTATGTAATAGAAAGAGTACATATAGCATAAATGTGTTGTTAGTACATTGATTTATATCCATTTTAAATAAAGAGATAAAAGTAAATCTTTATAATTTGACGATGAGATGAAGATTCGGTATGGTAACTCCACGCACCCCGGGGCATTCATGACTCTTTCGTGCGGAATGATAGCGAGCACATTTTGGAATATTTTGATATCATTAATAGCATGAATAATTTATGCCTTTTTCTAGGGGATGCCAGATATCCTCTCGAACAAATGGCTTTTAACGCCTCACAGGATGGCCGGAGAAGGTTCGGTATAGCGGCAATTTAACGAATTGTTTAACACAGTGCCCTTTGACACAAAGCTCTTCTTTTAATACATCTGTGCATGATGCATGTTTTTTAGCCTTCTTCTTGGCAATTTTTGCATTTTCCTCGGCAATGTATTTAATACTGTCTGTCTCCGGAAATATCCATAAAAATTGGATCCTCTACAAACGAAGATGAATCCAATTCTTCTGTTACTTCCGGATTTGCTCCTTCAGTACTCGGATTGTTTATATTTAACCCAAAATATATACTAATTGTAATTACTTCCACAGCTTCTTTTATCCCAACTATGTCGAAAATTGCATCATCAGTTATGTTCTCTATATGGACTTCCACCGGCACTATTTTTATGCCGCTGGTTTCGGCTGACTTTTTACGTACATATCTTTTTGGTTCACTTCAAATCTAAATTATTTTATATAAGTATAAAATATTTTCACATTTACAATATTTCACATTCGTATGTTTATAATAACCTTTTTCCACTCAGTTATAGTTTTCATGGGTGGTTCTACAGCATTGAGCTTCAATTCCATGTCAGTCCATACTCTGGCCACATCCTTCTTAGATCATTCGCATGCATTAGGCCCAACAGTCTCCATTTGCAGCTTATTCATGGGTTTCGACCTAAATCGAAAATTAATATAATTTTATTAAAATCGACCAAAATTGTGCACCAACAATTGATTCAAAACCACCATTATGGGCGCCGTTAAATATAAAAGAATTTCTAACTAAAATTTTTTTCATTTTAAGAACTTTTAATTACAGATAAAATACGGTAATTCCACTTTGCACAAACACAATTAAAATTTAAATCAATTTTCCTCAAAAAAAAATATGACGCAAAATTTTGAGATTTTCCTAAAAATGTCTCTCTTTTTTGAGCTTTAGAATTCTGATTTTTCCCAAGCTCGCAATTGTTTAGAATCGGAGAATAGGAAAAGGGAAAATAATCCCGGGATTTGCTTGTTTAGAATAGGAGTAGGAGGAAATTAAAATATTTCCTAGGGATTTATAGAAGGAAATATTTAGAAGAGGGCTGACTATTTCATATTTATATAATAAAGTTTAAGCTGAAGTTTAAATTCTGGATTCTTACTTCCAATGTTCATTTCTTTTGTGGGTACAGAACTTTTGTCATCTCTACAATTAAATTTTTTTTAAATTTAATGTCTTTCACAAAATCTTCCCAAGACAACTTCATACCCCATATATCCATCAGCAACAACAATAAAAGTCAATTAAACTTTTTTATTATCTAATATTATGTAACAATGGGCGTATTCGAATCGTCACTCTATCGAGGATAGGGCAGACTCTTGTATAGATTATAATTTGATGAAACGAGCTAGTTTTTCTGTATGGGAAAGGTTATTGAACATTAGATAGCCGGGAATAATTTATATATATATATATATATATATATATATATATATATATATATATATATATATATATATGTATATATATATATATATATATATATATATATATATATATATATATATATATATATATATATATATATATATATATGGCGGTGAACAAATCACGACATGAAAGCCATTGTACATAATCGCCACGGAAAACGTCGGGTGTCGCATTGAAGGCTTACATTGGATGACCGAGGTACAGGTTCCAATATAACAAGTGTAGATCTGGCACCAGGCGATACTGCTCTCCAGCATAGACATGTACTCAATGTATCGGCTGTAGGCTGCGAAGTACGTGTTTTCTATCAAGCACTTATCTTCTTTGAGAACTTCTGCTTCTCCTAAGCACGACAGATAAGCCAAGTCAATCTGTAGCATCACTCTGGCTAGAATGTCTTGATGCAGCTTTAAGACAAACTCATTTGATTCGTGGGTATACGATTGCTCAATATTATTTGACAGCTGGGCAATAGTTGCGCTAAACTTTGAGAATGATGTGGTATCCTCTAATTTGGTTATTAATGGTGTTCCCCATGGTGAAGCTGAAAATTTGTCTGCTATTTTCTCACTAGTTTGCAAAGCGGTTAATGTCAGTACTCCACTCTTGAGAGAGGCATTCCGTCTGCGAATTAAGGGAAACCTGAGCAAAGCCACTACAGCCCCGATTTTAGAGAACTCCACTCGGCACGTGATAGAAGTCAGTTATTCAAGCACATTGCTGGCTTCTGCAAGTCAAGTAAAAGGTCGCTGTTGCTAAATGATATTGGAGTTTGGGGTGACAGCTCATTTTATGTACATGAGAGTCTAACAATCGTGAAGTATTGCGTCGTGCCACCAACCTCAAAAGATAAAAACTTCTGGTGTCAGCGCTTACAATTCCGGGCCGGGTTTTTGTGAAAGCCCATCCAAATGGTGAAGCTATAGTAGTGAGCAGCAGAGAGAGCGTAAATGCAGTAGCCGGTAGAAGCTAATCGGAAGCTTAAAACTCAACTTTTAATTTATTATTCTGTAGTTAATTATTTAATTACTTACAATTTCACTATTTAGTTAATATTTTTAAATATTTTATGCCATCGATATAAAATTTCAACAAAGTGCTGAAGGTGCCCGAAGGACAAATAGCAACAACAACAAACAACACAAGGAACAACAACAAGGTAAATAATCACAACAACAACACAACATTGAAGGTTGCCCAAGGGCAAAAACTTACAAGAACAACAGCGAGAAAACAACAACAATGTGCTGAAGGTGGCCCAAAGTCAAATTCAAACGAGAAGAACCATGCGGGAAACCGTAGCAACATGCAACAGCAGGAGACTACAACAAACTTCAGTTCCCGCATAACAACAACTATTGGATGATCTACACTAAACCTGGAGCATAAAAGCAGGAGCAACTGGCAACCCAGCCTCTTTCTTTCTTTTGGCATCAGGCAGACAAGACTCTGTTTTTTTATTTCGGCTTCAGGCAGACAAGACTCTTCTTTCTTTCGACATCAGGCAGACCAGACGCATCGTACTAAACAGAGTTATACCACACTGACAAACGCAACAGAAGCTGGGGAATCTAGAGGAGATTATGGTTTATAATCGATTCTCTGCTAGAAGCCCACACTGACAAACGCTACAGAAGCTAGGGGAATCTAGAAGAGATTATGGTTTATAATCGATTCTCAACTAGAAACCCACACTGACAAACGCTACAGAAGCTAGGGGGACATAGAGTTCAACTGTGTTCGTATTTAAGTTTAGTAAAAATAATTGTATCAAGTAGTTAACCCTCCGACGGTTGAGTCATCCGTTGCTCTTATACGAAGTACATTTGTATGGAATTTTATATGAAAACGCATTTTTTTTTACATTTTTTTTTTGTTTTGATTTATTATTATTTACTAATTATACATGTATAATGAATGTTAGAAAAAAATTTTTTTTTCTATATATAACATTATTAATTTTTTATGAGTTTTATATGAAAAAAGCCTAAAAAGCTCTTGTTGTGTAGATTGTCCCTCGTCCAACATATTTTCTGTGCAGGTGTAGCATCGATGCATAAGTATTGAATGCTCTGCAGAAACTGGATTGTTACAGGAATGGCAATAGGCCCTTGTTTTCCGCTGCCGTCCGTACTCAGAACGGCATAGGCGACATGACGGTCTGTTCGTTCTAGACGCAAACGACGGTGCAGTTCCTTTGCCGGTCTTGATAATATCTAAAAAGAACAAAATTATGTAGTTATTCTGCTTTTGAACATTAGAATTGTTTTTTCTTACCTTTACATCAAATGCTTCCATTGCGTTCCGTATCCTTGGATATGCGGTTATGCGGTTGTTCAGCGCTCGTTCCTCCATGTTTGGTAGAGCCAATTGTTTTGTCAGCATCAGTAGGAATGACCGTCGTCTGTCACTTTTTTTTATTGGCTTCATCTCGTTGTATGAAATAAATGCTGCATTAGCCACCATATTATAAAACATGGCCAATGGCCAGCGGTTTGTTGAGCGCTTGCATGTATATGTGCCAAGCATCTGGTCCATTGTATCAACGCCCGATTTGTTGGCGTTGTAATCCAAAATAGCAAATGGCTTCTTCTTTTCAGTTTGCATGTCCACACCGCAAGTATAATGTTGTGTCGACAGCAAAATGACCGCTTTGTTCTTCTTGGGCACATATGAACATAGTGCTATATCGCCTTCGTTGAAGCCGAACAATGTGCTGTTGACAGGACGCGTATGATTTTTTTGGAATTCCCGAGGCACACATGTCTTATTCGAGCGCACTGTTCCAACATATGCGGTTTTCTTCCTGATCAAAGTACGCGCCAAATCCAAAGTTGTGAAAAAATTGTCGGCATAAATTGTGCCTGTATTCAAATATCTCTCCGAAAGTTGAAGTACAACATTCTGCCCTTGATTCACCTCTCGTGCCTGGTCAGGCAATTTCCCAGAGTAAATCATTCCTTTGACAGGATAAAATGATTTTGAGTCGCACAACCTCCATATCTTTATACCGTACTTGGCAGGCTTCGATGGAATGTATTGTGTGAAGCGGGTGCGGCCTCTGTATGGGAATAACTGCTCATCAAAGGTCACTGCATCAGGCGGAGTGTAAGCTGCTACCAAGTTAGACTGCAACATTTGCCAAATATCATCAATAGTCGCAGTTTTGCTGTTGATTAGTCGCAGCGGACCTTTTCACACGTTCCTAAACGCATTTAAATCTCAATAGAAACTAAACTATTGGTTGGATCGCTTCTCATGGATCATCAAGGAGTAATTTCAGTTTGAAAATGAAAAAGGGACCCCAGGGACCTTCTCACCCGCCGGAAGCGTAAACAAGCCTTGAATACTTTAGAGATTTTCTGTAAACGACTCCTGGCAATCCGGCGAGCTTACCCCGGCGAAAACGAGTCGTTACAATACTTTATATGTTCTTGATTAACTTTTTTGTTTCTCATTTTATTCCTAGTGATGTTAAATTTGTGCAGGTAATCGGTTAGTCTGTAGTGTGTGCGGCCGTATTGGCTTTTTAATTTATGCTTTGTTGTCCTTAGTTATGCTTTTGTGTTTGATGCTGCTTGTTCTGAGAGTGAGTTAAGACATTTGAGAGTAGTAATGTTGATGGTATTAATGGAAATCATAGGGCCTTGGTGCAGAATGTACAAAATTATTAGGTATTATTATTAGGTATTATTAATAGGTATGTTTTTGAAAGTTCCTCCATGGATGTGATTTGTGTAACTCAGACTTTGTTTAATGATGGGGTGGCTAACACACTTATAGAGTTGAGTGGGTTTGATTTGTTTAGAAATGACAGAGTTGCCAAAAGACGGGGTGGTGTAGCAATCTACTGCAGATCTACCCTTAAATGTAAACTTATAAAAAGGTGGTACGGAAGTTGAGCTTTTATGTGTTAAAGCCTGAAGCTGCAGGTGTAACAGTCTATCGCGCAATTTTTCTCTGAATTGTATACTGAGCTCACAGATTATGATCATTATGCATTGTGTGGTGACTTCAAGTGAATCTCCTTGATAATGAAAATACAGGCAGCAATTTGCGGGATTATCTTGCAGCTGCGGGTGTCTCAATTGTCAACATTGTCATGCCTACCCGCTTTGGGAATAACGTCACTCCTAGCTTACTTGATGCCTTTATTATTTCAGACTTATCTTCTTTATTACGATTTGATCAAATTTCGTTTGTATCTGACCATGAGCTTGTTTTCTATTGCTGTGACATAAATTTAAACCATAACCCTATCCCGACAATATTTTCCTATCGTGACTCCAAGTCTGTGAATCTTAAGAATTTATTTAATGTATTGTACACTGTTGATTGGAATGATTGTTGATGAGAAGTTACAAACATTTTTAGATAAAATGCGCTCAGTATTTCATGAGCATGTGCCGTTACGTACTGGTTGTGTTAAAAATAACTCCTGCTCTTTGTATACTAGTTACATAAAGATTGCTATTGGGAAACGTAGATTGTATAACAAATGGAAAATGAATTCCACAAACCATAATTGGGATATGTAGAAAGTTGCACGTAATGAAGCTGTATCTGATATTAGGCAGGCTAAGGCTTTATTATCAATCGAAAATGAATTTGTCGCTACCTACGAAAGTGCTTTGGAATATTTTGAAGAAGCTGAAAGTGTGTAATAGGGGAGCTTCTGATTGTTCTTTGCGCCCAATTATCCTCAATGATCACTTTTCTGGCCTTGTTTGTCGTAATAGTGATGTCACCCGGAGCTTGCTGCAGTTTCAAATGCTCCATTGTTCATTTCGAATTACTAGTGTAAATGAAGATGATGCTGAGTGGTGCGTTATAAATATAAAGTCTTGTGAGAGAAGATAGAATACCTATTCATTTTATTAAGCATGAATTACGAAATTTTGTCTCCATTTCAGTTTGGATTTCGAGGGGGACATAGTTGTGCCACTGCTATATTGAAAGTTTCGGATGATGTTCGAATTGAACATGATAAGCAATTTTTGACATTATTGCGTTTTCTCGACTTTTCTAAGGCTTTTGACAGTGTTAACCACTCCCTGCTGTGTGAGACGTTGAAGCATATTTTGGATTTAGTGACTGTGTTGTTGGTCTTATGAGCAGCTATCTTGGAGGTAGATTGCAGAGGGTTCGAGTTGGTGACAATTTTTCAGAGTCATTAATATGGGAGTGCCGAAGGGTTCTGTCCTTGGACATATGCTGATGATATTCAAATTAACTTGTCAAGACGATCTGGTCTAATATGGCTGTACAAAAAACACGCCCATTTTTGGTGTGGTGTTTAATGTTAGTACCCGCAACCTTCCTGTGAAATTTCATTGATAAACCTTTAATAGGAATACAGTAATGATTTTTGGCTAATTATGGGCGTGGCAGTTTTCTTATGATTTGCATATTCTGCACACCCACTATTATGGACCCATTGATGGGTCAAGTGAGTACATTACTTAACCTACTAACCACAATCGTAGCTAATATGTCCAAATTAATAAATCACTAAGAATAGCAATCTGGAATGCCAATGGACTCAGCCGTCATATCCGAGAAATATCAGCTTTCTTTGCAGACAAAAATATTGACATTGTGCTGATATCTGAAACCGATTTCACTGAAATAAGTTACTCAAAAATTCCGCAATATGACATATACTCCACAAACCACGGAGCTAGCACTGCGCGTGGGGAAACTGCTGCAATTATTCGTAACACACGTGGAGGATGAAGGTTATCAAAGAAAGTATCTACAATCAAGGGTTATAACAACTGACCATTATAAAGACCCCATAAGGCAGCATTATATTGTCCTCCTAATCATTCAATTAACTGCGAGCAGTTCCATGACTTTTATAACTCCCTCGGATCACGTTTCATCGCTGGGGGTGATTATAATGCAAAATATCCGCAATGGGGGTCTAGAATAACAACTCCTAGAGGCCGGAACCTGTAAAAAGCTATACAAGAAAACAGCCTGTCCCACCCCAACGGGTGAGCCAACCTACTGACCAGCGGACAGTAAAAGCAAGAACAATGTGTTTGCTCGACAAAAGCACGAACTGTGAGTTGTTTAGGCAAACCATTATTAGGACTCTAGTCAACAATATTCCTTTAGAACTTTTGAACTTACCCATTCAGCGTGCTGTATGGTCTTCCACTTTGGAACCCAACTACATTAGTAAAAATCGTGAAGGGTTGTTAATTAGCAACTAAAAGAAAAGTGTAGAAATACAAAGCTATCTCAGCAGCTTGTCACCTTCACAGGCTTCAGATTACTCCCTATGGAAAGCTACTAAAAAACCAAAGCAACCAACATCACATATACGACCTATTAAAACGACAGATATTTATTTTTTCCTTGATTGGGCGTATTTGAACCGTTTCCAAGCAAATATCCACAATATGAGATCAGAATAGCTGGATTCCTAGATGCACTATACCAAATGGAAGTTAGAGGAACCATCAACAAAATGCTAAAAGACAAAATGCGCCGGGATATAACCTCACTACGAGCAGAATCCTGAATGAGCTACCAGATTGCGGCTATAAATTCATCGCCCAATTATTCAATGCGATTGAATAATTGTGCCCATTTCCCAAGACAATGAAAAGTAGCATAAATTATCCTTGTTCCCAATCTTGAGAAACCTCCCATTCATCGAGTCAAAACAGCTTATACCTTCCCAACAATTTGGAATCCGAAAGCATCACGCTACGATAGAGAAATTAAACCGAGTATATGCATATATATTGCACGGAATGCTCTAGAAAACAAAGAATACAGCCACATTGTTCGATATCAAATTGAAAATGCATTCACCCTATCACTACTTTGCCATATGAAAGTCCTACTTATGACCGCGTTTTAGGACATGTGCTCTACACACTATTCACGGCTGATCTGCCTCTGACTGATACCACATAATCCGCAACTTTTGTAGATTATACTGTTGTAATGGCCAACAACAAGAACCATGAGCTAGCATCGAAGCATTTCCATGTGAACCTGAATCAACTCGACTTATGACTAGAAAAATTGCGAATAAAATCAAATGCAATAAAATCAGTGCAAACTACTTTTATTCTACGTGCAGATTCTTGCCCTCCAGTGTCACTAAATAACTGCCAAATGCCACAGGCAGACTATGGAAAATACCTTGAAGTGCACTTGGATCAGCGCCTTATGGGGCCATGTCCTATCTTCTCCAAACAGAAATAACGTGGACTAACATTTAGGTCATTGTTCTGGCTACTTGAACGAAAGTCAATGGAATATAAAATCTTGATATATAAGGTAATACTGAAACCCATATGGATTTATGGTATTAAAATTTAGGGATAAGCATCCAAGTCAAACTTTGTTAAATTAATGTACCTAATTTAGAAGCTAGTGAAAATTCACTCATGCTGATAATCAAACAATATAATATACGAGTACGTAATACTGAATATCCAGCTGGACAGATTATAGTTAAATAAATGGGGAAAAAACAATATACATCTTACATATCCTTATTCTACCACATGCACACTTCTTTTTCTCTCAGGTTCCATACTATCATGACTGTAACAACCACCGAGTTAACGCTTTGGTTTTTTGCAAGGTGTCCCAATGAAAAATGTATTTATGGCGAAATTCAGTGACAATTGAGTAACCATACCAATGCGTTGCCTCAGAGCAATTTTTTGAAAATGCCTGTTACCGTTTAGTTTTACACATATAGAACTACATGCTAGTCTGCATCCAGAACTCCTTCTATATTGCATTCTATTAGTTCTTCTTTATCTATTTCCACTATTTTTTTCAAGTTTATGTTTGTCTATTTTAATACAATATTTACAATAATCTTCAAAATAAGGAGCTCAAAAGTATTTAAGGAGAAATAGAGACCAACGATAAGTATACCGGTGTATATATTAAACTAACTAAAAATACATAGCAAGGATAGAACATAACGTACCTTTAATGTGGGTGACAAGGTAATGGTGAATAGAAATAAGAGTCTAGGAAATAAGTTAGTTCTCCTATATGAAGAACAAACAGTGGAAAATGATATAGGAAGAGACAATTCTTAAAGTTAAAGGGACATGAGGACAATTTAAAATGAATAAGCACTTTACATTTCTATGCATCTCAAGCTACAAGATTATTTCGATTTTAACTCGCAGTTATGATTTGAAAATTTTAAACAAAAATATAGCAATCGAGCAATTCACCAGTAAGATATTGTAGGAAGTAATAAATAAGTAACGAAATCATTAATATTAAGTTGTATAAGTTTGAATTAAATATAATTAAATCATTTTAGCCTAGATTCAAAAGAAAACATTATCTAATCTCCTGTCGAACACGCGGATGGCTGCAACAACGCAAAGGACGACGACAGCTGTAGGAGTTTGGCCGAAAGGCTTACTCTCTGAACAGTTAAAGTAGAAACATAACAACAAACAGCATAGCCAATATTTGCCCTGTGCAAACTTGTGATGACTGTTTCAGCAGCTGCATAGTAGGGAGAGGTAGTGAAAGAGACGCGACTGAGCGAAGACCCCTAACATAGTGTTTAGGGAGTTAGTAATAAGTTATATTGTAATTAGTCATTTAGTTCATTAAAGAAGCTCAAAAGCTACATGCAACAATAAACTGTCAATTCTGCATTTAATTATATTCTTTAATTTACATATAGAATAAATAGTTTTTAAATTGAATTGTAAGCAAATTTTCTTATTCGTTAACCTATCTATGAGATCATTAGAGGGATGAGATTATTAACTTTAGCGTAATTCTGTTCAACGTATGGAAATCTATAAACATTCTTAAGCCTCCCTTTTTTTACTAAAACAATGGGAAGAACGAAATCATTTATGTTCGATCTAATAATTTTCATAGACAAACATTCACTATTTAGTTTTTGTAATTGTGATTTCTCCGCCGTTGGGACACTGAATTTCTATTGTTATCTTCATCTAGTTTTCCGAAGCCGAGGAAAGGCTGAAGAATCATATCAACCCAGAAACTTTCGCACTTTGCAGTACCAATACTTTGCAAAAACCAAGATTACATAAATTAAACCTAGCGATCTTGCCAGATAAAATCCGTACTGTTATGGAACTGAGAATATTAGTTTATATTTGATATTAGACATAAATTGCTTGCTAGTTAATCTAAAACTAGTTTGCAGTAGTACAATAATAGAACAAAAAAAATTTAGTTTTTCGTAAATTAATCGGCAGGACGCTAGGGTATCACATAATTCTCGTTAAATATTTTAAACAATTTATTATTTCTTAAAATGCTTATGTTTTCTACAATATTTGAACTCTTTACTCTCGTTTTCATACTAAATTTTGTGAGAGATTTTACAAAATAAAAATTACTCTCATTTGCGACAATAGATACGAAATTATCATTATCTCATTTTAATACTCAGCCGTATTCTAAATACTCCCTGGAATTTAATTTTCCCCGGGGATAAAATTATCGTATCTTAAATATTCAGGAAAAAAATTTTCCCACAAAATTGGCGAAGAGAAATCCGAAAAATTGTTGTGGTTTCAGCTCTTTAGTAGTGTTGGTTTGTTAATTGGATTTTCTTTTATTACATGCTTAATTTCTCTCTCTCTCTTTTTCTTTTTCTCTTGTAATTTTGGATTAATCGTTTCCTCCTCTTTTATACTATATACCTCCGTTGTTTGTTACAATATAGGATCGGTCGAGTTCACAACGTGTGTTTTATCTCTCTTCAAAACCGAGTAAATTCAAAGCTTTATTAAGTTCTATTGGATATAATTTGATTTTCTTTTATTACATGCTTAATTTATCTCTCTCTTTCTCTTTTTCTCTTGTAATTTTGGGTTAATCGTTTCCTCCTCTTTTATACTATATACCTCCGTTGTTTGTTACAATAAAGGATCGGTCGAGTTCACAACGTGTGTTTTATTTCTCTTCAAATCCGAGTAAATTCAAAGCTTTATTAAGTTCTAACCCCGTATCCTAAATCTACAAATAGACATAGAAACAAATCTCAACAAGTAGTTTTTGATATTTCCCTTTGGTGATTTTATGAAAATAAAATTTGTGAAATAATTATAGTTATTAATATGACAAAAATAAAGCAGAAAAATGGAGAGCATTGAGCTTAGATAACTATTAAAGGAAGAAGAAGCTGACGCGGTACAGCCAAGGGCAAAGAAAAGCCTAAGGGATTCCGAAAACCCTTTGGCGTGAATCGCTTTTGGTTCAAACCTATATAAAAATTGTGAAATTTTCTTAACAATATTCAATTTAGATTTGAGAGATATTATCGGGTCAACAAAAAGCTTTTGTATATTTGTTGGAATTGCTCACAAAGGACTTGTGTCCCAAAAAGAAGGAGTTTGGTATCCCTCCTATTATGAAGTTAATCGCATGTTTGCGTCTTTTTGCGGAAAACGGATACCAAACATGAGTCGGAAAATACCATGATGTTTGCTCATTCCATCTTCAGCAAAATTCTTGGTGAGATTTTAAACATATTTGAATCTAAGTTGTGTCCGCAGTGGATAAAAGATCCACGACGGCCGAAGAGAAACATAAAGATGCTATGAAATTTTACAGTAAGCTTGGCAGATGGGAACCATGTCCGCATTATTACTCCCAAGGAAAATAAACATTTAAAAGAGTACATATAGCATAAATGTGTTGTTAATAAAATGATTTATATCCATTTTAAATAAAGAGACAAAAGCAAATTTTTATAATTTGAAGATGAGATGAAGATTCGGTATAGTAACTCCACGCACCCCGGGGCATTCATGACTCTTTCGTGTGGAATGATAGCGAGCACATTTTGGAATATTTTGATATCATTAATAACATGAATAATTTATGCATTTTTTCTAGGGGATGCCAGTGTTGTGAGTTAGAATCAAGCTGCCTGCGCGTAGTGTCTCACATCATCGACTCCTAACAGATGCCACACAGTGCTACAGTTTCGCAGTCGAGCCACCGAAGGGCATTGAAATTTAGAATGCACCATCACCATTTCAGAATGGCGTAGGTCAGTTGGCTTGACCAACTGACACCAATTAGCAGGTGCGGAAGTGGAACACCAGAAAGGTCAGTTCACAGACTGAGATAAGTGTGTTGGGGTCCGTATCTGCTTGTCGGCGAGAGACGTCCTCTGGAATGTCCTGTCGCGGGAACCTGCAAAACCTACACCACTTTATTAAATGAGCACTGCACTATTTTGGGTTTAAAACAACAAGAGCTTTATTCTTAAAATGCTAGTTCTTATATACTATTTACAAATAAACATTACAGTCTACGTCTTCACTTTTCTGGTGTTCCAGTTACGCAATTGTTATTTGGTGTCAGTTGCTCAAGCCCGCTGACCTACTGCAAGTAAAAGTGTCGTCGGTGCATTCTAAATGCCCCTCGTCAGCTTGACTGCGGAACTGTGACACCCTAAAAGTTTACATCATGATTAATGAATAATTACTGTTCATTTTCAATATTTGCACCCTAAAAATATGTGCGTTCTTAATGAATTTAATAGGAGCCGGTGCTGTGAGTCAACTACGCGTAAGTAGCTTGATTCTAACTCACAACATCCCTCCCCTCTTTCTAAAAGAAGTTAGTGCAACTAACTTCCATAAAATCTCTACAATATTTTTCTTGCACTGTAAACAATTATGTGCATTTATTTAACTCTATAGTACATATATATAATTTGTTTTATTTTTTTTTTATGAAATCGCCTTGTTTGGGTTCTATCACGGTTTTTTCTTCCTTTTTTATTATTTTCTTTTCCATATATATATATTTTTTTTTCTAGCTTTTATTTTCTTTTGTAGTTTTCTTTCTTTTATTTTTATTTTTTTCTTTACTTTGTTTTTGTTTTTGTTTGTTTGTTTTTTTTTTTTTTTTCTTATTTTTATCCATCATTATATTTTTTTTTTTATATTCCCCTTTTTATAATTTGGTCTTTCATTGACTCTTTTCTCATTGGCGTATATACAAATATCTAAACAATAACACAATTCTATTCTATACATAAAATCTTATATTATACTGCGCCCTCTGCTACCTGCTGGTCTAGTTGACGACCGTCGTTGTCAGAGTGAAGTCCCTCGATGAACTCTGCATACCCCTCCCTTCTTTCTGAACTGGTACGTAAAAAGATGATGCAAGCTTGCGCGATTAGACGCGCTTCTGACGAAGTCAAAATAAATATTCGATATTCGCTTAGTGAGTGACAATGGATATTTTCTCATTGGAGAAATCGTTACGAAGTTTAGCCGATAAATCTTGGCTATGTTATGTTCGATCTTTTCGTGGTTAAAAACGATTTTTTGCGCCAGGAGATTATTCTGCGAAGCTAATTGAACGATGTAGTTGTGGCTGTTATTGTTATTGTAGCCGTTTCTCGGTGGAATTACGGAGTTACCTCGGGTTTTGGCTAAAATTATCTCTTTTTCATTTTCGACAATAATACAATATACATACTGATATATGTAATAATGGCAAACACGTTGGATTCTTTATACGGACAACGTACATGTTAGTGCTTTTCATGCCATTTAGTCAGTTATGCAATAAAACCCAAGTATTATTAGACTTTTACTAGTCAGATAGAGACTCTTCCATTCGGCCGATACCATCTCCATTTTTTTATAAGCTTAAATCGTAGTCATCTCGCAGATGGGAAGTTGAAAGCTCTTCCACTTTTTCATATAAAAATGAATTCTCACTAATTTCGTTTTCATTTTTTTCCAACCCAAAAATTATCTCTGGACATTATCGTTGCCAAACTCGTCTTTCTTCCTTTGCGGCTTACTGATCACTTCTCTTCTACGTCTTCTTACCTCTTCTCATTCAGTCAGATTTTTGTTCGCTGCACTTGCATTTCATCTACTGGTCTCCTGGATGTTGGTTAACATCTTACTCAGTCTTCGACGCTGCAGGAAGTCCCTTCCAGGTTCATGCTGCACCATATTGAACCATCCAGATGTTTGTTCACCAACGCCTGAATATCTAAAAACAATAAGCTTAGCTTATCGGACTTGCCGAGTTTTAATTATTCTTACTAGCTATTACATTCATTCAATTTTTAACGTAAACAGTAAATTGGATTCAAATCTATATATCGCTTATCTACTACGTCTTAACAAACAAACTATAAACAAGTAACAAAAACTATTTCCTTTACAAATACTATTAATTAACTATAATACATTTTCTTACAATTGTTGGCGGCGTTAAAACTTTAAATCTTTCTCAAATATATACATTTTACAAAAATTTGCTTCATACATAACAATTATTTTCTAATTTAATTATATGCCGCCCAAAAATAAAAATTTTTTATATCAATTCTTGGCAAAACTAGTGCCTTTTACATAAGCGAGATTATTTAAGATAGACCCGTTTATGTGAAAACATTGTCCATTGCATGACTATATCTTTCATCGCATACAATTGACTTTTTATTTAAATTTACTTCTAGCCTGATATGTATATATCCATTAACGATTCTATTTTCCATCCTGTAATCAGCCCGTATATGAATACATACATACATTCAAGGCGCTTTAAATTACCTAGAATTAATTACTAACGTTATTTTCCCCAATTAACTACACATTTTTTTCGAATTTCCATACGCTAATTTCCTAAACAATAAACAGTTAAAACCTATGTACGAGTATATCTACATATAGCTTGCTGCAGTATCTGCAAATATATACATACGCACATACCCATTCCTCCTAACTAGAATACTTACTTCTTTAAATATACATTCGTACATTCATTCTTTAACTTATACACATATATATATACTCGTATATATACTTACTTCACCAGCAGTTCCATTGCCTGGCGTTAATGCCCACGCATCGAATTTCAGTGCATACACTGCCGTATGTATGTATGTACATATTCGAAGTTTTGTTTTATATTACTTACCCACGACTGTCTTATTATTTCATTTTATTTTTTAATTACGTGCAATATTTATCATTATTTAAAAAAAAATATTTTTCCCTACTATGCTTCGCTCGGCCACAGTGCATAATAAGCACTTTTATTACGTCAACTTTAATCGCTCGATTTTAAGTGGCACACTTCTACTGGCTTTGACTTTGAGAATCGGAGCTGTGTGTGTTATTTGATACACACACGTACATGTTTACGTTGTTATTTTTGTGTTTACACTTGTAAGACACTGCTAACACATGTCTTTATTTGTGTGGTCTAATGTGGAATAATTTCAACAAATTATTATGTAGCTTTTTATTTTTGCCCTTAATTGTTACGACCGTTGTAACTGGGCTTTTGATCTCTGCTACTACATAGGGACCTATCCACACAGGTGAGAATTTGTTTCTCCTAGCCTGATTCTTCATTAGTACTTGATCACCCACATGAAAAACTACTGGGTTTAGTACCTTGTTGTAGGCTTCCCTGGCCACTCGTTTAGCACATTCCTGGTTTTCTCTAACCAATTCGTGCGCTCGCTGCAACTGATACTTTTGCACTTTATTCGGGTCATCAGCATTGTATACAGGCGCACATTTGCGCTTCAAATTCGCTGGCATGTTGAAATCAAACCCGTAGAGTGTTCTAAACGGAGTTTGCTTCGTTGATACATGCACAGTATTGTTGTGTACATGCATCGCAGTGGTTAACCATTGATCCCAATTCGAGCCGTCTTCCTTGGCAAAACTGCGCAAGTACTCGGCCAGAGGTCGATGACTACGTTCCAGTGAGCCATTCGCCTGTGGATGATATGGTGTTATGTGCAACTTCTTGATTCCCAGCATTTTACACGTTTCTGAGAATAGTTTTGATACGAAATTTGAACCATTGTCTGTTATCAAAATCATAGGTATGTTGTATCTTGCTATAATTTCATCAAAGAATGCTTTGGCCACCGTACTTGCTTCAGCATCGGGTATAGCCACGCACGCCATATACTTTGAGAAATCGTCTTGGAACGTCAAGATGTATTTATTGCCCGAAACAGTCTCAGGTAAAATACCTACAATATCCATATGAACTTTATCAAATGGTTGTTTTGGTGTGTCAGTTAACACCATTGGCATCTTTGTCAGCCTTGAACTTTTGTTGGCCTGACATTTTGGACAACTCTTTATATATTTCTTAATGTCCTTGAGCATACCCTTCCATCCGTATACTCGCCTAATTCTGTCATGGGTTTTCCAGAATCCCTGGTGGCCACCCAGAGGTGAATCATGGAAACCCTTTAATACAGCCTGGATATCCTTTATATACTCCAGCCATTCTACATTACTGGCTGCTTGCTCATTGGCATCGAAACCCGCATTGCTAACATCTCTTGTAGCATCAACTTTATCCTTCTGCATTCTCTCGGCCTTCTCCTTATCCGACCGTGCTTTGGACCTTGTTTGCACTACTGATACTTTCTGTGCCTGCGGTACTCTGCTGAGTGCATCGGCATTCAGATTCTTCTTCCCAGGTTTGTATATGATTTCAAAATCATACTCAGACAATTTGTGTCTGAACCTGGCTAGCCTGGACGTTTGGTCTTTCAAGTTGGCTATGCCTCTCAACGGCTGGTGATCAGTGTATATCTTGAATGGGCGTCCTAACAAATATGCTCTAAAATTCTTCGTAGCCCATACTACGGCTAGAAATTCCCTTTCTATTGTGGAGTATCTCTTCTCCGTGTCGCTAAGCGCCCTCCTTGCGAATGCTATTGGTCGGCCAATACCGACTTCCCCTTTTGACAACACTGCCCCCAATCATTGCTAGCATCGGTGGGCAACAAAAAATTTTGCTCAAAGTCGGGGTATGCCAAAATTGGTGGCGAGCTAATTATTTCTTTTAGCCTCTCGAATGCCTGCTGACATCTCCCTGTCCATTCGAACTTTGCCTCTTTTCGTAGCAACTTGTTAATTGGCAACGCAATTCCGGCTAGTCCTTCCACGAACTTTCTATAATAGTTCACTAGTCCTAGGAATGCTTGCACTTCTTTTCTGTTTCTTGGAACCGCTAAATTTCTAACGCATTCCACCTTCTGCGGGTCAGGCAGTGCTCCTGCTTCTGAGCAACGATGGCCTAAATAAACCACCTCTCTTCGTAGAAATTGACACTTCTCCGTGTTCAATTTCAAGTTGTGTTCTCGCAACTTCTGGAGCACCTTGCGCAAGCGTTGCGAATGCTGCTGCAAGTTCTTTCCATAAATTACAATATCATCGAGATACACAAAACAATCTAACCCTTGTAAGCCTGTTAGCACATGGTTCATTAGCCGTTGGAAGGTAGCCGGTGCTCCTGTTAATCCAAACGGCATTCTATTGAACTCATAATGGCCTAAACCGATGCTGAACGCGGTTTTCTGCTTATCTTGGGTATCCACCAGAACTTGGTGGTAGCCACTCGCTAAATCAAGTGTAGAAAAATATCTACTGTGTCCCAATTGATCCAGAATCTCTTCTATCCTTGGTATCGGGAACACCTGCTTGATAGTGGCGTCGTTCAATTTCCTAAAATCGACGACCATTCTCCACTTCTTCTGACCCTGCGCACCTCCCTTCTTTGGTACCAAAATTATTGGTGAGTTCCAAGGCGAGATACTCGGTGAAATAATGTTATCCTTTAACATTCCTTCCACTTGTCTATTTACCTCATCTTTGTGAGCTTGCGGCAATCTGTATTGCTTCTGGTTAATTGGCGCTTGATCCACTCTAGTAGGTATTTCATGCTCTACCTCTGGTGTATATGTTAACTGGTCTCCTTCCAGCAAAAATATGTCATGGAATGACGCACAAATGGCTTCTATTGATGCCTTCTCTTCTGAATTCACGCTTGGGTCTAGCTTCAGTGATTCTAGCACTCGCTCCATTCTTTCTCTTATATCAACTTGTTTAATCTGATTCACCGATCTATAATTCGGTTCCTTAAAATTATCATAGCTAGTGAACTTAGGCCTAAAATCCTCCTCCATCAAGTAGTCCTTTTCCGATGCATTGAGTACGCAAGCGTACACCTTTCCCTTGTCAACGTGCGTTATGGTTTCCCCCATATATACGCCCTCCGCTAGCTGCTGCTTGTGTAAAACAACAGTCCTAAGTTTCGTATTTACATGCATAGTAACTACTCTGGTTGACCTTGCATTCACTACCTCCATACAATTCTTAACCTTACTCACGGTTCCTTCCTGCCATGACATTAATGGAAAAGTAAGGATTCTATGCTTATTGTTATCATAGAATGATAACTGCTTGTCGAGGGCATCCAGTATGGTGCGTCCCCAAAGATTATCGCGGCCAATTATCCCATCAGCCGGGATACCTTTCCTATCGACTTCCACTGCGTGCATTCTAAAACTCATACCCTTTACTCCACTGTGCCCTATTCTGAGCGACCCCAGTGTCCTAATGCACCCTCCAAACGCTCCGTTAAGCGTTCTTAAGTCCATTTGATTAATGTCTAGCCCCTTCCGTAAAACACTAGATTTTACGAGGCTAGTGTCCGCTCCTGAATCTACTAATAGCACTAGCTTTCCACTCGCTGCTTCCTCGCAGGGTATCTCGATGAAGGCATCACCTATTCTGCTAATAGCGAAGCAACCTCCTTTTGTTCCCAATATGGACGTGTATCCACTTCCTAACCCTTCGTGATATTGGAGAGCCTCTTGCTCCTCCTTCTCCTGGACTGTAGTTCCTACATTACTAGTCCCACTTACTTCCGGCCTAATTATTACTCTCTTTCTTTTGGCTTTCCAGTCTATTGGCTTCGACTGGGCCGCTGGAAGTTTCCCTGGTTCCTTTGCTGGGACTTTCTATCCCTGCATTCCGCTGCCCGATGTCCCATCTGTCCACATGAGAAGCAGCTCAACCCCTGTTGGGTGTTGCGTATCCTTGGTTCACTCCTGGAATTCCAATTTGATTGCTGCTGACCACTCCCAGTTTTGAAAGGATTTCTTCCTTGGTTAATTCCTTCTGTTGAATTAACTCGGGGTCTACTGAAATTACCCCTGCTGTCCCTCAAGGGTGGAACCGGGCGCCTCGTAGCTGGCTGCCTTCTATTCTGATTCCATACCGTGCCTCCTTGGCACTGTCTACTTGCCTCATGACCGTAAGTTTGGCACTCCATACAGTAGGGCGTGTTTTTGCGTGTAACGCATTCATCCCTTGTGTGCCCGGGCTTATGACAGAATGAGCAAATGGGTTTCCTTGGAGGAAAATCTTGATCTCTTTGTTGCGGAAATTGACCCATCAATCTACCAATTCCACATCTGTTTTCCTGCTGTACTATTCCTACCTCTGCAGGAGCATCAGTCCAGCAGATTCCACCTGTTGTCGTTCGCTGTTGTATTGCTGCTTCAGCTAAAGAGACCGCTTCCACTAACTCTGCCATACTCCTCGGCGTGAGAGTAAGAGTATAATTAGCTAAATCCCTATTTATCAGGCCTGCCTTGAACACAGAAATCATAGTCCGTTCTACTTGAGCCTTGTATGCTGCAACATTTTCTGGAAACTGCCTGTTGGCTTCCGTCTCAGCAGCGTTCCCGAGAGACTGGAGCCTTCGTCCCCAGGCTCTCAATTCCTCCCCCGGTGTTTGAGTTGATTCCTGAATTTCCCGAACGAGACAGTCGTATGACTTTTGTTTTAAATACGTCGTATCCAAAAGTGCGTATAACTCCGGCAGGGTGCTTACTGAGCTATGCGCTAGTAAATCAAACGCATCACCTGTGGTTCTTTGCCTAATACACTTTATTAAGTGTTCCCCGTCCGCTTCCGGAACACTCTGTTGTGCTAGCTCACAACCTTCTTTGAAGCGCCGGATCTCAGTTCTCAGATCATACAACTCGACTCCTGAGAACATGGGCACCAACTTCTCCACCGCATGAGCAACTTCCAGAATGCCCATTTTATTCCTTTGTGTTTTCTCAATTGCTGGTAAAACCTTAGCTTTATTAATCTCTTTGGTAGCTTCCAAATTCACTTCTCCCGGATCTGAGAGGTAATTGGCCAGTGACGGACTCAAACTAATTAGTCTTCGATCGTTTGTTCGTACTGGCGAAATATTGTCCCTAGTATCGAGACTTTCCTGCACTGTTACTGCTTCCGGCTCCTCTGGCGGATATCCCTGATTTTCGTTATTTATCGGGCTACCCGGAGAAAAAGGCTCGACACCGACTTCAGATGCGCCAAACAAAAATTCCGCTTGCTTTTCTTCATTAAGTACCAATTTTGGCTTTACCATGCGGCTTATCCCTTCTGGTGTTAAATACTCCGGCCAGCGAACTTCAGGAGGCAATGTCAATACTGTCTGTGTAAATCCAGCCGATGCTGATTTTGATCTCTCCTTTCTATGTGGGTTGCTATTGGTCGCCCGTCCTCTTTTCAATCCTGCACACTCCTTCTCCAACAGCGTTGCTGCTTCCTCTGTTTCCGTCAATCTCTGAGAAAGTTCCTTTACCTTCTTCTCCAGATACTCTTTTTGTGCTCTCCAGTCTTCTGCTTTCTTATGAAAACTGAACAACTTTTCTTCTGTTCTTTTTTGGATTGCCGTCAAGGCTTGATCCGCTACCTCTAATGGTGACACAGCGCCTCCGGCGTTCGCCTGCCTCCACAATTCCTGAGCTTCTTCCCTGCTCGTACTCGCTTCGAACTGGTCAACTATTTTCCCAGTAAACAGTTTCACCTCTGACTGTATTGATTTCAATCTGTTCCTTATTTCCTCGTCTGGCGAAACCAAACTCACTGTTTGTTGCCCTAGTCCCTCTAATTCAGAACTAAATGTATCTGCCCATTCGTTGACCAGACTATTCATGTAGTCTGCGTAATTTTCCGCAAAATATTTTGCCTTGCCGTACTCAACTGCGTGAGGCAACAACAGTCCGTGATTATTGTTGAACTCTCTCCCCAGATCTTGCTACTGTGTTATTCGCTTGCGGTAATACACGTTGTCCTTACGTAAACTGCCGTCTTTCTTAAAATTACGGACCAGCTTTTCAATCGTTTCGCCAATTTGCTCCTGCCTCAGCAGTAATCCTTGCGCCTCCTTCGTCATATCCCAAATGCCAGAACAGATGGCGTATCCCAATTACAAATAAAAATCCAATAGTTGTTAAAACTTGTTATTAACTTATCCCAATATTTTCTTCCATCTTACTTATTGATAAATACAAATTTATTTAAAAAAAAAAAAACATTCCACCGTAAATTCTATGTTTATATTCTTTCTTTACTTATCCTCCATCTCAAGTTTCAAATCCGCTGTCTAACGGCGTCCATTAAGTCCTTCCATCAGTGCAAATTGGTTCTTGACTTCCCACAGATACTCCTTGATTTCCTCTCACCATCTTTTAATTCTCCCAAGAATCCATAGAAAAGGCCATATGTTTGTAAAAACCGAAATTTGATTTACCGGCAAAAGTGTCTTGATTCATTCCCGGAAATTTGAATCCATATTTAAAAATAAACACGTAACGTATGCGCCACATAATAATAGCATTTAAATGTTTTCTTCAACATTGCTACGCAAATCGTAGTTTCCGAACTACAAAAAACTTTGATGCAACAACACGTGTTGTCTGCACCTCTTCACCTAATACCCTAAACCCAAAATGCCAAATATTTAAATCAATCTTTATTTTGATTTCAAAACAATATAAATTGAATCGTATAAATGTCCCTACCGACAAACAAACACAAATCCCCTAAAAAAAAATCCTCACAGCTAGGATGAACATACATAGACCGTCCGATCATACTGACGGTTTATGGTTGCCATTCAAAGCTGCGTGCAACAGCGCAAACGCGCCTATAGGTTGCGACTTCTTTGACCAGCGCTACGGCGCCTTCAGGGTCGCAGAAGTATCTACTTATTTTACGCTACTATACACTCTACTCACCATTATTTTTCCCGATGACATCCTTTTTTCCACAGTGTCCTTAGATGAGGTCCTTCGAATTCGTTGCAGGATGCCTCTCTGCTTCAGGGTTCCTTGCCCTGGGATTGCTCCAATAGGTCCTTTAGACCGGCTGCGCCAAAATGTTGGGGTCCGTATCTGCTTGTCGGCGAGAGACGTCCTCTGGAATGTCCTGTCGCGGGAACCTGCAAAACCTACACCACTTTATTAAATGAGCACTGCACTATTTTGGGTTTAAAACAACAAGAGCTTTATTCTTAAAATGCTAGTTCTTATATACTATTTACAAATAAACATTACAGTCTACGTCTTCACTTTTCTGGTGTTCCAGTTACGCAATTGTTATTTGGTGTCAGTTGCTCAAGCCCGCTGACCTACTGCAAGTAAAAGTGTCGTCGGTGCATTCTAAATGCCCCTCGTCAGCTTGACTGCGGAACTGTGACACCCTAAAAGTTTACATCATGATTAATGAATAATTACTGTTCATTTTCAATATTTGCACCCTAAAAATATGTGCGTTCTTAATGAATTTAATAGGAGCCGGTGCTGTGAGTCAACTACGCGTAAGTAGCTTGATTCTAACTCACAACAAGTGCTAAGAAAGAGTATATAAGATTTAGTATTTGTAAGAATAAATCTCTTGTGATTTTGGTTCTTAAACAACAAGTGTCTGTGAGTTTTCATTTGGACAAAGTGATTTAGGGTTTCAGATACACGCGCGCCCAGGACGAGTTTACGAAAAGGACGTCCCACGACGAGCAGCGAGGACAATTCCCCAATATTTTGGCGCAGCCGGTCTTAAGGACCTACAGGAAGAATCCCAGGGCGAGGAACCTGAAGCAGGGAAGCATCCTGCAACGAAAGTCAATGGATCCAAAGGACAGAGGACCTTAAGAGAAAGATGTCATCGAATAAAATGGTGAGTAGAGTGTATTGTAGCGTAATCTAAGTAGATACTTCTGCGACCCTGAAGGCGCCGTAGCGCTGGTCAAAGAAGTTGCAACATACAGGCGCGTTTGCGCTGTTGCACGCAGCTTGGAATGGCAACCATAAACCGTCCGTATGATCGGACGGTCTATGTATGTTCATCCTAGCTGTGAGGATTTGTTTTTGTAGGGGTTTTGTGTTTGTTTGTCGTTAGGGGAATATTTGGATACACATTTTTTCACTTTTTTTACAAAATTAAATACCATGAGCTTAGGGTATTAGGAAGAATATAAATGTGGATTATTTTTGGAATATGGATTCGAGTTTCCGGGAATGAATCAAGACACTTTTGCCTGTAAATCAAATTTCGGTTTTTGCGAATTGGGAGGATTTTAGGGAGCATTAAAGTTGGTGATTGGATATAGGGATACATGTGAGGAAAACAAGGAGTATCTGTGAGAAAGTCAGGGACCAACTTGCATTGATGGAAGGACTTAATGGACGCCGGTAGACACCGGATATGGAACTTGTGATGGAAAACAAGTAAAGCAGAAAATATATATAAAGATAGAATTTACGGTGGAATGTTTTTTAATAAATTTGTATTTATCATTAAGTAAGATGAAAGAAAAAAATTGGGATAAGTTAATAACAAGTTTTAACAATTATTGGGTTTTATTTGTAAATTTTTTTGGAAATGGGGATACGCCAGCTGTTCTGGCATTTAGGATATAACGAAGGAAGCGCCAGGATATACTGCTGATGCAGGAGCAAATTTGCGAAGCGATTGAAAAGCTGGTCCGTAACTTTCAGAAAGACGGCAGGTTACGTAAGGACAACGCGTATTACCACAAGCGAATAACACAGTTGCAAAATCTGGGGAGAGAGTTCAAGAATAATCACGGGCTGTTGTTGCCTCACGCAGTTGAGTACAGCAAAGGAAAATATTTTGCGGAAAATTGCGCAGACTACATAAATAGTCTGGTCGACGATTGGGCAGATACATTTAGTTCTGAATTAGAAGGACTAGGACAACAAACTGTGAGTTTGGTTTTGCCAGACGAGGAAGTAAGGAACAGATTGAAATCAATGCAGTCAAAGATGGAGCTGTTTTCCGGGAAAATAGTTGACCAGTTCAAAGCGAGTACGACCAGGGAAGAAGTTCAGGAATTGTGGAAACAGGCGAACGCCGGAGGAGCTGTGTCACCATTAGAAGTAGCGGATCAAGCCTTGACGGCAATCCAAAAAAGGACAGTAGAAAAGTTGTTCAAATTTCATGAGAAAACAGAAGATTTCAGAGCACAAAAAGAGTATCTTGAGAATAAGGTAAAGGAACTTTCTAAGAGATTGACGGAAACTGAGGAAGCAGCATCACTGCTGGAAAAGGAGTGTGTGGAATTAAAACGAGGACGGGCGACCAATAGGACCTCGCTGAATAAGGAGAGATCAAAACCGCATCGGCTGGATTTGCACAGACGGTATTGACATTGCCACCGCAAGTGCGCTGGCCGAAAAATCGAATACCAGAAGGGATAAACCGCGTGGAAAAGCCCAGATTAGAATTGAGTGAAGAGAGGGAAGCGGGATTTTTGTTTGAGTCGAGCCTTTTTCTCCAGGAAGTCCGATAAATAATAAAAATCAGGGATATCCGCCAAATGATCCAGAAGCAGTAATGGTACAGGAGAGTCCCAATACTATGGACAGTATTTCGCCAGTACGAACAAACGATCGAAGACTAATTAGTTTGAGTCCGTCATTGGTCAATTACCTCTCAGATCCGGGAGAAGTGAATCTAGGAACCACCCATAAAGATAGCACTCAAATTTTACCAGCCATAAGTGAGACAAAAATAAGGAAAATGGGTATACTGGAGGTTGCTCATGCGGTGAAGAAGTTAGTGCCCATGTTCTCGGGGGTCGAGTTGTATGATCTGAGAACTGAGATCCGGCGCTTCAAAGAAGGTTGTGAGCTAGCGCAACAGAGTGTTCCGGAAGCGGACGGGGAACACTTAATAAAGTGTATTAGGCAAAGAACCACAGGTGATGCGTTTGATTTACTGGTGCATAGCTCAGTAAGCACCCTGGCAGAATTATATGCACTTTTGGATAAGACGTATTTAAAACAAAAGTCGTATGACTATCTCATTCGGGAAATTCAGCAATCAGCTCAGACACCGGGGGAGGAATTGAGAGCCTGGGGACGAAGGCTCCAGTCTCTGGGGAACGCTGCTGAGGCGGAAGCCAACAGGCAGTTTCCAGAAAATGTTGCAGCATACAAGGCTCAAGTAGAACGGACTATGATTTCTGTGTTCAAGGCAGGCCTGATAAATAGGGACTTAGCTAATTATACTCTTACTCTCACGCCGATGAGTATGACAGAACTAGTGGAAGCGGTCTCGTTAGCTGAAGCAGCAATACAACAGCGAACGACAACAGGTGGAATCTGCTGGACGAATGCTCCTGCAGAGGTAGGAACAGTACAGCAGCAAAACAGATGTGGAATTGGTAGATTGATGGGTCAATTTCCGCAACAAAGAGGCCAAGAATTCCTGGTTGGGAGGTTCCAGCCAAGGAAACCCATTTGCTCATTCTGTGATAAGCCAGGGCACACAAGGGATGAATGCGTTCCACGGAAAAGCACGCCCTACTGTATGGAGTGCCAAACTTACGGTCATGAGGCTAGTAGACAGTGCCAAGTAGACACTAAATGGGGTCAAAGTAGAAGGCAGCCAGCTACGAGGCGCCCGGTTCCACCCTTGAGGGACAGCAGGGGTAACTTCAGTAGTCCCCGAGTTAAGTCAACGGAAGGAATTAACCAAGGAAGAAATCCTTTCAAAACTGGGAGTGGTCAGCAGCGACCAAATTGGAATTCCAGAAGTGAACAAAGGATAAGCAACACCAAACATGGGGTTAAGATGCTTCTCATGTGGACAGATGGGACATCGGGCAGCGGAATGCAGGGATAGCCAATCCCAACAAAGGAACCAGGGAAACTTCCAGCGGCGCAGTCGAGGCCAGTAGACTGGAAAGCCAAAAGAGAGAGAGTAATAATTAGGCCGGAAGTACGTGGGACTAGTAATGTAGGAACTACAGTCCAGGAGAAGGAGGATAAAGAGGCTCTCCAGTATCACGAAGAGTTAGGGAGTGGATACACGTCCATATTGTTAACAAAAGGAGGTTGCTTCGCTATGAGCAGGATAGGTGATGCCTTCATCGAGATACCCTGCGAGGAAGCAGCGAGTGGAAAGCTAGTGCTATTAGTAGATTCAGGGGCGGACACCAGCCTCGTAAAATCTAGTGTTTCACGAAAGGGGCTAGACATTAATCAAATGGACGTAAGAACGCTTAACGGAGCGTTTGGAGGGTGCATTAGGACATTGGGGTCGCTCAGAATAGGGCACAGTGGAGTTAAGGGTATGAGTTTTATAGTGCATGCAGTGGAAGTGGATAGGAAAGGTATCCCGGCTGATGGGATAATTGGCCGCGATAATATTTGGGGCCGCACCATACTGGATGCGCTCGACAAGCAGTTATCATTTTACGATAATAATAAGAATATAATCCTCACTCTTCCATTAAAGTCATGGCAGGAAGGAACCGTGAGTAAGGTTAAGAATAGTAGGGAGGTAGGAAATGGAAGGTCAACCAGAGTAGTTACTATGCATGTAAATACGGAACTTAGGACTGTTGTTTTACACAAGCAGCAGCTAGCGGAGGGCGTATATATTGGGGAGACCATAACGCACGTTGACAAGGGTAAGGTGTACGCTTGCGTACTCAACGCATCGGAAAAGGACTACCTGATAGATGAGGATTTTAGGCCTAAGTTCACTAGTTATGATAATTTTAAGGAACCGAATTATAGATCGCTAAATCAGATTAAACAAGTTGATATAAGAAAAAGAATGGAGAGAGTGCTAGAATCACTGAAGTTAGACCCAAGCGTAAATTCAGAAGAGAAGGCATCAATAGAAGCCATTTGTACGTCATTCCATGACATATTTTTGCTGGAAGGAGACCAGTTGACATATACACCAAAGGTAGAGCATGAAATACCTACTAGAGTGGATCAACCACCAATTAACCAGAAACAGTACAGATTGCCACAAGCTCACAAAGATGCGGTAAATAGGCAAGTGGAAGGAATGTTAAAGGATAACATAATTTCACCGAGTATCTCGCCTTGGAACTCACCAATAATTTTGGTACCAAAGAAGGGAGGTGCTCAGGGTCAAAAAAGTGGAGAATGGCCGTCGATTTTAGGAAATTGAACGACGCCACAATCAAGCAGGTGTTCCCGATACCAAGGATAGAAGAGATTCTGGATCAATTGAGGCATAGTCGATATTTTTCTACGCTTGATTTAGCGAGTGGCTACCACCAAGTTCTGGTGGATACCCAAGATAAGCAGAAAACCGCGTTCAGCACCGGTTTAGGGCATTATGAGTTTAACAGAATGCCGTTTGGATTAACAGGAGCACCGGCTACCTTCCAAAGGCTAATGAACCATGTGCTAACAGGCTTGCAAGGGTTAGATTGTTTTGTGTATCTCGATGATATTGTAATTTATGGGAAGAACTTGCAGCAGCATTCGCAACGCTTGTGCAAGGTGCTCCAGAAATTACGAGAACACAATTTGAAATTGAACACGGAGAAATGTCAATTTTTGCGAAGAGAGGTGGTTTATTTAGGCCATCGTTGCTCAGAGGCAGGAGCACTGCCTGACCCGCAGAAGCTGGAATGCGTTAAAAATTTAGCGATTCCGAGAAATAGAAAGGAAGTGCAAGTCTTCCTAGGACTAGTGAACTATTACAGAAAGTTCGTAGAAAGACACAGCCGGAATTGCGTTGCCGATTAATAAGTTGCTACGAAAAGAAGCAAAGTTCGAATGGACAGAAGGATGTCAGCAAGCATTCGAGAGGCTAAAAGAAATAATTAGCTCGCCACCGATTTTGGCGTACCCCGACTTTGAGCAAACTTTTTTTTTACCACTGATGCTAGCAATGAAGCATTAGGGGCAGTATTGTCACAAGGGGAACTCGGTAATGACCGACCAATAGCATTCGCAAGCAGGGCGCTTAGCGACACGGAGAAAAGATACTCTACGATAGAGAAGGAATTTCTAGCCATAATATGGGCTACGAAGAATTTTAGGGCATATTTGCTAGGACGCCCATTTAAGATATACACTGATCACGAGCCGTTGAGAGGCATAACCAATTTGAAAGACCAAACGTCTAGGCTAGCCAGGTTCAGACACAAATTGTCTGAGTATGATTTTGAAATCATATACAAACCTGGGAAGAAGAATCTGAATGCGGACGCACTCAGCAGAGTACCGCAGGCACAGAAGGTATCAGTAGTACAAACGAGGGCCAAAGCACGGTCAGATAAGGAGAAGGCCGAGAGAATTCAAGGGGATAAAACTGATGCTACAAGAGATGTTAGCAAAGCGGGTTTCGATGTCAATGAGCAAACAGCCAGTAGTGTGGAATGGATGGAGGATAAAAAAGATATACAGGCTGTGTTAAAGGGTTTTCATGATTCACCCCTAGGTGGACATCAGGGATTCTGGAAAACCCATGACAGACTTAGGCGAGTATACGGATGGCAAGGTATGCTCCGAGATATAAAAAAGTATATAAGGAGTTGTCCGAAATGTCAGGCCAATAAGGTGACAAAGATGCTAATGGTGTTAACTGACAAACCAAAACAGCCATTTGACAACGTTCATATGGATATTGTAGGTATTTTACCTGAGACAGTTTCGGGAAATAAATACATCTTGACGTTCCAGGACGATTTCTCAAAGTATATGGCGTGCATGGCTTTACCCGATGCTGCAGCAAGTACGGTGGCCAAGGCATTCTTTGATAAAATTATAGCACGGTACAACATACCTAAGGTTTTGATAACCGACAATGGTTCAAATTTTGTATCGAAACTATTCTCAGAAACGTGTAAAATGCTGGGAATCTAGAAATTGCATATAACAGCATTTCATCCGCAGGCGAATTGCTCATTGGAGCGTAGTCATCGACCTCTGGCCGAGTACTTGCGCAGTTTTGCCAAGGAAGACGGCTCGAATTGGGATCAATAGTTGACCACTGCAATGCATGTACACAACAATACTGTGCATGTATCAACGAAGCAAACTCCGTTTAGGACGCTCTACGGGTTTGATTTCAACATGCCAGCAAATTTGAAGCGCAAATGTGCGCCAGCGTACAATGCTGATGACCCCAATAAAGTGCAAAAATATCAGTTGCAGCGAGCGCACGAATTGGTTAGAGAAAACCAGGATTGTGGTAAACGAGTAACCAGGGAAGTCTACAAGAAGGTGCTAAACCCAGTAGATTTTCATGTGGGTGACCAAGTATTAATGAAGAATCAGGCTAGGAGAAACAAATTCTCACCTGTTTGGATAGGTCCGTATTCAGTAGCAGATATCCGCAGTCCAGTTACAACAGTCGAAACAATTAAAGGCAAGAATAAAAAGCTACATAATAATTTATTGAAATTGTTCCACATTAGACCACACAACTAAAGACATGTGTTAACAGAGTTTTACAAGTGGATATACAAGAATAATAACGTAAACACGTTCGTGTGTGTATCAAGTAACACACACAGCGCCGATTTTCAAAGTCAATGCCAGTAGAAGTGTGCCGCTTAAACTCGGGCGAGTAAGAATTGACGTAAGAAAAATATGCTTATTAGGCACTATGGCCGAACGAAGCACATTAACGGGTGCATTGGACACAATTTCAAAAATAAAATTATACGACAGTCGTGGGTAAGTAATATGAAACTGGACGTAGAATATACACATTCACACGTACGACATTTAATGAAAAAAGTAAGCACAAAAATAAAGAATTGGAATTTTTGTATAAAAATAAAAAAATTGGCGGAATTGAAATTAATATGTAGAAAGAGGGGAAAAGTAGGGGCATTCCGGGGTATGGCATAAGTCAGCATCGGTCATGCTCATGCTTTCTGGTAAGGTGAAAGGAAACATACTGTTGGGTGAAAGCTATGAAGGGCGAGTTTAGGGGCTATACTTACAGATACCTGGAAAAAGTTATTAAATAAAAAAGAGAGTTTTATTGTGTTCAAACTTTATAAAATTTAATTATGAGCTCGGGGTTCGCAACAGGGAATCCCGGCACAGAGTATTCGTGTATTCTGTGGAGGAGTACCACTAATTTTCCCAGCTGCTGCTCCAGTATGGAGGCCTCGGCTGTCAGCTTCAGGGTCAGGAGCATCCTCTATGAAAGTGCCACTTCGTCTGGGAAGTCCCGTGTCAATATCGTATAGTTGGTCGAGCAGCGTATCGATCAGCCGCTGATTGGGCCCCCATGGCCGGTGAAGGAGGCGTCGGATCTCGGCTGGGTCCAGGTTCAGTGCGGCAGCGTGCAGCATTGGTGATCCCGTTTCCTTCAGTGTCGCCAACACCTGGGAGTGATTGAGGACGGAAGCTCCTAGCTTCAGTGTTGGGGTCATCATGCTGCTGGTTAACTTGACTTTTGATAGTGTGGCGAATACACAGCAAAAGCGTGGTTTTATAGTACATCAATGAGAAGTCTGTTTTCGAAATTGTGCTAACAAAGGCGGAAGTATTGTTTAATGCGGGGTGTCTGACAAGGCAAATTTTAGCAATAATCGAGGAACGCGAAGAAAGAAAAGAAAAAAAAAGTCAAAAACGAATTGGCTGAGCTAGGGCACTGAAGCATGTTTTCAATTAGGCAATCGAGAACGTAAATAGGTCGTTCTGTAGTAAACGAGTGCGGCTAATAGTTTTTGAATGGCACGAGCGCCCTACGAACCCATGTTGGATATGGGGGTAATAAGGGTTCGATACATCTACGAATGTATGTTTGAATAAGTAAGTATTTTTGTTAGTAATAATGGCCTTAGAATTAAGTATGTAGGGACATATGAATAGGAAATTGGAAATTGGCAGATATATAAATGACTGCTGACAATAATTTTGTATATTGAAAAATACAGAAAAGTAAGTATATTCGGTTTATCGATTAGGGAATTAATCTCAAATTCAATTTATTGTTTAAAGTTATAACATAAGACAAAGTCTTTTAATATATAACTATATATCAGTTATTAATATATTTTTATTAAATTAAATTAGCAACTAATTAAATAGATAAATAAAATAAATGAATAAGTAAATAGGTAATAAATAATAAATAATAAATAAATAAATTAATTAATTTATACAATAATAAATAAAAGAATACAGACAGACCGCTGGTGGAGTAAGTATATATATGTATATATGTGTATAATGTACAGAATGTACGAAGGTATATTTGGGAAAGTAAGTAATTTTGTTAATAGGAATGGATATGGCCATATAAGTAAGTGTGTAGGGACATATGATTACGAATTGGGAATCTGCAGTTATTTTCATGCTGCAGCAGGCTATATGAAACTATATGTAATTATACATAGATTTTTCGGTTTATCGCTTAGGAGATTAGCGTGTGTGTAGCAAGGACCCCAACATTCGCGAGACGTCCTGTCTTGGTTCGCTGGGCGCGTAGCTGAAAACTTTAAAACCACTAGCTCTAAATGAGAACACACAGACACTTTCCGGTTTCAAGATAAAAATCACAAGAGAGCTTTATTCTTAAAATACTAGTTCTTATATACTATTTACAAATAAACATTACAGTCTACGTCTTGACTTTTCTGGTGTTCCAGTTACGCAATTGTTATTTGGTGCCAGTGGCTCAAGCCCACTGACCTACTGCAAGTAAAAGTGTCGTCGGTGCATTCTAAATGCCCCTCGTCAGCTTGACTGCGGAACTGTGACACCCTAAATATTTACATCATAATTAATGCATAAATACTACTATTTACAATATTTGCACCCTAAAAATATGTGCTCTCTTAATGAATTTAATAGGAGCCGTTGCTGTGAGTCAACTACGCGTAGGTAGCTTGATTCTAACTCAGAACAGTATAGCAGGGCAATTCAGAATAGCATGGATCGCTATATAAATATAAAGCGTAAATTAATTACGTTAAAAAACAAGAAAAATAACCAAAGCAAATTCCATAAACCAAATATTAATGGAGAACCCACCAATACAGTACTAAGCCAAAATCGCTACGCCTTGCTTGCCGAACATGAAACAGCTCCAGACCAAAAAACTGAAGTAACAGGGGCATATTTAGGGCATATTTGCTAGGACGCCCATTTAAGATATACACTGATCACCAGCCGTTGAGAGGCATAGCCAATTTTAAAGACCAAAAGCCTAGACTAGCCAGGTTCAGACACAAATTGTCTGAGTATGATTTTGAAATCATATACAAACCTGGGAAAATGAATCTGAATGCCGAGGCACTCAGCAGAGTACCGCAGGCACAGAAGGTATCAGTAGTGCAAACGAGGGCCAAAGCACGGTCAGATAAGGAGAAGGCCGAGAGAATTTAAGGGGATAAAATTGATGCAACAAGAAATGTTAGCAATGCGGGTGGCGCTGCTAATGAACAAAGAGCCAGTAGTGTGGAATGGCTGGAGGATATAAAGGATATCCAGGCTGTGTTAAAGGGTTTCCATGATTCACCTCTAGGTGGACACCAGGGATTCTGGAAAACCCATGACAGAATTAGGCGAGTATACGGATGGAAAGGTATGGTCAAGGACATTAAAAAATATATAAAGAGTTGTCCAAAATGTCAGGCCAACAAAAGTTCAAGGCTGACAAAGATGCCAATGGTGTTAACTGCCACACCAAAACAGCCATTTGATAAAGTTCATATGGATATTATAGGTATTTTACCTGAGACAGTTTCGGGAAATAAATACATTTTGATGTTCCAAAATGATTTCTCAAAGTATATGGCGTGCGTGGCTATACCCGATGCTGAAGAAAGTACGGTGGCCAAAGCATTCTTTGACGAAATCATAGCACGATATAACATATCTGAGGTTTTGATAACCGACAATGGTTCCAATTTTGTATCGAAATTGTGCTCAGAAACGTGTAAAATGCTGGGAATTAAGAAATTGCATATAACACCATATCATCCACAGGCGAATGGCTCATTGGAGCGTAGTCATCGACCTCAGGCCGAGTACTTGCGCAGTTTTGCCAAGGAAGACGGCTCGAATTGGGAGCAACGGTTGACTACTGCAATGCATGTACACAATAATACGGTACATGTATCAACGAAGCAAACTCCGTTTAGAACGCTACACGGGTTTGATTTCAACATGCCAGCAACTCTGAAGCGCAAATGTGCGCCAGTGTACAATGCTGATGGTCCCAATAAAGTGCAAAAGGACCAGCTACAGCGAGCGCACGAATTGGTTAGAGAAAACCAGGATTGTGCGAAACGAGTAGCCAGGGAAGCATATAACAAGGTACTAAACCCAGTCGTTTTTAATGTGGGTGATCAAGTACTCATGAAGAATCAGGCTAGGAGAAACAAATTCTCACCTGTGTGGATAGGTCCGTATGTAGTAGCAGAAATCCGCAGCCCAGTTACAACAGTCGTAACAATTAAGGGCAAGAATAAAAAGCTACATAATAATTTGTTGAAATTGTTCCACATTAGACCACACAACTAAAGACATGTGTTTACAGTGCTTTACAATTGTAAACACAAGAATAACAACGTAAACATGTACGTGAGTTTATCAAATAACACACACAGCTCCGATTCTCATAGTCAAGGCCAGTAGAAGTGTGCCACTTAAAATCGAGCGAGTAAAATTGTCGTAATAAAAATGGGCTTATTAGGCACTATGGCCGAATGAAGACAGTAGGGAAAAATATTTTTTAAATATTAAATGATAAAAAAGGGGTTCATTACACGTAATAAAAAAATAAAATAAAATAATAAGACAGTCGTGGGTAAGTAATATAAAACTTCGAATATGTACGTACATACATACGGCAGTGTATGCACTGAAATTCGACGCATAAGCGTTAACGCCAGGCAACGGAACCGCTGGTGAAGTATATATATATATATATATATATATATATATATATACATATATATATATATATATATATATATATATATATATATATATATATATATATATATATATACATATATATATATATATATATATATATATATATATATATATATATATATATATATATATATATATATATATATATATATATATATAAAAAGTAAAAAGAAAATAATAGAACAATTGAACCCAAATAAGGCGAATTTGAAAAAAGAAAAACTATACATATGTACTATAGCAGTAGTTCCCAAAGTATGGGTCGCGACCCACCAGTGGGTCGCGAGAAAATATTGAGTGGGCCCAGAAATGTGGGACGGATTAGAACCTTGTTTAGCTGCACACAACCGAAAGCGCAAATACTACCTCTGTGTTTTTAAAATCTCCGCCCCCCAACATTCCAAAAAAGCTCAAGTTTTGAATGCGCAATATTAGCCTGCTTATTTGTAAGTAGCGAGTTACGATACCCACCCTAACACCAACAACACTTACGCCACCTTATTTTGTCTGCTAATATTCTCTCGTATTCATTTATTCATAGGAAATGCAAGAACACATACACATATGTATGTATGTAAAAGCTTAGGAAAGTAAGACAAACAACAACCTATAGCCGCCAGTCTGTTACACAGAAACGCACACTATATGACATAACAACAAACTTAAACGGTCATTCTGTTACGCAGAATCACATTCCAATTGACAAACACCAAACTGCAACGGTAAAACAAAGAAACAAATAGCAATAACAACAAAACATATGCCACTCGCTGCATAGAAACAAAATGTATACACTTGTGACATGATCTTGGTTGATAGATAGACTCAGTAATGAAAAAACATCATTAATCATTTGATTGTGAACGACGGAACACGTGTAAATTTCTACTTGACTAATAAATTGTCTTACTAATACGAAAATTGTCGTACTAATTTCTACTTAAATAATAAGTCGTGATTGCTAGTCGGACGTCTTTTATTTTTGTGTGGTTTCGATTTCTTTACCGTATGTATTATTTACCGAGCACCATTGTAACCTTTTTAAAAACAATTATTAACATTTGAAGATAATCATGGACAAGTGGTTGAAACGCGGAGCAAAAACTTCATCGCCGCCGCCAGTTAATGACGAACAAAGTAAGGAAAACCAAGAAGATGCTCTGTTACGTCACAAAATTGGCACTGAATCTGACTTTCAAGCTCCCTCAACGAGTACACATGAAACGAAGCGCCGGAAAGTTGTACGAAAATATGACTCAAAATATTTGAAATTAGGATTCACTTGGAATCATGACGCGTTAGATCCGCGTCCTCAATACGTGATTTGCTTCGAAATTTTAGCGAATGAAAGTTTACGTCCAAGTAAGTTAACGCGTCATATAGAAACTAAGCATTCTCATTTAAAAAACAAGCAAGTAGACTTTTTTCAAAGAAAATTGTTGGATATGAAATCTTCAAAAAATATTGTTTCATATTTCATTAATATTAATGAAAATGCTGTACATGCCTCGTACCTCATAAGCTTGAGAATTGCCAGAGCGGGAAAACCTCATACAATTGGCGAAGACTTAGTCTTACCATCGATTAAAGATGCTGTTGGAGCAATGTTTGGCGAAAAAGAAGTAAAAGAAATCGAACGCATACCTCTATCCAATAACACTGTTGCACGACGAATTGACGAAATGGCTGAGTGGGCAGAAGATGAAATATTACGAAGAGTAGTTGGTAGTAAATACTACACTGTACAACTAGATGAGTCTACCGACGTTCAACGCCTGTCTCAACTACTTGTTTTGTGCGTTATATATGGGAAAACGACGTGCATGAAGATATCTTGCTCTGTAAGCCAATTAGTCGTGGAACGAGCGAAGAAATTTTCAGTTCAATTGATTCGTATATAAAAGGAAAAGGGTTGGAATGGAAGAACTGTGTCGGTATATGCACTGACGGTGCGCGGGCTATGTGCGGGAAAAATAGCAGTGTGGTTACAAGAGTTCTTGAAAAAAGTCCCTGTGCTTTGTGGACTCATTGTAGTCTTCACAGAGAAGCACTGGTTTCAAAAGCATTACCCGATGATTTAAAAACTGTGCTAAATACAGCTGTAAAAATTGTAAATTACATCAAAACAAGGCCCTTACAAGCACGTTTGTTTCAGAAGTTGCGTGAAGAAATGGGTAGTCTTCATACAGCTCTTCTTCTCCATACGGAGATACGTTGGTTATCCAGGGGAAAGGTACTGACACGATTGGTGGAACCACGGCATGAAGTATCAATATACTTAGAAGGAAAAACCGAATATATTGAATATCTACAGGACGCAGAATTCGAGCTTAAGTTAACATATTTGGCGGATATTTTTTCCAAGTTAAACGAACTTAACTTGTATCTGCAAGGTTCAAACGAATCCGACATTTTTGCAGTTCACGACAAAATTCGAGCGTTCATGAAAAAGCTACTTTTGTGGGAGAGTTGTATTAAGAACGGTAAATATGATTGTTTTGAAACACTTGAATCCTTAATTGTAGAAAACCAAGCGCAGCCAAAGATGAACGTACTTTCTGCAATTGCCGCACATTTATCATTGTGAAGAAATAACTTTGACACCTATTTCGGGGAAGAGATGAAAAAGCTCGAAAAGTCGAATTGGATATGTAACCCATTTCAGGACCAACTACCAACTAATATGTCGACAAAAGCAAGTGAAGAGCTCATTGATTTATCGGAAGATACATCACTGAAAAATACTTTCAATCGCAAGCAATTAACGAAATTCTGGATCTCGGTTGCTGGGAAGTATCCTTGCCTGTTTGATGAAGCTATCAAAGTCCTCCTCCCCTTTACTACCTAATACCTATGTGAGGCCGGATTTTCAGCTATGGTCAATATAAAAACTAAATACCGAAACAAATTGGACGTATCAAACTCACTGCGACTAAAAGTTACTAATATTGAAATTGATGCTAAAAATATAATGACAAAAAATAGAAAACAAATACATCCTTCCCATTGAAATAAACTGTTTGTAGGCTATTTTAGTATTAAATAAAAAAATATTAATATATTTAAGTTTTTTTCCTCATTGATATTGCAAACTGGTATTACCAGTATTTATGTCCTCTATTTCTAAAGCAGCCAATAGGTGAGTCGCAAATTTTTAAGTTTTTGTTAGATGGGTCGGAATCCAGTAATCTTTGGGAACCACTGTACTATAGGATTAAGAAAATGCACAGATTTTTTAAAGTGCAGAAAAGAGAAAAATATTTAAAGATTCATTAGAAGTTAGTTGCACTAACTTCTTTTAGAAAGAGGGGAGGGATGTTGTAAGGTAGAATCAAGCTGCCTGCACGTAGTGTCTCACATCATCGACTCCTAACAGATGGCACACATTCTGTGTGATTAGCATGTGTTAAAGTTACTTAAGAAAGTACATATTTTTAGGGTGCGAGTATTTAAAATTAATATTACCTATGTAATATTTATTATGTAAACTTTTAGGGTGCTACAGTTTCGCAGTCGACCCACCGAAAGGCATTGAAAGTTAGAATGCACCATCAACATTTCAGAATGGCGTAGGACAGTTGGCTTGACCAACTGACACCAATTAGCAGGTGCGGAACTGGAACACCAGAAAGGTCAGTTCACAGACTGAGATAAGTGTTAAGAAATAGTATATAAGATTTAGTATTTGTAAGAATAAATCTCTTATGATTTTGATTCTTAAACAACAAGTGTCTGTGAGTTTTCATTTGGACAAAGTGATTTAGGGTTTCAGATACACGCGCGCCCAGGACGAGTTTACGAAAAGGACGTCCCACGACGAGCAGCGAGGGCTATTCCCCAACACCAGATATCATCTCGAACAATGGCTTTTAACGCCTCACAGGATGGCCGGAGAAGGTTCGGTATAGCGGCAATTTAACGAATTGTTTAACACAGTGCCTTTTGACACAAAGCTCTTCTTTTAATACATCTGTGCATGATCCATGTTTTTTAGCCTTCTTCCTGGCAATTTTTGCATTTCCCTCGGCAATGTATTTAATACTGTCTCTCTTCTGAAATATCCATAAAAATTGGATCCTCTACAAACGGAGATGAATCCAATTCTTCTGTTACTTCCGGATTTGCTCCTTCAGTACTCGGATTGTTTATATGTAACCCAAAATATATACTAATTGCAATTACTTCCACAGCCTCTTTTATCCCAACTATGTCGAAAATGGCATCATCAAAAGAAGAGAAATTTTGTTCTCTATATGGACTTCCACTTGCACTATTTTTATGCCGCTGGTTCGGCTGACTTTTTGCGTACATATCTTTTTGGTTCACTTCAAATCTAAATTATTTCATATAAGTATAAAATATTTTCACATTTACAATGTGTCACATTCGTATGTTTATAATAACCTTACCACTCAGTTATAGTTTTCATGGGTGGTTCTACAGCATTGAGCTTCAATTCCATGTCAGTCCATACTCTGGCCACATCATCCTTAGATCATTTAGAAAACCCTCGTGCAATGTCTTTATTCGCATGTATTAGGGCCAACAGTCTCCATTTGCAGCTTATTCATGGGTTTTGACCTAAATCGAAAATTAATATAATTTTATTAAAATCGACCAAAATTGTGCACCAAAAATTGATTCAAAACTTCCATTATGGGCGCCGTTAAATATAAAAAAATTTCTAACTAAAATTTTTTCATTTTAAGAACTTTTAATTACAGATAAAATACGGTAATTCCACTTTGCACAAACACAATTAAGATTTAAATCAATTTTCCTCAAAAAAAAATATGACGCAAAATTTTGAGATTTTCCTAAAAATGTATCTTTTTTGAGCTATAGAGGCTGATTTTTCCCATGCTCGCAATTGTTTAGAATCGGAGAATAGGAAAAGGAAAATAATCCCGGGATTTGCTTGTTTAGAATAGGAGTAGGAAGAAATTAAAATTTTTCCTAGGGATTTATAGAAGGAAATATTTAGAAGAGGGCTGACTATTTCATATTTATATATTAAAGTTTAAGCTGAAGATTACACTCTGGATTCTTACTTCCAATCTTCATTTCCTTTGTGGGTACGGAACTTTTGTACAATTACATTTTTTTAAAATTTAATATCTCTCATAAAATCTTCCCAAGACTTCATACCCCAACAGCAACAACAATAAAAGTCAATAAAACTTTTTTATTATCTAATAATATGTAACAATGGGCGTATTCGATTCGTCACTCTATCTAGGATATAGGTATCAGAGTAAGGATTATACTCTGATGCAACGAGCTAGTTTTTCTGTATGGGAAAGGTTATCGAATAAATTATACTGTGATGAAACAAGCGAGTTTTTCTAGCCTCGATAGAAAGTGCTTCCAAATTGAAAATTGCTTAAAAATCAACGAGATTAAAAATTACCCATGAAAATTTCTCTGGAAATTTTATATTTCAGCTCTTTTTTTAAACAGTGCTGCCAAGTCTACCATTTTCTCATTTGCTGTTTTATTCGCACAACTCGATACGGGCTCGATACAAGTTATGAATCGAAAACACCTAATATATTTGTCCAAAAATTTGCAATTCACTTTTGGTGATACCAAAATAAGATTTTCCACACACAAAGTTCAGTAAGATTCGCCTGTTTAGGAACACAAGATCTCTGGATGTATCTATAAACTCAAAGATAAATTTATATTAGAATTATTTGCTTAATCCAATGATATATATCTTACGTACCCTTATTGTACCACAAGTACACTTCTTTTCCTCTCAGGTATGGCAGCAACACAAGGATGTGATAGCTCTCTCAATACCATTTCCGAAAAATTCGATGCACCGCAAAGTTCCAAACGTGGTAGAGAAACCAACTTTTCTGGAGCCACCTTTGATTTTGCAGTCAGAAGGTGGCAGGAAACGGATCCATAGTCCCTCACACGTACGTCATTTGCGAATATATGGAATTCAGTCGCTGCGGAAGGACTATAGCGTAGCCAACAAGGAACTGTAATTGAGTTGGTGTCGAAGAAATTACTGACAAACGTTTGCCATTGGTGGAGTGACTTTGCACTAATTGCTTCATCCCAGTTCATCTTCTCCATCCACAGTTTTTGCATCAAAATTTTGGAGAGTATAGTAACCGGAGACAACCATCCTGCAGGATCAAAGAGTCTAGCGATTATAGACAGCACTTCTCGTTTTGTGTACGAGTTCTTGGTTGCTAATGACAGGACCTGGAAAAAAACACATAAGTTTTGGCGTGCCAGTGATTTTGGGAACAACGAAAGCCGAGACCTCCAGTTGAAACTTGTTATTCTGGAACGAACCTATCCAAAAAGAAGATACTTGACTTGATTTAGTGCTGACGACATCATTAGTGGGCTGTATTTGATTTAGTTGAACTTCGCTGTGATCATTCGTCAAAATGTTTGACCTGCGTTTGGACGAGGAGCTATAATTTGTGTTGACGGGTGCAAGAGTAAATGCAGTCGAGTTCGTATCGCGATGCAGGGTAGAATGGTGACGTTAATGACATTTGGAGCAAGTGTTTTTACTTGGACAGTGCTTTAATACATGATGTTCTGACAAACAGTCTTGTGTTTTAATCAGTGTTGTGTTTTAATGACTGTTTCCAGAGAGGCATAGAGACTTTTGGTATGCGAAACGAACACTAGAAAACAAAGATAACATCCCAATTTGAGGTGTCGATCTTGAGTGATTTTAGCGTCGCGATACAATTAGTAATATTTCGCTGCAACTCCTTAAGAGCGGGGCCAGTATCAGACTTACATATGGGAGGTTAAAAAAGTCTTAAGTTGGTTGTTTATTAAGATACGGTGTTTTTCATACCTGGCTATAAGATTTTCCCACGCCGTCGTAATGCCATCATTGGTAAGCGAGCTAGCTGCAGAATGTCACGCACCTCGCCAGTTGTCTTCTGTAGTAGATGAAAGAGTTTATCTACATTAGATAGCCGGGAATAATTTATATATATATGGCGGTGAACAACTCACGACATGAAAGCCATTGTACATAATCGCAACGGAAAACGTCGGGTGTCGCATTGAAGGCTTACATTGGATGACCGAAGTACAGGTTCCAATATAACAAGTGTAGAGCTGGCACCAGGCGATACTGCTCTCCAGAATAGATATGTACTCAATGTATCGGCTGTAGGCTGCGAAGTACGTGTTTTCTATCAAGCACTTATCTTCTTTGAGAACTTCTGCTTCTCCTAAGCACGACAGATAAGCCAAGTCAATCTGTAGCATCACTCTGGCTAGAATGTCTTGATGCAGCTTTAAGACAAACTCATTTGATTCGTGGGTATACGATTGCTCAATATTATTTGACAGCTGGGCAATAGTTGCGCAAAACTTTGAGAATGATGTGGTATCCTCTAATTTGGTTATTAATGGTGTTCCCCATGGTAAAGCTGAAAATTTGTCTGCTATTTTCTCACTAGTTTGCAAAGCGGTTAATGTCAGTACTCCACTCTTGAGAGAGGCATTCCGTCTGCGAATTAAGGGAAACCTGAGCAAAACCACAACAGACCCGATTTTAGAGAACTCCACTCGGCACGTGATAGAAGTCAGTTATTCAAGCACATTGCTGGCTTCTGCAAGTCAAGTAAAAGGTCGCTGTTGCTAAATGATATTGGAGTTTGGGGTGACAGCTCATTTTATGTACATGAGAGTCTAACAATCGTGAAGTATTGCGTCGTGCCACCGAGCTCAAAAGATAAAAACTTCTGGTGTCAGCGCTTACAATTCCAGGCCGAGTGAGAGCCCATCCAAATGGTGAAGCTATAGTAGTGAGCAGCAGAGAGAGCGTAAATGCAGTAGCCGGCAGAAGCTAAACGGAAGCTTAAAACTCAACTTTTAATTTATTATTCTGTAGTTAATTATTTAATTACTTACAATTTCACTATTTAGTTTATTTTATTCACGTATTTAATTGCACATTTACATACGAGTATATGTACATATTATGTTCCTGATTAATTTTTTTGTTTCTCATTTTATTCCTAGTGATGTTAAATTTGTGCAGGTAATCGGTTAGTCTGTAGTGTGTGCGGCCGTATTGACTTTTTAGTTTATGCTTTGTTGTCGTTAGTTATGCTTTTGTGTTTGATGCTGCTTGTTCTGAGAGTGAGTTAAGACATTTGAGAGTAGTAATGTTGATGGTATTAATGGAAATCATAGGGCCTTGGTGCAGAATGTACAAAATTATTAGGTATTATTATTAGGTATTATTATTAGGTATTATTATTAGGTATGTTTTTAAAAGTTCCTCCATGGATGTGATTTGTGTAACTGAGAATTTGTTTAATGATGGGGTGGCTAACACACTTATAGAGTTGAGTGGGTTTGATTTGTTTAGAAATGACAGAGTTGCCAAAAGACGGGGTGGTGTAGCAATCTACTGCAGATCTACCCTTAAATGTAAACTTATAAAAAGGTGGTACGGAAGTTGAGCTTTTATGTGTTAAAGCCTATGACAATAACATTACAGTTATGATATCTTGTCTTTATAATCCGTGCAGGTGTAACAGTCTATCGCGGCATGTTTCTCTGAATTGTCTACTGAGCTCACAGATTATGATCATTATGCATTGTGTGGTGACTTCAATGTGAATCTCCTTGATCATGAAAATACAGGCAGCAATTTGCGGGATTATGTTGCAGCTGCTGGTCTCTCAATTGTCAACATTGTCATGCCTACCCGCTTTGGGAATACCGTCACTCCTAGCTTACTTGATGCCTTTATTATTTCTGTCTTATCTTCTTTATTACAATTTGATCAAATTTCTGTCTGACCGTGAGCTTGTATTCTGTTGCTGTGACATAAATTTAAACCATAACCCTATCCCGACAACATTTTCCTATCGTGACTACAAGTCTGTGAATCTTAAGAATTTATTTAATGTATTGTCCACTGTTGATTGGAATGATTGTTGATGAGAAGTTACAAACATTTTTAGATAAAATGCGCTCAGTATTTCATGAGCATGTGCCGTTACGTACTGGTTGTGTTAAAAATAACTCCTGCTCTTTGTATACTAGGTACATAAAGATTGCTATTGGGAAACGTAATAGATTGTATAACAAATGGAAAAGAAATTCCACAAACCATAATTGGGATATGTAGAAAGTTGCGCGTAATGAAGCTGTATCTAATATTAGGCAGGCTAAGGCTTTATTATCAATCGAAAATGAATTTGTCGCTACCTACGAAAGTGCTTTGGAATATTTTGAAGAAGCTGAAAGTGTGTAATGGGGGAGCTTCTGATTGTTCTTTACGCCCAAATATCCTCAATGATCACTTTTCTGGCCTTGTTTGTCGTAATAGTGATGTCACCCGGAGCTTGCTGCAGTTTCAAATGCTCCATTGTTCATTTCGAATTACTGGTGTAAATGAAGATGATGTTGAGTGATGCATTATGAATATAAAGTCTTGTGAGAGAAGATAGAATACATATTCATTTTATTAAGCATGAATTACCCTATATTTCTGGCCCAATTACTCACATTATTGATCACTGCTTCACTGCTAACGGCTAAAAAGTAGGTTATTTCACTTCCACGTGACCAATCAGATCGTGCTCGTTATCCGTAGTGGCGTTGAGGTATATGTTTGGCCATTTCTCCTCACGCAAGGGCAAAAGATTAGGTCCAATGAACCACCTCGACGTGTTATTAAATTCTGGTTGAGTGGACCATTTGGTGGCTTCGTCTGCGGCATTGTCTGAGGAAGAGACCCATCAACAATCTTGAACGTGAGAATCTTCTTGTTACCAATCTTGCTAACTGTAGACCTCGTATGACAGCCATTAAGTGATATGAATAAAGGCTTAAGCGGAGCAACTCCCATTTTTGAGGCAACTATACTGCAAGTAAGTGTTATATGGCGCGCAAATAAACTGCAGCGGCGTAAGCATCATTATTTTTATCTACAAAAAACATGTAGTTCAATTGCTTCCAAAGCAGCAGCTATAAGACATTTTGCAGTCGTATCAAATTGTCTTGATCGGTAAATCGGCATCTTTCATTAGACTGGACTTAATTTGTTATAAAAATTTGCCAATCTTCGGGATTTGTCAAATCTTTACTCATCATCTGACGCACAGCAAATCCAGCATTGAAACTACCTGAAATATTCATATTACGAGCACTATTTGCACTATGTGCCAATAAACCAATCACTGCAGAAATTGCAGTAGGACGTAACCTGTGGTCCATCTTCATCCGTCTCATCAATGGCAAAGACATCGCGCGTTATACGTACCCGCTTTCGCCGCCTATCTACACGCAGAATTCCAGATCGTGTAAGTTGAGGTAATGTTAATTCGTTACTTTCCTCAATAAGAGAAATGGGCTGCCCAGTAGCCTGACGTAGAGTAGATGCTACAGAACTACCGTCGAATGTGCAGCTATTGCAACATGTGCCTCATTTGACGTGCGCTCAGCGGAAAGTGCTGTCGCACCTGTCAAAGCGAATTGCCGGTTGGTGCAGCCATGGCGGTGGTATTACCCCAAAGTGATAATGGTGGTGCAACAGGAACATATGAAGCAGGTGACTGCGCTATCTGGCACTAGAAATTGGAGCTTGCTAGTTTATTATATTGAAAGAAGGATTAAGGTTAACCTGCAGGGATATTGTGGATATGGGACAGGTTAAGGGTATACAATTATGTGGTAAATATTTGTTGATTAGAAGTCTGATACAGTATCTAGCTGAGGTATTCGATACAAGATTGTGGAAATATCCAGATAGGTTTTTGGGCACAAATGAATTATTATTTGTGGATGGCAGATGAGTTTCATATATTGCTATAATATCTGGTGAGAATATATTTATAAGTAATGATAATACATTGTGATTATTAATATAACCATTCATGCTCCATTGCATTAATTTAATGGACATATGCAAGAGAGCAGAAAATTTAAATATGTTAAGTTTGCGTTTGTAGGCTTGGGTAAACGGCGGGAGCCGTGGCATAAACTTTTATTATTTTCTATAAACTTCATTTATATTGTACCGTTGTCTGACTAAATATGTGAAAAGTAAAAGAGATATTTTCTTGTGGTAGGGGGTGTGTGAACTGAATCTAGCTAAGAGTTGTATATATTAAAATTCTCAGAGAATTGCGATGGGAAGAATCAGTGTAAGTTTGCGCTAAGCTGTGATTATCAGTGAAATTTGAGACCGAGGTGTGATTAGAGTGTATCAGTGTACGAGAGTTTGCGAGTCCAAGAGAGAGTGGATCAGAGTTTAAGTGACATGTGGTACGGATAGTAGTTGAACAGAGAGAGTGTGAGTAAGAGTTTGTATGTATAAGTCCTTTAGTTGAGGAGAGTGGATCGGTTTGCAAATTTATTATTTAATGAGGTGGCGGTTCGGCCGCTCTCGGCCCGGCTGATCGTTTTAGAATTTTTGTAGTGGTGGTTTTTTGTTGAATTTTGTACCTTCCTTTTTTTTGTTTGAATTGATTAGCTTGTGCAGCGATTGAAGAGTGAGGAATTTTTGAAGTGGTTAGAGGAGAGGTAGGGTGTTCTTTGAATTCATTTAATTAATTTTTAAAAAATAAATAAATTAAAACCATTTATATATGGTTTTAATTTTGATTATTTCTCTTGCCTGTTGAAATTTTGACCACTCAGCTGAGGAGTCGGGGTGCTGGTCTGTGCAGTTAGCACAGTGTGTCCGTGTACAATCTGAGTGGGAATGGGGAGGTAGGTTGCACATGAAGGTGCCCTATTACAGAATTTCTGAAAATGTTCAAGTAACTGGCAATTTTTGCACCGCATAGGGATATTGTATTTGTTATTGCACCGCATAGGGCTACAAATATATTGCCTTTCTCCAAGCGATGTCCATTTTTTTACGAAAGGCGATCCAAATCGAATGTAATTAATACAACTTTGCTAGGCTGCATCTTCCCATCGATATTCCTCATAAATTTGTACACAGCTGTAACACATTGAGGACCCAATTCCTCAATAACTTCTTTTTCGGATATATTGTTTAGAAACCGGTCGAAAATGGCGCCTTTGACCAAGTTCAAACTGCGTTTTTATCTTTCACTAATAACAACAAATTTACATCACGAAGCTCGGAAATTTTGAGAATATATTGGCTTATGAGGTTCAGTGATTTGTCGACTTGAAAGCTGTAGTAGTGATTTTTTGGTATCATTGTAGCTAAACACTATAAATCCGGCTGTTGGAGTCAAGGTAGGGTTGGTAAAAGTTCAAAAGATTTAATTTTGCATTTTTTCTTTTTTTTATTGGGTAGTCGGATAGCGAGGAGTATCGATTTGCCTCAATGTCCGGCGGCCCTGGAGCTATCTATACCAAACTCAACTTAAATAGTAGAGTTTTTTTTTAAGTACTACAAAACGAATATTGAGAGCGCAATAGCGAGAGGTAGAGAGGAAAAAAAGAAAACGCGAACAATAGCAGCAGAAATTGACAAACATTACTGAGAAGATATATTTAAATGTTTTACCAAGCCACTGATTGAATTAATTGAAAAGACCCAAGCAACTGATGCGAATAATACAACAATCAATGGAAATGAAAATGTTTTGAAGTTTGATAAGAAGGCCTGCAGTCCAATCAAAAGAAATCAACTACATTTGTTGAGTGCAATCAAAGTTCCAGATATTTCTGACAGTAATGCAGATGATAATTTTTTCAGTCAAGTGACCAACACAAAACAAAATCAGTCAATTTTAAAAGCAAATTTAATGCATTTTGAAAAAATTGGTAAACTAGATTAATTATATGGAACACATAAAGATATAAATGGAGCATGTAGATTTGGGGATAGTGCTTTGAAAATTTATAATGATAGAACACAAATATCAGACCAAAATTTGGCGATAAAACCCGGTTTAGGTTTTATAATTATTCTATACAACACCAATGAATTATCATGACAGTGAATTGGAAATTTATAAAAAGATACTATTGAAGACGAATGCTTATACAAAAAATGTTTGATATAAATGAACAAGTCAAGGGCACTAGATCATGCAAATATAAAAAAATAATAATAAATAAATTCTTTAATGAAAAAAATCATTATTAACTAAGGTGAATGATGGTTTTGGTCTATGTATTTTGTCTAGTATTATGAGATAATAAGAATAATTTAGTTTAGTAGTTTGCCCCATGGCCGACACTGCGACCTAAAAGATATTTTGTGTCATACTAAATTTGTCATTAATGATCCATGTGATCAAAACTGTCCGATCTACTACGCCCTATGGGTTTAGTACCGGCGTTTCCTCCGTAATGCCATAGCAAAGCGTCACAATTAAAGTTATCAAGTTCTTTTCTACCTAGATGTTCCTTCTCTAAAGAAAGGAAGTAGCTGAAAGTCATGTTCCGTCATTATCTGTTCCGCTTTATGGATGAATTTGAGAATGTCCATAACAGGAGCATTCCTTATTTCTTCCAGAGCCAGCTGATCGCTGAATATGTTCATTTTAGTTCTTGCCAACGCAATGCAGTTGCACAGTATGTGTCCTGTGGTTTTCTCTTCTTCTAGACAGAGCCGGCACTGCGTATCATCAAGAATCTTGATTTTAGTCAGGTGATATTTCAGGTAATAATGACTTGATAGAAAACCTACTATTTTCCCAGTTGATACCACAGTATGGCTCCGGACCTATGAAGCTTGGTGCGGAGCCAGTTCGTCAACAATTTCATTGCCTTCGATCCCCAAGTGACCCGGGACCCAGCAATTGCAACCTTATTTGTTGCACCTAAAGATTGTAGGTTGTTGAAGCATTCTTCCACCAGTTTCGATTCTAAAGAATATGAAGCCAATGCCTGTAATGCAGTTTGACTATCTGAATAGATAGTTGTGTGCGCCCTTGATACCCCTTTTCAGATTTGTCATAACTAATATTGAGATTGCTTGAATTTCGGCCTGGAAGACGCTAGGCCAAGATGTTGGTATTGGTCCATAGACCCCCTGCACCGTCTCCGGTTTTTGAACCGTATGTGACCCATTCTAGACTTCTAGGGTCCACCCAAAGTCCTCCTATGTCCCATTCATCACAGTCTGAGATAATATTCTCAAAATTGCGATCAAATTGTCGTTTGGTATAATATAATCCGTTATTGAGTAGATTATGTTTTGATAAGGTATGTTTTTCAAAATATTGATAAGGAGCATAGTCATGATGTTTTGTCTAGACAAGATTTTCATCTTCAATGCGCTTCTAGCAGTATTATGGCCTCAATAGCAGCGGTTGGGCAGTTTCGCATAGCAGTGATTGCCTTTGAAAACTTGGAAGTATTTTCTTACCAGATTCTTTTGTTGTCGTAGGACACCACACAAGGGATGCATAGGTAATAATTGGTCTAACCATCATCACATACATCCAGTGTATCATTTTTGAGTCTAGACCCCATGTTCTACCAAAGAGACTTCGACATGCCCACATTGCTCTTGTGGCTTTGTTTATCACAGAGTGTAGGTGAGATTTCCAATTCAGTCGCTTATCCAGAACTGCACTTAAATATTTGACCTCATCAGAATATTCTATATTGATTCCCTGAACAGCTATTGTACCAAGGTTCAATTTTAATCTGTTTGTAAAAGGAACGAGAATGGTTTTGCTAGGATTCATGCTTAACCCCTCTGCGCGACACCATTCTGAAGGCTAGAGCCTGATTCATAATGTCGGATACTGTTCTTTCAAACTTGCGACTTATAATGACAGAAAGATCGTCAGAATATCCACTTGCATCGTAGCCTAACCCTTGTAGTTTGACCAAAAGATCGTCAATAACTAGAGACCATAGAAGGGATGACAACGCACCGCCTTTGGAGCCGCCTTTCATTGTTTTGACTGATACGGCCCAGAGATGATCTAATTTCTCTACTTTTTAATATCATTTGAACCCACCCAACATTCGGTTTATTAATATTTTTCCAGAACATAGCCCCCTCTAGAGAGCAGTAACTGCTATTATCAAAGCCGCCCTCGACATCTAAGAAGGCACATAAAGCAATTTCCTTGCAATATTGAGCTTTCTCTATCTTTTTAGAAGATAATGAAGCGCTCTTTTGTGGATTTCCCCCTATTGTATGCAAACTGAGATTGATACCGAGGTGTTGTTTTCTCCAGCGTTTCTCTAATTTGTAGATCCACCAATCTTTCTATAGTTTTTAGCTCTGTAAGAATTAGGCACTTCGCTGGACCTCTTGCCCAATTTTGGAATAAATTCCACATTGACTTTACGCCATATGGATGGTATGTACTCCCTACTGAAACTGTTCCTAAAAATTGCAACAAGTGATTTAAGTATTACATCCATTACTCTTATCAAGAGGGCTGAAAAGTCCTATTCTCACCTTTTATCTTGAATGGTTTAAAGGGCCAAACAGCCATTTAACTTTGTCTGGGGTAAATATTACTCAGTACAAACACTTTTTTTCAAGATCTTTTGTCTAAAATGGCCCTTCGGTCACATGATGGCTAATCCAGTGTCATTGACACTCTAATTTATCACGGGAAGAGCAACTGAAGCAGGTATTCTAATGTGACCCTCCTATTCATTGTACATGATCCATCTGGTCTTCTTAAAGTTGTAATACCATTCGAGTGTGCCTTGCGTAAAGCTTTATGGAGTCTAGCGCTCTCTGGCTTTCGACTATGATTTCGCAAAACTTCTCTCCAAGACACACGCTTGGATCTACTTAGTTCTTTGTTGAAATTTTTTAGAGCCACCCTCTTTTTTACGCATATCTGGAAGCTTGCCTTTCCACCATGGGACCTTGCGAGTCACATTGTGAGATTTGACCGCAGTGCGTTCATGATATGCTGAGATTATTATATCATTTAGCCGATGCACCGCCTCCTAGTTCACCGACAGAATTTATTCTTGTAGACAGCGAATGGGATCTTGATTCTAATAATTTCCTCTATAGTCTCCAATTTGTCTTTTTTGGATTGAAGACTTCATTTTTTATTTCAGATTTTCCTGGTAAATGATCTGACAGAGAGGGCTCGTCAAATTCATGCCAGTTTCTAACAAAATTGGCGATGTGAGGACTGGTTAGAGTGAAGTCTGATACCTCTTCTCTAACCGCGTTAATAAAGGTTGACCTTGTACCCTTATTACATATGTTGATAGTTTTAAGGGAGAGACTCACCTCTGTTGGTAATGTCCAAGCTTCCATAGATATATAGGTGCGCATTTGCATCACAACCACAGTGTAATGTTGGAGTCACCTGGAAAGTAGGCGGACGCACAAACAATTTCCTGCGCTCCGTTCTCTTTTGAGACTTCAACAAGGATAGCTACTAGATCTTGACTAGTAAATTCTGAAATGAGAAAACAGTTAGTATTAAAATCAATCATAATCGCCGCTCTGGGCCGCGAACAGTAACCTGCATCCTTTATTTGCAAGATCCTTGATTTGCCCCCAATTATCCATGGTTCTTGTATTAGGGCCATGGCTAGGTCGTCGTCAGCGAATCTCTTGCATAGGATGGCCGATGCTCCATTAGCATGGTGCAAGTTCGGCTGTAGCACTTTAAGAGTACTCATTCGCAGCGAGTTTCTAGAGCCTCGCGGACTCTTATTTTTGTGGTCTCTATAACCCCCAGTATGCTTGGATTTTGTTTTGTATTGCTGAGGCGCTATTTGCGCGTGACATACAGCGGCATCGTGTTTTTTGTTGTTGTGTTTGCGCCTGCGATTTCTCTTTATCGTTCTAACGCCGCTTTGATAGTCGATGGTTTGTTAGCCTCTGCTTCGTTGGACCTTGTGTCACCAGCATGCCCTTCAGCACTGCTCCCGAATGTCGGCGTTGTTTGTTTTTTTGCCGTATCGATGGCTTTTTCTGCGCCATTGATGCTTTTTAATATGAGAGGCACATGCCCATTGCAATAAGCTATCTTCCCCTTGCACTGTGATAGTTTATTCAGTGATTCATCATCCACTGTAATAACCAGACGAAGCTACGCACCTTCGGTCGACCTCTGGATCACCTTCCAATTATTCGCTGCCATTGCATTCTGCGCCCCAATGGTCGCAAGAATTTTTTCATTTGGAAGCTCGGTGCTCTGTGGGAAGTAGCCTCTGACCACATACGTTTCTGGAAACTTAGATTACTGAAAGAGTATCATCCAAACAACATTTCCCGTTTATTAGGCCGATGTATTTTCTCATCCAATTAGCCGTGTTCTCATTTGAGCATAGGAACAGTGATCAACCGTTTCTGTGTGCTAGGCCCTCAAGCACTGGTTTGTCGTTATTGTCGTTGGCCTCTATCAAAACGTCAATAACGGTCTCTTGGATTAGAACCAACTATTATAAAATGAATGGCGCCTTTATTAAATCGGTTGGAACAATTCCCAGCTCAATAATGCTGGCCACCTGACTAAATTTGGCTTTCCTACATAAGGTCTTTTTGAAAGATGGCGTTTCTGTCGGGGACTCCTCTGAGCGAGAACTTTCCGCCGTGGACTTTTAGCAATCTCTAGGGTATTTTCCTTAGAGTGGCCATTTGTCATAGCATTGTTAAAATGTATCTTCTCTGCCGACTTGATTTGGACGCATCCCTCAGCATATGCTGTTCCACATTGGATTAGGAGTTTGTCTATCTTAGCCAATCGCACATCAAATGACTAATGTATGCCATTAACTATAGGGCGTCACCAGTCTCCCAATGCGCACCTGTTTCCAGCTTTCCAGCCGTCACCACGTGTATGTGAGAGATCATGCTTCCATCAGAAACTCAATTACGACACATACCTAAGTACATGTTAATCCCCTTGAGTTACCTGCGGCTCTGACAGCCGTCTTATGAGATTAAATACACATATTAGGACGATCCAAATTAACTGGTTGATTGGTTGCAGCTGGTAATGTCATCGCAATCAGCTGATTACAACAATCATAATAATGAATTCATTCCAATTGTTGAATAATTGAAAGAATGCAAGATAATTATATAATATATAGTAAATAAAAAATTAATTTTTCAATATGAGAATTTGCGTTGATAAGTTTGAACACTATTCTAAGCAAAGGCATAATATACGAGTATATGATTTCAAAAGAAAATATATTTCAAAAATATTTGGAATCAGTTTCGATAAAGGTAAGAACTGGCACCTTGATTGGAAGCGAATTAGACATGTCGGGCAGCTGATGGAAGAAGAAGAGGCAGCACAAAGTTCTTCAACTATCTCACGATTTACTCACAACTATAAAGAAATCAAACAAGGATATATTAAATAAAGTTTCTGCTAAGTATGAGCTCATTGTAGATTTGAATGTTAAAACAGAAACTTCTCTAAAATTTTATATGGATAATGTTTTAGATTTTCAAAGAAATTGTATGGTACAGAGTCTTAGTAGAATGGAGAGTTATATTTTTTATTACATAAAAAAATTTTCAAAAATATAAATTATGACAGTATCAATAATAACGATGAGTAAGAAAAGTTTAGGAGATGAACTGCACAAATAGACCATATAAAATTTAAATGACGACGAGTAATAACAATGGGTATAGATGATCCATGGCAAGCGGATTGTGTGGAAATGGGTACTTCTTCCAAATACAATAGTGGCTACAACTTCGTCTTGGGCTGTAAATCTTAAAACGAAAAATGCTGCTGTCATTGAGGCTATGAGAAGTATTACTTGTACAATGTTTGATTGTTGGTAAGTATATGAATATGTCATTGAAATTCAAACAATTCTATCAATTAAATAAGGACTTATTTGAAAGTATCATGCAATTCATAAATAAAATATAAATGTTTGCATATGAAAATTGAGTTAAATTAAATCATTTTGTTTTCTTCTTTGTTAAGACACACACGCACACACAACCATCAAAAGTAATGACATTCTTAAATATGTGTAAAAATATATTTTTGGTTTTTTTAATGATCTACAATATTGGATTAATTCCAATTCCAATAAATTTGTTTGATTTAGGTGCAAACAGTGTGCACTAAGAAGGTGGCCGCAAGGCTACAACAAGTCTACAACAACAACAATTTCTGGATTTTGACTTGTCATTTGCTTAAAAAAAGCTTTCGCTTTTGACATGTTAAAATCCAATTTTAGCTTTGAACAGGGAGCACAAATCGGTGTACCCTGGATTTGAATTTGAATTTAGATTTTGCGATATTGATAGTGAGGAAAATGAAATAAAATTTAATAAATGTAAAACAAAGATTTCTGCAAAATTAAATTATGTGGAAAAGTGAAAGTGTTTAAATTATGTGGAAATGTGAAAATGTTTAAATGCAAAAATCTTTAATATTTTGTGTGGGAGCGGGATCAATGAAACAAGTGGCCCGACTACTCCCGCTGTACACAATTGTGTTTGGGAGGGGTACCAAGTGACAATGGGCGGCCGCCAGCGGCAATGAGTAGCATTATGCATGTGCAGTGAATTCTAGAAGATGCTTGGCCAAAGGTAACCAATGGGTTTCTTATAAAAATGTAACAATTTTTTAAAATTATTTATTATTTAGGAATAGCAGACACTTAATTTGTTTGGGACGAATATATGGATTCCATATATAACAAATTTTTTCCAATTTAACGCAAATGTGGCATCCTAATAATATATTGTATTAGTTGCATAAATCAAGCGCCATTTCCATTTGTGAACTTGTGAACAGGGGCAGCAACTAAATGGTATAACTGCTAATTTTCAGGCAGCTTAATTCTTTGATAATTATTTACTTACAGTTAACAACTATGAAGATTATACACAGAAGTGCAACAATACACTCAAATCGCTATATATTTATATATATATATATATATATATATATATATATATATATATATATATATATGTATATATATATATATATATATATATATATATATATATATATGTATATATATATATATATATATATATATATATATATATATGTATATATATATATATATATATATATATTATATGTATATATATATATATATATATATATATATATATATATATATATATATATATATATCGCTGTCGCTGTCGCACAGCGTGTTTATGGGAGGGCCGGAACTGGCCTGTGTTGGCTGCTGAGCAACACACTTCGTGTTTCCGGCTTTCCACTTTTCTTTCCGTTCGCAGCGCTGGAGCCGTGCACACGCTCTCATCTGTATCTATTCCTGATACTGTATTTTTGTGGGAAAGCTTGACATCATAGTATATTTTAAATATATTAAATTAAAATAAGCATTCAATTTTATTTTTCTTTTTTATTGGATACGCTACTCCCGAGCGTAACCCAAATTGGTGACCCCGACGTGATATGAACACGCATAGGATGCTCCACTCGCCAACAGCCTCAGGACCGGCGCCGCCGGCACCACCGGAGCAGCCGCCGACTCGAGCAACGTACGCTCCACACCAGCAGCCACAACTACCGCACGTGCATGCGCAGGCACAGCTGGCCATGCCCACGCCATTGCTGATACCGACACACCACCTGCCGCCACACCGTGCAGGGGAACCTGGGGGACACGCCTCCTTTTCGTCGCCGCCCGCGATCGAGGCGGTGAGCAGCTGTCGGCTCCCACCTTTCTGGAGGAGTAACCCCGATCTGTGGTTTTACCAGATCGAGGCCGCGTTCCAAGTACACCATGTGCGCAACGACAACAGCCGCTACAATCTAGTAGTTGCGGCGCTCGACCCGGAGACTATTTCCGAGGTTGCGGATGTACTCCGCACACTGCCGCCCGTTGGGAAGTATGAGGCGTTGAAGGCAGCCATACTGAATCGCCTCACCGACTCGGCGGATCGACAGCTCCACAAGCTACTCACAAAACTCGAGCTGGGTGACAGGAAGCCGTCTCAACTCCTGCGGCAGATGCGCGCCTTGGCACGTGACAGGGCCACGGATGACGTCATCCGAGCGAAGTGGCTCGATTTGATGCCGACGTCAACGCGACGGATTCTCAAGATTCTGAAGACCACCAGCCTAGAGGAGCTCGCAGAGGCAGCAGACGAGCTGGTCGACAATGGACCTACAGTGGCGGCTACGTCACCTCCACTCTCGTCTCCGAGACCCCGCTCTCCATTCGCGAACAGATCGTCGATTCAACGGGTAACTCCGTGCACGCAGAGCTTGCCGCACTGCGCCAGTCAGTGGCACAGCTCGTGGCACTAACGCGGGAGAATCAGGAGCTGCTGCGTAAAATAACGCCCCCACTTCATAGGGGTCGCGCTGAAACCCGCAGCCCCAGCCGCCATCGAGATCGCTCAACAGCGCCTGGCCAATGTTGTTACCACCTGAAGTACGGGGCGACAGCACAGCAGTGCCGACCACAGTGTATCTTTGCCGCCGCCGTGGCCGTCGCCTCGACGCCGTCGGGAAACTAGCGCTGCCGACGCCGACTTGGGCGAACGACGCCGGCCGACCACCAACCGAAAAACGCCTACACGTAATGGATCGAACGACATCCACTCGCTTTCTCGTGGACTCGGGTTCAGTGGTCTCCTTACTGCCGAGGGGAACGGTCGCCCGCAAACTACAGCGAAACAGCCTCACGCTGTACGCCGCCAACTCGTCGCCGATAGCCACATACGGGCAGCTCACGCTGAAGCTGAACCTCGCCCTGCGTCGGGATTTTACTTGGGCGTTCCCTGTGGCTGATGTGCAAACTGGCGGACTTCCTGGCATACTATGGGCTCCTGGTAGACTTGAGGGAACGACGCATCGTAGACCCCCTTACCAATATCGCGGCAACGGGCCGCATGGACCCGGCTCGAATCTAAGGCATCTCCACAGTGGCTCGTATTGATGCACCTGTGGGACCACATGGCGACCGGTATAGAGAGCTCGTCCAGCGCTTCCTGCAACTCGCTTGACCAGCAGGGGTCATGGCCACTGTACCAGACTTGCCGGTACAACACTTCATCGTCACGGAGGGCCCTCCCGTTTTCGAGCGCCCCCGTAGACTCGTCGGTGAACGACTCGCTGCTGCCAAAGAAGAGTTCGCCGACCTCCTCGACAAGGGGGTGGTACGCTCATCATCGAGCCCATGGGCCAGCCCGCTACACATGGTACCAAAGCCGAATGGAAGCTTGCGAGCCACTGGCGACTACCGCCGCCTCAACGCGTGTACCTTGCCAGACCGATATCCTCTACCGATCATCGAGGACCTGATCCAGGAGAGCCGGGGAAAAGTATTCTCTGTAATCGATCTGCAGAAAGCCTTCTACCAAATCCCGGTTGCCAAAGCTGACATCCCGAAAACGGCAGTCACAACACCTGTCGGCCTCTTCGAGTTCGTGGGTATGCCATTAGGCCTGCGTAACTCCGCGCAAACGCTTCAGCGGGTAATTAATCACCTACTGAGGAAACTCCCCTTCGTGAAGGGCTACGTAGACGACCTGCTCATCGCATCCGAGACGCATGACGAGCACCTGCATCATTTGAGCCAATTGTTGGTGACGCTGAGAGCGGCGAACCTACGCATCAACTTGGACAAATGCCAACTTGGTGCCCAGGAAGTTACATTCGCTGGGTATCGAGTCTCGAAAGAGGGGTTCAGGCCCCCGCGCCCAAAGATCGAGGCGATCGACGCCTTTCCAAGCCCGACAGACTCTACCCAGCTGAGACGTTTCCTGGGTATGGTTAATTACTACCGCAGGTGTATACCGCACGCCGCGGAACTACAGGCCCCGCTCAACGAGCTTCTGAGCAACCTAACGAAGAAGAAGGCGGCGATTAGCTGGACGACGCAAACGGAGCAGGCATTCCAGCAGTGCAAGGCGAGTATCGCAGCAGCTGCAGATTCAGCCTTCCTCTCGCCTACCGCGCCAATCGCTCTCTACACCGACGCATCGAGCACCGCCATCGGAGCGGCACTCAACCAAGAGCAACCCGATCTGATCTGGAAGCCTCTGGGGTTCTTCTCTAGGAAGCTCAGTCCCCCAGAAACTCGCTACAGCGCCTACGACAGGGAGTTGCTCGCGGTGTATGCCGCAGTCAGGCACTTCAGGAGGATCCTGGAGGCACACGCCTTCACAATCCACACGGACCACAAGCCGCTCGCCTACGCCGCACAACAACGCTCGGACAAGGCAACGCCGAGGCAGAGCGGACACCTGGACTACATCCTGCAGTTCAACACACGATTTGTGTACGTTCCCGAGGGAGAAAACGTTGTGGCAGACGCACTTTCGCGAACCTGTACCGTCTCGATGCCTTCCATCCTCGACGAAGCCACTATCAGCCTGGAGCAAGCCTCTGATGTAGAGCTGCCTCACTTGCTGGAAAATCCGCGTATCCAACTGGATCGTCTCGCTTTCAATAACAGCGAGATCTACTGTCTGGTTACCGATGGGGCGACACGGCGCTATTTGCCATCCAAACTGCGTCGAACGGCGTTTGGCATCGCACACGGATCATCCCACCCGAGTGGTCGAGCAACGGCGAAACATCTGGTGGCCAAATACTTCTGGCCAAGCATGCGCAAGGACGCGCTCCGCTGGGCCCGTGAATGCCAACCATGCCAAAGCGCGAAGGTCCATCGGCACAACCGCGCCGAGTTGCAAAGTTTCGGGAAGACAGATGACAGGTTCTGCCACGTTCATATTGACCTGATCAAGCTACCGCTGGTGAGAGGACTGTCGCACTGCCTGACCATCATCGACCGCTTTTCCCGATGGCCGGTGGCTGTCCCACTCCCGGACATTCGAGCTGTGACCGTCGCACGAGCGTTCTTCCACAGTTGGGTCTGCACTTTCGGCACGCCACTCACCATCACCTCCGACCAGGGGGGTCAATTCGAGGGGGAGCTATTCACGGCTCTCGCGAAAATGACGGGTGCTAACCATGTTCACACAACGCCTTACCGCCCACAATCAAACGGCATGGTGGAGAGACTACACCGCACACTAAAAGCGGCCTTGATGTGCAGTCCAGACACATCATGGCCAGACGCCTTGCCAACAGTGCTATTGGGGATGCGGACGGCGTACAAAGAGGACCTCAAAGCAACTCCAGCCGAGATGCTCTACGGCACCCAACTACGCCTGCCGGGGGAATTCTTCGGACAACAAAACGACCCTACCACCCAACTGGTTTTCATCGAGCAGTTGCGCAAGCTGGTAAAAGCGATCAAGCCAGTACCAGCGTCCAACCACTCGAGACAGAAGCCGTTCGTCTTCAAAGAATTGCGCACCTGCACGCACGTATTCTGCAAGCTGGACAAAATCCGGAGGCCACTCGAGCCGCCATATACGGGCCCCCATAAGGTAATTCGCCGGGTCAACGACAAGAGTTTCATCATCGACTTGAACAGCGTCGAGAAAGCCATCTCTACGGACTGCTTGAAGCCGGCCCACCTCGAAATGAGTGACTCAACATCGTCGCCATCGCTGCAGGCATCCCGATCACCATCGCCAAACCGATCGCCATCGCCGCAACCGTCGCCATCGTCAGCGACAAATGACCCGGTAGCGATCCATCCAAGGAGTCATCTGAGGAGTCAACCACCAGCTCAGGGGACCAACCCTCACCACAGCCGGGGAGTCGACCGACGAAACGGGTATCGTTCTCCGCGCCTCCTGCGCCGATCACTGGGGGAGGAATACCTGTGGCGACACCACTACCCCCATCCAGTTGTCGGGTACGCCAGCGCAAGCAGGCGTTGGTTCCGCGTGCCATCTATTAACACGCTGTCGCTGTCGCACAGCGTGTTTATGGGAGGGCCGGAACTGGCCTGTGTTGGCTGCTGAGCAACACACTTCGTGTTTCCGGCTTTCCATTTTTCTTTCCGTTCGCAGCGCTGGAGCCGTGCACACGCTGTCATCTGTATCTATTCCTGATACTGTACTTTTGTGTGAAAGCTTGACATCATAGTATATTTTAAATATATTAAATTAAAATAAGCATTCAATTTTATTTTTCTTTTTTATTGGATACGCTACTCCCGAGCGTAACCCAAATATATATATATATATATATATATATATATATATATATATATATATATATATATATATATATATATATATCTATATATATATATATATATATATATATATATATATATATATATATATCTATATATATATATATATATATATATATATATATATATGTATATATATATATATATATATATATATATATATATTTTATTTTTCTTTTTTATTGGATACGCTACTCCCGAGCGTAACCCAAATATATATATATATATATATATATATATATATATATCTATATATATATATATATATATCTATATATATATATATATATATATATCTATATATATATATATATATATATATATATATATATATATATATATATATATATATATATATATATATATATATATATATATATATATATTTATTGTCAATCTCTCTTGGAAATATACAATAAAAAAGTGAATAGAATAAAAAAAAATAAAATAAATATATTGATAACACCTTCTTTCATTTTTCTCTCATGTTTTTATTTTTGTCAAACTATATAGACATTTTAAACATAAATGTCCACAATTAAATGAATTATATTTTATAATCATATTGAATTTTTTCCCCAAATAGTTAACGATCTCGAACAACAACATCGAGCATAGAGCACAGACGGTGTCTGGCAGAAAGAATAAATACTCCCAGCAAACAATTTCGAAGTGCTTAGAGTTATGAGTTAGAAAATTTGCTTTTGATACGTCATAGGAAAAAAACGCACATGACAAACATATGAATAAGCGTTTGCACACATGTAGCAACAAGGCATTTACTTGTGTACGCCAGGCAATGCCTGTATATGAGTCGTACATGTATTGTGCTAGCAACACATCGCGTTTCTACAAGGCAAGAAGTTATCATTTGAATCGGAGTATCGCGGATCTCTCAGACAGAACTACATGTTCTCTCAAATTAGAATATTTTTTGTTTTTGTGGTATAATCTCTGGTCACACGCTAGAAGCGAAACAATGTCTTCGTACTCTTTGATAATAACTATGTATATTTCCTTCAATTGAATAGTACCTTCAGTAGATTTTTAATAATTTTATATTGTAAGCATGTAAAAAAAAAAAAAAAATAATTATTATAGAATTAGGTGGGTGCCACGGCGCTCTAGGCCCATACCAGGCTACGCCCATGGATATTAGCGCTTCTTTTATGCAACATCTTCTTCTTCTTAAATGTTGCCTCTCTTACCACTATCTCTTCGTCCTCTCGTTGACTCTTAAGGGTACCGCCTTCCAGGAGCTTAAGCAGCAGCGACATCTGGCAACTTTTGGTGGTTCAGCCAACCATATGTACCTTCCATGTTTCTTGCTCTCCATGTACTGGCTTGTATATCTCCTCGACTGTGCTGACGAGATCTCTCATTGGCTGGTGAATTGAACGCCTGCCCATTAATATCTCCGTCAGCTCTCCGATATGTATGGCAAGTTTAGCAAACATACTATATTGACCCTCCATTGCACGTGCTTTGATAGCGCCTTCCTGTTGGTCCCCGGGCACTGGTATTGTTGTCTGAGCAACTGCGGCCGAGGTTGCATTGACTTGGTCCAGATTTGAGCTCAGTTCCATTTTACGTCTTTCATTTCAACCAACACAAACTCTCAACGATTGTGTTGCAAAAATGATTATTGATATTTGCTTTTCAATTAATGCATCTCTTGAATCCATAATATTGCAAAAATCATCTGGAAGTCTTACTTATTGGGCCTATAGCAATTTTTCCATCACCAATATCAAGCAATTGTTTAGAAAAGCGTGCAGCAGTTGGATCATTTTGAATTTGGACACGCATATTGGTTGTTAATTTCATTTTATGAACGCTGCGCCACAATGATTATGATTTTAAACATGCATTGATCTCATCTGCATAGGTCGATCGTGGTATAACTGGTAGTGTTTGACGGAAATCTCCAGACAACAAAATGAGAGCACCACCGAAAAGTCTATCATTACCTTTCAAATCTTGCAGTGTACGATTTAGTGCTTCCAATGAATATTTGTGAGCCATTGTACACTCATCCCAGATAGTGATGTGGCAGCTTGATAGTACTTTACCCATACTGGAATGCTTTTTAATGTTGCATACAGAATTTTCATTCGTTTGTATATTTAATGTCAATTTCAGTGCAGAATGTGCTGTTCTGCCTCCGTCTAATAATGTCGCAGCAATTCCAGATGATGCGATGGCCAAAGCAATTTTACTTTCAGAACGTATTTGTGCTAATAGAAGCGAAATTAAAAAACGTCTTTCCAGTTCCGCCTGGTGCATCCAAAAATAATAAACCACCTTCTTCAGCAGCGACTGCATGCATAATTGTAGTGAAAATTCTTTTTTGCTCTGGTAATAATTTTGGTTCATTTGTTTGAACATATTCGACCAACTGATCAATTGTTTATGATTGTTCACGTTGCATATCTCGGTTAAACAAATCACTTGCTGGTCGATTGGGGGATGGCATTCCCAATTTCATGAGTGATTGATTCGAAATATTCATGGATAAATCTTCCAGCTTGATCAAAGCTTCATTATATATTTCTGGCGTGAAATCTAAACTAAGATCTGCACGAATTGTACGAAGCGCATCTTCACTCATTGCATCCTTATATTTTTCCCATAATTCAGTTGGATTTGTTGGATAGCATGTTTTTGAATAAAATGGCAAACAATATTCGTATTTGGCGTGGCGTTGAACTGGCAGCAGCGTCGTCAAGAGTTAAATCCCAATGCAAATCTCCTTCTAATAATCCTAATGCTCGGCATGAATCATGATACGTTGTATGTAGTTGAGCATTTACAGTTTTCAAATATTCGAACGATGTTGGTCCAGGAATATTAATTAACAACAATCGTAAAAAAAAGCTCTTTGGGATGAACTGTGTATAGTTTGCCTAATGCATTAGTACAAAATATTCCTGGATAATCGGCAACAGCTTTTCCTCTTTTACGGGGTTCCCATGTTTTTCTCGACTTATTCCACGTGAAATAGGTTGGTACTTCAGCATAGAGCAATGTTCTCGCAAATCAACCATAATCATTTTGTTGTTGGCATAAACGAAAAAAATCAGTCAATGTTGTCATTGGTTGAATAACTGCTCGTTCTGCTGCATTTTGTTCAGTAAAATATACTCGTTGGCCGTTTTCGAGGTGAATAGCCAAATGAACGACAGCTGGATCTCTTTCATGAATAGGGAAAGAAAGAATTCGCCATACAGCTTCATTGCTGCTGATGTATCTGCCCATTTGGTAGCGTGCAACCTCATCATTTTCATTCACACCTTCTACAGCGAAAACGGCTATGCCGCTACCTCTATGTACATATTTACAGATGTATTTAATTGACTTAACTGAACTGCAATATTCAACATTAGTATGAGCCTTATATGTTTTGGATAACAGTGGGGAGTATGGTAGAACCCATTTATTAACAATTTCTATATCATTTCTGGCAGTCATCATAAAGGAATATCCACCATCTTCAGTCGATTGTCTACGATACAAAGGATATCCATCATTTCCAGTGATTGTATATGTATAGTGTTTGTACGAAATGTATGAAAAATAACTTTTGTGGCGCCACCTGGCGGATGAAATATATATTATAACCTCACAGGCCACGACACAAATATATGTTGCAAATTTAGTTATGATATCTTTTATGGTTCCGGAGATCCTTCGAGACGTACCTACGCACGAACGATTTTATATATTAAGATAAATATAATACGTAAATAAAAAAATAAAAAAAATAAATTATACGACGGTATATATTCAATAACTCTATAATGAATGAGCATACAATATGCTGATGTCTTTGCTCGAATATTCTTTAATCTCTTAAATTCGATTTTGATATCAATTGGTCCTGTTTTAACAGCTTCGTTTTGATGTGTCACATAAACCATAATTATTAGAGCTATAGTCTAAAGTGGTGGTACACAGAAAAATGTATCCAGAGTCATCTCCATACCTAAAGTAGGTGGCTTTTACTGCTCTTGGTGCTATTGGTGGTTTAGCCTCTAGAGGGAGCGCCCTTGCAAAAGTTATAAATGAGACTAAAGCCGCTAGAGAGCAGTTAGCAGAAGTAAATCGCCTTAACTAAACTATTGGGACTCCATATCTATTGCTATGGGCAAAGGACTTTATTTTAAACCAAATTGGAAGGGCTACGCTTTATTTTGTGACTCACATTTAAAAAAGTAACTACCCAAGAGAGCTCTTACAAACCTTCATTTGAAAAAGTAGGTTAACAATTTACTTTTGAAGCCTTTTTAAGCGTGGCACACTTCCAAAGAAGCCAAATCAAAGACAATGTGGCATTGTTAACTTGGATACTTCTAATGGTAGTGGGACACATTGGGTAGAATATTTTAAAAACAAAAATAATGTATGTTTTTTCAAAGCTTTGGAAATTTACAACCGCCGATGGAGATCGTTAACTATTTGGGGAAAAAATTCAATATGATTATAAAATATAATTCATTTAATTGTGGACATTTATGTTTAAAATGTCTATATAGTTTGACAAAAATAAAAACATGAGAGAAAAATGAAAGAAGGTGTTATCAATATATTTATTTTATTTTTTTTTATTCTATTCACTTTTTTATTGTATATTTCCAAGAGAGATTGACAATAAATATATATATATATATATATATATATATATATATATATATATATATATATATATATATATATATATATATATATATATATATATATATATATATATATATATATATATATATATATATATATATATATATATATATATATATATATATATATATATATATATATATATATATATATATATATATATATATATATATATATATATATATATATATATATATATATATATATATATATATATATATATATATATATATATATATATATATATATATATATATATATATATATATATATATATATATATATATATATATATATATATATATATATATATATATATATATATATATATATATATATATATATATATATATATATATATATATATATATATATATATATATATATATATATATATATATATATATATATATATATATATATATATATATATATATATATATATATATATATATATATATATATATATATATATATATATATATATATATATATATATATATATATATATATATATATATATATATATATATATATATATATATATATATATATATATATATATATATATATATATATATATATATATATATATATATATATATATATATATATATATATATATATATATATATATATATATATATATATATATATATATATATATATATATATATATATATATATATATATATATATATATATATATATATATATATATATATATATATATATATATATATATATATATATATATATATATATATATATATTTATTGTCAATCTCTCTTGGAAATATACAATAAAAAAGTGAATAGAATAAAAAAAAATAAAATAAATATATTGATAACACCTTCTTTCATTTTTCTCTCATGTTTTTATTTTTGTCAAACTATATAGACATTTTAAACATAAATGTCCACAATTAAATGAATTATATTTTATAATCATATTGAATTTTTTCCCCAAATAGTTAACGATCTCCATCGGCGGTTGTAAATTTCCAAAGCTTTGAAAAAACATACATTATTTTTGTTTTTAAAATATTCTACCCAATGTGTCCCACTACCATTAGAAGTATCCAAGTTAACAATGCCACATTGTCTTTGATTTGGCTTCTTTGGAAGTGTGCCACGCTTAAAAAGGCTTCAAAAGTAAATTGTTAACCTACTTTTTCAAATGAAGGTTTGTAAGAGCTCTCTTGGGTAGTTACTTTTTTAAATGTGAGTCACAAAATAAAGCGTAACCCTTCCAATTTGGTTTAAAATAAAGTCCTTTGCCCATAGCAATAGATATGGAGTCCCAATAGTTTAGTTAAGGCGATTTACTTCTGCTAACTGCTCTCTAGCGGCTTTAGTCTCATTTATAACTTTTGCAAGGGCGCTCCCTCTAGAGGCTAAACCACCAATAGCACCAAGAGCAGTAAAAGCCACCTACTTTAGGTATGGAGATGACTCTGGATACATTTTTCTGTGTACCACCACTTTAGACTATAGCTCTAATAATTATGGTTTATGTGACACATCTAAACGAAGCTGTTAAAACAGGACCAATTGATATCAAAATCGAATTTAAGAGATTAAAGAATATTCGAGCAAAGACATCAGCATATTGTATGCTCATTCATTATAGAGTTATTGAATATATACCGTCGTATAATTTATTTTTTTTATTTTTTTATTTACGTATTATATTTATCTTAATATATAAAATCGTTCGTGCGTAGGTACGTCTCGAAGGATCTCCGGAACCATAAAAGATATCATAACTAAATTTGCAACATATATTTGTGTCGTGGCCTGTGAGGTTATAATATATATTTCATCCGCCAGGTGGCGCCACAAAAGTTATTTTTCATACATTTCGTACAAACACTATACATATACAATCACTGGAAATGATGGATATCCTTTGTATCGTAGACAATCGACTGAAGATGGTGGATATTCCTTTATGATGACTGCCAGAAATGATATAGAAATTGTTAATAAATGGGTTCTACCATACTCCCCACTGTTATCCAAAACATATAAGGCTCATACTAATGTTGAATATTGCAGTTCAGTTAAGTCAATTAAATACATCTGTAAATATGTACATAGAGGTAGCGGCATAGCCGTTTTCGCTGTAGAAGGTGTGAATGAAAATGATGAGGTTGCACGCTACCAAATGGGCAGATACATCAGCAGCAATGAAGCTGTATGGCGAATTCTTTCTTTCCCTATTCATGAAAGAGATCCAGCTGTCGTTCATTTGGCTATTCACCTCGAAAACGGCCAACGAGTATATTTTACTGAACAAAATGCAGCAGAACGAGCAGTTATTCAACCAATGACAACATTGACTGATTTTTTTCGTTTATGCCAACAACAAAATGATTATGGTTGATTTGCGAGAACATTGCTCTATGCTGAAGTACCAACCTATTTCACGTGGAATAAGTCGAGAAAAACATGGGAACCCCGTAAAAGAGGAAAAGCTGTTGCCGATTATCCAGGAATATTTTGTACTAATGCATTAGGCAAACTATACACAGTTCATCCCAAAGAGCTTTTTTTTACGATTGTTGTTAATTAATATTCCTGGACCAACATCGTTCGAATATTTGAAAACTGTAAATGCTCAACTACATACAACGTATCATGATTCATGCCGAGCATTAGGATTATTAGAAGGAGATTATTAGAAGGAGACTCTTGACGACGCTGCTGCCAGTTCAACGCCACGCCAAATACGAATATTGTTTGCCATTTTATTCAAAAACATGCTATCCAACAAATCCAACTGAATTATGGGAAAAATATAAGGATGCAATGAGTGAAGATGCGCTTCGTACAATTCGTGCAGATCTTAGTTTAGATTTCACGCCAGAAATATATAATGAAGCTTTGATCAAGCTGGAAGATTTATCCATGAATATTTCGAATCAATCACTCATGAAATTGGGAATGCCATCCCCCAATCGACCAGCAAGTGATTTGTTTAACCGAGATATGCAACGTGAACAATCATAAACAATTGATCAGTTGGTCGAATATGTTCAAACAAATGAACCAAAATTATTACCAGAGCAAAAAAGAATTTTCACTACAATTATGCATGCAGTCGCTGCTGAAGAAGGTGGTTTATTATTTTTGGATGCACCAGGCGGAACTGGAAAGACGTTTTTTAATTTCGCTTCTATTAGCACAAATACGTTCTGAAAGTAAAATTGCTTTGGCCATCGCATCATCTGGAATTGCTGCGACATTATTAGACGGAGGCAGAACAGCACATTCTGCACTGAAATTGACATTAAATATACAAACGAATGAAAATTCTGTATGCAACATTAAAAAGCATTCCAGTATGGGTAAAGTACTATCAAGCTGCCACATCACTATCTGGGATGAGTGTACAATGGCTCACAAATATTCATTGGAAGCACTAAATCGTACACTGCAAGATTTGAAAGGTAATGATAGACTTTTCGGTGGTGCTCTCATTTTGTTGTCTGGAGATTTCCGTCAAACACTACCAGTTATACCACGATCGACCTATGCAGATGAGATCAATGCATGTTTAAAATCATAATCATTGTGGCGCAGCGTTCATAAAATGAAATTAACAACCAATATGCGTGTCCAAATTCAAAATGATCCAACTGCTGCACGCTTTTCTAAACAATTGCTTGATATTGGTGATGGAAAAATTGCTATAGGCCCAATAAGTAAGACTTCCAGATGATTTTTGCAATATTATGGATTCAAGAGATGCATTAATTGAAAAGCAAATATCAATAATCATTTTTGCAACACAATCGTTGAGAGTTTGTGTTGGTTGAAATGAAAGACGTAAAATGGAACTGAGCTCAAATCTGGACCAAGTCAATGCAACCTCGGCCGCAGTTGCTCAGACAACAATACCAGTGCCCGGGGACCAACAGGAAGGCGCTATCAAAGCACGTGCAATGGAGGGTCAATATAGTATGTTTGCTAAACTTGCCATACATATCGGAGAGCTGACGGAGATATTAATGGGCAGGCGTTCAATTCACCAGCCAATGAGAGATCTCGTCAGCACAGTCGAGGAGATATACAAGCCAGTACATGGAGAGCAAGAAACATGGAAGGTACATATGGTTGGCTGAACCACCAAAAGTTGCCAGATGTCGCTGCTGCTTAAGCTCCTGGAAGGCGGTACCCTTAAGAGTCAACGAGAGGACGAAGAGATAGTGGTAAGAGAGGCAACATTTAAGAAGAAGAAGATGTTGCAGAAAAGAAGCGCTAATATCCATGGGCGTAGCCTGGTATGGGCCTAGAGCGCCGTGGCACCCACCTAATTCTATAATAATTATTTTTTTTTTTTTTTTACATGCTTACAATATAAAATTATTAAAAATCTACTGAAGGTACTATTCAATTGAAGGAAATATACATAGTTATTATCAAAGAGTACGAAGACATTGTTTCGCTTCTAGCGTGTGACCAGAGATTATACCACAAAAACAAAAAATATTCTAATTTGAGAGAACATGTAGTTCTGTCTGAGAGATCCGCGATACTCCGATTCAAATGATAACTTCTTGCCTTGTAGAAACGCGATGTGTTGCTAGCACAATACATGTACGACTCATATACAGGCATTGCCTGGCGTACACAAGTAAATGCCTTGCTGCTACATGTGTGCAAACGCTTATTCATATGTTTGTCATGTGCGTTTTTTTCCTATGACGTATCAAAAGCAAATTTTCTAACTCATAACTCTAAGCACTTCGAAATTGTTTGCTGGGAGTATTTATTCTTTCTGCCAGACACCGTCTGTGCTCTATGCTCGATGTTGTTGTTGTTGACATGAATCGGCACATACAGAAAACGTACATGAGTTTTTTTTTTGTCATTGTGGCACAGCGAGTCCAAAACGCAAACAACAATGATAGGCAAAGCAATGCCAGAAAATGAGATGCCTTGTTATGACAATATTTATGCATGTCGTGTTGATTGAAAGCAAGGCAAAAGCAGTGAATCTATGAGTACACAACAAAAGTGAATCAACTCAAACAGGTCTCTGTTCTGTCTGCTGTTCTGTCTGTACGTGTTGTCTCTATACGTCGTCATACTCATTGTGCTTGTTTTGATGCTTATTTAGATTAGTGAGATGCCAGAAGTACCCACCAAACACAAAGGCAAGCGTTTGAAATATAATGGTGCATTATATTTCCTTATTTAATATTTTACGCATTTGAAGTAAAAATATTTTGCAAATTGGGTATTACTTAACTAAGGGAATAAGAAGAATATGCTACTAGCGAAGTATTCGTTCCTGTTTATATATTTTTAGCATAACATCATTTATTTGAAATGAAACACGTTTGTTTGCTGGGTAAATTCTCTTGAAATTCTCTGTCTCATCGACAACTAAATTAAAGAGGCTAAGAATACGTGTGAAATCTCTCGGGTTTTTTGTTTTTTTACCAGTTGTCGATATGTCTTGGGTGATTTTTTGCTACAATAATTTTTTTGCAAGAAATACCGTTATACATTTGTTTTCGCGTTTTGCTTCATTTGGAAGTTGCATCTATTGTTTAGTTTTAAGTAAACTTTTAATTGTGTCACAAGTGTTTTAGGTGTGAAATAAAGCGTTTAATATTTAAAAATAAAAAATGAAAAAAATTCAAATGGATATACGCAACTTTTTCACCGGTGAGTTTTAATTATTATATATGAAACACAAACAATGTATTTCATTATCATAATTTAAACTAAAAATTATTATTTTTAGGAATTGGTGTTAGTAAAAAACGCAAGCTTCAACCAAATGAAGAGGCTGTACAAGAAAAAAATGTATGCGATTCCTTGCCACAAGAACCGCTGGTATCAGATCCAGTGATCCAAGAAGCAATGGGGGAAGATTTTGCTGAAAATTGGCCTATAAATGATATTGGACAGTGGGTTGGTCGCGTATTTGTAATGGATGACAGTGCTAAAAGAGAAATTCTAAATAACTGCTGGATACCACCGCCGAATTATAATTTTGCCGAAGATTCCGCTGACCCAAAAAGAAAATTTTGTCACTATTGGCTACAAATGTATACTCCTTGGCTTGCGTACTCCAAAAAATTGAAGGGATCAGTTTGTTTGTATTGCGTTCTTTTTCCTCCAAAAAACGTACAAGGGTATACAGGATCATTTATTATAAAGGCTTTTGTACGCTATAAACAAATGCATGAGCATTGCAAAAAACATGCTAGTACTCAATGGCATAAGCAAGCGGTAGAAGCAGCGAAATCATTTTTGACAAATATTCCAGTAGACGCAATGATGGTTTCAGGTCATAAGAAACTGATTGAGGAGAACCGTAAAATTGTTCCCTCCATCACAACATGTATTTTATGTTCCGGAACACATGACATGACTTTGCGAGGAAAAAATCAATATAGCACTACTCCAGGTAGTATAGTTTCTTAATAAAGAAAATCTTATACTATACATTTTTTTATTTAGGTATTTTCCAAGATCTAATAAGTCTGAGAATCGATTGTGGCGACCAGATTTTGCAAAGGCATTTAGATAATTCGAACAAAAATGCAAAATACTTGTCACCACAAATCCAAAATCAATTAATTACTATATGTGATTTAATAATAAAAGACGACATCGTGCAGGACATAAAAAAATCTTTTGCGTACAGCATATTAGCTGACGAAACAGCGGATATATCGGGGAAAGAGTAACTATCTATTGGAATACGCTTCTTTGACGAGGAAAAATGTTTAATTCGAGAAGAATTTCTTGGGTTTGTGGAATTAAATGCAATGAATGCAAAATGTATTGCCGAAGAAATTCAAAATTTTATATCGACATTGCAGCTGGATGAATCTAAATGTGTTGGGCAGGGCTATGATGGTTGTAGTACTATGGCTGGAAAAGAAGGAGGTGTACAAAATATTTTGAGGCAAAAATTTAAAAAAGCCCTTTTTTTCATTGTGCTAGCCACAAACTGAACCTCGTTGTAAACGATCTAAACGTTCTCCCAGAAATTCGAAACACGATAGGTATGTATTTAACTGTTTACGAATTTACAATGAATTCATCTTCAATCTTTTCATTTACAGGTACAATAAAAGATATTATAAATTTTTTTCGGGAATCACCTTTGAGAAGAAAGTGCATTCCAAGTATCCCAAATTTCTGCGAGACACGTTGGTCACACAAATATAAAAGTATCGCGCGTTTCAAAGAAAATTTTGTTGATGTGAAGGAAATCAGAACACGCGGAAACATGCCTTTCAACTCCATTGCGCAGCCACTCAACCCGTTTTCGTTTTCAGTGTTTTTGTAATTGCACAGTATTCCCTTCTATTGGAACCAACTGCAAATATTTTGCAGTCTAAAACTATGGATTTATTGCAATGTGCCAAGGAAATAAAATTAATAATGGCCGTTCTACAGGAACGCCGAACTAATGCACAGGGCATTGTGGACGGATTGCTTTTTTCTATTCAAGAAAACACAGCCAATTTAGGAATTGAAATGTCTGTTCCAAGGATAGTCTCTCGTCAAACGCACCGTTCAAATCCCCCATTTTCATCACCTGCTGAATACTGGAAGCGATCTATATACATTCCTTATATAGATTCTTTAATTTTATCACTGGACAGAAGATTTAATGAAGAGAATAGGCCAGCGTTTGCAATTCATTGTTTGCACCCGTCAAACATGCTTTCTTTGAAGCTGGAAGCGCTTAAAGATGCCATAAAAACGTTTGAGCATTTTTATGAGTTGGATGATTTGGAAGGAGAAATTGAGCTTTGGTATAATTCTTGGCAACAAAAAAAAATGGGTAAAGACGAATTAGCCGACTTAGAGCTGGTGAGTATTTTGAAAGACGCTGGATTATTTTATCCAAATATAAGGAAGGCGTTATTAATTTCATTGTCACAGCCGTGCACTACTGCAACTGTTGAGCGGTCATTTAGCACTTTAAGGCGAGTAAAAACATGGTTGCGCTCCACAATGACTGAAGCTCGTTTAAAAGGTAAAATAATATGCAATTTTATTTATTATCAAAAAATAAGTATATATATATTGCAGGACTATGTATGCTAAGCGTCCACCGAAAATTGGTAACCGAAAAAATTGTAGACAAATTTTCAGAAGATACACGCAGATTACTCCTCAAATAGATCGAAATTGTAATAATCATAAAAAATCATAGTCATAAAAAATCATAATCATAAAAAATCATAATTTTCGTGGCACCACCCTATTTCATATCCTGGCTACGCCCTTGCTAATATCGAGGACTAAATCGGTCAGAAGAAAGCCATGGGGTCCATCGATGAATCCGCATCAAAGCGAAATGCCGAGGCATGGAAAGTTGTCGGGTACAGGCAACCGGAGAGTAAGAGTGGGAACAAAGTCACAACGGAGCCAAGAAATGGAGGAAAAGGACAGCTGAGAAAGAAGGTTACACGGCCGAATCTTATGTTGATAGCAAAAGTCGGAGAGATGTCGTATGCTAACATTTTAAAAACGTTGAAGACAAATCCAGAAAACTGGCAAACTTAAGGAAACAACTGAAGTTACCACACCAGAAGATATAACCAGTGACATAGCAGAACAATTTCCCGAAATTCCAATTATAGGAAAAAACGCAATTAAGTCTATGTGACGGGCCACGGGATGGTATGCAGACAGCGCTGATTAGCCTACCCTATAAATTGGCAAATATACTAGCGAAAGCTGGACGAAAGCGTATAGGTTGGGTAAGATGCAGGCTACGTGAGTACATGACACTACCCAGATGCTTCCGAGGCCTGGCATACGGCCACATAGCCATACACTCCAAGAGCAAAGAGGACCGCCCAAGTGAATGCCTAAAGTGTGGAAATAAAGAGCATTGGGCTTAAAATTGAGAGGTCAAACATAAACAGGTAATATCTGAGTCAGGATGCAAAGATGGTGAGGGTGCCCAGGATTTACTTAAGCAGACAAAAAATGGACATTGCAATAAATAGCGAACAATATAAAACACCTAAGTGTGATTCCAATTGTGCAAAAGACAAAATAAAACGAGCAGCTATCTGGGACTATGGCACCATTCCCTGCGAATGCAAAGTCAACCACCCAGATGCCGAGGATAGAGCCCCATAATAATTTCGGTTGATTTCAATGCATGGACAGTTGAGTTGGGAAGCATTAGAACGAATTTCAGGGGTACTGCCTTCGCTAGCTTCGATCTAGTTAACTTAAATCATGGTGCTATAGCAGGAAAACTATCAGGACTGAGCAGCTACGACGCCCCTTTGGAACTCCACCAGGAGTGAAGCCCGCAACTGATAATCCGCCACCGCAAGAGATTTTAATGGCAAGCATACGCTTTTGGGTTTTCCTAACCTAAAAGGAGGGTAGCTGTACTCTACTGTAATTTACCCACCTACTGGCCATCTGATTCTAGAAAAATTCCGGAACAAATCGATCTTGGCGTCACTAGACACATTGACCGACACATTATCTCAGCGGCAGGATGTTTCAAGTTATTGTCAGATTTTTCCTCTGTTATAATTAGCTTGCAGAAACTTCCCATCCATAATACACAGCCAATGAAAATAACAAACCGCAAAACCAGTTGGCTAAAATATCGTCAATACATTAGCAGCCTTCTAAAGATTGATCCACTGTTAAAAACAGCATAATGTAAATTGATGTCTTTTTAATTTAATTTATTGCGAGTCTTTCGATATTTGACACGCACTTAACACTCTAATATTTAAATAATAATAATAATTGAACTCATTATTTATTGGCGCAAATGCACAATTTAAATTAATTTACGCGCAGCTTTTACATACGCTTTCACTACTCTAATTAAAAGAAATAATGTTTTAAGAAATGTATTTTCCATTATTTTAGTTAATATAAATTTTAGAATACAATTTCATTAATTTAATAGCTTGTTTATATTTATGGATGATGAAGAAACATATACAAGTATCTGGTGCTAGATTCGTCCATTTTATGTTTTCCATCAACTCTCTCAAGCAACAGTTGAATGTTGTAAAGTTCTCTTGCATGTTCTTTCAGTAAACATATTTGAAATTGTCTATACAATTTTGATTTCTTTAATATTCATTTATTTTCTTTCTCTGTTGCGGTTATGCTTCAACTAATCTTTGGTATATACTAGAGGCCTGCACAAGCTCATTCGATTTTCTTTGCACACAGTGTGACACATTGCAATTTACGATGTTAGCTTTGATTCGGTTTAGTAGACGATCAACATTCACTCAACAGCAATTGATCAGAAGAGTTGACAAGCAATGAAGTTCACCCTTGTCTTTTTAAGCATGAACTGCCTGTCTCGTACTTATTTTCATTGCCTTTCGAATCAAGAGAGGAACAACAGTTACAACAAAACAAAATGCCAATAATGACACATATCATTCGAATGTCTCGCTAGATCCATTGTTCGCATTTTATTTGAATTTTTTTTTGTTCTTTCTTTTACTCAAACTAAAAGTGCAATGGAGGGAGACGTAAGTTTATTTTTTTTTATAGAATTTGTTAATTGTAATTAAATTTTAAGTATGTAATATTATTTGTTATATTGTAGTTATCTTTAAATAGCTCAGTACTAATGAGCGATGTTCAAAGCAGCTGTATGGAATTTAATTTTTCGGCAATAAAATCAAAAATTCTAAGTAGAGAGTACCAAATATGCGACAAAAGAGGACGTAGTACTGTTTGGAGTGTTTTTGGAAAAATTAAGACTGACACTGGTGTAGAACTAGACAATATCGTTGCGTGCAGAACTTGTTCGAATATATACAAGCACAATCAAAATAGCACATCTAATTTAGTAAGACATAAGTGCTATAAAAATTTAAAAGACAATGTGCCTATTTTGAAGACAGAAGTTAGTGCTGATTTGAAGCATGTTGGAACAAACATTTCATCACAATGGGTGATTACAAATTGCCGTTCCTTTCAAATGGTGCAAGATACGGGTCTAAAGAAATTTTCGGAATTTCTCATATCAATAGGCGCAAAGTATGGAGCCCATGTCAATGTTGAAACATTGCTACCACATCCAACAACAGTTTCGAGGGAAATAAGCAGTTTATATGATAGCACTCTGGCAACAGTAAAAACTGAAATGCAGTTCAAAAATAGCATTGGGTATGGCTTGACCTCCGATATTTGGACTGATAGCTTTATAAGAACATCATATGTTTCCCTGACAGTTCATTATGTGAAGGATGGTGAACTGATTAATCGTCTCTTGGGATTATCGTCGTTCAAAGGAGAAAGATGTACAGGTAAAGTTCTTATAATTGTTTATTTTTAGTGGCGTGGATTGCGTTTGAATTTCCCTACGCAAATTTTTGGTAAATTCATGAATGAAAAATTTATTGCAGTCTTTTGATAAAATGAAATTAGAAATGTCGTAGAACAGCAATTCAGCGGAAGGTGTTAAACATATTGAAAGAATTCGATTCCTTACTTGTTGAAAAAGCCGTTTTTGTCACAGATAGAGGAAGAAATATGAAGAAGGCTTTTGAATCCTATAAAAATATCTCCTGTATTAACCATTTATTAAATAATGTGTTGGAACAATCAATGAAAACAATTCCTGAGTTGGATGAAATATGCGATGCAGCTACTAAGGTAGTAAGATTTTTTAAACAGTCAGGTGATAATTCAAGCTTAAAAACATCGCTAAAAAGTTTTTCACCTACAAGGTGGAACACCATATTTTATTTATTGAGCTCAGTTAGCAATAACTGGACAGAAATTACAAATATTTTGAAAAATAAACAACAGATATCAAGAGTGAGCGGTATCAACTTAAACTATGTTGTGGAAATATTGAAAATATTAGAAGTTTTTGAAGAATCGTCGAAGGAGCTAGAAGGTGAAAGTTATCCAACCCTGCATTTGGTTCTTCCCCATATTTACAGACTAAAAGAAACTTGTAAAAGTAATGAAACAGACTTTAATTTCATAAAAGAGTTAAAAAACAGATAATTGATTTATTGGATGCTATTGTCTTGAATAATATTACCATATATCACAAAATAGCAGTATTTTTGTTTCCCCAAACCAACAAATTAATATTGTTTAACGAAAATGATAAGCTTTTCATAAGAAATGAATGCAAAAAACTGATGTCAAGCAATATTACCGAGATACCGGACCAGGACCATCAAAGTACATCTGTAAGTTTGCCTTCTACTCGCAAAGCGCAGCTCTTTACAGCTTTCTTACAACCAGCTCAAGTTTTAAATGAGGAAGATAATGTCAATAATGAGTTAATTAAATACGAAAGCACTGATGTCACATATTATGACGAGTTTAATGCTTTTCATTGGTGGCACCTACATCGAATAGAATTTCCTTTGCTTTACAAAGTGGCCTGCAGAGTGTTAGCAATTCCAGCCAGTAGTGCCGCTTCAGAAAGAATCTTCTCAAAAGCTAGGCACTTAATATCAGAGAAACGGAGTGCAATTGGTTGTAATCTCGTTTCTGTACACCAAATAATGTTTTTACATAAAAACATGGATATCAATACATTAAATTAGTTCCTGAAAATAATTTACTGACTAATATTACATACATATGTAACACGTAAATATGAAACATTGAAATCTATAATAATGAATAAATTAAAATTAGTTTGATAATTCAAATTTATTTTCTTTAACTATATAATATAGTATAGTATATAGTAATATACTGCCTTTCGAGTGAATTGCCTTTTTAGTACAAAATACTTCCCAACTCAACTGTCCATGCATTCAAATCAACCGCAATTATTATGGGGCTCTATCCTCGGCATCTGGGTGGTTGACTTTGCATTCGCAGGGAATGGTGCCATAGTCCCAGATAGCTGCTCGTTTTATTTTGTCTTTTGCACAATTGGAATCATACTTAGGTGTTTTATATTGTTCGCTATTTATTGCAATGTCCATTTTTTGTCTGCTTAAGTAAATCCTGGGCACCCTCACCATCTTTGCATCCTGACTCAGATATTACCTGTTTATGTTTGACCTCTCAATTCTAAGCCCAATGCTCTTTATTTCCACACTTTAGGCATTCACTTGGGCGGTCCTCTTTGCTCTTGGAGTGTATGGCTATGTGGCCGTATGCCAGGCCTCGGAAGTATCTGGGTAGTGTCATGTTTTAAAATGTTAGCATACGACATCTCTCCGACTTTTGCTATCAACATAAGATTCGGCCGTGTAACCTTCTTCCTCAGCTGTCCTTTTCCTCCATTTCTTGGCTCCGTTGTGACTTTGTTCCCACTCTTACTCTCCGGTTGCCTGTACCCGACAACTTTCCATGCCTCGGCATTTCGCTTTGATGCGGATTCATCGATGGACCCCATGGCTTTCTTCTGACCGATTTAGTCCTCGATATTAGCAAGGGCGTAGCCAGGATATGAAATAGGGTGGTGCCACGAAAATTATGATTTTTTATGATTATGATTTTTTATGACTATGATTTTTTATGATTATTACAATTTCGATCTATTTGAGGAGTAATCTGCGTGTATCTTCTGAAAATTTGTCTACAATTTTTTCCAAAAATTCGTCCTTCTTCTCGGTTACCAATTTTCGGTGGACGCTTAGCATACATAGTCCTGCAATATATATATACTTATTTTTTGATAATAAATAAAATTGCATATTATTTTACCTTTTAAACGAGCTTCAGTCATTGTGGAGCGCAACCATGTTTTTACTCGCCTTAAAGTGCTAAATGACCGCTCAACAGTTGCAGTAGTGCACGGCTGTGACAATGAAATTAATAACGCCTTCCTTATATTTGGATAAAATAATCCAGCGTCTTTCAAAATACTCACCAGCTCTAAGTCGGCTAATTCGTCTTTACCCATTTTTTTTTGTTGCCAAGAATTATACCAAAGCTCAATTTCTCCTTCCAAATCATCCAACTCATAAAAATGCTCAAACGTTTTTATGGCATCTTTAAGCGCTTCCAGCTTCAAAGAAAGCATGTTTGACGGGTGCAAACAATGAATTGCAAACGCTGGCCTATTCTCTTCATTAAATCTTCTGTCCAGTGATGAAATTAAAGAATCTATATAAGGAATGTATATAGATCGCTTCCAGTATTCAGCAGGTGATGAAAATGGGGGATTTGAACGGTGCGTTTGACGAGAGACTATCCTTGGAACAGACATTTCAATTCCTAAATTGGCTGTGTTTTCTTGAATAGAAAAAAGCAATCCGTCCACAATGCCCTGTGCATTAGTTCGGCGTTCCTGTAGAACGGCCATTATTAATTTTATTTCCTTGGCACATTGCAATAAATCCATAGTTTTAGACTGCACAATATTTGCAGTTGGTTCCAACAGAAGGGAATACTGTGCAATTACAAAAACACTGAAAACGAAAACGGGTTGAGTGGCTGCGCAATGGAGTTGAAAGGCATGTTTCCGCGTGTTCTGATTTCCTTCACATCAACAAAATTTTCTTTGAAACGCGCGATACTTTTATATTTGTGTGACCAACGTGTCTCGCAGAAATTTGGGATACTTGGAATGCACTTTCTTCTCAAAGGTGATTCCCGAAAAAAATTTATAATATCTTTTATTGTACCTGTAAATGAAAAGATTGAAGATGAATTCATTGTAAATTCGTAAACAGTTAAATACATACCTATCGTGTTTCGAATTTCTGGGAGAACGTTTAGATCGTTTACAACGAGGTTCAGTTTGTGGCTAGCACAATGAAAAAAAGGGCTTTTTTAAATTTTTGCCTCAAAATATTTTGTACACCTCCTTCTTTTCCAGCCATAGTACTACAACCATCATAGCCCTGCCCAACACATTTAGATTCATCCAGCTGCAATGTCGATATAAAATTTTGAATTTCTTCGGCAATACATTTTGCATTCATTGCATTTAATTCCACAAACCCAAGAAATTCTTCTCGAATTAAACATTTTTCCTCGTCAAAGAAGCGTATTCCAATAGATAGTTACTCTTTCCCCGATATATCCGCTGTTTCGTCAGCTAATATGCTGTACGCAAAAGATTTTTTTATGTCCTGCACGATGTCGTCTTTTATTATTAAATCACATATAGTAATTAATTGATTTTGGATTTGTGGTGACAAGTATTTTGCATTTTTGTTCGAATTATCTAAATGCCTTTGCAAAATCTGGTCGCCACAATCGATTCTCAGACTTATTAGATCTTGGAAAATACCTAAATAAAAAAATGTATAGTATAAGATTTTCTTTATTAAGAAACTATACTACCTGGAGTAGTGCTATATTGATTTTTTCCTCGCAAAGTCATGTCATGTGTTCCGGAACATAAAATACATGTTGTGATGGAGGGAACAATTTTACGGTTCTCCTCAATCAGTTTCTTATGACCTGAAACCATCATTGCGTCTACTGGAATATTTGTCAAAAATGATTTCGCTGCTTCTACCGCTTGCTTATGCCATTGAGTACTAGCATGTTTTTTGCAATGCTCATGCATTTGTTTATAGCGTACAAAAGCCTTTATAATAAATGATCCTGTATACCCTTGTACGTTTTTTGGAGGAAAAAGAACGCAATACAAACAAACTGATCCCTTCAATTTTTTGGAGTACGCAAGCCAAGGAGTATACATTTGTAGCCAATAGTGACAAAATTTTCTTTTTGGGTCAGCGGAATCTTCGGCAAAATTATAATTCGGCGGTGGTATCCAGCAGTTATTTAGAATTTCTCTTTTAGCACTGTCATCCATTACAAATACGCGACCAACCCACTGTCCAATATCATTTATAGGCCAATTTTCAGCAAAATCTTCCCCCATTGCTTCTTGGATCACTGGATCTGATACCAGCGGTTCTTGTGGCAAGGAATCGCATACATTTTTTTCTTGTACAGCCTCTTCATTTGGTTGAAGCTTGCGTTTTTTACTAACACCAATTCCTAAAAATAATAATTTTTAGTTTAAATTATGATAATGAAATACATTGTTTGTGTTTCATATATAATAATTAAAACTCACCGGTGAAAAAGTTGCGTATATCCATTTGAATTTTTTTCATTTTTTATTTTTAAATATTAAACGCTTTATTTCACACCTAAAACACTTGTGACACAATTAAAAGTTTACTTAAAACTAAACAATAGATGCAACTTCCAAATGAAGCAAAACGCGAAAACAAATGTATAACGGTATTTCTTGCAAAAAATTATTGTAGCAAAAAATCACCCAAGACATATCGACAACTGGTAAAAAAACAAAAAACCCGAGAGATTTCACACGTATTCTTAGCCTCTTTAATTTAGTTGTCGATGAGACAGAGAATTTCAAGAGAATTTACCCAGCAAACAAACGTGTTTCATTTCAAATAAATGATGTTATGCTAAAAATATATAAACAGGAACGAATACTTCGCTAGTAGCATATTCTTCTTATTCCCTTAGTTAAGTAATACCAAATTTGCAAAATATTTTTACTTCAAATGCGTAAAATATTAAATAAGGAAATATAATGCACCATTATATTTCAAACGCTTGCCTTTGTGTTTGGTGGGTACTTCTGGCATCTCACTAATACTAATAAGCATCAAAACAAGCACAATGAGTATGACGACGTATAGAGACAACACGTACAGACAGAACAGCAGACAGAACAGAGACCTGTTTGAGTTGATTCACTTTTGTTGTGTACTCATAGATTCACTGCTTTTGCCTTGCTTTCAATCAACACGACATGCATAAATATTGTCATAACAAGGCATCTCATTTTCTGGCATTGCTTTGCCTATCATTGTTGTTTGCGTTTTGGACTCGCTGTGCCACAATGACAAAAAAAAAACTCATGTACGTTTTCTGTATGTGCCGATTCATGTCAACAACAACATCGAGCATAGAGCACAGACGGTGTCTGGCAGAAAGAATAAATACTCCCAGCAAACAATTTCGAAGTGCTTAGAGTTATGAGTTAGAAAATTTGCTTTTGATACGTCATAGGAAAAAAACGCACATGACAAACATATGAATAAGCGTTTGCACACATGTAGCAACAAGGCATTTACTTGTGTACGCCAGGCAATGCCTGTATATGAGTCGTACATGTATTGTGCTAGCAACACATCGCGTTTCTACAAGGCAAGAAGTTATCATCTGAATCGGAGTATCGCGGATCTCTCAGACAGAACTACATGTTCTCTCAAATTAGAATATTTTTTGTTTTTGTGGTATAATCTCTGGTCACACGCTAGAAGCGAAACAATGTCTTCGTACTCTTTGATAATAACTATGTATATTTCCTTCAATTGAATAGTACCTTCAGTACATTTTTAATAATTTTATATTGTAAGCATGTAAAAAAAAAAAAAAAATAATTATTATAGAATTAGGTGGGTGCCACGGCGCTCTAGGCCCATACCAGGCTACGCCCATGGATATTAGCGCTTCTTTTCTGCAACATCTTCTTCTTCTTAAATGTTGCCTCTCTTACCACTATCTCTTCGTCCTCTCGTTGACTCTTAAGGGTACCGCCTTCCAGGAGCTTAAGCAGCAGCGACATCTGGCAACTTTTGGTGGTTCAGCCAACCATATGTACCTTCCATGTTTCTTGCTCTCCATGTACTGGCTTGTATATCTCCTCGACTGTGCTGACGAGATCTCTCATTGGCTGGTGAATTGAACGCCTGCCCATTAATATCTCCGTCAGCTCTCCGATATGTATGGCAAGTTTAGCAAACATACTATATTGACCCTCCATTGCACGTGCTTTGATAGCGCCTTCCTGTTGGTCCCCGGGCACTGGTATTGTTGTCTGAGCAACTGCGGCCGAGGTTGCATTGACTTGGTCCAGATTTGAGCTCAGTTCCATTTTACGTCTTTCATTTCAACCAACACAAACTCTCAACGATTGTGTTGCAAAAATGATTATTGATATTTGCTTTTCAATTAATGCATCTCTTGAATCCATAATATTGCAAAATCATCTGGAAGTCTTACTGTTTGTTTTATTGGGCCTATAGCAATTTTTCTATCACCAATATCAAGCAATTCTTTAGAAAAGCGTGCAGCAGTTGGATCATTTTGAATTTGGACACGCATATGGTTGTTAATTTCATTTTATGAACGCTGCGCCACAATGATGATGATTTTAAACATGCATTGATCTCATCTGCATAGGTCGATCGTGGTATAACTGGTAGTGTTTGACGGAAATCTCCAGACAACAAAATGAGAGCACCACCGAAAAGTCTATCATTACCTTTCAAATCTTGCAGTGTACGATTTAGTGCTTCCAATGAATATTTGTGAGCCATTGTACACTCATCCCAGATAGTGATGTGGCAGCTTGATAGTACTTTACCCATACTGGAATGCTTTTTAATGTTGCATACAGAATTTTCATTCGTTTGTATATTTAATGTCAATTTCAGTGCAGAATGTGCTGTTCTGCCTCCGTCTAATAATGTCGCAGCAATTCCAGATGATGCGATGGCCAAAGCAATTTTACTTTCAGAACGTATTTGTGCTAATAGAAGCGAAATTAAAAACGTCTTTCCAGTTCCGCCTGGTGCATCCAAAAATAATAAACCACCTTCTTCAGCAGCGACTGCATGCATAATTGTAGTGAAAATTCTTTTTTGCTCTGGTAATAATTTTGGTTCATTTGTTTGAACATATTCGACCAACTGATCAATTGTTTATGATTGTTCACGTTGCATATCTCGGTTAAACAAATCACTTGCTGGTCGATTGGGGGATGGCATTCCCAATTTCATGAGTGATTGATTCGAAATATTCATGGATAAATCTTCCAGCTTGATCAAAGCTTCATTATATATTTCTGGCGTGAAATCTAAACTAAGATCTGCACGAATTGTACGAAGCGCATGAAGTATATCTTCACTCATTGCATCCTTATATTTTTCCCATAATTCAGTTGGATTTGTTGGATAGCATGTTTTTGAATAAAATGGCAAACAATATTCGTATTTGGCGTGGCGTTGAACTGGCAGCAGCGTCGGCAAGAGTTAAATCCCAATGCAAATCTCCTTCTAATAATCCTAATGCTCGGCATGAATCATGATACGTTGTATGTAGTTGAGCATTTACAGTTTTCAAATATTCGAACGATGTTGGTCCAGGAATATTAATTAACAACAATCGTAAAAAAAAGCTCTTTGGGATGAACTGTGTATAGTTTGCCTAATGCATTAATAAAAAAAATTTTCCTGGATAATCAGCAACAGCTTTTCCTCTTTTACGGGGTTCCCATGTTTTTCTCGACTTATTCCACGTGAAATAGGTTGGTACTACAGCATAGAGCAATGTTCTCGCAAATCAACCATAATCATTTTGTTGTTGGCATAAACGAAAAAAATCAGTCAATGTTGTCATTGGTTGAATAACTGCTCGTTCTGCTGCATTTTGTTCAGTAAAATATACTCGTTGGCCGTTTTCGAGGTGAATAGCCAAATGAACGACAACTGGATCTCTTTCATGAATAGGGAAAGAAAGAATTCGCCATACAGCTTCATTGCTGCTGATGTATCTGCCCATTTGGTAGCGTGCAACCTCATCATTTTCATTCACACCTTCTACAGCGAAAACGGCTATGCCGCTACCTCTATGTACATATTTACAGATGTATTTAATTGACTTAACTGAACTGCAATATTCAACATTAGTATGAGCCTTATATGTTTTGGATAACAGTGGGGAGTATGGTAGAACCCATTTATTAACAATTTCTATATCATTTCTGGCAGTCATCATAAAGGAATATCCACCATCTTCAGTCGATTGTCTATGAAACAAAGGATATCCATTATTTCCAGTGATTGTATATGTATAGTGTTTGTACGAAATGTATGAAAAAGAACTTTTGTGGCGCCACCTGGCGGATGAAATATATATTATAACCTCACAGGCCACGACACAAATATATGTTGCAAATTTAGTTATGATATCTTTTATGGTTCCGGAGATCCTTCGAGACGTACCTACGCACGAACGATTTTATATATTAAGATAAATATAGTACGTAAATAAAAAAATAAAAAAAATAAATTATACGACGGTATATATTCAATAACTCTATCATGAATGAGCATACAATATGCTGATGTCTTTGCTCGAATATTCTTTAATCTCTTAAATTCGATTTTGATATCAATTGGTCCTGTGTTCAATGTGGCATTGTTAACTTGGATACTTCTAATGGTAGTGGGACACATTGGGTAGCATATTATAAAAACAAAAATAATGTATGTTTTTTCAAAGCTTTGGAAATTTACAACCGCCGATGGAGATCGTTAACTATTTGGGGAAAAAATTCAATATGATTATAATCAAGAACAAAAATATAATTCATTTAATTGTGGACATTTATGTTTAAAATTTCTATATAGTTTGACAAAAATAAAAACATGAGAGAAAAATGAAAGAAGGTGTTATCAATATTTTTATTTTATTTTTTTTTATTCTATTCACTTTTTTATTGTATATTTCCAAGAGATTGACAATAAATTCACAAAATTTACATTTATATGACGTTCTGCTATTTTTTACTTGTTGTTTGGCATTACTTCTCTGAATTTTGTTTACCTCCATGTTATTATTGTCTATGCCTTTCAGCTGTTTCTCTGAAACTTCTTTGGATCTGCAAGTTTCTATTGCCTTATCCAAAGTTATATCCTTATCCAGCCACAATCTTTCACGTAGGTTATGATCTTTTATTGAACAAATAATTTTGTCCAACAACAAGTCATCCTGTAAAGCGCCATATTGTGCATTTCTTATCATGCTTCGCAATCGATTAAAATACTCGTCGTATGTTTCATCGTCTTCTTGTTTGGCCATATTAAATATTGCTCTGACATAGCTTTTGTTCATAGTTGGTGTTAAATTCTTTTCTATGGCGTTCAATAAATCGGCTGCTGTTCTCTTTTCTTCATCTCTAATAGGCATATTTCCATATCTTCTGAAAACATCATTACCAATTGCAGTAAGCAAAATAGCTTTTTTTGTCTCTTCGTCCTGAGCCGCCAGACCTGTTGCCAGTAAATACAGCTCCCACTGACTTCTGAAATGTTTAACATTTTCCGAAATATCTCCGGACTTTATATCCAATGGTTCCGGCAATGGAATTTGTGGTAAAGTTGGTATTAGTTATTTTGATACTACAAAGCCATACGCAAGAAATGGGGTCGATATAATCAATTCAAGGTACCCTACCGAAAATTACAGTAGATATGCTCCAAATGATGATTTATAAAGAAAACATTCCCATTGTTGAACTAGCACGCACAAGAAAAAGTAAAGGGTATTTCGAAGTCGGTCTAACCCGACTTCAGACTATAATTTTTACTTTTTGGAAAGGTTTAAAATTAAGTAATTATCTGGGATCCCTACTCACGATTTCATAAACTTTACATCTTTTAACAATCTTACACTACTTTTAAAAACTGTTTCCTTTATATATTATTTAGCCTTGTACGAAATTTAGTTGTAGCTCGGCCAAACGGATATATCGCATATTTTAGATACCAAGACAGGAGGTTCTCCAAGAGCCCGTGCAGGTCACTACGTAAATAAAAGGATACTCAAAGCTAAGGTGGTCCTTTAAAATATATTACAGTAGTATAAAAGGCCAATTCATTCTATGTAGATGACGCGGTGAGTATAGCGGCATTCTTCTATGTTTATTAAGTATCGATGTAGAAACATGAACCGTCTATGTAGACGCCTGTACCAGGCAATGTGACAAGCGGTGAGGTCATTGAAGCTGCCCGTATGGTCAATTTTAGTAACTTCCTACTACTATATAAATAAACGTAGTAACCTGTTGCTTTCGGATATGTACGTTTACATGGAATATCTGCTTCCTACTGCACAACTCTCGCCGAAGTTGCAGTACATATGGTGTTACTAATGACATTTGTGTGCAGGAAGGAGAATACATCTACCTTAGTATCCTATCTTTGGAATATCGTTTCCTGCGTCAAATTATCAGAGTATGTTTTCACGAATTTTTTTACAAATCACGCAAATAAATTGTTCATAACAATTTTATTGCCCATATTTCTTTTCAATTTTTCTTTTGTTCACTTTCCAAAATTGTAAAATAAAAAAACTAATTTTATTAGGGAACCGAATCTGGAACTGACAAAAAGAATTTTTAATAAAAATATATTATTAATACTTAAAAATTTAAGAAATTAGGAATAATTTAAATCTACAAAGTTGTTTTTAACTATTTATTTTAGAAAATTTAGCAACTTTTGTGAGTTATGTACTTTCGAATTAGTGATTAGACATAGTTTTAAATGCAAAGAAACTTCAATCATGATCTATATATATAGTTATAATTTATGTTATTATTTTTGAACATGAAATTTCCGTTATGTATATATTTTCTTTGTGTGTATTTGTATTATAGATATACTATTATTTATATAAACCTATAACAATTCATATTGACGAAGATGCATTCTTTGAATAATATCTCGACAATCATTAAACACTCTTTTAATATTTTCTGTATCAACAGCACAAGTGAAATGTGGGTAGCAATAATGTTTTCCATCACCGCTTGCCGTTGAAATACGCTATTAAGAAAATATTTTATTAAAATAATCCAAAATGTATATTTTAATGTCGTTTACCAAAAATTCATCCCGAATAAAATATTTCGCTCTAATTACTTCTGAATCGTCACCAGCTTCCATTATTGCATCACCTATATAAGAGTTAAGAAAAAGCTGTTATAAAAATCAATATTATAAATATAAATAAACAGAAGTAAATTTTGTTTTTATTCCAAGTTAATAAAATCTTAAATTATGTAAATATAGACTATCAGAATCGCTTATAATTAAGTATATGGTCATTACGTGGAGTTTGAAGTGAAGTGGTAGGGGTGAGACAATTTGGTATGATTGTATTTAAACCTACGCTAGGCATTAATTCTTCAGAATTAAAATGAGATTATCCTTTCCATTGTTTCTTTTGTGGGATTTTTGACACCATTCATATATTATAAAGATAAAGAATGTAGGTTTTTTTTATAATAAGTATGTTTTTGGGGTTTAACTGTTTTATCAGATTGCTGAACGTATTCATTGCAGATGCCTACGAAGACAGATAATAACATCACAAATTAATGGAAGCTTTTATTATCAGTAAAGCTTCTGGTTCATATATAATTTTAGCAGAATAAACAGTAGATAAGCTGTATTCACCGTAACTGACTGTTGGGTCACGCTGTACTTTCCGCTGCTTGTTTCTGATTTTTGTAATTTTGCTGTTTTACTTTAGAAATGTACCGCTTAATGCACATACGTATGCACATGCTTATCACTTGCAAATTAACAAGCAATAAACCTGTTGTATTAAAAGAATCAAACGAACGGGACGCATTTTTAATTTGCAAGTTGGAAATTGACTTTTCTTAAAATGCTTGAACTTATTAAACACTTTACTATACACTGACATTGTTATCATTCTTGGATACATTTTTATAATATACTGATAAGTTAAGCTGATATTTTTAATCGAAAATATTACGAAATTAACTTTCATAATTATTTCGCTTTTTTATAACCGGACCAAAAGAAAATAATTACTTATATGCAGCAATATAAGTCAAATACAAATACAACATGCACAATGTGGAAATAGAGGAGCAAAATCCGATCATTGAGAAATTTCTTGGATAAATGTAAAAATTTCTGTGTCACTTGGCTTATTAAATTTTTGTACGGAAAACAGTGGGGAGTTATGTTATAGATTGGGGAAAATTGTAAATTTCAGTGTCATTTGGCTCATTAAAATAGCAAGTTTTGATAGAAATTGTTAAAATTTGATTTTATTCTTATTATTGTTGTGGTGCTGATGTACATGAATATATACTTTGGAAGCGAGGAAACCAACCGTCGTTTGAGATATGAGCTCATGTTATATAGTAGGCAGAGCAGGCAGCAATAGCAAAGAATTTGTGGATTACTTCCGTGTACATTTTTTTTTATATCTAAACGAAGAGAGTTGGAAATCTTCTTGAGATATTATGGGGTTCCGGTCCCATAGCAAGACGGATTCCTACCGACTAAAACCAATTCCTAAGCTCGCTACTCGCCGCGAAACTACGGGGAGAGATTATGGTCATATGATCATATGTTAATTTGTATGCATCTATCTAACCATCAGGTTGTTTGTATTCTGTGTACTAGAAACTTACTTACATTGTTTCCATACACGTCGCCTGGTTTACATTTGGCGAATTTAGGTTGTGCTTCTCTTGTTTTTGCCATATGACCATTGTCTCTACACCTTGGACACATACTAAATAAATCTGGAAATATGGGAGTAGGATTGGTTAAATGTAGGCTCAAAAATATATATATATATATATATATATATATATATATATATATATATATATATATATATATATATATATATATATATATATATACATATATATATATATTTTTGGGGTGTTTTTGTAAGTTCGGTAGGCAGTACTTATCTTGCACGGACTAATGGCAAGACTTTTTATTCTTCTTCTTTTTCGCTTCAGTCTCAGTACTCTCAGCTGAGTCAACTACACTCGAAATGCGCGGTCTCCTAAGGTCTCTCAGATATTCTCGTAGTTGATAGAACAGGGCCGGTAGAGATTTTATTGAAAAATTTAAGGAATTTATTAAGATTAAATAGGCTGTCAGAGCCGCAGGTAACTCAAGGGGACAGCATGTACTTAGATACATGCCGTAATTGAGTTTCTGATGGAAGCCTGATCTATCACCTCCACGTGGTGACGGCTGCAAACAGGGGTGCGTTGGGGGACTGGTGACGTGCTATATTTAATGGCCAACATCAGTATTTTAATGCACAACTGGCTAAGATAGACAGACTCCTAATCCAAGGTGGAACAGCATATGCCAAGGGATGCGTGGCTAATAGGGTGGTTAGTCTCGAATATGCGAACTCCGGATACCTGGTGACCTCCGGTTTTAATTAAATGCCTTCTCATGGTACAAGGGCTCTGCCGTGGGTGACCTATATTCCATAACACTCGTGGGAATTTATATATATATGGATCTAACGAAAAAACAAAAAACACAAATAAACGATGATGGGCAATCACCGTCGGTCATTTCGACCGAGCCAGCTGTTGGGCTGGAGAACTTAACTTCGGTTGCTTACAGAGTTGTTGCACCTAACCAATTGGTAGGTGTTGTTGGACAACTATGCTCTGCATCAGCATCTACGGTGTTGATTGCAGGTGCAAAAAATGAAACTTTTCGGCTTCCGATGCCACCACTACAGAATCTTGAATGAGATCACATAAAAAGTGACTTCATAAATATGACGGCGGCAGAGAAGAGACACTTCAAGCAAGCGATGACAAGTGGTCACTCTAGGGAAAAGGCCCTAGAGATTGCTAAAAGGAGGTCCACGGCGAAAAGGGCTCGGTCAGTAGAGTCCCCAACAGAAACGACATCTGTCAAGAAGACCAAAACGTCACCTTATGTAGGTAAGCCAACGTTCAGTCAGGTGGCCAGTATTATTCGGCAGGGAATTGTTCCGACCGATTTAATAAGGGCGCCATTCACAAAAGAACAGTTGGTTCTTATCCAAGATACCGTTATTGACGTAATCGTAGAGGTCAACGACAATAACAACAAACCAGTGCTTGAGGGCCTAGCACATAGAAACGGATGGTTACTGTTCCTATACTCAAACGAGAATACGGCTAATTGGATGAGAAAACACATCGGCCAAATAAAAGGGAAATGTTGTTTGGAGATGACACGCGTTGAGGAATCCAAGTTTCCAAAAACGTATGTGGTCAGAGGCTACTTCCCACAGAGCACTGAGCTCACCAGGGAAAGAAATTATTGCGACCATTCGCAGAATGCAATTGTAGCGAAGAAGTGGAAGGTGATCCAGAGGTCACCCGAAGGTGTGTCACTTCACCTGGTTATTGCGATGGATGCAAGTTGGTTTACTATGACTGTTCGCGGCCCAGAGCGGCGATTATGATTGATTATAATACTAACTATTTTCTCATTTCAGAATTCACTAGTCAAGATCTATCAGCCATCCTTGCTGAAGTCTCAACAGAGAAGAGAGCGCAGGAAATTGTTTGTGCGTCCGCCTACTTTCCAGGTGACTCCGTGGAGGTGCAGTAGCTTATTGGGCACTGCCAAAACAACAATCTGCAGTACGTGATTGGCTGCGATGCAAACGCGCATCATAATGTTTGGGGAAGCTCGGACACCAGCAACAGGGGTGAGTCTCTCTTAAGTTTTCTCTTAAGTAAAAATATCAACATAAGTAATAAGGGTGCAAGACCAACCTTTATTAACGCGGTTAGAGAAGAGGTACTAGACCTAACTCTAACCAGTCCTTACATCGCCAATTTTGTCAGAAATTGGCATGTATCTGACTAGCCCTCTCTGTCAGATCAGTTGCATATAAGATTCGACCTACCAGGTAAATCTGAATTAAAAAATTAAGTTCCAATCCAAAAAAAAAAAAAAATTGGAGACTATATAGGGAATTATTAGAATCAAGATTCCATTCGCTGCCTACAAGTATAAGTTCTGTTGGTGAACTCGAGGAGGTGGTGTATCGACTAAATGATATAATAATCTCAGCATATCATGAAAGCACTCACCCTTAGTGAGGTCTAAACTTGTGTTGGACTGTATTGGGAAGCTAAACTCCCTAGGCAATATGAACAAGTTTTCTCTGATGTGGGTACCAGGCCACATAGGAGTAGAGGGAAATGAGAAGGCTGATAGCTTAGCTAGGAAGGCTGCGGCCTCTCACTTCAACGGCCCTGAACCCTTATGTGGACTATTATCCAATACCATTGGAGGTCTGCTGAAGAAGTGTACAGATACAAAACGAAGTCAAACCTGGAAAACTCTTCCGGGATTAAGACAGTCCAAAGCTCTTCTGGGAGACTTTAATCCTAAAAGAGCTAAGGACTTAATAAATATGCCTCGGAGTAAATTAAGAATCATCACAGACATTTTAAGAGGAGATTGTAGACTCAACTACCATTTGAACAAGTTGGGTATATCTTCAGATGCCATCTGTCGATTCTGTGGAGAAAGTGACGAAACCTCACTGCACCTGATCACAGACTGCGGACCATTGGCACACAAAAGAGACAGGTGATTTGGAGAATAAATCTTAGACATGAGCAAGATCCCTCATCTTGATTCCTCCAAAATATATGAATTCCTGTCGGAAATTAACCTGGCAGAAGATTTATAGATGAGACTATCCTCATTTTTCAAATAAATAGGGGCATCACAATAGATCTTTCAGGTCGCAGTGTATAACACCCTTATATAAATCTAATCTAATCTAATCATGAAAGCACTGCGGTCAAAACTCACAATGTGTCTCCCATGGTGGAATGACAAGCTTGCAGATATGCGTAAAAAGATAAGAAAACTGTTCAATCTTTGTAAACACACGAAGGTGTGGGACGACTATAAGGTCGCTCTGACAAATTACAATAAAGAACTAAGAAGATCCAACCGTGAGTGTTTAACTTTAAGAAGACCAGATAGGTCTTATACAATGAATAGGAGCGACACTCTAGAATATCTGCTTCAGGTGCACTTCCCGAGGTCAATCAGAGTGTCAATGACACTGGATCAGTCATCATGGGACCGATGGGCCTTATTAGACAAAAGATCCTGGAGTTTGTCTGGAGTAATATCTAAACCAGACAAAGTTAAATGGGCTGTTGGGTCCTTTAAACCATTCAAGACACCAGGTGAGGATAACATTTTTCCAGCCCTCTTGATAAGAGGACTGGATATAATGCTTGAATCGCTTGTTGCAATTTTTAGGAACAGTTTTAGCAGGGACTACATACCATCCATATGGCGTAAATCAATGTGGTATTTATTCCAAAATTGGGCAAGAGGTCCAGCGAACTGCCTAAATATTACAGACCTATCAGTCTCACGTCGTTTCTTCTAAAGACTATGGAAAGATTGGTGGATCTACATATTAGAGAAACGCTAGACAGAACAACACCTCTGCACCAATCTCAGTTTGCATATAATAGGGGGAAATCCACGGAAGGAGCGCTTCATTGCCTTGTAACAAAGATAAGAAAGCTCAATATTCCAAGGAAATTGCTTTATGTGCCTTCTGAAATGTCGAGGGCTGATTTGATAATACCGGTTACGGCTCTATAGAGTGGGCTGTGCTATGCAAAAATATCGATAAACCGACTGTTGCATGGGTTAAAATTATGTTAAAAAGTAGAGAAATTAGCTCATCTTTGGGAGACGAAGCCGTATCAGTCAAGGCAATGAAAGGCTGTCCCCAGGCGCTACGTTGTCACCCCTTCTATGGTCTCTAGTTATTGACGATCTTTTGGTCAAACTACAAGGGTTAGGCTACGAGGCAAGTGGATATTCTGACGATCTTCCTGTCATTATTAGTGGCAAGTATGAAAGAACAGTATCCGACATTATGAATCAGGCTCTAGCCTTCAGAATGGTGTCGCGCAGAGGGGTTAAGCATGAATCCTAGCAAAACCATTCTCGTTCCTTTTACAAACAGATTAAAATTGAACCTTGGTACAATAGCTGTTCAGGGAATCAATATAGAATATTCTGATGAGGTCAAATATTTAAGTGCAGTTCTGGATAAGCGACTGAATTGGAAATCTCACCTACACTCTGTGATAAACAAAGCCACAAGAGTCCTTGGTAGAACATGGGGTCTAGACTCAAAAATGATACATTGGATGTATGTAATGATGGTTAGACGAATCATTACCTATGCATCCCTTGTATGGTTGCTCAAGACAACACAATAATCTAATAAGAAAATACTGAAACGGGTATCAAGGGCGCACACATAGCTATCTGTTCAGATAGTCAAGCTGCATTACAGGCATTAGCTTCATATTCTATAGAATCGAAACTGGTGGAAGAATTCTTCAACAACCTACAATCTCTAGGTGCAACAAATAAGGTTGCAATTTGCTGGGTCCAGGGTCACTCGGGGATTGAAGGCAATGAAATTGCTGACGAGCTGGCTGGGGCCGGTTGCGCAGCAAGCCTCATAGGTCCGGAGCCATACTGTGGTATCAACTGGGCGGAGGCTAAATCCAGGGTAGATAGCTGGGAACATAGTCTCAGAATGTCACACTGGGAAGGGATAGAGGGGCTTCGTCAAGCCCATTCACCTACAATAAAGAATTGCGCAATATGTGCAAAGCAGACATATGAAAAATAGTAGGTTTTCTATCAGGTCATTACTACCTGAAATATCACCTGACTAAAATCCACATTCTTGATGATACGGAGTGCCGGCTCTGTCTAGAAGAAGAGGAAACTACAGAACACATACTGTGCGACTGCATTGCATTGGCAAGAATAATATTCCACCGCGACCAGCTGGCTCTGGAAGAAATAAAGAATGCTCCTGTTATGGACATTCTCAAATGCATCAATAAAGCTGAAAAGATAATGAAGTGACATGACTTTCAGCTACTTCCTTTCTCTAGAGAAGTAATATCTAGGTAGAAAATAACTTGATAACTTTAATTGTGACGCTTTGACATCACCAAACGGACAAAATGATATGGCATTACGGAAAAAACGCCGGTACTAAACCCATAGGGCATAGTAGATCGGACAGTTGTGATCAGATCGATCGTTAATGACAAATGTAGTATGACACAAAAGATCTTTTAGGTCGCAGTGTCGGCCATAGGGCAAATTACTAAAGCTAAATTTTTATTTATAGTTTAAATATATAAACTCAGCAAATTCACTTAAACCAAAAGCACAAAAACTCTCAGTGTTCCGCCCACCTAATCTTCACCAAACAGAGAATCAAAATTTTCACACCGAACCCATGGTCAGCTGTGCACTATACAGGCGTAAGTCTCTGCAATCTTCACCCTGTATAGTGTATCAAAACGGTACAAAGCCAAAACTGCCGCAAATCACAGGCAGAAATAAAAATAATATTTTTCTCTAAAAACTTTACTATTCGAGTCTTATAACATTCGCTACGAGGCCAGGTGGTTTTGGCTGCATTTCCACGTATTGCCACAGGAAATTTTCAAAAACACGTATGTTTTTTTCAACGATGGGAGGTGGAAATCTACTTGACATACTATGAGGCGCCCGTTCCATAGCAATACGGATTCTTACCGACTAAAACCACCTCCAAAACTCGCTACACCCCGCACAACCACCGAAAGAAATTACTTCGCGGTGAGAGGTTAAGGTCATAAGACCTCTTCTATTCAAGACGTATCCGCTCCCTTTGGCGGATATCGTTCATGACTGCAGCTCCAGTATCACACACCTTATCCCATTTCTTCGGATCCTCAAGTGCTGCACTATGTTATCCAGTGTTACAGGCTCTCCGCACACTTCCTGTAATGCACCTCTAACCCTGGCGAACCTCGGATAGTAAAATAACGCGTGTTCTGCCTCCTCTGGTACGGTCCATCCACAGTTTGTACACATGGGGTAAACTCCATGCCCGGTCAGCATTTGTGTGGTAATTAACCTCACCATGAGAACTTCTTATCCGCCTTTCTATGTCAGGGTTTAGCCTCCTTGTCTATCAGTCTTTTGGAGACGTAGTCAACGAGTTTGCTTTCCTGGATTGTTTGGCTCTTTATGGTTGCCAAACAGTTCCTCACGTTGACTTCCCGAGTACTTTTCTAGCAATACATGTCCCTCACATCTTTCGTCAGCAGGTGTACTGGGATCATATCTGCTATTACCAGTACGGCATTTGCAAACCCTAGCGCAGACGTTCTGTATGTTGCCTCAATTTTATGGATGTACATATGTCCTCGTAACCGCCTACTTCAAGCATTTTGACTCGCTACCAGGACTGTCTCCCTTTTGCGTTCGGGTAGTTCCAGCCAGATTCGGACCATAGCCACCATACGCTTGGCCTCTGCAACAACCTTCTCCAAATATTTGGCAGTAATAACTAACGGTATGCCGTCCGCGTAACCGATGATCTTAAAGTACAGGGTACGCGGCGTATGCCATCGTAGCTTGTACTATGTTTCCCATGGATCCTCTTTGACTTAGGTCCGGGAAGCTTCTGCATTTAAACTTGTTCAGTAGAGCACTCTACATTATTTAATTTGGAGAAAAATTATTCATTGGAATTAATGTCAATCTACTGAATCTATATATTCATAGGGGAAAGCATTTTTTTTTAACAGGTTGAACTCTTCAATGTTTGTATATATAAAGTTTAAAATTTGGAAATCATCATCAAGAGTTTTAGCCAGTACCTCTAAAGAGGATGTCCTAAATCTGTATGAGTCTACAAATCGTTTCTCGAAGAATTCTTTAACACTAATATAAATATATTTATATTTGAAAGTGATACATGTATATATTTCCTAATTAAGTGGAATTATTATATTTTAATGTTTCCTTTGAAGGATTCGAGTTCTTTAACAGATAAATGACCATCGTAACCAGTAAAATTATGGAAAAAATTTAAATAAATTAGCGTATCTGAAAATTTAAAGTACAACTAAAGATTGCAGGTCCGCGATATTTACCCGTAAAATGAGAATGATTAAGTCTTTATATACAAATATGACAAATTCGTTTTATACACTCTAATTTCCTCTGAAGTTAGAGAGCTCATTGGCACTATTCTATTTAAATAATTTACATATAGACGCTTAGTATCAGTAATTAAATTATCTATGAATACCATAGCAGAATCTTCTCCTGATAAAGTTAAAAATTTGCTTCAGCTATTATTGAACCCCATTTTATGTAATAACTATATTTTAATGCTGCGATTATTTTTTGACTCATTTACATGTACACGCTCTAAAAAACATTAAAAATCAGCATAAATTACAAATGGGAAGTAAACTTTAGAATATCATTATTTTTACCAATCGGCATTGTGGTCAGTACTTTGCTGCACTCAGCTTTATGCTTTAACATAACATCTTTATTTCTGGTTTACTGCAAGCAAAAGTTGCATAATAGTAGAGCTTTTGTATTTAATGTCAATTGTGACAGTAATTTTATAAGTATATAGTGATAAGTAATTTTTAAAGTGATAGTAATTTTATAAGTAATAGAAAATCATACGATTTTTTCTTTTTACCATGATATATTTTTAATCACTCCATATTGTGAATATCTCTTACTATTACTTTGTTGCACATTTTTTATTGCAGGTAGTACAGTCTATTTAAAGACATAGTCATCATTCATTACATTAATACAGGTATGTTTCATTTAATTTAATATAAGCAAAACCCTTAATTGGTTTAAATTGATTAATATTAGACTCTAATTCAATTATTTTAATTAGAGTCCATCCACTATCCTTCTCTTGAAACTCCTCCATTTTTGTAATTAAATTAGAACAATGTACATCATATTCAAGTTCAATTTCTTCAAGGTTTTGTGCTAGTATCATTTTCATTTGAAAAGATTCCACATCTATAGATGCTGTTTCATATTCACAAACTCTGTTGTCACCAATATTTCTAGGTTTGAACCTTATATATTCCCAAAACCGTTAAAAAATTATATTTATATGATACATGTTTTTCTAGTTTTTTCATAATTTAATAATCGCATTACGATATCTTTTGCATTTTTAAAGAAAATATTTGGTATGACCATATTTTCATGTCGGTTTTTAAATACATAACGTTCAATGCGATTGTTATATAATCCATTCACTAAATACAAATCATCTTTTAATTGTGAACAACTGTTTTTTTATGTTGTTTAGTTCTCAAGTGATGATCCCATGATTTCGTTGATATCTTAAGCTTGCATGTTTCACAATATTTTTAACTGCAAGATGGTTCTTTCTCAATAATATTATTATTTATAGATTTATTTAAGTTTAAAGATAGTTCACTGATCTCAACTTCTGGAGAATTATTATCTTCATTCTTACTATGGATATTCTCACATTTATGTTGTTGTTGCTTGATTATGTGCAGTTTTTCATATTGTGCTTCAATTAATTGTTGTTCTTGTTGCTTTATTAATGCTTTCTGTTGTTTAATTATTTCATATAATTGTTGATTTTTATGATCTTTTCCTATATGATTTTTCAGTTTGTTAGAATGAATATTCTGAATATTTTATTAAAATAATTCTATATTCTTATGCTGTTGTGAGTCAGAATCAAACTACCTGCTTGTAGTTGACTCACAGCACCCACTCCTTACAGATACTACACATTTGGTGTAGTTAGCATTTAGAAGTATTACAATTAAACTTAGCAAGCACATATTTTTAGGGTGCAAATACAATAAATAAAGAGTATTTATTTATTAATTATTATGTGAAATTTTAAGGTGTTACAGTTCCGCAATCAAGTTGATGACGAGCATTGGAATTTAGAATGCACCATCGACATTTTTATGTCAGTAGGTCAGTTGCCTTAACCAACTGACACCAATCAAAAAATGCGTAACTGGAACACCAGAAAGGTGATTACCTAGTAAATAGTATATAAGACTTATGATTTTAAGTAATAAAGTTCTTGGCTCTTGTCTTATATTGAAGCACAAAACAACACGGTGTTTGCCTTGTTAAGAACCACCTGATCCTCGTCCACGCCCGCGCCTTTTACGGGCAGCAAAAGGGCGCTCGCCACTGGCGACGACTAGGACGGACCCCAACATTTTGGCGCAGCCAGTATTTGTGACCGCAAGGCAGCCAGGAATTCCGAAGCACTTTCTGCAACAGATCTGGAGGAAACCCAGGGCAAGAAACCCTAAAGCAGGCGAAGCATCCTGCAACAGACAAGATGTCACCAAATAGGACAATGGCGAGTACAAATATAACAAGCGTATTAAAGTAGATACTTCTGCGACCCTGAAGGCGTTGTAGAGTTAGTCAAAGAGTTTGCAACATGCAGGCGCGATTGCACTATTGCAAGCAGCGTTGTATGCGCAAACATAAACAGTCAGTATGTCGTCTTAGCTGTGAGGATTTTTTGGTAGGGGATTTCTGTTTGTTTGTCGTTAGGGATATTTTTGAATACACATTTTTCACATTTATACACACAATTAAATACCATGTAAATACTCTTATTACGTTGCGCATACGTTACGGGTTAATTTTTGAATATGGATTCAAATTACCGGGATTGAATCATGTAACTTTGGATTTTGAAAGTATTGCCTTATATTTTCAGTAGAAAGCAATTTTTGGTAGATTGTTACTCGTTTAAGTTTGGGAAGAAAAATGTATTTTAAAAATAATAAGGCTAGTTTAATTTATAGTGAAATTTAAGAGATCTATAAGGATCAAACGGGCAGTAAAGAAAAGATGGGTATAGAGGAGATCTCAAAGGCAGTGGCCAGTGTGTTTACTGGTGCTGCGTCAGAAGACTTGCGGTCAGAAGTCACTAGGTTTATTCAGGGGTGTGAACTTGAAAGGAGGAGCATCAGGCCGGATGAGTTATATGATTTCCTTGACAGTGTGAAGCAGAGGTTTTTCCGAGATGCATACAACCTTCTGCTGCCAAAGCAATTCGACAGTGCGGACGACCTTTACGAGCTCCTAAGGAGAACTTACCTGAAGGTAAGGACTTTAGAACCCAAGAAATCAGAATCGGGAAGCAACTGGTAAGTGAAGACATACGCGCCAGACGTTTAGGGTCACTTCAGATGATGGCCCAGGAAATAATTATAAATAAGTACAATAGCGTTGGAGATACAGCATTATTATATGAAGTTGACAAAGCAGTGTTAACAACTTTCGTGGTGGGTCTCCGCAACCCCGCTTTAAAGATTCATATGCCGAATAGCAGAACAGGAGCTAGCAGAAGAGGCTGTTAGAGCACAATTCCTGGTGGAACGGAGTACGTCTGGTTTGGGCGAGGTACATATGTTGGAAAACAGACAGGATATGGTCACTGCCGCTGTCGTGGATAGAGAGGGAAGCAATTTCGTCCGAAACATATACAGAGGAGCGGATAATCCCAGTGTCTCCAACAACAGAGCCGTGAAACCTAGGAATCCGTAGAGGGGGTCGATCTGTCATACGCCAGGTCATACAAGGGATGAGTGCATTACACGCAAAAACACGCCCTACTGTATGAAATGCCAAGCATATGGTCATGAAGCAAGTCTGCAATGCCTAGGAGACACAAAATGGGATCAGAGTAGAAGGCAGCCAGCTACGAGGCGCCCGGATCCACCTAGGAGGGACAGCAGGGGTAACTTCAGTAGTCCCCGAGTTAATTTAACAGACGGAATTAAAAAAGGAAGAAATCCCTTCAACACTGGGAGTGATCAGCAGCGTCCAAATTGGAATTCCAGCAGTGAAGCGAGGATGAGCAACACCATACAGGGGTTGAGATGCTTCTCATGTGGACGAATGGTACATCGGGCAGCGGAATGCAGGAAAAAACAATCCCAACAAAGGGACCAGGGAAACTTCCAGCGGGCCAGTCGAGGCCAGTAGACTGGAAAGCCAAAAGAAAGGAAGAAAGAATTAGGCCAGAAGTACGTGTGACCAGTAATGTAAGAACTACATTCCAGGAGAAGCAAGAGGCTCTCCAATACCAAGTACCGAGTAATGTAAGAACAATGGTTCAAGATACGGAGGAGCAAGTCTCTCCGGGAAAAAATTTTTGATTGCGTGTTGATTTGGGTAACTGCGATGATTCTAGTACTTAGATTAAGTTTTAATAAGGTAAGAAAGTATAGGCCAATCGCCGCGTACATGGTACGAAGATGTATAGTTAAGATCTTCACGGTAATTGTGAGGGAGCATAGGATTGTAAAGGATAACTGTGGTGCATGGAGGAAAAAATTTGAAGAGTTAGGAAGTAGATACGCGTGCATGTTGGGAACAAAATGACGTTGGTTTGTTGTAAGCAGAACGGGAGACGCATTCATTGCGGTACCCTGCAAGGAGGCAGCTAGTGGGAAGCTAGTGCTTTTGGTAGACTCAGGGGCGGACACCAGCCTCGTAAAATCTAGTGTTTTACGGAAAGGGTTGGATATTAATCAGACGGACGTAAGAAAGCTTAACGGAGCATTTGGTGGATGCATCAGGACGCTGGGTTCAGTTAGGGTAAATCACAGCGAGGTTATGGGTATGATGTCACAGCGAGGTTATGTGTATGAAATCACAGCAGTTATGGGTTAAAATGCACGCAGTGGGCGCGATAATCTTTGGGGCCGCACCATACTGGATACGCTGGAGAAACAGTTATCGTTTTATGATAAGAGCAAGAATAGGATCCTCACTCTTCCATTGAAGTCATGGCAGGAAGGAACCGTGGAGGTAGTAAACGCAAGGTCAACCAGAGTAGTTACTATATACATATATAAACACGAAACTTAGGACTAGCGGAGGGTGTTTATATGGGAGAAATCGTAACACACGTTGACAAGGGTAAGGTGTACGCTTGCGTACTAAATGCACCGGAAAAAGACTACCTTCTAGATAGAGACTTTAGGCCTAAGTTTACGAATTACTATAATTTTAAGGAACCGAATTATGGATCGGTTAATCAGATTAAGCAGATTGATATAAGAAAAAGGATGGAAAGAGTACTCGAGTCACTGAAGTTAGACCCAAGCGTAAATTCAGAAGAGAAGGCATCAATAGAAGCCATATTTTCGTCATTCCATGACATATTTTTGCTGGAAGGAGACCAGCTAACATATACACCGGAAGTAGAGCATACAATACCTACTAGAGTGGATCAACCACTAATAAACCAACAACAGTATAGACTGCAACAAGCTCACAAAGATGAGGTAAACAGGCAAGTGGAAGGAATGTTAAATGATAACATAATTTCACCGAGTATCTCGCATTGGAACTCAACAATAATTGTGGTATCAAAAAAGGGGGGTACTCAGGGTCAGAAGAAGTGGAGAATAGTCGTCGATTTTAGGAAATTGAACGTCGCCACTATCAAGCAGGTGTTCCCGATACCAAGGATAGAATAAATCCTGGTTCAATTGGGACACAGTAGATATTTTTTTTACGCTGATTTATCAAGTGGCTACCATCAGGTTCTGGTGGATACCTGAGATAAGCAGAAAACCGCGTTCAGTACCGGTTTGGGGCATTATGAGTTTAATATGATGCCGTTTGGATTAACAGGAGCACCGGCTACCTTCCAACGATTAATGAATCATGTGTATCTCGATGATTTATGGGAAAAACTTGCAGCATTCGCAACGCTTGTGCAAGGTGCTCCAGAAATTACGAGAACACAATTTGAAATTGAACACTGAGAAGTGTCAATTTTTGCGTTTATTTAGACCATTATTGCTCAGAGACAGGAGCACTGCCTGACCCGCTGAAGGTGGAATGTGTAAAGAATTTGGCAAATTCCAAGAAATTGAAAAGAATTGCAAGCATTCCTAGGACTAGTGAACGATTATTGAAAGTTCGTAGAAGGACTAGCCGGAAATGCGTTGCCAATTACTAAGTTGCTACGTAAAGAAGCAAAGTTCGAATGAACAGAGAGCAGTCAGCAAGCATTCGAGAGGCTAAAAGAGATAATTAGCTTGCCACCGATTTTGGCGTACCCCGACTTTGAGCAAACTTTTTTGTTGACCACCGATGCAAGTGCAAGTCGGAAATGACCGACCAATAGCATTCGCGAGCAGGGCGCTTTGCGATACGGAGAAAAGATTCTCCACGGTGGAGAAAGAATTTCTAGCCTGTTTGGGCTATGAAGAATTTTAGGGCATATATGCTAGGACGCCTATTTAAAATATATACCGATCACCAGCCGTTGAGAAGCATAGCCAATTTGAAAAACCAAACGTCTAGGCTAGCCAGGTTCAGACACAAATTGTCTGAGTATGATTTTGAAATCTTATAGAAACCTGGGAAAAAGAATCTGAATGCGGACGCACTCAGCAGAGTACCGCAGGCACAGAAGATATCAGTAGTGCAAACTAGGGCCAAAGCAAAGCGTTTTAAACATTTTCTTCCATTATCACACTGAATTATTATAAATTCTTTTGAAAAGTTGATTTTCATCTAGATTACCGAATTCAATAAAGCAATTTGCTGTTTCATTCAACATTAAAAAATGTTTTTCACCACCATAACCTGTAGTTCTGTGTGGAACATTTAAATCAGTGTGTACTAATTCTATAATTTCACGAGACTTAGTTCTCATTATCAAACGGTACATTAGCCATTTTTCTCTGAATACAATTTGTGCACTTCATTCAATTTTTCTAATTTATCTAGCAAACACTCTAATAAATTTCTTGATTTCATCTAACACTCTCGGCTCAAAATTTATGGCAGCAGGAGACTTTAATGCCAAGCATACGCTTTGAGGCTCTCAACTTATAAATCCAAAAGGAAGGCAGCTGTACTCTGTGATGAGACTATTGCTTTAATTGCAGCATGACTGCCTATACTGCTGGTTTTCTGACAACGAAGACCTCAGCCTAAAAATACAGCAGTGTTTGGGTAGTTTGAACGGCTGTTAGATGTTTAGTTCAGCGCAGTAGACACCTGCACCCACACTTGCTGTCATTTTAAACCAGTCTGTGCAAGTATTGAAAGTTCTACATCTGGATGCCATGCCCGTGCGACAGCCTTGTCGCTTTCCCAAGGTAGAGGACTGGGGTCACATATTCAGTATCTGTTGTGGGACTCATTCCTACAGACCTACCTCCATATAATCTGAGAGTAAATTGCCCAGCGGCCAATACGATACGTGCAGATCTGGCCGCGATACTTCCTGTAAAAAGATCTATTGGAGGTACATTCAAGATTATATCCAGCCCCCGCAATGGATAATGCGGCGAGCCTTTGAACTTTTAAAATAGGCCTGAGATACGTTTTTTACTGAACTCTGCCACACCAATATACCATAGAGCAATGTATGTCTAACAATGGATGTATTGCATCAGTGAATAAGAGAGGGAGATACCCCACATGATTCTAAGCATATCTTTGCATGTGTACGTAGATTTTGCAGCCTTCTTTACCTTTGCTCGTTCTGTCTATGTTGTGTGCTAGAGTCAGAAGAGCGTGAGCTCTTTGGCCGCTGCCGCTTTTAAAGGCTTCAGTGCATGGCCTTCCGGAAGTGTTGTTGCATGTGATCCGTTGTCCGTTTTAACTTCCATTGCGTCCAGCTGAGAATTCCGCCTGACGTTATGCTGATGCCTCTGGTTACGTATCCTGGCATCTTTGTTGTTGTAACCATTTGTCATGGAGCATCTGAAAAGCTTTCTGCTATTCAATGTCTAATGTCGTTATTGTTCTGAATATCTTGTTGTTGTATTTAGTCTGTGACGGCTCGCTGGTCCACTGTTGCTACTAATTCTTTATTGCATTATTGTCGTTCTTTACCATTTACCGCTGTGTTTCTGAATACATTGAGCTTCTTGGTACGCTTATCGTTTCCATATTTGGTTTCTTCTGTTGTATTTAGTTTTCATACTGATAGTAGTCATTCGTTGCATTTGGTATAAACAATATAAAATACGGAATTTGATACGTACAGCCTAAATAGGCAAGAAATTTTAAAGTCATCCTGAGATATATGCATCCTTTGTTACAAACAACCAACCTAATTACCTCTCTTGAAGAGTTTTTTAAAATTTTATTTTTTTAGATTTGCTTACATCTAATAAATTATATAAACAAATCAATACATTCTAGCTAAAGTTATTGAAACAGTTCCACCAGTTCAAAATGTTTAGTGCTTTGCAGTCGTCGTCTTAAGCTGATAATATTAAGCAACTTGCTGGTTTCTTAATTTGTGTGCTGGCGGAGTCTGTGTTGATGAGATTCGGCCAATTTGCTGATTTTGATGTTGACTGTCGGTACTTTCAGATCGCGGTGAAGGTGGGTGTTTCTGATGTACCAGGGGGCTTTAACTATGGAGCGCAGCTCTTTGTTTTGGAAACGCCTAACTTTTTGTACATGACACTTCTTTGCACTGCCCCAAAGTTGTGCGCCATACAATCTGACAGGTTTCAGAAGTTGTTTGTAAACAGCTAGCTTGCAGTGAAGGGACAGAAAAGAGTTTCTGCCAATGAGACATTGTAGTTTTTGCAACTTGATTTCTAATTCGTCTCTTTTAATTTTAATGTGCTCTTTCCATTTAAGTTTTGTGTCTAGCGTCATTCCAAGATACTTTGCTGTATTTGAATATGGTATCTGGTTGCCAAATATCTTAATCGGCAGAATTGATATATTTTTTGTTGTAAAGTTGATATGTTTAGTTTTCGAATTATTTAAAGCGATTTTCTATTTTGTTGTCCAATTAGCCATTTCATTAACAGCATCCTAGAGTTGTAACGTTGATTCAATTTCTGTATTCGCAACAATCAGTATTGCTGTATCATCTGCAAAAGTTGCTATAATGGTATTTTCTGGTGTTGGTATATCAGATGTATATATTATGTATAATATAGGCCCAAATATACTCATTTAACGCATCGAGGAGTATGGTTGCAATATTTTCTAGTATGGCCATACCTCTGACATTTTGTGCACTGAGCTATTTCCCTTTTTTTATTTGGTGGTTCGAATTTTATTTTTGAGTGTCTAATTGCTTCAATTTTATAAATGTCTGTATTATTTTTTATTTTGTTTTAAGTTGACATAAAACATCGACAACGGATGCTTCGTAATTCTTTGTTTTATATTTGAAACGCTTGTAACATCGAATCCCAACCTAGTTATTTGCTCTTTTATTTCTTCTGTTGATATTGTGTGGTGTAGTCCTTTTAATACTACGCTAAAGTCTTTTTCCTGTTTGGGTTTATATGTATGGAATTCTGTGTAGTTTTCAGCCAGAGCTTTTGTAATAGTTTTGTACCCTTCTCTTGACTTTGGTTGAATTTTAACCTCGCTATCTTTGAGGAATTTGAGCTGGTATTCATTCTTGCCAATGTTCCAGAGACGTAGATTGGAGGGGGTTTTGGGACTCTTTGGTCCCTTTCTTGTGGACTAGTACCGTCGATTTCGACTTCTGATAGTATCGCAAATCTATTTGAGCTAGCTCAAGCCAGGTTTCAGAAGTTGTTCAAGCCAGTAATCCACCAGTTTTTACTGTTTTTGTTTATTTTGTGTTGTGTTTTCTGGGCTTGATCTAGCGCGTTTAGGGTTTGGTTTGTTTTCACTACAGGAATTTGTACACGATATTTAGATTGTGGATCGGTTTGAATATTTCCTACTGGGTGTTTTATTGTGTGTGAATCAATATATATATCTGATGAGTGGGTTATTGTTGTTGAGTGAATTTTAGGACTAAGTACACGGCTTTTATATGGTGATTCATTTTGTGTATTTCATAGTGGGTGCTTAATTGTGAGTATGTTAATGCTGTTATATGTTGAACGCTGCTGAGAAAGATTCAGTAATTAGAGGTGGAGCCGAAGCTGTAGTGAGTTTCATTGCACATATTGAATTTGTGTACGAAAAGGTTCTATTTGTTGTTGCATTTTATGAGGCTAAAGTTGTAGTTATTTTGTTAGTGGTCGTTAAGGTATCGGAGAGATTGTTTGAGGAGGACAGGGCATCATGCATATTTATACCATCAACCTTTTGGTTTTTTTGTGGAGAAGATCGCTCTCTGAGAGTGTCCGGCATAGATGGACCGCTATTGGCTATTATAGGGAACGCACTCATGGGAGAGCCGGCTCTTTGATTTTCCATAACCGAAGCTATCTCATTTTTTTGTGTATTCCTTCGCTCGCTCTGTGGCGAGCGCAAAACACTACTTTTGGCGCACTTACCGTCTAATATATATGTATCTTTATTGTTATTGTTTGCTTTGTGGCAATTTTGTTTTAACTTATTGTCACTATTTATTTTTATTAGATGGCAGACTGCAACCACCACTAAACACTGTTTATCAAAAAATGCCAATTAAACGTCCTGTCGCACTTTGTCACTTTTTTTTTAAAGTTTATTTAGATTTGCAAGCAAAGTGAAAAGAAACCAGGTGCGGTCTGTGAGAAGAGAATGTAAAACCATATAACTAGTGAGTTTAGAAACCAGCATATTTGAGCTACGTTCTCGCAGATAAATTGGGGAAGAATACCTAGTTTACATATATCTGTTACTTCAGTTTTTTGGTCTGGAGCTGTTTCATGTTCGGCAAGCAAGGCGTAGCGATTTTGGCTTAGTACTGTATTGGTGGGTTCTCCATTAATATTTGGTTTATGGAATTTGTTTGGGTTATTTTTCTTGTTTTTTAACGGAATTAATTTACGCTTTATATTTATATAGCGATCCATGCTATTCTGAATTGCCCTGCTATACGGTTTTTTATTTAGTTTCATATTACCTGATAGTGTGCTATTGCTGGCTGTAGCGGTTAGTGTGTTTGTTGTGGAGAGAGGATATAATGAGTTAGAGAGAGCATAATGTGCTCATAAGCAAGCTCTTGCAGATGGTCTTAGTTTACAGTTTATGTTTGTGTATTCATGTTTTTACTATTGCTAATGCTTACTTACTGGAAAATATTACTGTCACAAAACTTTTTGTTTATATATTTATTTTACTTTATAGTCTCTGTTTCGCATTTGGGCATATATTGATTGCCCGATTTCGGTTTTCACCTTTTTAACACTTAATTTACTATATTTCCACTTATTTTTTTCAAATATTATGGAGCACTAAAAACCACAACCGCTCTTCAAGAGTACGCACAGCAGATTAATAGATTTTACAATTTTTTGATGGTTGTCTATACGTTTCCTATTTTTATGACTTTTGTACATAACAGTTCTTGATTAATAATGGAGCAGCATTCTTAAACAAATGAAAGAAACAAATTCACTCACCAAAGGAAACGAAGTGTTCTTAGAAAAGAGAATCGATGTGTATGGCTCGTGAAATTTATTCGACGAGTGAATCGGAGGTGCGTTGTGGCGCGGTGGTATCACAATGGACCCATGGTGGTCTGAGTGAGCTGGTCCTTGAACTAGCTGCCACATTAACCTAACCTAACCTAACTAGCAAAAACTCTGCCACATATGTTAGCAATGCACACTAAAGCACAATTACCTCAGCTGTTTTTGAGATCGCAAATCTAAATAATGCAATAAAAAAAGAACGTAACACATCTACTGCAATGAAAATTAGTCTCTTCAGCATACTCCTACTCTTCCTAGCGAGGAGAGCAACATAACAGACAGGCTTAGATCGTCAAATATATGTAAAACATAGACGTAGTCACCAAAATAATTAAGTGAGCGACCAGCAAAAATTGCCAGTAACTAGTAATAATAGTAACTAGTAATAAATTTTATTTCCAACCAAACCCGTTTTTATCATTTTACCGAGAATTGCTTTTTCGGATTCGGAAGCACAAACTGCAAGGAACTATTAGTCCCTTAAGGTACCTTTACGCGAACGCGTCTCCAATGCATTAGTGCAGTGGTAGTTAATTTGAAGCAATAGTTTTCACATAATTCGTTTAATGCAAGGTAGCATTGCTGAAACCAAAGTTCAATTTACGAACACTGGAAAATCCGCGTATTATTGTACCACTTCGAGAAAAATATTAAAGTACTAAGTATACCAGCTAATCGTTAGATAGCGATGTTGACCTTACGAAATCAAATAAACTTCAAGATGCGGGTTTTAAAGAAAAAATTCCTTCAAAAATAAAGATAAATTAGAGCCATTACTTCGAGTTCAGCTTGAACATTATAACCGAAAATAAAAAAGTATTGAAAGTCAACCCTATTATTTATAAAAATGAGCAACAACTTTTTTCTCAAATTTTTAAACATTTGCTCAATCTTGTATGCAAAGAAGTCTTTAGCTCGCGAAGTTGATCTCATGGTTAATCTTTTTTGATCATCGACCCCTATATAATTTTTCGAAATCTCCATCGACCCCCATATAAGTAATTTTCTGTTAATTAAAATAAAACTCTCGGATCGACACCCTGGTTCAGATCGACCCACGCATTTGTTAAATAGACCCTTGGGGGTCTATATAGTCCACTTTGGCGACCTCTGGTTTAACCAAAGAGTATACATAAATAGAGATTGAATGACTGAAAATTTTGTGAAATGGAATTGAGGGTGATTTCATTTTTTTGTATTAGTTGTTTCTCTTTTCGCACCCACCTCAGCAATAAAAAACAGAGGCAATTCTTGCGGTAGGCTTTTCTATTAGTCTCGTTTCACACGAAATGGCAGCGGCGTGATTTCGGATATCAGTTCCAGTTGGACTGCAAAAAGCCAAATTTATGAAAAAAGAAAAGAAATTAAGAAATTCAGCTGCAGAGATTTAAGAATCTCAACAAAGCATATGAGAACATACAAAACCATTGTTGTGTTCTCGGCCAAGAGAGTATTCCGAAGGTGTAAGAATACTAGGTCAAAATATATTCTACATTTCACAATCCACATATCTCTTCCTCCGAAGTAAATTATATGTAAACTTGCCGCATGCTTCAACAGTTTATTGCTGGGCCCCAATAAAATCACTTCAGCTTTGGTTGTAAAAACAGTGCATTGGATTTTATAACAAAGAAGTTCATAAATTTGAAGCAAGTAGACAAGGCTCACGCAAACTGTTGATGGATGAAATGGCAATCAGAACAGAGCTTAGATATAATCAAAAGTTGGATCTCATCGACGGATTCGAAGATAAAGGCTTCTTTAGGTCTTCCACTCTTGCAAAACTTGTGTGTGTGTTTCTTATTAAAGGCATGTTTTCCAATTGGACCTTAATTTGCAACTACTTTTTTTCTGAAAACGTATGATAAATGAACTGGGGTTAAAGCTCACGCAATTACATGTGACCAAGGACCTACGAATAGGAGATGTTACGCTATACTTGGAGCAACAAAAGAAAAACCCTATCTCGAAATGAATGACAACAGAACGTACTGCATGTTTGATTTCCCTCACATTATTAAATCATTAAGGAATAGATTTGATGTGGTACGCGAATTGTGGGAACATGAACAAAATCATAGTGCCAAGATGTGTCCAAAACCAACAAGGCAACACATTTATCCCAATTCATTCGAAAAAGTAGAAGTTAAATTCGCTAAACAGGTCTTCACCAGAATAGCTCAAGCTGCAATTAGAACTGCAGCTGACATTTCAGACTCCAAAAGAAGGAGCAAAGAAGTAGCTTTGTCAACTGCGAATTTCATTGAAAAAGTAGATAAAATTTTCGACTGCTTAAATAAGTACTCTCTGTATTCTGGTAATAGATACTACAGATCAGCAATTCAAATAAAAAATGAAGGCTACAACAATTTTTTTTTTTTTTTTGGAAAACAGCCATCTTTCATCTAAGTACTCCCAATTGGTTAAATTTTTAATTTTATTATTATTGGGAAAAAATAAATGCATCAAAACACAAAAATCAAGGAGTAAAGAAAAGCGATATGCAATGCGTGTATTTTTGTTCGGGCGGTTTACTAGAAAACCCCTCGAAGAAAATGTTTGCAACAATAACTTTGTTCATCATGCGACCTGATTGATATTGAAGCTACCTAGCGCTAGATGGCAGCACAAACACAAAAACTTTTTTTTTTAGAAATTGCGATCTGTCAAACGTCAGCTGTTAAAATTTCACCCAAATTCATCGATTAGTTTATTTGTTGTAGTCGTTTGAAGTAAGCAACTTTTGTGTTTCTTGAAAAATGGAAAAAAGCGAATTTCGTGCAGTGATTAAACACTATTATTTGAAAGGGAAAACGGCGAAAGAGACAAAAGAAAAACTCGATAAACATTACGGTGAGTCTGCTCCGTCAGATTACATGGTAAAATATTGGATTGCTGAATTTAAACTCGGCCGAACAAGCACTGCAACAATACCATCAACAGGAAGGCCAAAAGAGGTGGTTACTGAAGAAAATATCAAGAAAATCCTCGATATCGTTATGAATGATCGCCGAGTCAAGTTGCGTGAGATTGTTGAAATGGTAAACATATCATATGAACGTGTGTTCAATATTTTGCATGAACATTTGCATATGAAAAAGCTATCGGCAAGATGGGTGCCGCGTTTGCTAAGTGCCGAACAGAAACAAGTTCGACATACCACTTCACAGCGGTGTTTGGACATGATAAAGCGTAATCCTGTTGATTTTTGGCATCGATTAATAACTGTTGATGAAACGTGGGTCCAGCACTACACACCTGAAACCAAAAATCAATCGAAACAATGGGTGGAAGCTGGTGGAAGTGCTCCGAAGAAGGCGAAGGCAGTGAAATCGGCTGGCAAGGTTATGGCCACTGTATTTTGGGATGCACACGGAATTTTGCTCATCGATTATCTTGAAAAAGATCCACAATCACAGGAAACGATTATCAATTGCATTATTGGATCAATTGATTGATGCAATCAAGGAAAAACGACCACATTTAAAGAAGAAAAAATGCTCTTTCTTCAAGACAACGCACCGGCTCACACAGCATTAGATACGATGCTAAAATTACGTGAAATACACTTCGAATTGGTTAATCATCCACCTTATAGTCCAGATTTAGCTCCTAGTGACTTTTTCCTGTTTCCAAACTTCAAAAAATGGCTCGCAGGAAAAAGATTCATCTCAAACGAAGAAGTGATTACTGAAACTAACGCGTATTTTGAGGGGTTCCCGAAATCGTATTATTCAGATGGTATAAAAAAGTTGGAATATCGTCTTACTAAGTGTGTCGAAGTATGTTGAGAAATAAATGGTTTTTTTTTTTTAAAATGTTTTTTTCCTACTTAGGTAGCTTCAATATCAATCCGCCCTCGTATGTATGTATGCTCTTTGCTGAAATACTTTTTGCATCTTAGTCACAGATGCATTTCACATGTCGAAATGGTCGAAATCTACAGGGGAAGCCATCCATTCAAAATAATTGGGTTAATACCCTAACTGCAGTACCTCATCAGGCAGTGTGGAAATCTGCGCTTTTTAAACGCATTTACTTAAAACAAAAAAAAAAAAAATTCAACCAACTTTAATCAAATTAACTACGGTAAAAAAATTAAAATACCTATTTCAATAGCTCAACTCAGTTCTAATTCTCGTTCGCTCTATTAAAAAAGCGAAAATAACAAACTCTGCTTCTGCTCGGATCGCAAGTGAACAAATGTATATTTTCCTTACAATGCGCTTTCAATAAAATCCATCAACAAAAACAACTAAGGTATTTGGCGAACTACAAGACAAACGTGAGTGACTATTGAAATTTCCTTCCTGGCTACTTTTAGCCTCCCCGAACATAAATACACTCATTGCATCTCGCTTCCCCTTGCGTCTCGCCGATTTTTGTGAAATCGCCCCAACTTCCATTTCACAAAATTTTGAGTCATTCAATCTCTATTTATGTATAATCTTTGGTTAGCCCAGAGGTCGTCGAAGTGGACTATATAGACCCCCAAGGGGTCTATTTAACAAAAGCGGGGGTCGATCTGAACCAGGGTGTCGATCCGAGAGTTTTATTTTAATTAACAGAAAATTACTTATATGGGGGTCGATGGAGATTTCGAAAAATTATATAGGGGTCGATGATCAAAAAAGATAAACCATGAGATCAACTTCGCGAGCTAAAGACTTCTTTGCATACAAGATTGAGCAAATGTTTAAAAATTTGAGAAAAAAGTTGTTGCTCATTTTTATAAATAATAGGGTTGACTTTCAATACTTTTTTATTTTCGGTTATAATGTTCAAGCTGAACTCGAAGTAATGGCTCTAATTTATCTTTTTTTTGAAGGAATTTTTTCTTTAAAACCCGCATCTTGAAGTTTATTTGATTTCGTAAGGTCAACATCGCTATCTAACGATTAGCTGGTATACTTAGTACTTTAATATTTTTCTCGAAGTGGTACAATAATACGCGGATTTTCCAGTGTTCGTAAATTGAACTTTGGTTTCAGCAATGCTACCTTGCATTAAACGAATTATGTGAAAACTGTTGCTTCAAATTAACTACCACTGCACTAATGCATTGGAGACGCGTTCGCGTAAAGGTACCTTAAGGGACTAATAGTTCCTTGCAGTTTGTGCTTCCGAATCCGAAAAAGCAATTCTCGGTAAAATGATAAAAACGGGTTTGGTTGGAAATAAAATTTATTACTAGTTACTATTATTACTAGTTACTGGCAATTTTTGCTGGTCGCTCACTTAATTATTTTGGTGACTACGTCTATGTTTTACATATATTTGACGATCTAAGCCTGTCTGTTATGTTGCTCTCCTCGCTAGGAAGAGTAGGAGTATGCTGAAGAGACTAATTTTCATTGCAGTAGATGTGTTACGTTCTTTTTTATTGCATTATTTAGATTTGCGATCTCAAAAACAGCTGAGGTAATTGTGCTTTAGTGTGCATTGCTAACATATGTGGCAGAGTTTTTGCTAGTTAGGTTAGGTTAGGTTAATGTGGCAGCTAGTTCAAGGACCAGCTCACTCAGACCACCATGGGTCCATTGTGATACCACCGCGCCACAACGCACCTACGATTCACTCGTCGAATAAATTTCACGAGCCATACACATCGATTCTCTTTTCTAAGAACACTTCGTTTCCTTTGGTGAGTGAATTTGTTTCTTTCATTTGTTTCAGAATGCTGCTCCATTATTAATCAAGAACTGTTATGTACAAAAGTCATAAAAATAGGAAACGTATAGACAACCATCAAAAAATTGTAAAATCTATTAATCTGCTGTGCGTACTCTTGAAGAGCGGTTGTGGTTTTTAGTGCTCCATAATATTTGAAAAAAATAAGTGGAAATATAGTAAATTAAGTGTTAAAAAGGTGAAAACCGAAATCGGGCAATCAATATATGCCCAAATGTGAAACAGAGACTATAAAGTAAAATAAATATATAAACAAAAAGTTTTGTGACAGTAATATTTTCCAGTAAGTAAGCATTAGCAATAGTAAAAACATAAATACACAAACATAAACTGTAAACTAAGACCAGCTGCAAGAGCTTGCTTATGAGCACATTATGCTCTCTCTAACTCATTATATCCTCTCTCCACAACAAACACACTAACCGCTACAGCCAGCAATAACACACTATCAGGTCATATGAAACTAAAATGTGAGTTAGAATCAAGCTACCTACGCGTAGTTGACTCACAGCAACGGCTCCTATTAAATTCATTAAGAGAGCACATATTTTTAGGGTGCAAATATTGTAAATAGTAGTATTTATGCATTAATTATGATGTAAACTTTTAGGGTGTCACAGTTCCGCAGTCAAGCTGACGAGGGGCATTTAGAATGCACCGACGACACTTTTACTTGCAGTAGGTCAGTGGGCTTGAGCCACTGGCACCAAATAACAATTGCGTAACTGGAACACCAGAAAAGTCAAGACGTAGACTGTAATGTTTATTTGTAAATAGTATATAAGAACTAGTATTTTAAGAATAAAGCTCTCTTGTGATCTTTATCTTGAAACCGGAAAGTGTCTGTGTGTTCTCATTTAGAGCTAGTGGTTTTAAAGTTTTCAGCTACGCGCCCAGCGAACCGAGACAGGACGTCTCGCGACGAGCAATAAGGGCCCAACATTTTGGCGCAGCCGGTAGGATACAACGTCGAGTGCCAGGAAAAAGCACTCCTACGCGGGAGTCCACCAACAGGATAACCATCTCAAAGGAGTTCAATGGAGGGAGCAAGGATGGTGAGTATGCTTATAGTAGGACATTTTAGTATTTAAGTGAATTTTGTCGACGATTCTTCGGTGGCCGTGTGGGCGCTTTTGCGCCGGTCATGCAGAAGAAGCAGCATCGGGGCTGAATAGCCGCTGCGGTTAGGTGACACTAGGTCGATTCGAAAGAATGGTTAATGGTCAGGTTGTATAGGTTTGTTTCACTAAGATTAGGTTCATATTTTTACTTACTGTTTATTTCAGCATTCTCGGGGGGTGTGAAACGTGTAAAAGTGATTCTAAAGGAAATAAATTTCCTCGCGGGTTACTAATGCCTATTGGATTGCGAACTTGTGCATACCGGTTGGTTTGGTTCGGAAAGAACGTGCCACGGTATAGGGTTCATGCATTCATAATAGGGGATGGTGTTCTTTATGCTCGCTTCGCGGTACTAAAAGTTGGATTCTCTTGTCCGTGTCAAGTACCGGAATAAAATTAGGTTCACTTTTTGGGGGCGTCGCGAGTATTTGATTGGCAGCGTGTTTCGTGGCTGCGGTTAGGATAATTTAAATTTCGGTTCATATAGTAAAATTGGATGTTTATTTTCTTTGAATGTCAGGAAATAAATGACCAGAGTACCAAATGCGTAACGGTTGCAGGTCGAAGGAATGAACTGAGGCCCATTTCAAAGGTGCCGCGCACACACCCTTATTGGCATAGACGTGGTGGAAAAGCAGCACGGGAGAGAAAGCGGCTGGCATTTCTGAGGGAGTGTCTGGCAGAACAGGCGGATCAGGAAGTTCCTCTGCCTTGGAGCGAAGCCAATAGATTGTGGCAGGAAATGTTCAGGCTAGAACAAGCGGAGGTTAAATTTTACAATTAGCTTTAAGAGTTTTATTGTAAGTAAAATCGAAGTGATCGTTGAATTGTATTGTTTGATAAAACGAGTTAATTAATTTATTTAAGTTTTTGTTCGGTAAATACATTCCTATTTGTTTATGAATTGAGTTAATAAATACATTGTGGAGGCATGTGAATTAATCTAAATGGTAGTTTTAAATTTTTGGCATTTGAGTTAGGGTATTAGGAGAAAATATTTGAAGAGGTGCCGTCAACACATGTTGTCACATCAAAGTTTGTGTAGTTCCGGGACTACAATTTGCGCAGCAGTAATGAAACAATATTTCGCACGGAGAAGCGAAACAGCTCAGCAGAGCATTGTTCTGAAATGAATATGCGTACAATTCTGCGGTAAAATGTTTCTTTGGGTGTGAAAATTTTCTGTTAGTACTTTTGTGGAATAAAATAAATGAAAATATGCGTAAACTGTAATTTGGTATACTGCTATGCGTTTATTTGGGGACTTATTGAATGTGTGGTAGTCTTATTGGATTATTAAAGGGAATTTTCAAGTGATTTTTTAAAATTAGGATACTGTAACACGTGGTTTTTGGAGTCTTGGGTTGAAACTAAGGATTAAGTCGGTCTATGGAAGCACCAGAAGAAGCGAAAAAATTGATGGAAGAGCAAAAGAGTCAGAGTGAGGCAATCCAAAGGGAAATCAGGAACTGTAGGAAGAATACCAAGGCAAGAAAAAATAGCACGTACTACCGTAAGAGAATAGCGGAGCTAGAAGCCTGGTTGAAGGCATTCAATGATAACGAGGAGTTGTTAAATTTTAAGGACTGTTGTGGTGACAAGGAGTACATCACCAAGGATTATCCGTTATATGTCAACAGTTTAACACGGGACTGGTTGACCAACTTCAGATTGGATCTAGAAGAGCTGGAAGCACAGGAAGATACTCCTAGTTCGCAGGAGGACAAGGCTCAAGACAAGCTAAGGTCTTTACAGACGGAGGTAAAGTTGTTCGCAGAAAAATTGTTTGAACAATTAGAAGCGGCAACGAGCAAGAGTGAAGCCCAGGTACTCTAGAGATTAGCGAGGGACGGTGGAAACTTGTCAACTTTGGAAGCAGCGGACCAAGCATTAGCGACTATTCAGGATCGAACGGAGGAGAAATTTTTCAAGTCTTCAAGGATACAGAAGAGTTGAAGACAAATACGGAATTTCTCGAAAATAAAACTAGAGTACTTTCTAGGCAACTCCGAGAAACCGAGGAAGCTGCATCATATCTGGAGAAGGAAAATCTAGAGCTTAAGAGAATCGGGGGAACTAGCCACCAAAAGTAAGATCGGTTTCAACCTCTCAAATACATAAGCAAACAGTACTAGCTTTGCCACCAGAAGTTCGCTGGCCGGGATATTTAACTCCGAAAGGGATAGGTCGTGTGGTAAAGCCTAGATTAGTGTTGAGTGAAGAGAATGAAACGTAGTTTTTGTTTGACGCATCTGAAATCGGTGTCGAGCCTTTTTCTCCAGGAAGTCCGATAAATAATAAAAATCAGGTATATCCGCCAAACGACCCAGAAGCAGTAACAGTGCAGCAATGTCTCGATACAGTGGACAGTATTTCACCTGTACGAGCAAACGGTCGAAGATTAATAAGTTTGAGTCCGTCGCCGGGAGAAGTGCATTTGGAAGCCACCCAAAAGGACAACGCTCAAGTTTTACCAGCCATAAGTAAAACAAGAATAAGTAAAATGGGTATCGAGGATATCTCCAAGACCAGGTTATTACCTGTGTTTACTGGCGCTGAGTCGGGGGATTTAAGATCGGAGGTTCATCGATTTATCCAGGGGTGTGAACTAGCAAAGAGGAGTATTCGTCCTGACGAATTGCAAGACTTTTTCGATTGTGTGGAACAGAGGTTGTTTGGAGATGCGTACAATCTAGTTTTGCCAAAAAGCTTTAGTAGCGCGGAAGAATTGTATACGTTAATAAAGAAAACGTACTTGAAAACGAGAAAGTTGGAAGATGTCACTCAGGAAATCAGGGTGGCTCGGCAGTTGGCAGGCGAAGAGAAACGGTCTTTGCTAGGCGATTGAGCACATTGCAGGGGTGTGCGACTAAAATCGTTCGTGGCAAGTACAACGGTGTGGATGACAAGGCGCTGCTATATGAAGTTGACAAGTCGGTACTGACAGCTTTTGTAGTGGGACTGAGGGAGCCTGCATTAAGGGTGCACATGCTGGGTATTCGGACCGGGACTCTGGAAGAGTTGGTAGAGGAAGCCATCAGGGCGCAGTTTCTGGTGGAAAGAAGTCAACCTAGTGCCAGTGAAGTAAATGCCGTGTTTAACAGGCAGGACGTACCTGTGGCTGTAGCAAGAGGCGGAGAAGCGTACGTGACACACTCACGCACACATAAAGGAACTTACGGCACCGGTACAAGTACATATGGAGGTGCAAAGCGGGACGGGAGACGAACAGAAGGGGAGTTGCGTCAGGCAATACCGGTCTGTTCATTCTGCAATAAGTGGGGTCATACAAGGGATGAGTGTATTACACGCAAAAACACGCCCTACTGTATGGAGTGCCAAACATATGGCCATGAGGCAAGCAGACAGTGCCAGGTAGTCACTAAATGGGATCAAAGTAGAAGGCAGCCAGGTACAAGGCGCCGGGATCCACCCTTGAGGGACGGCAGGAGTAGTTGTCCCCGAGTTAACACAGCGGAAGGAAATAACCAGGGAAGAAATCCTTTTAACACTGGGAGTGGTCAGCAGCGACCAAATTGGAGTTCCAGAAGTGAACCAAGGATAAGCAACACCCAACAAGGGTTGAAATGCTTCTCATGTGGACGAATGGGACATCGGGAGCAGAATGTAGGGATAGACAAGTCCAACGAAGAAACCAGGAAAACTTCCAGCGGCCCAGTCGAGGCCAGTAGACTGGAAAGCCAAAAGAAAGGAAGTAGCAGTTAGGCCGGAGGTACGTGATACTGGTAATGTAGGAATTACAGTCCAGGAGAAGGAGGAGCAAGAGGCTCTCCAATACCACGTACCGAGTAATGTAAGAACAATGGTTCAAGATACGGAGGAGCAAGAGTCTCTCCGGGAAAACATTTTTGATTGCGTGTTGATTTGGGTAACGGTGATGATTCTAGTACTTAGATTAAGTTTTAATAAGGTTTGAGAATATAGGCCAATCGCCGCGTAGGTGGTACGAGGATGTATAGATAAGATATTCATGGTAATTTTGAGGGAGTATAGGATCGTAAAGGATAACTGTGGTGCATGGAGGAGAAAATTTGAAGAGTTAGGAAATAGATACGCGTCCATTTTGGAATCAAAAGGGCGTTGTTTCGTTGTGAGCAGGATAGGTGATGCTTTTATCGAGATACCCTGCGAGGAGGCAGCTAGTGGAAAGCTAGTGCTTTTGGTAGACTCAGGGGCGGACACCAGCCTCGTAAAATCTAGTGTTTTACGGAAAGGACTAGTTGTTAACTCAAAGGATGTAAGAACGCTTAATGGAGCGTTCGGAGGATGCATCAGGACACTGGGGTCGCTCAGAATAGGGCACAGTGAAGTTAAGGGCATGAGTTTTAGAGTGCACGCAGTGGATTTGGATAGGGAAGGTATCCCGGCCAATGGGATAATTGGCCGCGATAATCTCTGGGGCAGCACCATACTGGATGCGCTAGACAAGCAGTTATCATTTTATGATGATAATAGGAATTGAATCCTTACTCTCCCATTAAAGTCATGGCAGGAAGGAATAGTGAATAGGGTTAAGAATTGTATGGAGGTAGTGAATGCAAAGTCAACCATAGAAGTTACTATGCGTGTAAATACGAGACTTAGGACTGTTGTTTTGCACAAGCAGCAGCGAGCGGACGGCCCATATATGGGAGAAACCATAACGCACGTTGACAAGGGTAAGGTGTACGCTTGCGTACTCAACGCCTCAGAAAAGGACTACCTGATGGATGAAGATTTTAGGCCTAAGTTCACTAGTTATGATAATTTTAAGGAACCGAATTATAGATCGGTTAATCAGATTAAGCAGGTAGATATAACGAAAAGAATGGAGAGAGTACTAGAATCACTGAAGTTAGAACCATGTGTAAATTCAGAAGAGAAAACATCAATAGAAGCCATTTGTACGTCATTTCATGACATATTTTTGCTGGAAGGAGACCAGTTGGCATATGCACCAGAGGTAGAGCATGAAATACCTACTAGAGTGGATCAACCACCAATAAACCAGAAGCAATACAGATTGCCACAAGCTCACAAAGATGAGGTAAATAGGCAAGTGGAAGGAATGTTAAAGGATAACATAATTTCACCGAGTATCTCGCCTTGGAACTCACCAATAATTTTGGTACCAAAGAAGGGAGGTGCTCAGGGTCAGAAGAAGTGGAGAATGGTCGTCGATTTTAGGAAATTGAACGACGCCACTATCAAGCAGGTGTTCCCGATACCAAGGATAGAAGATATTCTGGATCAATTGGGCATAGTAGATATTTTTCTACACTTGATTTAGCGAGTGGCTACCACCAAGTTATGGTGGATACCCAAGATAAGCAGAAAACCGCGTTCAGCACGGGTTTAGGGCATTATGAGTTTAATAGGATGCCGTTTGGATTAACAGGAGCACCGGCTACCTTCCAATGGTTGATGAACCATGTGCTAACAGGCTTGCAAGGGTTAGATTGTTTTGTGTATCTGGATGATATTGTAATTTATGGGAAGAACTTGCAGCAGCATTCGCAACGCTTGAGCCACTGGCACCAAATAACAATTGCGTAACTGGAACACCAGAAAAGTCAAGACGTAGACTGTAATGTTTATTTGTAAATAGTATATAAGAACTAGTATTTTAAGAATAAAGCTCTCTTGTGATTTTTATCTTGAAACCGGAAAGTGTCTGTGTGTTCTCATTTAGAGCTGGTGGTTTTAAAGTTTTCAGCTACGCGCCCAGCGAACCAAGACAGAACGTCTCGCGAATGTTGGGGTCCTTGCTACACACACGCTAATCTCCTAAGCGATAAAACTAAAAAATCTATGTATAATTACTTATAGTTTCATATAGCCTGCTGCAGCATGAAAATAACTGCAGATTCCCAATTCCTAATCATATGTCCCTACATACTTACTTATATGGCCATATCGATTCCTATTAACAAAATTACTTACTTTCCCAAATATACCTTCGTACATTCTGTACATTATACACATATATATACATATATATACTTACTCCACCAGCGGTTCGGTTGCCTGGCGTTAACGCTTACCCGTCGAATTTCAGTTCATAAACAGTAAAAACTGGTGGATTACTGGCTTGAACAACTTCTGAAACCTGGCTTGAGCTAGCTCAAATAGATTTGCGATACTATCAGAAGTCGAAATCGACGGTACTAGTCCACAAGAAAGGGACCAAAGAGTCCCAAAACCCCCTCCAATCTACGTCTCTGGAACATTGGCAAGAATGAATACCAGCTCAAATTCCTCAAAGATAGCGAGGTTAAAATTCAACCAAAGTCAAGAGAAGGGTACAAAACTATTACAAAAGCTCTGGCTGAAAACTACACAGAATTCCATACATATAAACCCAAACAGGAAAAAGACTTTAGCGTAGTATTAAAAGGACTACACCACACAATATCAACAGAAGAAATAAAAGAGCAAATAACTAGGTTGGGATTCGATGTTACAAGCGTTTCAAATATAAAACAAAGAATTACGAAGCATCCGTTGTCGATGTTTTATGTCAACTTAAAACAAAATAAAAAATAATACAGACATTTATAAAATTGAAGCAATTAGACACTCAAAAATAAAATTCGAACCACCAAATAAAAAAAGGGAAATAGCTCAGTGCACAAAATGTCAGAGGTATGGCCATACTAGAAAATATTGCAACCATACTCCTCGATGCGTTAAATGAGTATATTTGGGCCTATATTATACATAATATATACATCTGATATACCAACACCAGAAAATACCATTATAGCAACTTTTGCAGATGATACAGCAATACTGATTGTTGCGAATACAGAAATTGAATCAACGTTACAACTCTAGGATGCTGTTAATGAAATGGCTAATTGGACAACAAAATAGAAAATCGCTTTAAATAATTCGAAAACTAAACATATCAACTTTACAACAAAAAATATATCAATTGTGCCGATTAAGATATTTGGCAACCAGATACCATATTCAAATACAGCAAAGTATCTTGGAATGACGCTAGACACAAAACTTAAATGGAAAGAGCACATTAAAATTAAAAGAGACGAATTAGAAATCAAGTTGCAAAAACTACAATGTCTCATTGGCAGAAACTCTTTTCTGTCCCTTCACTGCAAGCTAGCTGTTTACAAACAACTTCTGAAACCTGTCAGGTTGTATGGCGCACAACTTTGGGGCAGTGCAAAGAAGTGTCATGTACAAAAAGTTAGGCGTTTCCAAAACAAAGAGCTGCGCTCCATAGTTAAAGCCCCCTGGTACATCAGAAACACCCACCTTCACCGCGATCTGAAAGTACCGACAGTCAACATCAAAATCAGCAAATTGGCCGAATCTCATCAACACAGACTCCGCCAGCACACAAATTAAGAAACCAGCAAGTTGCTTAATATTATCAGCTTAAGACGACGACTGCAAAGCACTAAACATTTTGAACTGGTGGAACTGTTTCAATAACTTTAGCTAGAATGTATTGATTTGTTTATATAATTTATTAGATGTAAGCAAATCTAAAAAAATAAAATTTTAAAAAACTGTTCAAGAGAGGTAATTAAGTCGGTTGTTTGTAACAAAGGATGCAGATTTCCCAGGATGACTTTAAAATTTCTTAGCTATTTAGGCTGTACGTATCAAAGTCCGTATTTTATATTGTTTATACCAAATGCAACGATTAGCGTAGTCGAAAAGAAAAGAAAACGAAGAATATAATAACTATTGTTTTTTTTCGCACAATCAGAAAGTTGGTTTTAGTTTAGTTAGTCGAAGACTGAGGTAACATTATTATTCTTATATATTAGTGGTAAGTTGTGTTAAACTTTTTCATATCCTATTTTTAATTGATAAAGTCATGGACATGCGAAAACGTAGCGAGATATTTGCTGTATATGCCATCGGTCACGCCAAACCAAATATAAAATTGTTTCGGTTTCCAGATGCCGACAACGCGTCAGAATACTATGAAAAAAAATTGAAATTTTGCAACAAACACTTTGATTCCTCCAACATAGGCAAAAAATGTATAAAACGAGTACAGAAGTCTGAAGTCGGGTTAGACCGACTTCGAAATACCCTTTACCTTTCCTTGTGCGTGCGAGTTAAATATGGGGATGTTTTCTTCATAAATCAACGTTAGGAGCACATCTACGGTAATTTTCGGCGAGGTACCTTGAATTGATTATTTCGACCCCATTTCTTGTGTATGGCTTTTTTAGGGTCAAAATATTGTATAGGTCGTAAGTTATAATAATATGTCAATTGTGGGCGTGGTTCTAAAAATAATACGCCCATTTTTGCAGTTCAAGCGAAGTTGCATTGGCCACTGCTAATTTCGTGAAGAATATTGACAAAGTTTTCTACTGTATAATCAGTAATTGTTTATATTCCAAAAACAGTTACAGATGTGGTCTACAAAAAAATAATGAGTACTTTATTACTTATCGGGAAAGTATTTCAAAAATAAATAACTAAAAAATTATTTTTCATTAACGGCATGAAAATATTTTTGAATGCCGTCCTGCAAGTGGCAGATGAAGTATTTGAGGCCAATAATGGGATTTACTTCATAATGACTCGAATGTTCACCCAAGATCGACTTGAAAACACCTTCTCGATCCTTCGGCAAAAAGAGGTGACAATAAATATCTTTCCATTACCGAAATTAACGCCATTTTGGCAAAAATGATGTGCCGAAAAATAATTCAATCCACATCTACTGCAAACTGATAAATTGTTGAAGACAACCATGCCTTCAATTTGGCATTAAACATTTCCGCCAACGAAGAGATTACATTGTCATATGACAATGCCAATCGTACGCAGCGGAAAATATTCTCTCGCACGCTCTTCTTGGTCATGGCATATGAGTAGCTGCTATATGAAAATGGGATCCATTGAGTAGAATTGGCGCTATTAGCAGCGCCACCATACAAAAAGTTTGTTGTTTGAGATTGTTACTCTTATTTCTTTACTCTATGGTTTCAGATAGTATCAGTATGTCAATTTATTTTGTTTGCGGGAAATTTTGAACGTAGTTTTTGCTGATAGCATTCCAATGACATATTTTTAAACTGTTCATATTTTGGATAAAATTAATTGCATCAACTAATTTTGCGATTTGACAAATTGTTCAAACATATTTTAAACACCGAGATGAAACTTAAACACCAAATGGTTTACATGTATAGCCTCGCTTGTATTCCAAATTCCTTAATTCGAAATTGAAAAGGAAGAGGTATAATTACGAAAAAAGGGTGAGTTATGAACTTTATAGTATTTCTTATTAGTAAGAGGAAATAATAATAATAATATAATACACAATAATAACACTGTACAACACAAAAAAATAAAACTCAGACGTAAATTTTCATTGCCATTTTAAAAAGATATTTCGATGTCCAAATAACTTTTTTCCGCTAAACTTGACTGTCTTTAGCGAACTCAATTTTCTGTGGTCTGTTAAACTGAATAATCTTGTCTGGCTTTGCTATTATCTTAATCGTAATTACCGACGTTACAAATACGGATTGATCAAAGGATTCAGGTACGTTTTCATACAATTTATGCTTAACCTTAGTTTCCTCAGTTGATCCATCGGGGCCGTAACTAAATAATATTGGTTCATTTATATTTGCATTTTGAGCAGCTTCGTTTTGCTGTAACAAAATCCTTTTGGCTAATAAATTGTGTACGAGAACTTGAGCCGAAGTATCTGATTTTGAATTGTTTCTGGTCTTGTCTATACTAAATCTTACATTCAAAAACTTATTATAAGCGAGATATATCACAAACTCGAAATTTGTTTATTAATCATATGCTTATATATATTTGCTTTGACCTAAGTAATTTTCCAATAAGAATACAAATGCTGCTTCAGGCGATAATGCCTTTGGACATTTGATGATGGAGTTGCGCTTTATTCTCTTAGGAAACAATTTAAATCTTGTTGTTTTGAAGATTGAGCTGAAAGCTTAGTTTTTATTTGTTGCTTGAAAGATATTGGTGGACCAAATTTTTCGATTTAATCAGTGTCACTGCCCTTGTATGGCTAAGACCCCATTTTACATTCCTTCAAATTTCTGAAATTCATATTATTATCGAGGCATTTACTATGACATTTCTTGAAAGAAAATATTACCCTATAGCATTTAATCCCCTTCTTATTTGCATACGAGCAAACATTTTCTATTTTCTTATTAAATATAATCACTGTCTTCTCATTTATATGTTTATTAATTTTTTTAATGACCAACTGATTTTTTTGTAGCTCTTCAGTGTAATTAATACAAATTTTATATTTTTTGTATGATGGGTTATGTTGCTGAATCGTTATACCATTTCAGAGTTGATGCTATGGTGTCTGCCGGTCATTCCAGTTTCCTACTAAGTTTGCATTTTTGTTTACCAACACTATTTATCTCATCCTAACTAATTGACCTCTCTTAGTACGTGTATTTATGGTAAGGCTGTTGAACTTTAACTTTAGTTATTTCAATGTAACTTTTGTAGTGTAAACTTGAATTTTTGCTGGGATCTGTTTTACAAACGATTGTAGTACTCTGCTGATTGTTTTTTGATTTATGTTTTCTTTATACCTGTCCAGGAGTAATAAGTAAGATATCAAAGTTTATTTTTTTCTTTGGTGGACCCACGTTAAGTAATAATAATGCATTTATTGTTTTAGATCGCAGAATTCCAATAGTAATACCAACGAACCATGACAGTTAAAATAATATGTTATTAAAGGATTTTTTATTGTCAGATATTGTTATAGTGTGCAAGTTATTCTTTTTGACTCTTTGCTTTGATAATCTTCCTGTGAATTTATTTCTCCTACTTGATTTCTGAAAAAGAATCTCGACTATTGTCTTAATTTGTGATTCATCTCTAGTTACGGTTAGTTTATGTATATTATGCTTGAATGAGTTAGCTGTTCTACTTTTCTTGTATTGACGGGAACATGTTATAATTTTGATTATAAAAAAGATTTAAATAATAATAATAAATTTTGATAAATATTGGAAGGTCTGCAAAATTAGAATTCATAGGGAGTTAATTTTGTTGCTGAATGGAAGCTATTTATTAGGTTAATATTGTTTCGGACAGGAAATAGATTTTATGTCGAACTACAGGGTGGCCCAAATAAGACCAGCTGATGTGAAACACAAATAACTTTTTTATTTTTTAACATAATTTATTTTTTCTTTTTGCAGATTATAACTGAACTCTTGGAAATTTAAAATGAATACGTACAGTCGACAACAACGCATTAAAATTATCGAATTTTATTAGTCTTCTTAACGAACAATTTTTCTGACGCAGCGAATTTTCTTTTGATGACGGATGAAGCGCATTTCTATTTAAGTGGTTATGTGAATAAACAAAACTGTAGGTTGTGGGGCTCCGAAAATCCAAGGGCAATACATCAGCATCAGTCACACCCAATCAGATGCACTGTTTGGTGCGGTGCTATGGCCACAAAAATCATCGGCCCATATTTCTTTGAGAATGAGGATGAAACGCCAGAAACGGTCTCCGGGGCTTCTTACAGAACAATGATCGACAACTTTTTGCGGCCAATGGTGGAGCAACATCCTAATTTGTGGTTTCAACAAGATGGAGCCACTGCGCATACTGCTAGGCAAACTATTGACATGCTGCGTGAAATTTTTGGTGAACGCATAATTCCAAGAAATTCAGATTTCCCTTGGCCTCCTCGTTCACCAGATTTAACTGCGCCCGATTTTTTTTTATGGGGATATTTAAAAGACAAAGTGTATGTTAACAAACCACAGACACTTGGACAGCTCAAGCAGAATATTCGAGACGAAATACGGCGCCTGCAACCAGAAACATTACGCCGTGTAATGCAAAATGCGCTAAAAAGAGCCAATGCCTGTATCGAGCAAAATGGTGGTCATTTGTCTGATGTCATATTTCACACATAGTCACGTTAAATTTCCATAAAATGTATTTAACATATTAAAATAAATCATTTAAAAAAACCCGTTATTACAAGAGTTACACGTGTTTAACATCACTAGGTCTCATTTGGGCCACCCTGTATTATATATAAAATGAGTGGCGTCACATCGTTTACTACAAATAGGGTACAATAATAGGTATTCAAGCCACACAAATATTTTTAGAAAATAATTAAACTTCAGCACTTATCTTTTAACTTCTCTAATGTCACAAGCAGGAGTTTATTTGAATTTTGGAGTGCAACCAATTGTGTAAAATAGTCTGAAAAAAACTATCAAAACTAATACGGTTTTTGTATTCAGCGTTACATATCTAGTTAATAACTTGTCTGTGGAAAAAGTACACTAAAATCTTAACTCCACATGTTCAAAATACAATAGTAAAAATATTCGGATATATATTAACCAACATATGGCATTGAAGCTTTTAGAAATAGCAAACAAGACGTCTTTTTAAATTTCCATGCTTCCAAAATTTGGCGAAGCTATCTATAATTAACTACATAGCCTATCCAATCAAGCATCTTACAAATTATGGGAAATGTGACTGACCCGGAAAGGCAGATTGGGGCTGATATGGATGAACATTTTTGTTTGTCATTACGCTGCTACACACTCCCCATTAGTAAATGTATGATATAATAAAATTCTTAAAATAATTGTTTACTCACTTGGTGTTTGATATTTGTTAAACTCGGAGAAATAATCCGACAATTTACTCTTTCCAGCCTTGATTTTCTCAGCTAACAAATCCTGTTTATTAAGAAATAAAATAACAGAGATTGTCCGTAACCATCTAAAAATAAACATTTATCATTTATTTAAAAAGTCGTTTTTGGTAATTTCAATGCTGACAAATTTTGTTATATTAATGCGACATCTTAAGTATAAATAAAAAAGTAATATCATAGAAGCAAACACTCAGTAATGGAACTGTGTGCTTAAAATATTGAAAATTTACATATACCAGGAAACAAATAATTCGTTTTCTATAAGTGAAGGGCAGGTCAAGAAAATTTCGTGTGAGTTGCAATGGAACAAATAGTATATCAACACAAAACAAACTTTTGTATCAATCCCTTGTAGACAATGTCTATATAATTGAGGTGATTATTGCCCTCGCATAGTACACATCAAACATCTTGCGTACGACTAGTTTTCGGGACTATTCGGATGTAAGATGGTTTCCTGTCCATATCGTGGGTTATGATTGCAGTATCGCTTGGTCATTCTGTAGATTTGACTTCTGACACAGTTGGGAATTTCTCGTTTCTTTCTGGGTGGATCGAATTTAATTCATGTATATAAAGTTTTTTGCATACAATTATACTTATGTTATTGCAGCTTGGGAAGATAATTTTTGTGAATCTTTGAAAAATATTGCAAATGTTCGCAATTGTCTAGCACAATTTCTCAATTGCGTCACGTCTTTTATCTAATCGTGTTGAGCAACGCATAGTGCCGTATAAAAGCCTCTTCCCTGCTTCAATTTAAAATTGTGAAACTCTCCGATTTTTCGGTTAGAGCCTTCGTAATGACTAACCATTTTTCAGGACTTTAGTGGTCTTTTAACTACGTATTCGTTTATATTTATTCTATGCAATTGCTTTAAGCAATTCTTTTAACGTAAGATTACTCACAAAGCAGTGTTTTGGATTCTCTCCGATCTTCGATTGTTGCATTTTGGCACCCCTCTTCCGGCTCAAGAAATGCGAATCTTAGAGTTGTATATAGAAGGAGTTGCAATCTAGCAGTTATCCACTTTGGGTCGCTTTGTGGCTGGGAATGACGCTGTGCCTGGGCTCGATCTATTACACTTTGAGCTAGGTGCTTTCTGTCATGCTTCAAATGATTCCGTGCCGACTTTGGGTTTTTTTAGGTTTGATTGAAGCCACTGCACTATTTTTAGAGTGATTTCTCTCACTATGGTTTCTGACTGATTTAATTTCTAACGTTGTGCACTGACCACACCCATCGGCCGAAATTTATTCTACTCATCGTCAGGCTGGGTTTAAAAATTAAGTAGCTTAGTACACGAACCACCTGTGGTCAATTGTTTGTGGATATTAGAACGAATTCAATATAGACATGCCACTGTCAATATTGCAGTAAGGCAGTTTATTTTATTGTTCATATTTGATTTTCTTAATTACTTAACTGCCTATTACCACCTGTTACTGGATTACGGCAAGCCACAAAACATCTCTCTAGGTACCTCTGCTATGTGCGAGTTATGTCTCTTGGAAAATAATAAATAAAAATCAAAACTGTACACTTGAACAATCACTACTTCTTTATTTCATTTAAAATAACATATTTATATGATTAACATTATTACTTACATGCTAGAATTTTTAATTTTCTCTAAAATTTATATTCGTATGTTTCTACAGTATTTTTGTCGTTTCCATTTGTTTCTTCAGATTTGCTCCAGAATGTTCTTATCCATATTATTTTAAAAATTCCTTTTGTATGCTTAGCTTGTGTCTTCTGTGTGATCTCACTTAAAGGTGTGTAAGAACCAAAATCTTCGGTGGGAAATTTTGGCCCACACCACAGGTGACAGAGTCGCTATATACACACAAACACCATGAATAACAGACCGAATAATTGCATCTTGGAAACGCCCACAATGCCAACCGAAACAACTGCAGTGAGAACCTAACGAAAAGAACTACAAGCATTGTAACCAATTAGCGCGGCCGTGGTAGGAGCGCAGATCAGCAGCAGCATATTAGACCAGTTGGAATAATAGCAATTACAACAAAAAAAACGACCACCACAGCCAACGATCTTGCCAACCAGCGCTATGCTTACGAAGAGCGAGGAAAAACACAGCGACGAGGAATGCAACAAATACATGCAGGACAAGAGAAGGTGAGTGCACGAACTCAGCGGTGGAATTTGCCGAGTGCGCTCGCTTGGAAATTTTACACTAACAACACGAAGAAACGAGAGCGAAACACAAGAGGGACAACGACAGAGCAACCGCCACGCCAAACGACCAGCACGTACAAAGCAGAAGGAGGAATACAAATGAAATGCTGATTGTCAGTTAAATTAAATATTTAACAACAACAACACTACAGGATTCCGGACAGCGCTGCTGGCAGGCAACAATACTGCAGGCTAACCAGGGTTGGCTGACCGCCAGAAGTTGAAGGTGGCCCAAGGGCAAAAGACTACAACACCAACAAGCCTGACTGCAACAACAACAAGCCTGCCACAACAACAACAATCGACTACTGGCCAACGGAAGTAAAGTCACACAACGGTGGCCTGCCAATAACAACATGTGTCAGCCGCTGCAACCTGGGACTATATAAACCACGTAGCCCAGGCAGTAAGTCTCTTCGTCGATCACCAGCATCCTGACTAGCAACAGCTCTACAAAGTACCATACGAACACAGAAAGCCTAGCGAGAACCTCTGGTTTTTAATCGTTTTCTCGCTAAGCCATACACAGACAGAGACTACAGGGATTCAGTGAGAGCCTCTGGTTTTTAATCGTTCTCCCACTGAATCACTGAGACACATACGCAACCGAGACTTAGGGACTTAGGGGGAACCTCTGGTTCTTTAATCGTTTTCCCACTAAGTCATACCGAGACCATAGGGACTCAGTGAGAGCCTCTGGTTTTTAATCGTTCTCCCACTGAGTCACAGAGACACATACTTACCGGGACGTAGAGACAGGCAAACAAGTATACACTAAGCAAGTTTATTTATATAGAATTAAGAAAATAGAATTGTTTCGAGCAAGAGCTCCCCATCATTATATTAAATAAATACGCTATTGTTAATATAACTCGCAGGACTTTTGATATTTTTCTGTACACGACCCCTGGAGCCGCTGAGTTTTACCCCAGCTATAAAAAGAGTCGTTACAGGTGTCATGACTTTTTAATATTGTTACAGTTGTATTGTGATGTAGTTGTAAGTGCAGCTTCAATTAGAATGTTGGGGAATTTGTTTCGTAGGTATAGTTTTTTAGTTTAGATATAATTGTGGTCTTCGAGATTGACGGTAATTTCGTATTTTTCATTTTGTTCCTTAATTGTAGTCTGATAGTTTCGACTTCGAACTATGAATGCACTTCGGTCAATTTTATTGCCGCATTGACGATATACCAAAATTTATTGTTTATAATATATTGTACATTTATACTTTATAGTGCTTTCCGCGAACGAACGCTCATGTTTCTAAGTCTATATTTCTCAAGAATGAAGTGCTAATTAATTTATGTACATACGAGTATGTAGTTAAAAACGAAAATAAACAAAAATCAGAAACTGTGAATGTAAAACTTTCTTAATATTATTATTATTATTATTATTATAATTATATTTTGCACCATAACTAATTATGAGTGCAAGGTGTTGTGGGAATGAGAACTAGCTACAGAGGCTTTCGACTCGAAGAGAAAAGGATTATATAGAAAGAAGCATTTTGGAGACCAAGCTCGTGGCAGAATTTGAACCTGCTACCCTCGGGGTGTAAGTCTAGCATGCTTACCACTAGACCACAGAGGGCGGCTACTTTCTTAATAGTTTTTAATCGTACTGTTTAATAATTAATAAATTGATTTAAATTAAATAAATTTACAAAATTTGTGCTAGTAGCGGTATTTTAGAAGCCAGTAGATGAGCGTATTGCGTTCTCACAGTCAGCTTGCAGGCTCTCACACACATCGCCTGTGCACTCAAAGTGTTCAAAGCTAGCCCAATCCGTCAACTTTACGAAGTCCACTCTCGAAGCAGCGTCCCGCTTCGCTAAATGCAAGTGGATTAACCATTATTAACCATTGGAAGCAAAGCCGATGCGAACTCCATACATGTAAATAACTTGAAGTAACCTGCATAATCTAACGCAAATGGAACAAATAAATCCTTCACACAAACTGAAACATAAAATGGAACAAACACGGGTAACCAAAATGAACTCTTTGCCAAGTGCCCTTGCCTGAACTATCTTGGAGTGCTCAATGCTTCTCTCGACCTACCACTCCAACAACAACAACACAAAGGAACAACGATCTCCTATCCAATTTTATAAAAGACCGAGTTGGAAAAAATACGAAATCCCTGCAGGAAAACATGTACAATCACAAGTAATAAAAATGAAACTATCCAAACCGGAATTGACCGATATATTACAGCAATGAAATGCAAGAGAAGTCCTCAATTCTACACACAAAGTACACAAACAAAAAACACACAATAAAGGCTCTACTTTCAACGGATGAAGTCGAATCAAAGCCAACAAAAAACCTCAAACCACCTACCATCTATGCACGAGAACGTAGCTAAAACAATTTAGTCCCCCATTTAAATAAACTTATTGGGGAAAAGTTTGCATATAGTTCCTAATCGCAGAGATCAAATACAAGAAACCAAAATACAAATTTATGGCGAGATCGAGTACAACAAAACAATCACTGATCGTGACAGCATGAAGAAAAGTACTACACCTACCAATTAAAAAGTAGCAAAGGCTAGTGGAACACAATGTCGGCATTGATAACAGTAAACAAGCTCTTCAAGAAGAAGGCTTTCAAGTCAAGTCGGATATTAAATAAAAATAAAATACCGCAGCCGCTATTCCGCATTGAACGGCATCCTGAAGTCAAAGGAAATCCATTAAAAAAGGAAAGGTTAACCCTATATATAATCTCCGCTATCTTTTAGATCGAAAAGTCACTTTAGAATAACCAAATAAACACATTGGCCCTACCCAATGCAGCAATTGACAGGAATTCGGGGATACCACATTGTAAAGATGAGTGTTTTACATAACTCAACAGCATGTCCAAAGTCTATGAATGACACAAACGTTAAAAATGCAACAATTGCGGTGGGAGTCACACTACAAATTACAGAGGATGCCCAGTGTACGATATACTGAAACAAAAATCGTGCACAAATAAAGTATCCACCAAATCCATCCAAATCCATTCTCTAAAAACTTAAACCACAGCCATTCTTCTACGTCATATGCAAATTTCTTAAAAACAAATCCTCAACAACCAGTTAATACACACACAACCCAGAACTTTTCAACACCCAAATCGCTGTGCTGGAAACATTCATAAAGAATATGAGCCAATTCATGAACTCAATGCTAACTATGATGAAAGAAATGGTGAAAAGTCAAGCAATATTAGCTAAACCTGAATGGCCTAAAAATATGCCACTGGAATCCAAATGGACTCAGGAAACACAAATTAGAATTACAAAAATTGGCGGAACAGCTATTCTAATAAAAAACAAAATCAAACACTATACTCTTGAAAATGATGGTAAACAATACTTACACACAACTTCAATAAACATCCAAGGTTTCACAGACGACTTAATAGTGTCTGCAGCCACCGAAATTTAGCATTACAGAAAACCAAGTTACTGATATAATTGATACATTGGGTACAAAGTTTAGAGCTGCTGGAGACTACAATGTAAAGCACCTTCTGGGGTTCCAAGCTCATAACCCCAAAAGGAATCTCACTCTGGACGTTGCATCCCATGGTCAACCTACTTATTGGCCCACTGGTCCTCGTAAGATCCCAGATCTGATTGATTTTCGTATCACAAAAAATATCAGAGGACACCAGATAAAAGTTGAATCTTCTTACGATCTTTCTTCAGATCACTCACCTTCAATTATCACAATCGAATATTTAATCAAATAGATTTACCCCAAAGCCTAATAAACTGGTTGAAATATCGGAAGTACATCAGTTCACATATACAACTTCACATACTCTTAAGAACCTCTCAAAATATAGATTCTACAGTTAAATTATTCACAAAATTAGTAATTCGAGCGGCTAGCATTGCGACACCTACTCCCAATCCTAAGGATTTTTTCAATAAAAACACCCTATAGAATCATCGAGCTGGTCACTGAAAAAAGAGAATTAAGAACAAAATGGCAAACCCATCGATCTCCAAAACTTAAAAAACTATTAGCAGATTGGACTCCAAGAAAAGACACTTCAAAATCTGGCTGTGCATGATCTTCAGCAGTACCTTATGTCTCAGTAACAGAGAGGCTTCTGATCACTCAATATGGAAGGTCACCCGAAAACTAAAAAACCCGATCGCTCTGGATACGCCCTTTAGATTATCTAATGATAGTTGGGGTAGAAGTGACCCAAAGGAAGGCAAGGCATTCGCTGAGCACTTGCAAAATATTTTCATACCCAACTCAGAAACTAAATTTAGCTGATTGGAGCCAATTGATATCCCTGAAAGAAGGCTGCAAATAAAACTAAAATTGAACGCTGTAAATGAAGCGATAAAATATGTCAACATAAATAAAGCACCAGGCATTAACCAAATAAATGGTAAAGTGATAAAAGAGCTGCCGCAAATTGCGGTTAAACACCTTCGGCACATTATAAAATGTATCGTATGGACTAAGCACTTTCCAGTAGATTGGAAAGTATCACGAATAATAATGGTTGCTAAGTCCGGAAAAGATCCATCAACAGTGAGCTCTTACAGACCCATAGGTCCTCTGCCTCTACTCTCCTAATTGTTTGAGACACTCTTGATCCAGGAAATTTCACCTATTCTGAACCCACTTAGCAGTTTGGTTTAGAAAGAAGGGTATCGCAGTAGAACAAGTGCTCAGAATAGTTATATAAATTCGGAAAATATTTGAAAAAATAAAATGTATTCAGTAATTTTTCTAGGTGTTGCTTTGTAGTATGACACAAAAGATCTTTCAGGTCGCAGTGTCGGCCATTGGGCAAACTACTAAAGCTAAATTATTATTATTATTATTAGGTGTTGCTTTCAGTCCACTGAATACCCTATCAGAGCTGGTGTTCTACACGGTAGCGTTCTCGACCCAATTCTTTATTTGATTTACACAGCGGACTTGCCAACGGATGCTCGGCTACTAACATCATCAAGAACGCTAACCCAAACTCTGCATCTGAAAACCTTCAAAAACATCTAAAATTAGTGGAGGCATAGCTAGCAAAATGGCGGAACAAGGTAAACGAAACTAAAAGTACCCAAACTACATACATTTACCTTAAGAAGAGATACTTGCCCCTCTGTAACTCTCAACGCCCACACCATTCCACAAAACGAAAATGTTAATCTTGATAGAGGGTTGACGTGGACACATTGAGGCAAAGAGAACTCAGGTCAAGCTAAAAGCAGAGAAACTGTATTGGCTTCTAACCAGATATTGAAGAGTCACCCTGGACCATCTAGTTTTAATTAACCCTATCCATGCATATGGAATTCAACTATGGGGCACTGCATAACCCTCTAATATAAAAAAGCCCCGAATGGTTCAATCTACAATGTTAAGAAGAATTACAGCAGCTCCATGGTTTGTTCAAAATTTGAATATCCACAAGACTTGGGGATGCCCACAATACAAATATGTAGCGAAAAATATGCAATGAAACTGAAATAACATCCAAATAACTTAGCAAGAGCAATATTACATCGAACTAAGAGACTACACAGCAAAGATACAATAGATCTTGGTATAAAAGAACAAATTTTAAAAATACTGTAAAAAAAAAAAATTGGTTCCAAGCATTGTCAAGGAAAAGTGTAATACGAGTATATAGTTTAAGCTCTGAATAATTATACTTAGTTTCTAAGTATCTAGAAAGATTCAATAAATGGAATAAGAAAAAATGTTATACTTCGCAATTCGTAGTGTCATAATGAGGTGCTTTCTCTTAGTTGGTTTTTTATTTTACAGAATGAGTTTGTGGAATGTTAATTAAATATTAAGTCTGGTTCTGTTTGCCAGATAATTTTCGTGTTACCAACATGTTTTAGAGTACAATGAGCTTCTCCGTTTCGGAACAAACGGCCAATACAAAAAAAATTTTTACTTTTTCTTTATATTCAAATTGAGAACAGTAGTACGAGGGCGGATTGATATTGAAGCTACCTAGCGCTAGATGGCAGCACAAACACAAAAACTTTTTTTTTTAGAAAATGCGATCTGTCAAACGTTAGCTGTTAAAATTTCACCAAAACTCATCGATTAGTTTATTTGTTGTAGTCGTTTGAATTAAGCAACTTTTGTGTTTCTTGAAAAATGGAAAAAAGCGAATTTCGTGCAGTGATTAAACACTATTTTTTGAAAGGGAAAACGGCAAAAGAGACAAAAGAAAAGCTCGATAAACATTACGGTGAGTCTGCTCCGTCAGATTACATGGTAAAATATTGGATTGCTGAATTTAAACTCGGCCGAACCAGCACTGCAACAATACCATCAACAAGAAGGCCAAAAGAGGTGGTTACTGAAGAAAATATCAAGAAAATCCTCGATATCGTTATGAATGATCGCCGAGTCAAGTTGCGTGAGATTGTTGAACTGGTAAACATATCATATTGAAACGTGATAGCTCAGTGAAACGGGATAGCATATTTTTAGGATCTCATCTGGAGAATGAGTGCCCCCTGTGAGTCAAGATGCGAACTATTCGAATAAAAGTTTATTCAAGAACCATCTGTCGGTAATATCAAAAAGAATATTCTCGACTTCTGTCGAAGAGTATAGAAGCTTCTAGAAACTACGAGAATAGCGTAGAAGTTTCTACCGCAACCATTCGAAAACTATAAAAGCGACAAGACTGTTCAAATTCGAAGACAGTAGATCAGAGACCGTAAAAGTGTGTGCATCTAGCATTATAATCAAAGCAGCAGTATTTGTAATTGTGCAAAGTGATGAAATTACTTATTAAATAAAGTGACTAATGGTTTGTTAAATAAAGTGCAAATCATAACTAAGTAAACTTTAAGCCTAATATTAAATGTGTAAATAGCAATAATTAAATAAAGCTAATTATTTTAATTTAACCAGCGATTGTTTGATTACTACACAATCCAGTGGTACGAGTCCGAGTACAGATAGTTAGAGAAATTGTCAGGAGGGCAATTTTGTAACAGAGTAAATTGTCCGGAGGGCAATTTTGCAACAGAGTAAATTGTCAAGAGGGCAATTTCGTAACAATATGAACGTGTGTTCAACATTTTGCATGAACATTTGCATATGAAAAAGCTATCGGAAAAACGAGTTCGACAGACCACTTCACAGCGGTGTTTGGACATGATAAAGCGTAATCCTGTTGATTTTTGGTGTTGATTAATAACTGTTGATGAAACGTGGGTCCACCACTACACCTGAAACCAAAAATCAATCGAAACAATGGGTAGAAGCTGGTGGAAGTGCTCCGAAGAAGGCGAAGGCAGTGAAATAGGCTGGCAAGATTATGGTCACTGTATTTTGGGATGCACACGGAATGTTGCTCATCGATTATCTTGAAAAAGGATCCACAATCACAGGAAAGTATTATCGTGCATTATTGGATCAATTGATTGATGCAATCAAGGAAAAACGACCACATTTAAAGAAGAAAAAAATGCTCTTTCTTCAAGACAACGCACCGGTTCACACAGCATTAGATACGATGCTAAAATTACGTGGAATACACTTCGAATTGGTTAATCATCCACCTTATAGTCCAGATTTAGCTCCTAGTGACTTTTTCCTGTTTCCAAACTTCAAAAAATGGCTCGCAGGAAAAAGATTCATCTCAAACGAAGAAGTGATTACTGAAACTAACGCGTATTTTGAGGGGTTCCCGAAATCGTATTATTCGGATGGTATAAAAAAGTTGGAATATCGTCTTAGTAAGTGTGTCGAAGTAAAAGGAGACTATGTTGAGAAATAAATGGTTTTTGAAAAAAAAAATATGTTTTTTTCCTACTTAGGTAGCTTCAATATCAATCCGCCCTCGTATATAGTATAACACAAAAACGAAACTTAGAATAAAAGAAATAAAGAATAATATAAAACTGGGCTGCATTGACATATTTTCTTAGACAATCTGTAACAGTATGTTAAAAATTATGTTGGACTCATTATATAAAAATAAAATTTGTTTTACAACCTGAAGGAAGAGCTTCAAAAAATCAGTTGGTATATATTCTCTATGGATTTCATTTTAATTGACTGCCTTTCAAATGCCAACTGATTTTTTGTAGCTCTTCTAAGTGTAGTCAATGCAAATTTTATTTTTTTTTTTAATGGTGTACCTTTCAATGGTGTATCTTTAATTTCTGATTATTGATTGTTTGCTCTTTTCCAAGACTCCTGTAATCTGAATTTTATTTCTTTGTCATACTGATTTATATTAAACCACGATTCTGTTTCATGTCCTAACGTTTTTATCGTGTTTGGTATTTTTCCAAATACCAACTCGAATGGACAGTACCCATGTACGACTGATGATGTTGTGTTGCAGCAGTACATGAAATATCTTAACCACTTGTCCCAATCAGATCTGTCACAATTGATATATGTGCGAAGGTTTTCATTGAAAGTGCGATGTGATCGCCCAACTGTCCCTAATGTCTGATGGTGATAAACCGTTGAAGTGGAGAACTCTACGTTAAAGAGTTTCAGCAATTCTCTGAATGTTTCATTCCTATACTCTGTACCCATATTAGTTATAAGTTTTTTCATGGGTCCATGTTTCAGATGTTCGAAGACAATGTTCGAAGACTGCAGTAGCAACTTCTTTGGCTGACTTTGTTTTTATCAGAACATAGACGAAATATTTCGTTAAGTCGCAGATTATCGTAACTGCGTACCTATTGTCATCTATGGATGTCGTAAACGATCCGATTGTGTCAGCTATTACTGTATCAAATGCTTTAGTAGGGGTCCCGGTCAGAGTTATTCGCTGTTTTGTATGTCTTTGGGCCTTGTTCTTTTGACATTGTTTACATGCTTTAACATATTTTATGATATCTTTAGTCATATTTGGTTGTCCCCGGGTGGCCACCGAACAGTCTATGTCTACATTCATTTTTGTTTTTCGGTTTCTGAGCTGATTTGTTCAATCGATGGCGTGATCATAACGTGTAGATTTCCTACTACTTTATTGCCGATTTCCTTAAAATCGGTTACTTTATTATTCCGGAATATATTATCGTTTATATTTAGTTGCAACTTTTTAATTCTTACCGGCTTCAAATTCGATCGTTGGCAAATATTAACCTAAGTCAGCAGAGCCATTAGTAAGAAAATGTTCAAAATGTATTTTTACAAACGTACGTTTACCTTTCTTTATTGAGCACACTAGTGTTGATTCATTAATTTATTTATTTATTACGCGCGCGACAGTCTTAGCTTCGTTTTGGTTTATAATTTCATACACATTTAGTTCATATGTTTTTGTTAATCTTTTCGCTTCTCTTTTTCGATTCGTGCCTGCCTTTTCTTTGATTTTGACCTAGTTGTCATATAGAAGTCGATTCTTTCTCGGTTGAAGTTGATTCTAGACAATGCGTTATTCTTTACAAAATGTATTTAATTTTCAAAATGTAGGAAAATTTTTATTAAGTTTTTGCATACTTACTTTCTCCCTAGCAGTGTTAGATGTTTTTGATGGTTGAACTACCATGTATTCGGATAGGCTTACGAATTTTTATATCATTATATTATTTTTTAATGTAACAATACTCTTACGTGAGCATTTTTAGCTGTAGTTATCGTATTCGCTATGTATACCCCCTCGTGGATGCATTGGTTTTCAATAAATATTTCTCCGCTTGCTTTATCTAGGTCTATCTTTCTAACGACTTCAGCTCTGGCTGGTATTGTAAAAATGCAGTTGTAGATATTTTCATTAATTTCAACGTATATTTCTTTTTGTTTTGTAGGTATTGTGTTATAAGACGTTTCAAATCAGCTTTCCCAAGAGCGTCAAAATACAAAACAGGTGCATTGTGGACACTTTTTGCAACAGAGTCAGCAAATTCATTGCTTGAATACCACAATGGCCACATCAATTTAATTTTATTTTCTTCTTTTATGAGCAAATCTCGAACGTAGGTTACTAAAAGGCTCTCATTTCTGAAGTTTTGTAAGGCATCGATGGCAGATTGACTATCATTACAAATACAAAAATTACCTTTGGTTTTGGAGGCTATAACAGCAGCTTGATAGATGGCAAATATTTTGAAGGTGGAACAGAGACTATACAATAGTCCTTTTTTCAAAACCACTAGGTCTTCCGATACTGCCGCGAATGTTGTTGAAGAGTTATTTTTTGAACCATCATTGAGTGAAGATAAATTTGAACGATTTGAAGCTTAGCTGCCGTTTATACTCCAGAAAAAATTGTTGATAAAGTTGTGGGCAAGTATTTTGCTTCTGATAACCCTGAAAACAATTTACAAATGACGAGTTCGATAGAAGCCAAGGGGGACGTTTGGAATAAGCTTTCCGAACAGGTTTAACTGGGAGAGTCATTTTCTTGGCCAGGATCAACACACGATGTAACGCAGAGGGTATCTTTGGGAGACATTTTAATCCACCCGTTCAATAAGGCTACGAAGTCCAGATTCAGCGAGAATATTGTAAAGAGGAGTGGTGGTGAAGGCACGTAAGTTTTTCCGACGGGCAGCATGATACGTAGCTCAAAGAAGATTTAAGTTGCTTTTGGCACAGGTTCCATAAATTGGCAGCGCGTAATCGATCAGAGATAAAAATAATACTTTAACAATATAACAAAGTGTAGAAGTATGTACAAATGATTTCTTTTAACCAACTTATTTCTAATGTAATTGCAATGAAATTTATATTTGTATTTACAGTCAAAGAAAACCCCTATATTTTGATTTGGTTAATATTGTTAACATACTCGTATACATTATTATAACATAGTTGTACATTTGGACAGCACTTTTTCCGCCAAATATGCAGGATATTACATTTCTCATATACAATAATCGCTCCTGATTGAAGCGACCATACAGAAATGTCATCAAGGATTTTATTAAAAATGGTTCTAACATTTACCAAATTATCTTCTTTAGTAAATATCAGCACGTCGTCTGCGTAAGTACCGTGGGTTCCATTGTACTTATCTATAATTTTACTGATTTCGTCAAAAGCAATTATAAATAAAAAAAAAAACCGAAAGAGGCGAATCTTGAGGAATCCCATTTTGTAAATCACATTTGTCAAAAAAAATCCATTAATTTTAACCATAAATTTTCGATTTTTAAGAAAATTTTTAATTAAGTTGTATATTTTAGGGCCAACTCTCCATTTTTTTTTTTAACTGCCTTAGAACAATATGTGCTCCAATACGAGATCAAAGGGTTTTTCAAAGTATAGGGAAAGTGCTGTGACATGCTTTCTACTAGATAGAGCATTCGAAGAGAGATGGTCAAAATATAAGAGTGAGTCAATGGTGGTATGACCCTTTTTGAAGGCAACTTGATTGAAAAGCTTATACATAGTTGCGAACCACATCAATCTGTAGGCAATTATCTTCTCCAGTACCTTGCTGTTACATGGAAGTCGGGAAATCGGGCGAAAGTTGGACGGATTATCCGCGTGTTTATTGGGCTTAGGAATCGGAGATATAATAGCACAGTTCCAACTTTGAGGAGAGGTACCAGAATAAAAAATGCAGTTATATATGTTTAATAATATAATTTTAATAGAGTCAGGTAAGTCTAGGTAGAGTGCAGAGATCAGTGAACTTACAGCCCGCTCGGGGCTGTGACCTAGTCACGAATTGAATGGTAACAAGTGAACTCACAATGACTGATCATAGGATAATAAGATTTGCATTGAGGGAACACCGACAAATAATAAAATCCTTTGGAATCCAAGGAATCTATTAGACAAACCAGCTAAAGTTACGGGAAATCATAAAGAAGTAAATATAGTTAGAAATTACAGTATGTCTGAATAATTCTTATTATTGATGTATACTAGGATATCTGTCTAATACATAAAGTAAATTCTACCAAGGGTGTCCCTTGGTGGAATAATCAACTGAAGAAGCTGAGAAGCACCGTTCGCATGCTTTTTAGCCGATCAAAAAAAAAACGGATACTGGTCCGAATACAGGGACAATTTAACTCTCTATAACAAAGAGTATAGGGAACCGAAATTTAAAATCATCAGAAACTTTTACAAAAACTTTGAACACACCAATGACTAGACTTTGTAAAGTGTTATCTAAGGGGAGCAGCACATCCTCGACCAACTTTAAAAAGATGACGGCAGCTTCACCGAAGGTGAAGATGAGAAAGTTAGATTACTTCTTGATACTCACCTTCTAGGGTCACGGGTATAACATCCTGAAACCTTATGTAGAGTAAACAGTAATAAATAGATTATTGCCAATGAAATATGGACGATACCAAGGTGAGCAGTTAGTACATTTAAACCACTGAAATCACCGGGTGTTGACGGCATCTTTCCGGCTCTAGTTCAAAAAGGTATATATGAGCTTCTAGGTCCACTCACTAGGATAGCAAGAATTAGTATGACACTTGGCTACATACTGTAACGGCTCTTCCTCTATAGCTGGAGTAAACTCAGCGGGCTCCAAGGGTCGCTTACAGAAAATTTATAAATCGGACAAAGTTATGTTTGGTTTAACGTGTTTTATTAAAATTCAAAATAATAACTGCGGACTGTTGCTAGTCCTTACAAATCTACTACCTTAATTCTCTTGTTGCGTAAATAAGACTATATTCTAAATGTAGCTGTTTCCGATCTCTATGTCTCGTTACGTATGTGTCTCAGCAGCATAGGCATCCCAGTAAGAAATCGAGTGAGAACCTGATGTTCTTACTGAGTTGCTATGTTCTGGTTGCGAACATGGTTTAGTGAAAAAGCGATTGAAAACCTGATATTCTCACTAAGTCTCGACGGCTCTGTTTCGTGTCTCTCAATAGCGTATTTGCCTGGTGAAAAGCTGTCATTAGTGCGGGTGTTGTGCCTCGAAGAAGAGACCTACTGCTTGGGCTGCATGGCTTAGTCCAAGTGGCCAAAGCGGCTGGTGCATTTTGTTGTTGGCGTGGCACCGTTGTGTGGTTCCACTTCCGTTGGCAGGCCTTGCTAACGCCACGCTTATTGTTGTTGTGGTCATGCTTGTTGTTGTTGTGGTCATGCTTGTTGTTGTTGTCGTCACTTGCCTTTGGGCCACCTTCAACTTGTGATGGTCAGTCAGCGCTGCCCAAAATAGTATTTGGTTGCTATAGCGTTCTTGTTGTCATATTTAAATGCTTCAATTTAAATTTGTGCTGGAATATTTTATTCTCGCTTCCTCTTTCTGCTATGTACTTATTAGCAGTCGGCGTAGTGGTCGTTCTGTCGTTGTCCCTCTTGTGCTTTGTCCTCATCTCTGCGTGTTGTTAGTATTAAATTTATCAAGCGAGCGTACTCGGCCATTCCTCTGCTTTAGTTCGTGCACTCCCTTCTTTGCCGTGCGTGTATTTGTTTGTAATATTTTATTAATCGCTGGGTTTTGTCGTTTGGCATACGTGGCGTTGATTGGTAGGCTGAGCGTGTGGTTGATTTTGTTGTAATCAGTCGTTCTGTGTTAATTATTGCAACTGGTCTAATCCGCTGCTTGATAGGATGCGCTCCCGCCACTGCTGTGTTGATTTGTTAAATCGTAAGTATTTTTCCTTAAGTTTCCGATGTAGCTTTTTTGTTGTTACCATTTATATGGCTTCGATATGGTTTTTCATCTTTATTATTTGTGGCGTGTGTGTATATATTTGGCTAAGCTGAGATCGTTGATTTTATTGTGAGTTCAAAATTACGTAGGGCGAAGGTGGTACCGAGGGAGACAAGAAGAACCTCCTTAATCCAAAATCCCTCAAATCAATTTGCATTACGTCATTTGTACTAAAAATGATTTAAAAAAAAAATGTGATAGATAACTATATTAGAACTACAATCCTAGTAGATGCTCCACTGTATCCATGTCAACATGCATATAAAGCTGGGCGTTCAACAGAGACAGCTCTGAATCAACTAGCCAGCGGCTTCAGCACAGTTTGGAAGAGAAGGAAACAGCCATTTTTGCCTTTCTAGACATATAAGGCGCTTTTCACAATATATAGGGCTCTGATAAGAGGGGTCTGTGGATAAGCAATATGCTTCATACCAGGAAAGTTGTGATACCGACCAGTACAGGAAGTATAATTGCGAACACACATGCCCACAGGGGGTGTAATGTCACCACTGATGTGGAGTATAGCACTTGATAAAATATTGGTGGAATTAGATAAAGGTTTATTATTCCAACGCTATGCTGTGATGACATAGTCATTATTTTGTAGAGGGAAATTTGAGGATACTCTATTTGATAGAAATCAATTAGTTTTAAAACTCAACGGAAAAATGGTGCGACAGGGTAGGGCTGAGTATGTACTACCAGCAAAAACCACCATTGTACCATTCACAAGAAAATAAAAACTTAAGCCCCCAAAACCTATCCACCTAGATGGAATGCAGATAGAACAACGGAAAGAAACAAAATTCTTGGGTATCATATTTGAACAAAAATAACTATGGAAAATCCACATTGAAGAAATGGGAAAAAGGCCTTTCGAATATTGTTGACATTTAGATCTATCACAAGGAAAAGTTGGGGCTGTGCACCGGAATTGTGGTGTAAAGTAGATCGCCCCCACGTGGCGTCCCCTGGGTAACGCTAAATGGTCTACACACCCCGAGTGCTGCTATTTTCTCGAACGGGAGCTCAGTAGCACCAAAGGCACGACCCCAATCCTTCGTCCTCGGACTTCTCTTTGGAGCAACGTTCTTATTTTGAATGCCCTGGCTGATAGCTGCAATTTTCTGGACCTAGTCGCCTTTTTGCACGGTAGCACCCAGATAAAACTTGCGTGTGAACGGATCCAGGCTAATGTTGCAGCTGCCTCCGTCCCGTTCAACGTCTGATACCGTTAAGTTGGTAGTGTGGGTTCAGTTGAGTGGAACTCCCGATTAGCACTGGTCTGGCTCTGAGCACTTGACCCCATAAGGGCTTGTGCCAACTCTCGCATGGCCTGCACAGATAACTATGGGGGACCTTACTTAGTGATCATACGTTCGGACTGAGATAGCGGCTTTGAGTGGGGACCCTTTTAGCATGGACACTAAACCAACTCTAACGAAAATACTAAGCTCTACGTTGTCTCCAGGCTCTTCAGCGGCTGCCAAGGTATTGACTCACAAGCCAGCAGCAGATGCTCCGTCTAAGCCCTCTTCAGGGCGCACAGGACGCGCAGAGCAGCTTATCGTATTTTGACCCAGCTTAACGCTACCGAACCCTCTCAACTGTCAGAATACGACTTGAGTTGGTGAAGGCACACACTGATGTCCGTGTCCACTCCTCCCCTGCACAAGCAGCAGGCAACTCCAAGAGGCATAGATCAACCAATCGCACCGGCCAATTCACTCAAAGTATGCCTAAGCTCGTAAGGCCCCCAAGCCTAAGCTCTCGAAACCGCTTAGCGAGATCGTTGAAGACAGCCTCACATGGGCCGTGGTCGACTCTTCGAATTCCGATGGTACTACCATTACTCCTGCCAATTGGAGACTGGTGGAACTGGCTCTTTTACCGGTTTTTGAGGCTATGTCCCTCAACCCTGGTCCTTCACCCAGCTGGTGTGACGCCAGGTGGTATCAACGACACATTAAAATTATCTCCTGCTCGGACCATCGCTCGGTAAACCTGTATAAGGTAGGGATCAACAGGTTAGGTGAGATCAGCCCAGGTGCCAAGGTTAATGAAGTACCTTTGGAGCAGGTTCCCCAACGCCCTCCCTCCGAAACTAGGCTTCCTGCAGAGCCCTCTACGCCTGAGGAAATCCTAAAGATCCTCAGGCTCAGCAACGCCGATCTTCCCACCGATGGCTGGTAGGTCGCGAATGTCGGTGACCCCAACGGCACTTCGTGTGAGGTTACTATCATATTGAACGAGCAATCCCTTGCTCCCATCAACACCCGGGAGGGAGTGATTAATTATGGCTTCGGAGCTATCAATCTCCGCGTCTATCAGTGGGATGCCCAAGCCCCCGCAGCCTCACCTAGCTGATGCTGTCTCGCACGATATTGCCAATGAGCCTAGTTGCTCGGGCCCTGTCCTCAATCTTTTGCTGGGTAGCGATAACGGGAGTATGTAGTCCTTAATAAGCAGAAGCAGCCGTTTCTCCACTTCCGAATTGGTCGGAGAATTCTTCGACCATATGGAGACTGATGCGGCTGGTGAACACATTTCTCCAATGTCGGAAGAGGAAGAGTTGAACACCACCACAATCAATCTTCCATACAATGGTGAAGCCAATTCAAATTAACCTTCAGCATTCGAAAACAGCCTCAGCACCCCTGCTTCTCCGACTCTCGGATATAGGGGAAAAGCTCATTCTCGTCCAAGCACCATGGGTCATAAATGACCGGGTTTCTGGACTCAATGCGTACGGATATCGTACGGTATATATCTAGGATCAAGGTAAACCCAGATCCTGCATTCTGGTAAAAACCAGCGTTAATGCTCTTTTACTTCCTAGATTCAGTGACAATGACAATGCAGCCATGGTCATTGAAATGGGTTTACGGACATTTGATCTCCTCTAGATACATGACTCCGCCACCGGACACTGTAAAGTAACTGGTGGCTGCCGCACATCAGAGTCGGAATCCGGTAATCATCGGCGCTGATGCCAATGCCCAACACGAAATGTGGGGCAGCTCCGGCACAGATGATCGAGGTCTGTCTTTTTGACCCTATCCTTGCAAACAACTTAGTTATTGCTAACCGGGGAAACGAACCGACCTCCCTTACATCAATCAGAAAGGAAGTACTCGACATCAACCTCGTTAGCGATAACTACTCTAAGATTGTAAGCAGATGGTTCGTCTCCTAGGAACGCTCAGGATCTCTCAAGCCAATCAATCAGAAATACACGAACTGGCTTTTTTTTCAGCTCAAGCTGAAGTCATGCTTAGCGATGACTCCCCCCATTATCCCCATCATTACCGACATTGATCGGGCGGTCTACGATTTACCCGCAGCTTTTAAAAGAGCCACTTATATCTCTTGCATCACTCCGGAACCACGGGGCAAACCTAAACCTCCGTGGTGGAATTCGGAAATTGCAAGCCCTCGCAAAATCCTCTTTAACAAAGCTAAAGTTACAGCTGATTGGATCTCTTTCAAAACTAAACAAAAATAATTTAAATACACCATTAGGGGAGGGAAATGACCGTCATGGAGGGATTTTTGCGAAAGCATTGAATCTGCATCCGAGGCTAGCCGTCTTCGCAAAATACTCCACAATCCTCTAACAAAGCCCTTGACGGCATCCAAAAACCAGGTGGTAGCTGGACTCACTCAAGGGCCGAAACCCTTGATATCCTAATAGATACCCACTTCCCAGGGAGTGTAGCCTCAGTGGATCAAGCACTCTATCAGGTGGGTCAGGTTTCCATTGATAGGCTCCCTACATTCGAAATGACAAAATGTTACCTGGAGTGGTATATTAACACCTTTAAGCCATACAAGTCCCCCGGGCCGGATTGCATCATTCCTGCCGATATCCAAAATGGGGAAGATAATAACCTTCCATGACTGCTACAAATATACAATGCAAGCCTCAGAGTGCAGTATATTCCCCCACGCTGCCGCACTGCTAATGTGGTCTTTATCCCGAAAATAGGCAAGGCCTCACACACCAAACCTAAGGATTACAGACCCATAAGTCCTCTCTTCTCAAGGTTTTAGAAAGAGCTCTTGACCTACATCTCAGGACATCGATCAACCCTTCTTTTCTCCCTGTATCTCAACATGAGTATTCTAAAGGCAAATCGCTGTCATTTCTGCACTCTATAATCTTAACCTGAACTCTAGCCATCTTAAATTTATAGAGCTTCTACTAAAATCAAGAATCATCACTTCCACGGTCGGTGGTGACCAATCAAGGAGGGTGGTTAACAGGGGCACGACGCAAGGGGGTGGTTTCTTACCCCTTCTCTGGAACGTGGTAGGTAACACACTACTGGTGAGATTGGAATCTACTGGATGCAATGTGATAGCCTATGCGGACGACATAGCAATATTCCCCCCCCACACACATTACGACAAACCAAACTACTCAAGGTTTACAATGCTTAGTCTAAACGGCACTCCGCTCCCTTTGAGCACAAACGTGAAGTATTTAGGCCTGATTCTCGACCCAAAGCTTAATTGAAAAATTTAGCTGAAAGAACCCGTAAACCAATATGCGCTATATACTGCTGCAGAAGAGTAGTTGGAGCAAGATGAGGACTTCGTCCTCGAGTCATTCTCTGGCTCTACTCGGCCATTTTCGAACCCAACCTGCTCAAGGTTTACAATGCCTTGTCTAAACGGCACTCCGCTATCGTTGAGTACAAACTCGAAAGAGCTTGCAATATCAAACCACTCGACAAAATCAGAAGATCCATTGCTCTACTGATCACTGGCGCTCTTCGTACCACACCTACGAAAGCCCTTTTTGCTATGCTTCACTGGCTCCCTTCGGGGCTAAGCGATTAGACTTAACGCTCTTTCGCACTGGCGCTTAACCCTGACGGTTCCCGCACAAAAGAAGGAGCCAGATGCGTAGACAGAAGCATTTACTTTAACTTTGAAACTAAATATCGGAACAAAAGAATAGCCATCCGGAATGATTTCGACAAATAGAACACCAACAACCAGTACGAAACACAAAATCTATAACGGCAGAATGATCGTTGTGCATACAGCTCACAAGAACATAGCAACAAATAGTAGAAAAGGCTGAAAGTGGCCCAAGGACAAATCCTTAGAACAACCACAACAATGCCTATGCAAGGAACAGCAGCAGCAAGAAGTACCAGCATAGCAATAAGCGCAGTTGGCAGCTAGATGGAAAGGAAGTTAGCTCACGCGCAACAACACTTCCTGATGGCCATACATTGTACTGGCGGCAAAATTCTATTTTTCTAAAACTATATGGAACGCTTGTGTGATATTAAGGAACGCTGTTGTAGAAAAATCGATAAAACGGTTCACTCAAACATGCAGGTCGTGTATCAGCTCCATCGAAAAACTCGGAGTCAGTATAGACAAGCTGTGAAGATGAAACTGACAAATTTCACCCACACAAAATTTAGCTTATTCAGAAAATATTAAATCAAAGTAGGCGAATCAGGTTTTGATTCGTTTGTTTCTTCTTTTGTATGAAACCAATTCTCAATCACATTAAACTTTCAGTGGGTTAAATAATGATTGAGAATGCTTCATAGTGCAGAGTAACAAACGTCCAAAGTAGAGTAACAAATGTCTAAAGAATTTAAGCAAGTTTGACTATATCAGCGACTACAGGGTCAACTGACAGGCAGAGGCATCTTAAGGATCACCAAGCAGGCCACAATTTGTTTGAAAGTTGGATTACATAAGCGACTACAGGATCAACTGATATGCAGAGGCATCTTAAGGAACACCAAGCAGGCCACAATTTGTTTTAAAGTTAAAATAATCCAATTTGTGTTGGATCATCGGTGAAAATACGAAACCAGGATAATTAAATATACGAGTATAATACGAGGGCGGATTGATATTGAAGCTACCTAAGTAGGAAAAAAACATTTTTTTTTTCAAATACCGTTTATTTCTCAACATAGTCTCCTTTTACTTCGACACACTTAGTAAGACGATATTCCAACTTTTTTATACCATCTGAATAATACGATTTCGGGAACCCCTCAAAATACGCGTTAGTTTCAGTAATCACTTCTTCGTTTGAGATGAATCTTTTTCCTGCGAGCCATTTTTTGAAGTTTGGAAACAGGAAAAAGTCACTAGGAGCTAAATCTGGACTATAAGGTGGATGATTAACCAATTCGAAGTGTATTCCACGTAATTTTAGCATCGTATCTAATGCTGTGTGAACCGGTGCGTTGTCTTGAAGAAAGAGCATTTTTTTCTTCTTTAAATGTGGTCGTTTTTCCTTGATTGCATCAATCAATTGATCCAATAATGCACGATAATACTTTCCTGTGATTGTGGATCCTTTTTCAAGATAATCGATGAGCAACATTCCGTGTGCATCCCAAAATACAGTGGCCATAATCTTGCCAGCCGATTTCACTGCCTTCGCCTTCTTCGGAGCACTTCCACCAGGTTCCACCCATTGTTTCGATTGATTTTTGGTTTCAGGTGTAGTGGTGGACCCACGTTTCATCAACAGTTATTAATCAACACCAAAAATCAACAGGATTACGCTTTATCATGTCCAAACACCGCTGTGAAGTGGTCTGTCGAACTCGTTTTTCCGATAGCTTTTTCATATGCAAATGTTCATGCAAAATGTTGAACACACGTTCATATTGTTACGAAATTGCCCTCTTGACAATTTACTCTGTTGCAAAATTGCCCTCCGGACAATTTACTCTGTTACAAAATTGCCCTCCTGACAATTTCTCTAACTATCTGTACTCGGACTCGTACCACTGGATTGTGTAGTAATCAAACAATCGCTGGTTAAATTAAAATAATTAGCTTTATTTAATTATTGCTATTTACACATTTAATATTAGGCTTAAAGTTTACTTAGTTATGATTTGCACTTTATTTAACAAACCATTAGTCACTTTATTTAATAAGTAATTTCATCACTTTGCACAATTACAAATACTGCTGCTTTGATTATAATGCTAGATGCACACACTTTTACGGTCTCTGATCTACTGTCTTCGAATTTGAACAGTCTTGTCGCTTTTATAGTTTTCGAATGGTTGCGGTAGAAACTTCTACGCTATTCTCGTAGTTTCTAGAAGCTTCTATACTCTTCGACAGAAGTCGAGAATATTCTTTTTGATATTACCGACAGATGGTTCTTGAATAAACTTTTATTCGAATAGTTCGCATCTTGACTCACAGGGGGCACTCATTCTCCAGATGAGATCCTAAAAATATGCTATCCCGTTTCACTGAGCTATCACGTTTCAATATGATATGTTTACCAGTTCAACAATCTCACGCAACTTGACTCGGCGATCATTCATAACGATATCGAGGATTTTCTTGATATTTTCTTCAGTAACCACCTCTTTTGGCCTTCTTGTTGATGGTATTGTTGCAGTGCTGGTTCGGCCGAGTTTAAATTCAGCAATCCAATATTTTACCATGTAATCTGACGGAGCAGACTCACCGTAATGTTTATCGAGCTTTTCTTTTGTCTCTTTTGCCGTTTTCCCTTTCAAAAAATAGTGTTTAATCACTGCACGAAATTCGCTTTTTTCCATTTTTCAAGAAACACAAAAGTTGCTTAATTCAAACGACTACAACAAATAAACTAATCGATGAGTTTTGGTGAAATTTTAACAGCTAACGTTTGACAGATCGCATTTTCTAAAAAAAAAAGTTTTTGTGTTTGTGCTGCCATCTAGAGCTAGGTAGCTTCAATATCAATCCGCCCTCGTATATAATAAAATAATTAAACAAATCAGAGAACTAGTATGAACCAGAAAGTTTTTATTCTGTTGACGAACCCTGGAATAGCTAAGCTTTACCTCGGCTTCGTAAAGTTCGTTAAAATGCAAGAAATTCTCGTTTATTACTTATTGAAGCAAGTTTCTTCGAACATTCACACTGAATGGAATCGCATGTTGCGGAAAAGTTAAGAGTATGCCAATTTCAATATATTGTGTGAATTTCTGGACGAGAATCTTCAAATGCTAGTTACAGCAAATATATCGCAATTGTTTTCCAAACAGCCATCAGCTCAGTAATCGTAATCGAAATAATTTTCCAACTCGCCAATCTTACCAGATTCTGAAGCAAGATATACTGTGCCCAATCTGCGAAAAGGCTAACCATTGCATGAATATCAACTATTTGTTCCCATGAGTGAATCGGAAAGAAGAGAGTTGGTTAGAAAGCATAATTTATGTTTCAATTGTCTAGGATATTCTCATATTCCGTCTAAATGCAGTAGCCAAAAAATTTGTTGAGGTGTGGCGGGAAGCACAACACACTTATTTGCCATGCGAATCTGCCCAACCGCTGCTATTGAGGCCATAATAGGACTATCCCTCCTACACGGATTCGTGAAAAAATGTGCTGCTAGAAGCGCATTGAAGATGAAAATCTTGTCTAGACAAGAACCTCTAAACAATTTAAAAAAAAACATACCGGATCATAACATCAATATAACTCAATAACGGATTTTGTGATCCCAAAACGACAGTTTGATCTCAATTTTGAGATCATTATCTCAGACCGTGATGAAAGGCACATAGGAGGACCTTGGGTCGACCCTAGAAGTCTAGAATGGTCCACAGACGGTTCAACAAGCACCGGAGTCTGTGCAGGGGTCTATAGACCAAATACCAAAATCTCAGAACTAATGGGCAGGTGGCCTAGCGTCTTCCAGGCTGAAATTCAAGTAATCTCAATCTGTGTGAGGACAAATCTGAGAAGGGTTATCAAGGGCGCACACAACTATCTATTCAGATAGTCAAACTGCATTACAGGCATTGGCTTCATATTCTTTAGAATCGAAACTGGTGGAAGAATGCTTCAACAACCTACAATCTCTAGGTGCAACAAATAAGGTTGCAATTTGCTGGGTCCCGGGTCACTCGGGGATTGAAGGCAATGAAATTGCTGACGAGCTGGCTGGGGCCGGTTGCGCAGCAAGCCTCATAGGTCCGGAGCCATACTGTGGTATCAACTGGGCGGAGGCTAAATCCAGGGTAGATAGCTGGGAACATAGTCTCAGAATGTCACACTGGGAAGGGATAGAGGGGCTTCGTCAAGCCCATTCACCTACAATAAAGAATTGCGCAATATGTGCAAAGCAGACATATGAAAAATAGTAGGTTTTCTATCAGGTCATTACTACCTGAAATATCACCTGACTAAAATCCACATTCTTGATGATACGGAGTGCCGGCTCTGTCTAGAAGAAGAGGAAACTACAGAACACATACTGTGCGACTGCATTGCATTGGCAAGAATAATATTCCACCGCGACCAGCTGGCTCTGGAAGAAATAAAGAATGCTCCTGTTATGGACATTCTCAAATTCATCAATAAAGCTGAAAAGATAATGAAGGAACATGACTTTCTACAGTTATGGCTGTCTGTCTATCACAATGATGGTATAGAGAATGGGTACTATCCGCGGACCAAACTGGCTAGGGAGGAGTCCCGAACAAAAACCACTGTCTGGCGATGGACAACATTAGGTTTATTACTCCAGGTGGAACCCACGCATGTGGAAATCCACCAGCTTCGGCGGCATGGGCACGGATTCTGGAGGCCCCAACCATCGCTAAAGTCTTGCCAATAAGCTGCAGTTTGCCCAGCCCCTCGTATCCAGCAAAACCATCTGCCCGGCGAAATCTCTGCCAGTGGCGGGTGGTGAGCTGGACTTTCACCCAAGCACTTCCAAAGGTGCAGCCAAGCCATCGTACAGCGAGAATGCTAACGGCCCGCAACCAATGGCGGTGATTGGGAAGCTGGGGCCTGACCATCAGCTAACTGATGCAGAAATAAAACACTGCAAAGGTCATCTGATGCGTCGCGTCATTGCCTCCGGTCCTGAAGCTAATGCGAAGGGCTATGAGACAAAGGACGGCACTCTACAGGTGTCGTACGCGTCTCAGGCCAACTTTGATTGGCTCGGGGGGATGTTGGACGACGGCGCGGGCACTGACATCGATTCTGCAATCCTGTCTATGCCCCCGGACTCCATGTCGTCAACCGTCATACTAGAAAAGCGGTACAATGTGTTGCTGCCAGAGGCTCGTTCATGGTTACATCCCGAGAACGAGCCCAGCAAACACTGCTGCCGTATTTTTACTGATGGCTCCAGGACTGAAGAAGGTTCAGGTTCTGGTGTCTTCGTGGAATCTTGTGGGACACGTCCTTGGGGCACATTGGCTTTTATGTTCAGTGGAACAGCATTCGTCATTATATTCAATATATAATGGTTGCACCCAGTAATTTCCAAATTATTTGAGAAACTTTCTTCTGTTGCAGCCGCATATATACATAATCCACCATCAATTTGGATTCCGTAAAATCACTAGTGCAATACGAAATGCTTTTGAAGACAAAAAATACTGTTCTGCTATATTTTTAGATATTGCACAGGTTTTTGACAGAGTTTGGCATGCAGGGTTAATATATAAAATTCAAAAACTGTTACCAGTTACCATGCACATGCCACTGGAGTCGTAGTGACATAATCGAAGATTCAGAATAAAATATAGAGAATACATCACAACAGACTTCGATATTAATGCTTATGCTCTGTACTACATGTGTCATGAACTGCAAACCTCCCTACTGATGATCATCTATCATTTCGACATTCGCTGAAGACACTGCTATTCTTAGTTTGCATACCAGATCAATGGTGGCATCGAATCGCCTTGAGGAGCATTTGAAAAAAATTGAAGTGTGACTGGCAAATTGGCGCATTAAGGTAAACGAGACCAAAAGCACTCACATTACATTTACACTTAGGAAAGAAATATGTCCTGTGATTACACTAAACAATGTTGCTATTCCTCAGTCGAAAACGCTAATGGACCGTCGTCACTCACGCAACGGAGAGCGCTCCACTGACATTTTATTAACATTAACACTTTATTGTATTCACCTTTTGTTTAATAGTTTATTCTACTGGTGATGATCATAAATCCAGAACGCTGCAAGCATAACTAATAGTTAAAGCGTCCAAATCGCTATTAGTAGAAATTTTAACAAACACAGTGTATATACGAGTATATATATCTGAGAAAACGCTAAAATACCTAGGTGTCCATCTTGATAGACGACTAACATGGCGGAACCATATTGAGGCGAAAAGAATGCATCTAAAGTTAAAGCCCCATAAAATAAATTGGCTACTCAAATCCTAGTCAAGGCTTCGATTAGAACATAAACTTCTATAGTACAAGCCAGTGATCAAACCAATTTGAGAATACGGAGCTGATCTGTGGAGAAGGGCCACTTCATCGAAAGTCGAACTGATACAACGAGCGCAATCGAAAATCTGGGTGCAATCACGTTAGCGCCTTGTTTCATTAGAAATGCTAACATACATACCGACCTTAGCATTCCTCTTGCGCTCACAGACTATGCTCAAATACAAACAAAAACTACACCTCTCCTGGGGTTGGAGCAAGCCCTAGTAACTATAAAGGGACTGATAAATTAACCGGGTGAATGCCGTTGTCCTCGGAGGCTCGGTGCCTCCTGGAGGTGCTAGTACCGATTACAGAAAAGGGCCTCGGGATATAAACCGAAAAAACTATGAGGAGCTCTAGGCGAAAGCGTAGGATAGGGTTGCGGTCAAAGTGTTCGATCATTTGATTGACAAGCCAGATATCAGGAGTGCGGAGGAGAAGTTGCCCTGGGCGAAAGAGAAAGGGGACATGGGCCGAGTACATAACGCAGAAAAGGATAAGTGCAATGGAGACAAGCAGAAAGAGGAGGCTGTTAATGACATAAAGACGAAAGACAAACCATCATTGCGGGACAGGTTGGTTGAATAAAGTAAAAAATACTAAAATGTAAAGACGATCCATCACTAGTGTGGGTTAACAGATTAGTTAAGAAGCTCCACAGCCTCTGGAAAGGCGTGCCACTCGATGTAGTTGCCGAGGTGCAATCCCACTTTTCTCCAAAGCGAACGTACTCATTCCTTGAGTGCTGAAGCCAGAGGAAGCTCTTCGGCTACTGCAGAGACAGAATCCTGATGTGCGAACGGATGACTGGACGCTACTGCGAATCTTGAACCAAGCAAGTACGGCTGAAGGGTAGAGCTGCATCATACATTTTCGGCGGCATATGAAGATGCCATTGCATCCTTGTAATAATGGGGAAATGTCCAACTACCCGCAGCGATCTCAGATATATATACTCGTATATACACTGTGTTTGTTAAAATTTCTACTAATAGCGATTTGGACGCTTTAACTATTAGTTATGCTTGCAGCGTTCTGGATTTATGATCATCACCAGTAGAATAAACTATTAAACAAAAGGTGAATACAATAAAGTGTTAATGTTAATAAAATGTCAGTGGAGCGCTCTCCGTTGCGTGAGTGACGACGGTCCATTCCAGACGTACCAACAACACAGTTTGAAACTCTCTTGAGTACTTCGGGTGTTCTATCCGGTTACTACAGTGGAAAAACAAGAAATATGCGCGGAAAGAGCATAAAAATTGCACTTTGGCCAGTGAGCGAGGGGTTCTCCACAGTGTTCTCTCCACGAATGAGTTGGTGTCGACACTGTCATGCAGTCAACAATGTACAACTCCAAGAACATCCACAGCAAAAATAACTTGCCCTACAACATCCTACAGAACAAATACAATTGGCGTTATTGCTTTTACTAGAACAACAGCAAGTAATGCAGTACAATCACTACTACAACAACAACATATACAAGTTCATCACTTCTGCCGACAATGTCTACATATGCACTTGCGCACGATCGCCCCTCTGTAAACATTGAACAGGTAAGCCATACTAATAACTTCAAAATAACAAAGAGAGCTCGTAACTCACCTAACAAAGCTAGATTAGGGCCAAACAAACAATAAATTAAAAACAAAAGCGAACTAACAAACTCTCAAGTTTTACTGGTTAAGCAACCGCTCTATAACAAATAAACATGATATGTAAGAAGAACAGAACTGGAAAAACAATATATGTGCAAAATGTACAATGTATAAATATTTTAAGAAACGAATGAATATGGCGATATATGTTTTGAAACTGCGTGATAGGTTTTTTTCATGCAAATGGCGAATGTACCATGTGACGTATTCGCATTTTCTGGGCAGTAAAATAGGATGGTTGTGGCCTTCCGATAAGTTTAAAATCCACCAGTAGTTTCGAGGAACGAGTTGAGAAATTTAATTACACTAGTTGGTGTATAATTTAGCAAACGAATCATCATCAAAATGTTGTTGTTTTATGTTCCATATGATGCTTAAGAGAATTCTGCAATTTTCGGGGGGAAAGGCAAATTGTCTCAAATTCGCTATGTAGGCTTTTATTCAATATCCGATAAAAACGAATCATTACTGCGATCACACGCAATCAGTGTGTGTGTGAACTGTACATTTTTATAACGTCGCGGATATATTTGTTTGAGGCTGTTAGCTAAAATGTTGACTCTCATTTTTCCTTGTTCACCTCATCCACACTGACCGATTCGCAACTGTTCATAGGCTAACAGTCGCTATCTGCGATCAGGAACGAAGGACTTGAGTACCATATATATACACATAGTTTTTCTACCATGCTGCCTTCTGAAGACGATGTCTGCTGGGTTGTGATGTGATGGCACATGCCATCAATCTTCAGAAGATGTCGGGAACGTAGATAGAGTTGCCTAATGTGATTTAAGGCAGTGTAATAGAATCTGCGAGTCTGCCTAAAAAATATTTTAATTTTATTATAAGGTCGAGCGAGAAGCAGCGCGCCACAAAAATCTAATTTGTGGGCACAGCTCGAGACATGGTGTTCAGAAGGCGCACACATATGTTACCAGAAGTGGCGACTTCGCAATTGTAAATTTTGCAGCCGTATGCGAGTATTGAAGAGTCACAACATCCGTGAAGTTGGACTGACTATATTCGAAGCGAGCGAAACTCTTTCCGTTCTGCAAAAAATAGATTAAACTACGCACAGTAACAAAATGTGCTGCTGCCACAGCATATGCCATATTGTTAAGCTGATATGTACGAATATAGCTCTCAGGTGAATTTCTCCATAATATGAAATTGGCGATTATGTAGTTCGATGGGCACCTGCGTGTATATCTTCACAATATCAGCAGTGATAGCAGAGCGAATGGAGATGAAAAGGAAACTAAACAATTTTAAAGAGTTGGACCATTGAGAGATTTTTTTTAATGTCATTGAGAGATTTTTGCGAAGTTCTTCGACATGATGCGTCAAAAACTACTCTCAGCTTAGTTAAAGTACTGGTTGGCTTCAAAACACAGTGGTGGGGAATATAATAATCAGGTTAATTTAAGTCAGATCACTCACCATTCTCATATGGCTCAAGTTCTCATACCTTTCCATAAATATGACATATTGCGCCTTGAAATCAGGTGAGCACGATAAACGTCGTTCTTGTGCAATATATATTTCTGCATTGTAGTAGAATAAGACTATCCAAGGGAATTATGATTGTCTTTGAAGGACAGTTTAACGACCACCATACTTTCAGCATTTCTGGTTCGGTGAACACAAGCTCACAACTATCTTGCTCTTGAGTCCACACCTCCTCAGTTCCTGAAACATCTTCGATTGTCCAAAAGCGCTCAAGCTTTAGGTTCAATGGGTCTTGATCTGGGAACATCTATGTCGATGTTTGTGTACTTTGGGTGCTCTGATACCTGCCTGAAAAAATCTAACCAAACAATGTTTTTCTAAGACGGGCAGATTTTCTCGAAGTCGGATTTTACCAACAGAAAAAATTATGAAAAACTGTTTCTGCCTAAGAATAAATCAATGCGCTTGGATTTGTAGCAAGATCAATGTTTGGCGGACAATTCCAACTTCAGACATATATTTCTGATTCTGGTTCATTTGCAATATGTGACGTTAGACAAAATTCTAGAGGCAACTCAAAATCATTTATGCGAGATTTTATGCGTCCCGAAACTTTGTGCTTTATCGTTGTAGACGACCTTCCAATACTACGAATTAATATGATGTGCTTATTTTTTGATAACTGCAATTTTTATAAAAACTCGTCGGTAATAAAGTTTACCTGAGAATACGAATTTATTAAGGTTCTGAAAAAATTATTTATTATTTTCGAGAAAGATTAGAGTTGTGTTATCATATCGCTCCTTCAATTGGTCCAAGGCTTAGGGGTAGTTTTCGGTCGTAACATGAAATGCGTGAATTGTTTCTTGCGCTGGACCAAAGAGACAAGCGCGGCAATGATTAAATTTATCTATATTAGCATCTTTCCCGCTAAATGATTGAAACTTCAACATAGGCAATTTCGACTAAGACAGATGAAGCAAGTTGGTGTTGTTGGCATCTTCCAATATTGTGTTGAGAGATTCGTCAACAAGTTGCACTTGAACAACAACCTCTCTGTTGATAATAATTCTTCTAACTCAGTGCGACATGAGCATTTAGTAACGGCCTTTTTAATACTTATTTGTACAAACAAGTTCGATCACAAAGCTTTCAGTTCGATCACAAAGCTTTCCCTTCCACTATTGACAACACTTTTAATACACGTGATACTCTTCTTATTTGGGAGATTTGCAGCTGGTTGGTGCATAGAGATCACCTAGAAAACACATACGTTTCACAACTGGCAAAAATTATTTTGTGCTTAAACTTTTGACAGTTTTGACATTGGATTGGTCCACTCTTTCTTCGACGTAATTTAAGATGACTTTCCCCTTTTCTAAGCGCCATAATTCAAGGCTCTAGTTCAACATGATAGAGTTACTGCGGTAAATTATCTCGATTTAGAATTTTGTAAATAGATTTAGCGACGACGTCTGCTTCTTGCAGATGCTGCTTTATTTTTATGAGGTCTAAGCCCTTTAACAGGACTATTAGACCATTTTGTGACTTAAGCTGATATGTGTAGATATTTTTCTCAATTTGAGCATAGAATTTTTCTGTTTGTATATTTGTAGCTTTGTTTCTCTTAAACAACCTTTTTTTAAAATGTATTGTCAGCGTAGATAATTTTTTTACCTTCAAAATCTCTTGAGAGTTGCTCTTGCTTTCTTTTTCCGACGACCCCCACAATATACCATCTGTCCGATCCACAGCTCAGTGGATACGAGAGTAGTGCAGATTAATTTGCACCATTCTAAAGCAGCCACTGCTACTCTTCTCCTATACATAAATGAAAAGGGAGAGGAGTTGCTAGTGCAACATGCCAGCGTTTGCATGGGGCATCTCTGCAATCTCCGTGCACCAGGATACTCCATCGTGTATAAGGATACCCGCGAAAGTAATATTAGATCTTATATTCTACCTGAATTCAGCGATGCGGACAATGTGGTAGCGGGACTTGAGTTGACAGGTACCAGTATCTGGATCGCCACCACCCACATTTCCTTTTCAATTCAGTTTTTATTGTATATTATACGAAGAAGCTTCGACTGTATTCCAGCTGTGAGGTTCGGATAAAGCAAAAGGCTTGCATGGTATTTCTCAGTCAACACGATCAGCTCTTTTTTAACGGGAGCAATGCCTAGATCGCGATGATTATTGGCATTTCTCATATATCATAATGCGTTGATTCTCAGCATTCTAGGCGTTAGAGGAACTAGCAGTAAACCATAACTGGGCGCCATATGACCAGATCGGGTTGATTGGGGCTTGTTTTTTTCTGTTCTTTCGGAAGGTGGGAATATTTATGCCGTAAAAAAGTACAGACTTTTATCCGTTGATATAACTGCCGTAAATAAAACATAAAATACAGGCCCAAAAAGACCTTCTGGGGGAACACCAGATTCAATGTTGTAGATGTCTGATATAGATTCGTTTCACTTCACATACCATTTTGTCTCTGTACGAATCAAGGGTAGTGTGAAATTCCGCAGAAATCTGCTTTTCAAATCTGGTTTTTGAAATCAACTTTTTCTTTAATTCTAAATTTATCAAATGCTTGCGCTACGTCTAAAAATATGGCAGAAGAGAATTGGTTAGACTCAAAGTCAAAGCGTATTTCTTCACTGATTCGGTACTCTTGCTCAAATTATTCCGTTTTCTACGAAAGCCAAATTGGTGACTTGGGATCAAGTTGTCAACATACGGCTGCCTCTTGTTCAAATTATATTTTTTCAACCAGCTTGAAAAGTATAGATAATTTGTTTAAAGAAGTATAGGCGATTTGTGTTGTAAAATTTGTAGCCTGTTAATTTTAAATAGTTGTTTGAGGTTAAATGAGTTTCAGATAACAGCAGAATGCCAATTTCAATTGTTTCCAGGAAATTTTGAACTTCATTTTTTCATTTAACGACACCGCTGGCATTCCAACGACATATTTTGAATATGGTCATTTTTTGGATAAAAGTAATTGCATCAACTGATTTGGCGGTTTCCCAAATGCTTGTAACATATTTTGCATGGTGTTCATGAATTGAGTCATGATGCCCGTTAAATTGGTAATGAGAGCTGCTAATTTTTTATTTTTTTATTCAAACGTTATAATTATACGTACATATATAGCGTTTATAATATTACAACTAATTTACACATTTAAAAACTAATGAGCAATTTAAGCTTATTTATTATATTCAGCTGGATAATTCACACCGTATTGGTGCGACTAGTTTGTGAGGTCTATGGGCTTCTGTTCTCTTAAGACTTCGTTCCGTTTTGTTTCGGAGAGTTTCGATGATTCTTCGTTTATGTCGTTCGTAATGTAAGATTGCGACTTTAGTAATTTCGCTGTGTACCATCTTCACGCCAAGATCTCTGTGGAGGTCTGAAATTCGTACGTACCAGGGTGCATTGACTGTATTGCGTAGAACTTTGTTTTAAATTTTTTTTTCTTTTAATATTGCTTTGTGTGGTGCATCCCCAAAGTAGAATACCGTAACTCCATACGGGTTTCAAGATTTGATTATATAACAAAAGCTTGTTATATGTAGAAAGTGTAGATGTTCTGCCAATTAACCAGTACATTTTTTTATACTTTATTTCGAGTTCTTATCTTTTCTTTTTCACGTGTGCACACCATCGGAGCGTTACGTCTAGTGTCATACCCAAATACTTAGCGTTATTTGAGAATGGTACTTCTATTCCGTCTACATAAAGCGGGTTAGATCTAACCTTTTATTCGCAAAGTCTATGTGGACCGATTTTGTGTTATTTATTTTAATACACCATTTCTTTGTCCAATTAAATATTGAATTTAAGGCACGTTTTGTGTTTCTCTACGGAGATTTCCTCTGTGCCACCAGTAGCTATGAGTGCCGTATCGTCAGCGAATGTTGCGGTAATATGGTTTTGTTCGATCGGTAAATCGCTTGTGAATAGGAGATAGAGTAGGGCCCTAGGATGCTGCCTTAACTTCGCGGAGCCGAGAATAGGCACCATATTGCTTAATTCTGAAGTGTCATTTTTGAAGGTATGATTCGATAATTTCACAATATTCGGCAAGTAGAATCAATTGCAGTTTATGGAGCAGACCTTTATGCCAAACTTTGTTGAATGCCTGCGCTACACCTAGAAATACCGCAGAACAATCTTTTTTCTCTTCAAATGGGTTTTCAATAACTTCGACTTCGATTTTCAATGTTGTTTTGGCCCAGCCATCATTAGCCATTTTATTTGAGAACTGCTAATGACGGTGAGAAAGAAGTCTATTTGGTTTGTTTAGTTGTTGTGGGCAGGCGAGCCTTAGGACAACGAGCCTGGCACCAGCAATACACATCGTTATTTCGCACTTTATTACTTCATCTGCATTTCTAACAATATATAGACTACGTATGGTGGAATTTTTCTCAACTTTATTTTATCTGAGGAAGGAATAGTCATCGTTCTTTTGCAAGCATGTTTCAAACTCAGGGAATATGGAGTTGGTAAATAATTGGATAAGTTTGAACTATCATCATTTTAGTTTGAAATCATTTTAATAAATTTTACGTATTAAGGCATTATATCCAAATTATATTTTTCCAATAATGCTTTTAATATGTCAATTATACAGTATTTACTCCTTGTAAACAATGGTTGTGGTAATGGTTTATGATTTTTCGTATAAATTAGTTTCAATTATATCATTAACACTGGATGACATCGACTTAATATTGCTATTTATTAGAATTACTGTATATTGTTAGTGAGGATTCGTTTTCAAATTATATGACCAACTGTACTACATACAGTTTGTCAAGAAAGTGTTTTGACAAGGTAAAAAATTTGTGAATTTGATTTGTCCCCTTCATAATATAGTATTTCTTTATTGCTTTGATTAATATTTTTGATTAATTTCTTTTAATCAATGCATTTACTAATGAACAGTAACAAAAAAAGTAGAAATATTAAACTTAGGATACAAAAAACATAACAAAAACAAAAATAGTCAAAAATTTTGCTGTCAAGGAAGTGTTTTTACAAATCAGAACTTCTTTATAAAAATGAGATAAAGAAATGAAAATTAGCTTTATAAAGGTTTTTAATATTTTGTATGCCCCCCTGTAGCATTTATAATGACTTGTAACATTCTCCTCATGGAATAAATCAACTTCTACACATTCTTGGTATTTTATTTCATTCCTCTAGTATTGCAATTTTGAGCTCTGCTCCACCTTTTGATTGCCGTAACCTCCCTTTTTTCTTAAATGTTCACACGATTTTTCAATGGGGTTGAAGTGTGGACTCTGGGCTGCCGTATCTAACACTTTTTTGTAATTATAAAGAACCCGGATCCTTTCCTTACCATATGCGCCTTATGTTTTGGGTCATTATTTTGGTAATATTTGAATTACGGATTGCTATCAATATTGAACCCACAATGATCTGCGCTGTTTACCAAATAGCGTTGGAATATATCCAAATATTGTTTTGCATTCATTTTATTATCTATAAAATTTAGTTCTCCTACTCCTTTACTGGATATGCACCGCGATACTATGACAGAAAGTTTGCCGAATTTAATTATTGGAATATAATATAATATTTCGATTTTCCAATGCTTTCTTGACAGCAAAATGTTTGACTATTTTTGTTTTTGTTATGTTTTTTGTATCTTAAGTTTAATATTTCTCCTTTTTTTTTTACTGTTCATTAATAAATACATAAATTAAAATAAATGAATCAAAAAAATTAATCAAAACAATAAAGAAATCCTATATTGAAACGTGATTGCATATCAGTGAAACGGGATAGCATATCTTTAGGATCCCATCTTAGAGAATGAGTGCCCCCTGTGAGTCAAGATGCGAACTATTCGAATAAAAGTTTATTCAAGAACCATCTGCCGGTAATATCAAAAAGAATATTCTCGACTTCTGTCGAAGAGGATAGAAGCTTCTAGAAACTACGAGAATAGCGTAGAAGTTTCTACACCAACCATTCGAAAACTATAAAAGCGACAAGACTGTTCAAACTCGAGGACAGTAGATCAGAGATCGTAAAAGTGTATACATCAGGCATTTTAATCTAAGCAGCAGTATTAGCAGTATTTGTAATTTTGCAAAGTGATGAAATTCATTATTAAATAAAGTGATGAAATTACTTATTAAATAAAGTGACTAATGGTTTGTGAAATAAAGTGCAAATAATAACTAAGTAAACTTTAAGCCTAATATTAAATGTGTAAATAGCAATAATTAAATAAAAATAATTATTTTAATTTAACCAGCGATTGTTTGATTACTACACAATCCAGTGGTACGAGTCCGAGTACAGAGAGTCAGAGTAAATTGTCAAGAGGGCAATTTCGTAACAATTGGTGTCAGAAGTGGGATTGTGTATCTGTAATAAACATGGTTAAATTTGAAAAACTGAGATTGGAGCAGCTCAAGAAGGAGCTTGAGCGTTTAAATTTGCAAACACAAGGGCTTAAAGCGGAGCTGCAGGTGCGATTAAGAAGCGCTTTAGAGGAGCAGGGTATAGATGTCGATGAGCATGAATTCCAATGTGAAGAGCCAATGACATCTCGACAGGAAGAAGCACCTCAAGGAACTAATACTGGTAACTTCGACATGAACGCACTCCTCGGGGCAATACAATCCGTCAAACAAGCTGTAAAAGAGGAAGTCAAAGAACAGTTACGGCAAAATTCTCAAGCTGTCAAAGAACAATTACAGCAGAGTGAAACACGACTTGCTCAACTGAATTCACAGCAGATGAAAGAAATGTCTGCTATGGTAGACAGGAAGGTTTGTGAGATTGAGACACGGCAGGAATCGTTCGAAAAATCTGTAGAACAAAAATTCATTGCAAACGAGCAAAAGCAGAACGAATTAGAGCAAAGAATTCACCTACTACAGGAAGGTGCATTGCCTGTGCCAGCTTTATCCTCAATAAAACTGAAGCCTCCTACCTATGATGGAACCACCACATTTAGTGTCTTCAGAATGCAGTTTGAGACTACCGCTAGCACAAATGGTTGGAGTGCTCGCGAGAAAGTGGCTGCATTAACCGTTCCATTGAAAGGTGCTGCCGCTGATGTGCTTCAAACTATCTCAGAAAGTGAGCGAGACTGCTATGAAAGCTTGATGAATGCCGTTCAGCGCAAGTATGGTAGTGAACACCGGAAGCAGATGTACCAAGTAGAGCTACGAACACGTGTACAGAAGAGTGGTGAGTCTCTACAACAGTTTGCGGCGGAAGTGGAACGGTTGGCTCATCTTGCCTACCCAGGAGAGATCACTGAGAGGTGTATGATGGACACCTTTGTATATGGCATTCGCGATGCGGAGATAAAGCGTTCTGCAATAACTAATCCGAAAGCTACATATATGGAGACAGTAGCTAGCGCTTTGTTATCAGAGACAGCAGCATTGGTGTGTCGGTCATAATGCACAGCCCGTCAGATAAGAGTCGAGAACAGACAAAGTTTCACGGGCAAATGCTTTACCTGCGGTGATGTGGGGCACATGGCTCGTGACTGTCAGTTGAGATGAAAACATTATGCAACACACACTCCGGTAAGATTGCCAAAGCAAGACAAAGTCCGAATTAAGGAATCTGAAAAGATTGCCAAGCCGGGAAATGAACGGACTCCCACAACTGATGGCCCAAGAATCTTCGTTTCTCAGATGGCGCGGAAAAATAACAGCCTAACTGTAAACAGTGTAATAAGCGGAAGAAAAGTTGTGGTAACATTGGATACGGGGGCATCACATTCCATAATCAGAAGGGATCTCGTTCGGGGAATCGAGCCGCTTCAAGGAATAAGTTTGCGTACGGCAACTGGAGATGATGCACCGGTACTTGGAAAAGTTACACGGAAAATCACTATCGGCACCACAACAGTGAAGCACGAGTTTATAGTTGCGGATATTGTGGATGAAGTAATCTTAGGTGTGGATTTCATGATTCGGAATGGATTCACACTAGATTTTAAAAGCCGAGTACTGAAATATGCGAACACCGAAATACCGTTATTTATAGGTGATGATAAGTATGGAGTTGTTAAACAAGCCATTGTATCGAGACGGACAAAAATCGCACCCAAGTCAGAGGCAGTTATACGGGTCAAAATGGGCGGAGATGTTGGGAAGCATAAGAGCCGAATCGTACCAGAAAAAGTAGTGAATATTTCAAATACCGTTGAAACCATAGAGAAAAAGAAGGTAAAGTGCCAGAGAATCTCAGCAATTGTAAACTGTGAGAGGCAGACGCGCGTCGCGAAAAGCAAGATACGAGCTAATAAAAAGGTACCCGACGATCTAGCGAAAGAATGGTCTAAAGAGTCATCTACAGTACTTCCATGCAGCAATTGTATACCTAAAAAACGAGCACAGTTGAATGAAATTCATGGAAACAGCAGAAATCGTACGCAACTGATGAGTGATAAAAGGAAAGCGAGATATGATGTACGAGTAAACTCTAAGGGATTTCATTAAGGGCAACTAGTTATGCTTCATAATCGGCAAAGGAAAAGTGGATTATCGCCAAAACTGCAAACACACTGGGAAGGACCTTATAAGGTGATAAATCGGATCAACGATGTTAGATACCGCATCCAGTGGACGAGAAATGTCAGGAGCAAAATGAAAGTCGTTCATTTAGAGACGCTATCTCCTTATAAAGGTTGCAGTACTATCCTTGTTCGGGACGAACAAGTTTAAGCGGAGGGCAGTGAAACGTGATTGCATATCAGTGAAACGGGATAGCATATCTTTAGGATCCCATCTTAGAGAATGAGTGCCCCCTGTGAGTCAAGATGCGAACTATTCGAATAAAAGTTTATTCAAGAACCATCTGCCGGTAATATCAAAAAGAATATTCTCGACTTCTGTCGAAGAGGATAGAAGCTTCTAGAAACTACGAGAATAGCGTAGAAGTTTCTACACCAACCATTCGAAAACTATAAAAGCGACAAGACTGTTCAAACTCGAGGACAGTAGATCAGAGATCGTAAAAGTGTATACATCAGGCATTTTAATCTAAGCAGCAGTATTAGCAGTATTTGTAATTTTGCAAAGTGATGAAATTCATTATTAAATAAAGTGATGAAATTACTTATTAAATAAAGTGACTAATGGTTTGTGAAATAAAGTGCAAATAATAACTAAGTAAACTTTAAGCCTAATATTAAATGTGTAAATAGCAATAATTAAATAAAGCTAATTATTTTAATTTAACCAGCGATTGTTTGATTACTACACAATCCAGTGGTACGAGTCCGAGTACAGAGAGTCAGAGTAAATTGTCAAGAGGGCAATTTCGTAACAATATTATGAAAAGGGAGAAATCAAATTAACAAATTTTTTACCGTGTCAAAACACTTTCTTGACAAACTGTACATGCATGCGTTCACATAAACCAAGAAATATACTGCAACAAAGTAGGACAACAACCTAAAATGCAAAGCAATAAAACTTGAGTCCCGAATTAGCCTCTTGTAGTCCCTCTGAACACGTCGATATCGTTCCCAGTCCTCGTCAAGATTCGTCTTGAGGGCCCGGTTGAGGAGTTTTCTAGACTCACGCCTCAGCACCTGAAGCTCTCGGTTCCACCATGGAACAGGAGTCCGGCTAAGAGGAGGTCTAATTGGGCAGGCTAGCTCGAAGCTGTTTGTTAGAGCGGTGTTGAGATGCTCAACAGCCGCCTCAACGTTCTGCTCCTTGCGAAGTCTCAGTGGCTTCACGTGATTGCTACGCAGTGCCTCTCTGAACTTCGGCCAGTCTGTTTTTCTTGGGTTTCTGGTGGGCAATGGCATCTGCGCCCGCTCGCCACACTGAAACTCAATGTATCTGTGGTCCGAGCACGAGTCTTCGGCGAGGACCCTCCAGTTGTTGATCGACCACCCCAGTCTTGGATTTGACAGGGTGACGTCAATTACCTCCTGCCTTCTCGTAGTCACAAAAGTAGGCTGCCTGCCTACATTGTGGATGTTCAGGCGGGAGGAGGCAATATACTCGAAAAGTCGAGAGCCCCGCTCATTGCACTTGCTGCTGCCCCAGATCGTATGCTGGGCATTAGCATCGCAGCAAAGAACCACACCAAGACTGCGCCGCTCACAGAACCCTACGAGAGTAGCGACCTTCCCAGGTGGTGGCGCCTCCAAAGCATCGTAAGGAAAGTAAGCAGATGCAATCACAAACCTCGACCATCCGTGCATACTCTTAAAACTAATCTCTGCCGCAACCAGATCCTGACAACAGAATGCGTCAAGGCAGGTCGCTGCGAGATGGGATGATATTATAAGACCGGCTCTTGGTCTAATCGAGTTTCTGTCATATAATATCGTGGCCCCTTTCAACAAGCCAAGGCCACAGAGGCGACCCCTAAAGACCCAGGGCTCTTGTACTGTTGTTATGTGAGGTGATGTGTGCAGCTGGGTGAGTCGTCTACTTAGGAGTACAGTAGCGGCTTTAGAATGCTGCAAGTTGATCTGCGTTACCGTCAAAGGACGATAGCTACGAGAATCGTACGAGCCACTCATCTGGGAAAGACATGAAAGGTCACAGTCCCAAAGAAAAGACTCAGACGGCTCCGGTACCGAGAAACCATGACATCAACAGTGGCCTCATCCACTCGCACCACAAGACTAGCACCTTCTTTACGGATACGGTCAATGCTGGCCCAGAGACTCATAACGGTGCGGGCGGAGGAAGATTTGCTGGTGTCGTCTGGGGTTAATAGAGGCTGTCCCCAAGGTTGTGTACTGTCTCCATTGCTCTGGTGCATGGTAATCGATCCCCTGCTTAACGCCATTAATGACTCGGGGGTATACGCTCAGGCATATGCGGATGATGTTGGCTGTCTTGTGACAGGTCCATCCCTTATGATTGTCTGCAGAAGGGTGCAGAGAACTCTGGATATGATTGACACTTGGTGCAGTGCGAATGGGCTATCGGTTAATCCTGTCAAGACTGGTATTGTCCTCTTTACCAGAAGGACAAAGCTTGATGGACTTATTCTGCCTACACTTAAAGGTAGCCTATCCAGCTATCCAAGGAAATCAAATATCTTGGAGTCATCCTTGATCACAAACTTCTTTGGAAAACACATGTCGAACTGAAGACATCCAAAGCACTGTCAGTTTTTTGGCAGTGTAAGGGTATATTTGGTAAGACATGGGGTCTTTCCCCTAGTAAGGTCCTATGGATCTATACAGCTATGGTAAGACCTATTATCACCTATGCATCGATGGTTTGGATGAGCAGACTTTCTCTTGTAGGGGTCAAAAAAGCTCTATCAAAACTACAACGTGCTGTGGCCATATGTTGTACCGGAGCATTTCCGACTACTCCAGGCCCGGCACTTGATGCTTTGGTGAATCTCCCGCTACTAGATGTCTTCATCCGCGGAGAGGCCATTAAGGCCATCTGCAGAGTGAAACATAGTGGCCACTGGTATGGGGTGTGCTCGATGTTGGACGACGGCGCAGGCACTGACATCGATTCTGCAATCCTGTCTATGCCCCCGGACTCCATGTCGTCAACCGTCATACCAGAAAAGCAGTACAATGTGTTGCTGCCAGAGGCTCGTTCATGGTTAGATCCCGAGAACGAGCCTGGCAAGCACTGCTGCCGTATTTTCACTGATGGCTCCAGGACTGAAGCGGGTTCAGGTTCTGGTGTCTTCGTGGAATCCTGTGGGACCCGTCGGTTCTTTGCCCTTGGTCTGCATGCGTCTGTGTTTCAGGCGGAGGTGTATGCGATACTTGAGGCGATGGACTTTGTTGTGGAAAACAGGTGGAAAGGCAAATCTATTTGTGTCTGCAGTGACAGCCAAGCTGCGCTCATGGCCTTGGATAGTCCTACCACCACTTCCACGATAGTCAGGTCCTGCAAATCCAGGCTAAATTGTGTTGGAAAACATAATAGTCTGACGTTGACTTGGGTCCCGGGACACGCTGGCATTGCGGGTAACGAGACCTCTGACTCCTTGGCCAGGATGGGCTCCGAGGCTGTTTTTATTGGCCCTGAGCCTGTTCTGCCACTCCCTTCCGCTGTCATCAAAGCCACTGCAAACAAGTGGGTTGTTTCGATCCACAAACGAGCATGGCGGGCTGAGAGAGGCTGCGGATGGACGAAAATTATGCTACCTGCTATCTCTGACCGATGGTCACGGTTCCTTCTATCTTTAGGTAGGAGGGACTGCAGGCTGTTGGTTGGCGTGATGACAGGGCACTTTCTATGGGCTAGGCACATGAAAAGGATTGGCATATCAGACAGTGCGCTGTGCCCAGCCTGTGGAGAGGAAGACGAGACGGCGGACCATTTTCTTTGCGTCTGCCCTGCCTTTGCTCGAATCAGGTTCGGGATTTTTGGCACTGATGTGCTGAGGAGTAACCAACTTGGCTCCCTGGCACCACAGGATCTACTTCTACTTCTTCGGAGGTCGGGTAGATTTAAAACAGAGTAAAAGGGAACCTTAAGTGCAGTACAATGGATATATACTCTGAGTGCTGCGCTTACTAGATTGTTCCGACAAAAAAAAAAAAATTATAAAAAATAAAACTTGAAAATAGGTTATATAGCAAATGAATGTTAGTGACACATAGCACAATGTAATGTGATGACCATCTCAGGTGGCACGGTCTATTCAGCATAATTGCTGAACATTTAACTTCGTTGGAGAAAATATACTTACACAGGAGAGTGAATAAAGTAAAATAATGTCTCTCTTTAAGAAATTGTAGATTTTAAGTTTGTAATAATTTGTAGACATTAGAATCAAGTGTAGACTTCAGAAATTACCTAAATAAGCCAATGTAAAAACGAATACTTATCGTAAGCATGACTTTCAATCAAATTAACAATTGATGTCTTTTAGCTATTTGCTGTACTCTACAAAATAGGCATCTGCTGAATATAAGCAAATGCCCTAATCTTTCACCTATTTTTTTTTTAGATACGTAATATATTGGCAACCTCGTGGTTACCTGAAATCATTGGCAGAATTATTACCCTGTCGTAAAAATAAAAGCAATAGTATATAAAACATCCTACATACTTATATACACTCCTTCAATATTAGCTTAGTATAATAAGTTAACATAAGTTCAATAATATTTTTTCGTTTAATTTGTAATGCGTCTGGCTATCAACCGCTACATATATTATATATATTTTACTGCCGATTTTTCTCGTGAAACTCTAGAGAAAACATCTAAACTTTGGTGGTTGATATAATAGATAATTAAAGTTATATTTTTGGAAAGAATATTTCTCTTATAATATCACGCTTTCCCTTGCCTTCCCCTTGCCTAAAGAACCCAAAACTTAGATAAGACTCAAAACAGAATACCCAAATTCTGACTTGCAGCATATAAGCTCCATACAAATTACTAGGCCCCATCCGCATCCAAACCAGCCTCCGCCATCCCTTATCCGCCCAGATCAAATACAGAAAACCGCAATTCCGACCTGCAGCCTACAAACTCTGCTAAGCACGTGCCAAATACACACTCTGATAAGCACGTACCACACATTGTTATGTCTTTGATTTATGCTCGCTCTGTGGCAAGCGTAAAACACTCACCAGTTTATATATTTATTGGTATTTCCGTTTGGTGCCAATTTTTCTTTGAATTTTTAGCTCTTTATGTGCCAATTGAATCGCACAATGCCATAGCCACCTTAACCAAAGTCTTGCAAAATGTAATATATTCTAAGCGACAGTGTTATAAAAGGCTGTAAATTCAATCAAACTATGGAATTCCCCAAAATGGAGATGTATAGTTTTAGTGATAATCAAATTACTTTGCAGGTTTTCAAACACCTCCAGGATGGTGGCTTCCTACCAGGATTAATGAGCTGATTAGTGTATTCCAGGTCACTATGACATTAATGGTAATTGTAGAACAGATGAGCTTGCAAAGACATGCAAAATCCTAATACCAGCACTTTTTGAGCTTTCGTAATGAGCGCGAGAGAAAACATTATTTGCTAACAAGTAAATGTGGTCGAAATTCGAATGCAAATGCACAACTTATGCATTAGTAGTAAAATATCCGACGTGTACAGATGTGTCTTCACTCGAAGTTATTTTTGTTTTTAATAACCTAAATTAGAAAAAGATTTGTAGTACGATAGGACGTTTTTATATAACGTAGACACTTTTGTGTGTACTAAATGGTGATTCTATTTTTTGCACATTGTGAACATTACATATTAATTATTTTGCATTTAAAAAGAGAAAAGTGAATGTGAAATCGGAATATAGTACAAAAAAAAAACCAACCAAACAATTCTTCCTAACTGAGTGTGAAAAATTTAAGTACAAATATCGCCTTGACCTATAACCACTCTAAGCAGCGCAAATACTAAAACCAAACCCCAGCAGGAACCAAAAGAAAAACAAGACCCATTAGGAACAGCCAATGGCCTTGGATAGCCCTACCACCACTTCCACGATAGTCAGGTCCCGCAAATCCAGGCTAAATTGTGTTGGAAAACATAATAGTCTGACGCTGACTTGGGTCCCGGGACACGCTGGCATTGCGGGTAACGAGACCTCTGACTCTTTGGCCAGGATGGGCTCTGAGGCTGTTTTTATTGGCCCAGAGCCTGTTCTGCCACTCCCTTCTGCTGTCATCAAAGCCACTGCAAACAAGTGGGTTGTTTCGACCCACAAGCAAGCCTGGCGGGCTGAGAGAGGCTGCGGATGGACGAAAATTATGCTACCTGCTATCTCCGACCGATGGTCACGGTTCCTTCTATCTTTAGGCAAGAGGGACTGCAGGCTGTTGGTTGGCGTGATGACGGGGCACTTTCTATGGGCTAGGCACATGGAAAGCATTGGCATATCAGACAGTGCGCTTTGCCCAGCCTGTGGAGCAGAAGACGAGACGGCGGATCATTTTCTTTGCGTCTGCCCTGCCTTTGCTCGAATCAGGTTTGGGATTTTCGGCACTGATGTGCTGAGGAGTAACCAACTTGGCTCCTTGCCACCACAGGATCTACTTCTATTTCTTCGGAGGTCGGGTAGATTTAAAAGAGAACCTTAAGTGCAGTACAATGGATATATACTCTGTCTGAGTGCTGCGCTTACTAGATTGTTCCGACAAAATAAAATAAAATAAAAATAAATCATTTAAATGCAAAAAAATAAATATTTTTTCTTTACCTATATGGAAAAGTGTTAAAATATAAATATTAATTTTAATTATTTTGAAATTGATAACATTTAGTTAAGTGTATTATTATTCGTGTGAATTATTTTGCTACTGAACAAGAACCGAACCATAGTATTTACGTTATGCCGGGTGAAAATGTTTCAATAGCTGTGATGGATAAAATCCCGTATTTGTGTTATATTTATTTAAGAAGATAAAAAGATAGTTATTTAAAGACAAAGATGAACAAGTTATCTGAAATTGTTCGGTCGACGCATTTAAATTCATCCCAAGTCTTTGCCTTTTTACAGATAGCGGTCACTATCCTCACTTGTCATATCCCATATACACAAATATACTTATCATACCATAAAATCCTTACTTGAATTTGCCGGTGAACAACCAAGTTATGTATCTTGGCGCCAAACAGCCTGCACGGAAGTAAGCCAATTAGATATGAGGGAACTGAACAATATTTCCGAGCAGGAGGTATTATACAAAATAAGATCATATTTTCTCACGGTTCAGCGGTTCTAAGTTCTCAATTTTAACGCGTTCATTGCGCGGCTTGGTCGCACTTACTTAGACAAACGACGTTTACATACTTTAGAAAACAAAATGAGTGTCCTACAGCAAGGGTGGGTAGACTATTTACGATTTTTATGATAAAAATAACAAAGCCTTACATTAATAGTAAGCAAAATAACTATGGAATACACAGGGAATAATTGTCTTGGCAAATAAGTATCGCCTAGACACACTGCGTATTCATATTGGACTTGCGGAAACCATGGTGTGACATCTTATTTTCAGCTGGATGTCAAGACTTCCCTTCAGCTTTAGCTAAAGCACAGGAGTTAAAAGCTAATTAGCAAATATATGAAATCGCAAGAGTTTTCGACGTAGTATAAGAAAGAGATAAAATATTCCAAAATTGAACTAATCCACAATATAGGAATGAACATCGATCCATCCTCTTTTAATCCCAGATCGCAGCAGTCAAGGAAACATGCCAACCAGGCTCATACGCAAATCCGGTTAGATCTGCAGAGAAAAAGGCAACGTAAGTCATATTTTATTAAAATAAAAAAATTGCACTTTCGTATTAGCGTCTCCACCGTGAAGTTTAAAGAACTTATTCAGTTTAAACAGAGTGAAAACGCGCCACAATTACGGAGCACGTTTGAAATCGTTTCCGCACTGTTTGAAAATTCACTCTCGATTTAAATTTGAAATGCTATTGATAATATGATTGTTATTATTATGTGAATATAGATGTTATTTTTAGCTAATATATTTGCAAATTTTAAAAAATTTTTAGAAGAATTTATAGGTAGATCCTTGTCATTGCTATACTGCATCAGTTTTGCCATAGGATGAAAAGAAAAAAAATGTACTTGGAGCTATTTAAAGATATTAAAATGTAGAGTTTTGAAAAAGGAGTAATTAGAGGTGAGATTGTGCAATGTAGCAAATATCATTGTATATTGAACAATATATATGTGGATGATTATGATGCTATTGTACTCCCTGAATATTTTATGTGCTTGAATACAAATAATTTGTTGTGGCTGGAATCCCTGCTTGCGAAAGCTGCAAATTCGTTCTTACGGACGGTTACAGTAGCAGGCTGGTAAAAGCGAGTGCTTGTATACCGGGTCCTTCCCGCAAACCAAACGAAATACTTGCACGTATCCGTGATCAAAACGAAGGACTGAGCTCGTATATCAGGGGGCATTTAGCTTCCAATAAGGGAGCGAGTTCTCACCTGGTGGTGAGTATCGACCACGGTTCGCTGAAAGTCCTAAGTTCCAGATACGGATACCGTCCTCACAAGCATCTTGGACGCTTAACTTTCCGCGTTAAGGATAATGAAACGGATAGGGCGAAAAATTAATTTCGGTCTAAAAATAATCATTTTATTACTGAAATTATATTTATGCTAATTAACTTGCAACATAGCAAATCGTCTACTGCTTAACTATGCAGTAGTCATGCGAATATGCATACATGCCCCCAAATAATATTAATCAAGAACCATTGGTGTGTTATAAGCGTATCCTTCATTGCGAAGGGAATGATAGGCCGCGTGCATGTATTATCATGCCACGGTTTATTGAATGCACGACATCTGTTCTCAAGATGTCGTTGCAGCAAAAATAAAGTATAAACTGGGAGGGAAGATGGTAGAGGCAGAGATCGCCTCGCCCTACCTGCCCTACGATTATATACTTCCCCCACCATCAAGGGAAGACGCAGAATCCAAAAGGTTGGGGCCTGTGGGCTGTGACGCAAATTCGCAAAACACAGTATGGGATAGCACTAAATGCAACTGTCGGTGTAATAATATGCTGGATTTTATTCTTTCTTCAGATTTAACGAAACACAATGTGGGTAACAAACCGACTTTTGTGACGCAAAGAAGAAAAGAAGTGATTGATCTAACACTAACTAATAGGTTTCTGGCAGATCACTGGGACAATTTTGGGGTTCTCAGAACTATAGCGACAATCGAAGAGGCGATCCAACGGGTAACGAGTACTTTGGTAGAATGCTATGAGGAGGTGTGTCCGTTAAGAATGAGCAGGCAGGGTAGAGCTGTTCCATGGTGGAGGGCTGTACTTTCAAAGCTTCGTAAAAGGTCCAGATAACTTCTGAATAGGGCTTTAAAAACCCGAAACAAAGAATACTGGACTGAATATCAAATAGCGCAGAGATTCATTAAGAAGAACATTCGGTCAGCCAAAGTGGAATCTTATAGAAACTGCTGTACTGAAATTGACAACATGAACGAGGCGGCTACGCTGTGTAGGGAGCTTAAGCGGGAGCATGCAGTATCACTCTCTTTTCAGGTCTGATGGTTCTTATACCAATGCAATGGTTGAAACCTACAATACCCTCCTGAAAACAGACTTCCCGGGTAGTAGAATCATTACTGACACAAGAAATAGGGTGGAGGGTGACAGCTCGAAAGGTGGAATCACGAGACGAAACTGGTATACGGGAACAAAAATTGTGACGGAGGAATCAATGAATGCACGATTTAGTGTGTAAGATCGAAACAGGGCTGGAAACTGGTGAATACAGAATGCGGGTATTTGTGGATATTGAGAGGGCATTCGATAATGCTACCTTTGACTATATGTGCTCGGCTGCTAGACGTGGGGTGGACGAAACTATTGCCAAGTGGATCAAAAAGGCTGTTAATTGTTGGAGAGGGAAACGACAATTATACCATGGCAGAGGTTGCTCGATGATGTTCTCAGGGTGGCGTACTCTCTCCTCATCTGAGGTGTTTTGGGGTGGACTCTCTTCTGACTGAGTTACAGAACCATGAAATACACATCGAAGCATTTGCGGATGATGTATGTGCACTGGCATCAGCAATGCCCCTTAAGACTGTATGTACAAACGTACAAAGGACTCTGAACAAGATGGCTGAGTGCTATTGACAAGACAACTCTGGTATCGTTTATACGAAAAAGAAATTTGGTAGAACTTAAACTACCAATAATAAAAGGTGTAAATATAAGTCTTTCCAGGGAAGTGAAATATTTAATCGTCGTACTTGATAGGAAGCTCACTTGGAAGAAGATGCATGTTGAGCTGATGGTTATTCGGCAACATAAAATATTTGGGCAGTGCCGAAGAGCATTTGGTCAAACTAGCCCAATAATCTTGTATGCTGCTGTAGTCTGGGGCTAAATCCACGTGTTTGGGGATAAGCAGACTGCAGAGAAGTGTATGTTTGAGCATTACGGGCGACATGAGTACTACATTTGGTGAATCCTGTATGCTTAGTTTACTTTGCCATTACTGGATCTGATCATTACCCAGGAGGCGATGAAAATGACATATCGGTTATATTCATATGCATATTTACACGACGACAAGAACTTTGGGCATAGAGAAATGTTCAAGAGGCTGTCAGAGCAATACACGTTGTTTCCGGCACCGACGGATAAACACCTACCTTGAGTTTCTTTTGGAAGAAAGTATAAAGTCAGCTTCCCAATAAGGGAACAATGGAGAGGTCCAGAACTACTTATAGGGGACCTTGCGAAAACTTTCTTCACTGACGGCTCTAAAACTGAAAAGGGAACTGAGGCTGACTGGCATCTGAATGAAAATGTCAGATGCTTCTCGGCTATGGCAACGGTATTCCAATCGGAAGTGTTTGCTATACTGAAGATAGCGCAATGGGTAATTGAGAAGAAATGGCGCTGTACGAGTTATTTTGGCTCACTGAGCTAGCCACAAAATAAAACACTTAAGTCCCGATTTCAATTGAGATGAATATAAACTAGAACTTTATTTATTTCAATGAAGCAAATACATAATATTTATTTAAGGTAACTAATTAATGCTGAGACAGGTCACTATCTTAATAAAAACGATTTAAGCAGCACGGCAGTTATCGCTTGATTTACCCTTGACTTCTTGAAAAACCTTTTTCTTCTTTTTTTGATGCTGTCGCTAAAACGATAAAGAGCCAAAAAACCTAATTGTTATGTACATATGTAAATCTTTTCGCATCAGTAAAATGGTTCGATGTGTTAGAACAACAAGAACAACAATACTAAGTTAGCGGACCATACTAAGACGTACAAGAACAGCGACGCAAAGCGCAACTAATGAAATTAACATTTACTTTGTGTTGTTATTGTTGCGATGCCCTTTATAATAATTGAAACATTAGGGCGGCTCAATTTTTATACGATATACCTTGTAACATAAAATTTATATGAAATAAGAACGATTAATTAAAATCGAGCAATTACAAACAAATTAATAACAATAACAAATAAAATCTCCAACAGGCGCGGTAAGGAGATAGAAGTCTGTAGTTACAGTCAGGCTATACTGAAGGACCTAGAAAACGAATTAACCACTTCAAAAATTCTCCAAGAATGTAAGTCAAGACTTAACTCGAACGCAAGGTAGAATTTGCTTGCACTTTTTTGGGTTCTGGGACACTGTGGTGTTCAGGGGAATGTATTAGCTGATGAATTGGCTAACTGTGGATCTGCAGGTACTCCAATGGGACCAGAACCATTTATCTGTATAAATTTAGAATAAGATTCACAAGGACCGATGGTGCACTTTAGTTGCCTGGAAAACAACCAAGTACTTCCTAGAGGAGAGTTGCAAATTTCATTCTGACATTACGAAGGAAAGATCTTCGATCATTGGTTGGGGGCAGACTCCATGGGGTCATTATATGTCGACCATAGGCATCATCGATAATCCAAACTGCATCTCCTGCCTGGAGGAAGGCACAGAGAATTTTCTCTGCGCTTGTCCTGCCTTTGCCAGAATGTGGAGGCGCATACTAGGATCAGATATTTTGGGAATGGATAACGTACATTCCTTATCCCTGGACAGAGTTCTGAGTACTACACTATTAATTTAACTACACAAACTTAGATTATTTTGATATGTGGAAATGTCATGCGTGGAGAGCCCGCATCTACTCCACATTTGATGGCTCCTGTGAGGATTTGCAGTTAAAGCTATTTGCGGACGCTTGGAACAACAATTTCTATATACTATATATACATTTTGGTTATACTATATATATACATTTTGGTTATACTATATACATTTTGGTTATACTATATATTCTGGCCACAGCCAGAGCAAATATTATTTAATCAAGAAAATGTATTATTTATACTTACATACATATTAATATACATGAAAAACAAAACATCAAAAGACAATGTTAAAACCTGTGTGGAAGTTCGGTGGGTACGGTTCGCTTTAGTCTTCTTTGTGGAAAATTTTCCATACCCGATAGTTGTCGCATATGCGAATTTTCATGGGTCTTTAGACGGTCCGTGTATTTTCTGCTAAATTATTTTATGGTTTCCTACACCGTGTCAATGTTCAAGTCATTGTGAATGTCTTCATTCGTCACGTACCAGTCAGCCTTCATAATTATTGAAGCGTCAGTTTCGTTGAAGCGCAAATTTTCGCAGGATGGGAATATGCGATTATAGTTCTAGGAACATTAGCGTCTATCCCATCTAGACCGATAGTGCGTGGCGAAGAGTCACATCCTGCCCGAGTAACCCTGCTTTTTATAACAGAACACTACGGATCTAGACTGAGGAATCAATAAACACCTCCCCGGATACAGGGTATGGAGGAGCAAAACTCTATAAAAAACCTCTGGGTTGGAGCAAGATGTCATACGACCCGTGTCGATGCTCAGCCTGGCTGGGGACCCAGGACAAAAACTAGCCCAGTCTCGAACGGAGTGCTCCGGATACTTGGCGTCCTCCGGTTCTACCTAGCCTTACCCGCGCACACGGACCTCTGCGCGAGCGAACCTCTCTTGTCCGATTCTCGTGGGACCACATATGTTTAAACAACTTTCTGAAAATACAAAACGAAAGGAAGGCGGTGCTCCCAAAAAACCGACAGAGGCGATCCTGTCTACCGCTAACGCAAGGGTGGTAGACAGATCGATAGCAGCAGGAGGCAGAGGGGGCTTAAGCGTTAGGGCTGGTCCCAGCACGAGGGCTTGGGAAAACCAGTCCCTCGTCTCTTTCAGAGAGGTGCTGAAGGAAGAAACCCGGAGGAGGTGGCAAAAACCCAAACGCTGACTGCGGTCAGAGGGCGGGGGGCTGCCCCGGGGATCAAACGACAGCAGATAGATTTGAGATGCTGGCCATCATCGGAAGGAGGAGCAAGGGGTCATACCCAAAGAGAAGTGGAGCTGGGTGGAGCAAGCGATTGCCGAAGTCTACCTCCAGGTCTTACAGGAAAACCCTGGACCCCCCTTTCTGTCACGATACTGGCTGGTATCAGGGCAGGGCCAAGCTCATCGCATGCGATGATTGCAGGTCAGCAAAACTCTACAAGATCGCGGTAAGCAAGGTTGGCGAGATTTGGCCGGGAGCCAGGCTCGAGGCCGTCAGCAGGGAAGCAGTTCCCAGCAGACCCAGAGCCTTGGTTTGGATTCCGGCTAAGCCAGCTGAACCGGAGAAAATAGAGGCGATCTTTAGATCGTGTAATAGAGAGTGCCAACCCATAATTGGCAGGTAGCAAAACTTGAGGAGCCAGTGGAAGGTAGGAGGCAGCTGTTGCTAATACTCAACGCTGAGTCCCTTGCCCCACTGGCAGAGATAAAAGGGGTAGTCAGATTCGAGTTCGTTGACGCGACCGTTCGGATCTACCGCAGCGACGAGCAAGTTTTGGAACCGGAGGAGATAGAGGGTGACAAGGCTAGCGCGGCGGGCGGTGGTGAAGAGGGGTTGTCCAGCAGCCAACGGTCGACTGACTCAGAGTAGCTGACCGGGGTCGGGCAGCTCTTTGAGGAGGACGACCTTCTTGACTACACCGAAGAAAAGGAGGACGCGGTTTGAAGATGAGAGGCTTCAAGATGATAGCCGCTTAGGGCACAGGTAAGTCCCGTGCTTGTATAATAGCAAAGGATAACATTAACATCTTTTTGCTCACACAGTTAAGTAATGGGTAGCCTCTGCATATATGCCACATGACAAGGACGCTCCACCGGAGGAGGTTCGGACATTGGTCATGGAGGCAGCCGCAGCCAACAGGAACTTGTGTAAAGACGACGTTCAACCAGAGCGAGGAGAACATACGTACCAATGCCGGGTGTCCGTTTCAATCAAAAGTCCATAGAATTAATAGAATTAAAAAAATAATTAAGTAGTTCATTTTATTTAAATATATAAGTACATATGTTTGTAGAGTGTTATTCAAATTTACAGTACACCCGAGTCCCTTAGAGGAATTCCGATTCTTCACTTTCACTGCGCGTGCGTTGCTGTGTGTTCGATGGTTGACGAGAGACTCCCAACTTATTTCCCTTTTTCACGTTCCCTCGTTTATTCAACTCTGCCACCATCTGTGACAGAGCTCGCACGTTGCAGGTTTACAGCTCGGCCGTTCCTGATGATTTAGGCGACCTCGCCGACTATTTCGTCATTTTCATCTTCAAATGGAGGCAGACAACACCATGGCTTTAGCTTATCCGTAGAATATACTGAAGAGTAGTGTCTTTGTTTACGATTTGATCCTGGAATGTCCTCAACTACGTAGCGGTCGTTACCTAGAACTTTAGTTACGGAAAATGGGCCCTTGCATCTCGGCTCCAATTTTCTTGATCCGCCCGTGCTAGCTGGTTCGTTTTCAACAAGAACAAGATCGCCGACTTCGTACGTACTAGGAGTCTTGTGTCTAGCATCATATTTTTGTTTGGCGTATTCGCGTTGACGTTTAATGTTGTCGACTGCCTGTTCTCGTATTCGCTGAAGGTGCTCATCGTCGATTGTTGTGTCATTGTGTAGAGCCAAAACCACTTTGTTTTGAAGAATGTCGCGCGGCGTGAATCCAAACAATAATTCATGTGGGGACTTCTTCGTCGTTTGATTTTTATTAGAATTCATTGACCACTGTATAACACGCAACCTTTCATCCCACCGTTTATCCTCGTTTGTAGACGGCAACAGCATGTTCAGGATAGTACGGTTTGCTCGCTCCACTTGCCCATTTGCTCTCGGTGTCCTAACAGCATTGAGTATATGTACAATGTCGTTATCACGGCAGTATGCCTTGAAGTCATTCGAAGTGAATGCAGTGCCTCGATCGGAGATGATTCGTGTTGGGATACCAAAATAGCTACTGACGTCGTTCAATACTTCGATGACAAGCTTTGTAGCCGTGCTTCTAACAGGTCTTATTATGACGTACTTTGTAAAGGAGTCGACCATGACGAGCAGGTGTTCGTTTCTTTCACACTCCTAGGAAAGGGTCCCAAATGGTCCAAGTGCACGGTATGAAATGGTATTGGCTCGCACTCTCCATAATGGTACTCGCCCTCTTGTTGTCCACCTTGATGTTTATTGTACGCGCATTGAACACACGATTTTACGTAGGATTTGACGAAGTTGCGCATTCGTGAAAACCAGAAATTTTTCTGCAACCGTTCAATGGTCTTGTCAACACCAATATGGCCAACGCTATCATGATGGTCTTGAACCATCTTCCAACGAAGTGGCTTAGGAACGACCCACAGTAAACCGCCGTTTGCCTTGCGGAATAACCGCTGTTTTTCTACGACGTATTCTTTTCTACAATCTTTGTCACCATTGTTGATCAAATCGACGATTTTCTTAAGTTCACCATCCTGCATCTGCATAGCAAACAGCCAATCTCCTTCATCAATTACTACCTTCATGATTTTCATGGACGCTGTGTCCACGTCCTGATGGTTTTCAGTTGGAGCTCGACTTAAAGCGTCAACATGCTCCATGCGATTACCTTTTCGATGTTCTAGGACGATATCAAAATCTTGCACCTTTAACCACCAACGGGCTATTCTAGGAATCAAATCTCGCTTTTCCATTACAGCAGTAATTGCGCTGCAGTCCGTTACAACTTTGACGCATTTCCCATATATATAGTATCGAAACCGTTCTAAGCTTTCCACGACCGCTAAGGTTTCCAGCTCGTAGCTGTGAAAAATTTGCTCTGAAGAGCTCGTGGCACGGCTGTAGTACGCTATCGGTTTAAGATCGTTCCCTTCTCGCTGTAACAATACGCCTGCTAAGCCCATTGAACTGGCATCAGTGTGTAGTTCGTGCTCAGCATCAACTCGATAAGCCGCAATTATGGGATGTGATGTTAATGCTTGCTTTAATTTGTTGAATGCTTGCTGCTGATAATCGGTCCACTCGAATTTTGATTCTTTTCGCAATAGCTTCCGTAAAGGTTCCGATATAATAGCAAAGCCAGGTACGAACTTGCGAAAATAGCTGCCAAGTCCTAAAAATCGTCTAACGTCAGTTACATTCGTCGGCGTCTGAAACTCAGATATCGCTGCTGTCTTGACTTCTCCTGGACTTATGCCTTCGCTGTGTAATTCATGGCCGAGAAACTGCACCGTCTTTTTGAGAGTCGCATTTTCTTATATTGAGCGTTATGTTCAATTTTCGGAGCACGTTTAAGACTCGTTCCAGCTTCTCGAACATTTCCGGTACAGTTTCGCTGCCTACCAAGATGTCGTCCATATAATGGCACATGTCGCCAGGTCGTGTTTCATTCTTAACATATGCCATCAAACTTTGAAATACGGCTGGTGCATTCTTTAGACCAAAGGGCATACAGTTAAACTCATAGAGCCCGTCTGGTGTGATAAAAGCTGTATATTTGCGACTATCGGCCTCAATCGGAATTTGATAGTACCCGCTGTTTAGATCCAAAACGCTAAAAAGTCGATGTTTCAAAACCTCGTGGAGACGTTCTTCAATATTCGGCGTCGGAAACATTTCCTTCGCAGTAAAACGATTGAGTCGTCTATAGTCAACACAAAGTCTGTCGCCTCCGTCCTTCTTTTTCACCAGTATTATCGGACTTGCATATTCGGAGCGTGATTCTGATATAACACCGTTATCCAGCAACTCGCTAATCATCTCCGCCACTACTGCTTTCTTTGGTTCAGGAATACGGTAAGGTCTTTGCGCCACTGGTTCTTCCGTTGTTAATTTTATCCGCATTTCCAAAACATTCGTCCGTCCGATTTCGCCAATATCGTTGGCAAAAACTTCGTTGAAATCGTTCAGAATACTTATCAGACTCTTTCGAGTGTCATTATCTTCGATACCGCACCGAATCTGGGTTTCGTCAATACGTTTCACCACACGAACATTCGCCTTTTCGAAATTTACCGTACCGTCGCCAACAACCGCACGAATCTTGTTGTCCGTAAAAATGTTACTTCCGAGAAATATATCCGACATTACTTCATCGTCGGCTATAATGTACAGGGTAAGAGTAAGGTCTATACCGTCCATATTCACATTCGCGATTATTTTCTCATTAAGTTCACATGTACCGCCACATATGCCGTTTATACGCATTGAACACGATTGTATCTGACCGATTTCACCAGCAATGGGACGACGTACCATGCTGATCTCACTACTGGTGTCAAGAAATGCACTATAGGCTTTGCCATTTATGTTCACAATTTTAACATCGGCCCCTCGCGACTCACATTTCATTGCCAATTTCACCGTTCTCCCGCAATTTTGTGGCTCGTTTCCTGCATGTACTTTATTACAATCTCTGCACCGCTGACGTTTTTGCGGCTCAGAACATTTGCTGGAAATATGTCCAACACCACCACAATTGTAGCACACGATTTGTTTCGGCTTTTCTATTTTCCCGTGTTCTCCGGTTTGTTCTTTACTAGAAATATTGTCTTTCCGTATTGGTCGATCTCCCGCACTTGTTTTTATATTCGACAAATAGTTCTCGAGTGTTTCGCGCATCTCTTTCATCGTATTAAAACGCATGGCCGCTATCGCAACCTGCAACTCACGGTATTTTAGACCATCTCGCGTATATCTTACAACCGACGTTTCGTCTAACTTGTATCGTTTTCCGAGTGCACTCATTCTGAAGCAATAATCGATTACCTTTTCGCTGTGTTGTCTGAAGGCACTGCACATTTTATAGTGTATCTCTGCTGCATCAAGCTTACAACCAAATTCTGATTGCAAAGCATTCGAAAAGTCAGACCATGTCTCGTAAATGTCTGTTGATGCATCCAACCACATTTTTGATGCACCCCTCAGTCTACCATACACAGCCAAGAGAACACTCTTATCGTCCCAACCGTAAGCGCTTATTGACTTGTCAACCCGATCCACGAACTGTTGGACGGACAACAGAGCATCCTTTGACGGGTCGTACTCTGGTATTGTATCCGCAATTTCTTTAACGTTGTAAGTACGTACAACCATATTTTCAGACAAACTTGCCGCTGTTTGGCCCGGTCTCGTCGTTTGTTGTTCCCTATTCTCACCAGGTATACCTGCACGATTATTATTCGTTTGCAACAAATTCATCATCCCCTGCATCATTTCTCGTAACTCATCAATCTGTTGCTGCATTATTTGGTTCTCGTTTGCGCCTTTAATTTCGTTTACATTCATAGCGTCGTGTTCGCCTGCGTCCTCAAACTCGTCCTCTGAAGAAATCACTTTCGAGTCAATTTGCTCTTCAACAAGTTCGTCACTCCCAATTGCTTCTACCAACCGTTGTACTAATGCTGCTCTCACACCCGTTGTAGCTAAACCAAGCCGTCGAAGTTTCTCCGTAAATAAAGTTGAAATTAACATTTGTTTTCGTAACACACACAGTTCGCCGTTTTTAATGTCTCTTTTTATGTGTGTTTTTTTTTCTCGTTTTATGCATAGACAAACAAACACAAAAAAAATCTTCGCTGCTCGTCAAGCCTGCGCCACCGTTTTCTATTCTTCCTTAGGTTGCAAATATGCTTTTCGTTTTTCTTTCCCGACCGTATAATTTCGTTTATTTCGTCAGCCGTTAATTTTTTTGTTTGTGTGTGATGTAATCACACGTTAAATGGTGTTGTTCAAATTACAGCCACGCTTTATAATCCTCAATTCTTCGTAACAGAATTTCTTCGAATTTTTTAACTAGTTTTATTTATAGAAATTTAGATTTCTGAATCTGAATATAGTTATCAAACAGAAATACAACTTTCTGAACATACTCAGCGGGTTGTAAATTTGGCATCCAACCTACTAAAGCCTTATATCTTTACAAAGCTTTTGCTCGTGCTAAACTAGAATATGCGACATCTACTTTTGCAAACATTAATAAAACAGCATTGAAAAAACTCCAAACTTGTTGTAACGCGAACCTCAGAAGGTGTATGGGACTCATCTGTTCAACCCCCACCCCATTCACATCTTATATCATATGGCAGCCGTACTACCGATAAAATTCAGATTAAAACTGAACACTGCGAAGGAGTTAGCGAAATGCTTTGCACTAAATCTTCCAATCACCAATATTTTATTTCTCAATGACCGATTAAAATCAAGCTATGGTTGCATATTCAAAGAATTTAAAACAATTTTCACAGACATTGGTATCATCCAGCATCTACTTCCTTCTACAAAGAAATTAAATTGTGATCTTGACTTCTTCAAAGAGACTCAAAAAAACAAAAATGAAGGGAACGAGACCGTCATCAATGCCTTATTCAAAGAAAAAATGAACTTTCTCTACTCAAATAATTTTGAAATATTTTTTACTGATGGCTCCGTCAAAGATGATCTCTCAGGGACTGCTTTTCTGCATGTAAACTTCAACTCAACGAAAAGTTTCTATATTAAAAAGAAACTATCATCAATGTCAGCGGAACTCTTGGCCATTGACAAAGCCGTAGACTTTGCAATTGAAAATAACCAAACAAAAATCGCCATACTTACAGATAGCAAAAGTGGAGCACTAAATCTCCTAAACCACAATTCCAATAATTTCATTGCTTCACAAATAATATCAAAAATTAAAAATAGCACTATGAAGTCACTATATATTCATTATATCCCAGGCCACAGCAAAATAAATCTCAACAAGCGAGTCGATAAAGAATCCAAAAATGCAGGTCATGAAGGTGAGGAAGTTGACTTCCCATGGCCACTCCAAGATGCAATAAACAAGATACAGCATGAAATCCAACAACAATGGAAAAGGGAATATGTCAATCTAATTTCTGAAAAAGGCACGAAGTATGGAGAACTGTTTCCCGATATTCTGAAAAATCCTTGGCTTAAAAAAAATAAGAACTTGAATCCTAAAGAAGTGAAGCAAATTAACCGCATCCTATCAGGACACGCTTTCTGTAACAAGACGCTGAAGAAACTAAGAGTAATTGAAGATGGAAACTGTGAAGTTTGCCAATGCCCTGAAGACCCAGAACACATCATCTTTCATTGTACTAAATATAATTTGCCAAGAAATTCTTTCCCAGCACTTATACAATTCAACTCTCTAAGAACCCTAATCCAGGCTAAAGAAGACCACGCCTTCAAAATAATCACCGACTTTTTAAAGGATATTGATATCTATATATAAAACTTAAGTTTCAAATTTTATGGTGGTGGCGTTATAACTGTCCAAGTTTGGCCAAATAATTCTTCATCGTTGAAGTAACTTATATAAAACAAAAAACAAAAAAAAAAAAAAAAAAAAAAAAAACAGAAGTGATAAAGATACCCCAGTAGCGATTGTTCTGTAGTTGTTTCTGATGTGCTTCGCATTCGTCTTTTAATATGATTATTGTTATATTTCGGAATTGCTATTATTAGAGTTATTTTCCAGAAAATCGTAAAATGATTTTGTCTAAATATAGCATTAAATATATTTCTAATATACTCGTATATTATTATAGTCTGGTTACATTTGTCAATTTTTGTTTTTCACTTTAGAGAGTCGTGTTTTAATTTCAGCTTTTGTTGTCATTATTATTTTGTTATAGAGGACACTGTGTAGGTTGTCAAATCGGATATTTTGGGTTCCCATATCGTTACTGAAAATGTTTATGAAGTGTTTTGAGAGAGTAGTTGCTTTCTGAATGTTCGTTTTTTCCCAGGTATTACTTTCTGTTTTTATGGATTTTTTATGTATTACTGTTGAGTTTTTTAGTACCCTTACAAAGGGCATATTTTGTAGCGGCCGTTGTCCCTAAATTGTTTAGATAAATAGTCTTCAGGGTGTCTAGTAATTTGCCATTTTTTCCTGAGTCTTCTTTTCTATCTTATTTTATGAGTAATGTGAGCTGGGACAGTTGGTTTAGTAATTATATAAGCCTGCAGATAATTTTGCACCCGGCTTGCTTGGAAAGGTCAATAGGATTGGAGAATAATGGACTGAAGACAAATCTTGACATGTTTTATTGTTAAGTATCCGTGCAATCAGTTTTTTGTAACTAAGAAGTCAGGTAATTTGTTGATATCAGCTGGCCAGTAAGTTGGCTCACCCGTCCTAATAAAGCGACTATTGTTTTCTTTTTTGGCGTCTAGTGGTTGGCAGCCTTTCAAGTTTGTCAATTTTGAGCCCATGTGGTGTTTTTTTAAATTATAGACTCCTCCAGCTATGTAACGACTTCCCATTGATATCAAATTGTCTTTGTATTGAGCCTTTGTGTTATTATGTTTGGGTGGACAGTACACAGCTGGCACGGTAATTGGTACTCTCAAGTCACTTATCTCTATAGAGGTTCCTTGAATGTGATGTGATTTATATTCTTCTAGTTCTAGACAAGTAAAGGATTTCTTTATAATTGGTGTTCACCCGTGTGCTTGATTGTCAGGGTGATTTGTATAATAAATATTATAGTCGGGTATGTATGATTACAGCTTCTGTCAGTAGCATGCGTTTCATGCCAATTGAATGGTCGCACATGAAAGATTTAAGTTCTAGTAAGTGGCGCGATAGTCCATTGGCGTTCAAAATAGCAAAAGTTATTTTACTTCTGGAAACCATCTAGTTTTGAGACAAGAAGCGTCATTTGGGTTATTAACTGTTTCATCTTTATTTTTCAATCCAAGATATCGTCGATTTGTGTTGGTATCATACTGTTTATTGCTCCGTTCAGGTTTTGTGTTATGTCTGGTGCTGTATTTATCGCTGCTCCTTTAGCATGTGACATTCAGGTGTGTAGTTTTTGTTTGCATGCACTGTGGGTATATTCACAGGTAGTTCTGCTGATTTCTGTTCATGAGTTGGAATTATTTCTATTTTACGTATTTTGGGTATTTTTTTTTTTTGTAGTTCGCTGTGTGGTTTTTACTATAGAGAGCGCATTTGATTTCCTGTTTCATATCTCGTTCAAAAATTTCAACACACACAGGTTCTTTAATACAAAAGATTTTGGTGTGTCCATATTTCTGGCAATTTGGGCATTGTGGAATAGTTATTTTTTTGTGAAGTGGTTCGAAATTTATTTTACAGTGTAAAACATGGGTTAAGGAATAGATGTCTTTGTTATTATCGTTTGGTTTACGTTCCAGGGAGAATAAAGGAACTGGTTGTTTCTTTCTTTGCATGTTGTGGATGCTTAGTGCTTCCATGTCCAAATATTGCCAGTTTAGCTATAATATCGTCTTTTTCCGTTGAGTAATGCGTATTTCGCAAAATTATCTTAAATCTACGTTGCTCTTTGGGCTTAAATGTATAATATTTTGTTTCTTTTTGCCTAAGAAATATTATTATGTTTGCATAATGTACAGATTTCTGCCGGTTGTATTATTATTTCGTTTTTGTTCAGTGCTTTTATCTCTTAATTGGTATTTGTTGCCTGATTTCGAGCTTTAGTTGGTACATTAATATTTTCCACGTTTCTATATATATGGGTGGTGGATTTTGAGTGTGTTTTGTTATTTGATTCTGTATTGTTGAATGTTTTTGTCTCACTGATTTATTGTTCGTATTGCGCTCAGTGGTTTGTGTTTCTGTTTGCTGTTGCTATTTTGGTCCGTTAAGTTGTTTGGCAATTGCTTCTCGCGATTACGTTTTCAATTCTACAGGTTAAATTTTGCACTTGCATGTTTGTTGTTATTGAAATTGGTGTTGTTGTTTTGTAGACATAATTGTTGCGCTCGATTCAAGTAATGTACATATCGTAGCTGTCGAAGCTACGGTTATAGTACATGAAATTTGTGTTGTTTTCTTGCTGATGTTGTAGCTGGTGGATGAGCCTCTTTCATAGAAGTGGATGTCGCGCATTGAGCACTCCAAGGTAGTGTAGCGCTGGTAGTGGTGCTATTAAGGAGAGCGGGAGGGCAGGATCTGGCTCTGCTCTCTGCTACTTCGACAGGCAAATTGGAGCATCCATTACACTAAGTGGAGACAAATCAGAAATATGCATTTCTATTTGTTATTGTTTTTTGGTGATGAGTGTCAAAAGACACTCATTTTAGGTATGTTGTGATTGGTGATTTTGTGAATTCACACTTTTCACTTTTAGTTTATTCTGGCAAAATAAAATGTTATTAAAATAAATAAATTGCACTTTCGTTTATATAATGATGTTATTTTATATATTATTACCAAATAATTTCAGAAATGCCAACTTAGCTAATGATAACAAATGCCATATAGCGTACAAAATCTTATCTTACATTACTTAACAATTTGAAATTAATACAATTTGCTGAATCGCTCAGTGTGGTGTATGCAAGCAATACTATAATATAGTGTACTTTTAATACTAGAGTCTTGCAAGAAACGTTTAATTAGAAACGTTGACTTTATTTAATTTAATATTGATGCAGAATTGATCAAAAAACTATATAAAATCAAACAATTGTATATTATATTAAGAATAAAAAAATTCTTAACCAAGAAAAATAATCGTAATGGGTAACCCAGTTAGATCTCGAACATAAATTTTACCATTCATAATTCTGCCTGTGAGTATTTGCAGTTAAAGGGCAAGGAGCTGTAAAGACGGAAAGTACCAGAAGTATTTTCCGCATACACCTCCTACAAAGAATACAACAAAAACTATATGCTACCACCAGGGACAGTGTTAACTCCAAAAACAAATAACGATGGCCACCATATTTTATTTAGAAATAACCACCAACAATATTCAAGCATGCAACCATCCCCGATATCATGCAGCTTAAAAAGGTAACCACCTCCCACGCTAAATGCAACAACAAAGACAGCGGATAAGTATAACAAAACATTTACGCACAGACGATCGGACCAATAAACGTACAGGTTGTGAGTAGCTCAGAAACCGAAAGAGTTAGACTGATAACGACGGCGGCCTAATAGTACAAAGAACATCAAGAGGGACTAGTACGGCTATAAAGGAAAAAAGAAACAGCAAGCAAACATTTCTACTGAACAGTGTAGCGACCAAAGGCGGAACACAGAGAAACCCGAAAGACGCACGCTAACCGATCGCACACGCAAAGCAGTAAGCAGGGAGAGTGCAAACCAATCTCTGCAACAACAACAACACTACAGCGACCGAAGGCGGAGCACGGATGACGAGAGCGCACCACACATACGCGAGCCGATCGTAAACACAAAGCAGTAAGCAGACAGAGTGCAAATCAATCTCTGCAACAACAACAACACTACAGCGACCGAAGGCGGAGCACGGATGACAACGAGAGCGCACCACACATACGCGAGCCGATCGTAAACACAAAGCAGTAAGCAGGCAGAGTGCAAACCAATCTCTGCAACAACAACAACACTACAGCGACCGAAGGCGGAGCACGGATGACAACGAGAGCGCACCACACATACGCGAGCCGATCGTAAACACAAAGCAGTAAGCAGGCAGAGTGCAAACCAATCTCTGCAACAACAACAACACTACAGCGACCGAAGGCGGAGCACGGATGACAACGAGAGCGCACCACACATACGCGAGCCGATCGTAAACACAAAGAAGTAGAATCCAATATTTTAACAACAACAACAGTACAGCGACCGAAGGCGGAACACGGATGACAACGAGAGCGCACCGATCGTAAACACAGAGCCGTAAGCAAGCGGAGTGTGAACCAACATATTAACTACAACAACAGCAAAGCGACAACTAACAGCAGCGATCAGGCCACACTACTGCAAGCAACAACTATGATGGACAACTAGGGGAATTACAACAAGGTGGTCAACCAGCAGAAGTTGAAGGTGGCCTAAGGACAACTGGCCCACAACAACAACGAGCACTGATCCCATGGCAAGCTTTCGCTATATAAGCGGAGTGAACCAAACAATGAGCCTCTTTGATCCAGCATCGCTCCGTAAGTATACAACGCACCAAGCTCCTAGAGACGCACCAAGCTTCGAAATTAGTTACTTTGACTATTGACAATAAATCAACGAAGACAGAGCCAGGAGTTTATGGTTTTGACCGACTCTCCCTGGGACACATACGCAAAACAGACAGAGCCAGGAGTTTATGGTTTTGATCGACTCTCCCTGGGACACATACGCAACGCAGACAGAGCCAGGAGTTTATGGTTTTGACCGACTCTCCCTGGGACACATACGCAAAACAGACAGAGCCAGGAGTTTATGGTTTTGACCGACTCTCCCTGGGATACATACGCAACGCAGACAGAGCCAGGAGTTTATGGTTTTGACCGACTCTCCCTGGGACACTAGTACAAACCACGGACACTACACGAGCACACAGAGTAGGGTAATAATTAAAAATAATTAAATAATAAGTTTAAAAATTTTATAAATAAATAAAACACTTATTAAAACTAACATTATTGGAATAAATTTCTGTAAGCGACCCTGGAAACCGCTGAGTTTTTACCCCAGCGAAAACGAGTCGTTACAGAGCACAGATAAGAGGAGTATAAGTTTGTTGTTCTTATTTGCTATTAGTATAATTGTTTTGCTAATCTGGGTAAATGACTACGAATAGTGTATCGAAAGGCGCTGCAGCGGCAGAACCAAAACCATCAGAAGCAACACATGGTTACATAGCAGAGCAAGTTTCCTCACTTTTGTACGAAATTTCAAGAGATACTCAGTGGATCGCTATAGTGAAATATATTTTGATACGCGAATTGAATCCATACGCCTTAAGCAGCAAGAATTTTGTGCAAATCATCGGCAGCTCATACGTTTGGTGAATGAGCCAGCTGTGCAAAAGGATTACGTTCACCACAAGTGTGAGGAATTATTTGAAGAAGAGTATTTGTAAGCAATGTGCCCCTTTCGCGAAACCGCATCTTCAGTATTTCCTGTAAATCCTGTTTCTGCAACTCCACAAGTCAGCAGCATGGTTCCTCCGAGATTGCTTACGGTCGTCAAGGAAACACCACTGCCAGAGGTAAAATTACCCACGTGTAAATGAGATTACGTTGAATGAGAATAAACGTATTCTCTTCAACTACTATATGGACTTACTAGACCAGCTTGAACTTTCATCGCGGGATGATGCAGCCTCGCTGAAACATTTTGTGCAGACATTTCGGGCATGTGTAAATGCCATTGAGAACTTGGGTGTTCAACTCGGTGAATACAAGTAAACTCTGGAATACTTTTTACTCCGAAAGTTAACCCATTCCATGCGGGTGGTTTTGAATACTGAATTTCGGAAGCCAAAACACATTCTAACTTTTACGGAATTTTGTATTTTGAAGAACAATATCAAATGCGAATTGCATCTTCATCTCAGCCTCTAGGTCAAAAAGTGCGATAGACGGAGCGTCGGTTCCACGGGAAAAAAGCAAAGTCATATCATACGTTGAAGACCTCGAAGACTACGTCTTCTGCGAGCAGGTTTCCCACTCGGTAAGAGATTGCCCAATATTTAAAAAAAAATAGGCCCGATGCAATTAAACAGCATAACTTATGCTTCAATTGAGATATAACCATCTTACTTCGAACTGTAATAGTCGTCATTCATGTTCTGAATGTAAGGGAAAACATCACACTCTCATCCAAGATACCAAGAGGGAGTCAGAAGCCCCTACTGAGGCAAGCAAGCAATGTACGGCAAGAATTGCGACAAAATTTGATGTTTTGTTGCCAACAGCTTTACTTACAGGGGATTCTGCGTATGGGCAAAAGAATCCTCTTAGAGCATTTCTGGATCAGCCTACGCAAGCCTCGTTCATAACTGAACGGGCAGCACAATTGCTGCAACTCAAACACAGTAAAATATTCCTTGATGGGCGAAAGCAGATCATCGGTAGTTTTGCAATTGGGATACAATAGGGACCTACATCTAAGTATTCGGTTATAGCGGATGTCGTACCGAAGGTAGGAAATTTGATGCCCAAAAAGCATTTATCATCCAAGTCCTGGGAGCACCTAAAGAATTTGGCACTAGCAGATTCACAGTATTTCCAGTCACGAAAGGTTTACATACTTTCGAAAACGATATTCGAAAGGATCCAACCGGTGAGCCAGTACCTGAGAAAAAGCCCTTGGTTACATAATTTCTGGAAAATTTTGTGAACAACCGTCGATAACGATTTCAACAACAACAATGTATACGGATATTGCAAAGGTTTTGGGAATTGGAGAATGTGAAAGAAGAATGCCCCTTATCACAAGAAGAGCGGTGGTGTGAAGACTTTTATCATGACACTCATCAACGATTGCAAAATGGTAAATATGTGGTCCGATTGCCCTTTCTTTCGTATTTCACGCCATCTTTAGGCCTCGAAGCAATGAAAAATATCGTATTTAAAAGATTCCTACATTTGGAGTGACGACTTCAACGAGATTGTAAGTTTCGAAATGAATATCAAAATACCATTAATGGATATTTAACATTGGGTCAGATGGAAGTAGTAACATCAGGTGAAATCGACCATCGTGTGAGCAATTTGGGCGTGGATGTATATTCACGCAGCTATCTTCCACATTCCCAATTATAAAGGAGTCAAGTACGACTCCCAAGGTGCGTATCGTATTTTTCTCGTCGGCAAAGACAATGAATGGGAATTCTTTTAAGATATTTTGGCAACTGGTCCTGTGCTTTATAACGATCTTGCAGGAGTGCTTATGCTGTGTAAAAGTTTCAAAATCGCATTCATGGGTGACGTGGAAAAGATGTATCGGTGTATTAATGTACATGGAGTTGATGCTCAGTTTCGGCGAATTTTATAGCGGAATAGTCCATCCGAGGAAATGCAGGAATTTGATTGCTCTAAAGAAATGTTTTCTACACGTTCAGCCCCATATGCAGCAATCAAATTCAGCTAGCGGAAGATAAATAATGTGTTAAAACGGCAAACTTACGTAGACGATGTATTATCTGGCGAACACTCGATCAAGGAAGCAATCTACCAACAACGACAATTGGTGGGCTAGTAATGCTAAAGAAATCTTAGAAAATATACCTATTGAAGACCGTGCTACAAAGGATTTGTACCAACTGAATGCTAAGGATAACATAAAGGCATTGGGTATTATTTGGAATCCAACTACGGATTGTTTTAGTTATGGCGTGAACTTAATTCTCCACTGAACCTACTAAACGTATAATTTTATCTATTATAGCTCGGTTATTTTTGCAAGCAAAGGTAATTATACAACAGCTTTAGTTACGTATATTACAATGCGATGAGGTAGTCCCCGATGACATAAAACTCTCTTGGAACCGCTACTTTATGCAGTTCAAAGCAATAGACATGTCAAACAACGAAAAAAAAACAGAGCTCAATGAAGACCAGGTCAACTTGGTTCAAATTGGGGATGATAATGTTTTGCGGATCATCGATAATAACACTAGCTACTACCACGTACTACCATCAAATGAACTCATTTATGGAACTTTGACGGTGGAGGTAGGTAGGTAGGTAGAAGTGGCCGCCCAGTTTGCCAAAAGCACACTTGAGCACACATAATGGCCCATTGTGATACCATGGTGTGGCGCAGTTCAAGCACTGACTAAAAAGGTTCCCATACTTGGGATGGTGATAGTCAGCGCAAGGACAGCGCCTGGAAAGGCACGACTCCCCCGTCATGTTTCAGGAAACCATCCTGATACTTTGATGAACCTGGCTATGTCCCTAATATTAATGGATGACAGCTCTGTCAGGCTTGTAAGAAATGGGGCACCAAAGGTGCGAATTCTTCTTCTGCTCAAGGATGGGCAGTGGCATAAGAGGTGGAAACCCGTCTCGTCCTCCTCCTCGAAGCCACAGCCTCGGCAAAAGTCATTTGAGGGTAGGCCCAGTCTTTCTGCGTGCTGTCCCATTATGCAGTGGCCGGTCAAAACCGACACAGTTGTCGACAGTGATACGCGATCAAGTCGAAGAAGTTGATTGGTTCTGTTTTTGTCCATGCTTGCCCAAGTTAGTCTAGCCGTGTGGCAGGATTCCTCGTTAGCCCAGGATTTGTAGGCGTCAGCCAGATATTTCCGTTTGACTTCGAGCTTGGCTGTTGCCAGTGGAATGCCGATGTTTACAGATAGCTGAATTTCGTGCAGTAGCGTGCCTGCCTTGGGAAGCTCGTCCGCCTCGCAGTTTCCCGGGATTTCGCTGTGTCCGGGAACCCAGACTAGGTGCACCCGAGAGTAACTTGCGAGCTCATTTAAAGATGTTCGACATTCATGAACTAGTCTTGATGTGGCCGTGGAGCCAAAAAGAGATTTAATGGCGGCCTGGCTGTGGACGGTGGAGGAGAGACATAAGTAATAGTTATTCAAACAAAGTCATAGTTATTCAAACAAAGATCTTTGTAGATGAATGGAAGCAGATTTATTCTCACCAACCTGTGTCAGAACAGAGTTCCATACGAGGATTAAACCCATTATTTGATGAGTCAGAACGACTGATTCGTGAAGGTGGTCGTCTTCACGACTCGTTGTTAACATATAATGAAAATCTTCCATATATTGTACCGGCTAAACATTGCTTCATTGGTTATAACCAACAGTCATGCTATCACGTTACACAGTGGAACTTCGCTAACTATAAATAACATACGGAAACGATTTTGGATAATTGATGGACGTAATCAAGTCAGATAGTTCCTTCATCGTTGCATAACCTGCTTCAAACAATGACCAAAAATACAACAGTCAGTAATGGGCGAGTTCCACATCCGAAATAACGAGCGGTTGGAGGAATAAAAGGTTGTAATGAAAATCAGCAAATGGATGTGGTGTGGCATAACTGCATTGCTTACAATCATCAAGTTGTGATCCCGTATATAAAATTAAAACACAATATTATACAAATTAAGGCACTCCATGACCAGCATCAACAAAGGACTCCGAGGCAGAGCTTACAGAAAACAGAGGCAGAGACAGAAGCAATTATGTCCGAGGACGTTCACTTTGGGCGGGGGGATAGTTAATGTATATTGCCCTCAACATACGTTGCCATTGAAAATGCTTAGCCAAACCACACTCCGACAAAAAGTTCCGATACTGATTTGCTGGTGAAGCAATATGCAAGAAATCGGAAAAGACAATTACAACAACAATGATTTTTAGCGTAAGATTAGAGTAGCTTAGCTTAGGATGGAAGTTTAAGCATATCAATTGTACAAAGTGCTGAAACCGGCACAACAACTGAGACCTAAGTAGGTTGTGCGCCGTGAAAAGATCAAAAATACAGAAAATACAAAAATTAAAACTGAGACAGAAATTTTTGTAAGTATTTCTTTATCACAGGATCAGCTATCGAAAAAGGTTCTTCAAACCGGATGAATCTCCTAGCACAAAGGGACGTATGACTAAATTTGTCATGCGGTTCTTTCATTGTTGCTCGTGTTTCGTGCTTCGGTGCGTCATATTGCGACATATTGAAGCCACGAATACACACAAATATTTTTGCATTTGCGATAATGGCAAGAGTGTAAGGCTTCGTGATTCGGTGCGTCATGTTGCAACGTATTGAAGCCACGGATGTGCACAATTATGTTCGCATTTACGATAATGGCAAGAGTGTAAGCTTCGTGACTCGGTGCGACCTAGTGCGACGCATTGAAGCCACAGATACGCACAAAGACGCAATAGCAATGTAAGCTTCTTGATTCGGAGTGTCATTGCATTGAACAAACATATAAAAAGAAGTACTTGTTTATCACAAAGAAAAATTAAAATACAGTCCACAGGATCAGCTATCGAACACAAGATATTCAATTTCTAACTACAGAAACACCAGGTTCATAAGAACTAAAATAAAGTGAAAAAGCTTATTAAAAACAACTTATACAATATTTTGTTTGGGCTATTTTCATATTTACATTTAATTTTTTAAAACTTGCTTGTAAAAATATGTAAATTGGTTTTATATGATTTGTTAACTATTTTATGTTTCCCATGGGCTGGGTAGATTCCCATTTTTTGATAATGTAATATTAATTGCAAAAATTATAAATATAAATAAACAATTACGTGCAGGAAAGAGGACAATCTGTCTTTCAAACAATTTTGATTTGTATTATTTTCTTTATTTACACTATGTCAACTGATTGCCACTCCTTTATTTGCAATTACAATTCATTAATAGGGACTTAGACTCCACTTACAATTATGCTCCTTCCGCATCTAAACACTATCTGCACAACTACTATCAGCAACAGGGCTTCTACTAAGGGGTTGCTATTTGCATAATTACAAATAAAGCAAAACAGTAAATGAAAAGTAAATGTTACCTGTTGTTCCAAATACTTTTAAATAAGTCCAATGATTCGCGTAATCGATTTTGTGTAGGATCTTCCCGTAAAACCATGTTGTAGCTTGAACATGCAGTTACAAATATGATTGCCGTCACATCATTGAAACACTGAATCCATTTCCGACGTTCATCACGCTGGCCGCCTACATCAAACATACTTCAAGAAACAACAATAAAAAAAAGTTAAACAATAATAGCATTTAGTTCACTTACTGAAAATTAACTTTATCCACTTGAAATCTTGTTTCAAAAATTCCGGACGTCAATACTCGGCATCTTAAAATATCCTGTTCAGTAGGAGTATAATTTAATTGCTTAATTGTGCCAACTCGATCCAGGAAGCTAAAAAAAAATTTTAAAAAATAAATATATATATATTGAAACATATATGAATATTTTTAGGATCCTCTATTCGTTGCATTTCACCACGAGAGAGGTGTATATTTAAAACAAGTGTACGCTAGAACCTTCTCGAAACTTCTTTCAAAGTGAAGATAATATTCTATAATGTGCTCGAAACTTCTCTCGAAGTGTAGGAATACAAAGTGTACATAACATTCTAGAATGTTCTAATTCAATATACGAAAGGTATATAAGCCACCACACAATTAAAAGTCGACACAGTTGAACAGCAATTGTAACAGTGTGGACATCGTGCATTTCAATCGTAACAGTAACAGTATTGAGAACTAATAAAGTGATGAAATGAAGGAGCTCAAGAAGAAGCTAACACGCTTAAACTTGGAAACACAAGGGCTTAAAGCGGAGCTGCAGGTACGATTAAGAAGCGCTTTGGAAGAGCAGTGTATAGACGACGATGAGGATGAATTCCAAATTGAAGATACAACGACATCTCGACTGGAAGAAATACCGCAAGAAACTAATACAGGAAACTTTGACATGAACGCACTAATCGGGGCAATACTACAGCTATTCACTATGCACTAGACTACAGCTATGCATGTGCATATGTCAACTTAACAGACTCCATTTCAAACGCTTTACCGTTTTTACCTTAATATGCCTACAATTTGAAGTGAAAGTGCAAGCCGGTTTACTATACGGAAGATACGTAAAT